>LR989927.1:40944608-42194608 GCA_905146935.1 Scaeva pyrastri | reverse complement strand
TGAAAATATGGCATTTGTGTTGTTTATAAAAATGAAGATGGTGCTGAAGAAGTTCAGAGTAGAAGAATAGTGGATGCTTCAAACCCATTGCTACCTCCGAGTTTTTCTTCCATTATTTTAATTAATTTTCCCTTTTGTTTTCGGTTTGCCCAGTTGGAATGCGACCTTTAAACATAAAACAACATCAAAATTAATAAAAGTAATTTATTTTCTATGAAATAATTAAAAACTACATGTTTTGTTTCTTACTCGACAGAAAAATTCAAACGAAACAAAAATGGCATTCATTTAATTCTATTCTTTCGAATGTCAAAATTGCGCAAATAAATGAACTTTCTATGGATTGGGTGAACTTTCGATTTGTTCGATTAACATTCTAATCGCCGAGTCTCAAAATTAAGTTTCAACGAATCCGACTTACTTTCGATCGAAAGAGAATGTCATAATAAGCACCATTGTGATCATAAATTGAGATGTAAGCTATCCTATCTTTTAAGTTGGATCAAACTGCACGCGGTGTGCAACTTTGATTAAAATCGTCTGAGTAGTTTATTAGTCCATCGCGGACAAACAACGTGACACGTAATTTATATATATTAAGATAAGATTAATAGTTATTTAAAAATTATAGTCAAATGACATTTGATCACTTATGAAATTAGCAACTGTCACGAATTTCAACTTATTCAAATTGTTGGTTCTTAAACCTTACTGTTTTTCTCGTAAATTTAGTGGCTTTGAATTCAAATTTTAAACCTAAAATCCACTTATTCGAAATATACAAAATCTACAGAAACAATTAATAGAAAAATATTATTATACGACATTATTTATTCACTTAAATGTATTATAAAACAACCATTTACTTATATTCGAGAATCTTATTGTTATATTTTCTAACTTGCAATAAGTTTTTAAAAAAATGATAGGGCTAGAAAAGTTTGTAACGTACTTTAATGATAAGCTGCTTATTTGAGCCTTTGTTTAGTTAAAAGTCATACAAATTAAAATAAATTACTATTAGGTTAAAGAAAAAATAATCGAAGACTCAATGAAATTTGAAAATGAAAAGATGCTAAGGATTTCGAGAAGGGTTTTATAAAAATGTACTTTTTTTTTGAAATTTTAACAAAGCAAGAAATATCTGAAACTATACACAATCGAAAGCATTTTTATTTTGAACAATTAATTTCCTCGTAAAATGGGAAAAAGTCAAGAACCATACTTTATTTTTCAAAGGTGACCTTCTGGGTTTTATCATGTACTTTGCCACAGCTCAATTTGGGTTTAATTGTTTAAAAAAAATGTCTGGCATTTTAAATATACAACACATCCCTTTTTGGTCAATTAAATTACAAAAATATTTAAAAACGCTAATAGCTTCATGCAAAAATTTGCTGGTCATTTACCTGGTCAATATTTAAAATATCGAAACAACCATTTAGTGGCTTAATGTCTGATCCACAATATGCCACTGCTCTTTTTTTTATAAATAAAACATTTTCATGACTATTTTCATGCCATACCATTTAAACCGCCACCAATTAAATGAAAATAAAATTTGAAAAAAAATAAAAATAATGAAAAATAAAAATAATAATTTCATGGAAAATAATTCCACTTTGGCAAATTAGATTTATCTTCCATTAAATGAGATCTGGTTTCTATAATACATGTTCGCGTGTTAAATTTTATCACTCTAAGTAGGTACACATGTTTAATTTTTAATGTCTCGTAATTCTGTTTATACTCGTACCTTATCCGTCCGTCCGCCCGTCCTGATCCTGACATCGAGGCATTTTAAATTCACTCTCGTTAATTTAAACATTCCATTTTGTGATGAAATTAAATATAATATCCTGCTCCTGCTCCTGTCGCAGAGTACGGCAGCGCAGCGCGGCACTACTGACTCACGTCGGCGGCGGCGGCGGTGATGTTAACAAATGACATTTGGCTTTTATCAAATTTTAAATCATATATCATTTTGCTTATTTTTAACTTTGCAACATTAGAAATCAAGACTTAAAGTAAAAATACAAACAACACAAAAAACTGAAAGAAAAGAAATACCAAATGTTCACCTTCGTTTTAGTTGAAAGAATAATTAATTAAAATGGTGTTTTATATATAAAAAAAAATGTATATATATTTTATCCGCCTATTCACGCTACACAAAGCTGAATAAATAGACAAAAAGTCCTTGGCATAAAGGTGATAAATTACAAAGAAAAGGCACATAAATTTAATAGAACGACCATTCGAGCTCCTCCGAGCACCGAGCAGTGAGCATCGAATTCAGTATTCCATATTCCAAGCGAGCACCGAGCTCCAGGGAGCTTTGTGAATACTCGTATACCTATCCAAGTTAAAATTAATAGCCAGCTTTTAGAAGGGAGCGTAATTGCGGCCCGGTTACACCCCCCAACACCGATAAAACAAAATAATTCATCTTCAGCTAGCAGATAATTATCATTAAGTAAAGATGGTTGCCTATTTAAATTTTTTGTTTTCTGGTTTATGCACATCAAAAGGCAGAAAAGATTGTTTGATATTCATTTTTATATAAAAGTCCAGTTAGCGGTGGGTATGGTAGTAGGAAATTAACGAATACGGATACGGATAATATTATTCCTTCATTTCGTCGAAATCCTCTAGACTCTAGAGAGGTTTTTATGTGCGATGTATGAAGGTTCAAAAGGTCACAATTTGCATTCATTGAAATCCGGAATTGTGGGTTTTAATCAAACCAGTAATACATAATTATGTGTCTCTCCTATAAGCTTCCAGCAGTACTATAACTTCTTCAGAAGAGCCAAGAGCCACCCATCTTCGAAAGGTCGAAGTGGAGTGAGTTATTGCTTCTCTAATTACTTTATAACGCTGATGGACTTTTCCCATGAAAGCATTTTATAAATGACACGTAAGCTGTATACTTCCACAGGTGGGATCAATAAAGGGTCAGAAGCATCCCCAATTGAATTTAGAATGAACTTGTTGGAGAAGACCTTATAGGGTCTTTTACAACGTTCACGTCTGCATTTATTTTTCTGACTGTCATAAATATTTGCTAGATAATTAAATTTTGTTTCTTTGTAGCAAAATATAATTTCTGTTTCTGAAAACAATTGATTAACTGTCTCTAGAGTCCCTGAAATTCAATTACTTACTTTTTCTACGACCGTGTCCAACGACCGAGGGAATCGACAAGTCCTAGAAGTGCAGAATCTTTTTCGGTGAACAAATACTTCTTATAAGGCTTCGTTATAGAGAAGGACAGGAGTTTAGACTCGACGAGACGTTTTGTAGTCTTTTCTAAGTCTCGTCAAAATCGATATCTTATATTGGGTTCCATTTCAGTATCGCTGTAGCGTTTTTTTTTTTTTTTTAACGTCACCTCAAACTCTAAAATCTCTGTTCCCTTGAGCAACAAATTCAAAATTCCGATGTTTTTAAATTTTCGATCCGAAGTTTGTCGAAACAATAGTCCCATGGAGCCTGCAGTCAAAATTTAAAAATTCCAACCTTAAAAAAACGGTTGGACATCCCTGTTGAAATATTAACTCCAGGCCATTAGCCAATGGCTACGAACCGTGTCCCAATAATCTATAACAGTCACAAATCACTTCAGCCGATTTCACCCTTGATTTCGCGATTTCCTTAAAGGAACTTTCCTCACCTGGGACTGGCACTGGGACTGTGATGGGGACTGGAACATCGATGATGGTTAACGTGCTTGCTCCTTGTCACTTTGAAATCACATCAACCTACTGAAATATATCCCGCGTTTTATATGTAAAAATCCACCTACAATATTCATATATCTCCAAAGGCAATGTATTCATGTTTTATACCCTCTTCTAGGAATTGCTTCGCAAAATCCCCACGGGCGTTAACCCTTATTAGCCTAGCTCAAACCCTTTTCTTTGAAAATAAATCAATTTCAAGCTTTATCTGGTTATACATTCCTTATCCCAAGTCATCTCTTCAATTCCCCAGCTATCCCATTCTTCTTTAGAGTCCTCCCACAAAGTTCAAAATCCTCTAACGTTTATTTTTATTCACAAACTGTAGGAACGAGTACTTCCTGGTGACATCTTTTGCCTCACTGGAACCGATAATTTGTCACCTGATATCAACTTTCCACGACCGACATGGAAATTTTATTTTCACAATCTTGTATTTTTTCTCTTTGGTTTTTTTCTTTTCGGGGGAAAAACAAATCTTCAAATGACATATGAGGCGAGTGTAGCTAGGCGTGATGTGTTGAAGTTCTGCTGTCAATTTGAAATTGCTTTGATTCAATTCGATTTCAATTTTTAACGTACTTCAAATCCAAATCAATTTCAATTGAGTGGTTCTACTCCCGTTTGACGTATCTTATGTATTTGTATGAATTTTTGAAATCGTTTTTGACAAATCGTCCGTTGAGGAGTGTCTGTGTTTGAAATGACGAAATTAATAGGTCCACCCACATAGGGGTTAATGGCATTTCGAGTGATGAAATTTATAAAGGCTTTTACTTATTTTTATTGTTATTATTTTTTTCAACAATTTATTGGTATCTGGTGTCAGTTTTGTGGACAGATTATTATCAAAAATCCGGTTAGTAGGTACCTTGAAACAATTGACTTGGGCACGTTCTGAATCGAGAACTCGAGGGCAAATGACCATAATTCTTTCCCCCTACCAATGAATTTCTAACAAATCGACAACTTAAAAGAAGAACAAGTTTTTGCTGTTTTTTTTTATCAAAACAAAAGTGAAAAAAATTATGTTTGGCAGCATTCGTATCTCTTTTGGCAAGTTCTTATCTTATACAAAATAACTTCTCATAGAATATCCACCAGAAAATAATGCTTGTCCTATGAAAACTTTGTTTGGCCATTTTGAACGACAAATGGGGATGATGCAGAGTGATAACCACCGTATTACACTTAAGGAAAAACCTGTGTCAAATTTATCTGAATCCGGACGTCTTTTCACGTTTTTATCATGGTCATGGTGTATCGAATTCTATCGTTTGTATTTCAATTAATACTTATAAGAAGATGGATTCCAGATGCCATGTCTTCTTTTTTTCGAAATTTGAAGGAACGTGTTTATAATTTTTATTATCTGTCAGTGGATGATAGAGTGAGTTATACTTCATCCAAATCGAATGTGCAGTACAGGGATGATAGAACGTCTTTATCTCACTCTATCTTTAAAAGACTTCCCTTTAGTTATGTGAAAGATAAAATAGGTCAGCGTTACCGTAGTGCATAAATAAAATTGCGAAAGCTCTCAAGAAAATGAAAAGAATTGTCTATGCTTTATTGTAAAGAAATTTTAACAGATTTCCCGTAATTTAAAATGCAAATACTTAAAACAAACACCATGTTCACCCCAAACCATTTGAAAGTTTTAAAAAGCTCTAAAAACAAAAGCTCCTCTACAAAATCCTAAAGAAAAGAGAAGTTAAAAGTTACTTAATACGGTAGGTAACCCTGTATCTCATAAACATAAAATGAAAATTTTAAATGTGTCTGGACATACTGGCTTGTGGCGGATGCTGTCATGAATCCATAGGTGGGTGAGAACTTTTTATGTAGGATACTTTTGAATTCAGTACGGTACAAATGTGTAACTGATAAAAAAAAAGCTCTCCCATAAGGCCTCTACTGCACATTCGATTTGGATGGAAAATCGTGAGTTTCATTATTTGTAGCTTTTAATTGGCATATCTCAGGAATCACTCATTCTATTTTGTGAGTTGTGTGCTTTGGCAAGAGGCAAGTACTGAAAATTTATAAAATATTTTTCTCTGGGTATTCTTTTGTAAGTATGCCAAAAATTCAAATACACATAAAATGTTAAAAAGCCTTTAAAAGAAAACTTTATTCACATTCGAATTGCACTTTTAGTTGTGGGCTTAGGGAAAAGTTGTAAAGATATGGGCAGCACTTTTTAACTACGACGACGACGGCGACGGCCGGTTCTTTGTGTTCGAAGGAACCACAAAATCTTTTTATGTCAAACTTTTTTAGAGATACAAATTTAATATCAAAAAGAATTTGTACACCGTGATAGAAATTGCTAATCTTAACTTATCATAAAAATAGGGTTTTTTATTTCTTGAAGTTAAGTGTTCGAAGTGACAATCGTAACAAAATGTTGGTTATGTGTACTTAATATCTCTCATGACAAATATGATGTCGAAAAGAATTTGACCAATTCTTCGATCGATTTCTATGTTTACGGTTTACGGTTTCTGCATACAAAAGTCGTAAAATTGAAATTTTCAAGTTATCCCAACACAATCTCAAAATCAAGGATTTTTACCTTCACTTTTCACAGACTAAAATAAAAAATAAAAATAGATAATTTTTAGAA
Source organism: Scaeva pyrastri (assembly GCA_905146935.1). NCBI lineage: Eukaryota > Metazoa > Arthropoda > Insecta > Diptera > Syrphidae > Scaeva > Scaeva pyrastri. The sequence continues at coordinate 42,188,236 of LR989927.1, read as the reverse complement.
AAGAATAATGTAGGTATTTGATAACTCTAGTCATAATACCACAAAAACGTCAAGTTGACTTGCGAGTGACAGTCACACCCTATTTTACTTCTGTAAATGTAATTCCAATATGACAAAAGGTGCTCAATGATGCATTGGTCTTGGGGGAATGCAAGCAATTTTCCACACCATCACACAAAGTCTTTGTGACATAAAAAAGTTTTCCCTGCAACTTCTGTTTTCTTACTTCTTTACATAATCCAGGTGGAGTCCATGTTAAAGAGCGATGCTTCCAGTTTTCCCTCTGTTCATCAACTTCAAACCACGGACCACCTTTTTACAGACCAAGAAGTGGATAATTTAATCTAAACCATCCGCTAAATGGTAACTTTTATAGACAATTCGAGTGTTCAGCTATCTTTGTATCTTCTATCACACAAGCAGATGTATCTACCCAGGTATACCCTACCCAGTTTAATTTAAATTTAAATTCAAAGAGCAATCAATTTATTTTGTCTCCGTGTCCCTTATCACGGCACTAAATAAAGCTTCAAGGAATAATTTTTTTTATTAAACCTGCATAAAGTGCTATTTTATAACACGAACACACACACACAAACAAAAAAGGAAGAAAAACAAAACCTTAATGTCAAATACATTTTTCTTGCTTCAATATCTTTAAAATTCCTTGACTCATTATTTTCCTCTTCAGTCTTATATACCTAATAGTAGAAACGAGTATATAATATGTACACATCCTATGTTAGATACAGGAACAAATTGCAAGGACAAGAAGAAAAAGGTGTCACTTTCAATAGCTCGAAGCTAGCTATCCAATTAAGCTCTTAAAATGTTACACCAGGACTTTAAGGCACGACAATATTCACAGCACAGCCACAAGATAATTTTTTACCCCGAACTTGTGATAACTTTTTGAATTTTTATAAAGCGAAAGATGTTGCCGATAGCTGAAAAGCTAAAAATAATATGTAGCAAGGACAGGGCCAGGACATACTCGTACACAAAAATACAACAACAACAACAACACTAAGAACAACATGGAGGAATATCCCAAAAAAAACAGAAGCCCCAAGAACATATTTTACACAAAATATGCATTAAAGTAGATATTTTAGCTGAGCGAGGCGAGGATAGAAATTTTACCGTTGGTAGGCGTATAAACAATAAAGGCTCTCGCGTCGTGCCGTTAAGGAATAGATAAAGTAATCTTCAGGGAGGAGATGGGAACCAAAGACGACAAAAGTGTGTAAGTCTAGGACGGATTGATCAATATTAGGCTAGCACAAGAAGCTGAGACTGAGAGTAAAAGTGTCTCGTGTAAATGTAATTTTTGAAATTGGTGGAACGGTTTGATTGTTATTGAACGATGTTAGGAGAAAATTTCAAATAAAGGTTTGAATAAATAAGATTCGGCCAAAAATGTCCTTAGTCTGCGTTTTTAATCTTAATAGTTGAATATTAAAAAAAAAACGCAAAGAGTAGATAGTACCTACCTACTTATTTTGTTAATATTTAAGACAAGACCAAGTTGAACTACAACAAAGTCTTTCAAATTGTTTAAACGGCTGAAAATGTAAAAAAAAAACATACTTCTTGATATAAGACTTCACGTTGACAACTTCCTTGTCAATGACATATTGCGAAGTGGCCGATCTCGCAAAATTTGAACAATGGTCAAAACCGAGGGAACCCTCCTGAAACAAGATATTAGACTTAGCGCTTACCGAAACAGGGGCCCTGGCCTACTCTGTATTTCGTTCCGAAAGCCTATCCTATTCGAATCTAATTTTCGATTCGTTTATGAATTCGTGCTGTGTAAAATGTTCGAATCGGACAAAAGACACATCTAGTACTACTATTTCCATTTACGACATAGATTTTTCGAGTATAGAAGCATTTCTCATAGGTGTATTAGAATGGAGTCACTCTCATTCGTTGTTTTAGGTCAAGAGCAATAAGTTATTAGTTTGATTATACATATTTGTTTGTTCTTATTTATTAGTTTAAATATTTTTAAACTGACATAGAAGAAGCGAAAATCGATCGTATTGTTCTCATTAGATAAAAGAAGTTATCAATTTTCAACAACTCTCTTGAGACAGGAGAATTCTTATCCGTATGGAAGAAATCATTCATAAACCCGATTCACAAGTCTGGATCAAAACATGAAGTAAGTAACTACCGTCCAATTTGCAAATTGTCTTGTATACCCAAGCTCTTTGAAAAACTGGTATATGAAAAATTAACATTTCTAGTTAAAGAATACATTTCACCATTCCAGCACGGTTTCGTAGCAGGAAGATCAACATCCACAAATCTTTCGATATTTACCAATTTCGTTATTAACAATTTGGAAAACGGACATCAAATTGATGTAATTTACACTGACTTTGCAAAAGCATTTGACAGAGTAAATTATCTTATTTTGATAAGGAAATTAAATCAATTTGGTTTCCACTCTAAGTTCCTAAAATGGTTAGAATCGTATCTGAAAGACCGGATTCAATTAGTTTGTATCGACGAAGTTTGTTCGGTACCAATTTTGGTCACATCTGGTGTGCCTCAAGGTAGCCATCTTGGGCCTCTTCTCTTCTTGATCTTCATAAACGATCTACCTGATATTTTTACTAACTCCAATAAACTTCTTTTCGCAGATGATTTAAAGTTTTTCCGATCCATAAAAACATCTCTAGACTGCCATCTTTTACAAGAAGATGTTTTAAAACTATCCCAGGAGTGTACAAAAAACCAATTACATTTAAATGTCTCAAAATGTGAATGTTTTTCGTTTTGTCGCAATTTTTCAGAAATAAATTTTAATTATAAAATAGAGAACCAAGTTTTGAAAAGAGTAAAAGAGAAAAAAGACCTTGGTATAAGTATATTCTATGATATTTATAAGTGATATTTTATGTTATCATATCAAATGCCCTTTTTTATTATCTCTAATAAATTTACACGCTCCATCACGTCAACTCCGAATTCGTTGCTTATTACGTGAAGAGGAACATCGATTTAACTATGCGAAGAATGAGCCTATAACTCGCTGTGTAAGAGAAACTAACTTCATTTTAAATTCAATTGATATTGATTTTCATTTAAGTCGATCTAATTTAAAAAAGATACTTCTGATTTATTTTCATTTTAATTAATTATTTTATTGTTCTTTACTATATTTGCTTTATCAAACATTTATATATGTATACATTTACAAATTTATTTATGTAAATATTTAAGAATTTAAGATATTTATGAAATGTTTACATATATATTTTATTTAGTAATCTAATTGTAGATATTTATCTCTAATTGATGAAATAAATAATAATAATAATAATAAAAAGCAAAAAGAAGTGAAGGAAATATACCTATAAAACATAGTTACGAATGCTTTAAAATGGACCATCAGCCGTCTGGCGACGAGGCATTCAAACGACTCTTGGCCAAATCGCTATGAGTTCATATGAACTCCACCATAATTTCAAATTGTTTGTGCTTTGTATGCAAATTTTTGTCTGATGATTCCCTGTAATGAAGTTTCCTTAAATTTTGAAAAAGGCTTTTATTTTCTTACTTACCTACATTTTATTTATTTAATATTTCTATTTAAGTTAAAAAAATGCGTCCTCTTAACGAGACCATCAAATTGCAATTCGTTATCTTTCTCAGTGAAAAATCAAAACTTCCGTTTTAGAGTGCCAATGACATTTGGAAATATGGATTTGTCATTTCAATAGCACTAGATTTCTAATCTGCATTAGAAATAGAGAGTAGGTACCTACAAAATATTTGTTTTCGAAAATGTAGTTCTGGACAACACATGACTGAGGTTTTTGCAAGATAGAAGAGAGTCACAAGATTAAAAGTGTTTCTTTTGAAAAACGCTGTGGACTCAGAAACATTCTTTTGACAGATGAAAATTTTTTTTACCGTGAAACAGATTGTCAAAATATTAAAACTTACTTCCATAACTGCAAGAAAACTGATGAAACTGTTGGAAAATTCGAAAAAGGGTATCATCCATCTTCAGTGATGGTTTGGTGGGATGTGTCTTCTGATGTCAAGAAGTTTAAAAACACATTCTTCAAACTTTTAAAGTGAAGATTTGGAGAAGATTGTGAAGGTTTTCAGCAACACACATGTGTATATACATTAATAGTGTAGTTATGAGGAAATTATAAATAATTCAAGAATTTTCGACATCGAGCTCGATGGTCACAAGCTGACAAAACAACGAACTACGTGATTTAATGCAATATTCGAATAAGTCCGATTTTTTTACTTTTGAAGTAGGTTTTGTAAAAACGTATTTTATGGATATCAAAGTATGGTTTAGTGCCTAGGTTCCAAGCCGTCAGATTTAGACAAGAGGCCAAAACCAAGAGAAAAAAAAGACACAATTCTAACACACCTACATACATATAAAACCGATACGAGATGAATCTCACATTTTTCAATTTAAAAGAAGCAGTTTCAAGACCAGAAGTCCATATGTCCAATAGACACTGAAATAGTAATTAATTTCCATTTTCACTACTGACAACAAACAAAACGTCTATCACATACGTTTTAATCAACCATAATTCTAATTGAGTTTTTTTTTCTGCAACCCGAGATTCCTGGAAATAGAAAAGGATTAACAATGAGGACGAGTATCAAGTTGTTCCAGCTACAATTCCACATCCACACTATTCCTCTTGCCGGTGCTCTCTTTTGGCCAATTCAACTCTGGATGTTGGTGTTGTAGTTGTAGCTTGTGTTTCATTAAGGATATTTTTTCGTTTTCTAAGGACTATTTTTTTAATAAAATTTTCTTTTTTTTACCATTTGAAAGAGTTCGCATTCTGAAAAATTTGGATGTTTTGTGAAGGAGTATTTTATAATCAAAATGAACATTGTCGCACTATTCCCTGATATCATCATTAAGCCAAATTAACTTAGCTCTCAGATTAAAGGACTATCCATATGAGAGCGACCAACGAATGAACGAACATTCGTCCGTTTTGACATTTCGTTCACATGTACCTATTTTATTCGTCGCGAATGACGTTTACTTAGCCCAAGGAAATCCTTTTAGAATTATTTTGAGGTTAGTTTGAGTTAGCGCGAATAATTCATTCGTTGTGGTGTGGTACGTGGAACGCAAATAGTGTGTTTGACAATTTGTAGCTGTCATATTGAAATTCGCGACGACCAATTTATTTTCTTAAATTTCTCTTATTTTAGATTATACAACGCAAATTTAATCAAACTTAAATTAAATTTAACTAGTTTTATATCCTTTTGTAAAGATTTTGTGAAGAATTTAAGCTCAAATATGTTTTAAATCCCATTTGTTTTTTTATTCGTTGGTCGTTGGTCGCTCTCATGTGAAAAGTCCTTAATTCCTGCCAGGCTTACAAAACAGAGCCGATCGACGAGCTCATGGGACAAAATTTAAGTTAGAATTTTAACGATATGTAGACATCCTTCGAAGTACAGTCTCAAAAAAGACCGTAATTACTTAAAACGAATTTAGACCGACGGACTTCGTTGCTTATAGGAGTTACATATCAAGGAAGTGAGAAGTTGTTTTAACAGATAGGTATACCAAGGACATGGAAATCTCTATTCCACCATATTGAACTTATTGTTTTCTTCTGTGTAAGGCACTCCCCTTATAGCTTCGACTAGAGACAATTGAATGTAACACTTTATAAATTTTAAAATATGATTTCCTGGCCCTAAAAATAATGTTCTTTTCAGAAATAAAGGCTTCTATTCTCATGGCTTGACTTACATTTGAGCCAGTGCCTAGAAATGTTTACCAATTTGTTTAAAATCTCCCAAATAAAATTATTTTGCTGTTTTGTCCCTAAAGACAAAATATTTAAACCCCTCAATTTATAAACTTCCCGACGTCAAAAGATAAAAGATAAAACCTTACTTCAAAAACAATTAAATTGAAACTCGATTTATTATTGATTTAAATTATCTGGAAGAAGTCTTCTAAGATTAAGATTGTCGAAAAGCATTGCCAGAAGTCAAATATTTTTACCTACGTACATAACTCCATAAAAAGCATAATGCTAAAAGCCAAACAATCAGATATAGACTAACCATGTCAGGCCTGATTCTATTCGTCCTACTTACCTCGACTCGCAGTTCGATCAGAGGTCAGGTTCAACCTGCTATTTATAGTCGGTCCCATTCCAATTTTTCATATTTCCTCTAACGTTGCATCGTCATCGACTGCGCATTCCCATTCCCCATAGTAAAAAAATGATTATTGAAAATAAATTTCTAAAAACTGGCATCAATTCAAATATCAAATAGAATTCCGATAATCCCTCGGAATTTATATTGGGCTACAAGTATTTTTTTTGTTTTTGTAAGAAAAATACGCAAAAAATAATAAAATAAAATGAAAAGATGTAGTTCGCCGAAAAACTATAAACTTCTAAAACTGTAGGCGTATTGATTTCATATACCGGGGGCGGGGTACGTAGAAATGGTACGAATACCAAGCTGGAATTTTAAATGCCAGTCAATAAAAAACTTTCCCGAAGTCCTTAAATTATTTTTAAAATAATCACCCACTGGCTGGCTCTTATGTAAGAGAACAAACAATAAACAAAAACGAGCAAAAAAACGTAAGTTAAAATTAAGAGAAAATTTATGAATGTTTGTCGTTCGTTTGTCTATGGACGCAGCGAGAGAGGAAGGATGATAGAAGTTGGTGCTGGTGCATAGTGCATAGGGTAAAATGCATAAAAAAACTTTGTGCAAGAAATTCCAACCCAACCCACCCCCAACCCTCTCGTGAAGACAATTAAAATCGAAAATTTTGAAATTCTCATTCTCAGTTGACTGTGTACTCTGACGAAGTTAGTCATTAAAAATTCTTTTTTACAACTTTTTGTTCAGCTTCGCGGAGGTGAAGGATTAGATCGATTAAGTATTAAATAGGTTTAGTTTTTTTTTAGTTTTTTTATCGTACACAAAGTTCATTAAAGTAACAAAGGGGAAACTTAAAAATACTTAGGTAATAATTTGAATTCGGTTAGATTGAAGGACTCTAAAGTTCGAACGGTTGCTTATTGTTAAGAGACTGCATTCTAATGATTTATTGGCTAGATCCTTAATTTTATCGATTTGCATTTAAAAAATTGGCCAACACCAGTTTCTAAACAACAGTTGAATTTAAAAACCAATATCTACTGAAAATGGTTGTAGGGTAAGGTAAATTGGGGCAAAGTGATTTCAAAATAAGAAAGTCCATTGCTTAATGACTTAAGTTGTCTCGCTGCCCTCTTTAGTACTTCGTTTAATCGTTTATTCAATTTTGTTGCAAATAGAACTTCTGGTGAATTTGTCAAGGTTCTCTTTCAAGGAAAAAGTTGACATAAAATATTGTCTTTTGTTCATGAGCCAGGAGAAAATATATTTTTAAATCCAGAAGAGGACGATGATGCTTAGTAAAAGGCACTCCGACCTCTTAGGTGCGTTCGAAAAGGAAGTCTTACAGAGAATTGGTGGTTTAAAGTTAGGAAGGATAATTCTTGAGACGCTAGAATCATCATATCGTGAAAAAAAACAAGTTTCCAAGAGGAACCAGCTCGGAAATGATTGATGAATGATTCTCTCACATTTGAAGTCTTCCCTGAACTCATTTAGAACAGTCAGTCAGTGTTGATCAGTTGATCAGTGATATCATATCACCGATCTTTGATATAATAGTCGTTTCTATGACTTATTTCCGTCTATAGTCAAGTAACACTTTGTGAAATTAAATTATTACCCCGTTCTCCCCTACACAAACAGATTTTAATTTTTTCAAAAACACACCCTTAAAATAATCATTTCCATAACTGTGAAGATTAAAAAGAAAAACCCGAATGTAATACCCTCATTAACTTCGACACCTTAAAAAAAAAAAAAAAAAAAAAAACACACGACAAAAGGCAAAATTTTGCACAAAATTAAAATTCAACCCTTACATCAAAGAAACTCTTCAAAAAAGAAAAGAAAAAAAAAACCAAAGAAAATACATTCCGCTCTTTAAAACCCCCTCCGCCCACTATGAAAAAATGTACTTTAAACTTTTCCATAAACCCGGTAAATCCCCACTCCCAAAATTTAACATCAAAAGTAAAATGCAATAATTAGTACTTCCGCTTGCTGTACAAAAAAGTCCTTTTTTTCATTTCGAATTCCAAAGTTTTTTTCTTCTCCATTATTTGGCTATAAGTTGAGGTGTACCTACCAAACTACGAACCAAAGTTGTTACCTACCTACTTTGAACGTCATCGGAAGCCGAAATACTTAGTACTCGTAAGTTGCTCGCTTTTACTGGCTCTGTTTGTTTTGTTGCTACCATGGACGACCGACGACCGACTGACGATGACGCGACGAACGGACGGACGGACTATAGAGGAAGATGTTTAAGTAAAATGAAAAAGGAATAAAATTTGCAATTAACTCGAAGTTGAATTGCAATTGGACGTCCTTTACTACGAGTTGAATTTCAAAAACAAAAAAACTGTTTTTTTGTTTTACTTTTTTAGGACCTCCTACGAGAGCTGTTTTAAGGAACTTTTTTGTTATTGTTGAAGTAGTCTGTATTCAAAATGAGTCTCTGTTGTTTTTTTAATCCTCGTGAAATGTTAAGTAATAAATTTATAATAAATGCAAAAATAACTATACAGTGTTTTTGTTAACTGTCGTAAAAAAAAACAAACAAAAATGTATTTCTATTTTTATTTGTTTGCAAAAGTAAGTTTTAACCTCGTTTGTAGCTCAAATGAAAAGAGAGCTTTAACAGATTATGCGTCGAATTAAGGATATGCCAGACTCAATTTTCAAATTTTGGTAAATTATCGGTTTAAATGTGGTTTGAGCAGATTTTCTGAAAATTTTATTAAAATTATAATTTCTGCTTCAAGTTTCAATCCTATGCCTAACGTATTAACTTTATAAACGAAAAACTTTGTTAACAAGGATTCCTGAACTCTCAGTAACCTGTGGTCAAGCTGCACACTTTTACCGAGATCAGAAAATATTTTGGCCTTTAGCTACATATTTGTTTTGAAATGAATTCATCAAATATTTTAAAACTTAAACCTACATATATAATACTAGCTGTTACCCGGTGCGCTTCGCTAGACCTAAATCGAATAAAGCTTAAGGATTTTTACTTTGTGTCTTATTTATTGTTGTAAAAGGCATTTGACAGGACTGCTGACCTGCCGAACTTCGTCTCACCCAAATTTAACGTCTTAACATAAAAAATCGTATACAAATCAGATCAATAGTTTTGGCGTAATGTGATTCTAAACAGAGTTTTAATGTTGTAGATAGGTAGCTATGTATAGGTTCCTGTGGGAATGAGATATTTTCCCGTAGTAAAAAGTAATCTGAATTTTGGTACCTTCGTACCCTATAAGTTAAGTAGTGTGATTGAATGTCGCTTAGCTTCGATCCAAGTAAAACTGTTAAATAAAGACAGTTGCATCAAAATTTTATAATAAATTCCCTTAATTATGGCGCCTACCTACCCTCTAAGTTAGAAAAGTTATCAAATGCTAACTTGAAGTCTTAGTAACACTCAGTTAAAAAAAAAACATCAAAATCATTTCAGAAGCTATGACGTCATGCGCTTCTTGACACGATCACGCTAGATTTCTTCGGGAATGACGTATTTTCCCGCCGTAAAAAGTAGCCTGTGTCCGTGCCTAGGATCCTATCTTTAAATTAACCAAGTCTTATAAAAATCCGTTCAGACGTTAAGGCGTGAATGAGGTAAACTTTTAAAACAAACGATTAAAAATCACTAACTTAATTAGTTTTCTGCCTACGCCTTAAGTACGATAGCATTAATATTAATAGCCCATATCCTTTTAGACATGATAGAGCAAAACTCCCAGCAAATCCCATAAAATCAATCACTAACTCAATTCAGTTTTCTGCCTACTTTCTACCCCCTAAGTACGATACCGTGATCATTTTGATCTTATATCCGTTTTTAGGTAACCATCTATTACCTTACTAAATTTCATCAAAATCCGTTCATCCGTTTAGACGTAGAAGAGCAAAAGTCCCAACAAAAATGACTAAAAATCACTAACTCAATTTAGTTATCTGCCTACTGCCTACCCCCTAAGAACGATGGCGTGATTATTTATAGCCTATGACCATTTCTAGGTTTTCATCTATCACCATACCAAATTTCAACAAAATCCGTTCAGCCGTTTAGGCGTGAAAGAGTAACAGACAGACAGACGGAGTTTTTTTCGCATTTATAATATTAGTATGGATGGGAGGCAATATTGTGTTAGAATTTTTCTTCTTCCCATCTATAAATGTGATATAGCTAGAACCACTTAAGTTATCTTACAACCTCCACAAAAATTCACTTTTCAAAAATAACTTACAACTTTTTTTTTAATTTTTTTTCAGAGCATACAATTGTTCGTGTTTTCCTGGCTTCAGTGGATCAGATTGTGGACATGGACCATTGTGTGATGATCCGCATACGAATTTCTGTCAAAATGGTGGAACTTGCAAGTAAGTATCGGCTGAGTTCATAATTGCATGCATTTTGAGAAAAACAACATTTTTGCAAACTGTCTAATGAAAGGTAATGTTCACCCCGAGGTTCGAGGTATCTGTACCCTAAGCATTTCGTATAAATCTTTCGACAAAATACATTGCATTCCTTAGCTCAGCGGTGCAAGGCGATTAGGTAACAATTTCTGACAGCTATGCGTTGAATTTCTTCATAAGTTGTCCGATGAAAAATCATTGCGGAATCTATTCGGAAATTTAAACTATAAAATTGTAAGTAAAAGATTAAAACAAACGCGATTGTTTGCTTCATTTTATTTTCATCCCTATTCTGCTATCCGTCGCGACGGGGGGAATTTTTCTTGAATTTTCACTTGTCGATATTCTGCTATTCACTCGAAGTGAATCTGTATTAATGTCGGTAACATCGGTAATACTGCGCGGTATTCTGCTATTCACGTGAACGGATTTGTGCCATACAATTCAGATCCGCATATAAAAAGTTGCGGATTTTACATTTCGTCTTTCTTGTTTGTGTTTAGTAAAATGTAAGTAAAAACAATACCCAATACATTCCGAAATGCTCTTTTATTTGGCACTATGTTTATAGTAAATACATGTTTTTGAAATATTTTGTTAAAAATGTATTTTAAAATCAAAACTTAGATCAACTTACGTTTCATGCTGTAGTCCCAAACATTTTTTTTTTATTTTCTAAAATTTCTCCCAAACCTCTCTTTTCGAGGATCTTCTTAATCCTCTGCTCATAATTGGAAAAATGTACAATACCATTCATTCGTTGGAGCGATAAAAACTTAAATATTGAAATAAAAGAAATGTTTTCAAGATTTTTAATGGAAAATCTATTCACGTAAATGTCAAATTGGTTCGGGATAATGTAGTTCACCCGACGGATAGCAGAATGGAAAGGAAGTTTGAAAGTGAATCGAATGGGTGGATCGGATATACGATTCACGTGAATAGTAGAATAGGGCTGTTTGTTCCGCAACGGATATCTCGAAAGTAATCTGAGTTCAGATCGGAATTCACTTTCTATTTTTAAATTCTCCGAAGAAATACCTCGATAGGGCCATAGGGCTGATTAAGACTTTTCCACGGACAAAATTCTTTTCTTGCGCCCAGCTATGAAAATAGATTCCATTTCCAACGAATATAGATCAGTACCTTGGTATATAAGCATCTGACCAGAATTTTTGCTCACTTTCAATCCCAAAACATTATAAATATTAAATTTTAACTTTTCAACAGAAGCGCATCAAAATTCGCTCGCAAATTCGGGATAACACCCTTCCAGTTTCCTGATTTAGAACACAGAAGAGAACTCGGAACAGGATATTATTTTAATACACTACTGTAGACGATATTATATGTCTTTACATTTGCGGATAGAATGTACTCGTAAAGATTCTAGGCATTGGACAATAAATTGTCCATTTCTAACTTCACCCCATCCACCTTTAATGTTTGTTCCTACCTTTGTTAATGGTCATAGCGAAACTAAGCTTAAGAGGAAATTCTAGCCTTTAAAACTGGACGCCTTGTTTTTATAGTTATATATTTACTTTAAACCAAAACCAATTCACAAAGCAAAACTAAGTCCAAAACCAAAGCGATTTTATTATTCCTTAGAAGTCTAGGTATATTATAAACTAGCTGTTGCCCGCGACTTCTTCCGCTTTAAATGGGTTATTTATTGTAAGAAATGTCAATTTTCATTCGTCAACATTTTATTATTTAGGTACTGACAATTGAAGTCAATAACATTGCTTTTTGTTTTTGGTAAATTTTAGTTTTAGATTTTTATTTTTGTGAAAAAAGTCCCTTTGTATTTGTCAAAAAAGTACCATAAGTTGACAATCGTCTTAGGCAAAAATAAAATAAATTTTGATGACCACACATGACATATTCAAATCAAGAAACATTTTGCAAATCTGTACCACATAACATCGTACAAAATAAAATGTATTTGAAGTCAATGGCATTATCCGTTTCTGACTGATCAACGCTACTGTTTCTTCTCGCCAATATTGCCCTTTGACACATCCATTGATAATATCTATATTTTCTATTTCCACGATATCTACACTTTCGATATTAAATCCTAAGTTCTAGTAACTCTTTCTCGCGATCAATTTTATTTTCAACATGAGTGCTTCCCCGTTTCCTATTAAAAGTAAATTTAAGGGAAAATTTTTGTATCCCGTAAAATGTATGGATCCCGTTGGATAGATTTTATTTTTTTCAATTTTCCAATACCGCCAGAATGACTCAACGGATCTGAATGAAGTTTGGAACAGGGATGGGATGGAGAAATTAATTCTTTCGTACATATTTTTTTGGTTACTTGAACCGTTTAAGCTTAGCTCGCAACGGAAGTCCTCAAATATGAATAATTTTCCCCGTTTTTGAAACATTTTTCACTGGTTCTTCGCTATTATTGGTCGCAGCGAGATATTATATAGCCTATAACCTTCCTCGACAAATGGACTTTCCAACACAAAAAGAATTTTTCAATTCGAACTGGTAGTTCCTGAGATTAGCGCGAGTTAAGTATCCATAGCAAAACATATTGAGAAAAAAGATAACATTATTTGTATTCAATGATATCTTTAGTCTCTAGTACAGTCTTGCACACAACGCTACAATGATAACATATGTAAAAGAGATAATATCGTTTGTATACAATGTTGGAATATTATCTCTTCTTCATTATCAAGCAAGACGATTGTACGCTTGGGTCTCCTTGTAGATAGATAAGAAAAGTATATAAATACGACTGTATGATGAATTTATCAATAGTCTTATTGTAACTACATAGTAGCCTTAAGCTCCTTTTAGAATTAGTAAAAAGTATTTCAATAATAAAGGACATAGTTCCAAATAAATATTGTTTAATTTTAAAAGTAAGAAACAAGTGTTTTAATTGGCGATCCTGCCAGGAGGTTAAATATACTTTTTAACTTCAATCGAGCGGACCTCGGGAACAAGTAGTGAAATCTAGTATAAACAGAACACTCGCGTTACCGGTTACAAGAATTACCTAGCATAGCAGGTACAAATATAGCTTCTTCGTACGAAGCAGCAAAGCAATTCAGTGAAAGTGTATATGTGGAGGAAAAAAACACACAAATTCGACGACAACAGACACGAGTTCAAAATGGAACAACTCGCAGTATTAATGGCAAGATTAGAAGCTTTAGAAACCAGGTGCAACACAGTAACACAAACCCTAGAGCACACACGCACAGAGAATGCAAGGTTAGCAGCAATAATAACTAACCAAAATCAAATAAACACTAATTTAGAAACAAAACTAAATGAAGTAAAATCTGGATTAGGCATAGTACCAAACATACCTGTGCTAGAGGAAATAAGAACCACATATACAGATGGTAGTGAAATACAGTTAGACGCATTTAAAAGCCTACCTATTTTCAACGGCGATCAATCAAATTATCGGTCGTGGCGCGAAGAAGCATCCAGATTAATGGACAGCATTAAAAACTTCAAAACACACAGTAAGTACGCAGCAGCATTGACTATAGTGAAAAGTAAAATACAGGGTGCAGCCGCGAATGTGTTAACTAATTATAACACAATTTTTAATTTTGAGGCGATACGTAACAGATTAGATTATACGTACTCTAATCAAGAACCTCTATACGTGCTACAAGACATGATGAAAGCCATCACGCAAAAAAGAAGCACACTGTCTGAATACCACGACGAGATAAATAAAAATCTCAATTTAATAATATCAAAAATCACTATGTCAGGTGATCCGCCGAATATAATCGACAGACTAATTAAAAATGCTAACGACGACGCAGTTCGTATATTCATTGATGGTATGAGTGACAACTTTACAAGAGGATCATTATATTCAGCTACAATAAATGATCTAGAACACGCATTCGCAATTGCTCGCAGAATAGAACATGATAATGTGCACAGGCATTTACATCTCACTCAAGATAAGCACCACAAAAATATGCCACATGAACGCAGAAACGAAAGAAGACCAAATTATTCGAGCCAAACAACGAATTATCAACCCCAGAAGCAATACGATAATATGCAGCAACACAATCAAGGACCACGCCTAAACCCTTTCAAGAGAAATGACGGACCACAGCCGATGGAGATAAACTCGAGACAAATTGTACATGCACAGCGACAAAATTGGAATCAATACAAACCCGATGTATATAATCCACCAGCGAAACGTGAACACAGCGGGAGTTTCAACACACACAACAGACCGCAACGATCTTATCAGCAGAACTTCAAGCAGCAGAGAGTAAATAACTCCCGACAACAACGCAGAGACGATGTCAGCAGTACATATGCAGAAGCAGATGAAACGGAATGTATGGTAAATAATAACATAAGAATAGATCATTTAAACTAGTAGACGGGTTGCCCTGCTTAAATTTAACTAGTACTATTTCTAAGAAAATTTATAAAATTCTTATTGATACTGGTGCAACCCATAATTACATTAATAGAAAATGCGATTCTAGCGAAAAAATTAAAATTAAACCTATAAAAATAAAAACAATGCATGGTTATTCTATGGTAGATACAAAGAAAGTAGTTAGGATATTAAAGAAAAATATAACATTTTTTGAATTAGAGGATATTCAGTCTTTTGATATGATATTAGGATATGAAGGACTTAAAGTTCTAAACGCGGAAATAAATTTCAGTAATATGACTCTAACTACCATAAGCAGTGTCGAATCTATTCAGAAAATTAATTACATAATTGGGGAAAATAATATTTATAAAGCAGACATAGATAGACTGATGAAGATTAATAACAGCATAGGACCGTTACCCTTTACAGATACTATAGAAGCAAGCATTAGGACGACCAATGATAATCCGGTTTATGTTAAACAATATCCATATCCCATAGCAGATAACGAATTCGTAAACAAAGAAATACAGAAACTCTTACATGACGATATAATAGAAAAAAGCCATAGTCCTTATAACAGTCCCATATGGACAGTACCTAAAAAAGGTTTGGACGAAAAAGGAAAACCAAAACGGCGCATGGTTGTTGATTTCCAAAAACTTAACGCTCACACTGTAACAGACAGATACCCCATTCCGGATGTCAACATGACAATTCAAAATTTAGGTAAAGCCAAGTACTTTACAACGTTAGATTTGGAGTCAGGTTTCCACCAAATTAAAATCAAAACAGATGATAAAGAAAAAACAGCTTTTGCTATAAATGGCGCAAAATATCATTTTAAACGAATGCCTTTCGGGCTCAAAAATGCACCAAGCATATTTCAGAGATGCGTGGACGACATTTTGAGAGACTTTGTAGGTAAATTCGTACACGTTTACATTGATGACGTATTGATATATTCTTCATCTGAGGAAGAACATATACAGCACATAAGTCAAGTATTCGACGTACTCAATAAAGCCACATTAAAAATATCTGATGAGAAAAGTAAGTTTTTTCAAGAAGAAGTAGAATACTTAGGTCACATAATCAGACATGGTAGAATCACTACGAACCCTGAGAAAATAGCAGCTATAGAAAATTTTCCAGTCCCACAAACGGTAAAGGATTTGAGAGGATTTTTAGGTCTTACAGGTTACTATCGTAAGTTTATAAAAGGATACGCAAGCATAGCCAAGCCCCTGACATTATATTTACGAGGAGATAACGGTAAAGTAAACAAAAAACAAAGTAAAAATATTAAGTTAAATCTGAATGATTCAGCATTAGAAGCGATTAGAATTTTAAAAAATTATTTGAAAGAACAAGTCGAACTTTTTCAACCGGATTATAGTAAACCATTCGAGCTTACTACTGATGCATCCAACATAGCTATTGGAGCCGTACTAAGTCAGAATAAGCAACCTATACACTTCTTGTCAAGAACACTGAGTAAGACAGAAGAGAACTATAGCACAAACGAGAAAGAGCTATTAGCGATCATATGGTCCTTACAAAAACTCAGAAACTACATATATGGTATAGCAGACTTAACCATATATACCGATCACCAGAGCCTTATATATTCTGTATCAGAAAAAAATCCCAACACAAAGCTGAAACGTTGGAAGGGAATCATTGAAGACTTTGGAGCAAAATTAGTTTATAAACCAGGAAACCTAAATCTTGTAGCTGACGCATTATCACGTCAACGCATAAATACTTCTACCATAGAAACAGCACATTCAGCTGAAAGTTCTTCTAATGATATAATAAAAACTGTGAATCAGCCTTTTAATGCATACGCTGCACAGTTCGAACTTATTGAAGATATAACAAATAATATCGAAACACAAATCTATTTTAGTAACAAAATAAGACTCATAATAAAGTTTAAGGACAAAGACTCTTTACTAAGGCAGATGAAAGAAGTTATACAACCCCAAAAGATTGTAGCTTTGCATACGAAATTTGAAAACATATACAAATATGGTGAAAACATAAAAAAAGAATTCCCACTAGTAAGATTTATATTCACACCAAGAAAACTTCAAGACGTGACAAATTTGGAGGAACAACTAAAACTTGTAAGGGTAACTCACGAAAGAGCACACCGAGGGTTACGTAACAATATACAAGAAATCTCAGAGAAATATTACTGGCCCGATCTAAATAAACAAGCAAAGAGTTTCAACAAAAAATGCATAGCATGTCTATTTGGAAAATATGAAAGAAAACCTATCAGAGAACCTCTGAATAATTCAGAAATACCAACACATGTGGGAACACACATTCATATGGACATATACTTCAACGACAAGTATACTTTCCTTGTAACAGTAGATAAGTATTCTAAATATACAATCCTTCGGGAAATCGAAACTCGAAACAGACTGTACGACGTTATGGAAGAGGTCTTATCTAATTATTTCCCAAAATGTGAACGACTCATGACAGATAACGAGAAGGGATTCAAAACAGAAATGGTGAACCAAATGTGTTTGAAATACAACATAACTAAAGTAGAAACCCCAGTATACAGATCGACAGCGAACGGTCAGGTAGAACGTGTAAACGGTACAATAACTGAACTGTCTAGAATATTCACAATTCAGAATAAAACAAGACTTATCGAAGAAATATTTAGAACAGTGCGTGAATTAAATAATTCTATACACTCAGTTACCGGTTTGAAACCTAGAGACATTTTCTTTAATCAAAATAAATATAGCAATAGTGAAATTATAATAAATAAACTAAACTCAGCATCCAAAAAAGTGATCGAACGTCTAAATAAAGGAACTCGACACAGAGAGTATAAAAAAGGAGATAAGATAATGGTAAGAATCACAGGTCTTAGAAAGAAATCTAACGCCAGATACATAACAAGAATAGTAGAAGAAGATAAAGGAGACACTGTAATCTCTAAAGAAGGAATAAAAATTCACAAGGATAACATAAAGAATTATCATTTTTCAGATGACGAAAATATTAATATTCCTAACATTACTAGGAATTGTACAGAGTCAAGAAGGGCAAGGAAACGTTCAAATAACTGAGTTACTAAACAAGAAGTTTATACTTACGCAAACAGATGACGTGTATTTATTCAAAGAACAAACTTATTTGTTACATGCCACCAACCTGACTTCGATATTTCAACCTTACGTAAATATCGTAACTAGTAAATATCAACCTACACAAGAAGAAAAAATTTGGTTAAGTAAAATTAAGAATTTAGCAGACCAATTACAAGAACATACTAGGCATACTAGATCAATTAACTTTTTAGGAACAGCTTTCAAATATGTGTTTGGTAATCCTGACCATTATGACTTAGTTAACATAGAAACGAGTATAAATAATCTCATAGAAAACAATAATAAACAAAAAACTATAAATTCTAGATTTGAACAAATTTTGCAACAATTCGAAGGTCAGAGCCTTAAAGAACATTTAGTAATAGAACAAGTGTACGAACAATTATTATTATTGACCAGAACAATTAATGCAGCAAAAAATAATGAATATTTATCAGAAAGCCTAGACTTAGATGACATTAAAAATATTATTCAACATGAAATAATTCAAGTACCCATAATAAATATACTTCAGTACTCTAAAATATTATTAGCTAGAACTGATGAATTCTTCATCACAATATATAAATATCCAGTTCTAATTAAATCATGTAAATTGTATAAAGTAACACCTTTAAATTCAAAACATGGAAAAATCATTACAGATAAAACAATTGCCTTATGTAACCAAACTTATTTAAGAACAAGAAATTGTCAAAATCATCTAAGTAAAAACATTTGTGAAATTAACTTTGAAGAAGAAAATTGTCTTATTCCACTTTTAAAGAATATAACTTCAAAATGCAACATTAAACAAGAACACGATTACGACTTAGAAATTGAATCCGGTGTTATGTTATTAAGCGGTAAGCATAAGTTAAATAATCAAACAATTAATGGTATAAACTTAGTTACTTATGAAAATACTATAAATCTAGACGATAAAATATACAAAAACATGCATAAGCAAATTAAAGAAGTTATATTAAGAAATCATAATTCAGAGTCTTACATCGACCAAATAATTAAAGAAGATACAATGTACAAATTCGATAACATAGATACTTTAAAAAAACTAATTATTCCTTTTGAAGAAAAACCGATATTATCAACTATATACACAATTGTAACACTGATTGTTATTCTAGCATTTACGTACGTAATGATAAAAACTATACAATGTATAACAGATCGTCAAAAACAAAAAAAGATTGACGCATATAACAAAACTTATGAAAGAGAAATGTTAAAAATAGCGTCGAAAAATCGAGACGATTTCGTTTAACAAGGGGGGGAGTTAAGTATCCATAGCAAAACATATTGAGAAAAAAGATAACATTATTTGTATTCAATGATATCTTTAGTCTCTAGTACAGTCTTGCACACAACGCTACAATGATAACATATGTAAAAGAGATAATATCGTTTGTATACAATGTTGGAATATTATCTCTTCTTCATTATCAAGCAAGACGATTGTACGCTTGGGTCTCCTTGTAGATAGATAAGAAAAGTATATAAATACGACTGTATGATGAATTTATCAATAGTCTTATTGTAACTACATAGTAGCCTTAAGCTCCTTTTAGAATTAGTAAAAAGTATTTCAATAATAAAGGACATAGTTCCAAATAAATATTGTTTAATTTTAAAAGTAAGAAACAAGTGTTTTAATTCGCGTTGAAACAAACAAACTCTTCAGCTTTATATATTAGTACAGATGTAAACTAAACGACTTAATCGAATCCATAAAACAACAACGGTAAAACCCACTCCTAAACCGATTTTGTTTTCGGAGAACCAAATCAAGATAAGAATACCAAATCGCACAAACTAAGAAAAGAGTTCTGAACAGAGTCCGAGCATATCGAGCATACTCTGAACCTCCTCTTAACAAAACGTGTTCTGAGCACTCAGAATTCTTTTTAAAACACGCCTCAACAATAAGTTGAGACTCTGCAATTTTATCCATTTCCTTAACATTTTCTTTTACTAAAACAAGAAATAAGATTCAAAACTAAAACTAAAATGGAAAAACTAATTGTAAAATTAAACAAACATTAAATTTGAATTATTTTTTGAGATTTGTTTTTTTCAATTTCACTTGTCAAATGCTTGTGTTCAGCATTCAATTTTGTCTGCTAGGTTATTTTATTTTGAGCTCACCGAGCGTGCTCTGAACAAGCTCAGAATGAAAAAAGAAACACAAATTGGAAGCTCTGAACCTTCAGTTTTAAAAAAGAAACACAATTTTTTTTTGACAGTTCAGGCTCTGTTCTGAACTAAAAAAGAAAACCCCCTAATGTGAATCAATCGTCAAATAACAGGGTATAGGGTACCGTATGCACTGTAGTGTGAAGAGCGGGCCGATGCCCACATTTAAGTCCAGATAGAAAGCACACAATGTTAGTTAGTTTCAGAAACCTATCAGTGCCATCTGTCGGAATCCATGAATAACACTTATTTATGTTTCGAATGTTGATTTTTATCTTAAAAGCTGATTGATTTTAATATTATTTTTATTTACATACATAGATTTGGGGACTTTAGAAAGATTTTCAAAAAAAAATAAGGCAGGTATTTTTCGCTTGTAAGAAAGAGTCTGTATATTGTTTGTTTACATTGAAAACTGTGAAAAGTCCCACACCTGATTTCCTTCCTCAAGGTGACGAAATCGATCACACGCTTAAACTTTCCTTTCTATAATACTTTACCTCTTTTTATTGACAGATCAAAGGTCTCTTATTATTAAAATGGCGCGAATATGGTATCTTGTGATCATCTTTTCTTTCGACCTTACACCAATTTAACAATACCAAATTGATCTTGACAGTGCATTTAAAATCTTTTTACACAATGTCATTTCAAAAATGCTTGTAAAACATTGTAGAGCATCAAAATAACCCCATGTCGCGTTGTAGTAAATTAAGGGATAGAATCAAGAATTAGTCATTTTGAGAACTTCCCTCCTAATGTCATTTTCTTCTTTTTTTCAGTGTTTTGTGAAAAAGACCCATCGGTCGCTTAACCTTGTCGTTTGAAGAGTTTTATTTGATTTTAAAGTCCCGTGTTATCTTCTTCCAAATCAAAAAATGCAAAATAAATAAATATGTATAAATAATTAGTCTCGAGTTTTCAAACACTGTACCATATAATTAACACAACTTCTGACATTTTGAATTAACATGTCACTTGCTTAATGTTAATACATATTTTGTTAAACTTAAGTTTTTCTCATATTAGAAACATTGTTAGCACAAAACTCTTTGTAGAGGTAGGCTGGTTAAGATTAATTGCTGGAGTAACAAAAATAAATTAATCTTTTTATCCAATCAAAACCTAAACACACAATGTATTTTGATTAATAGCCTAATTACCTTACCAATTTGATACCAGATAAACAGCTAAGTGTGCTTATAGAATGACACTTACAAAATCGAATTATGTTATAATATCAATATTTTTCTAACTTATTAAGTCCCAAATGAATAAATTCTTATAAAGCTCATCGACGACGCCGCCGGCCGCCGCGCCAACGCCCTCCGCTTCGCAAGGGCAATAATTTTATTTAATTAGAGTAATTGATGGTAATTTGGTCCTGATAAATGCATTAATTTATTTTCCCCAATTAGTTAAAAAATTTCAACCACCAGCTGAACAAACAAACTTAATAATTCTATCGCTCACTATTGTTTGTTGTTCAAATTTAAATGAAAAAAGCAAAATTAGACGAAGAAGAACAAGAAGAAGAACTTCCTTAATTAATTCGATTAATTATTCAAACATAATTCATAGCTAAAAGTAGACACTCGTTTCTATGTGTGTATGAACCTCTTTAGATGTGTATATGTACTTTAAACAAAATGTTAATTAATATCTATCTTTTTTAGACACATCGGTGATGCTGCTATAACATGCCATTGTCCCCCCGGATTCAAAGGAAACAAATGCGAATTATCCGAAATTAATGAGATAACAAAGGGTAAGTCACACATTTATAATTATTTAATATATTAGTAACAGTAACAGTAGAAGTAGAAGAAGCAGTATCGGGTGTTGGCTAAGGGGGGACTTTAAACATTAAGTTATTTTCGGTTCAAAATATTTATGTACCTTCCTAAATAAACCACAGGATAGTCTGGGGTCTGATGAGGGTTTTTCCCAACATCAGCAAACTTCCAACAACAACAATAACAAATTGAAATGAAAATGGAAATGGAAGAAGGCATTAGATATTATTATTCATCTTCTTCTTCATCCGATGACTACGAAAGTTAAGATCAAAGAATTGACTGATAGATGAATGGAGACGGATACGGATGCGGATTACGGGATGGCATAAGGAAAAGGAAAGGAAAGGATTTTTAGTTTTCGTTCGGTTTTGTGTGGGACTTTTTTTAGTTTTGTTTTGGACTCTTATTGTTGAAATTGATGAAACTGGAAACCTTTGGGTTAGTGTGCGGTTTAAAGATTTATCGATTCATGAATATTTGATATAAACAAATGAAAGAAAGGCTAAGGTAGGAAGGAATGTTGTGGTTAAAGAACATCTGCTTGGCAAGTTCCAATTAGTAAACACATTCAATTCTTGAGGGGGACAGTGCAGATTAATAAATACAAATTTGTGTGTCAGATGGTTATGACGAATATTCAGGAAAAAGTTTGAATCTCATTCTAGTATTGTTGTTAACCACTTTTTTGTGGAGGTTGTTTGTGAAAAAAAGTTTCTATTCATTGTTTAAGATATTTAAATTCATTATTTAAACAAATTAAAACTAAAGTGGATAAGATTTACGACTGTCAAGAAATACTCGTTATTTCATAAAGCCAACTGAAGTTATTTTCAATTAAGTTCTTTTTCATTCTAGAAATCATAACTTATCAAATGCATTTAAAGATCTCTTCGTCTTCGATTGATAAAAATAAAAACTTCTTTTAGAAATCAGAACCTTTTATGCAATCCATCGTGGAACTTCTCCGAATGGATTATTCCGCTACGAACCCCGAAAAAAAGCAATCACAAAATCCGAAGAGAATCGAAAAAGCATTGCCTCATAAAAAATTGAATATGAATTTCGAAATTAGCTGTCATCATCATTGGCACCAATGTTTGGAGACTTTTAAAACGAAAATCTCTTCAACTTTTCAATAATTCCCTTTTGTTCCCATTTAATTTGCTAGGACAAAAATTGAAATATTTACTAAAAAATTAATATCTTGCCTGTTTCAATTTGTCAAGAAAAATTGGAAAATTTTAGATCATATTTTTTTTTTTTTTGTAAATCTACCTTAGTTTTACCTTTGGCCGCCATGGTCATAAAAATATCCCATAATCACTGAGCACTATTCCAGCTGTCAAATGATTAATGTCTTTATAAAAACAGTGTTGCGATGCGATAAAATTTGTAATAAATTGTAAGATTTATAATTAAAATATTTTTTGTTTAGGTATATCTTTTCAAATGGAATCTTTATAGTTCCATTAGAAATTTTCGGTTGAAACAGGAGCTTGAACCAGGCGTATTTTATTCTTCTTCCATAGAATCTATATGTCGACTGGGTGCAGTGCTTAGATTTCTCGGGGAAAGCGGATATCAGCTTAGTATTGGCAAAGACACGCAGGTTGAAATGGCGCAGTCAACGGTGTCCACTTGGCCTCCTAAAAGAATGAATTGTCGCAGATTCAAAAACAAATAACTCTTTTTAAATAAAATTCAACAGTTTTCCACTTGGCTACGAAAGAAATAAGCTGTCGTAGAAAAGAACGTCATATTTCCGTTTGATTTGGAATTAGTGATACCAAATTTTTCGAATTTCGAAATTCGTAGCAGATTTTTCACTACGAATTCACTACGAACGTATTTTGCAATAGCTTTATCGTGATTCGTAGCAAATTTTAGATTACGATGGAATTCTCGATAGGGCTGATTAAATATAAAAAAAAAGAGTTCTAGATTTTCAGATGATAGACATAATGTTGGAAAATTCAAGACGAGAAGACACGGGCATTTATGTTTTTTTGACAAATTAATACAAGTCTAGGAAAAGTCTCGTTGGTCAACGTCTTGGGGTTAGCCTTAAAGAAAAGGCTCAATATTCCAATACTTGTTTTATAATTTTATCCTACTTTGTCTTTAATTTATCTTACAGATGTAAGAAAAACTTGATGTAGTTTTGCATAAGCTATAATTTTTTTCTTTTAAGTGTTCGAATTGCTTCTTGTTTTAATTTAAAAACTTCATACTATGGAAAATACTGAAAATGGCGCATTGCATTTGGGGTACTTAGACACCAGTCTGGCTTTCTTGAAAATCCTTTATTGCTTTAAAGTAAAGTCCTACATTAGGGAAAGTGCTTTTGGTCCACTCAATACCTCCGAAGTTCAATTTATCTACCAGCCCTATTCTGCTATCCGTCGGGGGGAATTTTTCTTGAATTTTCACTTATCGCTATTCTGCTATTCACTCGAAGTGAATCTGTATTTAAGTCGGTAACATCGGTAATGCTGCGCGGTATTCTGCTATTCACGTGAACGGATTTGTGCCATACAATTCAGATCCGCATATAAAAAGTTGCGGATTTTACATTTATGGTTCGTCTTTCTTGTTTGTGCTTAGTAAAATGTAAGTAAAAACAATACCCAATACATTCCGAAATGCTCTTTTATTTGACCTTAAGTTTATAGTAAATATATGATTTTGAAATAATTTGTTAAATATTTATTTTAAAATTAAAATAAATCAACTTATGTTTCATCCGGCAGTCCCAAACATTTTTTTTATTTTCTAAAATTACTTCAAAGTTCTCTTTTCGATTATTTTCTTAATCCTCTGCTCATAATTGGAAAAAAGTACAATACTGTCCATTAGGTGGAGCGATAAAAAAAAAAATTGAAATAAAAGAAATGTATTCAAGATTTTCAATGGAAAATCTGTTCACGTAAATGTCAAATTGGTTCGGGATAATGTAGTTCATCTGACGGATAGCAGAATGGAAAGGAAGTTTGAAAGTGAATTGAATGGGTGGATCGGATATACGATTCACGTGAATAGCAGAATAGGGCTGTACAAAAAAGTTTTTTTAAAATTCAAGTAGTATGCCGCGATTCATTTTGAGTTGAGTTCCGACTCAAGACCTATTGGTAATACCTACCTTCTCGCTGATCCCAAACAATGGTAATAAACTTTTTATTAATTGTTGGTCCCATGAGTTCAGAACGTTTTCAGGTTTCCCAACAACTCCCTTGACGACTGAGTTATTTATTTTGTGGTGCCAGCAGCTATGCGGTTTTTGCTTAACAGAAAAGAACTGCTGAAAAGAACTTAAAAGACCCTCAATTCAAAACTAGTGAAGCTTCGAGTATCTTTTTACATCGTCCCGAATTAGAAGGAAAAGGCTGTAGTTGGTAATATCAGACATGAGTTTATTTTCAGTAATAGAGACTTTAGTTGAATTATACTTAAGTGCATTTGTTAAATAAATTAAACTTCTGATTAAAAATTGTGTTCTGAAGGTTACCCGTCTCAATAACCTTCAAGACTTTCAGAACTTTTGGAACCAATACCAAACTTTTACTATTTTAAAATCATATTTGAAATTTGGATGGTTAAATATCAAACAATACCTTTTTTTGTTTTGACATTTTCCATAATTGTAAGCCCTTGTCTTTATTTTATTTAAATGGATTTACCTTGTCTCAATTTCAACTTGAGTCAATCCTTTTTTTAACACCGAAAGGATGATAAGTCTCCCCAGAGTGAACATTTAACACCTGATAAGTAGATACATATACGAGTATAATATGCTTTCATACTTTGATATCAAAGTTCGAGAAATTTCTTCCCCCCTTAATTCGAAATCCCAGTTCAGTTGCTCATATTAAGACAAAAATGGCAACTTAAACTACACATGTGTTTTCACTACGGGAACGAATAAAGTAGACAAACACACCTGTCAGCCCTTCTCTTTCCTATAACAAAATACCCTCCCTAACTAAATCTAAAGAGTGTGCTGAATTCCTTCGAGAATGTTAAAAAATTATTATCATCGTATTTTCAGACCTTGCCAATGGGAATCCTCCAAAACAGAGTTTTTTTGTAAAGTTTCCTATTTCTACTTTTCAAAACAAAAAACTACAAAAACATAGAAAACCCCTTAAAAAAGAAAAAAAAAATAGTTCTCTGTTGTAGGCATTGAAAGTAAAAGGACAAGTTTGACAACTTTCATAGAGTTCCAGTTTAAAAAAAAAGAGAGAAAAGGGCACCAATTTATTATTATCACAATCATCACAACACAAAACAACATTTACTTTCCATTTCCCGAACAGTTGTGTAGTGGTCCTGTTCTACTCCTAGTAGCTATAGTTTATTCCCTACAAAACAGAAAGTTCCTTCTCCTTGTTCTTTATGATTTCGCCTCCAGGGGCCATAATATACCTACACTACGAGTAGGTATAGCCAACCCTTGAATGAAACCTACGAACCAACCAAGAACACATCCCATCAGAGATACAGATTCAGATCCAGATCCAGTTCCAGTGATACCACTCAAACCTAGATTGCATCAGAGGATTTTTGCTTTTCCTTTCCAATAAACACACAGACTGAAAGAGTGCAATATCTCTCCATCTAAGCGCAAGTCTTTGCACCATAAGGACAAAGTACCTACCAAGTAGAAAACATGTGCCCTTTAGTGCAGCAGGAACAATTTTTTTTTTGTATTTTTATTTTTAGTTTTGTTTAGCAGGAAGGGGGCGATATCATCGTGTTTCATCACAAGGGGAAAATAAATTGGAAAAAGTTCTTGCAGCCAGGTTGACAGCACAATTCTTTGTATCTGTCGGTATTTACATAGGTATAACGGTATATGTTTGCTGCTGAACGCAAAGGGGATAGATTATAGGTAAGGTACTCAAGCTCAACAGCCAAAGTTGTTAAAATGTTGAAAGGAAAGTACACACCTTGATGCTGCCTGCAAATAACATAAACGTTTTTAATTGTCGATTTAATTGAAAACGTAGTCCATATAAACCTAGCCTGGCCTGGCCTGGTCCCGGGTACCACCTACTGAAAGGGGTCTAGATCTAGATTGTGTAAGAAAAAAGAAAAAGTTTATATAAAAGGGCTCCCCGTGTTGGCTTCAATTAACTTCTATGAGCTTGTTTTTTATTCTTATGCAATTTAAGTGATTAAAGGGAAAACAAATTCGTATAATACGAAAAAGATCTTAATTTGGTATTATCTTATTTTTCATTAAGAATTTGTAATTTAAGAATTTTAAATAATTGTGCTTATCGAACTTTGACTTTGTCACTTCTTAACTTGTTTGGATGATAAAGGAAGACAAATTACAATTTGAAAAAAGAAGAAAAACCAAACGGCAACTCTATTTGTATGGTGACTTTTCAAAATTTAGATGACTTGACACATAATTTTACGGTTTTTCTATAAGTCAAGCCGCTAATGTCATAATGTTGTTACAGATGCTAGAGTTGCCAGGATATAGTAAATTATCTGTTTTTTTTTAAGAATCTGGATTCAAACTAAAAGTTTTCGAAATCAGTTTTTTAAAATTTTCAACTACATAGTTTCATGTACTTAAATACGCTAATTTGAAATTAAATTTTAGTAAGATATATTTGGGTAAATAGTTCTTGTTTAAATAATAAAGTATTAAGTTTAGTGCTGTTAATTGGTGAAAATGAAAAGGTATGTTTCCCAAATTAAATTAAGCACAGTGTACTATAAGTATTACCCAGGGTATCGTTTTGGGGTTATAGGAAGCTATGTCCAAAATTGTCATATTTACATAAATGTAAAAAATAATAAAATATATTTTTCTCTTCAGATCTTACCTTATATTCGCCAAAAGATAAAAATGCGTTACGAAATACCTATTACATTTAAGGAAAAATGATCACTCTGCTCTTTTGTTTTTTAATTTTTGATTTCAACAACTAAGCCGAATTTAGTGAAACAAATACCTTTTACAAGTTGTTATTGAAAATTAAATTTTGTATCGAAAGTTCAGGACTAATTGTTTTTATTTGGACAAAACTTATTTTATCCGAGACTGTTTCATACATAGTAAAAATTCAAAATTTATAGAATAATTAAATTAATTAAAAAACTGTCATACTCATAAGAATTAGTCTTAGAATTAATTGAAATCTCCAACATCTCAGGTTCGTGCTTAATGTGAAGAGTTTTTCATTAAGAGCGCTACAAAAGTTTTTTTTAAATAAAACAAAAACGGTCTCGGATATCAATGAAATTCTTTATTCCTGTGAAAGTACGTTCGATGCCATTGTGTATGGAACTCGATTTCTTTTGTATGGCCACCACGGGCACGTTTGCAGAAGTCCAGACGCTTAACTCAATTTTAGACGGTTTTCAAGCATAAACCGGCCGATACTGCTGCAATTTCACATTCGATATTCGTACGAAGTTCATAAATTGTCGCTGGCTTGTTGGCATAGACCATAGACTTGATGTAGTTCCACAGGAAATAGTCTAACGGCGTCAAATCGCACGACCGAGGCGGCCAAGTGACTGGAACATTTCGTGTTATTCTCCAAACTTTGTTTCCAATAAATTGATTCGCTCTATGGCTTGTGGCGACGACGCACGTCCTGTTGGAACCACATGTCCTTCAAGCCCATATCATCGAATTGGGGCTAAAAATATTCGGTTTTCATAGAACGGTAGCGATCCCCATTCACAGTAACGTGCCGGTCTTGATCTTTTTTCGGGATGCAATGATGACTCATGGAGTACGTGTGGATTGCTGCCTGACCAATACCGCATATTTTATTTATTGACGAAGCCATTCAGCCAGAAATGAGCCTCACCGCTGAAGATGATTTTTCAATGAAAATCCGAATCATTTTCAGGTTGTTGCTCAACCCAATTCACGAACATACGACGCTTCTGGTGGTCAAACGACTTCAGTTCTTACGTCAATTTAATCTTGTTAGGATGAAGGCCAAGATCTTTTCGCAAAATTCGCCACAGACGCTTGAGAACGACGTGTGAGAGACACACATTTGGGCTTTCTGCAACTGAAGCCTCAGCGGTAGCAATATTCTCGACACTACGGGCACTGCTTTGTCTCACTGGCACGGGAACATTTTGTACTGTGCCTGTGGATTCAAATTTTTTCACTAGACGCTCAATTGTTGATCTGATAGGACGATTATGACGACCATAAATTGGACGTAGTGTTCTTAACGTTGAGGCCACTGACTCCCAGTTTCGGTAGTAAATTTTAATAATTTCGACTCGTTTTTGGCTCGTAAAACCTTACTGAAGAGAAATGTCAACAGAGCGGCAAGAAATATGGTCTAGATACTTATCAATCCAAAGATAAATACTCACCCATATTCCATACGTCGTCGTATTTTGCCCCTTATTTGTAGACGAACTTGAACTTGTATCGTGTCCAAATCGTTATTCTTCAATTCGTATACTTTGCATACGAGACGTTAAAAAAAACTACGTCTATCGTCGAAGTGTTGTGTTTTTCAAATAAATAATAATTTTATTTCTAACAACATTCGTGTCAACTTCAGGAAGAGGCTGAAATACTCCAATGCTTGATCCTTGAGCATTATCAATTACACACCTCTAAAATTAAAAGTTATGCAATGTTCTCCCCATCCTTGCTCAAGCAAGTCTAGTGTAAGTTCACAAACGTCAAATTTTGCTGCAGTGATTCGGCATCACTGATTTTTTGCGATGCCGATGCAGCTGTTGCTCATGCAATAATAAACAGTTGACGAGAAAAGTGATGCCAGAATCTGCGTTTGTGAACGTTTGACTTTGAACATTTGGGCATCATTACTGCAGTGATGCGTTTGTGAACTTACACCTAGTCAGACCTTCTCGAATGGGTGACTTCAGGCTATTTCATTTTATAGCAAGGTCCGCTAAAAACTTTTTCATTTTGGTTTAAATGTTCCACTACTCCTACTAAACTAAACCAAAAATAAGTACATATACCCCGCTGTACTTTTGCAGGCGTGACATTTTTAATTAAATTGAATATCACTATATGAAACAAAATCATTGTTAAATTCTTCTTTAAACAGTAGTTGAATTCTAATTCTTCACCACTTTCACTTGAAAACATATTCTTAGAAATTTTTTACCAAAATTTTCACTTTACAACCGAGACTCAATTGCCTGTCACAATTGTCACAAAGTTGTAAATTGTACTTATTTATCTGTTCAATAAAAAAAATGTCATTACAAATTTAACAATTTTCAAAAATTCTGACAATTCATTGTCATGACAATTTTTTTATGATCCGAAATCTTGACAACTGTCCCAAATTTCAAATGTTAATGAAATAGGCTGCTTAGCAAAAATAAGTGCCACAACTCCACTCACCACTGATAGGTGGAAAGAACTCCCAAAAATGAGGCAGGCAAAAATATTACTTGACTGGATGAGTTAACTAACAAGCATACTAACTGGCCACTGTAAACTGAATAATCACCTTAATATCCTTGGCTTAACAGACAGTGCCATGATGAAGAACCTGATCACACTTAGGGTAAAATGTTAAGTACTTATGCACCATTTGAAGAATCAGACTATAATAATTCCTCTTCTTTTTCATCTTCTTCTGAGAGTTTCACTCATTTAAACGCAATTAATTTTGAAATAAGTGAAGATACAGTTGCTCAACATACATATATTAAATCTCGATAAGTGCTTTACTCCAGGCCCCGATGGTGTTGCATCTTTTATATTAAAAAAATGTGCTTCTTATTTGTCATATCCGTTATGTGTTCTCTTCAATGCTTCCTTAAAAAGTTCAATTTTTCCTGTTATCTGGAAAAGTTCATTTATTATTCCTATACATACAAAAAGGCCCAAAGAATAAAATAATGAACTACAGACCCATTGCTAAACTATCTGTGATACCTAAACTGTAAACTGTGACAAGTTATGTCACAATACACTAATTTTAAAGTTATACCATCTAGGATTTAACAACAATTTTATAAATTGGATTTCTTCATACTTAAAAAATCGTCGTTATTCTGTCTTGTTTCGTACTGAAAGTTCAATTCAATTTGTTGTCAATTCTGGCGTCCCTCAGGGCAGCCACTTAGGTCCTATTTTATTTGTTTTATTTATTAACGACTTGGTCTCAAACTTAAAAAACTCGTCTGTCCTTGTGAATGCTGATGACATTAAGCTTTTCAAAAGTATAAAATCCCCCTCTGACTGTTTATTATTACAAGAAGACTTAACAATATTTAGGGAATGGTGCAATAAAAACCGACTTGTTTTAAATGTTGACAAATGTAAAACTATGAGTTTTACCCGTAAAAAATGTCCGTTTTTGTACAACTATACGTTTGATTCTTGTCCGTTATGTAAGGTTTCTATGTTTTCTGACTTAGGTATTATTCTAGATCCCAAATTATCATTTAATGATCATTTAAGTTACATAATTAAAAAAGCCAATAGGGTTCTTGGAGTCATTAAAAGATTCGGTCGTGATTTTCGGGACCCTTATGTTCTTAAACTTCTATTTGTTTCATTTGTGAGACCAATTCTAGAATACGGCTGTGTGGTATGGTCACCTTATTACTCAACACATGTTACAAGAATTGAAGCGATCCAAAAAAGGTTTCTGCGTTTCTGTCTTCGGTCTCTTCCATGGACATGGGAAAATCTACTTCCGCCTTATTCTCAAAGACTAGCTTTCATCAGCCTCCCTTCTTTGACTAACCACAGGAAGTATATACAATTTTGTTTTATTGTTGGGATTATTAATGGTTCGATATCATTACCATCAGTTCTAAGTAAATTAAATTTCAGTTTTAGTCGTTCAAGTTTAAGGCGACAGCAACCTATTACTCAAATATTTAGTAGATCAAACTATGGTGTATGTAGTCCATTCAATCAATTAATTACAATTTATAACGAATTTTATTTTTGTTTTGATTCTGTAAATGATAATATAAAGTGTAAAAAATTTAAACTTATGTGTTTCAACAATGTTTAATCATAAATGTTAATTATGATAATAGATTATATTAGATTATAAGAACTATTTTTAACATTGTTAACGTTAGATTTTAACGAACTAAATAAAGAACTGTAAATTAAGAGTCTAATACTGTTCTAGAAGGGGGCATAACATAATACATCTTTTAGATCGCTTTGCACTTACCCAAAACTAAATTTACATTAATTCCAGGCAAAGATAAGGGTTCTTCCTGCAACAAATTTGCCCAAAATGTTTTAGGTAACAAACTTTGAATGCATTTCATTCTAATTTTGGAAAATTTCGATTAGGTCGTTGATCTTCTAAGCCCTTCAGCTTACAAATGCTGTTCCAATAAATTAGGCCAACTTTTCAAAGCTGTTAATGGCTTTTATAAAAATAGAGAATGAATACAAAAATTTAACCTGTCCACCTACTTTTTTAATTTTTAATTCACTCTGCCCACTTTTCTTATTTTTTGTTTTCTCTGAAGTGAAAAAATAAATTGGTTTAAGTTACACCACACCCATGTTCTATTTAAATAACAATACATTTTTTGTTTATAACGGGTGATTTTTTAGCTGGTTTGGTTTTGGCAACACTGGTTTTGACAGCTGGCGTGTGTTTAGTACCTTGTGTCACTGTCAAACAGCTTCAGTTTGGTTTGCAATTTAACCATGGACCGTCTTACAAATGAACAACGCTTGCAAATTATTGAATTTTACTATCAAAATTCGTGCTCGGTTCGAAATGTTCATCGCGCGCTGCTTCCATTTTATGGTCGGCATTCTCGACCTTCTGAGCAGTCTATTCGGAAGATTGTGACCAAATTTCGCACCAAATTTACTTTGTAGGACATTAAACCACCAACACGTTTACGTACTGTGCGTAGTGAAGAAAATATTGCGGCCGTATCAGCTAGTGTGACAGAAGACCGAGAAATGTCGATTCGGCGCCGTTCCCAGCAGTTAGGCCTTTGTTACAGCACTACGTGGAAGGATTTGGGCGTAAAGCCTTTTAAGATACAGCTGGTGCAAGAACTAAAGCCAGACGACCTACCACAACGCCGAATTTTTGGTGAATGGGCTCTTGGAAAGCTGGCCGAGGATCCGCTTTTTTATCGAAAAATTGTGTTCAGCGATGAGGCTCATTTTTGGTTGAATGGGTACGTAAATAAGCAAAATTGCCGCATTTGGAGTGAAGATCAGCCAGAAGCATTGCAACAGCTATCAATGCATCCCGAAAAAGCCACTGTTTGGTGCGGTTTATGGGCCGGCGGCATTATTGGGCCATATTTCTTCAAAGATGGTGCGAATCGCAGCGTTACTGTCAATGGTGAACGCTACCGAGCGATGATAACAAACTTTTTTTTGCCCGAAATGGAAGTTCTTGACTTGCATGATATGTGGTTTCAACAAGACGGTGCCACATGCCACACAGCACGCGAAACAATGGCGCAATTGCGAGGCGAGTTTGGTGAACAGTTAATTTCACGTTTCGGGCCGGTCAATTGGCCGCCTAGATCGTGCGATTTGACACCATTAGACTATTTTTTGTTAGGGTATGTCAAGGCTAATGTCTATAGGGACAAGCCCGCTTCGATTGACGCACTGGAAGCCAACATCCATGCATTCATTCGTGAGATACCGTTCGATATGTGTGAAAGAGTATGCCAAAATTGGACTCAGCGGATGGGCTACCTGAGACGCAGCCGCGGTCAACATTTGCATGAAATTATCTTTAAACATTAAATTGCAAGGTTCAAAATATCGATTCAAATAAATATTTCATTCATTTTTTCGAATTTTTTGGATTTTTTTTTTAAGTTCTAAACCTCTTAAAAAATCACCCATTATTTAATATTAAGAACTAGAAAAACTTATATCTACTTACTTAACTGCCATAATCATATTTCTGAACACGGTTCTAATAATACAATTCGACAAACTCGGAGGGTATTTTCCTCCCTCAAAGTACTTTCAGCTTTCTTGATTATGCCCTGAAATAAATGTTTTCATTAAACAATTGATGAAATAATAAAGTTCAGCTTTTTGTAATATTTTTTCTCACTACCGATAATTTCAGAAAAATAGGTACCCAATTTAAGTTTCAAATATTCCGAATATAGAGGATAAATTTCATTCGCGTTAACCCGCCCTTCATGTCATATGTTGCTTCAGTCGGAAGGCACAGCCTAAAATTTCCAACAAAAAAAATCCCAAATGTTACATAGTGTATCGTAGTGCCTAATTCGAACTGAGAGACTATAAAATAGTTTGAAAATGTACCGAGTCTATGAGGGGAAGTTATTAACAAAACTCGTAAGATATTATAATGGAACGAAAATAAAACTAGTCACATGTGTTATTTTGGCTCTGATTTTCTATAATTTCCAACACACTTCTGCCTTACGGCAACTTTATACTCTAATAATAATCTAGGTAGGTTATAATACTAGACTAACAAATTGCCTAACACAAAGACCCTTAATTAACATTGCCCGTCTTTTTCTCCTATTAAAAGTTTTTAATTTAATTTTCTAAAATATGTCAGATTTTGTTTTAATACTGAAAATAGCTGTTCCTACCCCTCTCTGTCTTGCCTCTCAATATTATTCTGGTCGTTTTCATAGGGTACAACATATTTTCCAATGTCATTCATTGTGTGTTTCCAGTTTGTTTGTTTTCATTTAGTTTTATGTTTGGGTTATTCAGTACCTCCGCCTCTGTTTACCTATACATTTACATATACTCGTATACACACACGCAAAATTTGGGCTCGTCATATATTCTCGAGGCCTGTTAGAGGTTGGGGTGTATAGGTGTATTGTATATTGTTGGTTTGCATACGGAATTTTAATGAGAAATTGTTCAAAAACAATTTTGTTGTTACTGTGGGTGGTGAAGACTTAGTATTGAGTAAGGAGGGAGGAAGAAGGGGACGGAAAAATGACGGTCCTGTGAAAATTTTGTATTTTAAAATTCAACAACCACAAACATGAACATTCGAAAAATCTGGCATAGTTTTTAATTTTACATCAATTTCAAATGAGCCTTGTAATGTTCCTTTGGTTGTTCCTCGACGTAAACGTGCGTCGGTCGTCGTCCTGGTAGTCGTAGTCCTTCTTCCATCTATCGATGACTTGTGAAAGGAATAGACAATTTTCCTTTCCTTAAAAAAAAAAAAACATCCCAAGAAAATTGCTGCATAAAATTATATCCAAAGTGAATCGATTTGAAGAGAAAATTTGCATAAAGTAAGTTTCACTCCACAAAGTCTACTGGAAGGAAGACGCTAACAATAGACGTATCTGGTCCCGTAACGAATCAAAGGATCTCACACGCAATCCTCAAGAACACTGTTAAACACTCGTTAACTCATACATATTGGCATCTAAAGACCTAAGCCTATAACTGAAGAAAGGAACATTTTTCATTAAGGCTCCGCCGCCGAAGAAGGGATCAAGTCTAGAAGAGAATTAAAATATTGACAGGTTAATACGCCCTAGTGATAAGGGTGTTGTCCAAAAAAAAAACAAAAAAAATACCCTTCCATCTTTCACCCTTTCTATGTAGACATTAAGGTCTTAAAAGTTTTGAGCTTCATTTATCAAAGTTATTTCCTCGGCATGAAGATGATTTGATTTTATTCCTCTTCGAAAACTTTTGTAGATATCTGTCTTGTTGTCTTAAAGTAAATGTGTCTATATTTTTATATATCCCTCCCCTGATAAGAAACTAACATAAGGAAGTCAAGCCAAGTTCCTGTCCTGTCATTGCACGAAACCAATAATCTAAATTAAATTAAATTATCCATTTATCCCACTATAAGAGTGTACGACGAGTATCTATACGTAATACCTAACCTCCTGGTATTTGTACCTTCTTGTTCTAAGCTGAAGTGGTATAAATGGTTAATGCCAATCTGTTGGAAGGATTCCTTATTTCTGTCTTTCGTTTTCTTTTTGGACACTTCTTGGGATTTCTCAGGAAGAACTTAACACAGGAATATATACAATGTATTGGTATGGCCGTATTTTCTAGGTATAACTACTTTTAAAGTTAAGAATGAGAATTCCAGCTTGAAGTAAACACAAAGTCAAGTCGTTTCATTGAAATCGTATGATGTTTTTTGAAGTGGTGGATAAATATACTGGATACTCGTTGAGCAGGGTGTTTCCAATTTCAAGACCTATATGTTTCGTTAAAAATACAAACAAGAAGTTCTACTTTAGATAAAAGTTAAACCTGTCAGTTGTCAATTAGTAATTGTTTTACGAATCCAAGCTTCTTAAAAACAGAATCAAATACTAGAAGTTGGTGTAGTTTAACCTGATTTCTCTGTTCGAATTAAATATAGTTAAACATGTGTTTATGTTAGGTTACAAGGCGATTTTTTCCTTTTCGATTAACGGAGAAGTGACATTTTACCTTAGAGATTAAGTCTATCAGGTGATAGAACCACAGATAAAAGTCAAGTTTTTTTTTTTGAAGACAAAAGTTCAAGTTCAATTCGATTATGCTTCTAAGTGACACAGTTTGAAAATACAGGGTGTGGATGCTATCCAAATTTGCTATGGAAAATTTTTCCACTTTCACTTGACAGTTGTTCTTTATATAAAACAAAAAATAGAAAGTTAACGTTTGAAAGAAGAAAAAGCTAGACAAAGTTCTAGTTCTGATTTCAGTCTGATGGTATAAGCGTAAAAAGCTTAAAAATACACAATACACATTTCTAACCTTTTTGTTTTACAAATCTTCTGAACTTCTGAGGAAAATCCATCAAAGTTTTCAAATTTAACCTTTGCATACAAGTGAAGTCCTACATCTGTCCAATTTCATCGTTCTTCAGAAATCAAGATTCTACGATGGCAGAAAGGGCTTCAAATATTCTAGGCTCTGTCAGTGAGGAAGTCAATTAGGTTACATTTTTGTGATTTTTGCATTGCTGTATCTCAAGAACCACTAGTTCTACAGAATTAGAGCTTAATAAGGTTCATATCCTTGACTAGTTCCAGTTGATCCTGTTTCAAAGTTTTTAATCTTTCGATTTTAAAAATGTATAACAACCAATTTATAAACAACCGTATTCCGAAAGTCAGTTGTATAAAATAGAAAAACCAGCTGCAGAAACATTGAAAAAGTATTTTAAAAAAATTTCGATATTTGAAACGCCCTCTATCCTTAAACTTTTTTTTACTCGATAACACCCTACTCGGTATCTGTATGAACACTATTATCCCATAACCATCTATGAATGTGCCAAGGACATGCAGAAACATATACCTACTTCAGTTGATTCCAAACAATTGTGTGCAGAGAAAGTAGGGAAATGTTTATTCCAATTCCAACATTGTACAACTTCGTCGTTTTCAATTTTCCAAGGCTAGGCTATACTCTTATTCGACCATCATATCCTCCATATGGTTTTATTTGTTAAGCTCTCTCTTACCCATAGTTTGCAGATAAGCGTCGAGTAGAATAAGGATTCTTTAAGTAGGTACATTTATGACAATATCTAGGAGCATATATGTATGTCCTACGTGCATATATACAAAGTATCAATCGAACAAATACTTGTATACATCTACGAGGAGGTATAGATTCGCTTTCTATTTAGCTTGAGGACTTGAGACAAGAATTGAAAATCGATTTAACCAACAAACTAACCGACAGACCAACTGGCTACGAAGGACACATGGCGGTCTTGTGTAGAATTTAAACGTCAAATGATTTGTTGAAAATCATATTGTACATTATTTTTCATTCCATCAGGATTTCTATTGAAAAAATGCTTTTTATCTGTAGCTACAAAAAGTAAGTAAAAGTACTTTTGGAAAAAAAAAGTGGTCTTTTGGAACCTTTAGTTTGTATGAGCTAGGAAAATAAATAAATGAATTAAAAACTAGTTTCTTTCGACTCAATAAAAAGTTCATTATATGCCGTCGAAAAAAACAATACTCTAACACTTTATATTCATCTTGATAGTAAAAACAAATATAAGTTTTACATAAACTAATAAAATAAGTTAATTGACTTTATGAAAATTTCTTTGAATCAATGAAAAGTTTTGTTAATTAAAAAACTGCTAAAATGAAATGGTTTAGTCGAACGCTCTGTTTAACGTAGTTTAAAAATATTAATCTACATAGAAACAATCTACAAAATTTCTTGTTTTAGGTTGCACAGGAAACAGTTCAATTGATTGCCACAAGGAATGCGACTTTCAAACTGGAAGCTTAACTATTAAGCCAAGGAAAAGCATAAGCAGTGAAAGAATTGCAGGTAAGTGGTAATATTAATTGATTCAGTTAAATAAACTCAAAAAAAAAGAACCTCCATTTCTAACGGTAAAACCATGAATATCTTTTCCACATCATGCCCATCAGTCCGAACCCAACCCATGTCAACATGTTTTTTTTTCTGTATTTTTTGTTCAAAAACAAATCCTTTTTCAATTAAGGGTTATACTCTAGATCCCACCCTCCAACTGTCTTGCATCTAGGTTTGTGGAGAGCTCTAAAAAGAAGACCAAACGAACTGTCAAATTTCAAAATTAATAAAAAATATTTTCAGCTTTTGAAAAATCTTGATTTTTTGTTGTTTTCTCTCGAAAGTCGAAACCTACGAAAGAAAATAACCCCAAGTTTTGTTTCAGAAATATTTTTACTCAAATCTCCAAAAATAAAGCAAAACAAAAAAAGAAAAGAAAAGTTATCTTGATTTTTTTTTTTTTTTGGTTTATTCTAAGTAAAAATAAAAATAAATAAATTTGATAACTCGAAAG
Organism: Scaeva pyrastri; assembly: GCA_905146935.1. Lineage (NCBI taxonomy): Eukaryota > Metazoa > Arthropoda > Insecta > Diptera > Syrphidae > Scaeva > Scaeva pyrastri. The sequence goes on along the minus strand of LR989927.1, from coordinate 42,149,334 downwards.
TCATCTCCGCTCTTTTGGAAAAGTTTTAATTTGAAGAAGATTAAACTTTGGTTGCGGTGTGATGCGGCATGGGACGTGGACGCGAGGCGTGCCGTGCGGGGGAAGATAAATGATTCTTATCTTATTTGGTTTTGTTGGTTTTTTTTTCAGTTTCTGTTTTCATTCTATTTTTTTTTTTTTTGTATTTATCCATTAACGAAGGAGAAAAGTTTTCCCATCAAGAAAGCGTAAACCTTTTTATATGGTTTGGTACCGACAAATCATTCTTTATTTTTGTTTTAATTTAATTTAATAAATAAAATAAACACCTACCATGAAAGAGGCTTTTCATTTAATTTCAATTTTTTCTATTTTCTTTTTTCTTTTTTCGATTTTCAATTGTTTTTTTTTAGCCCGTACGGGAAAAACTCGGTATGAAGTGACAATAAGACTTGGAACAAATTTAACATCATTTTATCGATCAGCGGACGCCGAGAGGAAGGCAAGCGAACATCTTCCCAGCATCTTGGAGAGACATGTAAGCATTTTTTTTATTTTACTTTTTTGATAAGGTACTCGTATATTAATCTACCTTAAAATGTTCTTAGAAGAACATTATTGTTTAACTAGATGGGGGGGGGAGATGAAGGAGGGGTGTAAGGTCTACAAAAGATGAGAACCACTCAAAATGATTGAAGTACTTCTCTTAGAAATATGACCAAAGTTTTTGTTTGGAAATACCAAAAGTCTTAATTCACATAATGCTTAGAGATAAAATTATGAAGTGGTGTGTGGGTTGTGTAGATAAAAACAAGTGAGTCCATGAAAAAAAAAAACTCGATGAATTATGTTTGAAGTTCGCGAGAGAGGGCGCTGAGGGAATTGAAGGCCATTTTTTTTTTTTGTTAGCAAGTTAACAAATTGTTAATGATTAGTTTTTAACTTGCGTCAGTTTCTATTAATAACTTATCTCATTTGAATTCCTAAAAAAAGTGAGTTATATAAGCCCTAAACCACTGAAGCGATTTTCATTAAACATAAAAATTATAACTGAGTTTTAAGCATGGTTCGGAGAACGATAAAATTTAATTCGTTCGCGATCGAAAAACTTAAATTTTTAAGTCATTCGTGAATTTTATTTTTCTGATCTTTGAGAATAAAATTTGTGTTCAGCAACAAATAAAATTTTTTGGGAAGTGAAAAATTAAATATGTTCACGAATTAATTATAGAAGATCAAAAATCCATTCACGAACTGATCATAAATTAAAATAAAATATTTATTTCAATTTTTAAATGTGATTTGTATTCAAAATAGAAATGTATTCAATTATTAATAATAATTATAACTAAAGGATCCGGCGAACTTTGTCCCGCCCCAATTGAGTTCTTATAGCACGCCTGGATGTTAAATTGGTCGATATGTCACTAACCGATCAAAATTTTTCATTTCTCTCGGAACTTACAAAAATAAGTTCATCTATAATAAATTTATTTGAATTGTATTGAATTGAACTTCGTGTTTTCCTTGGCATTTCAAGACCAGTAAATCTCTGGCACTGATAAACTGATGCTAAAAGACTTAAATAAGTGTATAATGTTGACAGAATGACAGGCAACCTTATAGTTATAACTTTTCGTTAACGTTGGACTGAGATATCCAAATTGTATGGGAAAATGAAGTTGTTCTTTTTACCATGTCTTCTTGACAATTTTTCCATATTTTCTCTCTTTTTAAACCTTCTTTGGACTACGACAAACATTTCAAAACCAAAATCAGTTAAATCGGCTAAGCGGTTCTCGAGTTTGAGCAAGACAGATTAGTGTACCGCCTTAAAGTATACTATATATGTATGTATGTACATATATTGCAAATCTTAACTATCGTGCAATATATTGCAGATTTTAGGAGTGAATGAAGTATGGAATGAAAATCTGTGTAGAATAAAATTTAAAAAACTAATTTTTTAATTAAAAAAAAAAAAACATTATTTAGTGATAATATAAACCTTCTTCTTGAATCACTTTATCTATAAAAAAAAAACCGCATCAAAATCCGTTGCGTAGTTTTAAAGATTTAAGCAAACAAATACATAGGTATATAGGGACAGTCAAAGTTTTATACGATGTTAGTGATACTGTTAACAAATAGTGTAAGTTCACAATCGTCAAATTTTGCTGCAGTGATTCGGCATCACTGCTTTTTTGCGATGCTGATACTGATGCAGCTGTTGCTGATGCTATGCCGACTAATCACGCTGTCGTAGTGATGCTTTTTTGTTTAGTTTTTGCGCATCAGTTTATGCAAGTTTGCAATAATGAATAGTTGACGAGAAAAATGATGCCAGAATCTGCGTTTGTGAACGTTTGACTTTGAACATTTGGGCATCATTACTGCAGTGATGCGTTTGTGAACTTACACATAACTGATATTGCTACTTTATTTTTTCAAATAATATTTTTTTTCTATTTTAAAAACAATTGAAATTAATAATTGAAACAATATCGTAAAAAATCTACGTACAAAACTACGCAAAGCACACCAGAAAAATAATTTTTTCCAATCTTTTCAGTTTATTTTCGTCAGAGAACGAAATCTGTAAATAAATTTATATTTTCGAAAAAAAGAAAAAAATTTAGATTTTAAGGATATTGGGTCTTGTTTCTTTAGTTCTTAGTTCTTAGTTCTTAGTTCTTAATTCTTAATTCTTAATTCTTAATTCTTAATTCTTAATTCTTAATTCTTAATTCTTAATTCTTAATTCTTAATTCTTAATTCTTAATTCTTAATTCTTAATTCTTAATTCTTAATTCTTAATTCTTAATTCTTAATTCTTAATTCTTAATTCTTAATTCTTAAGTCTTAATTCTTAATTCTTAATTCTTAATTCTGAATTCTTAATTCTTAATTCTTAATTCTTAATTCTTAATTCTTAATTCTTAATTCTTAAGTCTTAATTCTTAATTCTTATTTCTTAGTTCTCGCTTCTTACTTCTTGACACACAATTTAAATTTTTAAGTCAAATACTTAGATCCTATGGCACAATTGTAATTCAATATTTGATAAATACTTCATTCATCGATTTTAATGGGTCAACTAATGTTCGACAAAAACTTAGGGTTAACTGTAACCACACATACGAATCTTGAACCACTGTCCAACCAACCTTCGCAATTAGTTTGGTAAAATTACTTCAGTAAAGCTTCTTTGAAACTCCAATATTAGTCTTTGAAGACAATTTTGGAACATAATATTATTTTAATCCTGAATTCTTCAACTGCTCCTGCCTCAAATATATTTCTCTGCAATAAGAATTGTAATTAAAGATATATACTAGTCATCTGCTTTCTTTCTAGAAACTAATAATGACAAAAAGTAACATAACCTTGATTAGAGATTTCTAATCTTAAAATGGTTTATACAACTTCTAGCTTTTCTATTTCTAGAAGGCCAACCAAGACAACATTTTTATTTTAAAGTTGGCTTCATATTAATCTACTCAAGACTAAATGTAAATTGGGAAGTGCACTCTCCTGGTGCGGACTTCAAAGCCTTTAAAGACATAAACACTTTGTCAAAAAAAAAAGAAGAATGTATTTGACCATTCAATATTTTAACGTTTTAAGTTACAAATGTTTGTAGGAAAGTGGAGGATAACTTATAATCACTGGTAAACACTGCTTTTGTCACACGAACTTTGTGGTGATTTTTGTTTTTGTTGGTGTTCCTTCATTAAAAATATTTAATAATTTTGTTTCAATCACGTCCAGTTTTTTGTGACAGATACATGTTCATTTCTTACCTCATATACGCGCCTGTTTTTGAATAACTTTATTTTTAACAATTGCATTAGATTAACTTACATCATTAGGTGTGTTTTTTTGGCAATGCTATCCATAGTGAAGTAAGATTTTACTCGCATTACAAATACACCACCTCACTGCCAATAAAAGTAGAAGTAGGATCCCACTACGGATAGAATTTTGACGTTTGCTCGAGTCTCGAATATAAATGTTGGTACTATTGATAACTCTTGTGTATTTCGAAGGTCTACACTCCACTTTCAAACTGTTACTGATTTTAACATTTACTTACAATATACTCATTTGCAACTACTTTGTTACTTCCATTTTTTCCCATTTCACAAACCAGATTTTAAGTAACAAAGAAGTAGCACACTAGTTTCATTGTTATCAATTTGACATTTACCTTATGTTACTAAATTGAAACCACTTTGTTACTTTCATCCATTGAAAAATTTAATCTTATGTTTAAACCCTGATTTGAAGTAACAAAAAAGTAACATATAAACTAATTCATAGCAAAGCAAAATAAAACATGTAAATAATATTTGAAATAAAATATTTCTAAGATACTTTGAAAGCGCTTGAATTTTACGGCGGGTAGAAAGTCATATTTTGTGATATAACTGCAAGCGTTTTGAAAATAAAGTTTCCACATGACCGAAATTCGATATATGAAAATTATCGTCCCAGCCCAAATTACGTAATCACTCACAGTAGTGATTACTTTAATAATAAAGAGAAAACTGAAATAGTTTCCATTATAAGTTTTGTCTTTTTTGACAATAAAATAATAAAACCTTTGAATTTTTTTTTCAATTAAGTAACAAAAAATTACTTGCGTGAATGTGTTTTTCAATATTTTTTCTAATATGGTACATGGTATTGTTACTACTTTGCAAAAAAAATTTAGTAACAAAACTGGAGAATTTTCTCGCTGTTTTGGTAACAAAGCAGTCACATGACTCATTTGTCATCACTTTTTTATATTCCATCGGTCACAAGAGAGTCGTTGTGCCACTTGGGCTCATCTATCGTTTGTAAAGTAATTGTGACAGATTTACCTTTCGCCACAACATCTAATTTTTGGCGTTCGGTCCTCAAGAAAAAATCACTTAGTGTAAATCCAACACTATAACCAAAGCCTGCGAACAGACCCCTTGACATTTGTTTTGATATTTGTTGTTGATAGGAATTATGACATAAATTATAAAATAAAATAAATAAACATTATTACCATATCATCTTGTAAATCATATATTTTAGTTTAATTTTCTTTTTATTATATATTCTCAGCCTAACAAAAAGTTTTTGTTTGTTTTTTATTTCAATTAAATATTTGACAAATTTTTAGTAGTATACCAAATTTTAAATTGAAAATTCACACTACTGTGGATAAATGTTTTTTTGGGAAATCCCACTTCACTTCGGACAGCATTGCCATAAAAACACACCAATTGTATGTCTGTTACATCGTAAACATGCCACGAAAGTGTTCTAGCGACAAAATATTCACGAAAATCAGAAGCGTTGTTTCCATATTAAGCAATTATTTTATAAATATAGCTGACGTTTGTACTATTTAAGACAATGTTTTGATGTACGTTCAAAATTTGATATAAGTTTTCATGTGACAAAAAAGTTAAAAAGTTGTTGACCAGTGAATATAATATCTCTCAAATTTATCACTGATAACATCTTGGCATTTCTTGCACTTTTTTATAGTGAATTTTTAAATGTTCAGCTGGTCCGTTTAATTTGTGTAGACTTTCGACTGGCTTAGAACTAAATAGCCCGTTTTCCCATTCCCATTCTCCTAAGAAAGATAGCCTTCCTAGACTAGAGTAATAATCTTGTAGTGAAGGAGCCTCCTTTTAATTAGTCGGCTATCTTTTTTGTAAATTGTTGAAAAGCTGTCTAGAATTAGAATGCCAACAGAACTTTGCATTGCTCGGTCTAGAGTTTAAATCCGTTATCATATCAGGTAATATCTGGGATTTTTGAAACCAACAAATAGTCCTTAATCATTCCCAAATTGCATTTTAAAAATATATTGCTAACTACACATCCTAATGAAATGGTATAAAGCTGTCGGATGATTAAAAGCTTATTTTATTTTTTATTTCTATCAAAAACAAATTGGACTCAGTAATACGGGCTGAGGTTTCCAAAGAATATTGGATGTGAAACTTTCACGTACACGTGTACCTTTGAGAAAGAAGACGGTACGGATTTTGGTTTCTGGCATATAAAATTTTTAGCATCATCCACTTTCTATGCCAAAATTCCGAATTAAAAAAGTGGTAATTTATATGAGGAAGGAGTAAAGAATATATAGAAGCTCTGGATTGGTGGTTGCCAGGAAAGAAAGGAAGATTCGTATGGTTTGTAAAGGATTACATATCGTTGGGACGTTTCGTTCAACGTCGTCCGTATTGCTGTAAATCCCATATCAACTCTAATATATTTTCATTTCCTGGAAATAAAGAAATTTTCAACTTTATATCCATACTTGCAAAGAGTATGTGTCAAGTTATAGGTACCTGTGTTTTCACCTAACTCCATACATGTATGTAATGTAGGTACCCTGCCTTAACTGCAACAGACAGTAACCTCATTTGGCAGGTGGTACTCATACTGGGGATGCCGCCTTACACAGCAGAGGGTGTGTGTTTTTGTGGGGTTTGGCGGGGAAGAACGATGCCCTAAACACCTTTACAAGTATTATATTCTCTTAACTTGTTCAAAAGGATGCTTGCTTTTATAAAATTGGTACACATCCAACAACGAACGTCACAACACAACACAAGATGGGTGTGTGTGTGTGTGTGTGTGGAATCACTTGACGAATTCAATAAGTCTCCGCAAGGAACCTTCTTGTTCTTAATAGTTACATACATACAGTTAGGTTTGAAGAAGATACGAGTGTAGGCGAGGTTTAGTAGATATTTCCACTTAGTCGTATTTGTACAAAGGAGAATATAACTTGTGCGGGAATACGGTCTTTCACTGTGAGCACACGACCAGCAAATCCAGGGAATCCGCATCACAGTAGGTGCACTGTGTACATGTACACTCATTCACCCATTGAAGCAACACAAGAGCAATTCATTTCCTGATGGTACCCAACGTACAAGTTTATGGGAAAGCTAAGCTAGCTTCGGTTGGGTATTGGAGAGCTACGATTACACCAACGACGACTACGACGACGACGTTAACCCGCTACAACATCGGTCCTGAGAATTGGTGCTTGAAATTTTTTTCTTTAATGAATAACACACCAAGAGTGTAATAGATACGAACGTTTCACTTTGCCACATGTACAATGTACATAGCTACGAATTCCCTTTAGAAGTGGGTTTATGGTGAATTCTGTGACATGGAAGCAGACTTTTGAGTAAATTTAAAGTAGGAAGAAAAGCTGGAACTCTTTCACAAGCAACTTGATGGAATATCGTTATTTTCATTTGCTCCATTGATAAGTTTCTTCATATGTGCCGAAAGTCCTCAGATTTATACGACTGAAAAATTACTCTAATTCCTATTACAAAATTATTGTCAAAATTAATAGGTAGATTTAAAGATTTATATTTATATGTGAGATTAGTTTAAGTGTAAGCTTAATAAATTAAGTTGCTTAATGGGGCAGGATTTTCTACAATAATTTCAAAAAATAATGGTGTGATGATTAAAGCATATTTATGGAATTACCGGGGAAGCCTGATGAATTCGGGTATCAAAAAGTAAGATGGTTAATCCGACAAGGTTTTATTCGTATAAAAGGTAAGAAATGTCAAAAATAAATAATTTTGTGTGGCAAAATCGTACACAACGAATCATTTGAAACTATGAGCCACAACTGAACAATAAAAATTATTAGGTGAATTTCTGTGTGCTGCAGAAAGCTCGTTAAGATCATAATTCGTCCGTGAATGCCTTTTTTAAAGATTCCATTCTCAGTAAGGCAGAGAACATTTACAGAAGAAAAGAAAATTATTTCTTTTAACCTCTTGGTCCAAACACTATGTGTAATTACCGTGGATATTGTGAAGTCAGTGTTAGGTACAAATTGTAACAATCCAGGCTATAACATCTGGACGGCCTTTCAAGAACTGACGGTATTGACAGTATTATTTCCAGACTTGTTTTTTGACCAATGCTATGGCTACTTCTAAAAAACTCATATTTGTAACAAATTAAATATCGTTCTGGTAATTTTTTTTTAGGCTTAAGGTGTGCATAATCCAGAAAGAGCGAAATTTTTCGTGAATATGAAACTGGACAAAGAACCTCAAATAATGCGATAGTCGATTCTTCTGCTAAAACTTAATATATTTTGCTGAGTTTATGTTAAAAGATTGGACTAAAAATTTTAAGGAGATGTTTTGAATTGACTCGAGAATTCACCTGGGTTCGTATTTTTTAACATTTAGAAATGCTCAATAGGTTCTAAAATTTCTTGAGTTTTTTCCAGTCTTCTTCTATAGACTGGTGTAAAATTTATCAGTCTGTTCTTCGATTCTTATGTGGTCAGATATTGAAATCAAATTTTGTTTCAATTTCTGAAGACTCCTAAATTGAAATCTGTCGAAATTTTAGTACAGTGACATAAAAATTGATAGAAATCGGCAAAAAACTTGTTCAAGAAATCGGACGCGCCAATTTTGAAGGATTTGGATAATCGCGACGGCAGAAGGTGTCTGGGCTTATCACACGAAACAAGAAAACCACAGTTTCCGTTCTAATGATTGTGCATCGAAATTACAATACTAAACGACTAGTCAAACAACAGTAACAAAAAAATATACTCCATTGTAGTGCGCTTTTTTCAACCTTACGTAGGTGTGCAAGTACAAATTTTAGATTTGCAAGAACAACCTGGTGAATCTTCTGATATTATTCTAAACTATTTAAACCAAGTGTTGACAGATAATAATTTGACAGCAAAAATCGTAGCATTTTGTGGGGACAATGCCAACGTCAATTTCGGAGGTGCAGCTAGGAGAGGAACTAACAATGTAGTAACGAAATTACAATCATCTCTGAAAAAAGAATTACAGTGAAATCTCCTTTGGGCGGACTGCCATGGTGCAGACATTTTTGTCCGCCTAAGGAAGTTGTCCGTTTAAGGGAAATCAAACAAAAACACTAATTTTAAAAATTAAGAGTCTTCATTTATTAACCACAAGAATGAGAGAATCAGAGAATAAAAATGCAAAAAGATCCAACATATACCTACAATCCTTCAAATGCACATTCAACAGATACACAAAATTCACACATACATACATAATACAGTTTCTGGGCTGGCAGCTGCGCACGCATGTATTTTTCCATTACGAGAAAAGAATTTTAAGCTTTCTGTAGACTGCAACTTAAAAAATATACCGTTTGCCAAAATTATCAGCGTGATCACATGTTCAATCCTGCTGTGGTGTCCGTCTAAGAGGAAATATTTTGTCATTCATACGTGAAATTTCTGTCCGTGTCCGTCCAAGAGAAACTGAAAACAATGAAACTTAAATGGAGCAATTTCCGTACAAACAAATTTGTCCGTCTAAAGGAGGTGTCCGCCTAAGGGAGGTGTCCGCAAAGGGAGATTTCACTGTAATAGGTATTGGATGTGGAGCCCATGTACTTCACAATACAATAAAAGCTGCTGCAGATGGGCTACCCGTAGATTACGAGAGAGTTATTGTGAAGATATATTATTTTTTTATATTTATACCATTCGAATTGAAGCTCTTAAGAAGTTTTGTGCCGCAACTGAACCGGAATATCAAAAATTTTAGAAATGTACCAGCCATTAAAAAGCTACTTTTTGAGTATTGACAAATGTCTCCTGTTACTAATTTTTTTTTTGAAGATCCTACATCCGAATTATGATTATGTTTTTTACACGCTCAGTCAACAAGTTTTCATCAAGTTGTCTTGAAAATTGAAAGTCAGACTGTATCGGCAATTGAAGCTGCAAAAAAATGATAAAATTGAAAGATAGTGGTGTTGATATTGATGAACAGTTTGTGAAAAGAACGGCTACAGAATTTTATAAACCAAGCCGTGAATATCTGGAACAGTGGATTTGCTTTCTTATAAAAGAAATAGGGATATTTTAGGCAGATTTAAAAAATTTGCCCACATGGGAAGACATTCAAAAATCTTTGGATGTAGATATTAATTGAAAAGCAATGTCTTGACTGTAATAAGGATAGTGAAGTTTTTGATGAATTTTTATTAATTTCTAATTACAGTACATTGCAAAAAGTAAAAGAATGGAATAATTTAAATGTTTCCACAGAAACCCGTTGGGTGGAAGTATTCAAACACTTTCGCACCAACAATCTTCAGCATGGAAACTATTCTATTGTGATTGAATATATTTTATGATTGCCTACTAAAAATGCTCTAGTAGAAAGAGTCTTTTCTAATATGAACAAATTGTGGACTACAAATTTTAATTCTAAAAGCGATTTTGATAATAAGGGTGAATATAAAAAAAAAAACGTGCCAAGAGTTTCATTCTTACTTGAAATCGTCACCAGATATATTAAAACAAATTTGTTCTTCTGGTAAATATAAATAAAACTAAACATTTTGGGTACCTATATTTTGTGATTCATAATTTTATTCTTTTTCTGAATAAATAACTATAAAAAAGTGTTATTTTCTTCATTGACCTATGATTTGACCTTAATAAACCATAATGTCCCGTTTTGAGCCAAAAAATAAATGGTCACGTTATGTATACCAATCTTTAAATTAAATCTGTTTGTTTAAAGTGGGCCAAAATCGAATCAAAAGGAGTCAATTACATGCATACATACATATATACAAATTTACATACTAAATGTTCTGGTCTTTTATTTTTGACTTAAATTAAATTGAATGCCAAATTACTGCGATGATAAATTGTGTTATTTAAAAATATTTTTTAATTCAAATAAAGTTTTCAAACGCTTAAAATTGAAGTTGAGTCAGAATTGAGTTGAGCATGAGCAATCTCTGTTTTTCTTCTTTTTTGCTATAAGAAATATTTTTTTTATCTTTTTAAATCCAACAAAAACCAAAGCACATTTTTGTGAATCCTTTTTTCCTTTTTCACAAAAAAATAAAATACATACCATTCGCTGAACATTTTACCTTTTTGTGAATGAAAGTGGGGGCGTTTGTACATTAAGGTGTGTAGGTGATGTATATAAATACATACAGATACGACATACGTATGTACATATATATCTGTGCCATTCTATTGAAAAACATGGATTTCGCACTGCGAATCACGCAACTAAATTTCTATGGAAATACCACGAAGACACGAAATCTTCCAGAGTCACGAACGTTAAACAAAATAATATGTATATAAATGTGTGTGCTTTAGGTGTTTGTTATTCCCTTCTAAATGTTGGTACATATGTACATACATATATAGGTACCCATAAGCTAAGCCAAGTCAAGCCCCCACCTTAGCCGCACATTTTTATTTTTTTTTGTTTTGTTTTAAATATGTAGTTGAACAGAATTGCAAAGAAAACTTTTCTCGCTATTTAAACCCAAAAGAAAAAGTTCAATTTCTTTATGCAGATTAAGAATATGAAGACAAAAAAAAAAAGGAAAAATGACTTTTCCAAAAAAATTAATATTTAATCAAAGACGCAAAGAGTACTTTTTTTAAATAAAATGTGCAAAAAAGTGCTGCTTTTGTTAAATTATTACGTTAGGTGGAATATGTGATTTAAAAAACAAAATGTTATTCGTTAAAATAAGCACGTGAAATAATTTTTAGTTTTTCACACACTCATAAGTGTTTCTTTAATAAATAAATTGAAATAATTCACTTAAACCTACATACACAAGTGAAGCATTTGATGTTTTCATTTTTTAAATATAATGTTAAAACAATTTCAAAATATGTTTTTATATTCACATTGAAACTACGTAGTTATTTTGTTCCGCTAAAAATAGGAAAATAGAGACTAAGGGGTGTAATAAATTGCAACCTCTACGCAAAAACATCATTATTTTTCTTTCCCTTAAATAATTATAATTTCAATAAGAATTATTTAAACTATCAATATGTTTATATAAATTAATGAAATGATTTAATTTTTGTCTTTTTTTCATTTTCAGATGGGTAGAATCTTAAGAAATTTCAACATCACAAGAATCACCGATTTGGAATTGATAAGCAATTCGTAAGTTCGAACAAAATTCTTAAATGTGATATTATTCTAAAATTTTATTATATGTATTTGTATTTTGTATAAATTCAGTTCAGATCGTTTGGACATCACATTTCATTTCTTTGGTGTGAAAAGTGATTCAACGAGAATACGTGAAGCCATAACACGAATGGTTGAACGGGGGAGAATTGGAAATATTACACTTGTCTCCAATTTTCATCTTTTCGACGAAAATCCTCCACTTAAGCTTATGGTAAGTATACAAATTGAAAATTCAGATACCTCGATTAAAATTTGTGGACTCTTGTAGAGTGTTACTAGAATTTACGATATATTTAATCAACATTTTTGAGAATCACAATAGAATATGATACACATTTATCTCCATTTTAGGATGTGACCATAAATAAGAAGTCACCAATACGAGCGATGAGTGAATTTGTATTATCATGTTCTGCTCAGGGATCATCACGAATTAATTTTCAGTGGTATAAGGATGGAGCAATTGTAAACACATCAAAAGCAACCAGGTAAGTTGTTAATTAAATAAAGCAGGCCATGAAAAACTGTATGTTTTTTTTTAGTTAAAACCCATTTTCAGAACACTTTTAAAAATAAATGTTTAATAGAGTAACCAGTTATCTTTCAGAAAATGAAAGACAAACCAAGAAAATGTGCCACATCTTCTTATTTGGTAGACTAGGCGTATACGCACTTTTTTAATTATTATTAAATTTCAAATGTATTTGATGGTACGCAATTGCGTAGGAAGCTCGAATTTGTTTTAGTTTTGATTTATTGGATTAAGAATTGAAATGCTTTCAAGTCATGCTTAACATACTTTTTATAGCCAAGTACGACAGTTTTCAAAATCGCTGATTGATTAACTAATCGGTTTTCAGAATTTTGAATATTAAAGAGACCTATTGCAACTGTCGTCCAATCCGCCGTTTTTTCAAAAAATGTTCCACCTCCTTACACTAATTCACATTCCCTCTCTGATAAAAAAACGTTGGTGACTTAGGTTTGGATTGAAACCAGATCTCGTGCTAAGCTCGCTGCCCACATCACTTGCTACAAGCACAAAAAAAAAATATAAAAATTAAAAAAAAACTTGAGATTGTTTGCATCCGTTTTCTTCGAATTCCTGTTCACTCCACCATTGCTAATCAAAGTTTATTTACTTGCCCCAACCCCACTTAAACGAGAGTATATGGCTTCCATCCGACGACTAATGCAAAGTGATGTTATGGGTGGAATTTGTAATATTATTTTTTCTGTTAAATTGACTTAAAAGAGAAATGAGACTCCCTCCATTCAAATGTTTGGTCTTAGAGTATATATTGTTTTTTTTTTTTTTTAATACGACTATTTGCCTTTTGAAGTTCTTTGGTTAAATCTAAACCCCCGTTTTTATTTCTTGGAAGATTTTGATTTTTTCTCCATCATCACCACAACGCTCTCTGTTTTAACTGCTACTCAATTACTTCATTTTGGTACCTCGTCATAGAAAGTTGATTTCCAGGAATATGGCACTTAATAAAATGAACGTCCTGAACGACCGCCCGCCGACGACGACGCGCGACCAAACGAATAAAATTAGATTCCAGCTAGATAAAGTAATTATAATTTTCGAATCCCATTCTACTAGACTTTTTTTTCTACTCTGTCAATTTATCTTGTATTTGTATTTGTTTTTTTCCTTAAGTAGAATTAAAATTCAAAATAAATTAAATGAATCAAATTTAAGACAGCAAGCATCTTTTCAGCTTTCTATTTCATTTTGCACATTAAGATTCACTCCTTGCACAGCAAAGGAGGGGGAATGGAGACAGTAGTCTTAAGCTAACTGAGGCAATAATTTAAAACAAGTTATTTAAAATATTTCCTTGGACCTTTCTCTCCCCTGTAAGAGTTCATTTTCCATTCCAAGTTATTCCTGAGTTCCTTAAATCTTATATAGTCGTATATACATATACATAAGTAGGGTATAGCAGAGGTATAAACATAAGAAATAAAGGCATCATCATGGCACTCTAGGCTCCTCCGCACGGACATGCAAATATGTGTAGATACCTACCTTACCTCCCACCGACACTTCTTTATACATATACATACATACATACATAAGTGTACATAAAACTATATAAAGTTAAACAATCTGACATTCGAGGATACTCGTATGTATACATAGCTGTGTAGCCGAAATGGAACTGCAAAATACATTAGTAATTTGCTGACAGAAGTTGATACCTGGGTACAAAGCCGAAAAAGGCCCATGATGCTCTGGGGGGCGATTTGAATCCCTGATTTCCATTAAAACTTATTTGGAATTTGTTTTTTATTTTTTCTCTGAAGAAACATTCCGACAGACAGTGTTTTCTCTGGAATCGTGTTTTGTCATATTTTTTGCAGAAAAGGAAAATGTCTTTTAATAATAACACAGCACCAGGACAATTCACATACAAACACACATACCTAATACCTATGTATATAGCATCAGGAGGTTGTTTTGTATTTGTATAGAGTCTATTAATTCGGGTATGAATATCGTTTCCTTTTTCTCGACAAAAATAAAAAGGAAGGACGAAAAAGAGGCACTATTATGCTGATAGCCTTTTTCAACTTGGCTTAAAAACACGTTCAGAGACGACAATTTAGCATTATGTGTCCTTGTTCTTGTCGTATCTATGCCAAGCCAAGTCGAGCCGAGCCGATTAATGATAACATGAATTTACGCAACTGGTTTTTTGGCCAATACAATAATACATTACATATCCTTTGTAATCGTTATGTTATTAAGATATTATGTGTATAAATTTATATAATTTGCGAAACTTGATAGGTTCCCAAGATCTGAATCTGAAAAACGCAAAGTTTTTAATTGGGGTCGGAAATGGGTTTCAATTGAAAATCAAAAATGATACTTAATAATTTTGAAGATATGAAATGTAAACCGCCAAAAAATTGGGCTCATCACATGAGAAAGGATAATATAAAAAAAAAAAACAACTAATGAATAATTATTAAGAGTAAATTGTTCTTTACTTTATCGCCGATAAGAATCGTCTTAACCTTTGGTCTTTGATTATCATAATTTGACTTAAACTTCGTCAATATTTTTCATTTGCGTGGTTTTCGATTTGAAAAAAAAAAAATGTCAAAACATATTTCACACTGCATGTACTAATTTTTAGCGCAGTTATCATTTGGGACCTAATGGAATAATACAAAATAATCTTTTGACTTTTCTCTTATAGAAAAATAAGATTGCTCTAAAAAAAATCAATGCTTTTCTGACCGAATTAGTTTTAGAAACACAGATCAGTTTGTCTGATTTTTAAACCACTATAAGTTCTGTGTACTCTCTCGCATTAAATAAATTACTAAAAATATTTTAATGAAAAACAAATAAACGACAAAGTTAATTAAGTATTCAAGTTTTCAATAATTAGTTTCAATTACAGCTGACAGCTACAAGTGACATGTTAAAGTTGCAAACAACACAATTACTCATACTAATCTTTCCGAATTCCAAAAAAAAAAAAACATACTTCAGATTGTTTCAAACCCTTTCTTGAGCCGCTCTCGCCGACCGATTGCTTCTTTTATTGGACTTTACTTCTCTTTAAAAATGACAAAAAAAAAACTCAAATCTTTATAAATCACACTCAATTTTCTTAAAATTCTCACAATCATAAATCATTTTGGCAGAGTCTCTAATCAAAGCTTTATCTAGGAGGTGCCCCTCTCAATGAATTCAACAACAAAAAACCTCTTCGGGTTTTCAAGAACAAAGAAGACATTTTTAATCGGAAGATTAAGAAAGGCTATATGTCATTTATCTTATCCTTTTGTGATACACAATGAAAAAAGAAAAGATTACCATGTCCTTTAGTACTCGTTTTCTAGAATTCAGATCTGTTTTTGGAAATATTTTGTTTATTTCTCTGATTGTCCTTTGTCGTAATCGAATCTATTTAAGGACAAAAACTTTATTATCCTAGGATTGCTTATTTTGCATCATCATCATCAACACCTTGATGAAGAGTTATACACTTAACACCTTAAGTTTGTTGTGTGGCATTATCCCTCCCTATTCTCTAATTGATATTCCATTCCATTCTAGCTAAATAAGTTCAAAAAGTAGATACCTACTTGTAACCTTTTTAAAGATTTAGCCATTCATCAGGAGAGTAAGATGTTTTGCATTAAAATGCAAAAAGGACATATTTTATCTGTGTTCTATGTAACTCCTTGAAAACACAAAACAAATAAAATGAATGAAATTTCAAAAGTAATTATAGTACTCCACAACCCTCCCCCTCCCCAACACCTTTCTTATTCTCACATCGTTAGTTCAATTGAAATTCAAATAAATCAAATGAATCAAAATTTAATTAGATTCGTATTCTCCCCTGCTGCTTATGCCCGCCGCCGCTGCCTGATGCTATATCATCTCTTTAGGCTAATGTTCGTACTAACAATGAATATGTAATAGGGACAACAAGGTTCTGTACTATTTTATACATAAGAAAAGGATAAATTAAGTTGAAAAGTAATTTAAAGAATTCATTCTCTTCCCTTGAGGGCATTTTGGCCATTTCCTATATTACATAACTAGGTACGGATCTATGAACATTGTACATATGTATACAATATACATGTATTTAATATTGGAGCCTTACTAATGGACGTTACATCACCGGAAATAGGCACAGCACCATCAGCACTTTTAGACTCCCACTCCGGACCCTCACTCTACAACTCTACACTCGTACTCATATAAAAGCAAATAAAACTATGTTCCTTTTTTTTTTTCATTTTTGAGGGTAATTCTCTAGAAATGAACCTTCTACATCAAAATTTGATGGTTTTTATCCGTCCAATGAATAAAATAGAAATATACATATATAGGAAGGGCTTTCGAAATATTGTACATATATACAAGTTGATGATGATGATGATGGTGTGAATGAATTGGTGCGTGGATATGATGTTGAGGGGTTAGAAATTGTTAAGAACTGTAAGGCAAGGGGACCTTCAAAAGTCCCGAAGTACCTACTTAGTGTGTAGGTACTTATAATTTCCTTTTAATTGCTTGAATAAGTTTTTCAACATTTTCTATTTCTGGGGAAATTTTTTTAAATTGAAAACTTGTAGAAGCTTATAATTGTCGATATTGATTAACACTTGAAACTAAAATTATGTAGGAATTATAAAAGACTTTATATAATTCTTTGAAAGTAGAACGGAAGCATAAAGTTCATTAGGAATCTTATATTCTGATAAATTGTCAGTTTCCGGTTTTTGTTTTTTTTTTATACAGGTCAAACTTAAGAATTAACTTAAAAATGTTTCTTGATGGAAAATCAGCGGGCTTGGTAAATTCGTCGTCTCGCCCCAATCCAAAACATTCACATAAACTCCAGAGTGATAATAAATGGAATTTAAATCAGTATAAGTAAGCAAACAACGAAAACTTTTTAGCAAACAATTAAATTCATGATGTGAAAGATTGATTTATTATATTTTCAGAATCTTGAAAACTGACAGTAATCGAAAAAAAAACGAAAAAGTCCCTCAGTGGACTCAGCGCAATACTCGAGTAAATTGACGCAAGAAACACCACATTTGCCCAAAAGAAAATTATAATGCAAAGTAGGCATCTGTCAAATTGCTCACAGCCTAATTCAATGTAAAGGGTGGTTAAAGTTTAAGGGCCGATGTTGAATGTCAACCACACCTAAACGTCAAGTTTTTTCTGCATTTGATTTGACATTTCCCACTTTCAGACTAACTCAATTTGAACCATGAAAAGATACAAAATCGAGCAACGCGTTACAGTTATTAAGGCTGATTATAAAAATGAGCGTTCAAGCCAAAATGCATACCGTGCACTTCGTGATTTTTTCGCTGAATTTAATCGTCCAAATGTGTGTACAATCGGAAAAATCGTGTAAAAATTTGAGCAAACCGGGTCTGTATGGGAGATGTGAAAACACCAGTGCATGCTCGTTCAGCTCGTACTGCAGAAAATATTGCTGCTGTTCGCGATAGTGCGGCTGAAGAGCGGTCCAACTCGTCGTCGTCGTGCCCAACAATTGCACCTCACCCTCGTCGGTGATGAACATTATGCTATGTACAAAGACTTGCATTTACACTCTTACAAGGTGCAATTGACTCAAGAACTAAAGCCTCTTGACCATTTCAAACGTCGTTGTCGTCGTCAATGGTCAGAATGTTGGCAAGAAATGTCAACAGTGGATGATCAATTTTCGAAGAAAATCATCTTCAGTGTTGAGGCACATTTTCATTTCATTTTCACCTCAGTGGATTCGTCAATAAGCAGAATTGCCGCATTTAGGCGAATGATTGTCGAAAAACCAATGCACCCACAAAGAGTGACTGTTAGGTGCGGTTTATGGGCTGGTGGCATCATCGGGCTGTATTTTTTCCAAAATGAGGTCGGTCAGGCAGTTACTGTGAATGGTGTTCGCTATCGTGAGATGATAACGAACTTTTTATGGCCCGAATTAGAAGATATGTGGTTTCAACAATGGCTCTTTTGCGCGACAAAATCAATGGCCGTGTTATCTCACGTGGTGGATGGCGAGGCGATGACGATTGTCCTCCAAGATCACGACGTGATTTGATACCGTTTTACTTCTTTCTTTTGGGGTTATTTGAAAGAAAAGGTGTACGTTGATAAGCCAGCAACATTAACGGCATAGAACCTCAATTATGCCTTAGTGTCATCCAAGATTTGGACCATCGGATGGAGGTGTGCCGCCGAGGTCCCGGCGGCCATTTGACCGATATTTTGTTCCATACATAATTGAACCATACCAATATTATCATAATAAAAAGAAATGACAATAATTTCCCAAATAATTTGTGTTTTATTCAAAATCAACATCGGCCATTAAAATTTAACCTACCTTTATAACGCCATCTATCGAGTTGTGGCATTACAATCACACAGCAATTGTTTTTCTTGCAAACTTCTCCATTCAAAATACAATGTTTTTTTTTTCTTATATTTAATGTAGTTCACGATTATCCAAAATTTTCAAGGCTTCACAACGAATTTTTGCATCTTTCAAAAATTTCAAAATTTCTTCGAAAAATAATGCAATTTTTTCTTTACATACAAATGAATTTTGGATTTTCCATTTTTCCAATTTTCCCTGGCAGTTACAAACAAGTGAAAAAAAAATCATGTAAAATCAGTTCAGTCGTTCTCGAGTTATACATAAATGATCCAATAAACTTGATCTTGAAAAAAATTAAGAGTATTGTTATTTTATGTTTTGAACATTCGAAAAACATGTATTGTAAACTCCAAATTATGTAAATTTTGAAAAACACAATTTAATACAAAAAAATGTATTAATAAGCTGATGAAATATTTTCTTATTTATGAGTATTTTGATTTTACAAGTGAATACATTTTGTAACTGCGTTTTTCTTTTTATTTTATTTTAGAGAAATTTGGACAACAGTTCTTCCACCAGAAAACGAACACTTTTATACAGCGATCCTGGGAATTACAAAAGCAAACCAAATGGATGAAGGTGTTTACACTTGCAAGGTATGTTATAACATTGTGTTCCTTTTCTTCGCGCCAGACATTCATGTAGCTGAAGCTTCTAAAGGTGTTCAGTCCAGAGCTTCACCTTTTTAACCTTCCATCAAAATTCTATGTCACATGACGATTTAAAGTCTTCGAGCAGTGCAGAAGCTGAAAAATGCAATCAACTGTCAAATCTAAGACTTACCTTCCAATTAATGATGTTATCAGATACTTTATGTGCGAATTACAAATAAATATAAAACCAACATCTACCGATACCTTACTCGAACTCGAGTCATAGTTATAAAAAAGAATGGATGTATTCCCAAAAAAAAAAAATAGAATTTAACTTTCAGGGCAGACAAGCAAAACAAACTACATATGTACATTTAAATCGAAATTTTTATCTTTATAAGATTAAAATGTTTTATTTATATTTATAGACATCTAGATATTTCGGAATTTAATAGAAATTTTATGTTTGTATTTTGATGGAATCCTTTTGAAGAGGTTTAAGATTTCCTTAAATTCCTGCAGGAAATTATGATGAAATCCAATCAACACAACAGAATTAATAAATTAAAGAATTTCGAAATATTTCGAAAATGATTCCATTTCAAATGAAAATTATTTTCAGAGAAAATAAGTTAAATCAATTGAGTTTGTTGGTTTAGGATATGAGGCTATTATGTTAAAGAAATAAGAACCTACATATGACGAAATTATAGATTGATTGAGAACACAATATTTTATAAAAAGATTACTATAAGTCAACGAACTTAGGTCTTTTGGTTTCAAGTAATTGAGCATGAAGTTTGAACTGAGCTTTATTTCCTGACACATTTTTTTTTTAATAAGTATGAGTATAATACTATTTATCTTTTTAGTGATTGTTACTTCTCAAACTAAAAATCAGTTCTTAGCAACTACAGATTAGAAGTGAATCAGCTGAAGTTTGACGTGGAAGACCAGTTAAGAAACCCCTCAGCGATCTAAAAGTCGATCACCTGAACCGTTGAAAATGGCCTGGGTGAACGAAATAGAGACGAAATTTGTGCCTGGAAGTTCAGAAATTCAAAGTTTTCAACCGAAATTTCAACTTCTACATTTAGCTTTTTGACTTTTCAATGCCGTTTGAGTGATTAAGAGAAAATACTCTAGTTTCGTCATTTTAAGCTTTTTTTCCAAGCTTGCCGCTCTACGAGTAAGTTGGAGACTATACCAAAATTTGTTCGAACTTAATTGATATATGTTAGCCGTGTAAGAAAGTCAATTCAAAATGTCAATGAAAGTGTCAATAATATCTAATCTTCTGATGGGATATGAAATTTTATGAATATTTTTTAAATTGAAGATTTATTTCTGGTCAGACAATTTAATTTTAAACAGCATACAAAATTTATTAAAAAAAAACTTATGCCTCTTTTAAATTTGATCAGTTTAATTGATTTCCTTTTAAACAATACTTTTTTGAAGTATCTGTCAAATTAATTGAATAGATCCACTTCCGAAATTCGATGGTAGTCAGCTTAGAGAAGGCTACTTTCTACAAATATATCGATATCTTTTCATTATTTGCCTTTTTAGCGCTCTGTTGGAAGGTGATGACGTTCAAAGGATCTACTTTATAATTTGACACAATCGAGCTTAGTTCACATAATCGAGCATAACAAGAGGTGGCAGCTTGATACAATCGAGAATTTTATTTTATTAACTCGAGTCAAATTTATTTCGTCAGGACGTAACTTGAAACGAATTTGATTGTGACCAATACTTTAAAATGTCATTGAGAATCGTTTTTTGAAGTGTCAAATGCTATTGTTTACAAATTTGTTGGTTTATCAAAAAGAGAACAGAGAAATAAAAGTGTATAATATAAAAATTATATTTTTTAAGTCAAAAAGCGAGGATGAAGAGATATCTAACCGTTTTGTAACAAGAATTTTGTCCAATATGGATAAAATTTGACTCTCAAAAATTTCATCCAGCAAGGAATTATTTTCAAACTAAATTGTTTTGCACGATAGCTGTTTTCTGTCCAGATTGTGTGTTGCCAAATACGACGATACAATCCAGGATACTCTATTGAAGTAAATTAGGTGCTGCCACAGCTCGATTGTAAAAAGTTACTTGCTGGCACCCCAGTTCGTCATTTACTTCAGTCTTATCAAGAAATGTTGACTGATTCAAACTAAAAACGTCAACTCTTTTAGTATCGAGGTGGCCAGTTCCTCAATTAGGACTTAAAGCGACTCTTAAAAGTTATAAGACTTGGCACTACAAACGTCTAACGTCCAAAATTCTAGCAGTCTTTCGTTGTTGAGGGACACGAGCACGAAAGTATACTCGTACTTTTTACACAAGAAGTGCGTTTTTTTTCAGTTTCATGTAATAGGACGCGACTTTTTGAAATCAATTATAAGAATAGGTTAAGGACAGTCCTTTTGAACTGCTTCAGTTGCTCTTTTTTTTATAAAACTCTGGAAATAATGGACCCTCCTTCACTAAGACGCTAGCTCGACCCCACTATGTTTACTATGAGGCGATTTTTTCGTTTGATTATTTCAATTATTTTCAATGTTATTATTTTTCTTTCTTTTTTTTATTCATTTATTGCTGACTGACAAACGTCGTCGCCACTGCTTCTGCCGCTGAAGCAAGAGCTGAAGCTGCCCTTTCAACCTCGAGTGCACAACAAACTGTGCAAAGAAAATTAACCCAATTTGCAGAATCAACAGAAGCTATACAGCATCTTGATTCCCATTGGTGTCACACGTTCGTTGAGTGCTTTTTAGTCAAATGTTCTGTCGTGCTCGTAACACCTTTTGTATCTAGATAGACCTAAACCCCCATACAGCTAGCTACAACCCGAACTTAAACCCCTCCGAAACCCAGACCAACTAACCAACCTAACCAACGATCCCTTTATATGAGTTATGATGAATTGCATCCTTTACATTTTTGCTATATTCAGTGTTTTTTTTTCTCTCTCTCTTTCTCCATATCTTGCGCCGCCATCTCTCTTTTATGTGAATGAAATTGAAATATGTAGGTGGTGGACTGGAGCGTGGAACAGTGTCGTTCGATTCATGTGCACATTCAAACACCACCCCGACTGAGGGTCGATCCGGCTAGCGTGACTTTGCATCGTGGGGATTCGTTGCGTGTCCGGTGTCTCTCGCCCGGTAACGATATCAAACGTTATGGACAATTAGGATACAGCTGGACGCGTAATGGTGTACTCTTTCAGTCGGATCCGCAAACGGTGATGTGGGAAGATTTATATCCGGACGGAAGCATTTTGAAAATCAATAACATCCAGGTAAGTCACGACACTACTCATGACTAGGTATACCTACGAGTAAGCCCAGTGCTGGACGCAGGACGCCGCCACCCGCCATTTATAGTGACATAGTAGAAAATTTATCTCGGTGGCGATTAATTAAGTGCTTGGTGTTTGACTTTTGAATGTTGGTTTTCGTTTGTTCGTTTGTGTGTTGTTTAGAGGATGTGCATATGAATATGTACTCGTATAAGTGAGTGGATACTGCTTTCGAGCTTCAATAAGGATAAACGTTTGGCATAGTCCATGTTCTCGAGGCCGGTGTACACTAATGGATATAGTCAATGCGGTGTGATTCATTGTTTGCAAATTGCGAATAGCTAGCACACGTTTTACTTCAATTCTGGGTTCGAAATAAGATACACTCAGAAAAAAAACTATGTTCACAAAAAGAGTGGGTATGGTAAGCACAAAATCTAAAGACTTGGTTAAAAATTATAAGCCAGAAGGTGTATAGTATTATGTAACATTTAAAGAGTTGTAAGTCAAGGTTCTTCAATTGTGAGCCTAAAAGAAATTTACATAAATTTTAAATAAATAGTAGCGGACCTATGTGACTACTTTGTGGTACTCAAGAATCATTGACGAAGAGCAACTGAATACTGAACATAATGATTAGTAAAGTCGGGCTGTGGAATGTTTTCTATATAATATAATCAAGGTCCAGACCAAGCTTGAAGAACAACAAATTGCTTGATTCATCCATCGATTTTGACAGAAAGACAGATTTTTGAACTCATGTCGATACTAATTTATTACTGTCAATTTAATCGTAAAACTACACTTAGGCCGGCCATTCACGATACAGAATACCATTTTTGCAACACACGATACAAGTAAACAGTACAGTTGTCTTTTTTTAAATAAAATGTTTGGTGTTTCAAAAACATAGAATAAACTTCAAAGTGTGTTTTTGCGGCAAAATGAAACCATAAATCAAAAAAAAAAAAAAAACACTAATGAGAAAAGCTACATACCATCTCTCATCATTAAATTCAAAGAAATAGCTACGAAGACTTCAAATTCTTGACAGCTATGTATTTTTCTGCAAAGAAGTGGACACATAGTCAAGGACACGGGCAAACTAAACGTTCGTATTCTTGATTTCTCATAATCCTATTGCTATAATCCGGACTTTTTACTTTTTAAGAAATAGCCGGATAATCCCCATACATACATGTATCTCCTTAGAAAATCGTTCCAATATTTATGTTCTTTAGTCTTATTTAACGGAAAAAAAGTACAAGAATTTGATATTTACGCCACAAAGACAAAATATCTACACAAGTTGATAAGCCTGAGCAAATATCAAAATTATTTTGATTTTTACACAGATTTTTAAAAAACAGCACAAACAATCTGTGCACATCTCAATTTGCGGAGTTCTTTTGTGGAATGTCCGGCCTTAGTGAATGCGACTTTCGACTGAATTACATTCTGTTGGTATAGAAAAAAGAACAAGTTCTCTTGGTCATTTTGTCTGAAATCTGAAAAAAAATGCTGCTGTACCACAAAGGTCCGATTTTCCTCCAATTCTATTCCTAGTATTTTTCAATGATTAATCTAACTCATTGGATTTTTTTCTCTATAGAGGACATACATTTTCACTTATATTTTTGATCTTTGAAATTTCTCAAGATATAGTAGCAATATCAAACTAACTCTTTCGATGACCTAAATGAGACAAAACTGGAATTGGCTTTATTAAGGGGCTAGTTATAGCTATCATTGGTTTTTATCATTGAAACCAATCATTGGAATTTTTTTAACAAGTTGGTTATAGCTATCATCGAAAAATATGCCATTGAAAATATCTATCATTGTTATAAAAAAAATAAATGTTTTTTTCACTAAAAAAAATTCTCCAACTAATTAGTTTTATTTTGATACCAAACATGACAAATTTTAATTTCGTTACCGCTTTAAAATTTTCAAACAAATTTTTCAATTATGAAAACCAATGATAGCTATAACTGGCCCCTAAAGAGTGTCAAAAAATTATGAAATATTGGAATTTTTTGCAGATTGCGCAGGTATAGCTAAGTGCTGACAGTCCTAAAAATGAAACAAAAGTTCTCAATTGTCGTGACAGTTACAAAGCTAATAATGTCAATTTACTGTAACCCCACATAAAAAAAATATGTAATGATTTTGAATTTTGGACGTTACGCTGTAGTTTTCTTTCGTTAATTTTTGGACACCTCTAACATGTTTGCCGAAAAGTCTATTTTATTGTCATTAAAGTGCTCAAAAAAAAACAATTTGATAGTTGTCACATTGTTGTACGCATTCCTTAGGCTAGTGGATATAAAGATGCTGGTTTCACTATGTCTTGAGATCCATAACAACAGATAAAATTCAACCCAAAAATATAAAACTACTTTTTTCGAACAGTGTATAGAGTTTTATAAATAATCTCGACGCAAGCACTGGTTTGCAGAAAATTTTACGTAAACTTTAATTAAAACCACTAAACCTTTTGCATTTAAGTCTACACATTAACTTACCAACATTAATTAATGCGAAAATCACATGTTGGAGTCGACTGCTTTTCGCATATTCATGTGCTTGTGTTTTGATATAAAATAAATCTCTACCGACCCTTCCCTTAAGAAATACCTACAAATTATGTATGTACATATGTACATTATAAAATGTCGATTAATTTTTACCTCAATTTAACAGAAATCCGCCGAATACTCGTGTGTGGTATCGAACAGTGTTTCGCCGGTATCGAAGAGCGTCTATGTTACGGTAATCGATAGAAATATGGTTGAATTATGCCATGCCGAAATGAACAATGGCGTCCAATGGCCAACAACAGCTCCAGGAGCTGCCATCGTTGCGGACTGTCCGAAAAAATATCAAGGATACTCGCGGAGGGTTTGCGAGAAACGCGATGTTGGTAACACAACATGGCTGCAACCGGACTTTTCCCAGTGTGTTGCTGATCAACTACTAAAAACTTACAATCAGGTAAATACATATATAAATGCATGTATAGGTACATATTTGCATGTAGGATTTATGTGGAATGAAATATATAACTATCTATAAATATGGTTTTTGGACAGACGAGCTTTGGATTAGATTAATTATCCTGCTATTAACAGAGCATTCATGTGGTGAAGTTGAAATTTTGAACAAATTTTCAGAGTTATGGTCAGGATTTGTGTTATCAATTTATTACGTTTTGAATTTTTAGGTTATTATCTTTGATGAGGTTTATTGCGGAAGCATATTAAACCACACTGGAATTTAATTTAACGAAATGTGGTTCAGTCGATGAAGGATCTATGCAACTTTCAAATTTGTAGTAAAAAAAAAATCTAGTGAAAGAAAGAAAGAATACACAACACAGCACGCGGTAGGTTTCGAAATGGTAAGCCATCTTTCTACCAGCCGTACGCATTGATGCTTGATTTCGGTGATCGATGGGAACTAAGCTTTTATCAGTGACTAGGCCGTACATTTATGTGCTGTGTATAATATGTAATGTGAAAAATCTAGTGAAAATGTACTGTACTTGTGCAGTTTGGTCTTAAAGGGGAAAAACCCAGGTCAAAGACATTAGTTATGTATGAGGAGAAGCATGACTACATCAGTTTTCAAAATGCAAATGTCAAAATGAATTAAATAGATGATAGAAACATCATCATCACAAACCTTCATTATTCCAAATCTTCCATTTATTTCTGGTCTTCATTTAACACCAAAGTAGAGTTTTTGGCTAGTTGTCAAAAAATTCATAGTCCTCTTTCCAACTTGGCTTTTTGAAGCAAGTATTAGTTTTTATTAATAAAACTCTTACATACGAAAGTTCTCATAAAAATTGCTATACAAGACCGCTACAATGTCCAAAGTCCTGAAATCCCCAGAAATCATATTTTCATAAATTTTCAATTCTTCAAACAAACAAAATTTTAAATTCACAAATACAGTTTTGATACATTTTGAGAGACTTGCAGTGTTTTTGATTTTTGATCGGGGTTTCTTGCTATGAAACTTTGATTTATTTCCAACAATTCAAGGCTGCTACTGACTACTTAAGCTTAAAACTTATTCAAAAAAAAATAAGTAATTGTTTTATTATTTTTGATCTATTGACTAATTTTCTTATTTTCAAAACAGTTTCAGGCTCTAACATCTGGATACCAGAAAACAAATGTTTCAGCAATTTTAAAAGCATGCCTCCAATACACGATAAGTAGACATGAAAACTTTTTACTTGGTGAAGCTGGGTTTCTTCTGGATATGTTGCAAAATGTAAGTATTCCTTAAAAACATAGGTATTTATAATATTTTTAAACTTTTGAAGATCCAAAGTCAAGTGTGTCCAATTTAAAGTTTCAATTGGTCTTTAGAAGAATTTCGATCTTTATTTTAAATTTTATCTAAATTTGGCGATGGGAATAATGTTCAAACTTAACTCAAAATTTTTTGAATTGATGTAAGCCAGAAAGCCTTTTTTCTATGAGATTCTCAATTTGTTAGTTACGATACTATATTTTACGATATTATTAAGTAGCACTTAAGTTACTCATATGAACAGTTAAGTGTCAGTCAGACACCAAAACTAAGCTTCAAGACCAATGTGTATCCCTTAAGTTGCACTTATTCCAACAAGATTATTTTTTATCTTGTCGGTTTTTAAAACAGTTGCATTTTTAATTTTTTTTTTTATAAATTTATTCAAAGAATTTTTTTTTTACTTTCCAGGTTGGCTCGTATTTGGAAATAAAATGCACTCAATTAGAACGTGAAATGGCAGCTGAAATAGTATTGCATATTTTAGACAAAGTAATGCTTAATGTTAGATCATTAAATAGTCAAAAGGTAAGTAAATCTATCACTCTACGTCTCTTTTTTCCCACCGTGATTTCGTCGTCGTCGTCGTCAGTCGCGTGCGTCATGTCGTCTGTTCTGCTTACAATGTGAAGTATATAAATTGAAAATGGAATACTTAATTAAACTTTATCTCTGCGACTTTGACTTACATCAGAAGGTCTTTTGATGTAAGGATAGCAACGTTTCAGACAACAAAAAAAAAAAAAAGAAGAAGAAAACTTAACCTACATAATTTTAACTTAATACAAAGTACACAAAATGCATAATAATATACGAATATGAATCTCCTGATGGATGATTTTGATCATTATTATCCTGGCGTGTAGTCAACATCGCCTTCACCGTCGCCATCGCCATCATCGCCTTCCTACGCTACACCAATAAGGCTCCCTAGGGAATCCTTACTTAATAATGAATATGATATAATGTATCTTCTATGTAACATGTTTATTTCGATGCTTATTCCTATGAATGAATTATGCAAATTTTTAAATTATAATAAAATGACATAATCTTGTACGAGTATAATTGCGGTGTACCACAAACCTGCGTTCAAATAATATATGTACATAGGTTCCTATATAAAAGAATATATTAAAATAAGTAATTAATGGTTTGGGTAGCACCTATTTGCCATTTATGGTGTTTGGTTTGAACCTTATTATAAAATACTCGGTTTGTGAGTAGGAATTTCTTTGATATTAAGTTAAGAGGAGATTAAACTAAAGCTTCCTTTGAGTAATAGGGGCAGAAAATGAGATTCGTGTAATTTATTTTTACATTCAACGAAGAGTGCTGTTATCCATTGGGACAAATTGGTTAAAGTGCAGGTATGTGAGAGTGTTACAACAAAGGTTTGAAGTTCAAAACATGAAAAACCAAAGAATTTCGAGAATAGAAATGGCATATGTACCTACAGTGAAAATCTTCAATCTTCGTAGTTAACTTTTCACTATATATGAAGATGACAGTATGATGTTCAAAATAATGTTAGGAAAGACTAAAAGTCATAACCACAATAATTCAGAGATTCTTGTATCTGAAATTACAAATATATTAATTCTGTGTAGATCCTTGTTTACCGACAAAAACCTTGAATTGGTTAATGTTTTACCAACTTGTCGGCAGGCATACGAATTGGTCTAAAAAGATCTACTTTGAGCTAAACGAACACCTTGGTACCCTGCTTCTGGGAGTAGAGTAGTTTCACATGTATTTATTAACTTTCAATTGACCTATGTATGTATGTATGTAGGTCAGCAATTGACTCTAGTAAAATTTTGGAATTCTAAAAGGTCACACCTTGAGTATAACTTCTGCAGGCTCATTGCAGCATGTCAAAGTCAAGCTAGAAAATCAACCTTCAGGTTCGGAGAGTATTTTTTTGACGAATTTTACGACATCTTGTTCCGGAACTCATCCATACTAATATTATAAATGCGAAAGTAACTCTGTCGATCTGTCTGTTACTCTTTCACGCCTAAACGGCTGAACGGATTTTGTTGAAATTTGGTATGGTGATAGATGATAACCTAGAAATGGTCATAGGCTATAAATAATCACGCCATCGTTCTTAGGGGGTAGGCGGTAGGCAGATAACAAAATTGAGTTAGTGATTTTTAGTCGTTTTTGTTGGGACTTTTGCTCTTCCACGTCTAAACGACTGAACGGATTTTGATGAAATTTAATTAGGTGATAGATAGTAACCTAGAAAAGGATATGGGCTATTAATATTCATGCTATCGTACTTAAGGCGTAGGCAGTAGGCAGAAAACTAATTAAGTTAGTGAGTTTTAATCGTTTGTTTTAAAAGTTTAGCTCATTCACGCCTTAACGTCCGAACGGATTTTTATAAGACTGGGTTAATTTAAAGATAGAATCCTAGGCACGGACACAGGCTACTTTTTACGGCGGGAAAATACCTCATTCCCGCGGAAATCTAGAGTGATCGTGTCAAGAAGTGCATGACGCCATAGCTACTGAAATGATTTTTTTTTTTAATTGAGTGTTACTAAGACTTCAAGTTAGTATTTGATCACTTTTCTAACTTAGAGGGTAGGTAGGCGCCATAATTTAGGGAATTTATGATAAAATTTTGATGCAACTGTCTTTATTTAACAGTTTTACTTGGATCGAAACTAAGCGACATTCCATCACACTGCTTAACTTATAGGGTAGGAAGGTAACATTCGGAGCTATCCACTATGTGCTTAGGTTGCTTTTGAACAAATTTTGATGTGAAGTTGAGGACCGGAACACGATAGTGGGACATTGTTGCAGGGGGACTTACAGCCGAGAGAAAACAAAAACACTTATGCGGACGAAGTCGCGGGTAAAAGCTAGTTCAGAATAAATAGAAATATCATGGAGTGTCCAGTTTCCAACTAACTTCTTTGCAAATTACCAATCTATTTGTGTACTATACATACATTGTTAGAAATTGAATGAATCCATTGAGATCCGAGTTATCCACGATTATTGGAATTTGTTAGGAAATTCCATTAAAAATAAGAGTATTAGTTCTTCAGAGAGTTATAAGGTCTAGTAACCTGCAATTTTATTTTATTCATAAATGTTATTCACCTACCACTTTAATGGCAAATCCAATCGGATGACTGTCAATTTTCGACAACTTTTCCACTTTGTAGCATCAGGAAAATAATCAATTGATGAATCAAATACCAAAAATCAAACAGAAAGTGGTCCCAATCTATGTTGACCTTTTGGGAACGTAAAGACGTGAGAATTCTAAGTGAAGTACATAAGTCTGATGGTATCCATTGCAACTTGGTCCCTAAGCAAAATTTCTTTGAAGTACAGAAATTAGTAAATCTACGTAGACGCTTTTTATTTTATATCCTTGCAAATAAAAGCTTAGATACCATTGGTGGAAACACTCAGATCAGGAATGCTGCCCGCGTTATTCTTTTTGATGTACATTAAAATTGAGAGGGCAGTTATTCCACGTAACAATCAACAAAAGTATCTTTTTGACATTCATCAGTAAAATGAAAGTGGCTGCCAAAAGACACCAGCTGATTCCAAACTTAAAATCCTTTTAAACACGAACAGGCCTTTTAAGTAAATAAAAAAGTATGTTTCCTTTCTAGTTCCCTTCCGTGTTCCTAATTTGATTTGTTAAAAATCATATATTTCTGCTTATCGGCTTGTAATCCTCCAGATTCTTGCTAACATAGGTCTAACCAAAATTACCCCCCACTTATGTATGTATGTGTAATTATTTACCAAAATCGCTTCGGTATGCTTACACTTTCCAATGAAACACTCTCAAGTACTCATACATAAATTATATACTCCCAAGAAATAATCTTATATTTATGAACACTTTCGTTGTTTGTTATGAATTATTTCATTGTTGTGAGCAAAATCTAATTCAATCGCACATAATATCAATTTAACTTTTCACTAAACTCATTATTTAGCAAAGCCAAAGTAACTGGACTTCCTCTTGATGTTGAAACTTTTCTTCCACTCTTATTCTACAACTTTTTTTTTTCCTTCCTGACTTCCTGACTTTCTGACTTTTGTGCATGTCTATCCTAACTCTCGGGTGGGCTGACGGCTGAGTCGTGTGCCTGGTTTGTTCCAACTTATCAGACTTGGTTTCTCCTAAATCATTTAATGGCTTGCCAGGTGGCACATTGGTCCCTGGAGTATAGGTAATGTGCGGGCGCGGGCGCGGGCGGGCGGTGTGTGACGAGGTCTCTCCATTGACTTTCATTTTTTCATCTAAACTGATTTTGTGGTCCAAATTGAAATTTATGTCGGAAGGTAAGGGGCGTACTCGTACTTCATTTTATTATGATTTACATCCGTAAATTATATTTTCTTTCTTTCGACGACCGACGACGACGCACGCCAAGGAAAAAAGACACAATTTGTCAAGGACTCGAATTTTTTTTTCCATCTCGCTCTCGCTCCGGAAAAACACACAAAAAATTTGATTTCAAAAGTCGATCACAGCTAAATTTGTTGTTGGTGTGTTCTTTTTTTGGGTTTCAAAAAAACCTTTAAAATTTAAATCTAGTTGAAAGCTGATGGGCGTATTCGAGTAGGGGAGGATGTTATAGGGAGCCATTACACGGTATACAACTAGACTCCTTCCCACTCGAAATACCTGCTAGCTGCTACATGCCAATACCACCGGGGAATAAAATACTAAAGCACTTTGCTTTTATCGTTTCAAAAGGTCCTGATTCTGATGCTTTCTGCAAGTTTTTTTTCCAGGTTTTTCCGCCTTGTTGTGACGGTATGAGGGAAGTGCTTCACTACCACGTTAGTTTTAAATGGATTTAATTTATGGCTTTGTGTTTCTTTGTGTTTTGATGGCTCGTTGCTGGAAGTTGAATAAAAAACAAAAATGCAAAAAAAACACTTGCATCAACAACAACTCTCTAAGCGGAAACGGACGGGAAATAAAATTATGGAAATAATGTTATTGTATTGTTGGTGATGAATTTTTTAGTGGAATACCCAGTGCCCACTCATTCGAGAACAAAAAAAAAAAATCCCAGACTGCAGGTCATCTAGGTTTGCTCTGTTGGTTGGTATAATAAGTGTTAATAGTTTTTCTTTGATTGTGTCCATCACTAAGCATATATGGGAAAAAATTAATTTGTCAAAATATTCGTACAAAGTTTAAACCAAATCCATTTAAAATGATCTTGATGTCAAATTTTAGATCAATCTTTATCGAGTTTCAGATCAAATTAGTTGATTACATCGACAGGCATGAACGACTTAACGAATTGGCTATTTGGGATAGTATCATGGATTTATAGTTCAGCTGTAATATAATTCCAAACTTAAGCCAAATTTGGGTCATGAAATTAGTGTCATGCTTCTGAATTTGAATTTCAAATCAGTCAGTAACACAAACACACCATTACAACTAAAATGTTATTTGTAAAATAAAACCTTCAGGATCGATTAGATTCTGATATTATAGTGTCAATATATAATAAAGGTATCCATTTTCTTATTTTATTTTTATATGCGTCAGCATATAAGAAGCCAATTTTTGACAACCTTAACTTGAAGATCAAAGTTGTCTTATTTTTTCTAAGAATAACTAGATCTTTGGTGAATTTTGGTACTCAGCCTCATCATAGTAACCGATCGGAAGGCACCTACAGTTATTTTTCAGAAAGCCCTACAATGATAGGAAAATCAGAGATTTCGTATAATTTGGAAAGAATTTTGTTCCGACCGGTAACCCACTCAGAAGGTGAAAATTGCATTTTGCTTTTGTCTTAAATTACGTTTTTGACAGTAACATGCAACTGATATCTCCTGAATTGTCCGATGTAAGGAAGAGATATGTACCGCCATTAAAGCACTTAAGAACAACAAAGCGGTTGGACTTAACAGCATTCCCGCAGAATTATTACAAGCAGCGCCAACAACATCTAGCGAATTGCCTCACCCGCTTTTCGGGTCTCCCAATGATTTCCCGAAAAGTGGAAAAAGGGAATGATTGTCAAGCTCCCAACAAAAGGGGACCTGATGAAGTGGAGGAGTATCTCCGTTTTGCCTGCAGTTGCCAAAATAGTAGCAAAGATTGTTCTAGAACGCGTTAAAGAACATCTAGAAGCATCGCTCAACGCTGAACAAGCATGTTTCCGCACTGGGTCCTCCTGCATTGATCACATCAACCTTGAGGATCATAATCGAACAGTGCGTCGAATATCTATCACAATTCCACCTGCTGTTCATTAATTTCGAGAAGGTTTTCGGCAGCGTCAACAGGGAGTTTATCTGGTTTGCTTTGCGGAGACTTATCATGGGTCCAAATGTAGGTAGGTTGTCTGAAGAATTTGAAGTCCAAAGCGGGGTCAGATAAAGCTGCATATTGTCACCAATCCTGTTTTTATTGGTGATAAGTGATGTTCTGCGGATGGCTCTGACAGAAAGCGGAGCAATAAGATGGACTCTGACAACTTACCTTAAATATCTCGACTACGCAGACGATGTATACTTGCTTTCCCATAGGATTATGGATCTCCATCAAATGGCAACAAGGGTCAAGAGAGAAGCATCAATCGTGGGACTGAAAATCAATACGGGAAAAACAAAGATGTTCAGCTTCGGGAGCTCGCAGTCATCCGCTCCAATGAACATTGCTCAACAAGTAGTAGAGAAAGTAGGGAGCTTTCTATACCTTGGAAGTATCATCTCTACTGAAGGCGGAACCGAACTAGACATCGTCAGCTGCATCGGAAAAGCAAAAGCAAAAAAAAAGAATAGGTCAGAAACCCGGCAATACCATTATACGAAGGAGCAAGTGGCAATGCAGTGGAACCCGCTCACACAAGAGTGAAGAAGAGTTGGTAGACGTAGACCGAGAAGTACGTGGAGCAGAACAGTTGAGGAGGAATCTACGAGATTGGGAAATAGTTGGAGGGAGCTGAAAAACATCGCTGAAAACCGCACACGATGGCGCGTAGGATTAGTTGAGGCCCTATGTCCAGCTAGGGAACACCAACGGACTTCGTAGGTCTGAGGACCTAAAGTAAGTAAGGTGCAAGGTAAAGTCGATCAGACCTCTATCCATTAGAAGATTTTAAGGGCGTTAATATTCCGATAGCACTTTCTGAAGAACCGCCCACTTTGACATACCTGCCTACCTACATTCTTGTCCTGTTATTATTCAATACTAACATTTGCGGATTTGAACATAAGGGAGTGACAACGTCAACACACAAAAAGACGAATTCGACAAATCAGACGAAGAAAAAGCATTTTAAAGCAAAATACCAATATTCGGTAAACTAATTATTGTTTTGGTCACTCGATAATTCTTTATAAAGAACGTTTAAACTTTTTTTTTATTATTTTATAGTTCAATTTTTTGTTCGATGCAAAACCAAACACAAAAAAATAATTTATCAAATAACATTATAATTTCTTTTGATGGAAATTAATAAATGAGAACTTTAACAACATTGGAGTTCTATTACCATCAATTCAATATTATTAAAATTAATAATAATAATAAATTCGTATGCAGTTGTTTTACTCCTTAAAAATAATATTAAAAATTATATCAATTAATTTTAGCCTTTATCAAATTAACGCTTCATTGCATATCTTGCCTACAAGCATTTTTTTTTCCACACAATACATTAAAATTCCAATAAAATTATAGTAAAACTCTATAATTAACAAAAACATGAGCTTTTTGAATATTCGATTTGCATTTTTAAAAACAAAACCCACATACGCACACAGTTCATACGCAGAAATTCAAAGCACGTACTAATTTGTATATGAGTGCTGATGATGACATTTTATACAACGACACGATGACGCCTCTCAATTATTGTTGTCAGAAAACAATAAATTTATTTTTAAGCCTCTTTCAATAGCATTAATGCTCACAATACTAAATAAATTGAAAAAAATAATAAATAAAATAAAATATAATAATTTATTAAAATTACTGTTGATTTTGTGGTTTGTGAATGTTTTTTTTTTTTTTGTATTTAAGTAAATCTTTAAATAGTAGAAAGTTGATTCGAGGAGTTTAAAATAATTCCTTTTATTAACTGAAACTATAATTGGCCTTCTGAAAACAAGTGTTCAAAATTTTAATAGCATGATATAATTTTTTTTTTCTTAACTTAAATCATATTATTTTTTTAAATTTACTTTCTAAACGTCAACTGAACACACCTAAAACCCTTTCTGTCATCTATAAATCTCACAGTGT
This sequence comes from Scaeva pyrastri, assembly GCA_905146935.1. Lineage (NCBI taxonomy): Eukaryota > Metazoa > Arthropoda > Insecta > Diptera > Syrphidae > Scaeva > Scaeva pyrastri. The sequence continues at coordinate 42,113,872 of LR989927.1, read as the reverse complement.
CATATGATTGTAGCGTGCTACTTAAAACTAAAATAGTCATTCTAGGATTTTAGCTTTAGTGCATTTGGAAAAGATAATACAGTGTTAAAATATTTTCAAAGTAATACAAAATATGTACACTTTTAAAAAATTAAACTTGTAAGCTAAAACTTACTGTAAACTGAACTGGATAAAAGTAAAGTGTCCCAATGCGGAAACACTGTTTTCATAGAACTAAAAGTGACAGCTCTGAAAAATGATCTTAGATTCACACGATGAAATCTTAAAATACAGTTGAACAAATAAGTTTTTATTTTCAGTTATTAAATATGGATTTAGTTTGTATTTAAATTTATTTTATTTTAATTTGTATATATTTAAATCTATTACCAATGCACCAAGAGTGGTGTTCCTTCTTTGCTGGTCGATTAGAAAAAAAAGCCAGATTTGTAAATGAATCATGACAAATGTTGACAACGAACAAAAAATTGCAAAAAATAAGTTAAGCTTAAGCCGTTAGAATACAAAATGTAATTTAAGTAAATAAATGGACAAAACAATAATAGGGAAAATTACTAATGTTTGGCAAAGTGCCGCACATTTTACAAAATATATTTTTAGTTTAAGCGAAGTTAAAAATGATAAATTAATAATTTTAAGAATCGAATTAATTGAATTTAAATACGATTTGATTTAAGTTGAGTACAAAACAATAGCGATGTTGTGAATTTATAGATTCTAGATTAATGACAAGTTTTTTAACTAATAGTAACATAGGGAGCATTATTGTTATCCTGATTTGTCAAATTGAAATTTTTGAAAAATCTGGACTTTTTGAGGTCCCTAGAATCTAAATCCGTCATTTTTGGAGAGATATCCGTGCGTGCGTTTTTTGTACGTATAGTACGTTCGAGATACCTAGGTACCTTTTTTCGCACGCAAAATCTCAGGAACGAACAAATATCAAATAAGCTGCAGAAAGGATTTTTATAAACATTTGTCGAGCGGTTTTTTTCACTAATAGAATTAAATAACAATTGAAAAATTTGGTTGATCGTAATTATTTCAGGGGTGAAATCGCGTAAGGTGATAGTTAATTGTCAAAATACATGATTTTGCTCCACGTAGGGTGAATATCAAATTGACTATCACTTTTCTAGTACATATAGTTTTTTGGTGACAGCTATTGAGGTGTCGGTTTCACACATTTTTCTTAGTTTTTTTTTTAAAAAGATAAGTTGTGTCTTACTTCAAATTGAAAAATAAAGTAAAAAAAAGTTAAAGATAAATAAAACAAATTTATACATAGTATAAAACAAAAGTTGCTTTCTCTGTCCCTACATTCCTATTTGTATGCTTAAATCTTTAAAAATACGCAACGGATTTTGATGCGGTTTTTTTTAGATAAACTTTTTGATCAATTGATGACATATCGACTAATTTAACAACCAAGTGTGGTGTTAGAACTTAATTGGATCAAAACAAAATTGTTTGCCGTTCAATGTATAAAAATTAGTTTTTTGACTCGAATATCTCGACAACAGTGCGTGATGATTTTGACTTCAAATTTATTTTTATTTTTTTATATTTATATGATAAAAGTTCTGACAAAAAATAAAAAACTAAGAGAAAAATCTACCAAAAGGTGTTTCGGCTTAAATATCCCAAGAGCGGGCAAATTTGATTTCAAATTTGTCTAAAGTTACTCACGATACTACTGTTGTTGCCAATATACTACATTATATGCTAATCTAATGTCCAAATATCATATTATACCATAACCGAAAGACACTTATCTTGAAAATTAAATTAAAATTTAAAAGGAAATCACTTTATAAACAAAGTGATCTATTGTCACGCGTGCATATTGAATATTACAGTTTAATTTATGAATGAAATTGATATTCTTGGGTACGAGGGTTCAAGACTCCAGATGTCATCATCTTCTCCCAGTATTAAGTATCGATAAAATAAACAATTAGGTTAGTATTTGATGAATATGTTTTTTGAAGAAAAGTTTTGAAGTTTGGCAATTAGCTGTTGCATTTTGTAGTAGCGTTTGGGAGTGATAAGTAAAAATATAATTTGCAACATTTTTGACCAATTTTAAAGTGGCAGTTTTTTTTACAAAAACTAAAAAAACTGAAAAGAAATCATTCACAAAGAAGCAAAATTGTTTTTCGACTCAAATATCTTCACAAGCATTACAAGCAATGATATTGACTTGAAATTTATTTTATGTGTGTCATAATACATTTGTCAATAAATTATAAAATGTTGACAAATACCGTATTGATTTTGTTTGCACAAAAAATAAAAAACTACCAAAAGTTCTGCCAAAAATTGGGAAACATTATTTTTTGACTCGAATATCTTGAGAAATTTCTGAAGTCTGATAACTTTTTAAATTTTTTCAATATCAAGAATAAATCGATTACAGAGTTGATACAAAAATTGACAAATTCACAGAAAACAAAAAAAATTGTTTTTTTTCAAGTCTGCAAGGATACCATTACTTTGATTGGCGATTTATTATAACATAAAAACTTCAATAAATTTCAACTGTGAGTCGTCTCTTTTAATTAATTTTTGACAATATGAATGAAGGAATATGGGACAAATATCGATTTTCAATTTTTTTAAGTACATCTGAAAATATGTATATTTAAGTTGTCTAGCAATATTCCATTCACCTTTATGTCTATTGTATTGTCAGTTTTTACCCAGTTGTGACCCAGGTCATAAAACAGTTAAGTTTTTGATTTTGTTGACTTTAATTTATAGAACATTAACTGAAACGTCAGAAACTCAGAATATACAATAAGCAGTTTGAAAATTTATCTCATATTCTCCGAGCATCCAATTGAGGCTTTAAGTTTTAAACAATGAGTTCTAGAAGAATTTCTGAGATGCCAAAATAAATAAGTTTAATTGGAATATATCAAAAAACAAAATTGACAGAAGATATGTTAGAAAATTTCTTACAGTCTTATTACGGTTGTCAAAGATCAATTAATTCACAATTGAAATATTTTGTCAATCAATTGATACTTCTGTATTATGAACCCGAGTTGATCATATTTTGATCCATTGTGAACAAAGATCAAAAATCTATTGTAAATAGTGCCTATTTACTTTTGACGTTTCAATTTCATTTATAATTTTATAACGAACTGCTTTTGTTTCGTGTCACGAATTTTATTTTGGTCGGTTTGGATTCAAAATATAAGTAGTTTGTAATAAATTAATCTTTTATCTACATACATAATGTTCAGCAAAATCCATCGGATAACTTTCTTCGAACCTTTGCTTGCTCTAAAGTATTTTCTTCTTCAATTTCATTTTCGAAACCGCAAAATAGTTCTACAGTAGACATGCTTTTGGTTTTCGCGATCCGTAAAATATTTTATCAACAAGGAATTTGTGATTGACTGAAAATTTGATAATCAACAAACATTTTGACAACCATAATACCAAGACTGTCAATTTAAATCATTCACAATAGATCTAATTTCTGAAGAGCGTTCACAGTTTATCAAAAATTTTGATTTTTGACAACGATAATACCGATTCATTAATTTTATTGATAAATATCAAATATCGTATTGATCTTTGATAACCGTAATAAGGGCGTTAGTGATTGTTCATCAAAATGAAAACCAATTGAATATATTTTTTTTAATCTTTTCATGGAATTATGGATGAGTTTTTGTAGACAATGTTATCCTACAATGCATACAAATTCCTTCGTCGGAATTTTGTTTAACACTGCTAAAACTAATTTTAACAAACTGCCAGAATAATACGTTATTATGAGTGCAAACAAAATCCTTTTTATTCAATCGAAATTTAAAATTTAAAAATCTGCAACATGAACTGGCAAAGTTGTTTCTAATACAACAAGAGTCATTGATTCTTGTGATATTTGAATTTTGTGATTAGATTTCTTTCTTAAGATTTCTTCCAAGTCAACTCTAGTAAACTTTCAAATCTCACATGGTAAATATTCATGAACTCACTGTCCGTAAAACTCTCACTTAAATTTCTGAAACTAATGTCAAAGACTTTAAATGGTTGCTAATTATGAGATTTCATTAAAAACAAAAACAAACAGTTAAATTATAGAAAAACTTCATCACTTTTTTGTCCAGTCTTAAAAACCTCAAATTTAAAACCCTCCAATTATTATTTGATGTTGATTTTTTCTCTCGAAAAAGGATTTGAAAAACTTGAAAACAAACAACAAAGATTATTGTTCACTGGCCTAATTAATTCTATCTCTACGATTTTATTAGTTCAAAATTATAACACTCAGCTTTTAGTTTATTTTCTTTTACTTTACTTTCCATTTATGTACGAAAAAGATGGACACACAAACTTTTATCCAGAAAAACATCGAGACATCTGAAAAATCAAAAACAAAACAAAAAAAAAATACAATAACTTAAAACCTCCAGCATTTTGAATTCATAAAAGCATTCCGTAAAAAAATATATACAAACACTCTTCCTGATGCTACAAAAATAACAAAATAACGCAATATTCTGTATTTTTTAATGTTTTATTTAATTTTCTTATTGCTTTTTCAACAGCACATTAAAAAGTTGCAGTTCTTGACACAGTGGGCAGCACTAAGTCGTGAAACAATTGCAGCATCACAATTAGCTACATCAACGTCATCTTCATCGTACTCGTCGTTGTCTTCCGTTGGAACTTTACACTCGGCATCCACATCATCATCATCATCATCATCTTCATCGTCAACACCAGCATTGTCTGCTCCAAATAACAATGGAACCAGGGGATCAAGCACAGCAGGTAGCAGCAGTAGGTCTTCGTCATATACATCAGCGTCTGGGGCAGAAAATAATATGTTGTCAGCATCAGCCTTGGCGGAGACTGAAGGTGCATCTGTAATCCTTGATGATGAAACATTGTCCTTGGATCGATTAAGTTCACTTAGGACTTACATGACAGCTGTTAAGACGCTTCCATTTAATTTACGAATTTACGGGTGAGTGAATTTATGGTTTGGTTTCTCTTCTCTGCTGAGCTTTTATTTTCTGTTTGCTAGTAAAGGTTGGAAAATCTATATACTTTTAGAAGGTCATCATATGAGCTAGATTTCTTAGTATCATACTCATACCTATACCAAGACCCGGACCAATGACATCAATGCAAACATTCGAGAATAGAAATTTTGTAATTTTAAAATGTGGTTTCAAGGTATAAATAGGTCAAATTTAGCTGAGACAAGTTATGTGGGTTGTCAATTTAGGTGAAAAGAGTCAGAACCTAAATTTTCATCATGTCATCCCATTCCTCTTCTCATGGCTTTCTGGATTTACATGCATGTCGGGTGGAAAATCGTTTAAATAAGGATTAGCTTAAAGCCCCCAAATTTTTGTCACTTATTTATTGGTTCTACCTAATCCCATGATTTAAGCTTAAATCTTTTAGGAATATGGGGTACTTTAATAATTTGGGTATTTACACGAAATTAAGATGAGCGTGTCCTTGTTCCTGTTGTGATTTTCAAAAAACCAAACAAAATATTTAAAACCTTCAATTGCCTGCCTCATGCGCCTCTTTAAACATATTTTATCATGTAAGCAAATTCAAATCTGATCAAAGTCCTATTTATGGGAAATATTGATGTCATGGCAATTTATCCTAAACCAATTATTATTGTTCCATATATCCATGTGTATATAGTCCTTCTAAGTTCACATTGCAAATATAGGATTTTGACTTAGTTGAGAATATAGCAGCTAGTGAATACCGATACTATGATGCTGCCTGATGGCATAAGTAAAGGGATTTGATTTTTGATCGAGTTACAACGTTGACAAAAAAAAAGTTTAAATTACATTTCAGAGGATGTAATGGACTTGTAGAGCTCTTGGTTTTTTTTTCCCTTTTGAACCCTCGAGTGCACACAGATAGGATTTAGAATATCATTACTCACTTTTAAAACGCACAAAATATTTAAACTAAATTCCATAGAAAACTGGTCAAATGTACATGTTGATTGATTGACTTTTTTTGCATTGCATCAAATTTTCACAAATTGAACAAATATGTCATGGATGTTCTTTTTTTGACTTTACCTTTGACTTTTGAATTTGAAGTAAATATAATATATTCTATTCAATTAATGACATTTTTAATTATTAAAGAATTTCAGATATTATCAATTACAGTTTTGGGAAAATTGTTATGTTTTTGACACTGGAGAATTGAGCTGAAGAATTACAAAAATTGAAATCATTTTCTCGGGTCCTTTTTTCTTTCGTTAAAACAAACATTCGGGACGTCAACATACTTCTACTCCGCCGTAATATTAAAGCCACTTCAAAGTTGCCTCTTTGGGAAATTTTTTTTTGACAATTTTCATTGAAAATTTAATCAAATTGAATTGAATCACTCCAAACACAAAACACTAAACATATTTAGATTGATTATTTATCAAAAATGTAACAATCACTTTTCTCCTATAGTTATTAACATTAACAGCTAGGTTCCTGAAATCGAAATCTGAATTTAAAAACGAGTGAAATTATTTTCAGAGTTCTATCTTTCGATTGGTTTTCAAAGTGAAAAATAAAAATGAATACTTTAAAAAAGAGAAGAAAGGGGCTGAAAGACATATCGTATTCCATGAGTATTGCCGATGGAGAGATTTAAAAAAAATGGTTTAAATATTCACTATTTTTATGGTTTGTGTGGTACTATTGGAAGATGCTTTCGAAATGATATTTATAACTGCTGCTTCACATCTTTCATTACAGACAGAGATAACTACAGTCTTACGTTTTGAAGAGAAACACAATTTTAGAGATCGATGGGAAAGACTCGTGACGTCTTTAGAATTCCAATACAATTTTAATCAGTTGGACTTGGCTGACAAGTTCCGTCGCATAGCACGTCAACAACCACTTGGTCACTTTTGATGAAACTTCTAGCTACATCTTGATGCTTCTTAAAGAAGCTTATAAACCTTTTTTCTGGACAATAATTCCCTTTTTTATTTTAATATATTCAAATTATAACAAAAGCATTTATACCATTTAATCAAATTCTTGTTTCTTTCAACAATTTCACACCGACTTCTAGTCGAATTCAAATCGCTTTAAAATCGTCAAAATCGAAATGTAGAACACGGAATTTCACTTAAATTTGTTTTCGATAAAAATGAAAACAATATCGACAAAAGTGGAATCCAGAACACTTACTGTAAATATTGAAAGTTGAGCATCAGTTCAGCTTAAGCCGCTAAATTTTAGAAAATTGAAAATCCCGAAATAAGTTTGTTATATATGTAACGGGTGATTTTTTAGCTGGTTTGGTTTTGGCAACACTGGTTTTGACAGCTGACGTGTGTTTAGTACCTTGTGTCACTGTCAAACAGCTTCAGTTTGGTTTGCAATTTAACCATGGATCGTCTTACAAATGAACAACGCTTGCAAATTATTGAATTTTACTATCAAAATTCGTGCTCGGTTCGAAATGTTCATCGCGCGCTGCTTCCATTTTATGGTCGGCATTCTCGACCTTCTGAGCAGTCTATTCGGAAGATTGTGACCAAATTTCGCACCAAATTTACTTTGTTGGACATTAAACCACCAACACGTTTACGTACTGTGCGTAATGAAGAAAATATTGCGGCCGTATCAGCTAGTGTGACAGAAGACCGCGAAATGTCGATTCGGCGCCGCCGTTCCCAGCAGTTAGGCCTTTGTTACAGCACTACGTGGAAAATTTTGCGGAAGGATTTGGGCGTAAAGCCTTTTAAGATACAGCTGGTGCAAGAACTAAAGCCAGCCGACCTACCACAACGCCGAATTTTTGGTGAATGGGCTCTTGGAAAGCTGGCCGAGGATCCGCTTTTTTATCGAAAAATTGTGTTCAGCGATGGGGCTCATTTTTGGTTGAATGGGTACGTAAATAAGCAAAATTGCCGCATTTGGAGTGAAGATCAACCAGAAGCATTGTAACAGCTAACAACGCATCCCACTGTTTGGTGCGGTTTATGGGCCGGCGGCATTATTGGGCCATATTTCTTCAAAGATGATGCGAATCGCAGCGTTACTGTCAATGGTGAACGCTACCGAGCGATGATAACAAACTTTTTTTTGCCCGAAATTTAAGTTCTTGACTTGCATGATATGTGGTTTCTAAACCTCTTAAAAAATCACCCATTATGTACTGTACATACTAAATTAAAGTGACAAATTAGTATGTGTTTATTTATACAAAAGGTTGAATTAAATGTCTCATTAAATGAAAGAAACACTTTTAACATTTCAACAAACTTAAGTCGAAACCGTTAGAGTTATTTTAAAGAAATAACAAGCATTTAAGTTTTTCATTCAAGAAAAACACATTTGATTTGAAGTCAATCAACTTAGCAGTTCGGTTCTGTTTCTCCATCGATATTCATTATTTATAAGTTATAGAACATTCAAAAGACATTTTTAATACTTTTTGACCTTTAGTAAATATTGTATTTTTATCTTCTGCATAAAAGTTTGTGTCAATGTATTTTAGTTTCAGTTCAGTTTGAGTTTCTCAGTTGATGTAAAATTCCTATCGTTCTCCCATCAGTGTTCAACCAACATCAAAGGCATTTGTTTAATAAATCTAAAAATAAAATGACAATTACCTTGAATCTTCCTCTGAAAAACTGTGTGTTTTTTCGTATCTCCATCCTTTTTTCTTTTTCCTCTTAAAACATTTAAAATATTTCTCTTTTGTTCTTCATTTTTCTCAAGAACTGAATCAATCAAATTCTAAATTGAAAGTCAACTTTCCTTCATGTTAAATCAAACATGCCTCGCAGTCAATCTATTGTTCACCAAGGAATCCTTGTACTATGTCGTCTGCCCGCTCAATCAAAAGAAAAGACACAAATTTCAAATGAATTAAATAAGATATTGTATTCCTAAGACAATCATTTTGAGTATACAAGTCTTCAAGTACAACCAATGTACACATGTAGGTACATTGGAATGTTGGATGTTGACAACTATGTTCGAGTACAGTACATCTCTTGCAATGCTCCAGGAAATCCGTTACAGGAAACAATTTCAAAATACAACTGCGTATAGGTTAGGTGAAGTAATTTCCTTGTATTCTGATGGTAAATACGTATGTATAATAATCTGCAGACAGCATCCATGTTTAGTTTATATCGTTGACCAAAATCTTAATTCAAAAACGCATTCAGCCAACATGATATTATCTTCATATGAAGGAATTGTTATCTTATAAGTCTTGATGGAAACACTGCTTCAGGGCTGGCTTATTTAAACATTGAGGTCTTATAAGTCACTATAATTAATTGGAATGAATCTTTAAGAGTAAACAAAAAAGACTAAGTATTGATTAAACTTTTATTAAACATACACTTTTTCACTGCAAAATATCTTCAGATGAAATCCAAAATGTAGAACTTCAAGCTTCATGTACTTTTTTACACTTTAATCATCTAAAAACGATCCATGTCTAATTTGATTAATATTGACCTTTGCCAAAATTGATTTGCATTTTCATTTTTCATATTAAATTCATTCAGCAACTTCAACAAAATTGATAGCCAAATATTTGTCCATATCAAATTAAAAAATTAACATTTTTACAGACAAAAGTATGAGCAAATGTTTGAGCCGAACATTGAAAATGGTAAAGACAGAAATTTTGTTAAAAAAAAGTACTTAAAAGGGAATAAATCAGTGTTTTAATTTAAAATCTGAATATCTGCAGTTTTCTGATGCATGAGTAAATGGAAAGCAAGTTGTTCAAAGTCCACCTCTTAGCTCAAATTCGGACATTGTAAGTAGGAAGCAAAGAAAGTTAGGTGAGGGTTAGGTTGTTTCACAAATTTCAGGCTTGATACCAAAATTATTAAAAACTGTTATCACTAAAATATAAATATTAAAACTTATTCCAAGAAAAAATGTTGAATTAATATTATTAATTTAAAGATGCAATACTATAAGACTAACGAAATTAAATTACACATTTCTAAACTTTACCTCTTTTTCAGTGATGACTTATTTTCCGACCAACTTTATATGGACATCACCATCTCAAAACTCCTGCTCAGCATAATGGCCAATTCAACAATATTTGCCTCAGTGATATCGTACAAAAATCTGAAAAGTTTCCTACCCAAAACTTATTTCTCACGTGGCAGGTAAGTCGTAAGTCATACATAATATATAAGAGTATTCCAAAGTTTTACCTAAGATTGCAACCATTCGAGCCAGAGGAGCATCATCATCATTGTCATAATATCTATAAGTGTTGTAACTTTTGGAATTATAAATGTCAAAGACCCAAACTATCAAAGTTTTGTGCTGACAATATGCTTAGCTTCTTGTGTACGATGCGATGTGTCATAACACCTTGCTTGCTGCATCAAAGCGAGTTAGTTACACCCAGAAACAATTGCACAGAAATTTCCACAACAGTCGGTGTTGCAAAACTTAGTAAATTTTAGTTAAGATTTGATTCTTTGTGTCTTCTGTTGCCGTGTTTCTCATTGTTGGCTGAAGATGACTCAAAACAATGGGCACCTCTACGATACCTAGCCTTCATTAAAATTAGAAGGAACAAACTTCTACTCGGAATCGGAAGGTGTACCTATCTGCTCGACAGCAAACGGATTTATTCAGACTTTTGTGGCACCGCACCGGTATCTTGCCTTTGGACGCATTCTATAATGCATAAACCTATTTCTTTGAATTAAAAACCAATTAAAAAGTCTTTGTCCCACAGACAAAATATTTTAAATGCAACTCATAATAAAAATAATAATTATTATATGAGTTGAGGAGTGGTGCCCGTTGTAGTAGAGAATGCACAATGTTCACTATGCCAGGACAACTACGACCCACCGCCCGGCACCGGACGACACACAGACACACCAAGCCGGAGGGCTTATTCAAATTAAAGTAACACACACAACAGGATCCAGTTCCCATCATCAGCTAGACAGAGAGATCCACAGCCACATGCACACACAATTTCAATTTCGTTTCCATTTTTGTCCCAGACAGCCTGGTTCCTCTTTGCGAATGTTATTTTGTGTGCAATTAATTTTTATAATGTTTAATTAATTCTTTTTTTTTCTGTTTTTTGAATTTTAATTTTCCATCTTATTGACGTAATTTAATTTTTTCGTCTACTTAAATTTGAATTTAATTCAATTTCAGCGACACTAAGGATACTGATTATATTCTGGCATCTCGAGTCGTCCAGACTTGGCTGTTCCAATCGAATCGGTCAAATGATAACATGAGGGAACCATTGGATCTACCATTGGATGTGGGACATGTAGAGATTATTTTTCAGCATGAACAGAGGGATTTTAACAGCGATTGGATACCAGTTTGTGGGTAAGTTAATTGCATGTAACTTCAAATAGATATATTTATTTAATCTTCAGGACAAAGGAACTGAAATTGTCGGGGTTTTGTTTTGTTGTCTTGTTATTTTGTTAAAAAAGTTGAGGGAGAAAAAACTGTTGTTGATTTATCAAAGAGACTTTTGGATAATTAAATTAAATTGATATTGTCGAAGCAATGTAGGGGATTATGGGGTGGAAAAAAGGCGGAGTAGAATGAGGTTTTGTTGGTGATGATTGTTTTCAAAACCCATCTGATGGAATTATTCACTAGACTGTGAATTTTTGTGTGTCTGAAAAGAATTTCAATATCGAGTATTTAATATTACTCTTTTTTCAGAAATTTTTATTATTTTTTGATTCAAGATTATATTCTGGCTTTATTGTAGGTTGTTCTGTTTTATATATTTTTAAACTTTTGATTTCATTTTAAAATCCTATTATTTTGAGAATCCTTATATTTAGAATTAACTAACTTGGTAGTTTTAATGTGTAAAACTAATGAAAACTTCAGCATTAAGGTGAAAACTACTAAAGTTCCTTCCAACTTCTATGCAACTGTGCACAGGACTTCACCAAAATAGGATTTTTTCACAAGCACAAAATATCCTCTTTCTAAAAAAATCATGTTTCAATTAAATAATTTTAAGCTTAAGCTTGAGTTTGAGTTTGTTAAATTTTTTGTATAACTCCGAAATGTTAAATTTCTAGAATTTTATGAAAAACTTAAGGTTTTCAACATTCAACTACTCACAAGAATCCGAATTATGTATTTTTTGAAAACAATTTACAAATTGTACCGAGAAGTCCTGCTATTAGCCACTAATGGAAAAAAAGAAATCTTCTATTTTATCAGTCATCAATTCCTCCAAAAGAAGAACCAATCACCTCTCTTAAATTTTGATCTGTTCAAAAGGTTACTGTCATCTGTAAACAATTAAAGAAACAGATTCATAAGTTCAAATGAATAAATAACTTGAAATATATCCTACCTTTCGAAATCTCAGAGGATGTTTAAAACGGTGCAGGGAACTAAGTCCCCGGGAACCTAGTCCACTGAGGGACTTAGTTCCTACTCAGTGAGAACGAAATCCACTTAAACAAAGTGGCCTTAATTCTCACACTAGGTGGGAATTAACTTCACTTTCTTATGGGAACTTTATACACATTTTTAAATAAGAACAGGGAACTAATTTTCAGCTACAACTTACAAATTGTGATTAATTAATAATTATTATTAATGTTTTCAGCAACAGTTGATTTCGAAATACAGTGTTCAAGATTCTGAAAATGAATCAAAAGAAAATTATTTATTTCATAATATAGTTTGCAAAATTCTGAATTGCGCGATTGGTGCTTTCAAGATTCTGAAAATAATAAAAAAAGAAACGCGCAATTCAGAATTTTGAAAACTATATTACGAAATAAATGTTTGATAACTATTATCGTTTTGTAACTATAGGTTTATCCAATTATGTATATACTGGCCACAAATAAATCAACGCATCTTTTCGCATTTATTCAAAGAAATCTGTCCAATTTTCAATCAGCTTCATTTGTTTTTGTTAGTTTAATAAAATTGCAAGTACCTACATTCCATTACATTCAACTTTTTCTTTTTCCAAGTTGGAATTACTTTCAATTTCAAAGGGAACTAAAACCTTATCTTTTTTCGGGAAATAAATTCCTACCTTGCGTGGGAACTAAGGCCTTTGTATATATAATGAATAGTATTCTCATGGAACAGAAAATTTTGCAGTCGAGGACGCTACACTGGGGGCGCTAGTTGTCTTGAAATTTAGCCGAGACACCTTAGAATGAGAAGAGAAAAAAGAAAATAAACACAAACAAAATTTCATTCATAGGAAATAGGAGGGAAAAATCGATAGAGTAAGTTAAATATAAAAAGAGGGGATTTTTTCTGTCTGAGCATTGCTTGTATGGAAACCGTATATCTATATACATACATACTTGTGTGAAGGGAATGAGTCGTGTGTGTTATGGATATTGCTATAGCTATGAATGCTGTAACACTGTAGGGATCTTGCTGTTTGAAATTCGTTTTGGATTCAATTTTCAATTTTTGCAAAAATTGGCTTCTGAATCCTCTGAGGATGCGTAGTTGCCAAATTTGTAATACATTGCACTGATGTATTTGTTGTTTGAGAACATTTTGCAAAATGTTAGTAAGGGAGTGGATTGGTAGGTAAGGAAAAATAAAGGCAGTAGTTCAATGTTTAATAAAATGAAATTCTAGTATGGTTTAAATTAAATTAAATGTCATTTTGTAAATTGAAATAAAGTTTCAATATTTTGCAGATGAAATTAAGTTGTTATGTTTGCAAGAATTTCAAATATTTTAAAGAAGTTTATACAGCAATTATGATTCAACAAATTTTGACATTAAATACACTTCTTAAGTTGAAATAAAATGCATTTACTTAAAGTTTTTAAAGTTGCTGTCAACTTTTTACATTTAAATGCAACTTAAGTATTAATTTTTACGCTCAAAATTCTACTAAAATTTGGTAAACAATGCTTTTCAACTTGAATATCTCGAGAGCATACAATTTTATTGAGTTGGAATTGATTTTATTTGACAAATATTGAAATTTTTGAAGTTTGATAATTTTTTTAATAAAATTTGTATCAACTAGTAAAGCCAAAAATAAATCGAATAAGCAATTAAAAAAAAACAAAACCACACAAATCACCAAATTTAATTTAGTTTGAAGATTAAAAGTCAACATCTGATACTTTTCGTGTGATTGGAGATATATTTCAACACACAAACTTCAATAAATAACAATTTTTAAAAAAATAATGGGAACTTTTAGTTTTCAAATGTATTAAAATTTGCTTTCTACATGGTTTTTCATTTAGCTATCAAAAATATTTTTCCTTACAAAAAGTTAAAATAATTGAATTTACTTATTGCTTTCATTATTTGAGAATGCAACAGGAGCAGCACCCAGCCTCTTTTTTTAATTTGATTGGTAACCTGAATCTTAATTTGTATGTAATTAACTAGAAAAATGACATTTTAGTATTGAAATACATTAAAAAATTGATGTGTACACTAATTTAAATTTTAAAAGTAAGTTCATAAAATTTTCTAACTATCAATTTAGTTTATATTAGGTAATGTAGAATATATTTTTCATATCATATCATCAAAGAAAGTTGAAATATTTGTATTGAATTAATACGTAAACAATTAGAGAATATTTTTCTCATTGGGAATTTATTTGGAAAAAGTACTCAATTTTGCCAACTGCAAAAATGTTCTTACTCACTCCTATTTAACGATTTGCTACTTTTTGAACGTTTCTTCCCTTCCTACTCTTAATAACCCCTTGAACAGAACAAAACGACATAAATAACCATACACCTGTGTTTTTATCGTCTGCCTTAAAATTTCCCCACATTTGTACCTTTTCATTCAGTTTTTGCTTTGACGTTACCTTACATATATTTATTTCTTATTTTTCAATTTTCTCCTCATTCTGTCTCTCATTCTCTACTTCGATTTATTCAGGCACGAACCATTTTTTACCGTCGAGGAGGCTCGTTAGGCGGCGCGTCGTTCGTTCCTCTTCATGATTGTACTATTCCATTATATATACAAAGCTAAGGCCACTTTGCTAAAGTGGATTTCCCGGGGACTTAGTTCCCTGCACCGTTTAAAACCATTTTCAAGGGCTCAATTTTCGCGTGTCGTTGTCGATCCAGAAACTGGATACCAAAATACTTTACAAAACACTTACTAAAAACTGAATTATAACACCCAACACTTTCAAAGAATTTAACGAGACTGAATTCAAAGTGTGAGGAATTCATGCTAATTTATGTATTTTTTCGTTAGTCATTGTTATTTTAACAAGGACTTATTTTTTTTAACTTACATACGATTTCATTATTCTATGTTAAATTTTAATATTTAAAAAAGTATTTTCATACAGTTGTCAAGTTTAAATAAAATTGCAATTAAACTATACAAAAGTTTAATCTGCTTACGAAAAAATTCATACATCAAATTATTTTCTTTCAAAAGTTTCTGTGCAGGCGTTCCTTTTTTTCTAATTATTGAATTGTTTTGTTAGAAGTTGTAGGATTTTATAAGGCAACTGCTTATTTTAATAAACTGATGCAGAATTTTATAGACCGATGATGACCAATCATCGAAACATTTTCATAAAATAATTAAGATTTTCAACAAATTATGATTTTTTACATCAAAAAAGAAGGATGAGCTTTTTTTTCATTAAGGAATGAAGAAAATGTGTTGTCAATTAAGGTAAATTTTCATTAATCGACGAATTATTTAAATACAAAAAAAAAAACTGTATGAAGCATTTTCGTTCATAGGTGAAGGTTTTCGTTTTACGAAATATAACATATTTTCGTTGGACCAATTAAGTTTTCATTGTGATAACGAAATTACAGTTGATGAAGCGAATTTCATACTTTTACGAAAAATATTTTTTTCTGTGTGTCAACAATTTTAAACAATTTTGTCAAAATGATTTTACTTATGATTTTCGTGAATATTTTATCGTTAGAACACTTTCGTGGCATGTTTACGATTTAACACAAACATACAATGATGTAAGTTAGTCCAATGCAATTGTTATAAATGAAGTTATTCAAAAACAAAAAAAAAACTGGACGTGATTGAAACAAAATTATGACATATTTTTACTGAGCGAACACCAACAAAAACAAAAATTCACCATAAAGTTCGTGTGACAAAAACAGTGCTAACCAGTGAATCATTTCGCCTCAATATTATTAATGATTCAAAAAGCAGGATGTTAGAAACATTTTAATTGTAGTTGGGCATAATGTAATCAAAATTTTAATATTGACCGAATAGATTTTTGTATAAACTTTTTTTAATACGTAGTTAAAGTATTTTTACAAAGTTTCGGTACAAAAAGTAAAAATGATCAATATCAGCAGTTTTTCGGAGGTGATAGTAGATTTTAATATTCATTTCGACTTAAGATTTAAAAGTTATTTACTTTAATTTAATATTCATTTCGACTTAAGATTTAAAAGTTAGGGGCAAAATTTCTAAATTACTTATTTTTTATTCGGTATTAGTTAAAGATCAAAAATAGTAAACAAAATTTAAAGTTAAAAGCTTGAGTAGAGTAACTTTGTTAGAGCATTATAAAATACAATTTTTTGCAAATTATATTTTCAAGTAGTTTTTTACTTTTATAATGTGGCTAAATAATATCCAAGCAATACTAATTTTACATTTAATAGTTGAGTTTTTCAGTCTTATAAAACCTTTTGCAAATAAAAACAAAAAACAAAAAAGAGGCTGGGTAAGACCCACACTGATAACTTCCCATTATACATAATTTGAAAACTTGGAGTTCCTGATAATAAGTGATTCACTTTTGATGTTAGTTGATAACAATTTTATTAGCATATAAAATCTCTTATATATTGAATCTGAAAACAATATTTACCAATTTTCTTAGAAATATTTGTAGTTTTGTATTTATTGTGAGAATTTCAATTTGATATTGTCAATATTTTACCATTTTTTAGGTATTGACAAATGCATTACGAGTAGGTTGAAAATAAAATACATTTGAAGTCAATATCATTTCGTGTAGTGATGATATTTAAGCCGAAAAACAATTGACACTTTTCTGTAAATTTCAGTTTAAGTTTTTTATTTTAGTAAAAAAAACTGTCATTTCGACATTTGTCAAAAATATACCATAAGTTTACAATAATTCTATTATGCAAAAAATTAAACAAATTCAAAGTTAAAATGATTGACCACTCTGGAAATATTCAAGTCAAGAAACTACATTTGACATTTTTCTTCAAATTTTTGTTAAAGTTTTTTATTTTTTGTAAAAAAAAAACTGTCAGTTCTATATTTCTCAAAAGTTGTAGCGTATATTAATAATTGTATTTTGTTTAAGCTAAAATAAAGTTGAAGTCAATATCGTTGCCCATTCTCGTGATATTCAAGTCAAAAAACAATTTTTACCAAGTTTTAGTAGAATTTTTTGCACTTTTTTATTTTTTTGTAAAAGAAACCATCAATGCAATTTTTTCAAAAATTTTACCAGATGTCAAATATCACATTTCACATAGTTTAAAATTGTTTTGAAGATGATATCATTTTTCCTTCATTGTATATTTTCGCCCCAAAAATTTTTTTTTTAGTTTATACTTTTTTAAAAAATAACTTGTGTCCCATTGTAATGTACACAATAAAATTTATTTCAAGTCAATAGCATTATTCGTTTCTGAGATATTTGCGACAAACTAAAATGTTCACTTTTTTTAAAAAACTGCAATTGTGAAAAAACCGTTAGACAAATTTTTGTAAAAGTCCTTTCTGCATTTCATGAAGTTATAACCTATTGAACAAAATTTAATTCGTGTTGATATCTTTTTTCATTCTCGAGATACCGTTAACAAAAAAGGGGTCTCGAACGTACACACACACACACACACACATATGTACATCTCTCTACAAATGACGAATTTAGATTCTACGAACCATAAAACGTCCAGATTTGTCAAAAATTTCAATTTGACAAATTGACCGATTGCAATAACTCCCTATGGGAAGTTAATAACAATTTCCACAAAAAACTACTACTTTTCTACTATGATTTATTAATTTTCAATATTAAGCGTATCATAGTTCAAACGAACATCATAAATCATAAAACCTTTTATAGTGTTGTCTTGCCATCGTTAAAAGTGTACAATAAAACCAATCTTGTCACGCGACCTCATCAATTTTCAAATTTGTATAAGTAATACATAACCTATAAAATTTCCCATAATTCCGGCTAAAATTTATTCTTTGTTCGTATTTCGTTTCTTTGAAGATTTTTCCAAGAATACTGCCACTTAAATCCGTTTAATCTTTATCTGTTTTAATTTGAACGAAAAAAAAAAAACGACATAAAATTCTTACCTAAAACAACATCTTAGTGATATTCTAACTTTTTGCATAAACGAAGAAAACTTTTTACAAAATAGGAATATAATAATAATAATTAAAAGAATAAACTTTTTTTTTATACTCGAAATACTTGAGTGTCAAGTTGTGCAAAGATATAGAAATTTTATACTATAGATATTAGCCAAGCCAAACAAACTTATTCAAGATGAAAGCCAAGACAGCATTCCGAATGCGAATGGCCCGAATAAAATTCACATCAAGACAAGACCAAAAAACGACCAGCGGGCTTTAAGGCTATAAACATTGTTGACTTGACTGACAACAAGAACAACATAAAGCCCGGCCTGGCAAACGACCTCCTTCTCATCTTCCCTTCTGCCAAAAGTCATACCAGAACCACCCACTGCCATTAATAAGTTTGCTGAGGGAAAAGCAATCATTTTTATGGCTTTGTTCAAAAAGACTCTCCAGCTCCTCTCAAGCAAACGATATGATATACGAATATACGATATCATTTTATATGATCCTGGTAATAAATTTAAGTTTAATTGATGAAGACTCCATATTCGATTCAGTTCGATTACTTTTGGAAGAGAAGAGGACAGAGGAGAGGAAATGATTATATTATTATTATTTGAGCAAACGAAAGAATAATAAAATTTGAAAGCAGCTAAAAATTATTGTACACCAATTAAGTACATCACAGGGTGCATCAAAATAAACTACGCAATGTAATGATTTCAAAATGATTTCGAAATTGCGACTTAGCCAACTTGGATGTAATATTCCCCGGGAAACTCCTTCTTTTTTTTATACCTACAAAACAATATTAAAACAACACAACACTCTTTTCTGCGAGTTAAAACAAATAAAATAATTTAACATGTAATCTTTTTTTGAGTCTTGTTTTTGGGATTTAATTTTTTCGTTTTTTTGTGTGTTTTTTTTTTTTTAGGCACGATTATAAGGCAACATTCGAGTCGACTTGGCGCACAGAACCCTGCATTACGAAAAATCTCATGGCGAATATAACGCGTTGTATCTGCCCGTTATCTGGAACATTTGTGGTGCTGCTTGCGAAAAAGACCGAAAACGTGAGTATTAAACTTAAACTGCAATAAAACTCCCATCCTGTTTATGGTCCTTTTGTAACTTTTCCTTTGGGGAAATTAATGTTTGTTTTGTAATTGTTGCCATACTAAAGTTTTTCCTTGTTGTTCTTGTGTTGGTTTGTTGTTAGTGTTGGGTTGGTTGGTGTGCGGGTTGGTTATGGTTTGAGATTGTTTTTTTTTTTTTTTCTTGTGGTGGTTTGGGTTGATAATAAAAACGAAGAGTAGCCTCTCATCCTCTTTCAAGCCAGATCCAGAGTCCCAGTCTACTATGTTATGTAGAGACATCCCTACCTACGCATTTAGTTTTCTAACATTGTAACTTAAGGGAACAATATTCTCCTACCGCATGTTTTTCTTTTTGTTTTTGTTTTTTTTTTAATTTTATTTTATTTTGGCGAATATGGTGAAACGGAACAAAAACATACAAATTCAAATGAAAATTATGAAGAAAACAGTTAAATTGCTTGCATTTGGGGAAATTTATAATACATAAATCCTTTAATTGTTTCAGTTTACCACGCCCGCCCCGCTACGCCTCGACTAGTGCTTTGCGGAAAATTATGAATATGAGTTTAAAAGATATTTTAATGACTGCAATTATTGCAAGCTCCAAAATGTCTGTGTTGCGAGTGGGTGTGTTTTTTGTTCTTGGGTTTTGTTTGTTTGTTAATGGATTGTTTGTTTTATGCAAATGTTTAATTTGTTTCCAAGCTTGTGTGGGGAATTTTGAATTTAAATTTTAGAGTGAAAAATTACATAGCGATTTGGGAATTGTTTTTGCGGAGTTTAAGTCCATAAAAGCGTTTAATTTCGAAACTCATATGCTTGACGAGGGCTACTTTATTGCCCGTGTCAAGTTTAGTGCCGCAAGATTTTTGGTTTTGTTTCTTTTAGCTGGTGGTGAGGAAATTTTATTATATACCTATCTGCACATAAAAAAAGTGTAGGCTTAACACTTTATAATCTTTTTAATTGGCATTAGCGGGAAAAGAGTTGCAGTTTGGTCAATTAGATAATTTTAAGTCTTCCCGTTGCCATCATGTTTTCATTGAGTCCTGTTTGACACCTAGCTGGTGTCAAGTCAATGGTGCAGTGGATGCAGAGCTTGACTGCTAATCTAGAAGGCTGTGAGTTCAAGCACTTTTTTCTATTTCCTCCCATTTCTACTGACCACCACCCGTGGGAAATAATAATTGTCCACTGGCACTGAAATGTCATCTTTTTCCCTTCTACCAACCACTGACGCTTTGTAGTAATGATCATTTAAAGGGTAAGCATAACCTCTGTAGTGCCATTAAATTATAAAAATAAAAATAAAAGCTTAATTACCAATTAACTTCGAATCATTGGATCACATCCTTAGATATTTTTAAGGCTATGCGAATCAAGGATCTGAAGAATATTAATAAAGCCAACATTACTCACGTAACTGGGCAAATATAGGGCTCTAAGATCCTAAATTAGAGTTCGGTTTGCGAGATCTGAGATATTTTCATATGGTAAAATTATCTACCAAAACAAAAGCATGAAAATGGTTCGATTGCCTTTCTTCGAATTTCTTTTGTTTTTATTAAACCTAAAATATATTTTTGCAAAATTTTAAACGATTTAGCAAATTGTTAAACCCATTTTTAGCAATTTGCTAAGCTAAAAAGATAGTTTTGCTAATTTTAAACGATTTTAACATTTTACTATCTCTTAACACATTGCTAAAATCAAAATCCCGAAAACCTTACTTTAACTTTTAGCAATTTGCTAAATCCATATGACACCTGTCATACTAAAAAAAAATGTCTTTCCAATTTTAGTTCAAAGTGTTGATTCGTGTGTTTTTTATAATTCGTTATGTTTTTAATCAATAAAATGTTATCAGAAGTCGAAGATTTTGAAATATTTGAAGTCTTTATGCAGAAAAATGCTTTTTTTTGGCAGAAATCTACATTAAGATGATGGAATACGAGAATAAACCTGTGTTCATGTGTATTTTTATCTTATTGCATTGCATGGGATTGTCCAGTTCACAGTTGGGACATTTCCAACTAATGGGTCCGTTTAAGTATGTTTGCTTTGCTAATTCTCTTGAACTGTCACAATTTGGACATGTTCGGATGCCCGTTTTTTAATAAAAAAAGAGTTGGCAATTTACTAGTTAGCAAAACGAAAAAAAGGGTTTCAAATTTTGGAGTCGTTAGTAAATTGTTAAATATTTAGCAAATTGCTAGTTATTAAAATGTTAAGTCCTTAACAATAGATTGTTTAAAAATTTTCGCCATTCATTTTAAGAGTTTTATTCAAATAATGATAAAAAACAACTGTCGCGTCGTTTATCTTGGAAATTAAGGGCAGTCCAAAGCGTTAAAGTTACAATGTTGCATAGCTTTGGGAAAGAAAAAAAAAGTTAAAGCATTTGAACTGAAATGAAAATTCGTGTCTTATTTGTGTTGAATTGCTTCTTTTTTTTTTCTTTCAGATCAACATCATAAGGCCATCGGAATGTCCCATCTTCGTCATCATCGGCTGCGGTTGTTGCTTCCTACAATCGTGCACTGCTTTCATCGTTCTGCTGCCAATTTGGTATCACAAGAAATGCTGTGTTACATTTCTGAAAATGCAATTCTGTACATCGACATCCAGTATTATGGTCATATTTCTGCTTGGTTTTCTCAAAATGCTTCCACAGGTAAGTGACAGTTAGCTATTAAATTTAATAAATACATAATATAATGTTAAACGCAGCTTTTAAGTCTACGAACCAAGCATATAGTTTCTTTTTCTGCCTTAGTTGCAGCTGAATAAGGCATGAAAGATTGAAGATCTGGTCAATGATATTATAATCTTTTCGATAGGCAGCTTGGTAATATGTCATTGTGCTTTGTACTAATTTTAAACAGTCAAAAACGTCAAAATGTGTTTTATTGGTATGTGTTTTATTGGGTGTTTCAATATTTATTTATTTCTGTTTTATGCAAAATGTCAAATTCCTTATTACAAAAAAATGATAATCCGCATTCAGCATTGAGAACTGTTCAGAGCACTCAAAGTTAAAAAAAAAAACACTTCTTTTTCGACAGCTCAGTTCTGTCACATGATATGATGTGACATAAAATAAAAACTGCGCAGTCACATTTGAATAAATAGACAGCCGAGTTTAAAAGCAATTTCTAAATTTCTAGAATGTAAAAATAATTTACATAAGCTAAAAATAAATTTTATCTAATGACATTCAGATTTACAAAAATTGTGTTGGCATTTTTGACGTATTGCTTGAAATGTCATTACATGCGTGATGGGGAAAAAGCCTCCTACTGTGTTGTGTTGTGTTGTTTCTCAATCTCAACAGATTGACACTATTATCTATTTTTTTATTGGAAATGTCAAATCCTAAGTGAGTAGGGCATAATCTGTCAAAGACATAAATTTTATAAAAAGTCATGACAAAAAAGAAATTGCAAAAATAAATGATATTATGAAAGGACAACAACAAAAAAAAATACCTTTTAAAGCTTTAACTAATCCGTCCTTTTCATCATGTACTATATTATCCCTTAAAAATAGCAGCTACAATAAAAAAACACAAATAAAGACATAACCTTTGTAGGTATAGGTAAAGTACATTGTATGTAGGTATGTATTATTATTATCAAAAAAAAACACACACACATACCTAATACCTATACAATAAACATACATGACAGGCATTAGTAAACACAAAGACAGTATTGTTATGTCCTTAGAATGGGCCTAGAGTGGCTTTAAGACGACGAGTGACGCAAAAAATTAGGACCCGTTGAATTTTTCATTTGGTTACCCACATGAAAAATAGGACTTAAGAATTATTATAGGTGCAAGTGTATGGGTTGCGGGATAGGTATAGGTTTTGTGGTATAGAAATTAGAAAAACGTGGTCAGGTTTTGAATTAATTTTTCATCCCGGTGTTTTTCTTTACCTCTTACCATTAGTTACCTATACAAACAGGTTGTGTATAATTTTTCTCTTTATTACCACATACATATACATACAATACATATGTTCAGTAAAGGTATATGATTGCCAAAAAAAAAACAGCAAAGGCAATTTATTTTCCTGCTCTTGACTCCTGAGTCCCAATAATAATTGGTCCCACAGAGGTATTTGCCTTATTTTATATTCTCCGTTACTTTTTCCTTATTTGCTAACCTGCTTTTTGTTATGTTGTCGGGTTTTCCGTTTATTTTCTCGACAAAAAGGTAGAAAAGCATAGTTTTCTGAGAAATTTGAATGATTTCCTTCCAAAAAAAAAGAAAACTGGAAAAGGAAAAACAGAAAGGCCAGTTCTTTTCTTAAGTGTGTATATTATACCTTCCTTCCGGTTTGAAGAAAAGATACATTTACAACCCAGGTATGAGTTTTTTTTTTTTTTTGTTAGGGCTTTTATGCATAGTTAAAAGAAAATGGTTATATTCTTTTGGTTGTTCCTTTGGATATAAAAGTATAGGTAGTATATGTATGAATATATATTTTTTGTGATGAGTACATTCTCTGTGATGTGAAATTTGAGGGGGATGGGTGTTGATCGTATTGTTAAAATTGTTTTGAGACTTAATTTCACTTGGGTGATAAGAAAATATTACCTTCCAACCGCAATTGTAATCAAGTTTAAGGCAAATTGTTCAATGAATTATACATCCGACAATATTTGGCTTGATTTTGTATTCATTTTGAGGATTTGGTATAAAATTTAAATAATAATAATAATAATATTGATCTTATTGCACTACGAAATGTGTACAATCTCCTCCACTCATATATCCATTAATGTTATTTGTGTTTTGGGAATGATATTTTTGGGATTTTGATTGTAAAGGGAATGTGTTTTTTTTTTTCTACAGCACTTCACATCAAATTCCTTATAAATATTTCGGTATGAACACAGATTTCTTATGGAGAGGGAATAATTGTAAGTCACAATCAGCTAATCCAGGAAATGTGTTTCGTAATGCAAAACAGAAATTTTATTATTTGAGGAAGTTTAAGAGTACGGAGAAGTTTTAAAAAATAAAAAAAGGTGTGTCTTGGAAATCTTTATGCTTATAGAATTGGTATTTAAATGTTTAATATTGTTATATTTGATAGTTATGTTATAACTTTGCCAAAGCGTACACAGTAGAGTTGACCTCGAAACAAGAAAATTCTCGGTTTGTCATCGATATCGGCTTGTGAAACTGAAATTATACTCCTTTAAAAGCAGTCAAGACAAGAGTTTTTATTTGTGATCCAATTTTCATTTGGCTTACCAGTTGATGTCTTCTGTCTTTTCGTTTTTTTTTTTAGCTTCAGAACAAAATATACCTTTTTGTATTTTTGTTCAAAACACTTACAAAAAAAATAAAATTATTATTACTTTTTTAAAAAGTGTAATTTTTTTTATTTGACATCAAAATTTAATTTTAAATTTCAACAGATTTAATGACAACTTTCTTGTTGTAAAATCATCTCTGAAAACAACGAATTTCGCCCTGAAACATCAACATTTTCCAGACTTAGTCACTTCTTTTTATGTCACTTTAAAGTGAAATTTGGTTTCTGGCAATATGTACTCCGTTTTGGCCACTCAAAATAAAATCACTAAAACCTGCAATTTAAATATTTACCTGATTGTCAGTGTTATCTAGAATTAATATGTTGGATCACGAAAATTGACCCAGAAAAATTTCATCAGTGTTGGTCAATGTGAGTCCACGAGCGTCAATACTCAATCCTCCATTGACTTAATAGGTATTCCCTATACTTTCTTTTAAATATCTTACTTATTTTATTATATCAGTCTCCCGATCCATGTAGGAAAATGCCTGATACACGATGGCCTTCCATCCTCTGCGATCCCGAGCACGTTGCTTCCAGTCATCGACACCAAGCATTCTGGCATCCGCAATGGCTTCGGTCTTCCATGTCGTCTCCAACCAGGTGGCTTATTTTGTAACATTTCGCACTTCACATATGTAGGTGCAATTCAAATCAACCAAATTTATTGAATAAATATCCGCAACAACCGCCCATGTTCTTCATTTCACTTATTGTGAATTCACTTGGCGAAAGTGAATTTGGGTGTTCCACAATTCGTAATTGTGAATTGCAATTTCGAAAGTGAAAATTGGTGTTCTGCATTTCGGTTCATGCCGATTTCTGAACGGATTCAAATCACTTATTTTTTGTTTGTGAATTGTCTGTGAAATTTGTGAAAGTACAGTTACTTTGTACATATTTCTTCGTCTGTTAGCAAAATGTAAGAGAAAAATATTTATTTTTGTCATTTTTTACCACGAAAACTTAAAAAAAGAAAGAATTAACTTTATTTATCAGAACAATTCATATAATGTTCACACACTCACATTGTGTCAGGTAAATCTAAAACATTTGATTTGTCTCGCAAAAATTTGTCTTCTTATTTTTTCTTTTGAATTCTGCTTCCTTCTATCCATTAAAATTGTCAATAATATTGCATCCAAGTTCAAAGCACAAAATAAAAATGGATGATCCTTCAGTTCTGACAGTTCGAAGCAATTTCGAAGTTTTCGAAATCGGTCGGAACCTAGAACATCCAATTTCATTTCACGTGAAATTCAAAAGTGATTTCAATTCACTTTCGATCGAATTCCGGAACATGGGCGAACAGTTGTAATATTGAAAATCTTATCACTGTCAAATTTCAATAATCATATTCTCGCACTTTTCCTTATATTTTCCATTCGATAATTTTGTAAGTCTTCAAGTTAAAGGAATTTTAAAGTCATCTTCATTCAAAAACTCACACATTTATCCTTGATACCGAGTGTTCTAGTTTTTTTCTTATCAGATTAAAAAATCGAGTGTTGCATTTTAAAATGTTAATGATAAGTAAAGGATTTTCAAACTAAAATTAATTTCTTTAAACATGTCTTCATGTTTAGAAATAGTCTCTGAATTTATTCATGCGACGCACAATGGGGCAAAATGGCCAAATCGGTGGCAATAAATAAAAGTAGAGGTTATTTCATATTAAAATTTTTGGAATGGAGCCTTCAAGTTCTGGTACCTACGTGTCAAGCTATTTAGTGTTTTTTTTGTGAGAAAATGTTTCATATGATGAAAGTACTGAACGTTCAAAAATATTAATATCTGAGTTGAATTTTGCTACTCAAATGAGCTTGAGTTGAGAGCAGTAGGACAGGTTAATGCTTTTGAAGTATTAAAGGAGATAACAACAAATACTCCTGACAGAGCAAAAAAATATATGAAGTCATATAGAGAGTCACTTTAAACAAACACTTCTAGAATGTCAGGCCAAGAAGCTTTAGCGGTTGCAGTTGAAGAGCAACTATCTCGGCATCAATACCAGATAAGTAGAATGAGTGCACCAGAAAAATTTCCAGCATATAAGGTTCTACAAGCTGCAAAAAAAAAAAACAGTGCTATTGACCCCCCGAGTGCATCAAAGTTAGCGAAACCTTAGTAGAAGTTACCCTTAAGACACTGCTGATTTAACCACAAAGCGTTTGGTTGAATCGCAGAAGAAAGTTATATATCTGCTATAACCGTTAAAATAGAAAATCTGAGCTTATTTTGCAAGTGGGGATTTCGGGACACAGCTCCTACAAACAAGCTTTCCATGGTCTTCAAGCATCTGATTCTTCTGTCTTTATTACCTGTAGGTATTGCTCCGCTTAGACTTTCATCAAGTTCCAAAATTGTATGGCAAAATCCACGCCTACAAGATACTGCAGGCTATTGAAAATAGAGTTTGCAAAGGAATCTAAAGAAATGTCTATTGCAGAAAAAAATGGAGTTGAAAATGAGGTGAAGAAATTGCAAAGGCAGCAGCTTTAATTGAAGAAAGACAAGTAAAAGTCAATCATACTGTACTTTTTACGATGATTGACCGAAAAGTCAACACAAAAGTGTCTCATATGTGGTGCATCTACTAGAAGCTTCAATGATATAAATAGTATGTTGACAAGGGAAGCAAAAACAGAAAACTTAGAGTTTGGCTTGTCTGTTCTTCACGGATGGATACGATTTTTCGCAAATTTACTTCATTTATTCTACTAATTGCCTCTTAAGAAATGGCAATCTCGAGGGGAAGACAAGATAGTTGTTGCAGAAAACAAAAACAGGATACAAAAAGAGTTTAAAGATCGTTGTGGATTGATAATAGACAAACCGGATTCGGGAATTCTAATGATGCTTATACGGCCAGACGTTTCTTTCAAAATGCTGACATTTCTGCAGAAATTACAAAGATTAATGTTCAACTCATAAAAAAGATGCACACTATTATGATTGTTGTGGCAAGTTGTCATGAAATTGATTTTGAGAAGTTTAAAACTTTCGCAATTGATACTGCAAGATTTTATGTGGAAAAGTATCCCTGGTATTGCATCTAACCAACCCTCCATAAATATTTAATTCATGGACCACAAATAATTGCCAATGCCCTTTACCAATTGGTCAACTGACTGAGGAAGCCCAAGAGTCAAGAAACAAGGACTTCAAAAATTATAGAGAATATCATCCTCGGAAATCAACCGAGGTATTTTTAACTCTTTTTTTTACTAAGTTCTGATCCCATAATCACAAGCATGAGGAAACTACCGGAAAAAAAGAGCAACACTTGCCAATTGAAGCATTATAGCTTTGCTTTAAACTCCTCCTGTTCAATTATTCTATAAGGCTGAGGAAGATAGCAGTGGTGAAGACAGCGATGATTTTGTTTTAAATTAATGAAATTCAATTTGTTTTATTTTTTAATTGTATTAAAATTTGTTATAATTCCGTTTTTACTTAAAAAAAATAAGTTTACTTATTTTATTTTTAAGAAGACATAAAAAAGGATGTCAAATTTGACAACCCTAAATCTTGATACAATGAAAAAAGGTCGGTATATTAATGTCCAACTTTTTTTTAAACTGCAAAAAGTGGGCCAAAACGGTGGGCGTGGTCAATGTTGGGCTTATAAATATGAATAGATTGATTATATAAACATTTCCAGAAATTTTCATGTTCCTATCTCTGTGGGTTAATTTATTGCCACCAATACGGTCGTTCTGCCCCAGTGTGCGACGCTGTAATTTCTGATCCCAAATATTTTTATTTTTTTTTTTTTTTTTTTTTTTTTTTTGTAAAATAATAACCATTCCTAATTTTCATGAAATCAATTGAGGTCGATCCATATCTCCAAACCAAGTTTTGTGACAAGGGCTTGAAATTTATATTCATCGAACGAAATGTTTTATTTCCAACTAGCTGACCCCGCAGACGTTGTTCTGCTATGTATTTCAAATTGTGTGAAAGAAATTGACTTAAATCTTCATATCCGGGTTCTAATAAAGTTTTGGCATTACCAAGAGCGCAATTTTTAATCTCAATTCGAGAGAGATTCTGGAAACGCCATTAATTTTTTGTTTGCAAAATAAAAGCGTCTCCTAGATCTTTTCTCTTCACATACAGGACCACGTCACAGGACCATGAACAATAGCAACTTATATGATTAGATTTTAAGATTCAAAAAGCCTTTATAGAATAGAGGGCATGAAAATACCAGCTCCCACCCAACATAAAAAACTATAAATGAACCTTATATTTTGTTCACTATGTTTCCCTTGTATTTCTCTTGAACACAATCCTTAGGCACTATTTTCTGCTCATTTCCAATTTATCACAAATATATAGCTAGCTTTCTATTGGTAAAAGAATTTTAAAAATCGGTTCAGTAGATCTAGAGATTACTTAATACAGTTTTAAAAAAGTTACCAACTCTTTCGAGAAACGATGGACTTAGGTAATGTGGCCGTTTTGTCAAAAATTATTGATCATACTACCAGGAGGACACTTTTTTTATTTTCTTATATCGACAATAATAAATATTGATGTTTAATGTCAACTGTGACTATTAACTGTCAGTTAATTAGTTCAAAAACACGGTGGCGGTTTAAAATATGCGTCGAAGTAAGACTTTCAATTTCGTAAGCAATTTAATTTAAAATATTGAAGGAAAAAATATTTTTTTAATATATTACTTGGCATAGTATAGTGTTCAATAGTGCAGAGACAAAAATGAGCCATATTGTGTTAATTTTCATTGTTTTTAAGATGTATTCTGCTATTCGGGGTGGAGACAAATCCAACGAATCAATAACCATGAAAATTGGTTCAACAGATCTCGAGTTATAAGTGTTGTAACAAACCCGTCTTTGTTTTATATATATAGATTATTATTCAATGTTTGCAGGAATTTTAATCCTTTACAATTTTATGATGAAGTTCTACTTTTGAACTATAAATTAGCTCATACAAACTAATATCATGTTCATTCATAAACAAAATTTAACCTTTAAATATATTTTACAGACCTTTGTTACACTTTTCTTTAAAAAAAATCTTTAATGAAAATCGGTTGATTTTGTTCTATGATTGTTGTTCGTAGTTTCTATGAACATTTTATTTCAAACGTAACACGCCTTCCAATAAACTGATAATGCCCTTTTTATGGCTACTGTCCCGTCCTCACTCAAGAATCTTGAAACACTGACAGAAGAAGATTGTCTGGGAAACGCAAGAACTGAAAATCCATTTTACATAACATTGTATTATATTATGTAATGTATATCTATTTTGTTTGTAAATAGATTTTATTATGCCTTTATTGATTTTATTTTGCAATTTTTTCTCATTGATTTTTTTCTCTTCCTTGTTAATTCTTCTTTCATCCTACGAACAACAAATAAACCCACACACCCAGGACTTACAGGGTATTATAAGTTCAACTTTGGCCTCCTTGATGCTCCTGGGTATCTCAACTATAATTGCCATCGCTCTAGTTGTTCATTCGCAATTGATACCACGAAAGCTTCAAGTAACGACAAATCTATCGTCCGGTCTTCGCGGAGCAATCGGCATTAGTTGGCTTCTGCCATTTTTGTTTGCCATTTGTTCGCCATTGATAAGCAATATAATTGGCAAATGGCCAAAACATTGGTGGCTAGATGTCGACAGTTCAGCTTTTGTATTGTTCGTTGTCGTTGAGATGCTGTTGATTGTGCCCTTTGGATTGTTGCTGTTCATATTAATCAGGAAACTTTTGTGGCTTTTGCGAAAGCATGGCCAAAAGGGAACAGTGTTGTGGGAGCGGTAAGGATTATTATTGTTTTTTCTTTTGCTCGAAAATCCTTTAGTTCCATTAATTTAAATATATTATGAGTGTTAATTAAATAAACTTTGGTGTCTTTGTTTTGTTTTTCAGAATAGGACTGTTGTATCGCAGTGGGATGATACTATTTCTTAAACTTTCAACGGATTCGCTATTTATTGCTTATCTCAATACAAAGGAAAACACAATTTTAAGTTATATTCTTGGAATTTCATGTACGCTATTGGTAAGTTTGATGAAATGTATAATAAAAACTTGGTTATAATTTAATTTTTTTTTTAAAGAAAAACTGACAATTTGAAAAAGAAGCTACATATTATGTTACTTAGAAGTTTAAAGTGCATAGATATTTTGATCGATTAAAAAAATCAGAAGACTCCTGAAGGTTTTCACAAAGAACAGCACCGCTGGTGAAACTATTCAGCAAGAACCGGATCTCTGACGATTCTACTCAGGAGTTACAAGCCCCATAGTGGTACTATTCAAGGCCCCTGGTGATTGGGTTCAAAGGGTTCCAAGTCCAATGTGTTGTTTTTAATAAGAAACAAAACCACTGTTGATAATATTCAGCAACTAATTGGCCCGTTGGTTTTCTAAAGACACTGGGCTTTTGATGATTCTATTCTGAATTTACGAGGTCCTTTTAGTAGAAATAATGCCCCTCTTATACCATTCAACAAGTATTTGAACCCTTTGTCCAAGTGTTATACACGATTATGTTGAGTACATTCAAGAGGGTTAGTGGTGATATTCAGCGTGTAAAAGTCAATGTCTTCAGTCCTCACCTTGGAGAATATATTTTCACGCTCATTTAAAATTCAAGTAAATTCTTTCGATATTTATCCATCTTGTGTATAAAGTACTTGATCACACAATAAATCCATAGAGATAGAAGCTGTTTCATTAGCTTAACAATTTTATCCTGCTCATGTCTCTAGAGTTTAGACTGTTAATCAATGTGGAGAAAGTTTAATATTTCACAAAGTAGTGTGTAACCATTTTCAAAAGAATTTCCCTGTTATCTCATTATTTTCTTTGAACACCTTCATAACAGTAAATTACATTACTCGATGTATTCACATTGACAGCTTTTTAATTATGTACTATTTTGTTTTTTTTTCTCTCTTCCAGGGATTCTCTGTACTTTTTTGCTTTGTTATAAAAGCCGAACAAAGTCTTCGATCGACGGCGACGCACAGCCCTTCCAGCAAGACCAGCATCAATATCCAAGGCAACTACTGTTCAGGCTCAATAAATAGTCCACTTAGTTGTAAGTTAATCTGTCGCTAATGATGCTGATGCCTGTTTATAGATTCTGAGACATTTTTTCGATTTTTGTTTTTATTTTTTAGTTTATACAAATTACGATAAAGAAAAAGACAATGAAAGTGGTGCATCACTGCAGCATTCACCGCCAGATGCATCGGTGACCCAACTGCCACTTACAACTATTTCGACTGCATCGTCAAGATGCCAAATGGTAGCCGGATTGCGGCCAGCTAAAACCGTCGAAACATTCCTCGGCATGGTAGTGGTGCGACCTGGGGAAGAGGGTAGTGGTGGCGGTGGCGGCGGCGGTGGTGGTGGCGGTGGTTGCCTCCCACTGGGAGGCTACAGTGATAAAAAGACTAAGCTGCACGAAGTAGAACAATACCATCATACGACGACGACACAACTGACAAATGTCGCCAAACGGGATGCCATCAGTGATATAAAAGGCGATGATGATGTCAGCAACAAAAGCCTCAGTAGCACTGACAGTAATACAAAATCACGTTGCTGTAATATACTCCTGGGTGTGAGCGGGGGAGGCAGTGGTGGTGGCAATTATTCTGCCGGTGGTGGCAGCAATGGTTGCAAAACAGAAAATTCTGAAAGCGAAACATTTTCCTGGCAGCGAAGGCCACACCATGAAGTCACAACCTGGGATTTGTATAATACTTATACGCCGCCGACTGGTGCACCAGCATCAGCAGCCAAAATGGGACGTCCCCATCAATACCACCACCAACATCATCATGGAATGAGCAGTTTGCACCACGTAGAGCAAATTAAAGACTGTGCTCGGCCAGAAAGTCCTGACTTCGTTGCTGTGAAGACTTTAGACATCCTGCAAGGTGTTTCACCAGGTATGTACACTGTACAGTACATACATATGTATGAATGTGTGTTTGTGTCTCCTTTTTGTTCAGATTTTCTTTACTTACAACAACAAAACAGCCAGCAGCATGTCATAAGTAGGTCATTGTCAGTAGGTACACGTCGTTGGTTATGATATGACATTTTTATTAAGTCGGTTTTGTGTGCTTTGCTTACATAGTTTCTGGCTTTGCTCCCATTTTGTTGACCGAATTCTATAAGCCTCTCGCAACTTCCGTGGCGCTTGATTTGAGGGAGCTGAGGGGTTTGACATTGTCATTATTTTTGACTTAAAGCCTAACTGTAAAATTTAAAAGGGGATAATATGAGTATTGGTTTAAGGCAGAGGAAGAGTTAAAACATGGCATGCTCCTAGACTTTGCCAAATAAAGCCGACTTGTTGTCTTGTAGTTTTTACACAATAATCTTTAATACATTTAACCAAACAAAATGTGTACACAGTTTAAATGTTGATTTATCACTCATAGAAAATAAAACAAGTCTTAAATCTTTAATTAATTTTTCGTTTGGCCATGTAATCTCGTCATCCTTTCAATTTTCATATTCTTTTCCCAACATCCGTGAATAGCTTTTTTACTTACAAAATAACACAAAAAATAAAAAAAAAGAAAAACTATTTAGCTGTGCAGAACTAAATAAAAGCAGATTAACCCCATTTACTCATTAAATGAAGGAGAAAATCATTCGCTGCTTTTTCTTCGTGGATTAATTTTATAAATTACCAGAACCCCTAGAAAATTAAATGAATGCAATGTGCGCTATTTGGCACAAAGATCCAATCTAACCCTAATAGTTTGTATAGTAGAGTTGCACTTTTGATCTAGATTTTAGGACTAGGAAAATCGCCGCCGATGAGGTTTGAAAATAGAAAGATTCATGCTTCGTAGGACAATACACATGTACAATTTTTATAGTTCCATCTAATCTATCCACTTGGTGATTGCTATTGGGCAAGTGTGACATACCGAAATTCTTTCCTATGCAGTTTCTTGGAAATATGCATAGCTAGAGCATGGGCATTTTGATTCGCTTTTATCACTATTACATATTTCAAATTAACTTCATTTGTCTGGACTCTTTTGCAGAGGCAATATCTTGTTCAAAAAGTAGCTATAGAAATCCGTGGATCAGTAACCGAAAACCAGATTAACTAAATTGCTATCCCCAGTCGAGGATGTCTGAACGTAGTCAACTCTGGAGGAGCACTTGTGAGTGTGAGTCTAAAATGTGACTTCAGAACTAACAACGATATTAAGTTTATTCCTGACTTTCACAAGGTTAAAACAAACCATATTTTGTAAACTTGAAACAATATCACCCCAAACTATATAAACTCAACTGAATCGCACGGTAAATCCATTCACAGCAAAAAAAAAATCGTATAAACGATTGAATTCAACCAAGAAAAATAAATAACAAAAAAGAATTACAGCTAAAGGTGGCGTATGAGATCACTCGATAATCGGTAATAGATATTCTATATACATACATATATCTATAAAATAGCTTTATACCTTCTAGGTGAGGGTATACGTATAGGTAGCACATAAGATTCACACGGATGCTGACACCTGGAAAATTGGAACTTGATTGTAAGAGTGAAAAAAATCGATTTTATATTCCACCTTCTCAAAAAAGAAATCACACAAAAATGAAAAAATTGCGAAAAAAAACTGGCAGACTGATAAATGCCTTTCATGGTTAAAAATTCCACAACCCACAGGTATTTTCTCTGCGTGTTTGTTTTTTTATTTTTCATTTTATTCTTTTATTGAATAAAACGTGAAGAATGAGTTTAAATTTTCAATGAAACTCGGTTGTTAAAATAACTTAGGGAAACACAAAAAATAATAACTTCAACCTGTCTCAATATATATGTACCTACTCGTACATATGGATAAAAACCCTTTTGTCATGCTAAATAAATAAAAAAGGAAACAGTGTTGAAAATATCGAAAGTAGGTATATAATACCCATTCCAGGGACCTAATCCACATCCAAAAATACACGTGCGACACATCCTTCTCTATAACTTTTCTTCTGAAATACAAAAAGTTTGAAAAGAGATAATATATAGTATCTATACAAACATCATCACATCAGGTTCAGGTACGAGTATAGTAAACTTATCTGATGCTAAGCTATATTGCTTCATTACTTTCGACTTTTCAGATTTATAATGAGGAGAACTGCTTCTGCTTCTACTTCTGCTCCTGATGTTGCTGTTGGTGCTTTCAATTTAACTGAACAAAAAAGTATTGCCACTTTTCTGAAAATTTGTTGTATTTTTGTATCTACTTTTCTTTTGTGAGACTTTTAAACGCTAAGCCTATAGCAACATTTGAAATCCTTGCTAAGTTGATACAGTATATTTTTCTGAAGGTTGTTGTTCTCTCAAAGATTAAATATATTCATCATCGGCTCGACAACCGGGAACTTATATTGGCCTATAATAGAAGAAGTCTCTCCATCCCGATCGCCAGCCCACGCATCCAAGGCTCAGTTGCGTAGGCTTTCTGGGTTACACCATCTCTCCAGAAACAAATTAACACTCAAGATTCACTTTCAACTCTCACGCTTGATCAAGTTCAAGTTCGATATCTATTTATTTAAAAGTGACAAGAAGTCCACGTTTTGAACTCTTGTTGTGGCAACACTGTTTGGAGACACATTTTCCATAAACCTTCATCTACCTACATTATTTCCGTTTCAGACTGTCGTCATAATGTATGACGAGGAATTTACCGCCATATCGCATCTGTTTTTGAGTCCTGAATGAAGATCTCACATCAAATGCAGAAAATTTAATGAGAAGCGGTAGAGGTAGACAAATACACACTATACACAGTCACACATAATGTCTATTGTTGCCTCTAGGCCAATGGCATCTAACCTACATCTATGCATTATAAAACAACAAAAAGAAGATAACACACATAAAGGATCTTTTGAATAATTTAAACTATGAGTCAAATCAAATCTCGTATTTCATTGTTGTATTTGTCTTTTTTGATCCAAGTTCCAGCATCAGTGTCGAAGAACTCTAAAAACTGCGTTCTTGTACACTTGGTACCCTCTGTGGGCTCCCCTTCCTGAATTCTACCTTTAAATCACAATTGGATATACCTGAACTATACATCTACATAATAACCTTTTGCTCAGGGTGCATAAGTACGTGACGTGTAATTCTGCACCCGTTTTAAAGAGTGCATTCGTACATTGTTTTGTTTTTATTCAATCCAGAAAGTTAATTTAGCTCGAAGCTCTGCCAGGTACGAGTATATCATCTGCTGCAATTGCGAACCTTCAAGAACAGTAATCATTTCCCTCATGTAGGAAGGTACTTGGGTTGGTGGTAGGTGGCAGGTGGAAGACAAGGTACCTCTGAAGATAAATAAATGAAAAATAAGAACAAACCTTGGTTATATTAACTGTTGCATATAAGGATAATGCATTTGTAGTTTGTGTCTATGTGTGTACGAGTACATATTGCACGTAAAATGTACTCATAGGCATAAACTAAGAACAATAGAGCCGGATATTATAACCCGACTGCGTGTTGGGATTTAATGTACAAAATGGAAACAAAACAAACTGTTGCATATATGCACAAGGATAATAAAGAGGATTTCATATTAATGTAGATTTGTATGTGACCTCGTGTCGGGATTATTTATATCTTCTTAAATACAAACTAGACATGTGGAAGAGACATTTGCATAACCATAAGGTAGGTATATTTTCTAAAAAAATGTTGACATTTTTATCTTTCAGTTTTTATTTTAAGGACATTTTAATAATTTCCTTATTTGGGTTCATGCAAAATGGGAGCAAGGTAATATCATAACAATGGAAGTCGGTCAATTGTCAATTGAATGGGTCAACATTTTTGAAACTAGCTGCCTTTGATATCAGTACCTACCTATTGTTGCTTCATGGCATTTTTGATTAGAAATCCGAGAAAAACTAATTCATACATAATATTCTTGGAACTTAAATTTGTATACCAAGTTTCTAAAATGTCATTACTTTGAAACATGAAACCTTACCTCGTCAACTTTTATTGTCAATGCATGGTACAGAAAGAACCATTTACATTACTTATTACCAAGAAAAATCTCCCTTCACAAAGTAAAAATTCTTACAGAAACCCTTTAGTACCTAAATAAAATATTTATAAAATAAGTAAGTCACACAGTTGGCATCATATCAAAGAGCATGCACTATACCTTCAAAATTCATTGTAATTGTTGTTATGTCTGCCAACGTTATTTAAACTGCTTGAGGAGTACATTTAATTGTCTCGTAAACTAAAAATTGGTACTTTTAATTTGTCATTTACTGATGTACAAAGTCCAACATTAACATATATTTTGTAAAACTGTCGATTTGAATTCAACGAATAAGAAAGAATGGTTCCAATTTTACTTTTTTCGAATAAACTAATTATTCACGGCTGTTCTGATTTTGGTTCGAATACCAAAAAGTCCCGTTTTCGAATTTTCGCAATTCTGAATTCCGTATTGTTTAAGATTTCACGGATTGAAGGGTGTTCTACAAAACGAATGGATTTGTAATCTGCCAAAAATTTCATGTTTTCATTTCGGTCATCTTTTAAGTGGCGGAGTGTAGATTCGGTACATGATAAACAAATTATAAGTTTGTTATAATCATTTTATTATTTCTTAAAAATATTTAATAAGCAATAATTAATAAGGAGAAACATACAACAAATGAACAATTTGCCTAATCTAAAAGTCTGAATGAATCTTAAAGCAATTAAGGTACAGCATGTACTTTGCAGTTTTTGCTAGTAATCAGTAAATGCTATTCTTACAAATATGGGTCCATATGTAAGGGATGCGAATGGCCCCTTAGCGTTTTGAAGAGAGCATTTCGCCTTGCCATAGTATCTTCTTCTTCGAGTAAAATGCAAAAAAATACAGTCATCTTCCGAATCAAACACAGTACCTAACCTTTGGGAAGGAACTAGAAAACATAGCATTTCTAACTTTGTTTAAGATAAGGCTTAAAATCACCTGCCAAAGAAGTATAATAAAATTATTATAAAAGAATAACTTTTCAAGTCAGCTACATTAAAATAAAAACGTGCTTGACAGCTGTTCAGAATAGAAAAAGCTGATTTCGAATTTTCGAAGTTACTTGCAATCCACATTGAATCCGTTCGGATTTCGGAACACAGAACAATCAATTAAATTTTCATTTCCGTTTTACAATTCGATCGAAAATCAGAACAGCCGTGATTGTGGCTTTTAACAGTATAGCACTTTATGTTTTTGGAATAAAAGGAAATGATCACATGTCTATGTAATTATACAAAATATTTGTCTATTTAGCAACATAACATATGCACTATAATTTATAAGATAGTATATTACGTACTGGTATTTGCTCTAAATCAAAAGATATTGTATCTTACTGAGTAATATTTTCAATAAACTAAAGCTAAATGCATTCCACAAAGTCATAGAAGCCAATGCCGGAAGCCTGAAGTAGCTGGAAGTAGCTTAGAGCTTCCCTTGTTCAATTGGACAAAAATAGCCTAGTCTTTTTTGACAGGCAAGTATATACTCCAACAGAATCTTTATATTTTTAACTTTTGCCAAAAATTGCTTATTTTTGCAAAATTTCAAAATGTCTTTAAATGCAATCAGTTGTAAACATACATAGTTATGGAATGTTATAAAAATGCCCACAACTGTCTCCAGAATCCTTCAAAATGTTCATTCAACTATCCAGACATCCTTTTCTAGAATCTTAACCAAACGCCACAGTCACTAATATCATATTTTATCCTTTTTTTTATTTTTATTTGTTATTTTTGACAATAAATATCAAAATTGAATTATTTATTGGTTTCTTATCCTTCTAAATGTGTTACTTTTCTATCTGGCATTTATTTGAATTCGATTATTTATGAAGTGAGCTGTCCTTGCCATATTCTCCAGAGGTATACTTTTCTTGCCAGGTGGCTAAATGATTGGGAACACAACGTTTATCTTGTATATATGTATATAAGGCACCAAAACTTTGTACAGGAATTTTTTAATTCTATTAAAGTCCTTTCGTTAAATTGCCACAAAGCAACCAAAGCATCTCCTCGACCCAATGTTCACCATGTCGACGACGAAACAAAATGTTAACTGCAATGACACGACATTAAAAAATGTATTCCTACATACATATACTAAGTGTTAATATCATCAAGCTATTTTTGACATCATAAATTGTTTTCTTTTCGTTACAGACAGCATTATTGGCATACGTACAAGTATGCCGGCGACGACGATGTCATCAGCAAAGCCCAACGACATTCAACATTTTAAACCATTTGTGGAAAATCTGCCAACAATGAGTACTTCATTAACGAAAACACAAGCAACACCGCAATCCCAAAAGCATGTCACCATTGCTGAGATACAGAAACTCACATCACAACATCCCTTCGATCATATGCCGCCACCCTGCTCTTCGACAGTGGCGGCAATGGCATCGGCA
This sequence comes from Scaeva pyrastri, assembly GCA_905146935.1. NCBI lineage: Eukaryota > Metazoa > Arthropoda > Insecta > Diptera > Syrphidae > Scaeva > Scaeva pyrastri. The sequence continues at coordinate 42,074,578 of LR989927.1, read as the reverse complement.
TCAGCATCAGCATCAGCATCCGCATCATCAACAACAGACGCTAGCTATATGAGTCGGCAAACATCAACGCTACACCCACCCATTATCATGATAACATCCTCGTCCATGGACAACCAAGCCGAAAGGACCCGAGACACAGGTGTCCTGGGTGATAGAATGCAGCAGAACAGGGCCGACAGTATGAAGGAAAGTTTCACATCGGCTGAAACAGTGGACGTGTCAGGCGAAAACAAAGCACTCGGCGTGGTGGACCTGGATGCCTCCTCGGACGGGATGCTCGATAGAATATCTCATGACCTGGATTATTTATTAAATCGAACAAACGATGTTCCTTCTCCTGCTTCTTCCTCGACACTGATTCACGTAGGTAGACCTTCCACAACGTTGCCTTCCTCATCGACATCGAGCTCGACATCAACATCGACACCGCCAACGCCAACGCCAACGCCAGCTCCACCACCACCACCAAATCTGACGTCAACACCAAATGAATGCGACAGTTGCGCTGTATCCATGGAATCTGACTTGGGAGTCCATGAAGTTATGAGCATACCACCGCCACCCCTTCCCCCGAGTGGCTCCATTCCAATAACAATATCCTGTTCAACTCTCAGGACACGCATCAGCGTCCTCCACGAGGTAATAATGGAGGACGATGCCGAACAGGAGCAGGAACAAGAGCTAGACTGAATTTTGTTTGCATTCGAGTGGAATGGGAAAACGTAAAATGTAAAATGTAAAATCATCCAGCCATCAGGGCTTCATCATCATCATCACAAGACAAAAAAGGAAACTTATTGTATGTAAATTCGTTCCCAAGAAATCTCAGTTTCAGTTGAACTGAGCTCAAGTCCTGTGCCACTCAATGGACAAGCTAGATACTTTATAAAAAAAAATATATCATTTTATAATAGGAATACACATCTACACACAAACTACATAAAATGCATTTAAAAAGAAAAAAAAAAAACGAAAAACTAAAATCAAAAATCAAAAAGCTATAAATAAAACCTTTTTTATTCCATTTATTTTTTTCTAAAAAATAAACAAACAAAAAATAGTTTTTTAAGATTATGAAAATGAATTTATTCTATAAAATAATAATTATTCTGTAAATAAATAAATAAATTTAATCTTGTATCTACATATTATCGACTCGTGTCAGGATTGAGGAGAAGTTTTTCCAGCTTCATGACTAAAAATAATACACTTGATTTAAATAAATTCAAAACAAAAATATAATATAAACTAATATTTAATAATAAATTATTTCCATGTTTTTTATGTCATAAGTTAGATAGTTACGATTTGTATATAGTAATGTGCTATAAATTGATATATGTAACATAAATGTAATTTTAATGAATAATGTAATTTTGTGAAAAGGTGAGTGAGTTTTAATTAAAGAAAAAAGAAATTTGTTTATAATAAATAAATGTGTGTTTCATTTTTTTTTTTTTTTTGTCTAACATGCCTTTCCCTATAGACATTGATAATTTTAAAATTTTGTTTAAATCGATTGAATTAAGCTTAACTGCTCTATTATAGCTATCAACTATCAACAAGATATTTGATAGATTATTGTTGGTATTATGACTATCAACTACATACCTAGTAACATTTTTGATCGACTGTGAATTTTATGAGATTTTCAGCCCTATCGAGGTATTCGTTCGGAGAATTTAAAAAACGAAAGTGAATTCCGATCGGAACTCAAATTACTTTCCAGGTATCCGTTGCGGAACTAAAAAAAATGAAGCAAACAATCGCGTTCGTTTTAATATTATACTTAAATTTTGTAGTTTAAATTTCCGAATAGATTCCGCAATGATTTTTCATCGGACAACTTCTGAAGAAATTCAACGCATAGCTGTCAAAAATTGTTGCCTAATCGCATTGCACAGCTGAGCGAAGGAATGCGATGTATTTTGTCGGAATATTAACACGAAATGCTTATCGAAACGGATACCTCGATAGGATTTTCTCCGATTTCGAACAAATCGGAGACAAATTTCTTCCGAACAGATACCTCGATAGGGGTGTTTATCATTATTGTGAATGATTTTTTTATAGACATACGCATATTAACAAAATAGATAACATCAATTTTCTTATCACCCACAAATCCTTGATTGATACGTAAACATAAAAATTGGTTCGGGATTTTTAAAATGGGAAAAAAGTTTAACAAAAATAATGATTTCGAAAAAATTGTTTTTGAAGAGAGTTATGATGTGAAGCTTATGTAAATCAGCAAATGAAAATCACCCGAGCATTACGGAATTCCTAAAACCTAATGGATTAAGACGAACACTGAACACATGTAATTACGTGTAAGTTCACAAACGCATCACTGCAGTAATGATGCCCAAATGTTCAAAGTCAAACGTTCACAAAAGCAGATTCTGGCATCACTTTCTCGTCAACTGTTCATTATTGCAAACTTGCATAAACTGATGCTCAAATACTAAACAAAAAAGCATCACTACGACAGCGTGATTAGTCGGCATCGCATCAGTATCGCAAAAAAGCAGTGATGCCGAATCACTGCAGCAAAATTTGACGTTTGTGAACTTACACTAAACGTCAAACAATATTAATGAAACTCATTGACAATGAAACCTTGAAAAGTAAATATTAACAATCGTTCTCAAACCACCAGTTGATATCCATAATACCTACCTTTGTATTTAAGTATATCCAAACCATAGTACTCTCATGACGCATGAGGGAGTTTTTTAATGGAACCACATGCCGAATTAGCGCTAGTGTCGCAGAGTGGAGATATGTATTTTTCTTGGAGACTGAGAGAAGAATATCGCTTCTATTACATAAGGACCAGTGAAATAAGGGAGATAACTTGTTTATCTGTCTAAATAGAAAAAAAAACTCTAATCGTCTTTGCCATACGAAATTCAAATAAGTTTGTAATTTCTTTAGTGATGTTTATGCAGGGTTCAGAAAATATCGTTCGCGAACCGATTAATACGGATACATCTCACATTTTACCAATCGTCTCTGTTTGCGGATTTTGTTCTCTCTCGAATAGAAATTGAAAAGGATCGGAATCGGAAAAAAGTATTTCTATTTTTTGACTGTTTTTCGCGGAGTTTGGTTGGTTTTTCGCTATTGTTTTTAATTATTAAAAGTTGTTATAAAAATTTGTTCGTAATAGTACGAAAAAAAGTGCTAGTTAAAAAAGTATGTATAATTGTATAATGGTTGCAGCAAAAAACTTCTGAAATAATTAATAGACGCCATATGAAGTTTTCGTCAATTTTCGTTATTTCTGCAGTCACAGTAGGGTTTTCAAAAAAACGTCATGAGGTATTGCCACAGTATGTTGTTCCTGTCCCTTGATTAACAATGTCAACAAGAAGACCCCATTTCTCTCAAAATTGGTTTTGAATATCTATTTTTGTTTCCTTTTTTATGTCTGCAGTCAGTGGAGTTGTTCTCCAGGACTTGAAAGATAAATTGTATCCTAAGTGCAAGACATAGATATATAAAAGTATTCTTGCGTTTCTATTTTCAATAAAAACCACATTTAGAAATTGAAGTACATATATACATATTTAAATTTAATTTTTCAGTTCTCAAAAAATTTTATTTTGGCCACGAAAAAGAAAATTTTCAAAGAATGTGTAATTATGTAAATTGTTGGGTCGAGCTGCAAAATGCATGAAAATGCTAGTTGAGTTGAAATTTGCATGGAAATGCACACCGAGTTGGTTTAGAATGTTTGTTGCTTATATTTGCAGTAAAACTTTGAAAATACATAAATTTTGTTGTTAGACTTACCGCTCACAGTTTAAGGTTGACCACCTTAGCAATTCCCTGTTCAATTTCATTGGCTTATATGGAAGAGCAAAAGCTATGGAACTAAGTTTCCGGCAACTTTAAAGATTAAATGAATAATCATGGTTCACTATTTTCTTTAAATTATTGTCAAATTTATTTTAAAGACCATTTATTTGGATAGTAAACATTCTTCTTATCTTTTCATTCAATAAATAAGATATTATAAGACAAAAGTCAACACAAAATTATAAATAAATACTAAGTACGAATTTGGAGAAGTTACTTTAAGTTGTCTGCTTTTATGACCAACTTATTCTTCTAAAATCTATATTCATATTACTTTGTCATCTTTGTAATGAAAAGAAGCATATTTCAATAATGTTTCCATAATAGGTATGTTATGGTTAAATACAATCCTAAAGAAAATTATTTTATCTTATAGGAATTGAGTCTATAAATCTTACCAATTTTGTGAAGAATTGATTTTAGTAAGTTTACTTACCAAATAATTTTGTTTTGATAATTTCAACCAAAAAAATGTTTGGCTTGGAATCTGTGGAACGCTTGGACTTTGTAATGCAGGTGAAGTGTAAAAAAATATATTCATCACCGAACACACCCTCATGTTTACCAACATTTATGTATTTCTTGCATTTCTTGACTGCTTCCTACATTTAACTAGCCGAAATTGTATCTTCAGTAAAATGCTTTTGCAGAATACTGGCCTTTCTTCACTAATGAGGTGTTGTTGTTTTCCAGGTAAAATTTGACTAGCTAGTATTTGCACTTACCAATAAAACATGGGTTATATTGCAATAAAAAGAAGCGTCGACTTTTTTGAGAAAGTGATTAAAACTATGGTCATTTAAGGCCCTTCTTCTTTCTTATTTCTTTTTCTTAAATCCTGAAAAATGTATTTAACTGAACATTGTTGGCAACTCAAGTTTTATGTTAGTGTGTCAGTTAGTCCAATCTTGCTGCCAATATTTCTGTTCGTGGGTTATGATGGTGATAGAACTTCAGCGATGAAGAATGCTAATCGGCCATGTCAGTTTGAAAGTTTACAACTTCGAGGTGTAGAAAAAGTCTTGATAAGATTTTCGTTCTTTGGAATTGCAATTGCAACCGTGCGTCGCTCAAAATTCTAAGCTCAAAAAATGAACTACATTTATAAAAATTAAATAAATATTATTATTAATTAATAAATACCTAAAGTAAAACTGTACCTAACGGCCACGTCGCCAAAACAAGGCAAAGCACAAAGGTTCTTGCTGTTAAATTTGGGTAGTGGTAACAATTCGTCTGAATATTATCATAATGTTTAAGTATGTATTAAAAGTTAAGAATTTTTAAAAACCTTGACAAATGAATGCCTAGGAAGTTCCCAAAATCTCAAATCAAAAACTATGCTTCTAAATGGATAGGTTAACTTTAATAAAATTAAACAAAAACATGAAATTTAAGCATCAAATCTTTAAACCGTTATGGTTTTTTTTTCAATTTCTAGGAATGTACAAAACTAAATGATGCACATATTTTTGTTCAGGCAGTTTATTCACACCGCAGGATTTGAATCGCAATAAGACTAATAAGGTTTGCTTTGCCAATTATTCGCTTAATGCCGCAGCGCAATTAGGTCTCCAAATACACCCCGGCCTAAATACGACATACATATTACATACGTATACACCTGCACGAGACTCAATGCTAAAACTAATGCCGTGTTCAATTAAAATGTGGAACACGAATTGCTCAACCACAATGCACTACTTGACCCGTGGCCCAAGTCCAAGTTAAAACAAGAATCGTGCTGCGGTCCGCGACCGAACTTATTTTATTCTACATAAAAACATACTCGTATATGCGATATGCAATATGCGATATACGATATACGAACACAAATACTCAATTGATTATGTTAAAATGTTGAAAACATTATAAGGGTTTTCTAATCAAGAATGTTTCTGGTCAAGCTGACGTTGTCCTCGTCGTGATTCGAACTGAGGCTTTGGCTAAGTCGATGCGGTGCATTCGCAATGCTGTTGAGGACATTCCGGACACCAGCTGTCGCTGCAGATCGATCCAATGACCACGAAGTGCCTACAGGATTTCGATTTTGTTCCAAAATAGTTGGCATCAACGCAGTGTGTTGAATGGCACTGGAGTTCCTGTTACTGTTGCTTGTGGTGTTGCCTGCCCCTGTGCCACCACCACCGCCCACGGCATTGTTGTTAATTGCTGTGAGACTTAAATTATTTCCACCGCTAAACTCATTGGATGCCATTGTTGAAGGGCTGTACATAAAATGGTTGGCCGAACGTGACATTGGACGGCGACGATTCAATTTCATTGATGCTCCTGTGGACAGTGTTCCTCCGCCTCCACCTCCACCTCCACTTCCGGGCTGCGATTGTTGTTGCTGGTGATGCTCCAACAAAGAGGACACCAATTTATCCAAAGCCTGAAGGTCAACGTTTAATTTTGAATTGCGCACGGAATCCATGGTATCGGCTGTTGTCGCATTGATGATGTTGGATTGATTGCTGTTCAAGCCAGCTGCTTGGGCTAATCGTTGTGTCAACTGCAAAATATTGAGAAAATATATATTTATGTCTATCTACATACTGTACACAGTATACATTCGTCAGCAGATGAATTTAATTTAGATGGTAAATAAAATAACGTTCAAGTTTGATGTCAACAAAATCAACAAAAACACGATAAAGAGCAAAATCATGTTTATGTTTATACTGAAATGATAGCCAATACATACATATGTACATACTACATATACACCCACTTTTGTTATGCTTTGTATGTTTGTATCTGCATCAAATAATGTGAATAACTTCACACGCTATCTACACTTTCAGGATTAAGATACAAATTGGACAATTCAAACTAATTGCAGACAGAAACTTTGTCAAATATCATTTAACTGGAATGTTTGCATTAGGTGCTCTCTACATAATTTTATAGGTTCAATTATATGAATCTAATCAAGTTTTGGATATACCCAGACAATCTCCATAATGTTGCTCTTTAACAAGTTTTTAAATGTTGGAAATTTATCAGAGCTAGATGGGATTTCTATATTAAAAGTTGGCTATTAAAAAATGTAAATACTAAAACAGTTTCAAACTAAAGCTACTTGGTCTAATTTTTTAAAATTTTGATCATCTACACTCGAATTAGCCACATTTAAGGAAAATCGTTATCCTATAAAGCTGGAACTCCAAAACACTTGGATCCTTTTTAACTCCAAACCTGTCAAGTTATGAAGGAAATACAAGTTTGAATCATATCTTCTGGGCTTAAACTGGCAGTACAGAAGACATGATTCAGATTTGAAGTTGACTTGTGAAAAATTATTGGTTTAAAGTCAAAGCAATTACAGACATCAATTTATTTCACCTCTGAACTGTATCCTACATCTCAAAACCAAAAGTATCGTTTGAAATAAATCGGTATTGAAAGGAAGATTTCTAGGGGACAGGTTTTCTAATTTTCTTTGGTTGTACTTTTTCTTGATTTTTGATTATTTTTGGGTTTTTAGAATGTCAAACTTACCCCCCCAGCAGCATTATTTGAATAACTCATGCGTTTGACCTTATTAAATGTAACATCATCGGTGGCTTCTTTGATTGCTTGTTCGAGTACTGTGTCCAATTTCTTACTTCTTGGTTCTTGGATAGCTTCGTGACTACAAAAAAGATAGTTAACAATTTAAATAACCTTAACTTGACTTAAATTCAACTTACTGTAATAATTTATCCCGGAAGGTGTTTTTCCTATTCCTAATAGTTGACCGATTAGTCTTTCGTACCGTACGAAGATCAGTTTCCCAGAATCTAAAAAAAAAAATACAAATTAAAAATGTTCAATTCATCAAGTGAAAAATTACCTCTTAAGATCTGGACTGGCTGTGTACGGTGCCGAAACTTCCTTGATTTTGAGTATAATAATAGCAGTTATGAAAATACAACAAACATTTATAACTGTCAAAAGACCCGAAACAATGCCATTAATAAGAAATTCCGTAGGCAAATAATCGGTGTAGAGAAATGGATATGATGAATTTCCGGTGTATGGTTCGCCTTGTAAGTGTGGAAGCTTTACACTAGGATACATTAACCAAATACAAGCCAATGCCCAAAAGAGGCCCTACAGTTAAAAAAAAAAGAGATGAAAAAAGTTGTTTTTTTTTTGGTTTGAATTAAATTTTGTCAAAATATTTATCTTTGTCTTCTAAGAATTAAGGAACAATCATAGATAAGACAAATTTCTTTCCTTCTTTTTCTAATTTTGACAGTTCTTAAAAAAAAAACTAGCTGTCAAATGTTTTAGAAGGACAAATGGACGTTATGATCATTTGAAGGGTTTTCCACAAGCTGAACTTAGTCAATGTTTGACCTTAACCTTAACTGATGGTGGAAAAAGTTCATGTTCATCTAAGTGTTAGCAGACCTTTTTCTGTTGGGAAATTTAATATAGTTATAGTGTCAAATCAGAAGTCCCTGTCATTGAATTTCAAAGTTGAAAGCTGACACATTGAACTGTCACTAAAACAGTGATTTCATAAACGTTCTTGGAAAAAATGTACCTTAACTTCTAAAGTCTCTTTTCCACTGGTAATTCTTTGATATACCTTTCACCACCAAACACCTTCCCAAATTTAGTACAAAAATGACTTTATTACATTTTTTGTAACACAAATAAAAATCAAAAAGGCTAAACTTAATTAATCTCTGGCAGGGTGGAATAAAAAAAAATATCAAGACCCTAGGTCATTTGAATTTGAAACCATAACACACAAAAAAAAAGACCCCCTCCAACGCTCACTCATTGACAGAGAGCTTAAAATTACATTTTTCCACTTTGCTTTGTGGTTTTTTCTCATCTTATGGACCAAATTTTAATTAGAAAAAGGATATTGTATTAAAACAGAACAACAAAAAAAGTAAGAGCAAAAGAAAAAGAAAAAAGCACAACACAAAAACAAGAGACAAATAAAATAAGTTGTTTTTTTTTTCTTATTCTTTTTTTTTTCTTATAAATTTACTTACACAATTAACCACTGGCGGCAGCAGGGATGCTGATATAGCAACACCAATTAACGGTCCAGTTGATCCTTGTAATAAGGCAACAGCGACACCTGTACCCGATGTAAGCGCCCACGGTAAGGCCATCCAAAGTGAACGAACATTGCCTCTGTATTGGGATGAAAAAAAAATGAATGAAAATGAAACCAACATCCGCGCCGCCTTTTTACTCTAACAGTATGTGTATAATGTATATCACAAAATGTACGTCCGTCGCGTGCGTCGGACGTTGTCGTTCTATTCGTCAACGTCGACGTCGCCGTCGTCGTCATTAGAAGATTAATTTTCCCCTTTTTTCATTATTATTATTTGTTGTTGTTTGTTCTAGGATAATGAAATACAAACTCATGAAAATACGGTACACCGCCGCCCCGTACCGCGCCACCACCCACCCTATGCCTTATGCCGTTTGCCTAGCCTATTGCCCCCACTAGGATCTTTTGCAAAATTAAACTGTCACCCAATATACCGAGCTCATTCATATTGTCCCTCAACCTTTTTGCCAGCCAGCACTGTTTCTGGTAAACCACATTAAAGAAGATTCTGTCAATAAGAACCTACAAGTAAAAGTTTTGTTTGTTTTACTCGAAAAAGAAGAAGGATATTGGTGAGACATTAGATATTATAGGATCGAAGTGTCAATACAACTAAATAAGGGTTGAAAATGTGTAAGGAACAGGAAGGAATCCAAGCGATTTTGATTATGTGGTGGTTTGGTGTTCATATGGTCCCAAACACCGAACCTTTAACTTTAAGTTGAAAACTAATTTCCTTAAAAAAGTTCCCCAAACTTTAGCTGTAGGTGGGTATCTCTTTCAAGTCCCCCGTTTTTTTTTTTTTTTTAATGCGTCTTTTTTGGTACTTAAGAACTCAACTCGTTTTAATTAAATTAATCTAAGAAGGTACATACAGATTGAAGATGATAGAAGTATACATAGGTGACGTGTGACAGCTCACATAGCGCCGAGTTGTTTGGCATTCCAAATGTCAAACTCGTGAGTTTTTGTATATTAGGAATTAAGAACAGGAATTTGCATATATTAAGTCACCTTTGATGTAGAAAAAGGAATAAAAGACCAAAGGCTTCCAAAAGAAATATCTTTAGAAAAATAAAAAGAAGTTCCTTAAATTACTTGGATATTTTGACAGATCAAAATAAAAGCAAAAAAGAAAAAAAAAAGTTAGAAGAGAGAGAGAAAAGCAAGAGGATGAGTGTGGTTAGGCTTAGATTAGATTCCATGCAACCATACCAAAGATCAGTGGATATAATATTTAAAGTGAGTTATGACCGAAACTACACATAAATCTATCGCCCTTATTAGGGTTGTCAAAGATCAATACGATATTTGATATTTATCAATAAAATTAATGAATCGGTATTATCGTTGTCAAAAATCAAAATTTTTGATAAACTGTGAACGCTCTTCAGAAATAAGATCTAATGTGAATGATTTAAATTGACAGTCTTGGTATTATGGTTGTCAAAATGTTTGTTGATTATCAATCACAAATTCCTTGTTGATAAAATATTTTACGGATCGCGAAAGCCAAAAGCATGTCTACTATAGAACTATTTTTCGGTGAAAATGAAATTGAAGACGAAAGTACCTTGGAGCAAGCAAAGATTCGAAGAAAATTATTCATTCAAAACTTTAGACTTTCGAAAGAAGCCTTCCTTAATGTATTTTTAGATATCAACGACAAGTTAAAACCAACGAAAAGGCAACAATCCATCCCAAACATACTAAAATTTACAGCTGTCTTAAAAGTAAAAAGGCACTATTCACAATAGATTTTTGATCTTTGTTCACAATGGATCAAAAAATGATCAACTCGGGTTCATAATACCGATGTATCAATTGATTGACAAAATATTTCAATTGTGAATTAATTGATCTTTGATAACCGTAATAAGGCTGTATAAGTTTAATTTTAGCCAGCAGAAGTCTTGGTCAGTAATATTAGCTGCGACTAGATAAAAACTAACATTTTGCAAAATATTCACTGTGACTCTAGTAAAATGAGCTATTTTTTGACAGTAGATGCAATTTTTGACAGCATACACAAATTTCTAAAACATCGCTGGATTTCTAGACCAGTTAATATTTTGGGAATATTTCATCTCGATCACACAAGAGGCGTTTTTCTTTTTAAGCTCAGAGCAGAGAACTGAGTTGTCAAAAAAGATCTGTGTTTCTTTTTTAGCTCAGACACATCAGAGCGCTCAGTTTGTGTTTCTTTTTTCAATCGGAGCTAGCTCGGAGAGCGCTAGTTAAGTATCCATAGCAAAACATATTGAGAAAAAAGATAACATTATTTGTATTCAATGATATCTTTAGTCTCTAGTACAGTCTTGCACACAACGCTACAATGATAACATATGTAAAAGAGATAATATCGTTTGTATACAATGTTGGAATATTATCTCTTCTTCATTATCAAGCAAGACGATTGTACGCTTGGGTCTCCTTGTAGATAGATAAGAAAAGTATATAAATACGACTGTATGATGAATTTATCAATAGTCTTATTGTAACTACATAGTAGCCTTAAGCTCCTTTTAGAATTAGTAAAAAGTATTTCAATAATAAAGGACATAGTTCCAAATAAATATTGTTTAATTTTAAAAGTAAGAAACAAGTGTTTTAATTGGCGATCCTGCCAGGAGGTTAAATATACTTTTTAACTTCAATCGAGCGGACCTCGGGAACAAGTAGTGAAATCTAGTATAAACAGAACACTCGCGTTACCGGTTACAAGAATTACCTAGCATAGCAGGTACAAATATAGCTTCTTCGTACGAAGCAGCAAAGCAATTCAGTGAAAGTGTATATGTGGAGGAAAAAAACACACAAATTCGACGACAACAGACACGAGTTCAAAATGGAACAACTCGCAGTATTAATGGCAAGATTAGAAGCTTTAGAAACCAGGTGCAACACAGTAACACAAACCCTAGAGCACACACGCACAGAGAATGCAAGGTTAGCAGCAATAATAACTAACCAAAATCAAATAAACACTAATTTAGAAACAAAACTAAATGAAGTAAAATCTGGATTAGGCATAGTACCAAACATACCTGTGCTAGAGGAAATAAGAACCACATATACAGATGGTAGTGAAATACAGTTAGACGCATTTAAAAGCCTACCTATTTTCAACGGCGATCAATCAAATTATCGGTCGTGGCGCGAAGAAGCATCCAGATTAATAGACAGCATTAAAAACTTCAAAACACACAGTAAGTACGCAGCAGCATTGACTATAGTGAAAAGTAAAATACAGGGTGCAGCCGCGAATGTGTTAACTAATTATAACACAATTTTTAATTTTGAGGCGATACGTAACAGATTAGATTATACGTACTCTAATCAAGAACCTCTATACGTGCTACAAGACATGATGAAAGCCATCACGCAAAAAAGAAGCACACTGTCTGAATACCACGACGAGATAAATAAAAATCTCAATTTAATAATATCAAAAATCACTATGTCAGGTGATCCGCCGAATATAATCGACAGACTAATTAAAAATGCTAACGACGACGCAGTTCGTATATTCATTGATGGTATGAGTGACAACTTTACAAGAGGATCATTATATTCAGCTACAATAAATGATCTAGAACACGCATTCGCAATTGCTCGCAGAATAGAACATGATAATGTGCACAGGCATTTACATCTCACTCAAGATAAGCACCACAAAAATATGCCACATGAACGCAGAAACGAAAGAAGACCAAATTATTCGAGCCAAACAACGAATTATCAACCCCAGAAGCAATACGATAATATGCAGCAACACAATCAAGGACCACGCCTAAACCCTTTCAAGAGAAATGACGGACCACAGCCGATGGAGATAAACTCGAGACAAATTGTACATGCACAGCGACAAAATTGGAATCAATACAAACCCGATGTATATAATCCACCAGCGAAACGTGAACACAGCGGGAGTTTCAACACACACAACAGACCGCAACGATCTTATCAGCAGAACTTCAAGCAGCAGAGAGTAAATAACTCCCGACAACAACGCAGAGACGATGTCAGCAGTACATATGCAGAAGCAGATGAAACGGAATGTATGGTAAATAATAACATAAGAATAGATCATTTAAACTAGTAGACGGGTTGCCCTGCTTAAATTTAACTAGTACTATTTCTAAGAAAATTTATAAAATTCTTATTGATACTGGTGCAACCCATAATTACATTAATAGAAAATGCGATTCTAGCGAAAAAATTAAAATTAAACCTATAAAAATAAAAACAATGCATGGTTATTCTATGGTAGATACAAAGAAAGTAGTTAGGATATTAAAGAAAAATATAACATTTTTTGAATTAGAGGATATTCAGTCTTTTGATATGATATTAGGATATGAAGGACTTAAAGTTCTAAACGCGGAAATAAATTTCAGTAATATGACTCTAACTACCATAAGCAGTGTCGAATCTATTCAGAAAATTAATTACATAATTGGGGAAAATAATATTTATAAAGCAGACATAGATAGACTGATGAAGATTAATAACAGCATAGGACCGTTACCCTTTACAGATACTATAGAAGCAAGCATTAGGACGACCAATGATAATCCGGTTTATGTTAAACAATATCCATATCCCATAGCAGATAACGAATTCGTAAACAAAGAAATACAGAAACTCTTACATGACGATATAATAGAAAAAAGCCATAGTCCTTATAACAGTCCCATATGGACAGTACCTAAAAAAGGTTTGGACGAAAAAGGAAAACCAAAACGGCGCATGGTTGTTGATTTCCAAAAACTTAACGCTCACACTGTAACAGACAGATACCCCATTCCGGATGTCAACATGACAATTCAAAATTTAGGTAAAGCCAAGTACTTTACAACGTTAGATTTGGAGTCAGGTTTCCACCAAATTAAAATCAAAACAGATGATAAAGAAAAAACAGCTTTTGCTATAAATGGCGCAAAATATCATTTTAAACGAATGCCTTTCGGGCTCAAAAATGCACCAAGCATATTTCAGAGATGCGTGGACGACATTTTGAGAGACTTTGTAGGTAAATTCGTACACGTTTACATTGATGACGTATTGATATATTCTTCATCTGAGGAAGAACATATACAGCACATAAGTCAAGTATTCGACGTACTCAATAAAGCCACATTAAAAATATCTGATGAGAAAAGTAAGTTTTTTCAAGAAGAAGTAGAATACTTAGGTCACATAATCAGACATGGTAGAATCACTACGAACCCTGAGAAAATAGCAGCTATAGAAAATTTTCCAGTCCCACAAACGGTAAAGGATTTGAGAGGATTTTTAGGTCTTACAGGTTACTATCGTAAGTTTATAAAAGGATACGCAAGCATAGCCAAGCCCCTGACATTATATTTACGAGGAGATAACGGTAAAGTAAACAAAAAACAAAGTAAAAATATTAAGTTAAATCTGAATGATTCAGCATTAGAAGCGATTAGAATTTTAAAAAATTATTTGAAAGAACAAGTCGAACTTTTTCAACCGGATTATAGTAAACCATTCGAGCTTACTACTGATGCATCCAACATAGCTATTGGAGCCGTACTAAGTCAGAATAAGCAACCTACACAAGAAGAAAAAATTTGGTTAAGTAAAATTAAGAATTTAGCAGACCAATTACAAGAACATACTAGGCATACTAGATCAATTAACTTTTTAGGAACAGCTTTCAAATATGTGTTTGGTAATCCTGACCATTATGACTTAGTTAACATAGAAACGAGTATAAATAATCTCATAGAAAACAATAATAAACAAAAAACTATAAATTCTAGATTTGAACAAATTTTGCAACAATTCGAAGGTCAGAGCCTTAAAGAACATTTAGTAATAGAACAAGTGTACGAACAATTATTATTATTGACCAGAACAATTAATGCAGCAAAAAATAATGAATATTTATCAGAAAGCCTAGACTTAGATGACATTAAAAATATTATTCAACATGAAATAATTCAAGTACCCATAATAAATATACTTCAGTACTCTAAAATATTATTAGCTAGAACTGATGAATTCTTCATCACAATATATAAATATCCAGTTCTAATTAAATCATGTAAATTGTATAAAGTAACACCTTTAAATTCAAAACATGGAAAAATCATTACAGATAAAACAATTGCCTTATGTAACCAAACTTATTTAAGAACAAGAAATTGTCAAAATCATCTAAGTAAAAACATTTGTGAAATTAACTTTGAAGAAGAAAATTGTCTTATTCCACTTTTAAAGAATATAACTTCAAAATGCAACATTAAACAAGAATACGATTACGACTTAGAAATTGAATCCGGTGTTATGTTATTAAGCGGTAAGCATAAGTTAAATAATCAAACAATTAATGGTATAAACTTAGTTACTTATGAAAATACTATAAATCTAGACGATAAAATATACAAAAACATGCATAAGCAAATTAAAGAAGTTATATTAAGAAATCATAATTCAGAGTCTTACATCGACCAAATAATTAAAGAAGATACAATGTACAAATTCGATAACATAGATACTTTAAAAAAAACTAATTATTCCTTTTGAAGAAAAACCGATATTATCAACTATATACACAATTGTAACACTGATTGTTATTCTAGCATTTACGTACGTAATGATAAAAACTATACAATGTATAACAGATCGTCAAAAACAAAAAAAGATTGACGCATATAACAAAACTTATGAAAGAGAAATGTTAAAAATAGCGTCGAAAAATCGAGACGATTTCGTTTAACAAGGGGGGGAGTTAAGTATCCATAGCAAAACATATTGAGAAAAAAGATAACATTATTTGTATTCAATGATATCTTTAGTCTCTAGTACAGTCTTGCACACAACGCTACAATGATAACATATGTAAAAGAGATAATATCGTTTGTATACAATGTTGGAATATTATCTCTTCTTCATTATCAAGCAAGACGATTGTACGCTTGGGTCTCCTTGTAGATAGATAAGAAAAGTATATAAATACGACTGTATGATGAATTTATCAATAGTCTTATTGTAACTACATAGTAGCCTTAAGCTCCTTTTAGAATTAGTAAAAAGTATTTCAATAATAAAGGACATAGTTCCAAATAAATATTGTTTAATTTTAAAAGTAAGAAACAAGTGTTTTAATTCGCTCTATGAGCTCTAAATAAAATGACCGAGCGAATGGAGTAAAAAGATGAGCGCGACTATGTCACTTTTTTGGTCATGTGGTATGACAGAGACAGACTGCTTTTGGCAGTTCAGTGCTTAAGTGTGTTTCTTAAATATATCGGAGAACTCTGATCAAACTCTGCTCAGAGCATACTCGACGTGCTCAGGCTCTGCTCAGTGCTCTGTTCAGAGCTAAAAAAGAAAAACGCCTAAGATGAAGATGATTAAAAAGGCTAGACAGAGAAAGGTGAACGAGGCAGACATTTTTGAATATCTTTTAAGAGCGAGATAAAATGTCAAAATGAGTTAAATTGTCAATAATTTGACAGGTACACTCCAAACCGCATTTGGGATTAGTTTGTTGGTTTTATACATAAATTTTGACTAATACTTGAAACAAAAGAAAAAGTACCCAATTAGAAATTAAAAAAAAAAACTATTGACAAAGCGATTCGTGAAAGGAAACTAAAACCACAGAAAATTAAGAAGAGGGTGTATAAAAGGCTGCTAAGCCAATATTTTGTCAATTTATTCCACTAAAATAAAAATAAATTTCATTTCAAAAGCCACCTTATCGACACTGTCAACTTTTCACCTATAAATGACTTCACAAGTATAAGTTTAGGGCAAAACATTGAAACTGCTTGTTATATATACCTAATCTTCATCAATCCAATCTCAAATTCTCCTTGAGCATGTCCAAATAATATTAAACTATCTACAGGACATGGAACAGAAATTACATTGTTGACGTGTCCCTGTCGTATCCTTCTTCTAAAATAAAAATACAAAATTTTCTTGAATAAGGTTCGTTAATGCCTTGTCAAGTCAAGAACTAAAAACAAAGCAAAACATGACAAAAAGGTCAAGCTAAGCTGTAAGGCATCACAGTCCCTCGGTGGGGTGTTATAAAAGGTGTCCAAAGGACACTGAAAAACAAAATTAACCATTTTAAATAGTGGAGGGAAGATGAAATTAAAAATACAAAAAAAAAATGCCTCGGAGAAAATTAGAAAGAAGCTTCTGATGAATTTTTTTTTCAGAGGAAACATAATAACCTTTGAGTTGGCAAAAACATCAAATTTGCATTAATAAATTATATTTTAGCTGATTTCACAAGGACCCTATGGATATAATAAAAAAAGGAGGGTAGTAACGAAGTCTGAAGTCTGACGAACTTATTCACATAAACCACGATAAATGGGCAACACACGTCGATATTTTAACTGACATTTGGATGGAATGACGCGGATGTTGTTTTTGACTTCTTCATCCTTTTGATTGCACTTTAAACTAGATACTTCAACTTTCATATTTCTAATGACGCACATTTCGAATTTTCGTTTCTGATTCCCACTTATTTTTATTCAATTAATGAAACATAAAAGTAATTCTATCCTTACCTGCCACGCATTTCCTCCGTTGGCCAATCGCCTGATCCCCAAGGCTGTTCAGTTGTTCCAACAATGAGCCCGAAAATAAATCCAAAAACACATGAAATGAACATACCCAAACTTAGTGAAACGAACCCGACTTTCTGCAAAGAGATAAAAGTTGTAACGAAAAAGTTATTAAATTTCTCATTATTTTAACAATTTGTTCATTAAAAATGTAGGAGTAATTAATTTTTAAATATTTTTTTTTTAAATCATTTTGTATTGGAATTTGAAATACAGATTTTGTGCAACTAGAAATCAATTGCAAAACAAACTAAATATACATTCCAGCTGGATGGTGGATGCTGGAGGCTAAACATCTTCCATTAGTTGATTGGACAAAAAATAGAATAACAAATAAAGTTTGTATTGCCAAATGGCAATTCCGGTTCATTTGGGGTATGTTTCACTTTTGTATTCTATTTAATTATCTTATTGTTTTGAATGTTATTTTTGATGATAACATAAAAAAAAAAACACATCCCAAAAGAACAAAGAAGAAAAGAGGATTTGGGGATTTGGGGAAAATATCATAATTCGCAAACAAGTCAATAAAAAAAATACCCTTAATATTTTTTGTGCTCAAATATAGATATTATTATATTACTATACAAATATTTGTACTCATACTCACATATACTTGTACAATTGAATCTTTTGAACTTATCCTTGGAGTTTCCAGGGGCGTAATGTGGACTAAGTACCGTTATACGAGTAGTGATAAACTCGTATAAGACTTTTTCCTCACTAGAAAACCGAGTTTTCAGGAACATGATGTAAGGGAAGTAAAAAGGAATATTTTTTGGCATTAGGACTCTTCAAAATCTACTGTCAAAAACAGTTAAGGGTGTGTATCGAACTCAATTTCTACCTTGGAATTATTTTAATTCGGAATAAAGTTTCTATGGTACTTTGGTTATCATTTCATTTAAATGGTTAGAATTTAAATTTCTTCTTTAACTTAATTTAGACAGCCAAAATGTGTCGTTAAAATTCCGAAAGGTTTTTAAGTTTATTGAATTATCTATGGTTTTTAAAGTATTGGATTGAGAAGTGAAAGACTTGAAAGACTAAAAATCTTTTATTGTACTCTAAAAGAGGTCGCTTCGACTTGCAGGACAGTCTTAAATTTTTAATGGCTTAGACTTAGATAGTTAGCCAATTAAAATAGCAACCAATCATTTCCGTTTTAAAAAAGTGTTAGTGGTATTACCCTCCAAATACATATTACAAGTGCATCAATGTTCAAAATTCAGGGTTTTATTTATCAAGAGAAAAAATGAAATCCTATAGAATTTTGAAAAGCTGAATTTTCCAAACAAAGCTGACTTATGTATAATACCAGAATTTTGACTTGGGTTAGAATTAGAATCTACTAAGATGATAAGTGGGTGTCACATTTTGTATCATTAAAGTTCATAATCACGAATTTAATTTGATTGAACAATTTCCAATCAGAAATATCAAAATAATGGTTACCTTTTCAAATGGTTTCAATATGATATGGAGAAAAAAAAAACAAAATGACTGGTTTGTAATAAAATTAGTATTTTTTCTACTTTATTTTCAAAATGAGAGGCTTTTCGAATCACAAGAATGTTTGCTGGGACTAAAAAAAAGTGAACTCTGGTAACTCTCTTTATATTCATTTTTAAGTGACTATCAATTATTTATTCCGATATTTGGATATCACTCGTTGTTATCACATTACACAAACCGAATTGATCGATTTTGATTGTCATTCATCGCAAATCACTTTAAAAGTCTTCTATATTCTTACAAAAGGGAACAAAACTGCAAAGTTCCCTTCATTAACTTAAAGACAGTATAGTTAGTTGTGTCTTATTAACTGCTGATGTATAACTAGTGCAGCACTCAAGTGAATAAAACTATCAAACTCACTTCACATATATCGCCAACACAGCTGGCCATATATTGTCTTTGCTGGCTTTTCTTTAGCAAGCAATCAAATTGTTGTTGTTTACCGAGTGAAATTTTGCTGCGCTTGCTAGACAGCAGTGAATAAAACACATCTATATTGACAATTAACAATGTATAGATCTACACACGGAAACTTTACTAAAAAAATTGATATTTTTGTAATTCTAATTTGAATTTGCAGTGTCGAAGTTTTATTTCATTGCTTTAGTTAAATCGATATTAGGCCAAAATTCTAAGTTAAAAAGTTTATTTGTCAATAAAATAATTTTGTTCAACTATACAAATATGGAATTGCCAATTATGCTAGGATAAATTTATTACAAAAACTCTTTGAATACATCTGCAATACAAAAATAAGTAGAACAACTTCAAAAGGTATAAAATTTAACTTAAATTCCTACAGTTACATAAGCTTAAACTATATAATGTTTCATTCATAGAAAGCTCCACCCTTCGCAAATGGAAAAGTGGTGCACTATTATCTAGTATATCTTATTCAAAATAAACCAAGTAAGGCAACGTGTGTATAATCTTGGAAAATCTTAAGCTATAAAGCCTTAGTTACAATCGGGTCATATCACACCAACCACCACAGTCATATGATGTGGATATTTTATTGCATACAAAATTGCTTCAGGTCTTAAGAACAAAATGCATGACTTTTGGCACCCCGCATCATATCTGATCTGTCGACCAGCAATGGTTTTAGAAGGACAAAAAAGAGAAACACTCTCAGAAATAACAGTCAATCTCGCTTATTAGACAAGTGAGTGTTATAGAATTTTAACAAAACTCTTTGGAATCACGTACTTTACGGTGTGAAAGGCCTAAAAGGCATTGACGTATGTCTAAAACAAATTCAAATAATTTTAAAATTAATACTTGATATGTCAATTATTCATAGTGACTAACTGACTAACAAAAGTATTAATATTAAATCAATTAGAATTGGAAGACACGCCTCTCCGTGTGCATAGGTAAAACAAGTTGCATTTAAACGGAGTCGACTGTATTTCAGTGCTTCTGCTTTGTATGCTTGGTTATGAATATTCCTCAACTCTCAACCTTTCCAAATGCTACAAGGACTTATTTTTAAATTACTACTACACAGTACTATACTAGGAAAAGGTAGATTCTTTAGATTCTCAGAAAGTGATGCACGGTGCAGTGGTTTAGTTCGGTTACCCATGCCCATTATAATCATAATCTTTTCTAACAGCTACGTATACATCCGTTAAGTAGCTGAAGACAGGGCATTCCCATTAATCACTCTCGCTGTTTCTTCTGTGCTTAAGTCCTCTAAAAACTAAATTAGAAAAGAAAAAAATGCGAAAATAAAAACAAAGCTTAATCCAACTACTATGAACATGATGACACCTTGACGCTATAGAGAACATCAACATCTCCGTACTCAACTCATACCGACATCGACAGTAGTCGCATACAGTGCAGACTGCAGTGTTGAGTCCTGTAAATGAAATTCTAAAGGATAAGCGGTGAAGTAATGACTTCTTGAACTACACTACGACGACAACTGAACAGAACATACACCCAGACTCGATTCTAAGCCACCTCCAAGTGTTGTTGTTGTCTTATGGTATATTACCTCAATTAATTCCATCTTATATGTAGATACTCGTATATGCACATGGAAAGCGGAAAGGGAAAATGCATCATCTAGGTTCGGTGTGGTCGTATACCTGTGGTCATAATACAACTAAAGCTATGGGAGAATAAAGGATATACATTTACATATGTATATGTAGGTATATTCATTCGTCTCCCGAAGGAGTTATACCCTTTTCGTTTCCACCCAAACCCATGGCCAAGAGAGGTAATAGAGTTAGAGTTCAAAGATTAGGAGTAAGGAAGGGTGTAGAAAGGAATTCTGGTATTATCATCAGGATGATGATGATGGTGATGGAGATGGTGAAATTGAATACGAAGGACTAAGAAGATATTCCAAGCCTTCATAACCTGAAACTAGCACAAATATTGTATAAATGGTGGTTTCAGTAATTTGGTTTTTGGTAGAAAGACATATTATGGAAGCTAAGAATGCCACAGAGCTTAACGCTTTGGTAGAGAGAAGGATTGAAAGTGTTTCACTTTGCTTGCATTTACCATTTACTCGTATGTGTTCCAACAGCTCTTCTTTTAAGTCTCTCAGTGTTTGTGTTATGAAAAACAAAAAAAAAAACAAAAAAACGAACAATAAAAAGAGAAATTTAATTACTTTTTCCACAAGAACATAGAATTACTCGTAGATACTCGTATGCCGCCAAACCCAGTTGTTTTGCCGCCAGAGAAATATAATTTATGTACATTACAGTTAAGCTTTCGAAAATAGAATAGAAGTGGAGTATACTTTCATTTGAAATGCGGTTTTAATTTTTTTTTATATATTTTCATTAAATTTGGGATTTTAATTAGTGAAAGAACTCAATAATTGGATTGCAATTCCACTTACTTGCACTTTTAAATGAAAAAGCTTTGAATTTTAAAGTTTTTTTTCCACAAATTCAAACGATCTAATAAATAGAAAAAATTAACTTTTTTTAACGCTTGTATAGAACAAGTTGTTGTTTTCGAAGAACTTGAACATTTAATTTCACTCTAAACTAGAGCAAGTTTGAAAAATTTGCTTTAACAACTTTGACAATGACGGGCAATAGAAAAACACAAAAGTGACCTCTCAATATCAATCTAAGAAGCTACAAATTTGACAGTTCAGTTACTTTATCAGGACCTAACTAGAAGACTTGTGGCACTGAAAGTTGAAGACCTTACACAGTTTTATAAATTTATGCACCTTGTATGCCTATAACTACCGAAGTTGTATTTAAAATTGAGATCTAAATTAAAAACTCTTTAGAGTTCTCATATTTAGTCTACAATCGACTTCGAGTATCGACAAGCTAGCACTTTGTCAAGAAATTTGTAAGTTCTATACCGTTAAATTATTGTGCTATTTATTACATTTTGTCCAAGGTTAAAACAACTCCTGGAAATTTTATAAATTCATTGGAAATGCAAGGGTCTGTTAAAAAAAACTAAGGAATTCCAAAATTTAATTAAAAAAACACCCTTAAAAGAAAATCTTAAGTGCCGCTGCTAATATTTAAATAAGCTCCCCAATTTTCAATATTTGTTTACAGAAATTACTTCACAGATGTCAACTGTTACGTGGAATTTAACTAAAAAGATTAAAAAAGCCCGTGAACCAAGATTATGTTCCTCTAATATAGAAACCCAAAAGTTGAACAAAAAAATCGTTCCATGACCAAAAAACCTAATTCACTTTTAGGTATGTACATATATGAAGGTACCATTTTTACCTAACCTAATAAATTATCTTTTCAAGTAATTTTTAATTCAAAAACACCCTCACCTTAACATTATTTCAGAACCCTCTATCATAGAGAATTCTGTCAATGTGCAACAGTAAAATGTTTGACATATCGAAAAAATATCTTTTGCTAAACAATAAAACTTATTTATAATATTCTCAAGTGAAACTTCAATGTCAGACAAGACAAAAATATTGATATTGTGTCTATGGAACACATCCCCCCACAAACAAAGTAGGTAGATCCAACAAAATTGCGAATTTCAATTAAGTTCGTCTTCTCAAAACATACCAAGTTCAATGACGTGTCTCCTAACTCCCGTCACTGCGAAACTACTTATTAATACATACATACATATATCCCCTTCTGCCATCAGTTTACTTGCTTACTAACTAACTCAAAGTTTTCGAAGCCAATTTATTATACTTTGCAAAATTTTACTTACTATCAATTCTCTATCTGATATAATAGTTCCAAAAGTTATCGACATAACCGGCCCCATTAGTGGCGAAACTAACATAGCAGCCACAATATTTGAAGCGTTATTTTCTATAAGACCAAGGGCTGCCAACGAACTGAAATGAAAAAGTTTTTTTTTTTTTTATTATTTTGTTTACTTGTGTGTAAGTGTGTGTGTGAGAGATCCTAGGATATAAATATAATTGTTTCGTTTATAGGAAAGTTTATAAATACTTACTCGGCTGTAACAATTAACAAGAGGTAGTCGAATGTTAAACAACCTCCAGCACGAACACCATCGACAACTTGCTTTACGGTTAATTTGGATTTTATTGAATCGACAAAATTATTCCACTTTGAAAAATCTTCGTTGTCTTCGATGCTGAAAATTTTACAAACAAAATATGTACATGTGTATGTTATATCAAAAAAATAATATTGATTAAAAAGTTATGTATGTATGTATATTATTAAAAATCTTTCGAAGTAATAAAGTTTGGTTGTACAAAAATTAGACTGAAGACTGAATAGAATAAAAATGACATGTCAAGTAATTGCCAGCTTAAAAATGTACGAGTATCAAGCAGAAACGTCAAAAATATCCCGAAAAGTTAGTCTGCTATTACACGTTGACTCATGCGTCGTGACTCATCTTCGAATTCTCTTTTGAAATTTCATCCTTTGAGTCGAACACTATTGCACCTTGACTCTTAAGTCATGACTCTAATTTGACAGCTCTCTTTAATTCAAATGTCGTTGTTTAGAAAATCATACATTCTGTCTCGCTTTTTCAACTATAATCGTGTACATGTGAACTCGAGCACGGCGAATTTAAATAAAGAGGAAAAGCAAAATAACGAACGAATGAAAAAGAAATGTCAAAAATGAGTCGTGCAAAATTTGCCCTCGACTCACAGGGCAGTTTATTTTCTGTTTCATCTTTTCGATTTTTGTATCTTTCTTACGCCAACGTAGTTCGAAAAGAGTCACGGCTCATGAGTCATCGTGTAAAAGCAGTCTTAATATTTAGTAGTTAAACACAATGTGAGCGGATATAAGCAACTGAATGCCAAATATCTGTCAAAATACAAATCTGCAAATACAAAATGGTGTTTTGAGCTCTCCTTCTTCTTTGGAGATTAGAAAATGCTTGTTTGACAATGATCTTTAACAGAGCAAGTGATTTCATTCAAAAGGAGATAAGAATCCCTGTTGTCTTATCTACGCGCTTTTTCTTGGGACTTCTCTAGAATTGCAGAGATTAAGCAAACTCAAAGGAAAGTAAAAACTCGGTTGATTTTTGACAACTTAAACAACCAAGACCCTTCGTGACAGATAACCAGAAAAGGTTTAACTTTCTTTCTTCATTTCAGCAACTGAAAACAGATTATACCCAAAAATGAATCCCAAAAAAAATAAGCAACATAATCAATAGCACCAGAGTGTAAGATTGTCGTTGTTATATTTTATGGCAATAAATCTTTTTTGTTACCAAAGTTTCTCTTTTCATCCTTGCTAAAATAAGGTAAAGTAAAATCAGTTGCTGGTGTTTTTTTTTTTTGGAATTGACTATCTCAATAAAAATATAACATTGTTACTAGAAAAGATATAAAAACACTTCGACGTGAAGGTGATAGAAACTAAAAAAATTATTTAGAGAGATTTGGTTTCTTATACACCAACAAGACCTGAGGGACTGTGTTCGAATGGGTTTTTATTAACACAAGATTATGTTTTTCTAACTCGACACTGCCGAAAAGTTTTTTTTTTTAACTGCCTCTCTATAAAGTTTATGGGGCTTATAGGATTAAAGGATTTAAAGACCAGGATCGACTGGATCTCACGAGTGATAATTTAGACTTACAAAAAGAGATTGGTTTTGTCAAGTTGTAGAATTATTTGTTATATTTAGTGGGTCGGTTCCAAATAAAAAAAAAATAGCTTTCGAATACATTTTTTTAAGACAAAATCTTGAATTTTTCAATGTTGAATTATTGCAGATATGTATTTACAAATATTCCCAATTGCTATATATTAACATTGTCAAGTTTTAAGTTAAAAATTAGTTGTTTCTACCTAATTTCATTAAAAAGTTCATTTTGGGAAAGTCTTTCCAAATTTATATTAATAATTTTTAGAATTGTAATGTTTTGGCTCCTTAAAAACATAATTTACATTTTTTTTTAACAAACTTTAAATTTACTCCTCCAATTGTATACCCGTGTACCTTATAAAAAGTACAATTCGAAAAGTATAAAATGAAATATTATCGTGATGAAAATCCCCACAATCATTAAAGATAAGAAAATTGAAAATATGCAATCTTAGTCCTTTTCATCATAATTTCAGAGTAGTCTCGGTAATTTATTATCTTTATATTTTTTTTTTCAACAAGTAGAGTAAAATCAACGAGAGGGTGAAAGCGAAGAACTTTTCAAAATAGACTTTCACCGCCCACATTTTATTTACCTAAGTACCCTATATACCCCCCTCAAAATTTTATTTCATGGTCTTTTGATCGCATAAACTTTACACAAACATAAATAAATTAGCTTTTTTTAAATTCTTAAAAGAAAGTTAATTATATCTTAAATAAATATTTTTGTTTGACAATTGCAAAATAATAATTAACATAAAGGCTTAAGTGCTTTGTTATTAAGGACCATGGCCAGAAAAACAACAAAAGAATTAAAAAAAAAAGAAACAATACCAACGACGACGACGACGATGACGACACGGGGGAAAAAATAAACCCGTCAACAATATAGGTTGACTTCTTGAGTCCCCTTCACTCAAACATTCTTTAGTTAACTTATTTTTTTTTTGTTTTGTATTTTATTCTCTGTGTGCTCTCAACAGAAAAATTAACTATTTATTTGCCAAAATAGAAATTGTTAAGCATTCTGAAGAGCTTTTGACTAACCCTATATCTTAAATGAAACACAAAAAAAGAACGCATTACCCAGGGAAAAACAGGGTGTTCCAGGTTAAACAGGGACTTATGAAAGGAGGTAATAAGTATTTATCTTCAGTCCTCGTTGGAATTCTAAGGAATTTCTTAAAACGAAATTAATATCGTCTGTTGCAAGAATTAAAAGAATTGGGCCTATTTGACTGCCTTGTGGGACCCCTGTGGTAATTGCCTCCAGCTCATGGTCTAAACTCTTCAAAGACTTTTTTCTCTAACAGGCTGGAGTGCTTTTAATAAAATGACAGTAAAGTAACAATAACTCTTACAATATCAACAACAAATTACGGAAAAAAGGAATTTATTTTGTTGTAAATTACTTCTAGAACTCACAGTTCACCAATGACTATAACTATCAAATCGATTAGTCCCAATCATTCCACAATGACAATTTTTCATTCTAATCACTAAATTTAAAAAAAAATAGATATTTAAGAATTTGGGTTTATTAATTAAGATAAGTTATGATCTTACAATTAAAAATTATACCTAAGTTTGAAATACTGGGTTGCGACAGAATGAAGATTTCGAATTATTCCCCTATTTCGATTTTGATTCTTTACAAAATCTATCGAACATTGAATATAATTTTGGTACTTATATGTATAATGTATGTACATAATGTACATATGTAGCTCTAATTGCAACAAATCACAATCGTATTGAGAGAGGTACACCTAGGCGTATACGTATTTTTTTATTTAACGATAAAGGTCTATCTTCTATCTCTAAAAATAAGATAGAGTTAAGTCAAAAACGATATCGTTTTCTTTTTCCAGAATTACCCTTGCGTTTTTTAACCTTCATTCAAAAGGGGGGCCAACATTTGACGACTACGCTCGTAATATATTCAAAATCTATATCAAATCAAGATTTGAAATTCACTTTGGGGATTAGATTTGGTTATTATGGGAACAATGTTTGGAGTGGCCCTAGGGCATAGTTATAATTATAATAATCACACTCTTGGAAACCAAACTTTATTCAAGTATGTAGTACTTCCAAGAAACTTCCATACCATACTGTTTGCTTGAAACACCCTGTTCTTCAAAGGACTAGCTTATGCGGTGCAAGGAAATAAACGAACTCTCACCTGTATTCTTCATTGTTGTATGGAGGATTCGATATAGCATCGTAGCTTACACTGCAAGGCAAAACGCTGCCATTGGGATGAATGCCAAGCCCCCAGAAGTATGTTAGAATAAAAAAAAAAATATTAAAAAATAGAAAAAAAGTTAAATAAAACCAACAAAAAAAAATTGAAATAAGAAAAATGTAATAAGACTTTTTTATATGATATCCTGCAGTAGTAAAACTGTTTTTATGTATATTTTCACTTGGTTCTTTTCCACGCGATAGTGATATGCAAAATGAAGGGATTGGATATGTTAACTCGGATGTTTTAGTGATGTTGATCCGAGCAGGTAGTATGATGCTGCTCGTGTGTTTTGAGCCATTGTCATTGTGCTACAAGAGTCTTTTCGCTATATCATGAGCTCATCTCGCAGCTTCATTTCAAATTTACAGTGTATGTACATAAATATGTTAGCTATACCTACCTGCTGCACGAGTAACGGTATGTACTCTACCCAGTTCGTTCCATACAAAAGTACTTTTGAGGCACTCCTGCACACCTATACAACATTATACACACAAGCGCAGCAAACGAGAGTACGTATCGTCTTTTTGAATGCAAATTGTCAGCCGACTGATGGCGGATAATCAATAGATCATGAATGACATACACACCATCAAAGACACACAGAGGGAAGACAGCAGGAGGAAATGCATATCGGAGGACAATGACAATGAGTGCTATGAGTATATAGTATCCATATACAATACATTCTTTCAAACTAGATACATATGTATAGGTATTGACAGATAGATAGATGGATAGATAAAGGACGAAAATTACCTTACGCTGGAATTCAATTTCGTGCCAATGCCTAGTTCCGTCAGACAATGTAATGTCGTTTCACATGGTTCACCAGATGGAAGCGGAAACACAACATGGTAGTAGTATCCTTTTTTGCCAGTTGACCATGTCACATGTTCGATTTCGAGTTTTGTGAGCAATTCTTCGAGAACCTGTTAAGTAAGAATGGAAAAAATGCAGGTAAGTTAGGCAAGAATCGAGACGAGCAAAAAAGTATGGTAAAGGGCGATGATAAATAATGTTGCCGTTTTGGGTTAACTTGTCACACGAAATCTCAAGGCACTTACATAGTTATACAAGTAAGTGACAAGGCATTTATACTTGAGGATAGGTATAGAGAAAGTGGTACTATATAGCATGGACCTGCTCCTACATAGGTTTTGTGTAAATAAATCGATCTTGAGAATTGCGAAATAATTAGGTTTGACAGTTTTTGTTTGGCCTTGAGGTTCTTTTGTTTTCAAAAAGTTTTTTGTTTGTATAAGAGAACTTAAGGTTTGATGTAAATAAGTCGAGTGCCACCTAAGGGACAAAGACTATCAGGTGATAAAACTAGATGGCATTTATACTAGACAGAAGAACAGAAAGGTGGAACAACAGGAAGAAAACGTGACAGGTCACGATTAATTTTAGGTGGTTCACGCTGATCAGTGACCATGGCCCTATTCCACAAAAAACTTAACAACTTTTCACTTTGCAATTATCAAATTGATTTTTTTGGCAAAGTGATATGTGTTTCTGTTCCACAATATTCTTTGCAAATTTTACTTTGCAATAAGCAAATTCTTGCAAAGACTTTTCACTTTATTCAAAGACTTCGCAGTTAATACAACGTGAGAGTGCAAAGTGTTCCACAAAGTACTCGTATTTAATCATCTTTGCAATTTTGTCTTATTACTTTTCACTTTGCATTGTACTTTGCAAAATCAAAATTGCAAAAATAGTCTGGGTGCGACCGACACTGATAACTTCCGATTATGCATACTTTGAAAACTTGTCATTCCTGATATTTATCGATTTACTCTTGATGTTGATTGACAACAATTTTATTAACAAAAAAATGTCTAGACTTAAAAAAAAAGTCTCGAGATTTTGTAGCGGAAACACAATATTTACTAATGTTTTAAAAAAAAATGGTAGTTCTTATTTATTGTAAAAAAAAATTATCAAAAATTGTAGCATATGTATAATAGTTATTTTTTGTATAAACTCAAAAAATTTGTCAATATCGTTGCCATTCTCGAGATATTCAAGCCAAAATAATTTGTTTTACGTTTTTATTTAAAAATAATATCAATTGATTTTTTTCCAAAAAATTACTAAATGTCAAAGATTTATATCACATAGAAAAAAATTTATAAAAGGATTGTTTGGGTTGAGAACATTAATTAAGTATTGTGATGAAATTAAATTATAATTTTGAAGTTATACGCTTGTCTTCATCATATAGTCAAACAAAAACTCAAGTCATAACATCTTGCAAGCCTAACTGGTAACATCAATATGCAATTGCAAAGCAATCGTTTTATTTGCAAACTTTTGATAAACTTATCAAAATTCGCTTTGCAAAAATAGAATTGTAAGTTTTTGTGGAACGAAACGGCATAATTTTTGCAAAGTCTTTGCAAATTATACTTTTCAATTTTAACTTTGCACTTTACACAAAAGAACGTACGTGGAACAGAAATTGCAAAGTTAATATAAAAATTGCAAAAACTTTTTGCAAATTACACTTATCATTTTCAACTTTTCACTTATCAGATTTTATAGTTCTGTGGAACAGAATGTTTTGCAAATTGACGAAAAAATTGCAAAGTGAAAAGTTGATAAGTTTTGTTGAATAGGGCCCAGGTTGTTGCTTCCCTAAAAAAAATACTTTCTTAAGATTGAGGTTATTTCTTTTAATCTTTGTCTAAAAACAATTAGTAAATGTGAGCATCGGATGAAACAAAATTAAAAAATAAATATAATTTTGCTCATCAAGTTTTTTTCCAATTTGTTTTTATTTATGTATAATAATAAATAAAAAAAATTGTAGTTTTAAAAACATTCTTATCTAGCTTTGAAATAAGTAACTCCGGTCCAGAAGGTTTTCAACTTTTAACAAACTGACTTTTGTTTAATCTGTTTTTTTTTTTCCAATGACATGTTTGCAATTTATTTTAAACTGTGGCAACACTGCCAACATCGCCACTAGCTGATGGTGGTGTCTGTCGAGAATGACATAAAAGGTAATTAATGCGTCGAAAACTATTTATCTAGATTACATAGCAATTGCAAGACATTTTCTACAGTTCGGTTTTTCAATGGATTCGATATGAAACTGCATTCGGTTGCAGTTGGCTATACATTATTCATACCTAGTTTTTTGATATAAAGAAGGGATTTGCGTAAGTAATAAATTTTTGATTTTCCTTACGTTTTCTGGGAGGTATTTTTGGATAAGACATTTGTATGGAAAATACGCCTGAATATTCATGATGAACTGATAGTGAAAAACGGATTTTACATTTTGAGAAATTGGAGAGAAAAAGAGGAATTTATAAAGTGATGTATTCTAAGCGTTATAGTAGATCCAGGAGTGGAATTCGTTTAAGTGTAGAATTAACATGTCACATGTGATTGTTAGATTGTTAGAATTTTCTGTCAACGATAATTTGATTCAACTCAAATGATTTTAAATAATGATCGGTGGCGATATTATTTTCAAATTAAATATTTAAAAAATTGATTTCGAAAACTTTTCAATCAAAGAAAAAAAACACACACAAAATGCGGAAGCATTCTAACCTTGTAAGTGACAAGGTTATAAGTTGCTACTGCAAGTCTTACGAACGAAAAATATAAATTGAAATAAACAGTGAAATGAGCAGATTTTTTTGGCAAAAATCGAAATGACATGAGCTAATTATTTATCTTGTAAGATGTAAGGATCTTTCCGAGATTGTTTTTTAATTAAATTTGTTTCTCTTTCTTACATATACATAATTATGCATATCTTAATTTTTACTGTCAAAACTGTATGACACTTTGGAGACGAAACCATTTACAAAATCTCCTTTTACATTACATTATGACATTCCAGTACAAAAGACCAAGAATGTCAAACTTAAAAACACACATCTTGACTCTTAAATTTTAAATTGTTAGTGACTTCGACTTGATAGAGTAATTTTTAATTTATTTCTTTTAAAATACACAATTAATTGCAATTTCTTAAGTTAAGCATGTAATGTCAATTGCAAAACAAAATTTTAAAAACAAATTGTCCTTTAGTCCACTACAAATTGAGTCTAATTTAATTTAAAGCTATTGCATAAAAAGACGTTAATACTAAAACTTAATGAAAACAGTGGAACTTAAAACTTAAAGTTTAAAATATCCGTTCATTTGTTTGAGTCCTTATCCTCGGAATAAACTAAAACTGGGTTAACACAAAAAACAAATCCCCTCTTGAATCTAGAGATGGACAACCAATTTGATGGTCATACGAGTATATGTATGTAAATCCTTTAAATGGCACAAACTTGATAGATCCACCCTCGAGTGATTGACTTTTATTCACTTATCGGCGGCGATAGATTCGCTCCTAATCCTCATACAGCAAAAACTAAATGCTATAAAGTCTCTTCGTAGATTGCACTCCGTTTATCCCGCACTCAATGGTCTCGTATCCATTATTATTATGGACCTACAGGCGCAGAGCTTTCAACGCTCAACACCCGCCAAGAATAAGTACGTGCTACCCACTCATACACTCCATTCGCTCAATCATTTGCTATATGTGATGTGCAGGGAACCACTACGAGTATATGCTTCGAGAATTCTCTCCACACAGGACATAATAAAAGGAACCCCTATAGACTAGATGGATACAGTTAAAAAAGTAAAAAAAAAAACCAATAAAAAGGATTGCCATGGAGTATACCAACTAAGTTTTAATGCATAACTACACATTATCGCACTTGAATTCAAAATCGTGCTGAAAATGATAACAACCAACTACCCCCATGCCCCTCCCAATTCCCATCGGTTTCCATACCTTTTCCAATGGCACCATAAGGTTATCCTTGTCGTCATTTGAATTTAGTTTGCCTCGATTCTGACCAGCACCTCCACCGCCACCTCCACCTCGTCCACCACCACCACCACCGCCGCCACGCCCACCCCCACGTCCTCCCCGGCGATTCTTGGGTGCATTCTTATCACGTAGTTCGACCTCAAGACGAAGCACAGCATTAGTGTCGGGAAGATTGATGTTTAAATTGTTGCCGGATGTATCTGCATTCGATGGTAGTCGGGTTGCATTTCCGGCAGCAGTGGTCACTGTCGGTATCGTTGGGAGGATAACTTCTTGATTAGTATTTAATTGCTTGCCTTTGGTTTTGATTTTGGTTTAAGTTTTTTTTTGGTATATTGTAGCCATAATTAAAAACATGAAACAAAAAGAAAAGAGAAAACAATTTTGAGAAAAAAATCAAAATCGAAAATATTTAGTGATTGATTTTACATTTTGGATTGATGGATTGGTAATTCAATGAAATGAAACATCCTAATTGCTGGGAGGATAGAATTAAAGTTTTGTCTGGAAGATTATTTCATTTCTTTAAGAACTGAATTTAAAAGGTTCAGGTTTTTGGGTTCAAGTCAAAAATAATACTTCAAAATGAAGTTGGATATGTTTTTCGAAACATAATGTCGTTTTTAATTGGCAATCCGGAATTGGAATTAGAAGCAGAATCCCAATTGAACAGTTTTTTCTGAATTCTGTAAAAAGTGAAGTTTGGTGTGTCTGTATATTGGTAAAGTGTGACATGTGTCAACTATTTACAAACAACAAAATCCTACAAGAGAAAATTAACTGCATCACTTACATCGTCATCACCTGATGAAGAAGATGAGGAAGACGACTCCAATCATGTTTCTAGCAAATAAGGAACAATTGTTAAGATATTTTCAATATTGCTTTCCATTTTTTTATATTTTAATTTTAATTTCAAGCACAGTTCGCACAATTTGTTAATTCAAAAAATATGACATTTATCACTTGTGTCATTTAAAATCTTTGAATGTGTGAGTGATTCTATTTTTGCTTCTGATTTCAAATCCAGTTTTTTAGAATCACAACTGTCACTTTTGCCCAATTGAACGCTTTCAGAATGCTTTTTTCTGCTTCCAGATTGCCAATTGAAAACGCCATAAGTTAAATATTGTCTAAGTCATACTGATCCTTTTTGCTAAATTTATACAAAGTTTATATAGCCATCTAACGGAATGCAACAAGTAAATTTCAGATGTTATTCCGTCTCTCTCTTTCAAATAGAAAGTAATTGACTGAACACAGTGGAGACGAAGCTGCACATTTAATGACTGTCAATATGTTTAACACTTTCTTTAAACGAACGTTACACAACACAGCAGCAGACTTAAAACAGAGGAGAACGAAACTTTTTGACAGCAGCCATTGACAGCTCTAGTTGCAAATGCAACTAATCATTCACAGGTTTGCTCGTTGAGTTGAAACATTTTGTTTCTTTAAAAAAAAATATTGTCTTAATTTCTAATAATTTCCAAGCCCCCGTGGTATAATCCTAAATCCGCCACTGATATTTTCTCACCCCATTTCTTAGTAGTGCAGAAGTGCATTCATGCAAATACCATACATGAATGTATTTTGTTGTTAGCAAAAAAACTAAAACGCAAAAAACCTTAAATTCAAAACTTTGATAGCTTGAGTAATCACTTGGGTCAAGATAAAGCCACAAGTCCTACCCACAAAACTTAGGGAAAATCATCCCCTATGCTAAGATGAAAAAGGACAAGCGTAATAAAAGAAAAACCTAAACATAAATCGATTACACTTATCAAAGAAAAAGAAAACAAACAACAAAATAAAATAAAACAAAATAAGAAAAAACACAAACCTTAATGTGGTCATAAATTCATAGACAAGAGAATTATAAACTTCATTTAAAGAAAATAATACACCAGAAATAACTTAGTTGGCAAGGCGGTACGGATGGCCACGGGGAAGACATATGATATTTTAAAAGAGTCACAAGATATATTGCGAGCGATCCAAACAAAAAAAAATATAAAAAATGTTCCTTTTATTCAAAATCCAATAAACCTTTTTTTCTTCCTTTTCCAGCTTAAATTTGCATAATAGGTTTTAGCCTTTTCTAACACTACTTATTTAAGAGGTTTAAGTAGTACACACATGTGGGCTTCTTGTACAGTGACTCAAGAAAATGCACCTTTGGAAAAGAGTATAAGCATTTTTAGCGATTCCAAGCAGTTACAATGAATATGTGGCTGGGGTTAGCCAAGGTAATATTCTAGTAAAAATTTTATTTAAACGAAAAATATAAATACTCTTATCAGAAGACTTTGTACATACATATCAGACACAAAGAA
Organism: Scaeva pyrastri; assembly: GCA_905146935.1. Classification (NCBI taxonomy): domain Eukaryota; kingdom Metazoa; phylum Arthropoda; class Insecta; order Diptera; family Syrphidae; genus Scaeva; species Scaeva pyrastri. The sequence goes on along the minus strand of LR989927.1, from coordinate 42,039,966 downwards.
AAAGACCTATAGATAAGCGATTTAAGAGAGAATTAGTCTTAAAATTGAACTTTGTGTCCGTAGTTTTGTGTAAAACTTTTTCAAACTTATTTGTTTGATTTTTCATGTTTTTGAGAAATTGGATTGTTCTTTACAAATTTTAAGAATTTGGCTATTCCTATTTGTCTTTCACGTGAACTGATGAATTGAATTTCTTGGAAAATGGCAATTTTTACTTCCTTCCCACTCGTTCATGATTTTTCTTCATACATAGACTAAATTTCACGAATACACTTTTCAATTTCAATACCTAATCTACAAATTTGTTCTACGGAAAATTTTTTCATCCACTGTACGTGTAACTCACCGACACAAAACAATATCTTTTTCGATTTTATTAAATTCTTCGAAACCAATATATCCATCGCATGATAGCCAAAAGGTAAGAGTGGAACATAGTTCAACCCCTTTGACGAAAATTGTCTTTTAAATTTAAATTCTCAAAACCCACATAAATTGAATTTGCCTTTGGAATGAAGTTGAGCCCACACCCCGACAAAAGCCAGAGCCAAATTTGGCTTGATAAGGAAAGATATCATAAAAGGACAAAACCGGAAAGACGAAGAGAAAGCAAAATGAGCAACAACAAAAAGAATTTATTAAGTGACCCTTTCCAAACCAAACCACATCAAACTTACCAAATTTCATACCCATTCGGAAGACCGAAACGGAGCGGGCGGTCCAGGTAAATCTACGTTATACTCATACCTACAAAACACCAATACCAATACCAATACGTATGGGTAGATATTGTTGAAACTTTTTTCTTGTACAAAAAATACACAAACTTCGTATACGCTTATCTTTAATAATAATCAAAACAGGACCTTCTGGGCGAAAAAAAACATAAGACAAAATTCTTATAATGAATTTATTTAACAGGAGGAGACCCATGACCAGCCCCGGCCAGGCCAGACCAGACCAGACCAGACCAGACCAGATCAAAACGCACAAACACACGCAATTTGACAAAAAGTAAATCGGTAACACCTTTGTTTGGCATAAGAACGCCGAGGACAGAGGACGTTTTTTCGAAACCGAAATTGAAGGACATGCTGGGATTCGTTTGCACAACAAATAATAATTCCTATCTGACGGAGAGCAACCGACCGACGGCGCGGCGTACATACAACGTTCCTTTGGTTGCCTCAGAGCTGTCTCATGAACTTGGGATTAACGTAAATTAAGAGAAACCACAAAAGACGAACAGAAAAACAAAAGAAAAAAAACTGATTACGAATAGTAGCAGAAGTGGACAGAAAAAAATTAAATGGGAAACAGCAGAAGCTTTCAGTGGAATCCCCATGGGAAATTGAAAACCCCTTCGAGACATTCAACGAAATTCTTGAAATTGTTTATGAGATTTCGTGACCCGTTAAGGAATCAAAAACAAAAAACTCGTTTCTTTTTTTTTTTGGAAAACAAAATTAATAAATAAATAAGAGAAAAAAACAAAGAACGTAGATTTATAGAAATTCTTATATTTTGAAAGGTTAAAAAAGTAAATTTGAATACAAATCAAGAGTAACAGGTTTGTGTGCTTTAAACATTTTTTTTTTTTTGCGATAATGTTTAGTCTCCAATGACAACAACGGCCAGACCATGAACAATATGTTATATGCATTTCAGAGAGTAAAATGTCAAAGGTTGAGCTCGTTCCACCACTTTAAGATGTGAGAAGTCTTATAAAAATAAGCGACCTTTGAAGGATTTTCGTTGGGCGCCATTTAAAATTTGGGGAAAAACTCTTCAAAATGGTCTTTTCGTCTTTGGGAATGTTTCTAAGGCCGGCCATTCACGACACAAAAAACTTGCGCAGATTTTTTGTGTTGTGAATAGGGTTGTTTGTGCGGTTTGTGTAGTTAACTGCGTAAAAAATCAAAATAATTTTGATATTTTGCTCAGGTTTGTGAATCAATTTGAGCTGTTATTTTGTATCGTGAATGCCCGGCCTAAGGAATCTATTAAAAAGTTGGAGACTTTTTTCAGATGTCATTCGTTGGGCGCCATCTAAATAATTTAATTTTATAAACTTTTGATTTGCACAAAAACTGATTGATTATCTTAAATGAAAATCAGTAACTTTAGTTCTTTGAACGCAGTTTATAAATTTTTGTACATTTTTTTTTGTCAATGTAGAACTGACAAATTGTAGACTATTAAAATTTGAAAAACTTTTTTTATGTAAATTGGTGTAAGATGAGTATCCTAAGAAAAACTAATCCTACTTATCCGGACCCATTTCCAAATTTGGTTAGCCCTTTTATTCGCTGTTATTTATGGCCCTAGTCCTCCACTACTACAAAACACTCACTTCGTGCCTTTGGAGCTTATCATATGTTAAGGTTATAGAAGCTCCTTTCATAGTCATTTCTTTCATTTGTTTGACTAAAAACCAAATATTTCAAAAATATAACCAAACTCCTTATTTATACGCATCACCAAAAAACCCTCATGTTTCATAAATACATACGAAAATACAAAACCGCAATTCATACAAAATTCAACAAATAAAAATGAATAGCATTTCGGCAAATTGATACCAAACCGGCGGCGGAGGGCGAGGACTTTTGTTGACTGTCATTTATTCCTTTCCCACACACAATAAATCATAAATACAACATTCCTGAAGCTTCTTAGCTCTTTTATCCCTAACTCAGAAGTTTCAATCAAAAAGCAATTCAACAGACTTTGTCACCGGAAATCCGGCTGAGAACTTTTTTTTTTTTTGGCGTCACAAAATAATATCAACATCAATATGACAGTACGTCTGTGTGTAATGGTGTGGTTGTGTGTGGGAATGTGTTCCTATATGTGAAGGTAGTGTTTTTGCCTCCTTTTCATTTTCCTGAAGTTCATAAATCTGCATAACAAGGACCGTTCCCGTTCATCGTTCCTCGTTCCTTGTTCGTAGCTAGTAACTCGTATTATAGTTGAAATTCTGTCATAATGTCAATCTGTCAACACTCTCATTGTTTATGGATTGTTTTCTGTATTGGCTTCGGCATTTACTTTATTGATTTTTAATGTCAGTCACAGTTTAACTTTGATTTTTCATTTTTTGTCTGTTCTCTGTTCTCTGTTTTGTTTTTTTTTTTTTTTATTTTGATCTGTTGTTTTTGTCCTTTTGTTTCAAGAACTATGGTTTGTGTTGGTTTCAGAGTTTTAAGACAATAATGATGACTGAATTTTGTTCAAGCCCGAATAAACGTATTACTGAAGCAGGATTTGAGCTATTGACTTTTCACACAGTAAGGACCTTTGGTGTGAGTGTTGACAGCGATATGATATGTCACATTGATTACTTTTAGGATATTGACAGTATTCACAATGTGATACTGGAAACCTCCTCTTTTCAACGGTATTTTCATATCTATCTCGTAAATAAGTGTTGCATGGTAGACGAGTCAAAATGCCTTTTTTGGGATTTAAAGGATCGAAAGTCAGTTACAAATTTAAAACTCGTAACAAAGTACGTGGCAGCAAGTTCTAGAAATATTTCTAGGAAACCAAAAATGTCAGAAAATCGGTTCAATAGCTAAAATTTCAACTTGATTAAAAAAAAATTTACTTTTCCATTTGATAAAAACAAAATATCATGATCTATTTAGCAAGTTAGGTAAATTAGTAAGTATACGCCACAGTGTTTATTTCTAGAAGGCAAAGAATTAAATAAATATATTGCATGAAGTTTTCTGTGAAGGTTTTTTATTTGAACAAAAAATGATGAATTTAAAAAAAAATACTCGTATTATAAAAAAACTTTAGGTTTTTGTAGAATTTGTCTGTCGTTGAAAATATTTCTCTTACCATAAATAAGTTCCCGCTCAAAATTTGAAGTCGGCACAACAATTAGAAACACCACTCCTCCGCCCATTATTATTCAGGTAATTTTTATAAAACCTTTTTTTTAATATTTTGTAACTTTTTTTTAATTCGCAAAACAATACTGATACTGATTTGTTGAAAGTTCGTAAATAAAATTTGAAACTAATTCATTCTCCAAACCTCCGATTTTTTTAAACTTAAGAAAAATACTTTTTTAATGGTTTGCATATCGAAACGAACTTTTAAACTGACATGACATGGCGCACTTATAAGATCGAAATGTTTAGACACTCTGACATGAAGTTACGAACAGATTTTGTCGGAACACTCCGAAAGAAGTCCGACACTTTTCTTGACAACCAAACACTAATGATTGAGCTATCACCTCAGGTCTAACAATGCATAATAGTTAATCAATGTCTGAATAGAAGGGAGGGGATGCTAATTGAGGTGTTGTTCTAGTTTTCGAATTTATCCATTATAGCTTGTAGAGCTAAATTTTCATTTGAACAATTATTACAAGAAACTTCACACTTTTGGAAATGATCCAATTTTTGTGAAGTTTTTAAACTTTTCTAATTGCTTTACCACATTTTTTATTGAAATCTCATAAGCCTCTTCTTTTAACATTGATTTGTTTTTAGAGCAAGTTCTGCCACATAGGTAATCATTTTTTTTATAGTTAAAACAGAAGACAAAAATATAATAATTCTGATTTAAGGTGAGTCCTAATTTAAAAATGTGTTAAACATAAAGTGAGAAACGTAATCGAACGTTTGTGCTCTTATAGTTAAAAGTGGTTGAAATGTTCAAGGCTTCAACTCAAAAAAGTTTCCCATTTCGGATCGACAGTCAAACATCTTGTTCTCTGCAAATGTCGTCAATTCATTGTTTGACACGTCTACATATGTTCGCTTGTGTTGGTTTTTGACAGTTTTTTTTTAAACAACCTTTAAATCACAAACATTCGAATTTGCTTTAGAGTAAAATTATAATTTAAAACAGGCAGAAACCTTAAACAATTGATAAACAAATACAAAACAACCACACCATTTAAACGCCAAACACAACTAGGTACACCAACCAAACTTACTAATTGATAGCAATATTATAAACCAGATCGCTTAACACAACCACAACAAACTGTTAATTAGTTTTGGAATAAGCCGCCATAAATATATATAAAAATAAATCAATGTTAGCAATAAGCATTGTACAAATTGAATTGTATAATGTATATGTATGTTGATGCAGTAAACAGACTTTCCTTTTGCCATACACTCTTCAAATGAATGTCTAGCTAGCAGGTCTACACACGAAACTCACCTCACTAAAGTCGTAATGTGTTTGAACAAGGTGGTGAAAAATGAATCAACCTACACGAAGATGGTATGAGTTTTGCAAACGTCAAACGTCAATATTTGACATTTTAGAACTAGACAGCTGTCAGTATGCAAGCCAGATGGAGAAAAATTAGTCACTCTATAGGAAGATTAAAAAACGAAGAGCATGATTTTGTGTCGAAAACTTTCATAAGTGATAAGGTACATTCCGACACAAGTTTACGACAGTAAAATCTGCGTTTCTGGGGCACTAAAACACTGGTTTACAATGAAAAGTATTCGAAATTATTTTAACATAAATTTCTACTTAACTACAAATGCTCAATACAAATTGACAAGTAAAATTGACTTATTAGATTAAGTTTTTCTGATACTTGACATTTTCCAAATTAAATGATTCTACCCTCACTAACTTCATAATGCTGATTAACTGGCTAACAAGGTTTTGTAACTGACAATCAAATTATACTTTGGAATCTCACCTTATATTTTTTCTATCACGTCAAGTTTTTTAATTATATTTAAAAAATTAAAAAAATAATGTTCGGATTCAAAATCATGACAAAAAAGGTTTTTCAAAACTTTATGTAGAATTAAATGAAGACTCATAAGCTAGTTATTTATAACTAATGAGATTTTCCAAAAATTAAGTGAGATCATAAAAAGATTTAAACTGCATCTCGAAGATAAGGATATTTATTTGGTAAAACCATCATACAATTTATTGTTAAGAACTTTGTATGTTTTGGATCATCTTAGCCTTAAAAACACCGTATTATGGACATTTTTAAAGACTTATATTTAAAAAACCTAACGTGATGATCTTTTGGAAAGGTGTTCTTTGATTTAAAATAACGAAAAAAATGTTAATTTTGTTGATCAGTGAAATTTTTGCTTAGCCATCGCAAAAAGATCCGTTTTTTAAGCAAAGCTAAAATTCATAATTTACATTCAAAATGAACGGGGCTAGGTGAACATATATATGGTTTCGATAAAACGGTACAACGGAGTTAGTAGCACAAGCCACAATTGACATATTGAAGGAAGAGTTCCCTGGTCTCGTAATATCCCGTTTTGGCATGGAAAGCAATATCAATTGATATAACCGATGTTTTAAGGAATGCTAACAGTTATCGGAAATCATGGGGAAAGTCTTCGAAATGGCGATTAAACGGAAATAAACACTGAAGACATTGACTTCGCATCCTTTGCAAATACCGATTTCAAAAACTAAATTGGATAAGCAATTTTGTGCCACCTTGTTCAATCAGTGGGCCTTCCCTATTCTCTGCATAAGCTAAGGTTAGAAATGGATATATACGAGTACGAGTATAGTCTGAATTTGGTTGAATATATTTCAAAAACACTTTCATGGCACTCGTCCAGATGCTTTAATTACCACCCACATTAAATTATAAAGCCGTTTACATCCAGCTTCACATAGACAGGCACGGGACACAGGATTTTGTATATTCAAGTCCAACTTACGAGTATAGGGATAAAATAAATTCACACAGTTTATATATACGAGTTCCTATCTCTGATCAAACACGAGTACGGGTGGTATGTATGTACATCCATGGAAACAACTACGAATACTCATCATGGCTGTCATTAAGGCTTTTTTGAAATTTTCACATTCTGTCCTAAATTATGCATATACCCATCAGTTTCGTCCGTGGTTCGCGTTCGCCGCCTGCTGCCGCCGCGTGTCGTAGTGTTCGTCGATATTATTTGGTCTCAACTATTGGGAAATCTAATAAAATTGGATTTAAAGCCAATTTCACAAGTTTGTGGAACTTCGAAAACGGTTGATTGCCACGCCGCGCCGCCATCGTCATTGCCACCGCCCGCTCCTATATACCATATTCGTCCAACGTCAAAGAGAAAGGTCTAATTTATAGAATCACAAATCGAAATCAGATGCTACTTGTATCTTGTAACATTTTATATACATATATATGTATGGATGTACATACATACATATGAATATGTAATTGTTTCAATTCTGATTTTGTCACAATAATTGACATTTTGTATTTAAAGGGTTTGGCTTAGCCTGAAAATTTAGGTAATAAATGGCAAATTAAACCATTAGGCTTTATATTAAGTTAGGCAAGCAGGGAAATTGTATAATTCCCCTGCTGCTGCTGCTGAATATTCATTTCAGGGGCTATTAAATCATTTAAATTTTTTTTTTCTCGATACTTAAATACAAATGAAGAGGATGACCCATTTCGAGTGAAATTATTTTGACACGTGTTTCAAACGTCAAATGGTTGGCTTTGAAAATTTCGCGCAGTTGAAATGAATCACTCAAAGTAGTATTTGAAGTGATTTAGTTTGATAAAGTGATGATTGCAACAAGAAAGTGCAAATTGCAACACATGACGTATGATAGATGTTTTGCGTGAAAAGATCAGAAATTACATTATTTTTTTAACTGTAGGATTTTGTATAAATGCAAGTCGTTGTTGTTCTGTTGATGACAATTTACAGCTAAGACTGGATTGAACTTAATTTTTTTACAGTAAAATATTGTTGCGAAATCCCAGATTTCGGGTTTCGATGGCTAGATAAATTTTAGATTTAGCGATAAAAAAATAACGGTGACTTATAGAATTTATTCAAGTACTTTTTACAATGTCAAGTGTTGTCATCGATGAATGATAGTTATCAGCTGGAACTTCCGTGCAGAGTATGGGTGGGTGGGTGAATTTACGAACTCGCGTAGCAATATTTATTTTTCTCAATCCCATGCCTTGGCATTCATAATCAAGATGAAAATTTTAAGTTACATATGGTCATGGCTTCCGTCTTATAACGTTACATTGTACGTGTTTTTTCCTTATTACTAGAAAAACTGCAATGCTAATCTGATTTTTAAACATACGTCTGAAAGATCTCTTCAAAATCTAATTTTTGTAGAAAAAAGTTTTTAATTATCTCTTTTAGATTTTTAAATATTCCCCTCCGAATTGGCTGATAACGTTACATTTTTTGGAAGTAGCTGTTGAGGTTACTGGACATATTTACAAAACTCTGCGAAATTGGTGTGCTAATTAATTTTTTTTCTTTTAGAGAATTGAGATAAAATTCCAATTAACAGTTTACCATTTTTTGTTTAAGAAAAAGTTATGTTTGTATGTGTTATTTGAGGTCAAATGCGTGTCTTATAACGTTACAGAAAAAAGTCTTATAACGTTACCTTCCGAATTCTTGTGTGAAAATTGGTGTAAATATGACTGAAAGGAAAAATTCTAGTAAAGTATAAACAAGAAAACAAATTTATATAAAAAAATAATTTATTTACCATAAGGTACTTCATTTTTTGTTATAACGTAAATGGGCGGATAAAAAAGCCAAAATATAACCGAAAGGTCCAAAAAAATTGATTTAAGAAATTTTATGATTGGAATCGACACCAAATATCATATGCAACACAACAAAAACAAAATGCAAAATTCCCATTTTTGTAAAATCGTATTTTAAGGGGGGAGGGTGGGTGGTGGTCCAGGTAAAACAAACTCATTTAATCGTTTTTGTACACCCAAATCATATGATACATGATTTTAGGGTAGCTTTCGATGCTTTATCCATTAAAACCAAAATCAAAGAAATTTGACAACCCTGTAAGAAGTTATAGTCCTTTACAGTAAATGTTGTGTTTTTTTAGAAAAGCAGGTAAAATATTTTTAAAATTTCCTTTAAAATTAATTTTTCTTCGTCAAATTTGAAGCAGATAAATAATTTGGCATATAAATAAAGAATCAAGACAGTTCACTAATATTTTTGAAGTCCAAGAAAGTCTTAAACTTCATCGTGAAATGAAACCGAGTGGCATTCTTTATTTCTTAGAATTTACTACTAATATTTTAATTTTTAGAATGAATATATCTTATAGTAACGGTTGATATCATTATCAATCGCAAAAACATTTGGGTATTGTTCGTTTCGTTTTTTTTTTCAGTTGGTTTTTTATTGTTTCTTTCTTTCTATCGTTTCGTATTTTGTTTTTTTTTCGCATTTTATTGTTTCACTTTTTATTTATTTGATTTCTTTTTGTTTCGTTTTTGAATTATTTCGTCTTACCTTTATTTCACATTTGATTGTTTCGTTTTCGATTCTTTCGGTTTTTAATTATTTCGAGAATTCACGCGAATTTTAACGGCTTTATGTTCTTTAAATGCTGAAAAATTAAAACAAAAGATATACCAACGGTGGCAAAATGATTGAAATCGAAATAACCAAACAAAATTTATCAAAATTAGACGAAATAATTTATTGAAATGTGCTTCATATGGAACTCGATTCCATAATTTTACATCCTTCTTGTCTCACTGTATAAAAACAAAATAATCGCATTCCGAAACAAGAGATAAATGAAGAGACAAAATGCGAAACAACAATTTACGAAACGACCCATAATAATTAGAACAGAAAAACAAAAGAACTAAAAAACAAAAGAAGAATTTCGAAGTACTAATAAATCGAAATAAACTCGAAACAAAGTACCTATAAACAAACAAAACGTTTTCGATGTAAACATAAATAATTACGACATAAACGAAACAACAATTTTCGAAATCAAAAAGACGAAACAATAGGCACCCAAAACATTTCTAGTTTGACCTTTGACCTAAGCCACAGCTTAAGTTAACTTGTACATGTGCTCGTAGAAAAGTATTTTTTATAACTTTTAATAAATGTTTTTAGCGATTTCATTATAATTTGCATAAAAAAGTCTTACTTTAACTGAATATCTCAGTTTTTTGGTGAAAAAAAATTTAAACCTTTAAATCTTACATAAGGAACGTGATCTAATTTCGTGTAACGTTATAAGATCAAATTTCTAAAAAGTTTTCTTACTTTTGATATGAAAGTTTTATAAATTGAGCTTTCTGAATTTTATTGAGAATTTTGTTTTTATGTATTTAACAAAACTATCAAAAAATAAACAAAGAAAGAAAGTGACCATTTTCATTTAATCAATAGTAAAGGTTGTGTAACATTATATGATATTTTCAGCCGAAACCAATGAAGATGAAGTTTTCTCACTTAAAAATAAGAAATCACCTTAATAAAATTATAAGACTTTTTTCTACAATATAATAAATATACAATGAAGGAAAAATGATATTATCTTCAAAACTATTTTCTATTATGTGAAACGATGTTTTTTACATCTGGTGAAAATTTGAAAAAAATTCAATTGACAGTTTTTTTACAAAAAATAAAAAAGTAAACAAAATTCTACCAAAAGTTGGTAAAAAGTGTTTTTTGACTTGAATATCTCGAGAATGAGCACCGATATTGACTTCAAACTTATTTATGTTTATACAAAATACAATTATTAATACATTCTACCATTTTAACAAATCTCGAATTGACAGTCTTTTTACAAAAAATAAAAAACTTAATAAAAAATTTACCAAAAAATGTCAAAAGTAGTTTCTTGACTTGAATATGCCCACAGTGGTCAATGATTTTAACTTTGAATCTATTTTATTTTTTGCATAATAGAATTTTGAACATATGGTATTTTTTTCACAAATATCGAATTGGCAGTTTTTTTACCAAAAATAAAAAACCAAAACTGAAATTTACCGAAAAGTGTCAAAAATTGTTTTTCGATTTAAATATCACAACAAGCAATAATATTGACAAATGTATTTTGTTTTTAACATAATTTTCCGCTTCAACATCTTTGACAATTTTTTTGTTAGTAAAATTGTTAACAATCAGCATTTGTCTCAAATAAATATATGTATGGTATATCAGGAACAAAAAAAGCTATTGAATTCAAATTAGTTGTATTTTACTTTAAATGATATTTTGAAAAACAATCAATTGACAGCTCTTTTTTCAAACTAAAAAGCCAACTACAGAAAACTTATCCAAAAATCGGCAAATCTTTTTTTTACTCGACTGGCTTGAGAGGGAGTTATGCATTTCATTGCTCAGTATTCACATATTGACCCGAGAGCTGGATGCTTAGTAAAAGGCACTCATCCGACCTCTTAGGCATGTGGAAGGAAGATTCCAGAGACGCTCCAATTATGAACTGTATGCAATCTACCTCGAATTCAGTAGACTCCTTTGGGCTGGCCACCTAGCTCTCACGAGCGAAGATGAACCAGATCGGAAAGTTCTTTGTTCTAGTAAGTTTTATGGTAGCAGACAGCGTGACAGACCATGCTTACGCTGTTGGAGAGATGTCTAGACCAGACAGGACGCTCGAGGCCTTAGGTAGCGCAATTGGCGTCCGCTCGCGAATGGAATAAATGGAGAGACTTGTTGAATGAGACTAGGACCAGATCCCGGTTGTAGAGCCGATAAACATGATGAAGATTTAAGACACATTCAAACAGCAGGTCTTATAAATAACATTCTATAAAAACTTTTCAGCCTTTGAACTTACTTTATCATGTGTTATCACACAGTGGTCAAATTCGAACCCAATTCAAGGTCATCAGCAAAGCTAAATATAATTTATTTATAATAAGTTAATTTTCATTTGAATAAAAATATTCGTAAGTATTTTAGGACATCACCTAATATTATTTTTTTGAAAAAACGTTTATTCTTTTTGCAGATACTTTTCAGTGTTACCATTTATTAAATATTGAATTTCATTTTTAGATATACATACATATAAAAAAAAAAACAATTTATCGACAGGTTTCATGGACCACAGCTTTATTCATATCTCGATTATTTGGTGTTTCGATTTGAAGAGCAATGTGAAATAATATTTTACCATTAAAAAGTAGGTAGGTATTTGATTTTCCATTAACTAGCGGCGACAAACTATAAAAACCTTTATAATGTTACACACGGCGTATACGTAATTTTTTTTTAATTTTAGCTTTTGAACTAGTTAAATATCAATTTTTGTATATAAAAATATTGTTTGCAAAAATGATATGATTGAGAAGTTCGATAATGAAATATTTAGTGTACACACTCGTACATATGTAAAGGGTGTTTTTCTTAGAGGTATAAAACTTTGAAATGGAAATAAAACGAAATTGATATTATTGATTGATATAACATTTACTTTATTCGAAAGACCATCTTTTGGCATTATAATTTAAATATGATTTCTGGAAATACGACTGCCACGGCTTGCTTGGACGTAGTATATCTGGAGGTCCAATTTTAGACAACTTTTTCCAACATTTGTGGCCGTATATCGGCAATAACGACAAGATGTTGTCCTCCAAGTGGTCAATCGTTTCGGGCTTGACGGACTTTACATATCCCCACAGAAAATAGTCAAGCGCCGGCGTTAAATCGCACAATCTTTGAGGCCAATTGACGGGTCAGAAACGTAAAAAATTATGCGGTTACCAAACGTTTCCTTGAATAAATTAATTGTGGCACGACCTGTGTGACATGTTGCGCCGTCTTGTTGAAACCACAACTCCTGCACATCATGGTTGTTCAATTTATGAACGAAAACGTCAGTAATTATCGTTCTAAAGCGGTCACCATTGACTGTAACGTTCTGGCCAGCATCGTTTTTTAAGAAGTACGGACCAATTATTAAACCGCGTGCTGTTGTCATGTGTTCTTTCTTTCTGTTGTTCTTTGTCTTCTCTCTCCTTCTGTCTTGTATTAATGTCCTGTGTTGTATCGCCTTACATAGCCTCAGTACCTCAAGGTGCAAGTGTGTCTACTCTGTACATTTACATACTTATGTGGTGTGTAGTATGTAATGTAATGTAATGCAATATTCCACCAATGACCAAAATCAACCAATGCTCAATTATGACCAATGACCCATTATGTCCAAAGGCCAATTATGACCAATGGAAAATTATGAAGAATGGTCAATTATGACCAATGGCCAATTATGACCAATGGAAAATTATGACCAATGGCCAATTATGACCAATGGTCAATTATGACCGATGACCCATTATGAGCAATGACCTATAGTGACCAATGACCGGTGACCTTTGACCTTTGAACTTTGACCTTTGACCTCTGACCTTTGACCTTTGACCTTTGACCTTTGACCTTTGACCTTTGACCTTTGAACTTTGACCTCTGACCTTTGACCTTTGACCTTTGACCTTTGACCTTTGACCTTTGACCTCTGACCTTTGACCTTTGAAATTTGAACTTTGACCTCTGACCTTTGACCTTTGACCTCTAACCAATGACCTATAATGACCACTGACCTATAATGACCAATGACCTATAATGACCAATGACCAAAAATGACCAATTACCAAAAATGACCAATGACCAAAACTGACCAATGACCCATTTTGACCAATGACCCATTTTGACCAATGACCAATTATGACCAATGACCAATTATGACCACTGACCTATAATGACCAATGAATAATGACCTAGTGGGTCAGGGAAAATCCAATCCAATACTTTAAATGCGTATATCCTCTTCAATACGCGTTGTAGATATAGCAAAGTACGGGTTTTTTGACAACCCATATCTCGGCACCCGAACCACCAAGAAGGCTGAAAATTCAGTATTGTGATCCTGGAAACCTCCTCTTTCCAACGGTGTGCCCATTTTTGGATTAAATTAATTTGTACCAGGGAAAATCCAATCCAAAACTTTGAATGCGTATATCTCCTTAAATACAAGTCGTAGATATAGCAAAGTATGGGTTTTTTGACAACCCATATCTCGGCACCCGGTCCACCTAGAAGACTGAAAGTTCAGTATTGTGATCCTGGAAACCTCCTCTTTCCAACGGTGTGCCCATTTTTGGATTAAATTAATTTGTACCAGGGAAAATCCAATCCAAAACTTTGAATGCGTATATCTCCTTAAATACAAGTCGTAGATATAGCAAAGTATGGGTTTTTTGACAACCCATATCTCGGCACCCGAACCACCTAGAAGGCTGAAATTTCAGTATTGTGATCCTGGAAACCTCCTCTTTCCAACGGTGTGCCCATTTTTGGATTAAATTAATTTGTACCAGGGAAAATCCAATCCAAAACTTTGAATGCGTATATCTCCTTAAATACGCGTCGTAGATATAGCAAAGAATGGGTTTTTTGACAACCCATATCTCGGCACCCGGTCCACCTAGAAGACTGAAAGTTCAGTATTGTGATCCTGGAAACCTCCTCTTTCCAACGGTGTGCCCATTTTTGGATTAAATTAATTTGTACCAGGGAAAATCCAATCCAAAACTTTGAATGCGTATATCTCCTTAAATACGCGTCGTAGATATAGCAAAATATGGGTTTTTTGACAACCCATATCTCGGCACCCGGTCCACCTAGAAGACTGAAAGTTCAGTATTGTGATCCTGGAAACCTCCTCTTTCCAACGGTGTGCCCATTTCTGGATTAATTTAATTTGTACCAGGGAAAATCCAATCCAAAACTTTGAATGCGTATATCTCCTTAAATACGCGTCGTAGATATAGCAAAGTATGGGTTTTTTGACAACCCATATCTCGGCACCCGGACCACCTAGAAGGCTGAAATTTCAGTATTGTGATCCTGGAAACCTCCTCTTTCCAACGGTGTGCCCATTTTTGGATTAAATTAATTTGTACCAGGGAAAATCCAATCCAAAACTTTGAATGCGTATATCTCCTTAAATACGCGTCGTAGATATAGCAAAATATGGGTTTTTTGACAACCCATATCTCGGCACCCGGTCCACCTAGAAGACTGAAAGTTCAGTATTGTGATCCTGGAAACCTCCTCTTTCCAACGGTGTGCCCATTTTTGGATTAAATTAATTTGTACCAGGGAAAATCCAATCCAAAACTTTGAATGCGTATATCTCCTTAAATACAAGTCGTAGATATAGCAAAGTATGGGTTTTTTGACAACCCATATCTCGGCACCCGAACCACCTAGAAGGCTGAAATTTCAGTATTGTGATCCTGGAAACCTCCTCTTTCCAACGGTGTGCCCATTTTTGGATTAAATTAATTTGTACCAGGGAAAATCCAATCCAAAACTTTGAATGCGTATAGCTCCTTAAATACGCGTCGTAGATATAGCAAAGTTTGGGTTTTTTGACAACCCATATCTCGGCACCCGAACCACCAAGAAGGCTGAAAGTTCAGTATTGTGATCCTGGAAACCTCCTCTTTCCAACGGTGTGCCCATTTTTGGATTAAATTAATTATCACCAGGGAAAATCCAATCCAAAACTTTGAATACGTATAGCTCCTTAAATACGCGTCGTTGATATAGCAAAGTATGGGTTTTTGACAACCCATATCTCGGCACCCGAACCACCTAGAAGGCTGAAATTTCAGTATTGTGATCCTGGAAACCTCCTCTTTCCAACGGTGTGCCCATTTCTGGATTAATTTAATTTTTACCAGGGAAAATCCAATCCAAAACTTTGAATGCGTATATCTCCTTAAATACGCGTCGTAGATATAGCAAAGTATGGGTTTTTTGACAACCCATATCTCGGCACCCGAACCACCTATAGAAGGCTGAAATTTCAGTATTGTGATCCTGGAAACCTCCTCTTTCCAACGGTGTGCCCATTTTTGGATTAAATTAATTTGTACCAGGGAAAATCCAATCCAAAACTTTGAATGCGTATAGCTCCTTAAATACTAGTCGTAGATATAGCAAAGTATGGGTTTTTTGACAACCCATATCTCGGCACCCGAACCACCTAGAAGGCTGAAATTTCAGTATTGTGATCCTGGAAACCTCCTCTTTCCAACGGTCTGCCCATTTTTGGATTAAATTAATTTGTACCAGGGAAAATCCAATCCAAAACTTTGAATGCGTATAGCTCCTTAAATACGCGTCGTAGATATAGCAAAGTATGGGTTTTTTGGCAACCCATATCTCGGCACCCGAACCACCAAGAAGGCTGAAAGTTCAGTATTGTGATCCTGGAAACCTCCTCTTTCCAACGGTGTGCCCATTTTTGGATTAAATTAATTAGCACCAGGGAAAATCCAATCCAAAACTTTGAATGCGTATATCTCCTTAAATACGCGTCGTAGATATAGCAAAGTATGGGTTTTTTGACAACCCATATCTCGGCACCCGAACCACCAAGAAGGCTGAAAGTTCAGTATTGTGATCCTGGAAACCTCCTCTTTCCAACGGTGTGCCCATTTTTGGATTAAATTAATTTGTACCAGGGAAAATCCAATCCAAAACTTTGAATGCGTATATCTCCTTAAATACGCGCCGTAGATATAGCAAAGTATGGGTTTTTTGGCAACCCATATCTCGGCACCCGAACCACCAAGAAGGCTGAAAGTTCAGTATTGTGATCCTGGAAACCTCCTCTTTCCAACGGTGTGCCCATTTCTGGATTAAATTAATTAGCACCAGGGAAAACCCAATCCAAAACTTTGAATGCGTATATCTCCCCTTAAATACGCGTC
This sequence comes from Scaeva pyrastri, assembly GCA_905146935.1. Lineage (NCBI taxonomy): Eukaryota > Metazoa > Arthropoda > Insecta > Diptera > Syrphidae > Scaeva > Scaeva pyrastri. Next base: position 42,023,384 of record LR989927.1, on the reverse strand, counting down.
GTAGATATAGCAAAGTATGGGTTTTTTGACAACCCATATCTCGGCACCCGGTCCACCTAGAAGACTGAAAGTTCAGTATTGTGATCCTGGAAACCTCCTCTTTCCAACGGTGTGCCCATTTCTGGATTAAATTAATTAAATTAATTAGCACCAGGGAAAATCCAATCCAAAACTTTGAATGCGTATATCTCCTTAAATACTAGTCGTAGATATAGCAAAGTATGGGTTTTTTGACAACCCATATCTCGGCACCCGGTCCACCTAGAAGACTGAAAGTTCAGTATTGTGATCCTGAAAACCTCCTCTTTCCAACGGTATGCCCATTTCTGGATTAATTTAATTTGTAATAGTGAAAATCCAATCCAAAACTTTGAATGCGTATATCTCCTTAAATACGCGTCGTAGATATAGCAAAGTATGGGTTTTTTGACAACCCATATCTCGGCACCCGGTCCACCTAGAAGACTGAAAGTTCAGTATTGTGATCCTGGATCCCATTTTTGGATTAAATTAATTTGTACCAGGGAAAATCCAATCCAAAACTTTGAATGCGTATAGCTCCTTAAATACGCGTCGTAGATATAGCAAAGTATGGGTTTTTTGGCAACCCATATCTCGGCACCCGAACCACCAAGAAGGCTGAAAGTTCAGTATTGTGATCCTGGAAACCTCCTCTTTCCAACGGTGTGCCCATTTCTGGATTAAATTAATTAGCACCAGGGAAAATCCAATCCAAAACTTTGAATGCGTATAGCTCCTTAAATACGCGTCGTAGATATAGCAAAGTATGGGTTTTTTGGCAACCCATATCTCGGCACCCGAACCACCAAGAAGGCTGAAAGTTCAGTATTGTGATCCTGGAAACCTCCTCTTTCCAACGGTGTGCCCATTTTTGGATTAAATTAATTAGCACCAGGGAAAATCCAATCCAAAACTTTGAATGCGTATATCTCCTTAAATACTAGTCGTAGATATAGCAAAGTATGGGTTTTTTGACAACCCATATCTCGGCACCCGGTCCACCTAGAAGACTGAAAGTTCAGTATTGTGATCCTGGAAACCTCCTCTTTCCAACGGTATGCCCATTTTTGGATTAAATTAATTAGCACCAGGGAAAATCCAATCCAAAACTTTGAATGCGTATATCTCCTTAAATACGCGTCGTAGATATAGCAAAGTATGGGTTTTTTGACAACCCATATCTCGGCACCCGGTCCACCTAGAAGACTGAAAGTTCAGTATTGTGATCCTGGAAACCTCCTCTTTCCAACGGTGTGCCCATTTCTGGATTAAATTAATTAGCACCAGGGAAAATCCAATCCAAAACTTTGAATGCGTATATCTCCTTAAATACTAGTCGTAGATATAGCAAAGTATGGGTTTTTTGACAACCCATATCTCGGCACCCGGTCCACCTAGAAGACTGAAAGTTCAGTATTGTGATCCTGAAAACCTCCTCTTTCCAACGGTATGCCCATTTCTGGATTAATTTAATTTGTAATAGTGAAAATCCAATCCAAAACTTTGAATGCGTATATCTCCTTAAATACGCGTCGTAGATATAGCAAAGTATGGGTTTTTTGACAACCCATATCTCGGCACCCGGTCCACCTAGAAGACTGAAAGTTCAGTATTGTGATCCTGGATCCCATTTTTGGATTAAATTAATTTGTACCAGGGAAAATCCAATCCAAAACTTTGAATGCGTATAGCTCCTTAAATACGCGTCGTAGATATAGCAAAGTATGGGTTTTTTGGCAACCCATATCTCGGCACCCGAACCACCAAGAAGGCTGAAAGTTCAGTATTGTGATCCTGGAAACCTCCTCTTTCCAACGGTGTGCCCATTTCTGGATTAAATTAATTAGCACCAGGGAAAATCCAATCCAAAACTTTGAATGCGTATAGCTCCTTAAATACGCGTCGTAGATATAGCAAAGTATGGGTTTTTTGGCAACCCATATCTCGGCACCCGAACCACCAAGAAGGCTGAAAGTTCAGTATTGTGATCCTGGAAACCTCCTCTTTCCAACGGTGTGCCCATTTTTGGATTAAATTAATTAGCACCAGGGAAAATCCAATCCAAAACTTTGAATGCGTATATCTCCTTAAATACTAGTCGTAGATATAGCAAAGTATGGGTTTTTTGACAACCCATATCTCGGCACCCGGTCCACCTAGAAGACTGAAAGTTCAGTATTGTGATCCTGGAAACCTCCTCTTTCCAACGGTATGCCCATTTTTGGATTAAATTAATTAGCACCAGGGAAAATCCAATCCAAAACTTTGAATGCGTATATCTCCTTAAATACTAGTCGTAGATATAGCAAAGTATGGGTTTTTTGACAACCCATATCTCGGCACCCGGTCCACCTAGAAGACTGAAAGTTCAGTATTGTGATCCTGGAAACCTCCTCTTTCCAACGGTGTGCCCATTTTTGGATTAAATTAATTAGCACCAGGGAAAATCCAATCCAAAACTTTGAATGCGTATATCTCCTTAAATACTAGTCGTAGATATAGCAAAGTATGGGTTTTTTGACAACCCATATCCCGGCACCCGAACCACATAGAAGGCTGAAATTTCAGTATTGTGATCCTGGAAACCTCCTCTTTCCAACGGTGTGCCCATTTTTGGATTAAATTAATTTGTACCAGGGAAAATCCAATCCAAAACTTTGAATGCGTATATCTCCTTAAATACGCGTCGTAGATATAGCAAAGTATGGGTTTTTTGACAACCCATATCTCGGCACCCGAACCACCTAGAAGGCTGAAATTTCAGTATTGTGATCCTGGAAACCTCCTCTTTCCAACGGTGTGCAAATTTTTGGATTAAATTAATTTATACCAGGGAAAATCCAATCCAAAACTTTGAATGCGTATAGCTCCTTAAATACGCGTCGTAGATATAGCAAAGTATGGGTTTTTTGACAAGCCATATCTCGGCACCCGAACCACCTAGAAGGCTGAAAGTTCAGTATTGTGATCCTGGAAACCTCCTCTTTCCAACGGTGTGCCCATTTTTGGATTAAATTAATTTGTACCAGGGAAAATCCAATCCAAAATTTTCAATGCGTATATCTCCTTAAATACGCGTCGTAGATATAGCAAAGTATGGGTTTTTTGACAACCCATATCTCGGCACCCGGACCACCTAGAAGGCTGAAATTTCAATATTGTGATCCTGGAAACCTCCTCTTTCCAACGGTGTGCCCATTTTTGGATTAAATTAATTTGTACTAGGGAAAATCCAATCCAAAACTTTGAATGCGTATATCTCCTTAAATACGCGTCGTAGATATAGCAAAGTATGGGTTTTTTGACAACCCATATCTCGGCACCCGGTCCACCTAGAAGACTGAAAGTTCAGTATTGTGATCCTGGAAACCTCCTCTTTCCAACGGTGTGCCCATTTTTGGATTAAATTAATTAGCACCAGGGAAAATCCAATCCAAAACTTTGAATGCGTATATCTCCTTAAATACTAGTCGTAGATATAGCAAAGTATGGGTTTTTTGACAACCCATATCCCGGCACCCGAACCACATAGAAGGCTGAAATTTCAGTATTGTGATCCTGGAAACCTCCTCTTTCCAACGGTGTGCCCATTTTTGGATTAAATTAATTTGTACCAGGGAAAATCCAATCCAAAACTTTGAATGCGTATATCTCCTTAAATACGCGTCGTAGATATAGCAAAGTATGGGTTTTTTGACAACCCATATCTCGGCACCCGAACCACCTAGAAGGCTGAAATTTCAGTATTGTGATCCTGGAAACCTCCTCTTTCCAACGGTGTGCAAATTTTTGGATTAAATTAATTTATACCAGGGAAAATCCAATCCAAAACTTTGAATGCGTATAGCTCCTTAAATACGCGTCGTAGATATAGCAAAGTATGGGTTTTTTGACAAGCCATATCTCGGCACCCGAACCACCTAGAAGGCTGAAAGTTCAGTATTGTGATCCTGGAAACCTCCTCTTTCCAACGGTGTGCCCATTTTTGGATTAAATTAATTTGTACCAGGGAAAATCCAATCCAAAATTTTCAATGCGTATATCTCCTTAAATACGCGTCGTAGATATAGCAAAGTATGGGTTTTTTGACAACCCATATCTCGGCACCCGAACCACCTAGAAGGCTGAAATTTCAGTATTGTGATCCTGGAAACCTCCTCTTTCCAACGGTGTGCAAATTTTTGGATTAAATTAATTTATACCAGGGAAAATCCAATCCAAAACTTTGAATGCGTATAGCTCCTTAAATACGCGTCGTAGATATAGCAAAGTATGGGTTTTTTGACAAGCCATATCTCGGCACCCGAACCACCTAGAAGGCTGAAATTTCAGTATTGTGATCCTGGAAACCTCCTCTTTCCAACGGTGTGCCCATTTTTGGATTAAATTAATTTGTACCAGGGAAAATCCAATCCAAAACTTTCAATGCGTATATCTCCTTAAATACGCGTCGTAGATATAGCAAAGTATGGGTTTTTTGACAACCCATATCTCGGCACCCGAACCACCTAGAAGGCTGAAATTTCAGTATTGTGATCCTGGAACCCTCCTCTTTCCAACGGTGTGCCCATTTTTGGATTAAATTAATTTGTACCAGGGAAAATCCAATCCAAAACGTTGAATGCGTATAGCTCCTTAAATACGCGTCGTAGATATAGCAAAGTATGGGGGTTTTGACAGCCCATATCTCGGCACCCGGACCACCTAGAAGGCTGAAATTTCAGTATTGTGATCCTGGAAACCTCCTCTTTCCAACGGTGTGCCCATTTTTGGATTAAATTAATTTGTACCAGGGAAAATCCAATCCAAAACTTTCAATGCATATATCTCCTTAAATACGCGTCGTAGATATAGCAAAATATGGGGTTTTTGACAACCCATATCTCGGCACCCGAACCACCTAGAAGGCTGAAATTTCAGTATTGTGATCCTGGAAACCTCCTCTTTCCAACGGTGTGCCCATTTTTGGATTAAATTAATTTGTACCAGGGAAAATCCAATCCAAAACTTTGAATGCGTATATCTCCTTAAATACGAGTCGTAGATATAGCAAAGTATGGGTTTTTTGACAACCCATATCTCGGCACCCGGACCACCTAGAAGGCCGAAATTTCAGTAGTGTGATCCTGGAAACCTCCTCTTTCCAACGGTGTGCCCATTTTTGGATTAAATTAATTTGTACCAGGGAAAATCCAATCCAAAACTTTCAATGCATATATCTCCTTAAATACGCGTCGTAGATATAGCAAAGTATGGGTTTTTTGACAACCCATATCTCGGCACCCGAACCACCTAGAAGGCTGAAATTTCAGTATTGTGATCCTGGAAACCTCCTCTTTCCAACGGTGTGCCCATTTTTTAAATTAATTTGTACCAGGGAAAATCCAATCCAAAGCTTTGAATGCGTATATCTCCTTAAATACGCGTCGTAGATATAGCAAAGTATGGGTTTTTTGACAACCCATATCTCGGCACCCGGACCACCTAGAAGGCTGAAATTTCAATATTGTGATCCTGGAAACCTCCTCTTTCCAACGGTTTGCCCATTTTTGGATTAAATTAATTTGTTCTAGGGAAAATCCAATCCAAAACTTTGAATGCGTATATCTCCTTAAATACGCGTCGTAGATATAGCAAAGTATGGGTTTTTTGACAACCCATATCTCGGCACCCGAACCACCTGGAAGGCCAGGAGAATGGTACCAGGGAAAATCCAATCCAAAACTTTGAATGCGTATATCTCCTTAAATACTAGTCGTAGATATAGCAAAGTATGGGTTTTTTGACAACCCATATCTCGGCACCCGAACCACCTGGAAGGCTGAAATTTCCGTATTGTGATCCTGGAAACCTCCTCTTTTTTATATTCTGCAGTTTGACAGCAACATTTTCTAGAAAATTATGACAAAATTATACAAGAACACTTTGTTATCAAAATAACGGCACTTATGTAGCTATTTTTTTACAGCACGTGACTATATTTTGAGCGAACAGTTCAAGAAGAAAAAACATGCAGAAGAATCCCAGGATAACGCATCCGAATTTCGGTCGAACAATCTTTTATCTTTTTTAAGCTAAAATAAAGACTGAATTTTCCACGAGTACATTTTGACCTTTTAGACGAATGTTGTCAAATGGGAATAAAAAAAAGAAGGGAAACGCATAAAAGGATTGAAAATTTAGATTCAACACACTTAAAAGTATTTTGCCATTGAACCAATGCAAACATACAATACATTTCTAACTCAAAGTCAAAGCCTATACTTCAAAAAATACTTAAACATTTATTATTTTAATTATTTCAAAATTAACATGATACCACTTGGAATTAATGGAATCGAAGTGTGTACTTAAGAACACATTAATGTGCCGCGCCCCGAACACTTAACCCTTATTTTATATGTGCCCTTTATATTCCTATGCCACACATTTTTATTAAATTGTCCTCTTTTCAACTCAAATTATTATTATTTTTTTTTCATACAAATGCATTTTACAGAAATTTTAACCTTGACAAAATTTATCATTTATAAATAAATCTAATTTTATCGTGTCAATATTTATACATCCATTTTTATGTATCTTAATTGAACTTTTTACAGCCTACATACATTAGATGAATCGGGATAGTTTTCCAGTCCAGCGTAGCGCAGCTAACACAATTTTTTTTTCTAAAAATAGAATGTTAAAAGTCGAGTTGAACATTTAAAGAGTAATTTAATAGAAAAATAAAGACAACAAAGAGATACCTACATAATTTTTTTTTTCTAATTATTCATCTAATAAATTTTAACAGGGTGTTCCTACTCGAACACAATTTTTGAAATCTTATAGTACAGAAACTAAATCGCTAACAGTAAAGGAATTTAAACCACAAAATAAGCAATTTCTTTTCATCAGAGGTTATGTTGCATCTAAGCGAAGTGTAGGACAAATTTTGTAATTTTTGATTTCATATGATTTGACATTAGCTATACAAAATGACATTTTTTCTCCGTCAATCAGAAGCCTTAGGTTTTCATTTCTACTCTAGATTTATATTGTTCCTTAACGAATAATAAATAAATAAACTAAAGGGTATCACATAAAAAGCTCAGCTCAAAGAATTTGTATTCTTATAGTATCTATTGTTTAGTGGAGAAATAGAAATTTGTAAAATTGTACGCTTAAAAAACTCAGTACTATTTTCTGTAAAAAGGAAAAACAAAAACCCATCTTCAATCCCTGTACCAATAAGCACTCAAATAAAGAAGCATATCAGCTTGAAATGTTCTATATACGAGTATAGTTGCAATTCTGTTCTTAAAAAAGATCAAACATTCCTCCATGTCAGCAAGTAATTTTCCAACCTTCTCAGCAAAATTTTATTAAATAATCCTCAATTTTTCCAAAGTTTCCACATTTAGACAAGTGCTCCTTATCTAAAATTTACGTTTAGCTCTTTCCAAACACACGTTCTGCATCATTTTAAGGATAGCCAAAACCTTCTTATTCTGGTGAAACATTTTGAGTAGCTGAAAATAAAATTTAAACTTTTTTTTAAAGAAAAAGAAGAGTTCAGTATTTTTAACTTCCCATAAAGTGTTATTGCTATCGGTGCGATTTGTCAAATTGAAAATTTTGACCATTCTGGATGTTTTACAGTTAATAGAATCTAACTCCGTTATTTCTAGATAATGTCCGTGTAAGTGTTCATACGTTGGCACGTTCGAGATACTCTTTTTCATTCACGGTATCTCAAAAACTAATGAAGATATCGACTTTAATTAAATTTTGTTCGACTGGTTTTAACTTGAAAAAATACAGAAAGGACTTTCATAAAATTTGGTGACCGTTTTTTGAAATATAGTAATTTAAAAAAAAGTGAAAATATCGGTTGGTTGCAAATATCTTAGGAACGGATAATGCTATGGACTTCAAATTTATTTTATTTTATACACAATGCAACTGTTAACATTTGGTACCAATTTGACACAAATCAAAAAGACTGTTGTTTTTTTTTAATATAAAATTTGAACAAAAATGTTAAAAGTTGTTTTTTGACTTGAATATGTCAAAAGTTGTCAATCATTTTAACTTGGAATTAATTTAATTTTTTACACATACATAATATATTTGTCTACAAATGATAAAATGTTGACAAATATCAAATTGACATTTCTTTACAAAAAAAATACAAAAAGTTCAAGAATATATGTAATTAGACAGTTTTTTTTTCAAAAATTTACAAATTTTTTATTATTTGGTTATGACAGAAAATAGTCATTAAAAATCAAACACTTTTCCTTCCAATACCCCTTCGCATTAACTTTTTTCAGACACTGGTCTGCAATCTTAACCTTAAGCTCAAATCAATTGCTTTCACCCTGTAATTTGTATACAATTTTTTTTTCTCTGAAAATTTTAACAAAAAGTAAACAAAACAAAAATGATCTCAACTCGATTTCCAAACTATTAAAGCTTCACATTTATGTAATTATTACCCTCTCTTTTTCAAAAACAAAAAAAAAATATTTTAGCTTCCAGAGATCGATGCGAATTGAGTGAATTGCGTTGGAAGAGGGAAAAACACACCAAAACACACCAAACATCAGATGGAATATTTGGTGGACTAGGAGGAGGTGCACATTTTTGAAAATCAAAAAAGATATCTAAATTTGAATTCTTGTTTCGCGGTGTTTTTTCAGTTTTTTTTTTTTTATTTTGTGATGTGTCCAAATTGAAAATTTGTTTATTTTTACAAAATTGTGCGATTCAATTTGTTTCTTCGATAATAATTTTCAAAACTGATGTTCTCTCTCGAAAACGAAAATATGTAGATACATATTTTGAAAAAAAAAAAAACATTCATCGTTCCGAGTGTCGCAAGCTCGTTTAGAATAAACGTTTTTATTCAAAATCACTTGCGTTCGAAAGTGCGCTTCGGTTCGGTTTTCGGCTGTTGTACAATATTTTTGAGTGTTTTTTGGGATTTGTTTTTTTTTTTGTTTCCCCAAAATAATGTGCTGTGATTTAAATTGTCGATGCTGTTGCAAGAAGTTATTGCAATAAAATATTTAAATGTTAAATTTTGTTCTAATTTAGGTCAGATTGATAAAATAAAATTGTGATTTTAATAATTTAGTTATGAAGTTCATAACTTGTAGTGATGTGAATATCCTTAAGGAGTTACCGTCAATGGAAACGGATATTTGTGGAATGAATAGAGTTCAGTTGATATCAACATGTTGTGTGGGCGGAGTGTTAATGTTGATGGCAGTTGTAGCCCTGGTGAAGTTTCGACAGAGGTAACGATAACGATTTTGTCAAAAATAATAAGTTTTTTATTTTTTTTTTTGATTGTGTATCATGATTTAAAGGTCTAGAAAATGTTTTTTGCTTTGGGCGTGGCAGGTGTACCCGTCTGTGTAGAGAATTTTGATTGCGTCTTTTAATTTACATATGTACTCGTACATTTAATAGTTTTCATTTTAGTAAAATGTTCGAAATTTTGATATAACGATATACATATAAATACAAGGCGTGTAAATTTCATTATCTTCTCATAATATGGAATGGTAACTTTGTCATTTTAATAGAAAGATATCTTTTTTCGGATTCTATAATTCTGCGGTTTTTGACTTAGCCTAATCTAATAATAATCTATTTTTCGACCGAAATGTTCAAAAAACCATAAAAACATGGAAATTTCTGGTCTTTTTCGGTCTCTGAACATTTCGATAATGTCAAATTTAAACACAATTTACGAAGCAAGGCCTTAAACATCTGATTCAAGGTGAGAAAGAGTTATACAAGATTAATATTCAGCTCAAAACAGAGACGAATCTGATATTTTTTTGACATATGTATATTAGAGTTTCTACCTGAAAATATTATTACTAGGTGTTTTTTTTTAACATTGCTCAATTAATGAGACTATTAGTAATAAAAACTCTAAGTGTTATCAAAGTAGACGTACGTCAGACTAAAAGAAAACAGACAAATTTTCTTGAGTCATCCGTATAATAGAAAGTTAATCTTTTATGAGACCATAACACGCCCTAAATCACATTTTAGTCAAATGCCGAAAGTTAAAAAAGGCTGGGAGCGACCTACACTGATAACTTCCCACTGTACCTACTTAGGAAACTTGGCATTTATTGAAGCTTTGATAATACAATACATTTTAGTAACAACAAAATTATTATCAGACTTAAGAAATTTCTCTTTTACGAATAGGTATTGAAAAATAAATTATATTGAAAATAAAATACATTTGAAGTCAATGAATTGCTTTTTGTGAAGATATTTGACGCGAAAAACAAATTTTGACATTTTTTCGTAAATTTTAGTTTTAGTTTCATATTTTTTATAAAAAAAAACTTATAATTTGATATTCGTCAAATATGTACAATATGTTAACAGTTGTATAATGTATAAAATGAAATATATTGTAAGTTAAAATAATTGAAAACTCTCGATATATTCAAGCCAAAAAAAACTTTTAGCAATTTTTTCTAAATTTTTGTTTAAGTTTTTCATTATTCTTATAAAAACTGTAAAATCAATTGGTGTCGAAAATGGAGAATTTACTTCTAATTGCATTATGCATAAAATTAAATAAATTTGAAGTCAAAATCATTGCCAACTCTCAAGATATTCGTATCAAAACACATTTTTTACTAATGTTTTGGGAGATTATTTTGTAGTTTTTTATTTTTTGCAAAAAAAACTGTCAATTTTAATTTTACCAGATGTCAAAAACGTCATTTTACATGGTAGAAAATTGTTTTGAAGAGAATATAATTTTTCCTTCAGTGTATATTTGTGAGTTAAAAACTTTTTTCTGGTTTTTCTATTTTAACAAAATAACGGTATGTTCCACTTTTTTATCAAGTTTATACTAAATCTGTATCGCATCACAATGTATACAAGAAATTTTATTTGAAGTCAATAGTCCGTTTCTGAAATATTTGCTATAAACCAAAATGTTCACTGTTTTTTTAAATTGCTATAGTGAAAAAACCGCTTGACTAATTTTTATGAAAGTCCTTTCTGCTTCTTTTGAAGTTATAACCTATCGAACAAAATTTAATTGGAGTCCATATCGTTCTTGAGATACCGTTGACGAAAAATCGTATCCTGAACTTACGAACGTACCTACACAAGCACACACAGACATCTCTCTACATCTCCAGATTTGTCAAAAATTTCAATTTGACAAATCGGACCGATTACAATAACTCCCTATGGGAAGTTAATAATTGACAAGTTTTACATGTTTGTGTTTTAAAATAAAACCAAAAATCTACCATTTACCAATTTAATTGAGATTTGAAAATTTTGAAATAGTAAACTTCGTTTAAAATTCATTTATGTATTCTATTTCAATGAAGAGTGTTTTTTCAGTTTATTCATCAAATCAACTTTTACATACATACATGTATCATCAGTCATCACATCATAATGGTCCTCGAAAACAGTGGCAATTGAGTGTGTTTTTTACCTTTTTTGCCAAAACATCAGTTATTTCCCACAAAATTTGTTTTCTTTTTTTGTTTCCTTTTTTTTTGAAACAGAAATTCATAACCTAAATGTTTTAACCATGATGTAAATATTTTTTAACGTTTCACCGAACGCACCTAGAATTCGTATTCTGACGGCAAATAAAACCAAATAAAAAATAAAAATAAAAAACACTCTCACGTCTTATATAGCCTATCGGAATGTATGTATGTATATTGTATATTGAATAAAATAGCTTCTGGCTTTTTATGTATTTTTTTTTTTGTTTTGCTTCCAATTTCAATAAATTTTGTAAACAAAAATAAAAACTGCTAGGTAATCTCTTTCCTAGTTTGATTTTTGACTTATGCAGATAGGTGAGCATTAAATTCAGGAACGGAGTTGGTGACTTTCGAAAGAATTGGAGTTGAAAACACATGTAATTGGAAAAGAATTGGGTTGAAACTATAAATTGAAAAAAAGTTTTAAAAAATGATGGCAAAAAATAGTCGGTCGCCATGGGCTTTCACGGAAAAGGGGACGACCTGCGATTAATTTATGTTATACTGATCCGGCTCTGTGATGTTAAAAAAACATAACTTACCTAACTTTTGTGTTTGAAATCAATTGGAATTGAATATTCATTTGTAACACAAATAAAAGCTACCGCAAAAAAAAGAATCCAGCATTTGTTTTTTGGTTCTAACTGATTTATTAAAAAATGTTCCGCGAAATTTATTATAGGTATGTAAATAGTTTTTTTCTGTTGAGTTCACTAAGGTTTGTTTCAGATAATTTTGCGGAAAATTTAGACAAATATTGCTAAAATTCAAACCACGAGAGCAAGCTCATAAATCAAGAACCAATTCCTCTGTGTTTTTTTTTTTATTATTAATAAAAATATATTCATAAAATTAGGGAAGAATTATTTACAATGATATGGTCGAGTTCCACTTAGAATTCTGCTCAATTCTCATTAAAGTTTTAATAAAAGAATAACCATTTATTACTGATGATAAATCTTGAAAAATTGTGCACGAATTCAGTAAAAACAACGGATGACTTTGGTACAATCTTTATTTTTGGAAAAATCAATTAAAATTACTAGAGGACTCTTGTAAATAACATAGGAAATTTGTTACGTCCACAAATTAGTTTAAAAAAGTGAAGAACAAAAATTAAGTGTCAAAATTACCAAAATCACAGATGGTTATCCTGTGAAATCACAAACGTATCTTTAAATGATCACGTTTAAATCCAAGAGAATGAATTAACAAAAGTCGATAAATGAAAGATTAATTCTGATTCTGAAAAAAACATCGATAAATTTGACAAAATTACGTACGGAAAGGTGTCAAAGTTACGAATGATTCCCGTTAAAGCACAATCAAATCAAGTAAAAAATCACAATTTTTAAAAATTATGAGCCAAAACAAAAATCACAGACGAATCTTATAAAAACACCAATGCACTTAGCATAATTACGAATTAAATTCTTCAAATGAAACATATCTAATAAAACCACTCACGTTTCTGGTCAAATTACCGACAACTTAAACTGATTAAATTACAAAATCTACCGGATTTCCGAAAATATGTTATATATAAGAATACTGATGCGTCAAACATTACTTCCGTTCTTGAGTTGTTTGAAAAATTTTTCCAATCTGTATATTCAATTCCTGGTATGGATAACATTTTTTGTATGCCCAATATACCAAGTAAGGTTGATATTGGTGAAGTAGTTGTGAAGTGCTTTCAGGACTAAAATCACTTAAACCTAAATTTAACTCTGGTGCTCGATGGTATACCCGCTATATTTTTTAAACAGTGTGCTTCATCACTTTGTTATCCTCTGGTTTGTTTATTCAATAAATCTCTTTCTGAAGGAGTTTTCCTTAACACTTGGAAAATGTCTTTCCTTGTTCCAATTCACAAATCTGGTTCTGAGAATATGGTGGAAAATTATAGAGCTATCAGCGATTCCAAAATTGTTCGAGAGCATTGTAAAAAATAAAATAGAGTTTTTAATTAAAGAATCTATATCTGAATTACAACACGGCTTTATATCTGGAAGATCTACCACTACCAATATGGCTCTGTTTTCTAATTATATTATAAATTCTTTAGAGGGAAAGAGTCAAGTTGATGCCATATACAGATTTTAGTAAAGCTTTTGATTCTGTGCTGTGAATCATCGCACCCTGCTGCAAAAACTAGAAATATTTGGCTTCCACTCTAAATTTCTTAGTTGATTTTATCTTACCTCACTGGTAGGTTTCAAAAAGTCGTCATCGATAAGTCTTTTTCTAGGTCTATTGAATGTACTTCTGGTGTACCACAGGGCAGCCATCTAGGACCTCTTCTTTTTAATAATGATATTACTTCAGCTATAAATCACTCCCAGTGTCTTTTATATGCTGATGATTTAAAATTATTTTTTCAGATAAAAAGAGTTGAAGACTGCTAACTTATGCAATCTGATATTAACCGGATTGTTGAATGGTGTAATAATAATAGCTTAAAGTTGAATATAAAAAAATGTAATGTGATCTCATTCTATAAATCTAATATCCATATTAATTTTAACTACTTGATTGGATCTAACTCTCTATCTCGAGTAGTAAAAATTAAAGATCTTGGCATAATGCTTGATTCAACTTTTTCTTTTAAAAGTCATATTGACTACATTGTTAGTAGAGCGAATTCACTCGTGGGTTTTATAAAGCGAAATTGTGTTGATTTTAGTGATCCCTATGCTTTACTATCACTTTATACATCCCTTGTTAGATCTGTACTTGAATACGCGGATGTTATATGGAATCCATCTTTTAAGTCTTATTCTAACCGCATTGAAGTAGTCCAAAGGCGCTTTACAAAATTTATATATTTTTCAAAATGAAATGGAATTTTACCCCAGATTATAGAGCTAGATGCCTTTTGCTTGGAATTAAGTCTCTTGAGTCAAGACGAATTATTCATGATGTGATGCTTGTGAGGGATGTGTTATGTTATCATATAAGATGCCCTCAACTCCTTACAGTGATACCAATATATGCCCCGCTAAGATCATTTCTGTCAAGAGATTTGCTTTTTGAGCGGTACCACAGGACAAGCTATGGTAGCAATGAGCCAGTTTCTAGAGCTATAACTCACTTCAACAAAGTTTGCAAAATATATTGATTTAAGCTATTCAAGAGATTCTTTTAAAGCTATTATCTTACTCTTATTTATTTTTTAATTTATCTTTGTATCATTGTACATTATATTTATTATTACTTTTAAGTCATAATCTGTTAGCTGTAAGATGCTTGTAGGTAAATAAATAAATAAATAAATAAAGCAAAAAAGATCACAGATTATTCCGAAAAAAAAATCACAGAAAAATGTGAGAAAATCACTGGCAAATCGTTGCTGCTCTTAGAGCCATCTGCCTGTTTACTGATGGTTTACTCAAAAAGGTTGCTAATTTTTCATTTTATTAAAATATCATAAAATTTAACCAATCTTAAATATTCATTGAATGAATATTAACTTAAATATCAAATTGAAGGACTGTGATATTTGATATACAAAAAAGGCTAAAAATCTCATAGCCTTTTATTTTTAACCAAACAAAATTTTGAATTTGACATCATCCCTGCCACAATAGGGTCTAATTTTTCTCATCAATCAAAAAAAAGGTCAAGGGAAAATAGAAAGATTCACTCACCGCACATTGCTGATGTGTGTGTGGGTGTGTGTGTGTTTGTATAAGTATATTTATATTTGCAAGACCATCAGCATCGGTTTACCCTTTCTTCGAGCAGTAAAACTAATTTAAATGCTGCTTAAATTCCCGTGGGCCGTAGGGTAAGGGTTTCGCCGACCACTTGACGGTCTCTTGTCTCCGTTCTCTGCATGCCGGCCGTCCGCCCATATCGCCCTCAGCATATTCCGCACGCAGTGCATTGCGCGTACTATGACGCGACAACCCTTCAGAGTCCAATCCAAAGCTTGTACAAGTTTTTTTTTCACTTCACTTTCAAAAATTCATGAATGAAGAAAGTGGGGACAAAAAATGTTCATAGCTGTGTGATGAAATTATTCTTCCATCCTCCAACGCTCTTCCCCTGTTTGTTTTCATCGCCATGACCTCGGGAATCATGCCTTAGGGCTTGGCATTAGCGTTGGCGTTGGCGTTCTTCTTATGTGATACAAAATAAAACAATTATAAAAGAACAAAACACAAAAAAGACCAAGAATCGCACTAGCTGTTCCAGAGCCTTACCCTCCCGAGCCCTATAGGGACTTGCTGTCCAAAATTCTGCCATGCTCCTTAATTTAACTGTCTGACATTTGTATTTGTACCCATTTTTTCTGGAATTAATGTTTTATTTTTTTTTTGCAGGTGCTACAGAACATTACTTAAATTTCATAGTTTACGCTCGGCTATTGTTGTATGCCTTCTGGTCATAAACACTTTGGAATTGGGAAGAGCTTGTCTGCCGTTAAGTCAACAGTTTTTAACAACACTTAAAGGTGTCAGTAATGAAAGTGCGGCTGCAAGTGACAGTTATAGCAGTATGAAAAATAATTACACAGATTTAAGGGCAACTTACGAGTATAGTGTTCCTTTACGCCACCGAAGTTTGCCACACATTGTGTTTTTATTGCCAGGACTTTTGGAAATTTGGAATGCTGTCGTGGCAATTTGTTTTACCCTTGTTTTGCTGACCTTTCACCGAATCATCGAATTAAAATATGCTGTTGGTAAGTGATGACGTTAAGTTTAATAGACATACTTTTTTATTTTTAATGGAATGATTAACACTCCGTGGCACTTGATTGATAATGACAATTGGTTTTTAAGGTTTTTTTTTGTAAAAAAAACATGGAATATTATAAGAACTGTCGAAAGACTGGATTAAAATTGGAGCACCCTCATAAAAGGCCTGTAACAGAAGTGTTGACATTTAAAAAGTATTTATCGACTTTCTTGTTTCCCCCCCCCCCCCTTTGATTGTTTGTCAGTTAGAAAAAAAGCCATTTCGACACTACAATATTCAATACAAAATTATTTAACGGTTATATAGTCTTGCTTTGGAGAAAAATGAATTAAAAAGACAGTTAAACTGAGAGCCTTTTAAACTGTACCAAAATGTGGGTAGCAAAATCTCCACAAAATTGTAACAATGTGAACAAATCAAAAATATAATGTATCTTAGAAACATTGTGTGTAAATATTTACAGTCTCTATTAAATAAAGTTTTGTTTAATTAAATTCGAATTCCGAATCATTGATTTTAAGATCAAAATGTCAAATGATTAAGATTTGGGTAAGCAGACTGCTAACCACTTTTTACCCTCCATACAACACATTCAAGTCGAACTATCAGCTTGCTTTCTTACTAAAAAAACGCCTCAAGTTTCACTCAAATTAATAGGTCTTCAGGCTGCGTTCTGATGGAATTCTAATTGGTCAAAATTTTCAAATCATATTTCCAAGACGACCGACGTCATCTATGTACATATGTTGTGTGGCGTAAGCATGTTTTGCCATGATGTCGCCTATCAAAAAATATACTAGTAAGGACTTTTCGAGCTAGGTGTCCTGCCCACCACAGTCTTCGAGCTTATTTTTTTCAAGATATCTGCTTCAAGGTAGTTCGCATACAATTCATGATTGGAGCATGTCCGAAAACGTCCCTCAAATACGGGCCAATAATTCTCTTTAAGACCTTCCTCTCGAACACGCATAAGAGGAGTGCCTTTTACGAGTACTAAGATCTTGTATTCATTTGTACCGGCAGAACCATAGTATTGTACAGCAGCAACTAAGAAGTTATAAAGATTTTTGAATTTAAAAATACCTTTGCAAAACTAGTAGGTTTTATTCCATTTTTAAAATATTATCTAATAGAAGAGTTTCTGAAAGAAGACTAACTTTTGCCTTTTGATATATCTGCCTGTTACGATGTTACAAAATGTGTCAAAACTGTACCGCTCTATTAACTGCCTGGTTCCCTCCAACAGTTATTGTTTCTAAGTTCTCAGTATCACATTCTGGTAGTTCGGACAGTTCGTGTAGGCAATTCGTATACAGTGCAGTTTCGTGAGGTGCAAAAATTAGTTTCAGAAATAGCTAATGGCACAATAAGAGTTTTAATGTCATTAAGCTCGTTTAGGGCCTTGAGTTTGCTCGTTTCAACCCTTCCCTTTGTGATCACGCAATTGTCGAAAAACTAACACCAATCAAATTGACAGAATTTCTATAGAACCTAAAACAATGCCGACCTCAATCAAGTGTCACATGATGTGTTATAGTGTTCAATCAATTTATCAACTTATTCATAATAAAGCCTTTATCTATGAATGATTACAACTTAACATCAATTTATTATCATCCACACATCACATACGTACCGTACACGTATCTAGATATTATAATCCATTGGATCCAAAAATAGCTACACACAACAGTTTTGTTTATTTTGTTGTTGTTTTTGTACTTTGCTGTCTCTTTTCAGGATTTTTATATGCAAGTGTGCCAGCAGTGCTTTACATTTCGTTTGTACGATTTTATAAATTATCCGAAATCACTTTTGCCAATAACAGCATTTACGAAATGGAAGCTTTCGTTCAGTTTTCCAGTGGATTGTGTTTGTTTTTGTTGAGCATAACTGATGCATACACCATATACAAACAGGTGAGATTGTTGAGTTTTTCAGATGTGTGAGTGAGTGTATATATAGTGTAAAGTAAAGTATAGCTGTAAACGAATGTTAAAGATAAACAAATTCAATAGGGTTGCCATCATACAGTAACAATGCATGTGTAGTGTATGTATGTATGTTGGGGGATATTATTGATACTTGGCATTATTTCCATCAGAATGTGCAAGAACTTGAAAATGAAAAGCCGTTTACCTACTTATCTATCGATTGTAAATGTAATGTTCTGAACACAACTCGAACTCAGTGTGTTGATGGGGGAGGGGGGCTTCTATTTATGAAGATTGATCAGATTTATGAAGCAGATAACATTTTGAGTGATAGGTTGTTATTGATGTCGATGTTTTACCAGATTCATAATTAAGAGGGATTGCATTTTTGATAAATTAATGCGGTGGTGGCTGAGGGAACATAACAGTTAATATTTTCTTTAGTTTTTCGTTTTGGATTGAACTTTGCGGCTCCTATATTTATGCAGGTGAATTAATATTAACGATCGAGAAATTATTTTATTCAAAAAAAGAATCAAGTTCACTTGTTAACTGCGTTCACTCAGACATGAAAAAGAAAAGAAGTATACAATTGTGTCAAGTTCAAAGTTAATGAGTATCAACGATTTGAAGTAATTGACATTGACACTATACATTATAAGAGAAACTTTTAATTAAATTGACTAAACTAATTAAAACATCAAAGCCAATTCTATCAGTAGTTTTTATTTATATCTACTTTATTTATAAATATTTTTGCATTTGTTTACACTTTGAATTTAACGACCTTAAATCTTTGGAATACGAAATGTTCCAATTCATGATTTTTAGTGATGGGGAAAATAAAATAAATAACTAAAAAAAACTTTTAGTTCAACGTTTTTTTCCTGTTTAATTTTATTTCACAGCGCAACAAACCACTTCTAGAAACTAAAAAACTATCAGATGAAGATGAAAAAAACATTGGCTATAAACACTCATGTTCGACATTCTATTCAAAAATAATATTTTGGTGGTTAACACCTTTATTATGGCAAGGCTTTAGGGAGCCCTTGGAACAAGAACATCTCGGGCACATGCGTGAAGAAGATAGTGCTAGAGCTTTCTACGATCAATTTTTATTAATTTATAAAACTGCAAGTGCGGTAAGTTTAAACAAAAAAATTTATAAAAAAAACAAACTTTTTAAAAAATGCTATAAAAATGACAAAAAAGATACAAGATTAAATTAGAACTATTTTTTTAGGGTAACTTATATTCAAGTAATATTAGTACTACTTACGTACAACTTTCAGAATCTCCTGTATGCAAGACATTTCTAGAATGGAGGGGATCAAATCTCTGAGCAAGCTGTGTATACTCACTTTTATATTACAAATGTAAAATATAAATATACATACTACTACTCACAAGTCACAAGACCCATCGTTGCTGAAAAATCTTTTAGTTAAAACAGACTGAGATTAAATACAATCCTACGATTTAACATAGCTTAAGCACTAACCAGCACGCCAAGAGCACTGAAATAGTGTCCAAAGAAAAACCCATATTCTGATTCCATATAAAGTAGGGGTTTATTTAACCTGCTTAATTTGTGTGCCTCACGAGAATTATTTACATTTAGCCTCAGTCTTTGGTCAAGAATGTAAAACGTAAAGATACTCCTTTTTCTATGTTACTCAATCTCAAGTACCCAACCTCATCCGATTTCCTCTAATTCGGGATTTCATTTCAGATGTAACCCACTCTATACTCCTGTATTGTTCTTTTTAAGGTTTTTATAAAACAAAATATATTTATGCATTTCTCAAGAGGACTTAAAACGTATTCCCTTCATTCATTCCTTGTGTAATCTTCATATACCCATATCACTCAAAAAGCTCGATTCGGTACGAGAACAAAAAAAAAATTAACACATCCCAAATTCCCAACTTCGTGAAAGTAATGTAAATTATGAATTGAATATAAATTCCCAAACGCTCTCGATTTCACAAATCCAACAAGTTCACAAGCATTATCCGCACATTCTAGTTCTGAAGCTTTTCAAAAACCTTGCAGATTCCTCCGTTCCTGGTATTCTCATATCCATATTGCATATCACATCACAACGCATATCAAAGACTCAATCATATCGTCACTTCAAAAACTTGATTGTAGGGATTGAGAATTCAGAATTCGTTTGTGTTCTTCTCATCCGAAATATTTCTACTCCATTTCCACCCAACAGGGCAACAAGCACCCATCACTATGGTTATGCTATTTGAAGAGCAGTTGGCCGATGTTTACTCTTGGAGGATTACTGAAATTCTTCGGAGATCTATCGGCCCTTGTCGGGCCGATTTCAATTGATTTAATTGTTTCGTACGTCGAGCAATTGTACAAGTACCAACAATCGAGACTCCTGATGGAAATGGAATTAGAAGTGAAAAAACAAAACATCTCGGAGGATCACGAGCAACAACTGGACAAAACTTTTCTACAAATTGGTAATAAAACCGAATTCATCAATATTTATTATGTACCTATAGATAAATGCCCATCAAAATAGGGATTTGCAATGTAATAACTTTACATACCATACGACCGACCGGCCGACGCACGTTCTAATGGTTTAATATTTTCAGCCAATCTCAGGAATTCCCACATTGCCGGACTATTTGACCACCATTATCATCTGGAGAGTTTGCCTGTCCCCCTTGCGTCCAAAACGGACATAGTAATTTACCATCCCTGCTGGGCGGATTTTCTGTCAAATGGATGGGCCATTGCTTGGTGTGTTTTTGTGGCATCGTTGGCACAAGGCACTCTTTCGCAAGCCTCAACACACATTTTGAATATGACTGGAATACGAATAAAGACATCCTTGCAAGGATTAATTTATCGAAAAACACTACTCCTAAGCTCGAGCTGCTCTCCAACAGACCCAACAACAAAAATAACTGGTAGTTCCAGTACTACAAAGAGTCACCTAAATGATAACCAGGGGGCTGATGATGGTAAAGTTGGACAAGTCAACAAACACAAACACAATCATCATCAGTTGAAGCCCAAATTGAAGGAGAATAGAGGCAGTTTTACAAAACCGATTAGTTGTGAAAACGATGTTGGAGCAGTAACAAATCTTATGTCAGAGGATACCCTGAATATTATGTCATTCTTCTGGATAGCCCACTATGTTTGGGCAATACCATTAAAGGTAAATCAACCAATCACTTTAGCTTAGTATATGGTAGGCATTCATAATCGTATTTCGTATATGTATACATGGACATTGGACAGGACATGGTTTTAATGATGCGTTATGGGTTATACTCGTTATCAGTTTGAAAATGTAATAATTCGTGTTTTCTCGATAAGTTATTTGGAGTGAAATGAAATTAATATGCAGAAAAGACTTAAAAATATAACTTACATAATTCCCCTTTCGTTTTCATATTCATATTTTGAGGTAGGTGTAATCTTCCAACTTTTTGACATTTAATTTTGTTAATTAGGTTTTCCAAAACTTGTCGATTGTCTAGTAGAACAGCGCAAACATGACATGTCGTAGTTCTCATAAAGACTATCACTTTGACTTGACTGTATTCAAGTCGAATGTTTAAGAGAACTTTGTAAAAATATTTTGGTAAAATAATATGTAAGCAAAAAGACCGTCGATTTATTTGTCAGTTATTTACAGCTTTTTAAGCTAAACAGCTGTTAGTAAATATTGCTTGCACTGAGTAAAAAAAAAAATTAAAAAAACAGAATACTTTTTTCAATTCTTGAGTTAAAATGTTGTGTAAGTACTTAGTAAAGCTTGTGTCTGCCTCATTTGTTAAACTTTCAACTAAGACTAAGTTCAATATTACCTAAACCTAAATTTAGACCGACAATTCTAACTTAAGTAAAATAATTTATACACATTAAAGGAAAACCTTGCGTAGGAACTTTTTGAGTTGAACAAGTTACTATAAGTCAAAGTAACAATGTCCACCTGGTCTTAAATTATTGTTAGTTGTACAACGGATTAAGTGAGACAATCAGTCAGTTAAACAGTACTGGCATACTCGTAGTTTCAAAAATATTTGATAAATTGAAGTAAGGCGTTAAAAAAAAAACCAGAAGTAGTTTTTAAAAGCTTAGTATTCCATCAAAATTAGTGACCTTACTCAAATCTAACTGAAAATAATCCTATAACAGAGAAAACACATGCGTCTACAATTCTCTCACTTATCTTAAAGACATTTTCTAAAAAGAAAAAAAAATCAGCTCAAATCCCAAACACCCTATAGCCTATATTACTCTTAAGTTAGTCCGCTCATTAATTAAAAACATGTCCGCCGTCTTTAATTAATTTTTTTTTTTGTTATACTTGCTCCCATTTTCCACAGATTGGCGTGGTAATATATTTGCTTTACATGCAATTGGGAGAAAGTGCAATTATTGGCTCATTCGTGTGCATCCTCACTTTGACCCCTTTGCAATTTCTAATTGGAAAAGCAATGTCAAATAACTCGGAAATTGTGGCGGTAAGTTATGTGCGTTTGTATTGGTTTGGTCTACTAACTCGTACACACTGTAAATGCATATATAATCTCTTATGAATATTGCATAAGTTGTGGGTGTGTGTGTGTTGTACAGCCTGAACCACACTATAATCCCATTTAATGTTAATGTTGGCTGAGAAATGGTCCGAGTATGTATATTGTATATTGTAAACACATTGAATATGGATTATTATCAACACTGATATGCCTGGATATGCATATAACGGTACTATGTTTCCTTTGAAAATTAGCTCTTAATTGCTCAACTATTATGGGCCCTTTACTGTGGAGCCTTTGTGTGCAGCCCGACCATTTGTAGATACAATATACATATGTATACGTCAGGCTTTAAACATTATGTAGAAGATACTTTTATCATTTGATTATTTTGACAGAAATGTACAGATGAACGACTGAAGAAGACACATGACGTTTTGTGTGGCATAAAGATTATCAAATTAAATGCCTGGGAAAGGGTTTTTGGGGATAAAATACGAGCTGCTAGAAATAAGGAACTGCAGTACCTCAACAAGGATTCATTTTATTGGACATTAATGAGTAAGTAAACCACTGGCATTGATTTACTAGAACTTTGTCTTTGTCGAACTCCAAAGTCAACTTTTTTTCACCACTCTTGTTAAATCCTTTTCAATTTCTCTTATAGCATTTATTACCCATGCATCAACTGTTTTAATAACATTTGTTACGCTAGCTGTTTACGTCAACTTGGGAACCCTCAACGATGGTATCAGCATAAACAATACCATTCTCTCGACAATAGTTGTGGCTTCTAACGGAAGCAATACGTCAGCAAACATTAAGCAAAGCTCCTCGACGATGATGAACAAAAGTGAGCAAAAGGTAGTTCAGTTTACAGCAAGTCGATTGTTTTCCGCTCTGGCCCTCTTCAACCAGCTTACCGTGCCCTTGCTGATTTTTCCCATTACTGTGCCAATAATCATTTCCGCCATTGTTAGTACTCGACGATTGGAGAAGTTCCTTCGTGAACGTGAAGTTCAAAAGCAGTTCGAAGGCATTCGCCACATGGCTCGGATACTCAGCAAGAGCGACGCATCTTTGGACATGTACGAAGAAAATGAATTCCAGAGGGCAACTCCCACTCTGCCGTCGTCCGCGTCACCGCTGCCACCGCCATACACGCCCACTGCATCGTCGTGTTCCTTGCCATCGCCCTTATCCAACACTGTCACGTTCAATTCTGCAATTCAACTTCCAAACAATCAGCCATCATCGACAAGTTCAAGCCCACAACCACAACCATCGCCTCAGCCCTCTCCGTCTCCAATTCCGGTAGTTGCTTCGTCCACCGAGAATTTGATTAAGCACGACAATGCCAGTAACGGTGCCTGTGACGCAAAACAACTCGAAAAGGAAGACTATTCAACAAGACAAGAAGACTCAACGGAAGGTGAACGACGACGACGCCGAGCATCCCAAGACAAACCCTACGGTCCGAGCGATTGTCAAACATCACTCAAAAAACACAAGGACCTGATTCGGAGTTCCCGGATCGAACGGTCTAGATCGAAACACCCGAAACTGTCATCGACCAGCTCGTTGCAGTTCCAGGCTGCCGATAACTTGGCTGTGCTCGTCAAGAATGGACTTTTTTCCTGGACAAATTGCAATACGTTGTTTCGGATCGATAGTTTGGAAATACCTAAAGGTACGAAAGGGGGGGGGGGGAGAATGGAGATACGACGTATTCGTACTCCCCAGGTCTTCAACGTACAACTTGATTTAATGGAATAATGTTTTCGTCTTTTCGCATTTTTTTTTTGGTTTTATTTTGTTTTTTGTTTCTTCTTCGTTGCTTTGTTTATAGGTTCACGTTTTGTTCTTGTCTTACAGGTCGGCTCACCTTGGTTGTTGGGAAAAGTGGGAGCGGAAAGTCTTCCCTATTGGGTGCTCTGCTAATGGAAATGCAACAAATATCCGGTGAAATTGTGTGGAATAAGTGAGTTCTGGGCTATGGGAAATATGTATGTATATAAATCGATATTGTGTTTGATGGGTTTAATATTTTCGGAGTAGATGAAATAATGTGTGTGCGATTCAGAACAGAAGGTTTCAAAATGATTGGAACAGATGTGCATCGATGAATGATTTAACCTTTATTTCAGGAGTACAAGTACAAGTCTATTATGTTTCCAAGAATTAATAATTTCAACTTTTCGTAAAAAAAAAAAAAAACAAGTGAAGGGGAAAATTATGGGTCGACGAATCTGTAGAATATATGTACTTGTTTCTGGTTTGAGTTAGGAGAGGAAAATTACCCACCTTTACCGAGTTTTTACTACAAAAAAAACATTTTTTTTCTGCTCAATACACCAAATATAAATCGTCTGGGGCAAATCATGGGGGAACTTCCGCCAGATATAAGAATTACACGCACTTTTTCATTTGTAGCCCAATTTAGTGATTAATTTATAAGCTTAAGTTCCAAAATTAATTTAATTTTTGTTTATTTTTTATTCTTGGATTCTTCGTATTATTTTTTTAATGTTTAAAATTTTGGAAAGAAGTGGAAAAATTAGATCAAATCTTATTTCCAGAATTTTTTCAAAATACTTTTTATCAATTATTATTCAATTTTTCTATTTTAGGAGCAAATAAAAAATGATTATTTTTTTGAAACATTTAAGGAGGTAATAACATACAAGTCAACAGAGTTTTAAAATGAAATAATTTCGAATCCATTTCCTAATCACTCTGACTGTGATGAACATAAATATAAATAGACGAATTAATTCTTTTTACTGTCAGAAAAATCCTCATTAGTTGTTCGTCTTCACTTGTTATAAATTAAGTTTGTAAAAATCCCTGAACCCTGAAGAAAATACCTGTCGCATTTTTCAAAACTTTGAAAGCATAAAATGTGATTTATTAACCTTAAGTAAGGAAAAACTATTTTAAATAATAATAATTGTAAATCAATATACCTACATATTATATTGTCCTAACCTTGAAAACTTAATGTACATTTTAACATTTTAAAAGAGGTTTATTTCAAAAACCAAACATCATGCCCGCAATGCAGTCATTATACCTTTTCGAAGCGTGTATCCAATCCACTGCCAGTTGCGCCTTCGTATAATCGTATTGACGGGTTCCTGACCTGTTCGCCTATATAAGTCCTCCTTAGAGACACAATTAGGCCAGAAAACCCATAAGATGTTTCGAAGACACCTATTAACGAAGGCTTGCACTTTCCTGGTAATTGTTGTTGTTATTTTTCAGATGCTGCAACCATAAAGTAGAACTGATTCGACGTTAGAGTTAAACAGTAGTAGCTTTGTGTTCAAGCTGAGAGATTTGTTCTTCAAAAAATTGGATACCATCCCGAAGGATACTTCCAAGGTATTGGAAGCTCTCTACTTTCTCTACAGCTTGTCAAGCTCCCGAGGCTCAATATCTTTGTTTTTCCTGTATTGATTTTCAGCCCCACAATTTTTGCTTCTCTCTTCACCCTTGTTGCCATTTGATGGAGATCCATGATCCTATACAATCATACATCGTCTGCGTAGTCAAGAAGTCAGAGTCCATCTTATTACTCCGTTTCCTGTCAAAACCATTCGCTGTACATCACTCTTAAATAGATTCAAGAGAAAATATTCGAGTTCTTGTCTAAGCTTAGAATTATTATTACCCTTTTTTTGAACTACTTATACCTTATTTTTGATTAGATAGATAGATAGATAGGAAAATAGATAGATAATTTCTTTATTTAACAATATAAATTATGTACAATAAATTTCCGTTAAGAATACAGACCTGGCAATTCTGCTGTCTGCCTGAGCCACATTTTATAATAAGATACAAATATAAATAAATTTAAAATTTAATTATAATGAGATAAATTATATTTTGACTTCCACCAATTTTGAAATAATTCGAAACACAAAAATTAATTAAATATCAAAACGATGTGAAATTAAAAACGTTACCAATATCAATTTTTTTTTTAAACAGAAAATAATAAATTATCAATTTTGTAATGATATGAAACATAAAAAGTAGTAATAGTATTAAGAAACATTGTTTCAAACTCAAAAAGCAAAAACTGCTTGAATTTATGTAGAGCTACAAAAAACTGTTGCGGTAATTTCGAGCATGTTTGCAATATCTATACATTGTTGACCATTTAGGATTTCATAAAGACGAATTGGTGCCAGATAACTCACTTCAAAATGGAGTCGTCCGGTTTCTTGGAGTAGAGGGCAAGCAAAAAAGGGTCTTCAGGTTCTCTTTTGTTATGTCAGATCAGTTTGACTCGTTTGGAATAAACGAGTCATCATAAAGTTTGTTTAAATATGCTAGTAGATGATTTTTAAATTGATATTGATTGGGGATTCTTTTCGGCCAACAATAGGTTTTTAAAATGAGGTGCTAATGTTTCAACGCCGCGCCGAGGATAGTAACCAGGCTCCTATCACGTTTATTTGCTTATTTCTTTTAAAATAATAACTTATTTTTTAGGTAAAAAAAGTACTAGTATTTAATTTGTTTATTCATTTCTAACGATACATTTACTATAGAATAAGCTGACACGCCTCAAAAAGAAACCAAATGAATAGTTAACTTAATTGTACCAAACTATATGCGAATATAATCAGAATTATAGACCTCAACAATCATCATATGTACATAGTTTAATGCAAAAGGTTCAACAAAATTAAACACTTCCCCTAAACTTTTCACTAAAATCCGTCCAGTCGTGTGAACCTCATTCAACTCTCAACATCCATGCAAATAAAAAATACTTAATAAAAACAAATTCACAAAAACAATCAAGAGTGAGATTAATGAAAATCAAAACCATACAGTTCCTCAATCTTCCATACACTTAAAGCTTAACCATTTATTAAATCGAAGGCGAAGCACACATAATTTACATCGCTACATCCGATACCAACGAAGCAGTCATGCATTTTATAATTCATCTTTAAACTTAATTTTAATTTTCTGATTAACCATCCCTTCAACTCTTGAGAATCCCTGGGAATTTCAATATTTTTAATATTAAAAGTGTATTTTAATTTCCAATTTAAATTATATTCCAAAAAAAACACACACACAAAATATTTTTATATTACCAGCACTTAAACGATCCCACATACGAGTACGAGTATGTATACACAAATGTTTGTTCTTCGTTATTAAAAAATAAAAACAAAAAAAATATTTTCGTTTATTAAGAAATAATTTTTTAAATTAAGTTGCCTCATTTCCTTATTTTTCCTGAGGCTTGCCACATTTAAATTCGTCGCTGGCAATTTGTACGCACATTACGAGAAGGGAGGGCAGAAAAAAAGAAAATAACCATTTGTCAAGCAAATACCCATTTTCTCGATTAAAAAAGAAATAAAAGGAAAAACACATATTTCGGTAATGTATACTCACATCTTCCTCCTCCTTAGGTTATCCTTCAAAAGGAAAAAATCCCAGGAGCCAGAAAAAAATTTCAACTGGCAAAATATAAATTTGTCATTTCTCTCAATCATCCCGGTTTGATGTACCAAAAAATAGAAGTAGATACAATATGCCATTATTTCTTTTTTTTGTGTTTTTTTTTTGCAACCTGACACCAATTTATAAATAAATAAAAAAAAATATTTCTACACTCCTTCGCAGATTCGCAACAATTGCATATGTCCCCCAAGTGCCATGGCTCCAACATGCCAGTATACGTGAGAACATCCTCTTCGGCGAGTCGTTTCGTCCGAAACGATATAACATGGTCCTGGAATCGTGTGCCCTTAAGCCAGATATAGAACTGATGCCCAAAGGCGATATGACAATAATCGGCGAACGTGGCATAAATTTGTCGGGAGGACAAAGACAGCGTATTGCCATCGCAAGATCCTTGTATTCCTCGGCGAATGTTGTCATCATGGTGAGTTGGTATATTTTTTGGACGAAAATATTTTTCTATTTCTATTATTAGATTTAAAGAATTTCCACAAAAATGTCCCTTGGCTGAGAGTTAAAATAAAAAATAGAAAAGAGATATTAACACAGAAGTTATCTGTGTAAAAAAATCAATTTTTCGATACAAATTGGTTTTGGATTTCTGTGAAAAGTGGTGTTAACTCTCGATGGGTATCATTGGGCTCTTGGGGTTATACTCGTACAAGAAGATAGGATCTAAGCGATGTATAGGAGGTCAAGAGTCAGGATGTTTTCAGTTGAAACTTTAATTTTAGCCAAGTCATCTCCAATATGATCCACATGGGATTGTCCCCTTTTAGTGCAATTTCTAATTGCTTTTAAAATAGGGATTTGTTCAAAAAATGTCTATGTTATTTTTTTATGATTTATTAGTTCAGCCTACTTAATTCTTCAATAAACTTCGTCCTTATGCCACAAAAACCTCAATGACAATGAATCGATTTTGTGATTTTTTTTTACATTGGTCTTAGGAGGAAAAGTTGGTTCGAATTGTGATAACTCTTAAGCTATATCACTTAAAGGTACAATTTTTTTACATAATATAGAATGCTATATTCTCAAAAAGTTACGTTGTTATGGCTCTATGGCGACGACTTGATATACACGATAAGGGAAGAACATTTTATAGGAGAAATGTTTTTTTAAAAATTAACTAAATTATTAAAGTGAGTATACGCCTAAGTGTATCACTAAATTAAATTAAATCTACCATTTACTAAGATATAATTCTGTACTAAAGTACTTAAAAATAATGATTTACCTTTATTAAAGTAGGTTTAACACCGTTTTACTCCACTTCACATTATAATTATGGAAAATCATTGTGAAATACATAATAATATACATATGTATGTAGGTACTCCAAAATATTATGTAGTAAAATTGTTTGATTTATTTAACCCTTAAATCATAACTAAAGCTCTTAAACTCCAACCTATTTTTTAAAACTAAAGCTTAATCAAAGAAATTTAAATACAAATATTTACAAACAAATATTTACAGACAAAATCCATTTTGTATACACTTTCAAAGGAGGCGATTTGTTTTATTACACTTTTTTAAACAGAAGTGCTTTGCTCCCCTGTAACTATAAACAAGCCCTTGCTTTTTTTTATTTTTAAATTTAGATCGAATCCCTTATTCATAACTTCACTTCTATTTATTTTCAAAAAAGGTCTTAACAGGTTAAATTTAGGTGCCATTTCTCAACAGCTTTTATTTACAACTTTGGGGTTCATTTAAAGACAGTCATTTAGGGCCACTTCTTTTGTGTTGATTCACTTCTTTGCTGGAATCCAGTTATGTACTACAACACTCAAGTATTATGGAAAAAACTAATTTATAACTGGAGCCTTCCAGATTTTTTAAATACAGTTGAACTATTAAATATGAAAGTTGTTTATGAATAATTCGAGGAAAAAATCATGTGACTGTTTTCAATGGCATCAAACGTCATTGTGCTTCGACATTCGTTTGACAACCATATTTCAAAAAGAAAAACAATTCAATTCATATACATATTTTTTCAAAAATTTTGCTCCACATCCTGATGCTAAGGTATAAAGAATTAGTAATCTGAAAAGTTTCCATTTTCAAACGTTCCCACTTAATTTCCTCAAGCAGGACTGTCAACAAGAACAAAACTCAAATAAAAATCTAGCCACTTCTTTTACTTTCAATGTGCCAACTCAAACAAAAAGTGAATCAGAATTTCCTTAACCTAAATGACAATTTCGTCTGCTCTGGTCCGATGAACCATTTTCAAGATACCACTTGTCAAAAAGTATTTCTCAAAATCAAATGTTATTTCAAGTATGTTTTCCAATCCGTAAATAAATTGACTGTCAATAAATACCCTCGAGCCATGAGAGTCCAAAATTCATCGGATGGGTAACTTTCACATATTAAAAAGCACCCTTGCCTCAGAGTGTACCCTTTATTTCCCAACTCCTACTACCTCCAATGAGTCTGGCTGAGGGTATCCCTGTTCCTGATGGACAGGGCACCAACGCAAAAGTTTCGTTGGTCACACACAACATTGTGAGAGGTTTTTTTGTCGTTCATTCAGCCAACGATAATTAACTTACACTGTCACGTGAACAAAACCGTTGTGCCCAGAGAAAAGTTTACTTTGAATTGTACAATGCAATTGAATTACATTGAACGAATACCAAACTGTGTATAATATCCCACTGAATTCCAGACTCCAGGCTCCAGCCATTCGTTGTCAGTCTGTACATTGGCTTTGTGCTTCTTCCTTCTCTATCCTTCTATCCTTAGTCCTTACAATTTGTGTATTATATGAATGTCTTCTTCTTTTTTCTGCATAAAAATAAAATAAAAACCTGAAAAACGACAACACAGGACGATTCACTTTCATCGCTGGACAATGAAGTTTCCGGACACGTTTTTGAAAGGAGCATTAGAAAAATGTTATTAAATGCCAATCGGACTGTTATCCTGGTAACTCAACGTTTGCAATTGATACACAATGCGGACTATGTAAGTAAAAATTCAGATTATGGAAATGAGGCTACCACAATAATTGTGGACGTGGACGTGGAGCGAGGGAAGTTGTACTGTACAGTGTACACATCCTTGAAGTATACCAACTCGTCCATACATACATATTTGAGAAGTGCCTCGGGATATGTGCAAGGATATTTTTATGAATAAGTGATTTCTTACAATGTACTCGTAGATTGTCGTCATGAAGGATGGTTGCATGCAAGCAGCTGGTAGTTACAAGGATATTGAGGCAAATCATCCTAAAATTGTCGATAGATGGAAGTCGATAATCACAATGAATGAAAAGGATAAATTGTGGTAAGTTATAAGTGTGTGTGAGACTATGCTAGAAAAGGAATTGTATACACAAAAAAGAAAACTTTGTCCTGAAAAAAGAAGATCTTGAATTGTTCTTATCTATTTTACATAAAAAAGGATTTTTACATTACATTACATTTCATACAACTTAGAACATAAATATACGGAGTAGAAACACTGCATCCTAGTGACTGAGGCTATCACATAATACATTTTTTTTCTTCAAAACCGTGAAAAACCGTGAAAGATGGGGAACTTTAAAATTTTATTTCTAATTATAATTTTAACAACCTTAATGATTTTCAGCTTGGTGGGAATTTATGTAGCTTTACTCTTATTTTTTGGTCTAATTTGACCGGACTAATTGCATTTAACATACATTAAGTTAAGTTAAAGTTAAGTTTTATTGAATAATTTTGTATTTGTTTTCGTTTTTTAAAATATGTAAAAATAATAACATAAAATACATACATATGTATGTACATATCATGTTCTATTATCCGGAATTATTGATTATCCGTAATGGGCTCGGTTCCCGAATATCCCGGTTAATCGGGTTTCAACTGTAGTTTAAAGCAACAGCAGACCGCTACTGGGCTCCATCTTTTTTTCATTAACCAAAACAATTGTGTTTGCATGTGCTCTGTCGTCCGGATGTCATATGTTTCTCTTTTTAACTTTTCAGTCGAGGAAGAACTGCAAGTGAGAGATGGAAGCTGTTTAAAAACATAACAAAACTTGGTCTGCAGCGCTTGAATACATCATCTTTGGAAAATGAATCCAATTTTCCTGTGAGCTAACTTTTCCTCAAAATAAAAAAATAAACTCTCTATTTTTCAATTTAGTCCCTTCCATCTGTGTTTTATTGCAAACCAAAAAAACGATCCAGTTTCTATAGATCAAGACATCTAATCTACGATATGCCTATTCCAATCGATGAATGCCAAAACGACGATGTCATAATACGGCGACGCAATATCGGATTCGGGTCCAATTCAACAGCAAATAGCCAACAACGACGACCACAACGGGCAGCACATTCCTTTGAATTAAAACGCTACAGTTCCGTGCATAAAAAAGAAATCCTTCGAGTGCACTCTTTGCAGCCAGAATTGCAAGAACATGAACAGACTCCACCACCACCATTGACGCCTTCGGCACTGTCATCCTCGTCTTCGTCCTCAATAATGAGAAATATCTCTTCTGCTTCTCCACAACAGCAGCAGCACAACTCTGAAGAATCCACACCCCTTCGAGGTGATGAGTTGGACTTGAAGTCATCGAAAATAGGATTTCAGCAATTTTTGCATCGAATGTCATCTCGCAAATCGAACCAACCCAAAACACCGACGGCCAAGAACCATAATCAGAATCAACTTCATCGTCCCGTCAGTGAGACCAATTCTATTGTGTGAGTGATAGCTATGAACTTTGTTAATTTGATATTGAAATTGTCATACGATAGTCGGGATTTTCAGGAGCATAAGTGAGGAACCCATTTCGTCAGCGACGCCAACGGATGTATCGGCTAGGACGAGTTGGATGGACGATGAGACAGAATTGGTTAAGGGTATTTTTTTTTGTTTGTTATTTTATACTTTTCAATTTAATATTTGGTCTAAAATAGATTATTTTATACCAGTCAGCGTATTATTAAATAATTTGCTGTTTATATTCCGCAAAAGTAAGTCATGGAGTAATAATTGTTGAAGTCATACCAGTCGATACTGTTTACACTGCCATTTTTATACCAGCCAGACGCACAAGTACTTGGTATCATTATCTGACATTACTTTGAATTAATGACATCACAATTTATTTCAATTATTTTGTAAAAGTTTTCAACTCTAATTTTATTTATTTAATTAGAGAAATTAAGATGACATGATTCCATGTCAGTCTTCATAGACTTAAGATCTATACTTGGAATAATTAACTAGAAAGGCAAAATGTACACAAGTTATAATCTACACCTGAATTTACTCTTTGAAAAGACATTTTTTTATACCAATAAATCGTATAAAAATTTCTCTTCTCTTTTTCTTTTTGGAAAACCTTTCACCTAATTGAAAAATAATTCATTTCAATTCACTTTGCAAAACTTAAACTATGAATTATTCACCTCCTGTTTCTGTTCCTGTTCCTGTTCTTCAGACCATGTTTATACCAGATAAAATGTAGATAGCGCCACTTGACATACATGCATAGCTGAATGTAATCAATTCATACTAAATTTATTTTCGACACCTAGGGCGTATACACAGACACACCTACAGCCACATACCGTACGTACAGTGTACACTATTTCATTTATTTTTTCCCTCTTGCAGATATAAATCCTGAATCATTGACAGATGCCAATGATAACAACGTACAGGTACCCAGTGACGATGAACGTAAATACGGTGAAATCCCAGCAGAAATTTACATGCTCTATTTGAAATCGGCTGGATTGCCAATTGTTGTGGTGTTTTTCACAACTGCCCTGATATGGCAAGGTCTACGAGTTTATACTGATATATGGCTACAACGATGGACAGATACGACTACAACAGCCACAATAACACCGACACCGGAAATGAAAATAAGCAATTCTACGTTGTCAAGTGGAAGTGTGAGCAAAGTCGAAGTCATGTACTATTTCCGGACGTATGCCATTATCTCAAGCATATGCATTCTAATGGCGTTAATAACAACTCCGGTGGGACAAATTGCCGGATGTAATGCCAGGAGACTGCTACATGACAAGCTACTGCAATCGATCTTGACCAAGTCTTTGCATTTTTTCCAAATCACTCCCATAGGAAGGATAATGAATCGTTTTAGTAATGATATGGCGATAATCGATAAGGTTTGTATTTCTTGTGGTCCTTGATGTGTATGTGTATAGGTGTGTACGTGTAGTGTATGGGAAGTCCTTGGATATGGAGGATAAATCAATCCCCTCCCATTTTCCCTCTCCCACCCTTACCAACTCCCACCAAAGACTCTATTATTTTATGGCTTAGTCCATGCCGCATATCCTTTTTCGTGTACGTGATGTGAAATTAAGTATTTTTCTGTTCTACGTATTTCTAGAAAATTGCAGCAACAAGTCAGAGACTGCTACAATTCATGCTGCTGTGCCTGTGTGCGATTCTGATTAATGTTAGCATAACGCCATGGTTTGTGCTCCTGACGCTTCCAATATGTGCCGTATACTACATCATTCAGAAGTTCTACAGATGCTCGTCTAGGTAAGAATAGTGTCAATTCTCCGAATGAAGGTGTGGTTTTTCGGTATCGGTATTGGTATCGGTATCGTTTCTACATATATGTACTCGTACCGCCGCCGCAGAGCAGAATACCATATATGAAGCCACAAAGAACCCTTTTTGCAACAAAATTGAGGTTCTTTCTGTTCGATTTAATTTTCTGAGGTATTTAGCTTTTGGTTTATTAGAGGGATGTTAAGGATAAAGGTAGATATGAAAAAAAAAATGGCAAGGACAGAGCTCGAAACTGGTGGATTTGATCAGTAAACTTGCTGCATGAAAATTGATTGAAAATTGATTTTTACGTGTGGGGATGAAAAAATGTTGCCGCATTCTTTTTAAGACAATAAGTCGTAAATGGAAATGGTAGAACGTCCTGAAATAAGTTAGGCACTGAAAAGCGTTCGGTTCGAGGAAATTTTAAAAGAAGTGCATCTACATGGAAAATTTTTAAAGTGATGTGTGGTTCTCGGACCTTTCTTGGTATACTAAAATCGGATGTAAGAAAATTTGAGTAAAGTTTGGCGTTTACCATACAGATATTTTGAATTCATAAGAAAAAGGAATTGACATAACTTGGGACTAAAATGCATGAAAAGTCACGGAGCCAAGGACTATATATTTTAGATAGAAAATAATTTAAAAAATCGTAACCATAAGTTATTTTTCTATTTTCAGAGAACTCCAACGGATCGAGAACATGACGAACTCACCTGTTATTTCACATTTATCTGAGACAATTGAGGGAGCTGTTACAATTCGAGCATATAGTCAAGAAGCCAGATTTACAGAAAAATTATTTAAACATCTTGAAGCTAACAATATTGCTTTTACTTTGCTGAACACCAGCAATCGCTGGCTGGGAATTGCTTTGGTAAGCTAATATTTTCAAACTCTCAGACTTAGTACATAGATAATCTCATGAAATAATGAATAACATCATACAAACTTTTAACTTTTACTAAGTCAAAGTAAAAATTCAACCAAAATTTGTGTTTTGTTGTGCCAAAAAGGCACAAAAGCTCCTTATCATCCAAAATGTAACGTAATCACTTTGAATCCATTTCTACTCTTCATATTAATTTTAAATATTTTTGCCCTCAATCCGACTCCATGAAGTTAGAAATTAATTTTACGAGCTTTGAAGTGCGGTATGGCAGAGGTTGTTCTGACTTTTTATGAAGGCAATGATTATGTCAATAAAAATATTCCAACATTATAAGCAAACAAAAAGTGCTTACATTTTTTAATAAAAAAAATTGCGTATACGCCTTGGTGCATATCCGTTATTACTGCGGTTTGGAAGAGAAATAATGTGGAAATGCAGCAGAGTAGATATGAGTCAATTTTATCTCGACGATAACAATATTTGTTTACAACTCGCATTATTATTACAATTTATTAAACTTTTCATAAATGTATAGAATAATATAAAATTTACAGCACTGTAGTTACCAGGGCTTAGGGCTATTTAGTTTATTAAAAAGGACCGTCTTAACACGAATACAAATACATACTTATATATGTATACTCCTACATATGCACATACAAATATTATGTGTCAAGCAAAACTTCCTACAGTTTCCAGGTCTGTTCTATCCCCAGGACTTTATACTTGCTAAATGACTTAAGCTAAGTTTAATCTCATCACCAGTTTTTTAGTCATTTTCTTTCCGTACTTAATTTTCGCTTTGGGCCAGCGAAAATAACAGCAGCAAAAAAAAAAAAACATTTTCTTAATTTTCAACATCTAACCTCAAGCCTTTTCACACTTTTTCAATCTTATTTTTTTCTTCCTCTATAAATCTATCAACTTAGTTTTTATTTTTCTCAGCTTATACGAGTACATAGAATATACATAAGTTTTACGAATACTTAATGGTGTTTTTATGCTAAACTTTATAACCCGAGTTTTTACCTTATTCCTTAGGATTACTTGGGCGCAGTAATCGTTTTTGTGGCTATATTGACAGCATTGGTTGCAGCCACTATTAGCACCAACAAAAACACCCCCAGCTGCATCAGCAGCAGCAGCAGCAACACAAAAAACAATAACGCTCCTCATATGGAAACAGCAACGACACATGGACCAACGCCATCACTTGTTGGTCTAGCTATAAACTACACTCTCCTGGTGCCGATCTACCTTAACTGGGTGGTAAAACTTTATGCTGACATGGAAATGTATGTGGGCTCCGTGGAACGTGTTGCATATTATGCTGAGCAGCAGCACCAGCACCAACACCAGCAGCCGCATGAAGACAATGAGGAGACTTCATCTTTAACCAGTCAAGAGGGTAACCATGTGAATCCTTCTTCGCCGACGACGACGACGACGCTGCTCAAATCCTGCCAGGATGAAGTCATCTGTAAGATATGCACAAATTGGGGTGGTTGTGGCAATTCTATATACTCGTACATTGGTATACAAAAATATACGTATGTACATTATGGTTGGTCGTATGCCTCACGTAAGAAGGTCAACCTCGAAACAGATGATGGCTGAGGTTGTGTCGACCCGAAAAACCAGGAAAGGAACATGAAAAAGCAATGGCTTCGTTTATTTTTAACCAACACACCAGCTGCTGCATAGTCACTGAAGTGTGTGCTTTCTAGAATCCTCCTTTTTTTAGGTTTTGCAGTCATCGGTTTATAAATCAAAAAACCCTTCTCTCGAGCTATAAAAACATCAAATTGCCAATTCGAAAAAAGCAATTTTTAGAAAATGCAATAATCTTAACGTTGAAAAACGTCTGCATTCTGCAAAAAGGAGTTGATAATACCTTTTAAGGGGGGAGGGATCGTTTTTCATTTTTTTTTTCCTGTTGTTAAACAAAAATGCATCTTGTACTTGATGCAATATAAGACAAGAATTGCATTCATTTTTAATACGTTATTGGTTTTTTATTCAAATGTTTATAGATGCAACGTGCAAAATTTGGCGTGTCAACTTCAATAAGTATTGGATATAATCTTATAACAGTTTATAAAAGTTTGAACAATACAAGTTGATGTATCCTTTCATCAGTAATTCGTATACATACATATATATTTTTTTAATTTTGACATATGACGTCTGTCATTAAAGAAAAATGTGTCAAAAATATATTGTAATTAAAACTATCTTATTATGTCTGTTCCAAGTGTTTTGTGCACAGAAATTCACAACTCACATTTTTTTAAGGAGTGGGGGTAAAATTCTCTCGGCGAGAGAGAAACTGTGCCCAACGAAGTGGAACGACATTTCACAGAAAATCAAAGACTCTACGAAACGTCAACAAATTTGATTCGAAAGCGCGTGAAAAGTTTCTAATTGTTTAAAATTAATTACAAAATGGATTTGTTAAAATTGTTACTAATAGTGTGCCCAAGAGAGTCTGACGACTCGATTTGGAACTCAATACTGGTGTTTTCCATAGTGAAAATTAGAATTTAAAATTCAATTTAAAAAATATTATTTTAACGGCAAAACTGAAATATCAATTTTTTTTTTTTTTAGTTTGACAGTCTTCAATTTTCTGTGCACAGAAATTTTTGTGGCTAAAATTCGCAGGTTTGGGAAATTTTTTGCTCTCTTAAGAGCTCTCTCTTCTGTGAAAAACTACGAAAAATGTGTAACTTGGAACAGCTTTTCACAGTTTTTCGGCGAATTTCACACACTTGGAACAGATTTATTAATTACATCTGTCTTCAGAACTCAAATTTCAAAAAAAAAAAACAGATAAAATTTACTTTATAAATCCGAGTATAAAATTTTAATTGAAAGTCATTAAATTTTATTGGACAGGTTTTTCAATTTAAGCTAAAAAAGCTTTCGCTTTTTTTATTTAAGTCGTAAGTAATGTCTTTATCCAACAACAACCGCACGTTCTTTTAAACTAAGATTATTCTTTTATCCTTTTTTTGGGATAAATATTTCCGTGTTTGCACGTTGCATTTTAAATACCAAAAACCCCAAATCGATGATGGGTGAAATTGAACAATTTAGTCACGTGCCATTTGTTTAATGTACATGTCCTTAATTCTTGCCATCACCGTCATGCAGCCTTGATAAATTGATTTTCAAAACCTATACCTATGTATGTATGTATGGATATGTATGAGTAGATGTGGCACATATATGTATACGAGAATACCTTTATTGAATTGTAAACAACATCCTAAAATTGAATACAAACACTCTACATACACATTTTTTTCGTCATTTATTTGCAGATAAATCGGTACCAATTTCATGGCCACAAAAGGGTGACATCACATTCGAAAATGTCAGCATACGATATGAGGGCCAAAAGGCAAATGTTATCACGGATTTGTCTTTGAAAATACCCGCTGGTCAAAGGGTTAGTATAAATATTTACCGAAGGTATAACGTATAACCCCATATTGGTTTTTCTAATACTGTTTGGTTGGTTGGCTGACTAGCTGACTCGGTCAGTCGGTCGGTAAGTTGGATCGGAAATCTATCTATTGGAAATTACATTTCAAACATTGGTCCTGAGCAAGCAAACTTTTTTTTTCGGTTTTCTATTTTCTATTATTTGGGCTTGTTTATCTTGTGGATTATCCCAACATTTGAATCGGAATATTGGCGTATAATTTGTTCTATGTGTAGAAGGATGTTGAAATTATGGTTAGAATTTACTTAATTTTGACAGATAGGATGTAGTATTTAAATGCCACAAAGTCATATGTAGATTGCAATAAAAAATGTTATTTGTTTGAAAAACAAAGGCAGTTCCTCAAATCTAATTAATAAGTCTTTTAAACGAGATGACGATGACAGTGGAAAAACTTTTTACGTATTGCAAAGTGGCAAAATCATATCGAGACAGAATACTCAGCGAAAGCTTCTAAAAACACATCAATGTTAAATTTTTATCTTTGTTGTAAAATATACATAATTATATAATAAATTTTGTTTAATTATGTCTTGCTTAACATAACCGTAAAACCAATGAGCTCTATATTATGTATATTAATTTTATCTTGTCAACCTGGCAGACGCAATGCAAATTTTGATTTTGTAATTTATAAATATGTTAAGAAATAATGAAAATAAAACCTAATCTAATCTAAAAAGCAGTGGAGCATGAATTTAGAATAGTGTTTTTCATGGTACCATTACATTGTTCTGATTGGCAATACTTTGACTAGTTCACAATGAACTGTCAATGGCATAATTTTAAACATTCATGTACATACATTCAGTACTAAAATATAAAAAAATATTAGAAAACATATACATATGTAAGTAAACGCATTTCAAGCCTTACTAAAAAGAGAGAAGTCCCTTCAATTATAATTTAATTTTTCAAAAAAAAAAATGTCAAGAGTGACATGAAAAATCAAATTTGTTGATAGCGTTCACTCTTTGATGGTGTTCACATTGGATTCATTTGAGCCCATTAAAAACTGTCAGAGTGACATAAAAAAGAAAACTTATTGACGGCGGCGGCGTTTGATTGAGATTTTCTCAATAACCTCACTTTCCTTATTATATCCAATACATACATAATGTATGTACATACATACATAGAAACATATATGGCAAGACTTAAACTGTCTAATAATCACATAGAGGGCATTAACTTTTTTTTCGTATTTAATTAACTTTGTTACGTTGTTACATTAAAAAAAAAGTATTTTAATTAAAAATATTGTAAATTTTAATGAATGTCTATAATAAGTTATCTACTAAATTTTTACAAGTTATTAGTTCGTATTGATAAAATATAAATTTGTATTATGAAATTATTATTTAACAAATGTAACTACCATATGCTTTAAAGAGCTTAGCTCTCATTTTTACACTCGACCATCAGTCGTCATTTTTTATTTCTTTTTTTATCCATTTCTTTAGTTTTAAGTTTCTTTAGGTTAAGTTTATTTGCAATTGTATGGTCTTGTTGAGTAGTCCATTTATTTTCCCTATCAGTAATTTTTAATATCTAATTAACTACAAACTGTTAATTATATTTCTTCTAAATATAACAAACTCTAACTTTAACAAAATTGTGTAGCATGGCCAATTCCAAGTCGGCAAAATTCTAATTATAAGTGTACATGTAAATTTGTAAATAATTGTAATTGGAAAAAAAAAAAAAAAATCTCAATAAAATTTTACTTACTTACTTACTTACATTAACTTTTCAATAATTTTTATCATTTCGAAAACAAAATATAAAACAATAATATTTTTAATATGTATAATATTTCTTTAAAAGATTGGCCTCTGTGGTAGAACAGGAAGTGGAAAATCCTCTTTGGTCCTGTCGTTGTTCGGTGTTTTGGAAACAATTTCTGGGCGTATATTAATCGATGATGTGGATATTTCGGAAATAAATCCTGATGAAATTCGATCAAGACTCTCTATAATTCCCCAGGATGTACATTTATTCCATGCTAGTATTAGAGAAAACCTCGATCCCAGAGGACACTATGCCGATGTAGATTTGTGGAAATGTTTAGAACTTGCCCAACTGAAGGACTTCATTGTAAAGACGATGTCACAGGGTCTTGGTAAGCTTTTTTTTAATTATTCCTTTTCTATAAAACAAATTCTTATACATTGAAAGAGAGCATCTAGGCTTTTTTTTAAGTTTCACAAACTCATAAGAAAC
Source organism: Scaeva pyrastri (assembly GCA_905146935.1). Classification (NCBI taxonomy): domain Eukaryota; kingdom Metazoa; phylum Arthropoda; class Insecta; order Diptera; family Syrphidae; genus Scaeva; species Scaeva pyrastri. Next base: position 41,981,971 of record LR989927.1, on the reverse strand, counting down.
TGTATTTTTTTTTTTTTGTTTAATATTAAAATTCATTTTGGAATGCTTAATAGACACAGAAATCGACGATAGCAGCAAAACTCTTTGCGCCGGTTACAAGCAGTTGTTTTGCCTTGCACGTGCTATTTTACGAGGTTCTGTGTGTCTTTTGTTGGACGAAGCAACAAGTTCAATGGACACAACAACTGAAGCCTCTCTCATGGATGCAGCTCATAAGGTTTTTCAAGGGCGAACAATTATCACGATAGCGGTAAGATTGATATCAAAATTCGATGTTGAATTCAACTTTTTTTTTTAATAATTTTTAGCATCGGCTTTCGATCTTAATGGAATACGACAGAATAATTGTCTTGGAAAATGGACGAATAGTTGAAGATGGCACACCAGCCCAGTTGCAGTCAAACTTAAATGGCCATTTTAGTGCATTGCTCAATTCTGAACGTGTAGCAGGAACAGATCATGTGATAGTTAATAATTCACAAATTCAACCAAACTTAAAAGAAGAAGCAATTTAATGCTCTACTATTTGTACTTAAATACAAATAATTTATTCAGGTAAAACGTAATTAAATAAAGAAGTAGGTTAGTAAAAACCGTTTGCTGATCAAAATATAAACTTAAGTTTTACGTTTTTTCCTCAGCGAAACTTGCATAATGATCTTATTTTATACTTAATTTTTTTCTATTTTTTACGGGAAATGTATTATTTTTGCAATGTTGGCAAAAGAAACAAATGTACTTAAATAAATAAAACAGTTTACTTAATTCTTTTTCCAAAAGAAAGAGTCCCGGATTTATTTAAAACTTGAGTAATTTACTTTAATATGTAAACGAAGATTTTGGCAGACCAAATTTTTCTGCTAAAAACTCAAAAAAATGTCATTTTAACATTTAACATTTAACCTTTTTGTTGCTTTTCACCTTCATTCTTCAATAAACGGTATTCACAATTGACTCCTTTGAGTTTACTTAATTGACGTATCATCCGTTTGTCACTAATTTAAGAAAAATTTAAAATATTCTGCTTCTCTCTCTTTCTATCTCTCTATCTCTCTCTCTTTCTACCACCAAAAGTGAGCGAGATAAGATCATCAGACGTCAAAATGAGTCCAATGAACACTGTCATAAAATTCTAGCGCAATATTTTTACCATTTGAAAAAAACCGTCAAAACTAATTAACTCACAAATGAGTAAAATAAAATGAACTTAGGAAATGTGCTGTCAATAAATTTTTTAAGAAAGTGAAAACGAAGTACCCTCAAACATCTCAACCTCAACATTATTTTCACTTGATTGACTGAAGTTGCAACAAATGATAACTGTCTTTCCATTTTCAGAACTCAACCTTCACATGTGTCACACAGGGTTAGAAAGGTGTACCCCGCTTAAATCTAAAGTTAAATTGAGAAAGTCAACTAAAAATCTTCAAAGCTTAAAACGCAAAGTAGCTGGAACTTTTGTTTCCCGTGTGAAAATTGATTACAATTGAGTTTAATTGGAAATATTCAGGGAAGTGTATCCAAATTAGATAAAATCATATTCAACAGCCAAACCATAATCTACTCGTATATAAACCACAATAAGGTTTTGACACGCATAAATATGATAACGTTATTTAAACTATAAATATCTACCACAAGTTTTGTTCACGGTTATAATTTCTTGTCGACCTCTAATTCTTATCTTTCCCATGTACAAGGGAACAATACTTGAATATGACGCTGAAGGCTGAACACAAACATCATATACTTTTTAGACGGATCCCGAACTCTTTTCCACACTAAAAAAAATCTTATCTTCCACTTTCCGGTTCCCGGTTCCCGGTTCCCGCATTATATCTCAGGAGATAGAAGCTAAATCCAAACAAGAGATACATTTTGTTCTCAGCTTTCTTTATTTTTATTTTATGATCCACGATAAGTTGAATAACCAAATGGGTTCAAAAGCAATGGAATGTGATAGTGCTGTCCACGTTCACATTCAACTACCACTTCAATCAGGGGATAAAAACTCTTGATTTGATTGGCTTCGAAATACTTTCGCACATCAAAACTTAGCTTAAATACACCACTTTGAAATTGCTCCAGCGTTAGGAGCTTCGAAGCTCGACCATCATTATCGGTTTCCGATTGATTTATTTTAATCCATGAGTCATTTTCAAGCCGAAAGACTGTGACAGGCACATTCGTCGCAGGTATTCCTTTTGAAGTGTCTAGGATATGGGTTGAAAGTGTTCGATCGCCATCTGCCATTTTAACTGTTTTTGCTTCTTCAAGATTCTTAAAAATATACATACATATATGAAAAGGAGAATTGAAAAAGACACAACAAAATGCAATTAAAATCTAACCTGCTTAGTTTCGACGCGAAGACGAACTCGCTCCCAACTACTCATGATGAAGACTGTCTCTATAGTATTTATTAAATCGAGTGGAGAGAAGTTGCAATGAAATTTTTGTCAACAAAACTTGACAGTGTTTGTGAATTGTGACAACAATAATCGTGTGCACATTATAAACAATAGAGTACTCATCCTCAGTCTCTTATCTGAGACTTTGTTCAGGGGCATTCTGGGGGGTTACTATAACTGAATGTTAGGGGCCTGCAAATTAAGCTTTTCGCAGAAAACTAAGTTGACGTGCGTCGAGAGAAATTAAAGTGAGATAAATAGCAACAGTGGGAAATTTTAAACAAGTCAATTATGAAATGACAAAAAAGAAGAACGAAACTGTCAAAAGTGTCACCTATGATTAATTATTATTATTTTCCTACTGGTAAATGAAGAAATATGACTAAAATGAAACAGAAATACAATATTGACTTTGCGATGTCAATTTGTTGCATTCACATGCTGACTCTTTAACCCCCGTCACTTTCTCTTCCTTATGGTTTCACAGTCTGAGTTTAAGATGATAGATAATTCCGAAGTTAACTTCAACATTGTTTTTGAATAGCGAACTATTTAATACAACTTAAAATCAATACCAACTCAAAACTCTGTTCTTGAAACTCTTCTTTTACAATATTTAGGTTAGGTAGTTTTTCAATTAGTTCCCATTCTCAGTCCTACCTATGTACATACTTCTTAAACAAAAGCAGAAATCTATGCCTCCGAAAAGAAACTTTGCCGAGCGCAACATAGATTTCAATTCTTACTCAAGTCGATATAACTTTGTTACTACGAGTTACGAGTACGAGTATAGTTTGGTGAAATCGAATTTTCATTTCTATTTTATTTTATTTTATTGTGGAAATTCGAAATGTTCCTGCAATCTGCATCCACTTCAGAAAACGAACGTAGCCATCATCGTCGTCCTCGTCAGTTCAGTTTACGAGCAGTTCTATATAATTGTCTGAGTCATCGTTTTTTGTTATAGGGTTGCAATATTTTTGAAGAAAAATTTATGTAAATGAAATTATTATACCAACAAATTTCACTATGGGCTCAACGTTTACCAAACCAATTCGGTAAATTCTGTACCGCTTGCTTGTCCTCTTCGAAGTAAAAACAAGTATGAACGAACTACTATGAAATACATTTTAATTGGCTCCAACTGAAAACATTTGAACCCATTCAACTTTTAGTTACTGGCAAGGCGATTTAAAAAGGATACACTGGTACTGGTGATGAAATGCAAATTGTGTCGATTACTTGAAAATCTGTGAATTTTTAATTGGAAGTGAGCTTATAATTGAATTGTTTAATATGGATAAATTTACTATAAATGTATAAGTGAGAAGGAATATTGAATTCCGTACCGCAAATCGCTTTTGCTGTCTCCAGTTTAACACTTTAACATAAAAGACCTTGTCAATATTCAGTGGCGTTGCACTACGGGAGAGCATATACAAAAAAAATCTTTGAAAGAACTTCTGAAATACGGACATGGAACAATCAATCATTATATTTAAATAATTATAAAAAAATAGCCACCATGCTTGAGTCACCTTTGAACTTCAATTAATGTACCAAAATTTATCAAATTAAATTTGATTTTTGATCCAAACGATTCATGTTCTAATTTTGAAAAATAGAAAAAATTATTAAATCCTTACTTTTTCTGTCACCCTACGAACCTTTACCTACATATAACAAAATCAAACTAACCTATAACTAGTTTGACATTTGATTCTATCAATTGAAACTTTGAGACCATCTTTTTCTTTATCTGAAAGTTTTATAAAATTTTATTTTTTATTTAAAATATCAACCACGTCACTGGTTTTAAAAATGCATTATTTTATTTGTTGAAAAAATAAAATGCAGATAGAAGGACGTACATAGGTTCCTGCTACTTATTGAAAAATATCTGTCAGTATTCATATTCAGGTATTAGTTAAGGTAGTGACGACGAGTAATATTAATTATGTTGTCTTGACCTTCGATATCGAATTTATTTTTATCACTCGATAACATGGCAAACATAAAAAATCAGCAATGAAAAAAGTATTCGAAAAAAGGAAAAAATTGATTTGCATAATTTTTTGCTTTAAACAATATTCCGATCTTCTCATGATGTTATTATTATAATTACATATGTATTACAATTTATTAAACTTAACATAAATGTATAGAATAAAATTAATTACAGCTCTATACATAGCTACCAGGGCTTAAGGCTCTTCTCATGATAATATCAGATGGACATGTAAGACAAGAAGAATACCTATAATTTAGTATATCAAAAAATAGGACAACAATTTTCGGTCATCCGATATTTTTGAATGAATACCATAACCAAACCATGTAAAACGCAGCTTGTAGAATCACCAAGGCATTAAGACTTAGCAGAATCCAAAATATTCATCGACTGACATTTTTTGTGAGTTTTTGTCAAAATTCAAAAACTTAAATTTGCAAAGAATGTTTTTTAGGCCTGTTTGATAACATGACAATACATTTTAAAACATGAGAAAAATTGTAAATAATATAAGGAGCATGTATCTGTCCCATTTATTAATTAAAATTAAAAATAAAACTTTAAACATGAAAGCTTGTCCAATTGGTTTCGTTGAAAATTTGAATTTCAAGTCGAGTTTATTTTATTTGTGTCTTTAATGTCAACTTTTAACGTCCTAGAAGTGAGTTCATCTGAGATAATACGAGGTGTTGATGTTGGCAATCAACCATCAGCATCAGAGTCGTTGGCTCATTCCTACATACATACATACGAGTACGAGTATAATATAATAACCGATATCTATCTATAAATGTGCATACTCGTATATGAACATTCTTCTGGGAACACTGAGCAGACAGCAGATATGGTAGTGGTAGCAATTATTTTGGAAGCAACAGAAACACTATAAACGACTACGAAAAGTTTCATGGTAACAGTTTCCATGTGAATATACATATGTACATACATATACACAATGCGACAATATACATAGCAGCAAAAAAAAAAGAATATTCCAGTTCGTGTCCATGTCACCACCCCATTATCGCATACAACAAGAGTTTTCTCGCAGGCCAAATCACAAAGTGTGCCCAGCCAGAAAACCGTAAATAGAGCACTACCCAGACAATGTTGAAACTTTAAATATCTTTAAAATTATTTCATTATCACGGGATAGACATAAACGTATAGGTACATACAATACATGTTTGTCTTTTCCACTGAAGGAGAAGATCATTTGATTTACAGGACGTTGATAATAGCAATTTTGGTCATGTTTATATAGCTTGCGCAATTTACATATACATACATACTGTATGTACCTACTCAATGTAGATTGTCTTATTTTGAGTTCTCATCTTTTGGTCTTTATCAAATCCTGTGAGCAATTAGTTGGTGGTTTTGGGCGGGAGAAAAGGAGGTTTATTATTATGTAGTGTCTACATTATTACCCTGGTATGAAAACCTTTAATAGAAGGAAAAAATTATGAATTGGATTCATAGGACCAAGAGCTATTACCCTCTGCAAACCTACCGGTTTTGTGGACTGTTATTATTTGATTTTTTACTTTAAAAATAATAAAATTAAATGCCTCTTATTTGAAAATAAGTTTTAAAATCCTTTGCATTATCTTACATTCATTTTGTTTCCGAAATCAACATCGAAGCAACGGGCACTAAACCGAGGTTTAGATAGATTTCATTGATGTCATAATTCATAAATCTCATTGAATTTATTGCCTATTATCTTCTTAAAACATTAGCATTTAAAATCATATACATAATTTCAATTAATCTTAAAAAGAAAGAGCTTTAAATTTTTGTAAGTTTCCTTATTAGTAAAATTGTCAAAATTCGATTAAATCGAAAAACAACATAAAAAGCATTAAAAAGTGCTTTCATTTAGTCGTACATATTATTTGGTACAAATTTACAAAAAAAGGAGAAAATATATTTTTTTGAAATGGCTTAAGTCACGATATTAGCCCTTAATACTTGTGGAAGTCAAACAAAATTGAATCATTGAATAACTTATGTATGTATATCTACATAAGCTGTAGTGTAAATCATATAGTAATTTTTTGAAAAAAACTTAAGTTTAAGAAATTTGTTTTCATTAGATTATTATAACTAGTGTTCGCCAGTACAAATACCAAAATGACCTCCAGTATGTTAATCCGTGTCAAAAATATATTCTGCACATATCCACAATTGTGGCTTTTCAACCATATTACCAAATTTATCAAAATCGGTCAAGTACTTTTTGTGAAAAATTTTGTAGCCTATTTATATATAAATAGATTATTAGATATGCGGTTGTTTTTCAACAACAAAATACAATGACAAAGCTTCATTAAACCATACTGAAAAATGGTAAAAATTCACTTAAACTCTTCTAAATTTATTGGCACAGTTTGCTTATAAAATGTATTTTACAGCTGAACCTTTTGTGTGAAAATTAAATCAAGAATAGCAGAATAGCAGAATAATAGACCTGACGTAAAGGCTCTGAGGCCTTGTTGTCGAATTTTAGTTTAATAATTGATCTTTGGTTCAGCGATCTAATAGTTTAAAGTGTATACAAATTAAAATTCCTGAACCCCGTGTAAAATATGCAACCACTTTGATGTGACTATCCCTAAATTTCTTTATTATAACTCACCCTTAAGTCTAACTCCAACATAACTAACGAACACACCCAATTCTAACTTCCGGTGTCCAAAAGTAATAGATTAATGCAATTACACAACACAAATAAATACACTACACATCCACACTATACAGCATTATTACAGCTGACTGTCACTTATCGCGCTCAAGTTTTTGTAATTATTTTTGTTTGTTTTTGTCTTCGGATTCAAAATTTAAATATTTGTGTACAATCAAACAAAATTCTGTTGAATTGCCTCACAAAACAACTCACGTTCCAGAAACTTTATTCAATTCTTTGAAAATGTCTTATGTCCAATGTCCAACGAGTCCTGTTTACAACACCAGTGTTGAACAAAAGAAACATTCCCGACAAGCGGCCAAAGCCAAACAATTTCAATTCGGTTCACCACAACTTCGTGAATTATTACGAGAGGTAGGTTTTCAAATTAAACCCCCAAGCTCATATTTATAATACATTTAATACATTTTAACAGAAATGTCGAATCCGAGTAAGAGAAGCCCGAAAATCCAAGTTCGATGGATGCCGTTGTGTAGGAAAACCTGGAGAGAATGTAAGGAATGATTATGACTCAGAATAACCATTTCAAACATGATATCATTTTACAGACTCTCGTGGGTAAAATTTTGCGACAGGAACTTGCTGAGATGGAAACAGACTTTGATCTCCAAGAACTCATCTACACAGAACTGATTGATGAAATGAATATGTGGTTTGTCCAGCAAATGGAAGAAGAAGAGGAATATCTGATCACTGTTGGAGATGACGACGATATTGTTTTCTGCCCAATCTGCCAGAAGTCTGATATGAAGTTATCGCCAAGCACTAAGCTGGTCGTATGCCAATGTGGTGTTTCGTAAGTTACATTTTGTTTGACCTATCAACTGGCTCGTTTATCATTTGCAAATCTTGCTTTTTTAGGTTTAATTTCAATGGAAGCCTTCAACTACTCGGTGAGACTTTGAAGAAAACTTTTGACCAACACGAATCAAAATGCGGCCAGATGTTGAATTTCTTTGTGGAAGAAAACTCAGCGAATGGAAGTGAGAGGATTCTCAATGCGATGTGCGAAAGCTGCGACTACTTTATTAGCGTTACCTAAATTTATTTTTATTGATTTTGTTTTTTAATTGTAGTCTTCATTCTTATTTAAAAATTACAGTTTGTTAAAATAGATTTTATTTTTCTGTTCTGTGGGGATGGCCATACACAGATTGATTTCAACAGGGAGGAATGGGAATCGATGAAAACTCGTGTGTACTCTTATACGCTACATGAGAATCAAAACCAAGGGGTTCACTGAGATTGCATTAGCTTAATTAATAACAACCTAAGAATGGCAAATTACCGAAAACAAAACGAAGTCCATAGCCTTAAAAACAGTGGAAGTTGTAGGTTACATGTGGTTTCATGGAAACACCAATTGACAAATGAAAATGGAAAAACCTATTCACAGCAATGGATGACATTACCAAGTGGATGGAAAAAACAGTCCTCCCTCTATCATGGTACACCAAGTACGTACGAGTTCTGGAAAGTCAACAAAAAGCCATAAAATTAGGAGAGTGAATGACTGAAGAAATGTGAAATTTACAAGGATTTTAGCTAGATTCTGTAAATTCAACGTACCTATGTATTTATATGACTTTTAACCTTGAATACATTTCGGAAAAATGTCGCAATTTTTTAAATCACAGTTGAGGAGGAATCTGCGAGACTGGGAAAGAGCTGGAGGGAGCTAAAATACATCGCTGGAAACCGGAGTAGTTGTAGTCTCAGAGACGTATGGCACTTTGTTAGTGTATTAAATGAAACACATGAACTTTTTACAAAATGTTATTGTTTTATTTATTAATGAATTTCATATTACGAGAAATGAATCCATGATTCGGTAGAAATAAATATTAATTTAAACGAAAAAACTTAAACTGTAAATTGTCAAAAAAATAATTTACTTGATTTCGTTTAAAAAAAAAATTAAATAAATTTAGAACTAATTTTCTATGCGCACTTTAACTTTACAAAGCACTCATTATGTTTCCCACTTCGGGTCACACAAAATCTACTACATTCATTTAGATTTTTTCAAACACTTCCCAAATTAAAATGGCGGTGTACTAAAAAACAGGCCCACCAACCTCAACATCAACTTCCTTCTGCCAATTCCTTTTCTCTTAAAACGTGCATAGTGACAAGTTTAGGTTAGTGATTTTGTGTGATATTTTGATAAATTTCATTGTTTATTCGAAATAAATTGAATGCTAAATAATGTTTAAATTACAGAATGACTGTCGCAGACAAGAAAAAGTCCAGCGCACCAGCTAAGAAGCTGCCGGCCGTCCCGGAATCGAAATTGAAGTTCGCCAAGAAGCGCATCAGCAGACGTGCCATCCTCACCAAGAGGAAGCTAAAGCGCACCGCTGTTATTGCCCTTAGAAAGCGTGAAAATCTTATTCGTGCCGAGAAATACTCGCACGAGTATGCTAAGGCTGAGAGCAGGGAAATCAAGATGAAGCGATTGGCTAAATCCAGAGGACAATACTACGTTCCCGGAGAAAGCAAATTGGCTTTTGTCATTCGTATTCGTGGGTAGGTGTTTTGTCTTAGATTTTCTTATTGGCTTGTGTGCCGCCGGCAGTGCACTTCAATTTGTCGACTTATTTAAATTCTCAATATACTAAATGTTTTTTTTTTATTCTTGTGCAGTATCAACAAGGTTGCCCCCAAGGTACGCAAAGTCCTCCAGCTGTTCCGTCTGCGCCAAATCAATAACGGAGTGTTCATCAAGCTGAACAAGGCCACCATCAATATGCTGCGCATTGCTGAGCCCTACATTACCTGGGGATACCCTAACTTGAAGTCGGTCAGCCAGCTCATCTACAAACGTGGATTCGTTAAGCACAACAAGCAGCGCATTCCAATCACAGACAACTTTGTGATCGAGCGTAAGATGAAGAAGAAGTACGACATCCAATGTGTTGAGGATTTGGTTCATGAAATCTTCACCGTTGGCAAGAACTTCAAATACGCATCGAACTTCTTGTGGCCCTTCAAACTGAACACACCCACCGGAGGCTGGCGCAAGAAGAACAACCATTACGTCGAAGGTGGTGACTTCGGTAACCGCGAGGACAAGATCAACAAGCTTCTTAGGAAGATGGTCTAAATAGACGTTAGGATTTTAATGGATAACTTTTTATTTACAAAATAAAACCTGGAAAAAAAGAATTCAATTTGTATTTTCAATTTTGTGTTATAGGTTTTGAAGAAACGGTAAACATCCTAGGTTAGTAATTATGTATTTAAATATTTCGGGTACCAGATAAAGTTATATTCTCGAAAATTATGTGGCCTTATGTTTTGCTCAATGAACGAAATGTTGACAAAAAATGTTCGGTTGTCGACATGGTGTTTGTTTTGACTTATTTCATCAAAAGTCAATTAAATTTAATATGCATTTACATATTATTTTGTTTAGTTAGAAAAGAAATGGGGATTAGCCGTCTAAGAGGCTAGTTTTAAAATACACTTCGAATACGTGCGGAAGAAAGGAACTGGTACAACTAAGAGCTTAGATTAAGAACGCTTTGTTTGACTGACTTGGTGCTTATTTCCACGAGTTCAAAAAAATCAAGCCAAGATGATTGTAGGCCCTTGCTTTATATTCACTCCTCAAAATTACATCGTCAGCTTGTATAATTCAGTTCAAAGGTTCAAACTGTAATAGCATCATTCATTGTTTCAAGTAAAGAGCAACACTACATTTGAGTTTTTTCTAGGGAGAATAGTGTAACGATTTATTTATGATAAGAACAAAAGAACACCTGGACTCCAAAAATATTAATTCCTTTAAACAAAGCGCTGAATACAAAAAAAAATCTTTAAATATAAATACATAATTACATACTATGTACATTGTATTTTAAACCTATTTTTAGAATTGTAATTCTATTGACTCTGAAAATCAACGAGAAGAACAAATATTCTCTATTATTCTTATTTTTATTACTGATAATTATAATCGATGGAATCATAATGGGAAGATCAATGTTATGTTGTCTAAAGAGATGCTTTCTCTTGGTGGATCTTTCAACTTATTAACTATCAAAAAAATACAGTAGGTATTTTGTTTTTAAAAAGCCTGTTTGCATTGCACTTTTAAAATATTCGTTTTATATTTTGGTCAGAGAATGAAGAGAAAAATTAAATGAACAATTGACGGAGGAAAAATTAAGAACGAGAAATAAAAAAATTGGGATAGCTTACAGAATACAGACCAGTTTTCAATTTTTCACAGATCGGTAGAAGTTGATTTGGAGAACAGTGGTCTTTCAACTATAGAAATAATTTACATATGTTAGTGTGAGCTATAAAAACACATTCAGTTCTGTGGCGAATTCTAGGAACTTAAGCAATGCGAATGAAATAGGATTATATTATCTATACTAATATATAAAGCTGAAGAGTTTATTTGTTTGAACGCGCTAATCTCAGAAACTACTGGTTCGAATAGAGAAGAACCAGTGGAAAATGTTGCAAAAACGGCGAAAATTATTCATCTTTGAGTGCTTCCGTTATTCGTTTCAAGGCGTTGATCTCAAAAACTACGTGATCGAATTGAAACATTCATTTTGCATTGGATAGTTTATTTATCGAGGACTTTAAGCTTTACAAAATTACGCTACGACCAATAGGTGAATTATAGGTCACTGGTCATTATTGGTCTTTGGTCATAAATGGTCTTTGGTCATAAATGGTCTTTGGTTATAAATGGTCTTTGGTCATAAATGGTCTTTGGTCAATATGGGTCATTGGTCATTATTAGTCTTTGGTCATAAATGGTCATTGGTTAATATAGGTCACTGGTCAATATAGGTCATTGGTCACTGGTCATTGTACCTTTGACATTTGACCTTTGACCTTTGACCTCTGACCTCTGACCTTTGACCTTTCACCAATGACCTGTACAGGCCAATGACCAATAACCTATAATGACCAATGACCTACATTGACCAATGAACATTTATGACCAAAGACTAATAATGACCAATGACCATTTATGACCAAAGACCAATAATGACCAATGATCAAAGACCAATAATGACCATTCTCCTATAATAATTCATAACCAATGACCAATGACTAAAGGAGTCTCTCATTTATCCCGATCGTGACGAATTGAAAAATTCTTTCTGCGTTAGATAGCCAATTTGTTGATTAAGGTTTTAAGCTAATTAAATTATTAATTAATTAAATAATTAAGCTAAAATTACGCTACTATCAATAGGAGCGAAGAATCAGTGGAAAATGTTGCAAAAGGAAAGAAATTTATCAATCTTAAAGGGCTTCCGATCCATTGTCAAAATCGGGTTGCAGAGAAAATCCGTATGTTCTTCAGCCATAATAAAATAAAACCTAAATATCCTTTACTCTTAATTTTTAATCTTAATTGCTATAATAATAAATTGCGGCGGACGAAGTCGCGGGGAACAGCTAGTTGTCAATAAAAATACGACCCCTACTGTATGATGTTTTCTTTTTTGAAAATTGAAATGAAATAACAGTGGTGGGTCTAAATTTGTCGTTGAGAAAAATTCCAACTTAAATTTTACTAACCAAAAAGTCAAAATTAACATTTTCAAATATTTTGGTATTGAAATAAAGCAGAAATTCATCCACACCTACATACATATAAATGTATGTATATATACATATTCGAATAAAATTAGTTTATTAATAATATTACGTATGTATGTATGTATGTACATATATTAGTAATAAATGCCAAAATCAAATGAAAATCATTAAGAAAAACTATCGGCCCTAGCGAGGTATCCGATCTGAACGGAGAATTGTACGCCAATTCTAAATTGTTTCGAGGTACTTACCTATCTTATCGGAAAGAATAATAAAATATCCATGCACAGTGTAAATGTTTTATTCGATTAAAATGAAACGTGCAAAATTGGATAACACAAAAATTTAATGTTTTAATGTTTTTAGTTAGTTTCTGGGATTTATCTTTTTTCGGTCCACTTTTTGGCTAATTTGAGGTTGGTATGCAGTTTGAAAGGTTTAAAGAATGTGCATCGCTTGACATCAAAATTTACGTTCAATTCCACTTTTAAGTTGGCCAAATCGCTTGATCCGTAAAACAGCTAAATGCATATTCGCAAAGAAAACCTTCTAACTATGTATACTGTTATCTCATCAATAAATAAATAAGAAAGAGACGCTAACTGTGACCCACCCTGATAACTTCCTGTTATACTTTACATTTGCAAACTTGGCGTTTATTGAAGTTTTTGTGTTACAATAAATCGAAAATCAAAATTATTTTAGTTGAAAAGCAATTTTTACCAACTGTAACCAGTGTTTGCAGTGTTTTGTTTATGTTGAAAATAAAATAAATAAATTTGAAGTCAAAATAACTACCCACTCCCGAGACATATAAATTGAAAGCAGTTTTTATCACCTTTTGATAAAATTTTCTTTTAGTTCTTTTTTTTTTGTAAGAAAAATACCAATTCCATATTTATCAAAATTTAATTATTTTCAAAAATTTTACATCAATATTTGAGCCACAATAATTTTTTTTTGCAGTTTTTCAAATTAAATTGAATATATGTATTATATATTATATATTGAATTCTTTGCAACTTTATACCAAGTAGGTATATATTACAAAATAATGCGGAAAATAAAATATACTTGATGTCAACAGCACGATCCGTTCTTGCGATATTTGCGTCCTGCCAAAATGTTCACTGTTTTTTTAAAAGTGCTATTCTAAAAAACCGCTCAAAATTTTTTTCATAAAACTCTTTTCTGCATTTTTTGAAGTTATAACCTATAGAACAAAATTTATTTGTAGAAGATATCTCTATTCGTTCTCAAAATGCTGTTGACAAAAAAGTGTATCTCGGACGTGCGAAGGTATAACAAACGTACATTACCTGAAAGACTACCGCCAGTATTATGACAACCTTCCTCATGATTGACATAAAATACAACTTTTACTTTCCGTTCCTTTTAATAATGTTCAACAAATCTTTTGGTGAATAATTTATGACAATATTTTACGTATAGAAAAGAAAAGTACTATCGAACACACAAAATTATATTTTGGATTTTTTTTTATTGACAAAAACCGCTTTGAGAAAATTTGTCTCTCCTATAAAATTTACTTTAATGGTGTTAACATTACACTCTAAGCTGATGGAATTACTTTTTATATACAATCGAACTTTTAAGCTATATTTTAAGGAGTGCAAACATTTGACTACTTTTGTCGTCACTGTAAATTTTATACAAACATTTATATATATACAAAAAAAAAACTGAACTTAATTCTCTCTGAATTCGAACTGTGAATAAAATAATAAATTTCCCTCGGAAAATTTAGGCCCATGAAAGAAAAGAAAACCAAAGTTAATACAATATATTATACAAAACAACACAGTTCGTTATTCATTTGTAACACGAAGTAAGGAAATCGACTTAAGCACAAGGACCAGTTTTTACGCTACAAGATTTCCTAATTTTTACCTAATTTGAATGTATAGAATACAAACATATAAGAAAAAATGCCAAAAAAATCATTTGGGAATTTATTAAACTTTCATTTTTCAACCAGGAACACGTACAAAATAAGCTTGGTCCACATCATTTAATACGGACCAATCAACTACCATTGAAAATTTTCCTCTATCATTTCATATCTTAAAAACGATTATTTTTTGTTTTTGGATTCGATTTCCATGATCTTTTCCTTGTAAGCCAAATCGAAAACGAACTATGTAATCTCATTAATCATGCAAATAAAGAAAACAACCAAAAATACTCATATTTTAAAATTTTTATTACTACGACAATGTAAGTGTATTTTTGTGTTTAATATCTATAAAATATGTACAAAGAATATCAGAGCAAACAGTACAAATGTATATAAATTCTTCTGGCAATATTAATTTGATATATATATATTATTTTAGTCTACACTACTTGTAGAGACAAGACAATTGCCTTCCATATGTGTATAATTATTAATATTTAAAATGAGTTTATTAGTTTAACGGTTTAGAGAATATTCAAAACAAGATATTCATTTATTTAATTTCAAAATCAAGGCAAATAAAATTGCAACATAAACTTAAAAAAAATAAGATTGAAATTAATGAAACTAAATTAAAAAAAAAAAACACGAAACTAAAATTCCTAATTTTTCTACATAATTTAAAATACATTGAGAAAATACCAAACAAAATTATAAATAAATACTCATTATTACAACATATTTCGAGAATGCAGACAATTTACAAACTACAAATATTTTTTGTTATTGTTTGTTAAATCTGCTATGAATGCAAATACTGTTGCTTTTTTCTTAATTTGTATATATATATATGTATATCGTTTCTTTGAATAAAACGTTGTTTGTCTTTTAACATTAATCATTTTACATTCTCGATTAATATTTTTTCGTTTTTTGCCAATAATAATATAGAATTTCAATATTTTTGAATGGAGCGAAGATGATTGATAAAAATGGCGATTAATAATTGCCAAAAATACATTTCTTAATATAATATTAATCGAAATAAATACTAATTATTATTTCCGTTTTGTTTTTGCTTTATTCAAAGTCCGAATCGCTGTTTGAATCGGAGACCACGATCGCCTTCTTCTTCTTTTTATGGCTTGTCTGTAAATAAATATAAAAAAAGCACATACAGTTTATTTGTATAAGAAAAAAATTATATTTTAAATTATATTTTTGGATGCAATTAAAGATTTTTGACAAATTGTCGAGAATATTCAATAAGTTGCATCAGATGAAACAACCATAAAAACTTAATAACTTCTTCCTCATGTCATGACTGTGCGCAATAATTATCACAATTTACTGAGCTTGATCTTTTTTTAAAAGGTTCATGTCGTCATTGCCATACGTGTGTTTTAATTAGTGTTATGCTGTGGAACACAACATCAAGAACCTTGCCCGTTCACCCGTGACACAACAACTTAAACTTTGCTATTTACGTGTTTCACAATGGCCACTTAGTTTGTTTTTGGTTCAAAAAGAAAAAAAAAAAGGAATATTTGAAAACCTACCGATTTCGATTCCTCCTCGCTGTCACTTGAATTCTTTTTCCTTGATCTTTTCAAAGCTGGTTTTTGAATTGGCGATTCACCATCAGATGCTGAATTCATACTCTTGTCATCATCCGACAATAATTCCACTCTATGACTCTCTTCCGTGACTGCTTTGTTGTCGTACAGAATAGGTTCTTCATTGTCATTATCCTCTTCCTCAGAATCAAGTATTCCAGAGTAGTTTACTTTCTGCAAATAATAAAAAAATTAATTATAGAAAACTGCATTTTTGTTTTTGATTTTCACTTTACTTGTGCTGCTGCTCGTCGACCTGGCCTTTCGCTTCTTGGTGAAACTGAGATCTTCTTTTTCACCTCAACATCACTACCGTCAGAGATGATTTCGTCTTCTTCATCATCCGAAGTTATTTTCTTCTTACGCTAATTAATCAAACAAAAAAAGGAAAATTACTATCGCAAACATTTATAAAAACAGAGCAATGTATAATTCATAGCATCCGAAAAATACAACACTGCTTACGAAATAAAAAATAAGACGATATATATTTTACTTACACCTCTCTTCGGTTTTTCAAAGTTCAAAGTTGACTGCTTCAATCCATCGGTTTTTTTTTTCGGTGCACCGGCCTTTTTGGGCTCCTTTGCTGCGCCTGGCTCTTTTTTAACACGCTCCTTCTTAACTTTGGCGCCCTCAACTTTTACGCCTTCAACTTTTACGCCACCCTCAATCAATGCATCAAACTCATCGACCTCCTCACCAGCCTCGGTAACTGACGCATCGCCGCCTGCTGCTTTCTCCTTTTTGACCTTTTTCGGTCCTGCATTCTTCGAGGCAAGCTCGTATTTCTTCA
This sequence comes from Scaeva pyrastri, assembly GCA_905146935.1. Classification (NCBI taxonomy): domain Eukaryota; kingdom Metazoa; phylum Arthropoda; class Insecta; order Diptera; family Syrphidae; genus Scaeva; species Scaeva pyrastri. Next base: position 41,964,932 of record LR989927.1, on the reverse strand, counting down.
CAATTTCAGCTGTCAGCTTGAATTTAACCTCAACACCCCGGGGATCGGGGAACACATCATCCTTTCCGGCCTTTGCTGCACCACGCTTCTTCAAAGCCACAGCAGCCTTTGCTTTACTTGCCATAGCCTTGGCGGTTTTTTTGTTGATACCAAGTTCTTCGAGGCGCTCTTTCTCTTCGACTTCGTCCATTTTCTTCTCCAAATCATCTAGGTCATCCAGCCACAACATTTCAATTGTTTTTGCCTTGAGAGCTGCTAATTCGGAGAGTCTCTGATCACGTTGCTTTAGAAGCTCATTCTTCCGCTCCTCCGTCAACATCCACATGGACATACCCAGCAGATAGTCGAATTTCTTTACATCGGTCAACTTCTGGAATGCCTTCTCTGGATCGACAGGTTTCTTTTCCTTCTTCACCGATGTTTCTGCCTCTTCGGCATCGGCATCATCGTCATCAGCTTCCTCATCCTGTTCCTGTTTGATACTTTCCTGCCATGTCTTGACCGGATCGGGACGATAGCCTCGTTTGATGAGCTCATCTATCATCACCTTACGTTTCTTATTTTCAACCACAATAGTCCTATCGCACTTCTCAACGATGAACCGAGCCTGGTCGGAAAGACGATCAGCCTGGGCAGTCAACTGCCCGACAAGATATTCCTTACGCTTGTCATAATATTCCAATCGAAGAGGGAAGAACTCCTTCAGAATATCCACGGCCGTAGGGAATCTACGCAGGCAGTTAACGTGGTCAAATGCATGCATTTGATTGCAGGACAAACTGGTTGTCAGCTTGAAAACTCGATGGAAACCACCTTCTTCGTGGTAGATGCGATCAAACTCGCCCGGTGCAAAGGTGACCACGAATTTCACCGTTGTGTCAGTGTTATATTCTTTGTAATCCGAAATTACGGCTTTGACCTTTTCGGTTCCGTGAAGCAGTGGCTCGAGAACGTTTTCTTTGTAGGTCTGAGTCCATGTTCCCACTGGCAATTCTGTTATTTCTATCTTGTCATTTTGCACAACCTGGACGTTTCCAGCTATCACATAACGATTGTCAGAAACGTAGTCAATTACACCCTTGAAATTTTTGTAGAATGGATGCATCGTTTGGGGTTCGTCCTTGTTAAGCATACGCCTAAGGTTAGCAATCAAGTCTCGCGGATTGTAATTGGGGATCTTGGTAGACCAACCAGTACCGATACCGTCAGCTCCGTTTACCAGAACCATTGGTATAATTGGCATAAACCACACCGGCTCGATCTTCTGATTATCATCAACTTCATACTGCAATAGTGGATCGTCAGCAGGATGGAATATCAGACGAGCCAATGGAGACATAATTGTGAAAATGTAACGAGCGCTAGCACAATCCTTTCCACCAGTCAAACGAGTACCGAACTGACCGCGCGGCTCTAGTAGATTCAAGTTATTAGAGCCAACAAAATTTTGGGCCAAATTGACGATGGTCATTTGCAGAGACACCTCTCCGTGATGGTAGGCTGACATTTCAGCAACCGAACCAGACAACTGAGCAACTTTGACTTCTCGCTTGTCGTTACGTTTGAAACAGGTGAACATCACCTTCCGTTGGCCGGGCTTGAAGCCATCAACCATCGATGGTATCGATCGCACATTGTCCGCATTCGAGAAGAGGACCAGTTCCAGATTGATGAACTCAGCATAGGTGACACTTTTAGTTCCTTTGGTGTACAGGTATTTCTCTGGAAGTCCCAAAAGTTTTCTTCGCTTGCATTCGTCCATGTGATTGCGTAGCCAATCTTTACGATTTTCAATGCACTTTTTGGAGAAAGCCATGACAATGTTGTCGTCATCGTTCGATCCGTCGTACTTGAACAAGATTCGGTGCTTCTCCATGTCTTGGAAGTATTCTTTCGCCTCCTTAGAGGTCGAAGTACCCAAACCTTTGTAGTATTTTATATTGTACGTATTATTGTTAGGTGTATCGTTCTTCCATTCCTCAAACTCTGGCAGAGAATAGAAACTCAATTCTACGTCTTTCTTGGTGGCCTTTACAATGGGCGTTATGAATTCTTCGAGGAAGGGTAGACGCAGCAATTCCGGCCAATTCGTGTGAATGAAATTAATCAACAGACCTTTGATATGCGAACCATCCTGATCCTGATCTGTCATGATCATTATCTTTCCGTAGCGAAGCGTTTTGAGGTCATCGAGTTCGAGGTACTTCTTCTTATACTGCAGACCTACAATTTTGATCAAGTTATTGATTTCGGCATTTTCCAGAATTTGCTTGTGGGTGGCTTCGCGCACATTAAGCAGCTTACCACGCAACGGGAACACCCCATACAAATCTCTGCCAATAACACCCAGGCCAGACACAGCCAACGACTTGGCTGAATCTCCCTCGGTTAGAATCAGTGTGCAGAGATGGGAATTCTTGGTTCCGGCTTCGTTGGCGTCTTCTAACTTGGGAATTCCCTTAATTTTCGTATTTTTCTTACCACTCGTCTTGGCAAGATCGGTCTGGGCTTTGAACTTTGCCCAAGTCAGGACTGCTTCAACAATACCCGACTTGGAAACATTATTTACAAATTTTTCCGACAAAGAGCATTTCGACCCAAAGCTCTTCTGTTGCAATGTCATGTTCTCCTTGGTTTGGGAGTCGAATGTTGGGTTCTCAATCAAGCAGTTAACAAACACCCACAGGTGAGATCTCACTTGGAACGGCTTAATATTGATTCCACCCTTGTTCTTCTTCTTGATATTTTCGATCAACTGTTTGATGACATTGTCGACGACATGGTCAACATGACGTCCGCCCTTAGTCGTGGCAATCGAATTTACAAACGAGACTTGTTGAAACCCTCTGTCCGATGCGCAAACAGCAACCTCCCAACGCTCGCCACAGCTCTCGTGAACAACCTTTACAGGTGCCCCCGTATCTTCACTGTTGTTGATGTACAAGTCGATGTAGTCCTTGAAGTTCTTGATTGGCAATTTGTTGCCATTCAAAAAGACCGACACTCCCTTCGTGGTAGCTGCGATATCGTAGGCACGTCGAGACATTAAAGCTACAATATCATCGTCCAGCTTATCCATCTTGAACTTGGTCAGATCTGGAGAGAACGTGACCTTAGTGAAGTCAGTTCCAGCGAAATCTTTGATTTTTGGCTCGGAAGCCTTTGTCATGTTTGTTCCCCAGGTTTGCTTGAAGCTCCGCTTAAATTGCTTTGTGGCGGTCTCAAGCGTGAACGAAGTACTGAAGATGTTGCACAATTTAGCTCCGTAACCATTACGGCCACCGGTGACTTTTTTCTCGTCATCATTGTAATTGGAAGATGTCAGCAAGTGTCCAAAGATCATAGTTGGTACATACATTTTCTCGTCCTTGTGCATTGTTACCGGTATACCTTGGCCGTTATTCCAGATCGATATGGTGTTTTTCTCTTGATCAATGTCAATTTTTATGCACGACATACTCTTGTCGCGCTGCTTATTGTCAGCAGCGTTGACAAGAATTTCATCGTAGATCTTATAGAGACCTGGGACAAAGGACAATTCTTTTTGAACCATTTTATTGGTTTCCGGATTGAAAACCCACATTAGTTCTTTTGTTTGTTCGACGGATCCAATGTAGGTGTCTGGACGAAGGAGGATATGTTCCAGTTGGGATTTTTTCTGGTACATTTTTTCAATGGAGACCTGTTTAGATCCCCCAGAGGGGCCGCTGCCGTTCTGCATGATTGGAGTGAGCTAAAAGTAAACAAATTAATTTATTAAAGATGTAAAATATATATTTTTTATTATTACTTACAAGGGAGACTAACTATAAGTGGTATTTTTTTTGTTACTTCCTCTTTATTGAAGACTGACGAGAATGACGAGAATTACTTGTGAAGGATTTGCCAATTTCTAGCAACTACTTGTACCTACATATATAGTTAATAAGAAAGCTAGGATAGAAATCAGCTTTCAGGCTGTTAGTTCTATTTATCATTCATCAACAAAATATCAGTAGCCGACGGAAAGGTTACCGAATAACGCCCAGACGCATTCTAATTTTTGTATTGTAAATTTCAAAAATAAAACATTGAGCATGTAAAATAGTACCGAAATAGTCAATAGTGATTACTATTAAACCAACTCCAGTTTTCTCGTTTTTAAATATGAAAAAAGTTTATTGAATTGACTTTAGAATTTTCCTAATAACGAGCTAAATATTGTTTTAGTATGTAATTGCAGTTTATTTACTAAATCTCATACCTATACGGCTTGATTGGGGTCAGCAGGCAGTAAGCTCTCATTTTTTTTTTTTTTTTTAATAAAAAAATCGTAGATTCTAGTAAATCACACTACACTGTTAACTGCAATTACATAGCAAAGAAAACGATAAGAAAAACTCTGTGATTTGTTTACTTTCTTTTTTAAGCATACATTTATGAACAGGTGTACTTTTGATGGTTCCATCTGCTTATATGCTGATTAATTAGGTATGTAGTTTAATTAATTGAATGTGATGGATATAAACGATACATAAATACTATTCACCAAAATTTTAATTCTTTAATTTCGCTAGCATATTGCCAATATTTACAGGGATATGCTCTCTTGGAGAAACGTGAAGTGAAACAACTCAGCCGCTTATACCTAGTTATACCTATCAGGAAACAGAGATAGACGCCAGCTGTTTGCTTTTAAATATATTTCAACTGGGTATACTTTAGGATATACGTACATCTTAATAAATGCGACTTCGCTTGAATTTACCGCCTCCCTAACGCCAAATGTTGCAGCGGAAAATTATTATTATTATTTAATAATGCTTCATTCAGATACCTCATACATTTAGGAACCTACTCCAAACTCAAGTACTGTACAAAAAATTATAAAAAGGGCCTATTATTAACTATTTTCCAATCTAGCTCGCTATCTTCACCGTGACAATGACGTACAATTATTCGAGTCAATCATAATTGGTTAGTTTAAGTTACAAACTGATCTGATAAGTTTGGCGCAGCATAAGTTTCATTCAATTTACAACCTTTTTGTATTCGCGACTCTGTAGATCTTCGAAGTGATAAGTGATAAGTTGAGCATTCACTGGTTATGTATACCCATTACACAGAAGGAACCCGCTTGGACGCCGGCATGTCCCGCGCAATCCGGTTTCTTTAAACATAGGTTAAAACCACTCGGGGTAGATACCCGTGCATTCGCAATGCCGAAGAAAGGGCCGATTATTTAAATTCATAGGGTACAAATCTTGTCTTCCCAAATGCAAGTGTTAGAGGAAGATCACTTTGCATAATTTCTTATATTTTCTGAAAATCTGACAATTAAAAACACCGATCGAAGAGCATATTCAATAAAACAGCTGAAAATAGCACTTGTACTTTTTTTCGCCTAAAACCCGAGCAGAAAACTATTGCGCCATTTTGATTCTGTAACTTTTCCATTTTTTAGCAAGGCATAAAGTTACTATCGAGCAAAATATACACATGTAGGTTGGTCTAGGTAGTCGTGGTCGAGGTAGCTGATAGGTACTTACCTTTTTTCCTTGGGAACAGAAATATTCAACTCTGAAGCACTTTTTTGCAACTTTGTGCAAACGCAAAACAAAACACTTAAGTAAGATAATATCAATTGATTATTGTTTTCTCTTGTTAGTCTCGGCGACGATTATCGCATTCCCGGGATTATTTTTTCAGTTTTTCCTGCTGCTCTATTAATTATTTTACTTTATTTGTTTGAAATCTAACAAAATCGCAAACAAAATTGAGATTGGGCTTCGTCCGTTGAGAAGCCGACGACTAAACAAAAAATTCAAAGATGCCAAAATCTCAAAATGGAAGTACCATTCGTTGATTTTTTGTTTTTTTTTTCAACGAATCTGAACGAATTTTTTTTAATGTTCTTACAACGACATCTAGGTTCTCGATTTAAAAATGCATTGTAGGGTAGTTTGATTTGTGTGATGAAAATATTTTTAGATATTAGAAAATTTTATTAGGGAACAGAAACCACTGGGGGCGCTAGTTGTACTGAAATTTCTCACTTTAATGGAATGAGAAGAGCTAAAATTTTTTTTACTCAATGAGCAATGATTTTTCGAATTGGCAACTACATAACAATTCTTAATCTTGTTTTACTTTTGTTTCCTTCTTCGTAATTTTTTTTAAAATCTTCCCTCCCTCTCAATTCTTCAAAACCACTTGAATAGAAAATAGCTATATAAATATTCGCAAAATTGTCTTGTAACTGTCTCACTCGAACCTCCCATTCATTTCAGATTTTTTGTGCGACGTTATTTTCCTTGGGAACCACAATTCCATTTTATATACAAAGTCCCCTACCGACAATATATAGGCAATATTTACAGTATGGATACCTCAAAATCATGGAGGAAAAATAGTAAGCAGGTATAGTAATGTAAATAAGACTTACTTCTTCTGGTGGACATTAAAACACAATGAACAAAGTTTGACAATATAAAAAATATATTATAAATAAATAAATAATAAAATAATGAACCACCATGACTCTTGACAGTTTATTAAATATAATAGTTGGACGCCATCGTCTAGTCGCATAAAAACTTTGTTAACACTGTAAAATATAATCTTCCTGCTATTTGCACTTATTTTATCAAATTTTCTTCTTTACTTTTGATTTTTGCTTCTTTTTTCAGATGTCAAACTTTCAACCTGCGTATTTAAGTTCTTTGTCCTGTGCCTATTAATATAAAGTTTTGTCAAATTCATATATAAAATAGAACATAAGCTGAATACTGAGATTTTGGTACTAAAAATCACATTAAATCGAACATTTTAGTAATTATTTAGATTTAGGCTCACAAAAAGTGTCATAACAGTACATCTTAGCAGAGTTTTTTAAATTTGAACAAACGGGAAGGACCTTTTAAAAATGTTCATTAAATGTATATCTTACGTTTTCTAAATTAAACAGATTAGATTTAATTTTATTGAATTCAATTTATAAAACAAATAAATAATTTAAATCGCAATTCTAAGCCCGCTTAACATTAGCACACCAATGAACATTAACTGTTATACTGTCATACAATTTATCTTAGTGCGTACACGCCCTTACATCATCATCATTTTCTCTTTTCAGCCTCAGCGGACAGCGGACGGCTTGCCGGCTTGTAGCTCTTCTTTATTATCCCAATCCCCTCGATATACAATTCCAAGAAGTAATAACAAAATCGAGATTCGCTGCAATTTTCATTTGTTTTGTTTTATATTCCCTTCCAAACTATATACCCGTTTCGTTCACACTACCCAAACGTTGCCCACTTTCGAGCGAAACAACACCTATGCAGTCATTTAAGTTTTTATGTCAAAATTAATATATAAAAAAACTCTTATATTTTTTGTGTCATTCGTTATCTTCTTCGCCATTCTCGCTTTCACAAGCAGAAAAAAATCTTCTCCAAAGTCCAAAAAAAATCCAAATTTACTGTACTGACAACTGACAGTGGCTGGCCTGGCATTCGATTGGCAGTAAAGAGTAAAAGTAAAATTTTGAAAATTACGGGGAGAGGTCAATGTAATCTAAATCTACAGATTTAAATTACATACATAGGAAAACAGAAGTACCCATCGCAGATACTAATTGATTCGTGTAGCACAAACTTTCTATCTTCCACTGCTCACTGAAACGCTGAAAGGAAAAAGTAAAAAGAAAATAATTAAGTTTGCTGTTGTTGTTTTTCTTTGGTGGAAGTTCTTTTTCTCGGACAAGAAGAAAAATCAAAAGGGAAAAAGTGTCAGCCTCAGTCAGCATAGAAAAAGTTTGCATTTGCAGATCGAGAAGAAAAATCCCCGCGCCTCTTTGTTTGTGCCAACCACAAAGCAGCTGAATAACATAATTTAATAAAATCCAAGAGATATTTTTAAATATTTCCTACCAACTTCATTGAATCTTATCCTCGTAGTCGCATTACGAAAGACACAGCCACAGCCATGGACCGAAACAATGGGTAAGTTGCAATGCATATCAACGAAAAATTACATATTTCACTTTTTGTCTTTGAGTTTTCTTTGTTGTTTTGGATTTGAATGAAAACAAATAACATAATAAGATCTACAGCTACGTGTTTCTGGATAACAAATACAATATTGTTGTGGGTCACCCGAAGAACTTGCAATGCAGGTGCAGCTAACCCATTTACAAAATATCGATTTGCATTTCTCGTTCAATTAAAGCAATGCAATGCATGGAAAGTGCAACCTTGAGTGCTTCGATTTGATGTACCAGTGCAGGGATTTTTCAAGGATCGGACCTTGAATTTTTAGTTTGTTTTCAGTGAAATTTAGTTGATGTAGAGGTGGTCTATGATTTGGTTCTGTCAAACTGTTTGCAAGTTTTATTCGTTCTTATATCTTTAATTCTTTGGAATCTGTTGTGTTCGTCACTTGATAGTATTCTGGCTGAATCTGATAAATTTCAATTAATATTTCCTTTTGTCACGTAATTAAGGTAACGCGGTGTTCTAAAAAAGCCCACTTCCTCCATTTATGGGCCTAATGTGCCCTCACGGACGTGGACCAATCAAACAATTCAAAATAGGTTCTCGAAAAAGGGGGAAATATATATTTAATGATGCTTCACTAGTGGAATTCGTTTTCATGTTTCTAACAAAGACCATTATGAAGCGGTCGATTCGCTGAACTCGATTTGGATGTTTCAGTCGCATATTTCGATGAAAAGGGTTTTTTGTTTAATATTGAACTAAAATGACTCCAGCGACGTATATTTGTGGGTATAAAAGCCGCAGAATCTGAGTAGTTAGTGCTTTATATTTATTGACTATGTAATTAACTACTTGTGAATAAAGTTATAATAATAATAATAATTTATGGGTATATATTAATGTTTAAAACAGGTCTATACAAATGTCGAAGAACTGGTGAAATTCAATATCTATGAAGAGAATTTTGTTGATACATCAGTTTCATCGAATCGAGCTTTCAATGGTCTTTGTGGCTTTCTGGCAAACACATAGTATTAATGTCTAGTCCATGAAATAGTCATGGACTGCAACTTGTCCAACAGAAAAGAGAACTGTATAGGTAGTTACATTTTGGATTAAGAGCCCTTTCTTGAAACTAATGTTTTTTAGTAAAGCTTTTATAATTACTTTGGTCATTGGTCTAAGTGGCCTTTCCTGATTAGTGCGTTCGTTGAATAACAATAGCTGCTAAGTCAAAATAATAGTATTTATGTTCTCAATTCAATTTATTCAATATTCCTGTTTTTTCAGATACACATACATTAGACGTCAAGGACAAACAATAAATTCACCTTCAAATAACGATGTAAGAACAACATCATCAATACCAACTAGAGAACCTCTCACCCAACATGATGAATTGATTCGTTATATCAAAGAAGCATGGCACAAAGTAAGTATAAGGTTTTTTTAAATCTAAAATTACAGTAAAAATAACACTGGGAAAGCATCTAACAAGCTTTAGATTTTCCTATTCATTGGAACTTCTTTTGTCTTGCTTGACACTGGCTCAATTATGGTCCTAATTCTGGGGCGATATTATTCCATTGGGAATTAAACACAGTTTGTGTAATCTTAGCATTGAAAAATGTCATTCTCATGGCTTATATTTTATTTTATCTTGTACCAGGTGAATGAACAAGGACCACATGGAGCTCCTGTCATCTATAGAAATGAATCTGATCAGTTAAAAAATTTCAAACCCTTCGATTTAGAGGAATACTGGGGCCAACGTCTAGTTCAAAATATCCACGTTTCTCATGGACATCAATAATGATTTGAATTAATATTAAACAATATTATTAATGAAAAAAAAAAAAAAAAAATAGAAACAAGAAATTTTAACAAACGAACGTTTAAAACAATATTTAGGCAGTTTAAAAACTCCGAGACAAAATTGAAAACAATGAGCAAGTCCTCGTGTAAATATATCTCAATTATGCGATCAGGACTGCCATTATATCTTATTAGAAAAAAAAAGAAATTTTAAAAATTGCTGCCAAGGAACTACACGAAGAAATTCCAATATAACCACAATTTTAATTTGTCATTATGTCTTATTTAGTGCATATTCTGTTTTCAATGAATTGTATCTTTGGTGTTTTTAGTTTTTTTATTTTGTTTGTATTTTGTGTTGTGTCCTCAGCAAAGTTGTATGTAATTTTTATTTCTTTTAAATATCTTTTGAAATAACCATCCCCAACGTTCTACTTTGTTTAGTAATAAATTGCACTTTTGTTTGGAAGAATGTTCAGAAAAAAATTTTATACCCTATTAATTATAATCGATAAGTATTCGTGTTTATGCTAAAAAATAATAATATAAAATATATATTTTCAAATTAGTGATAAACAATAAAATTTAACAATAAAATTAAAGAACACAAAGTATAACAATGTTTTAATTGTACAATGCATGTAGTTTCAGAAGTAAAATACAACATTAACAAAAATTATTTTCATGGTGACTTTAATTAAAGAATTTAGATGGTATTTAAATATAATAAAATAAGTATGAATCAAGAAAAAATCTAGGCTATTAATCTGGCTTAATTAAGTTAAAGGGAAAAGAAGAAACAGAATTTACAATAAACTTATGAAATAACCTGACGTCCGACTTTGTGTTTGACGGGAAAATGATAACAATTTAAATCTATAAATTAAGGAACACAAATAAAATACTTATGATCGAGTTGACGCTTGTGAAACATATTACTCTACCCAAAGTGGAAGTACATACTATACCGATGTTATTGTAACGTGCTAACCACTCCAGTAAAAAAACTTTAAGGGTTTTCAAAATCAAATTCCAAGAAACGAGATACGAGACTGTCAATGCATTAGAGGTATATTCAGGAATATCAAAATACAAAATTTCGCATAGGAACTATTTGACTGTGGTAAAATATAAAGAATTATGTATTTGGCCTCCTTGTAAAGATTGTGTCAGATGGAAATATCTTATGGAAATAAAGGATTTCATATACATAACATCTAAATTCCCTCAAAAATTTCAAGACAAGGGACCAAAGATTGTTGCGGCGACGACGACGGTAAGAACTATAAATACTATTTGATTTTGTGAGACTTTTTAAAAGAACGAAATCTTCATATAAAACTTCTTCAAAATTTCTCAAATCTTTGAAAGGATTTTATCATTTTTTAAATGTTTCAATCAATATACAATTTACCTGGTTGGATGAATACAGTTTTATCCATCGCATCTACATACATACTAATAACAAAAAGAAAAACGAGAATTTTCTATTTGTGTTTTCGAAAATTGTTTATACACAAAAACATGTTCTCCAAAATTGTTTTCGAAGCGGACCATAACAAAAAATATATGCTACATACATATATGTATGTACACAATTAATATATATAAACTTGTGCTGCTTGTTCTCCAAGTATTTTTAAGCTCATAGAATGAATCCAATAATAGACCTACATTTATTGCCATTAGTCTGCTCTAGATATTTAGTGGTGCTGGATCGTGTTAGGAAAATATTATTTTTTGTCTTCAAATCACATTTACGAGTATACTAAATGAAAATACGGATATATATTTAAAGAAATTGAACGAAATTCTGTGAAATGAATGTAATTTCACTTTTATTTCTTATTTTGCATCTTCTGAGGTTATCATTAACTCAAAAGCAGCAAATTAGTATAGGTAAGCAGTTGATTAAAAATAAAGTGATTGGTTAAAAACTAAAATAATTCGTAATTTCTTTTCAGGTGCGATTTTTTTCCATGATGAACCGACAGAAACCGAAGCTGCATTCGATAAAGCTGTTTACATTTTGAATCAACGTTCTTCTGAGGTACAACTTTTTCCAATAAAACGTTATGGAAAAGAAAGCAAGGACAAAATTGACAGTATTGATCTTCAGACCATAGGTTATACAAACACATACTTTTTGCGATGAAAAAGTAAAAAGAAAAACTAATATATTAACTACATTCCATTTCAAATATAGCTTGTGATCTGATAGGAAGCGGTGTCTCGGCTATTTTTGGACCAAGTTCAAATGCACCTAGCGGTAAGTGTACGATGTTTTGTTTGGGGTTGACTAATATTGTAGACGACGATGTTTGATTTTGTGTTATTTTTTTTTGTTTGTCTTAGATATTGTGGCACTTATTTGTAATAGTACCGGTATTCCTAACATTCTGTTTGATTGGAGCCCCGAGGAGGGTATGACAGAGAGAATGAATCACAGGATGACAATTAATGTGGCACCTTCGACCACGATTCTCTCAAAAGCCTATTCAGATATTGTTTATAATTATGCATGGAAGGGGTATACACTCTTATATGAAAATCATGAAGGTAAATGGAGCATAGAAAAAAAAAAAAAAACAAATCAGAAGGAACATTTTTCGATCGATAGATGATAAAATGATTAATTTGTATTCATATTACAGCCTTAGTGAGACTTCAAGATTTGCTTCAACTAAAACGAATACACGAAGAAGAAATTAAAGTTCGTCAGTTTTCCCGTGACGAAGACTTTCGAAATCTTTGGAAAAATGTACGTCACCAGGGTGAAAGAAGGGTTATATTGGACTCTTCACCCGAATTGCTCGCAGATATTGTCGGTAGTTCGACATTTTTTAATATGACAGGACAATTTAATGTTAGTGAATAATAATTTTAATATTTATTTTTTTAATTCAGTGTATGTAATTGTATTTTCTTTGTTTCAGAATTTATTCTTAACAAACTTAGACTCGCATAAATCTAATTTGATTCAGTTAAATAATCAGGAGTTCAAAGTAAATATAACGGCTGTGAGAATTGAACTCAATTCGAACGAGTTTATTGAGGTGAGTTTAAGTGTTTAGATTTTCCTTCTTAAAATCGAAATTGTGTACTGTAGCGTATGCGTATTTTTAATTTTTAGGACAATTCAGTGATGTCAACTTTAGTGTTTGATGCTGTTTTATTGCTACATAATGCACTTAACAATGTAATTGCATCACAACAATACTATGCCCCACGTATATCCTGTGAAAGCAATGAGAAATGGGAAGTTGGAAATTTAATTTTGGAGCAAATGTTACAGGTACATATGTATGCATTTATTCTATTCCTTGATATTTAAAAAAAAAACATAGTTTTTATCTGAACATATTGTTTTTAAAGACATCAGACGAAAATGGAACTTTTATTACAAAAAATATTCAATTCAATGAATGGGGTGAACGTGTTAATTTCAATTTAGAAATATATCGTCCTATGACTGATCGAGTTATCGCTGTTTGGAATCCAGATGGTCAAATAATGTCAGTTACAGAATCATTATCATCATCACAATCAAAAAGTAAACAAGGAGAAACGCAGGATTTTTCACAAGGTCGAAGACATTATAGAGTTGCATCTCGTATTGGAAAACCTTATCTTATGTTAAGGTAAGTACACTGTACAATGTATGTATGAAAAAAGCTGTTTTTATTAATTTATTTAAATTATTTTTCTTAGAGAACCAGGCGAAAAAGAAATCTTAAGTGGAAACGCCCGATTTGAAGGATATTCGATTGATCTCATCCACAAGTTATCACAAATAGTTGGATTTGATTATACATTTGATATTGTAGAAGATGACAGTTATGGAAAATATAATCCGGAAACTAAGCAATGGGATGGAATCGTTGGATATTTAATTGATCATGTAAGTGATGAAATTAATTAGAAATTTTGTGTGTTTAACACGTCAGGCCGGGATCTGTTTCTCATTTCCTAAATCAGCTGTATTAATTACATCTTACAGGAATGATATAGGAAACGCGAAAAAGCCTCCTTGTCTGATATGCACCACCACAAACTTCTATATCTGTATATCTTTTTTCCAGAAAGCCGATATTGGAATATGTGACTTAACAATCACTCAAGCCCGTCGATCTGCTGTAGATTTTACTGTACCATTTATGCAATTGGGTATCAGTATTTTGTACTTTAAATCGCCCCCAGAAGCGAAGGATTTGTTTGCCTTTTTAAAACCTTTCGATGTTGAAGTCTGGATGTACATGTTGACATCATATTTAATTATCTCTTTGGTTTCTATAGTAATGGCCAGGTATAATCGGATATTTTTTTTTTAAAATTTGGTTTAAGTTCCTCAATACTTTTCTAAAAAAAATCAAGTATAATTTTACAGGGTATCACGTGATGAATGGGAAAATCCACATCCATGCAATCCAAACCCTGAAGAACTTGAAAATAAATGGGACATTGCTAATACATCATGGCTAACAATGGGATCACTTATGGCCCAGGGTTGTGATATATTGCCAAAATCTGGACCGATGAGACTTATGAGCGGAATGTGGTGGTTCTTCTCATTAATGATGTTAAATTCCTACACAGCTAACTTGGCTGCTTTTTTGACTGCATCGAAAATGGAGAGTGCTATCAATAGTATTAATGATTTGGCCGAACAGAATAAAATTCAATTTGGTACTTTAGGCGGTGGCAGTACTTCAAACTTTTTCTCAGTATGTACCAAACTACTGATGAACCTAAATCTGAAGCATGTTTTATTTTAACCAATTGGCTCATATCTAAAGTTATTGCCTTTTTTTACAACTTTACAGGAATCAAACGATACAGTTTACCGTTTGGCTTGGTCAAAAATGGTGTCGGCTCAACCTACTGTTTTTACTAAAAGCAATGCTGAGGGCGTAGATCGTGTTAGGAAGAATAAAAATACTTACGCTTTTCTCATTGAAACAACCAGCATGGAATATGCAATTGAAAACGATGAAAAATGTGAACTCACTCAAATTGGATCGCAAATAGGAGAAAAACATTACGGGATTGCTGTTCCTTTAGGTAAGAAAATGATTAAAATAACAAAAGTGTGCTTTGTTGTACGCTTATTCCATATGAAAATATTTACTGTTGCATTGGCACGCATATTTCTGTTTATAAGTGGTGGCTATATGACATAGTCAGCGAAAATGTCGTTTTTTTGTCTAAAATTATGAAATTTGTTCTGTTACTTTTATAGGTGCAGACTATCGTTCTAATTTGAGTGTTGCTATCTTAAAACTCAGTGAAAGAGGAGAATTATTTTCGTTAAAGAAAAAGTGGTGGGCAAATCCAAATAAGACATGCTCAAAAGCTGATGTTGTCGACGGTAATGAATTATCAATTGAAGAACTTGGTGGTGTGTTTCTTGTTTTGGGCTGTGGTATATTTGGAGCTTTTGTTTTGGGTATAATTGAATTTCTTTGGAATGTCCAGCAAGTTGCAGTTGAGGAAAGGGTAAGCAGCTTAAGAAATAAATACAAGAAATGTAACTTAGTTTTTTTTTTTTTTATCAAGTTAACACCAATGGAGGCTTTGAAATCTGAAGTTATGTTTGCCCTAAAGTTTTGGATAAAAAAGAAACCTGTTAAAATATTAGGAAGCAGTTCAGGATCGGGTTCGGGTTCCGAATCGGGATCAGGATCAACTAGTAGTCATTCCCGGCGTTCTTCCGTGAAATCACAACAATCGACAGCTAAGCAATCTATTAAAAAAGTTAGTGTAGAATAAAAATTCGTACATTGAAGAAAGTGTATCAAGTTCTTGTACGTTTTGTCAGAAATAGCTAATAATAGTAGAATATAAAGTAAAATGTTTTGTGGAATTGTTGTAATAAACAGTTTCTAATTGTTTTCATACATTCTTTATTGTTTTGAAAAATAAGCTACTAAAATCGTATATAAATGCCAAATTTGTGAAACATGTGTAGAAAAAAACTCCAAAAAACTCTTTTAAACATAAAAATCAATTTGTCGTGTTTCTTCACAACAATACTAAGTTGGACAGGGAAAAGAAAAAAAACTTAACTTTATTGCATTATGTCGGTTAAGCGGATTTTTTGTCGAAATTTGATGAAATTTATAAATGCACAACTTTATTTTTCTAATAAAAAACTGAAGGAACCTTTTGTCGATTCTGGTTAAAGTTTAATAAATGAAGCTAATAAATGAGTTATTTTACCATATTCTGGAGTTTATTTTCAACATTACAATAAAAAAAGAAGAAGTTTGAACTACAGATTGGCCTTTTACTATAAAAGTAAAGTGGACAAAATACTCCATACAACTTTTACGAGTGCGCAGTGTGCACTTTCATCGTTGCGTCCGCGTCGATCGTTCGACATTATTTATCTACAGAGCTACACGAAATAGCGCCTTTGGACAAACAACCATAAAATGTTGACATAAATTCAATTTGATTTATGATTGCATTTAAAACGCAATCAATGAGATAAAAGTCCTCAAGAATGCAAATGAATAATGTGTGTTTTAAAGGCCCTGTCTCTCGTGAGTTGTCTATAAAATGTTTTAAGAAATTGGCTATTTATAAGAGTATACATATATAAATGTATGTAGGAGCTCACTGGAGTTGGGCAACCCACGTCCGGTCAGTTTTGCAGTTTGCAGTGCAAAATATAAAAATGTTACAACTTTGAGAAAGTAATCGATAGTTAACTTAATCAGTGCTGACATTTGTTCATTTTTCTTTTTAGTACCTTATAAATTATTTTAAATTGGACAAATTAAGATTTAATGTAACTACTAAAAACGTATCTATATAAAATGGCAACCCTTTTTAAGCAAAAAAATAATAGATTATTATATAACAGACGTGCGCAGATAAATGTTTAAAATTATATCATGATTTAGTACATTCCTGATTTCTTAACTTTGCTGTGTGTCCAAAAATGTCTCATTTGACTGATTCATTTTAATTATCTGAATTCAGTCCAGATTATTTGTTTGTTGATTGGAAATATGTTATATAAGATAAGTCCATGTGTTCCATTCCTTTGACTAAACAAAACCGACAAAACAAAAGGTGAGACATATGTTGAAACCCTTTGCAAGAGGTAGTGTAACCTAGCCACAATATCAAATCTTATAATAAATCTTTTAATTAAAAAAAAAAATCGTGTGTAAAACTGGAAAACAGAACTCCACTCTACCGTCATTAATTTCCACAACAGCAAATCTGTATGCACAGAGGAGCCTTGCATAGTTGTAAAATGTTGTCTTAACGTCACCTTAATCCGCTCGCCGAGCCATATAATCCCAAGTTATTCCAGCATTTATAATTATTTCTATTAAACGCCACAATTTATCGCCATCCGTTCGCGTTTGAAAGCGACATTCGAGTGGGCTGCCAATCGGATAAGAGGCGCAACTATACACAAGTCAAGAACCGTGAGTAATTTGACGCGTAACTTATACTCGACTCGTAGATGCAAGTCACTGATTCGCATTCAATTTTAACACGAACTGCTTAACCGCAGTAATACGAGTATGATAAAACAAAAAATACCAAACGATATAGTATCAATCCAAATCATTGACATGTTGGTTAACGGAAGCATTAAGCGACACCTATTTGTGAGTTATAATAAAGATAATATATACTTAAGTATACAATAATATTGTTAATGTTAATTGAAATTGGTATGATGATTTAGATGTTCTATGTCAGCAGCATCGGCATAATTTTGGTGCCACAGAATTTTGAGATAAGATTTTAAAGGAACGTACTCGTTAAAGTTTTATTATTTGGCCACAACTGAAATATGAAATTAAAAAATTCACTGACATTTGAAACAGATCGCCATACTTAAAAATTATACAAATGCTTTCTTAACATGCGATCACATTATGTTTCTAAAGTATGGATTCGTATAATGTCAATCTTATAATTTTTCAATTAGTATGTCAAAATTATTATATTACGATCTTTTGCTGTTTCATTTTATCATTTTATCTCAAGCAAGAAAATTGTAATTACTCATGACCACGAAGAAATTAATATCAATGTTGTAATATAATTATTTATATTCAGAATTCTTAAAAGAGTGCATGCCACAAAAAAAAAAAATTATAAAAAGACCATTTTCGTCACGAAATAATGCAGGGAATAACCATGAACACCTATATTTTGTATACATACATAATATTCACCTGCCCAATCATAGTCATTACAATAATTTTAATGAGGACTCCAGCTGAGCTCTTTCTTTACCAAAAAAATATAGATACATTCTGCAGTCATCAGTATGTAAATGTTGAGCGATAAAAATTATGAAGCCATTAATTTCACTAATTGAATGGTAACGTATAAAAAATACGTGCCGTGCATGCAGTGACAGCAAGAGTTCGAGTTGTACATGTATGTCGATTGTCGAATAGGTAAAAGTCCACCACCGCAGTCATTTTCTCTAGACGACCGACACCAAAAGTAAAACTATCTCATATCTTCTTGAACGGGAACAACATACTTCGACAATCGACATACAAATAATTTTAATAAGTGCAGAGAAGAAAAGGGCGAATTAAAGTCAAAGGACCGAGTGCAATTGTTTGTGCCTAGTGTTGCCACTCTTGTGAATGTTTTATTCCTTTTTAAAATGGTATAAGCTTTCTCAAGGAGAAGCAATATAATTTTATTGTACTTTTTATGGGAGATATTGTTGCAAAAAATCAAATTTTTCGAGTTTTTATTATAATGCATTTGTCAATACTCATTGTCAAGATATGCCGGATAAAAACTATTTTTAGTAGAATTTTTCATGTAATTTTTAATTTACGAGTTGTACAAAACCTTACTTTACACAGTAAAAAATTATTTTGAAGTTGTTGTAGGGACCTTGAAACGTCTTTATATTTAAAGTTAATAAAATTTAATATGTTTCACATTGTGGACGCAATAGCAGAGTTATATAAATTATATATTACGTTGTTCTTATTTAGAAACTAAAACGTCATAGAAAAATAAAATTTAAAAAATTTAGATTAAAGATATCTGAAATAATGTAAAAAGAATCAATAATGGTAATAATATTTAAATTATGTATTTGAAAGAGATTTTTTTTAAATTTATGTGTTCGACGTATTCCCAAAAATTAAAATTAATTTGTTCAAAAAACTTTAAATTTTTAATTTTGGTATAAGAACTAACGCCAATTTATTGAACACTGGAACTACTTAATTTGAAATGATTTCATTTTATAGTACAATTCAAAAAGTTTTTTTTTTTGACTTAAGCGTAATGGTGATGCCATTTATATTTGATGATTTAGTATAAAAAAGAAATGAAATAGGTCAATTTTTGTTTTCATGTTTCGTATAGAAGATAGAATATAAAGAATAAGATAAGATAGATAAATATAAGAAGATAGATTTATTAATAAATTATGTCAACATATTTGTACTTATTGCTAATCCGATTAATGCCTAAAACAGTGACTTGAAATTACCTTGAAATTAGTCCAATTTTCTCAGCAAATGGAAACATTTTGAAAAGTTTTGAAATATTAATAAATTCTAAAAAAATATCCTTAGATTTGTGTGTTAGACCTTCAGTATTTAAAGGCGAAAATTAATTGTCTCTGTAGTGGTTGTTGAAAACATAGTACGATTAGGTACAGATGTACATTCTTAAAAAGTTTCTTTTAGACTATTTAAATTTTTAAATGGCACACATTTCTTTTATATTATAGGGAATGATTCGATATTCAAAAGAATTGGATTGAATAACTAGTTAAAATTGTGATTGACCTAGGAAGTTATCTAAAGTATGAAAATATGATTAAAACAAAACAAATCAGAGCTTAACTTAAAACTAATTTTTACTCTTTTAAATCATCACCTTAATTTGCAAAAATCATTATATTTGTAACAAATTTCCATGATCATAGTTATAAGTTTGAGTAATTTTTCTTGACATAAGACCACTACAAGTTAAAACAATGAACAAGACAAGGAAATTCAAAATCGGCAAGTTTCTTTGTAAATTCCGATATTTTGACAAGTGTTTTTTTGTCTAGGTATTTTGTTTGCAAACAAACTTTCGAGCAGACATGCAATTATCTAATAAATGTTTGCTTGAACAGAGTTAATGAACTATTGACAGAAAACATGTCAAATAAACGACCGACAGTAGTATATGGATGTATGCATCCATTCGTATTCGAGTACTGTGTCAAAATTTATATAGTACTTGCTGTCAAATTACATAAGCTTATTTAATTGCACTTTCATCGATTATTGTCTAACAAACACACTGTTGAAGTCTTTATATAAATAGAATTAGGAAAATTTTGTGGTACCATTTTCTCAAAAAGTATTTCGATATCGATAAATTTGATATGGGCGAAAAGCCACAATTGCGAAAATGTGTAGAATATACTTTTGACACGGATTAACACACTTTGGTTTTTGCACTGGAGAAAACAAATTGTTTTTGAAGTTAAAAGTCGAAAGGTGTCGAATTTCAACACTTCGTGATACTATAGTCTTAATAAAATGGCTACAAGAAGTCGTTTATGTTTTTGCACTTCTTCATTTTTCTTGTTAACAAGTTCCTTATATGTATTCGTCAAATACTGTTCGTTTTTATTGACCTGGTTTTTGAAATTTTTATTTTTGCTTTATAGTATTTATCCCTAGACGAAGCATTATAATATTTTCAATTTTCAAATTCAGACTTAACAGAGTTGGTAAAAATAACAGAGAGTAAATCTTGAACTGTCAAATTTTAGAAAAATTTTAAATTGTTATTACTCAACGAGGAGTATGAGTTCGTTCGATTAGAACCACTGGGCGTTCTTTAAATTGTACTTTTTTAGGGAGACTATTTTATCCCGCTCACACCACTATAATAAACAAACTAACAAAACCCTACTTCACTTTTTTTTCTTGTCAAGAAGTAAAAAAGAAATAAAATGATAAAGTGTCAAAATGAAGTTGTCAACATTATGTTGACTAATTTAACGTCTTATAATTTTATCTCGATCACACTTAGAGTTTTAGAAGGCTAGGGAAGAAATGCACACATTTCTATTTTATTTTTTAAAATGAGTGAGACCTATTTGAAATAAAACAAATGTCAAAATGAGTAGCTCTTGCTAAGTGACTTTGTTTTTTGACTGAGTTCCCACAAAAACTTTTTTTTTATTTTTAAGAAACCGTAAAATATAAAACTCCATTGAATATTGAATATTTTAATATTGTCCCATCTCTGCTAAAATTTAAAAATAACAAAATGTCACGCTAAACACATAATTTTGTTGTGTAATTTTTTTTTGCCGAACCGTTTGTACAATGTGGCGTCTGATGTGTTTAAATTTCTCTGTTTAGAAAGTAATTTATGAAATATTTTATAAGTACAGTTGCTGTAGTGTAAATAGAAACTTAAGCATTTTTTAACTATAAAAGACGAACATTTTCGAACTAAAAAATCATAAGTTGCCAAGATGTTTCGTTTAGTCATTGTTATCCTGAGTATATTTTCTCTAGTTGCGGGAAATCTTACTGCATCAGATGATCGTGTTGTCAATGGCAGAACTGGTGGAATAAACGAGTTCCCGTTTTTGGTCTCGCTCCAAAAAGATAACAAACACTTCTGCGGAGGTAGTTTATTGACTGAAAAGTTTGTTTTAACAGCTGGACATTGTTTGTTGGATATTGTCAACAGTAGACAAGTTGATTCTCTTATGGTTCGTGCTGGAACTTCAACTTGGAATTCTGGTGGTGTTTTTAAGCCTGTTCAAAGGGCGATTGTCCATGAAAAATATAATCCTATGAATATGTTATATGATGTTGCACTTGTGGAAGTCTACGGGAAATTCGTGTTCAGTGCCGTTCTTAAACCTGTTAAATTATTGGCATCTCCTATTCCATCGGGCAAAATTGTAGAAGTCTGTGGATGGGGTCAATTGAGCGACAGAAATATTAACCTTCCAACAGTTATTCAAACAACAGAGATGGCATATTTAAATTTGCAGGACTGTGCTAAAATACACGGAAGGGCTGTATCTGATTCGATGGTTTGTGCTTTAGCACCTGGCAAGGATGCATGCCGTGGAGATTCTGGTGGTCCTCTAACATTAGCCCGCACAAATATCCTGGTGGGAGTTGTCTCTTGGGGAGTTAATTGTGCCGAAGCAGGACTTCCAGGTGTTTATGCCGATGTCCTCAATAAGGAAAATATTCGGTTCATTCAACGACATGTTGGAAAAATGATTTGAAAAAGTTAAATACATATGTAAATTTGTAATAAATCATATTTCTTTTAATTATTGGTTTTTGTGTATATTGTTTCAAAAGTTGTAGTCTTTCTTCTAGAATTTTTGACGATTTTTTTAGGAAAAGCTACTGTCAAATGAGTTTGGTGTTCTTTAGATCAATCTTTAACTGATTTTATGTATGTACATATGTTTGTTTCACTGATGAATTAAGCAAAAATCTTTTCATGGGAAAATGATTCTCTAACTAAAGATTTTAGTCTATCTACATACGTATATAATAATAATCCATTTTCTTTCTGCGGGAAAAAAATGATATGGCTTATGAGGTCTTATGGTTCCAACTTTTAACCTCTTTTGAGGAGACTCATTTTGATGTCTTAGTATTTAATTTCGTTTCCATTTAACTTGTAGAGTTTCAAAGAAATGAAGAAGTAAAACCAAAAATTTTATTTAAAAAAAAATATAAGCAAAATGAAATCATAAGATGTCTTTGGTAAATGAAAAACTGATTTTTCACAATTACCAGAAATATTCAAATTAACATACACATCTATGGTGTTTGAAAAATTATCTGGTTGCTGTTCCAAATGTGGTCAGAAAACCCTTTTCTAGTACTTCGAAAGCATTATGTCATTTTAATACCGATAATCCTACATGACTTTGAAAAATGTGATATCCACAGAAATCAATTCATTTCGATTCTCTAAATAAATTATGATATCATTATTGCCGATAATTTTGTTTAGCAATGTTTGTAAAATTCATTACATACATTATGTATTTATATGTATTTACTGAAATGCTTCTGTTTAAATTATATCCGGTATTTATTTTTTAAACAGTTGCTAAAGAACAAACAAATTCCTAAGCAATTTTGACTATAAAAGGCCCATTGTTCAACCTTAAACTTTATAAGTTACCAAGATGTTTCGATTAATCACTGTTCTATTCGTGAGTGTTCTGTCCGTAGTTTCGGGAAAAATTTCCGCACAGAGTCGTATTGTCCATGGCAGACCTGCTTCAATCGAGGAATTTCCGTTTTTGGTCTCCTTACAACAGTTTAATAGCCACATTTGTGGAGGAAGCATATTGAACGAACAATGGGTTCTAACTGCTGCTCATTGTTTGAGGACCATTATCTTGAACAACCAGGTTCCTACTCTCAGGATTCGAGCTGGTAGTTCGGATTACCCATCCGGTGGTGTGCTGATGTCCGCTGAAACTGCTATCATTCATGAAAATTTCGATCACATTTCCTTGCATAATGATATTGCACTTATCAAAGTATTGGGATCATTTGTTTATAGCGACACTATAAAACCTGTGGGAATTTTGACATCTGCTATTAAATCAGGCAAATCGGTTATAGTTAGCGGATGGGGCCAATTGGGAAGTAAGAATCCACAACTTCCGACACATGTGCAAGCAGTGGAGATGAAATATTACTCCAACCAGGATTGTACTAAGTCATATGGAAGGGCTCTTACTGATACTATGGTTTGTGCAGTTGGACCTGTGCAGGATGCATGCATGGGAGATTCTGGCGGTCCTCTTATAATTGCCAACTCAAGGACACAAGCTGGAATTGTATCTTGGGGAGTTCAATGCTCTGATGCCGGACTGCCAGGAGTGTATACTGATGTTACTCATCCGGACATGGTGGCATTTATGCAAAGATATATTGGTAACTTAGTCTAAAACTAAAAGCACAAGCATAATAAATAATAAATAATACCATAATTATTTCTTAATTTTGTTCTTTTTTAATTTTTTTATTTCAAATATTAATTAATTAGTGTAAAAAATATTAAAATTGATTAAATTAAAGATTCTAAAGAACTTCAGTCTAAAACTAGTTTCTTTTTAACCCGGTATTAACTGTTTATGTATTCGGGACAAACAATATTCCTCTTTCTCTTTTTTCATATTGTCATGTATGTAATGTAGGACGAAGGTAAGACAAAAATTCAACAGAGAATGTCCTTAAAAAGCAATCTATCAAAATGTTGAAAAATTGACTTTTCGGAATGATAAAAGTGTGATAGAGGTGTTAAAACCAAGTATCAAATGCGATTATACGATGATCAGCCTAAATTTGTCATTGTCAAAGCTTACGATTTATCAATTGCAACCACAAAACACAAGATCTGTCAACTTCGCGTTAAAAAAAATTGACGTTATTTTGCTGTCAAAAATATTAATGCTTTAACTACTACTTGCCTTGAATATCGTCTATATGTGATAAAGTATACAACACTGCTTTTAAGAAGCATATTTATCATGGTCATTGTTGCCAGCCTTAATCTCTAAACCTAGGTATCTTAAACGTTGTCGTCGTAGGTCGTGGTTATAAATCATTTTTTATTATCCCTTAAACGTTTCGCCAGCAAACTGTGTCGCTAATTCATAACTTATCGCTTTAAGTTGTTCATTAATATTTACCAAAGTCAGATTAACTTTTATTCATATAATGTTTGTGTCATTTTAATTCTTAATTATATTGCTGTTTCAATTTTTCTTCTTTCACCACATTGTGACTGGTTTTCAATAAAAACACAAGAAAACAAAAATAGAAATACATACATATGCTATCTACACAAAAGTATCTTTAGCTAAGCTACTATTTATACATACATACATACATACATATGTATGTATCGATATATTCAAAAGTATTAAGAAAAATTGCTGTCGATTGAGTTCACACGAAGATTTATTACAAGCTCAAAGGCCAACTAATTGCTTACATTATTCTGCCTGTTTAAACTGAATGGGGCTAGATAATTTATTGTTAAATATTTTAGAAGGAATTTTTTTTTAATGTTTTTTTTATTTTATATATTTTTTTCAAAATTACATACATATGTATGTATGTATGTATGCACTTATGTATATCTTTCTTTCAAATAAATAAAAAGATTAGTTTAGTAATTTTCTTAATTTTTTATGTTAATTTGTTGTGGTTATGTGTATGGCAGTAATCAGGGGGTTTGGCGAGATGAGTTATAGCGTTGTTAAGTAGAAAATCTGACAGGCGCAAGATAATTATTATCTTTCCGTTCCATTTGCTGCTGAATGTTGCTAATCATTATATGCGACTTATTAATAGTCGTTTGGTTAATAAATAATATCATTAAAGCTTTAGATTCTTTAAAGACGGAAACGTCAAGGGAGATATTACATATATACAATATACATGGCTGCTGGAAAGCGTAGGTTGAAATTATAGTCAATAAATAGTTAGGATTAGTAATTTGTTAACGATAAATACTTTGTGGTAAAAACGGTCAAGCTGAATATATTGAAAAACAACTTGTGGTTGGACTATAGAAGTCATAGCATGTTCGGATATGTGTCAGTTGTCGATAACGTCAAATTGACGTTGATTTATCAAATGCCAAAATTCAAATTTTACAAACGTCCTTATCATATAAAGTGCTTCACCAATTACAAACGCAAATGAAACTAATAACACGAATTTATCCTCAACTAAACATTGGACTGTTGTATTTTTGACCCAAACGGCCAAACGTGTTTCTTCAAATTTTGACAGTTTGTTCGGAACAGTTTCTCCTTTGTGAATGAAACAAAATGAAAAGCAGAAATTCTCAATTTTGAGTTTATCCTAAATAGTAAGTCTTTTTGTTGTAATTGCAATTTTCTTCGAAAGTTTTACTTGCACTTTTCAAATCTTGAATTTCTGCCATAACAAAACATTTTTTCCACTTCTGGTTGACTCTAGCTATTTCTCAAGATAATAAACTTTGCCCCTAAGGAAATGAATGAAGTCCAATTTTTGACGTGTTAAATTGTAAGTGTAACATACATACATACATACATATATATATTTCGTTGACTTTTTAAAAAATAACAAAAAACCGTTGACCATCAGCTAGTGTGTCAATCATTAAACAACACAATGTTTATTCACTTAACAACAACGATACAGAATAATAGAAATGCATGTCTGACTGTCTTCATAGATCATTGTTAGTGAGCTGTTGGTGACTTTAAATTGACAACGAATGTTCCCGCTTCGTCGATATAGTAAATCTAACTTTGTCATTCATCTGATGTGGATCATCAGTTTTTTATTTCACGTTTTTTCACATCTCACTTTTGCACTGAGAAAAATTAAATTTTAAATGTATAGCGTGTTTTGTTCAAAAGAAAAAAATGACAGAAATCTTATATGTATGTATATGCATGCACCTATGTATGTATGTACATATAATATATTTGTTTTCTTTACATGACAAAGTTAATATTTGACATTTCATCAAGTCATCTCATTCTGTCTCAATTTTCGGCAGTGAATATATTTCTTAGCTGAATCATTGTGAATATCGCGCATTGCAGTAAGTGGAGAATTTTGACATTTATTTTTAAATTTCACGTCACTTGAACGCTCACTTGCAGTTCCGAAGTGATGTGCAGTAACTACATATGTACATATGTAAATATTAATATTTGAAGTTTAATTTTAAAGAAACAAATCTTATTTGTGTGGATTGTTGACCATGTTAATAATATCAATTTGACTTAACATTTCTTTTACAGTGTATATTAATCAAGATCGCTTCAAGCCGGCTAGACCGGTGCCAATTTGAACATCAATACTTTTTCTGTTCATTTCGAACACATATCTGTGTGTCTGTCTAAATAACTAGCAACACATTCGCTAAGCGTCAAATGATTAATCCATTTGCTCTCTCAACACCACCAGATGGGGTTGTGTTGCTATATTGCTTTGATCTTGTTGCTGGTAATTGCATACTTGAATTGTTGCATTTTGAATTGCATTGCATTATCCATTACTACCGCCGCTCCGCTGCTGATGTGTACGTTGAGAGTGTGCATCGTGTTTTGATCGCAAAACTACGACAGCTCCAGATCCAGTATTATATTGTATGAACATACGAAATACCTGATGTCTGTTCATACAACGCAGCTCAGCGCCCCATTTAAGCCCAGTTAATGGCAAATCCAAAGAGAGCTATGCTTTGCTTTGCTGCACGAAATGAAAATGGAAATAATGACAACAATCACAGAGCATGTGTCAGTTTTATTTTCTCAAAGACCATAATTAAATGCACAGATGGTCAATCGGACAAGTTGTAATAGACTGACGGTAATTTATAGAGTAGTTGTTGTTTATTTTTTTTGTGTACCTTAACATTTTTGTGTAGTAACGAGTATAGGTACATAGACAAGACACTGACAAAAATTAATGGGAGTTTTAAATGTTTGTACGTGTGGCAATAACATATTTTCAAACATGTACATATGTATTCGCACATAAACTTGGTCGAAAAAATGCTATTTGTGAGACCCCAAATTGAATATGACCGACAAATTACTTTATTTACTTTGAGGTTTTTAAGATACGTATGGCTTAAATAATAATGAATGTAACTTATTTAACTTTTTAAAATCAATGAACTGGAACAGTTGTGCTTTAAAAAAAACAACCAAGTATTAGCTATTCAATAAAAAAAAACAAGTATACGCCTAAGTTACCAAAGTAAAACTATAGAAATTTTCTCAAATTTACTTGAAAAGAATTCGTAATAAATCAGGACCTTCTAACTGAATTACCTTGATCCCAAACACATAACCAAATTTTGGTTCATTTCAATTTTGGTTTTTTGAAAATCTCTTAGAAGTGACTGAGCATAATACCATAACTAAAAGTATAGTTCTCATTTTTTTAAGAACACACAAAGGAAAACAAAATATAAACCTTATACAATATACATATTCATACACATATGTTTTTATGCTTTTTGTGCAGAAAACAAACATCTCAATGTTTCAAAGCCTGTTAAAGTTCATTTTCTATCTTTTGTCCAAATCTTAGTTTATTCTCTATTCATGTCTTCCTAAATATTTTTAGATATGTGTTTAGCTCAATTTAAGGTATGATGGTTGTAATAAAAAGAAATCTCTCCCTTATATCCTTGCACATTTACAAAACTACAAAACATATCTCCTGCTGTATCATTCCCAAACGTATGTACACAAGTAGATATGCTTTTGCAATGAAATAGGAAGTCTGAAAGGTGTAACGTTAATCGTTTGACCAGTGGACCATGGACAGATAAAGATGATACCTCATCCTTAGATTCTCTCATGTAAACGTACTTTATTCGTCCTTATACTAGTACTCGTACAATACAGTACCTACCTACGAGCTACAAGCTACAACAGCTTATCCTTTATTTCAATGGAATCAGAATCATGTCGATGTTAGCTTTAAGAAAGTGAGAGAAGAGTAAATCTAGAAATATACGAGTAGAGTGTCCATCTATGCAACCACACCCATTCGCTTGTCGTTGTAGGTTAGAATGCCATCTCTTGTGGCTAACAGAACAATTGAAAGAACATTAAGAACACAAACACACGTGAGGGAAGGACATTTGTTGTTGGAAATAACAAAACACATCCTCATACACGACCAACACACAAGAGTGAAAAAGTAGTATTGGTTTATCTGTTCTGTTTCCAGATTCCCTATTACTACGATTTCGAGGGAGTCGTCGGGGTTAATATTTTCTTATTTTGTCCTTTAATTCCGTATTGGACATAACCGACTTTATTGGTTGTACGCTATACAATTCTTTGTGGATTATGTGTTTGTGTGTGGTTTATTTGTGAACTTATGAACCTGCTTTTTGTACTTTCGAAACATAGGATATGCGTCTTGTGAATTTATGTCATTTTATGGAATGAACATGGCTATAAAGTATAGATGGGGAACCCAGTTAGCATGTAGACAAAATTCTATATGGAGTAAAGTAAAAGTGGCCTAAGGTGTTAGTGCAAATCAATAGAATAATGTTCATCACCATGCAAATTTAAATGAAAGGTTTTTGAAAGTTTTTTTTTTTTCAATTTCATTTGGGACATAATGTATTTTATGTTTTGATATTCGTACATCTTCAGTGGCGTATTCAGAAGGGGTCTTAAGAGGCTCGATTACTTTTTTTATAATTTTTTGTTTACATTTTTTAACAATATTCTTCAATTTTAATTTAAAGAAAAGCTATAGGAAGGTAAGTATGAATAATGTTATAAAATCATAAAATCATTAGTTAAGGCCAACCGTAGTATAGATTTTGTTTGACATTTCAAACGAATCTCAGGGTGTACAAGATATAAAGCAGTATTATAAATTGAATTTATACATACATCCCTTTTCTTGACTACTGTATCTTCGAGCTCAGTGAACGTTTCGAAGCACAGTTTTTAAATATCTGTCGACTGCAGACTTTTTTGCCGAACTTTATTATCAGTGCTACGACACGTCATGAAATTGCAAAAGCTGTAGAGTCAATTTAGTACCATACCATAGTATTTCGAAATGCTACCTTCAACTTGAATATTCTCATACTTCATCACGATACATAGTATAAAACAAAGTAGCTTTCTCTGTCCCTAAGTATACTTAAATCTTTAAAACTACGCAACGGATTTTGATGCGTTTTTTTTTAATAGATAGAGTGATTGAAGAGGAAGGTTATAACTAGATAATGTTTTTTCAATCAAAAAATTAATTTTTAAAATTTAATTCTAGACTGCGTTTTATTTCATACTTCATTTACTCCTAAAAGCTGCAACATTATACGATAGTTGAGGTTTGCAATATTTATGTATGCATATAGTATACTTTAAGGTGGTGCAATTATCGTCTATTATATAAATTGAGTTTTAAATATGTATATGTATAGTATACTTCAAGGAAAATACAATTCACTTCAACTCAATACAATTCAAATAAATGTTATTAAAAATACACTTTTTTTGTAAGTTCCGAGAATAATGAAAATTTTGATCGGTTGGTGAAATATCGGCCAATCTAACAGCCAGGCGAGACAAAGTTCGGGGGAGACAACTCCCATTTTAGAGCCTTTCTTATTATAGATATTGACGCTGTTTCTAGCAATTTTAATTTTACAATCTTGACAGTTCAAACTCATCAATTATTGATCAACACCAGTACCTGCAATTTAAAATTATTTTCCAAAACAAATGTCCAGAACCACGTTCCTATTCCTGGAAATATTTTTTTTTTAAATATTTGTATATACATATATGTATGTATGTATGTATGTATATACAAAAATTTAAAACTAATTCAAATTCTATTCTTATTCAGAAGAGAAATAAGGGAGAGAAAAACACGTGCTGTGATTAATGACATAACATTACAAGTACATCCGTTTTTTTAAACACTTCCGTCACGCACAAGACGTGGATTGATTGTTTCGTGTCAAATGTTGCCGTTTTGTTTCCTTCCCCTGTGGAAGCTCTGCCACTAGCTCTTTGTTCCGTGATCGCGCTTCTGCAACCCCAACCCCCCAGAGCGATGTCCTTGCAATCTTTCTTCATCCTCGTTGGCAGCCAAGTCTGTTCGAAAATAAAATAAAAATGAAAATAAAAAATGAGACAAACATAGCAACGACATTGTAATGAAAATGGCTAAGATGGATATCAATAACATAGCAAACTATAACAATACAAATACATCTGGCAATGGGTTGCTTCCATTTTCAGTGAAAAATGACTTCACTGTTTCCTTATAACTAGGTACATTATACATAAACAAACCTACAACGTTTTCAAGGAGAGCGGTTGAATATGTGAAAATAAATAAAAACTGAATTCTAGAAGTCTTAGACATATACCATAGGCAGGAGTGAAAGTTACTTCCATTAAGGTGAATTGCGCTGTGCAGGATAAATGTTGAATTGTTGTATTTTAAATTGTACCAAATTCGTAGTCGAAACTGCAGTTTCAACCTATTTGAAAAATCACAATCACTTTTAAATTGTTGTTTTCCTTTTTTGCTATTGGAAAAGTCTCAAAGTCAATTGAGCTTTCCAAAACTTTAGGACATTTCTTGTTTATGAATGACAGATACTGTCAATATTCTAAATGTCAGAATTTTTTGTATTTTTAATCTTTCGCAATTTGGGTTTTAAAGATGTAGGAAAAGACACGCCTAACTTGACTCTTGAAGCACTGCGATGAAGCATGGTTTTTAATTTCCTGTCTAAAAAAGCAGGTGTTGGCTGTCAAATTGTTTAGTTTTCTTGATTGATACTCTCATGACGATGACGTTTGGAGGAACCTCCAAATTTGTATCCCCTTTTGTTGTCGTTCTTCTTTACCTGTTATATAGTAATAACTCAATCGTAAAAACTATTCAAAGAGTTCATCAAGGTCTACGGCCTTGAGGTTTCAACTGCACAGTCCCTATCATTTTGTTAAACTAACTGAAGTATAGGAATTCGAAGCAATTTTCCCATCTAAGTGCTGGATATTTGTATCCTTTTGACATTTCAGTACAAAATAGTTTTCATTCAAATTGATCCCAATTGAAAGAGACTCTTTGAGGACGAAAAAATGTTACCCTCAAATGAGCTGTTATTTTCTTTCTTTGTTCTTCGAGACACATTTTTAACGATGGACAATAATGTACGGGTAGATATTTTTTTGTAACGATTTTTTTATATTCTTGTTCTGCTTGTTTACTTCCCAAAAATGAAAATTTTACTTCAATTTATTGACAAAACTTTGAATAAAAATTAGGTGAGAATTTGGCATTTTTGGAAAATTAAGAACTAGAGGTTATGTTCTGTGTAGCTCAAAAGGAAGATTAATCAAACGATAGTGAAAAACAAAAAAGTCATTTAAATCATTGCTATTACATTCTCTCTTATTTTTCAGTAAACTGTCCAAATTAGAAACAAAAAATAGAATGATTGTCCCGAAACGTCAATCAGCGGAATATTATGTGTTAAACTTTTATACAAACGTCATTCGCAGAATATTTTTGTGTCATTCAGTAAAATTTTTGATTTACATACAAACATATGGATGTACATACATATATGTATACAAATGTAGGTACTGTACTGTTTTATTTTTCAGAATATTGACGCATATTTGACTGGTTGAAAATTATATATTTCGCGAGGTTGACCGCCATAATTTCATACTTAAAATAATTGACATCCCTTACATGTATTGTCACTTATGTATGTCGTTTGTAATTGGCAATCCGGAATTGGAATTAGAAGAAGAGTCCCAATTAAACAGTTTTTCTGAATTCTGAAAAATTGGAAGTTTGGTGTGACTGTATTGTTAGTTTGCAATCTTGGCTTTTTGGAAAACTCCTGCAAGAGAAAATGAACTGCTTCACTTGCATCGTCATCACTTGATGAAGAAGATGAGGAAGACGACTCCAACAATGTTTCTAACAAATTAGGAACAATTGCTAAGATATTGTCAATATTATTTTCCATTTATTTATATTTGAATTTTAATTTCAAGCAATAACTTCACAGATCGCACAATTTTTTAATTAAAAAAATATGACATTTATCAAGTGTGACACTTAAAATATTTGAATGTGTGAGTGATTCTGTTTTTGCTTCTGATTTAAAATCCAGAAGAGAAATCTCTTCTTTTTCAGAATCAGAACTGTCACTTTTGCCTAATTGAATGCTTTCAGAATGCTTTTTTCTGCTTCCAGATTGCCAATTGAAAACGCCATTAGGGTCGATAGTGTTTTCTACGCTCAACTCAAATGGTACTAATTTGCATAAAATGAATTGTGCTAAAAGGAAAAAATATTTACTCAAATGACACTTTACACATATTTTATGTCGTCATCATCACACTTACTAGAATTTACCAACAAAAACCACAATCTACCACCATTGGAACACGCATAAATTGGAATAGCTCCTTGGAAATAATCTATGTATCTATACCACGCATATCTTAGTCCAGTTCCTGGAATATAATGTGTATATTTTTTTTTTAAATGTAGGTATCTGGTTTATGTTAATACAAAAAAAGAAAAGAAAAAAATAACCAGGTTCACGATCACCTTCGAATAAATGTAAACATTTTGGGATGAGCGTTTTTCATGAATGCCACATTAGTATCGATAGGACTCTCTTTATGGATCGGCTACTTTGGTATATGAACAACCCAACATTGCACCACGATGGTCAAGTTCTTTTTTTGTATTTATATTTTGATTTTGCTTTTGGTTTTGGTTTTCTGAAAAGGAATACTAAATTTATCGTTTATTGTATCCATTGTGACATTAAAACCAAGATATTATCGAAAATCGAAAAACAAGCTCAGGCTCTGAAAGTTTGCCGCGAATAAGCTGTGTAGCACATACAAATACATACATATTTTATTTGTATGTGGATATGGAAGTTTATTTTTTGGTTTTCCAGTCACATTCGATTTTTTGAAATTGTATTTGAATATTGTTTAAAATACATGGTCAAAAGTGCGTGAATTGACTTTATCTCATAGATTCTAGCAAATTATGCTAACAAAACCTTAAAAAAATGTAAAAAAACAACTTTATTTAAACAATAATTGCTTAAATAAAAACAAAAGAGGAACCATTTGTGTTAATGTTATGTTCTGTGTCCAGCTGTCAAAAATTAAATAGCTTAAGTTTGTTTAGTTGAGCCGAACAGTCAGGAGTTGTTTGTTTATACCACCCATGAATCTAAAAAAATAAATAAACTGTTTAACTTTATTAACAAATATGCGTAATGTACTGTGCATACAGTATCTATTATTTAAATGTTTATATTTGTTAGTTGTTGTTATTGAAAGCTTCGTCTTAGGTTTGACAGCTGTAAAAATTCTTTTGTATAAATTTTAAAAGTCTAAAAGTACATTACATGGAAAATAGTAGTTTGTTCTTAGTTAATAAATTAAAATAGTGGAAACTCTTCCTTAGTGCCATATTGTCAGCTCTTATAGACAGTGGCAGATTAGACTGTCTGCAGCCCTAGGCCCTGTCTGATTAGCCGCCCTTTTTAATAGACGAAATTTTATGTCTTTGGATTCCTTCTTACTATTTAGATAGTTTTTATTTTACGAAAGTATACTTGTTAAACAATATTAATAAATATTAACAAAATCGCTTTGAAAATATCTTCTTTCTGGCTTTCGTCTGAGCAAAAACATCAACTATTATATAATCAATTTCTTGAACTAGTTGAGCTTCAATGGACAGTTTAGTGCTAAAGGATTTATGTAGTCTGTCTTGGCCCATACTTGCACGTAAATTTGTTACGTTCTTGACCTTTTCAAGGTGGAAAAAGATCTTTCTCTTGAATAGTTTGTAGCGGGAATACTCAAAAAATACGAGCAATGTCTATATTCGGATAAACATCTCGAAGATTCTAAGACTCAAAACATTGAGTTGATTCCAAAAGTCATCCAAATCATCAGGGTATTTAGTAACTAATTCATCTTCACGAATTTTTAATTCATTAGTATCTATGTATTTCAGATAAATTGTCAAAAATGTTCATAAAGCTCATGATAAGCACTTTTACGTCCTGCCAATTGTACACTAAAAGTATCTTAGATAGAAATATTCTGTCATTCTCTCGTGGATCGTCTGCCTGAATTTCCGGGTTATTTTACGACGGGTGTCATAGCTATAATAAGTTTGAACTCCAGATAGTGCTTTTGCTTTTTCCTCATATTTTAAAAATTGTTTATCTCTAATGTCTTGTAGAAATAATGCAAAAGAACTATACATTTTTGTATTAGAGTTGATAAATTAAAGCGATCGAAAATGACATTCCGAATAATGACTAGAACTGCTGTTTTTAGATGTTGTAATTTTTGCTGCAGTCCCCTAGCTTGAGATAGCTTTGTGGGTTTTTCATCCTTGCCATCAGCCACTCTTTTTCTAATTCGTAACATGCATCATGTCAAGCAGGCCAACAAGTTTGAGAAAGGCTTTTATGTTACAATTTAGAAACAAAAATGAGGGAAGTTTTTCTTTTTTTGATTTGAACCTATTTAAACAGAAGACTTTTCATGAAAGACTGAAATCAAATCAAATTCAATCTGCCTGCTAGTAAAAAAAGACGCACCTTAGATTCAATTGTTATAATTCGGCAAACCATAAGTTATATTTTTAGTAATAGGTGATTTTTTAAGAGGTTTAGAACTTAAAAAAAAAAACACAAAAAATTCGAAAAAATGAATGAAATATTTATTTGAATCGATAGTTTGAACCTTGCAATTTAATGTTTAAAGATAATTTCATGCAAATGTTGACCGCGGCTGCGACCCAGGTAGCCCATCCGCTGAGTCAAATTTTGGCATACTCTTTCACACATATCGGCCGGTATCTCACGAATGAATGCATGGATGTTGGCTTCCAGTGCGTCAATCGAAGCTGGCTTGTCCCTATAGACATTAGCCTTGACATACCTCCACAAAAAATAGTCTAATGGTGTCAAATCGCACGATCTAGGCGGCCAATTGACCGGCCCGAAACGTGAAATTAACTGTTCACGTGCTGTGTGGCATGTGGCACCGTCTTGTTGAAACCACATATCATGCAAGTCAAGAACTTCCATTTCGGGCAAAAAAAAGTTTGTTATCATCGCTCGGTAGCGTTCACCATTGACAGTAACGCTGCGATTCGCATCATCTTTGAAGAAATATGGCCCAATAATGCCGCCGGCCCATAAACCGCACCAAACAGTGGCTTTTTCGGGATGCATTGGTAGCTGTTGCAATGCTTCTGGCTGATCTTCACTCCAAATGCGGCAATTTTGCTTATTTACGTACCCATTCAACCAAAAATGAGCCTCATCGCTGAACTTAATTTTTCGATAAGCAGCTAGCGATGAACATTTCGAACCGAGCACGAATTTTGATAGTAAAATTCAATAATTTGCAAGCGTTGTTCATTTGTAAGACGATCCATGGTTAAATTGCAAACCAAACTGAAGCTGTTTGACAGTGACACAAGGTACTAAACACACGTCAGCTGTCAAAGCCAGTAATGCCAAAACCAAACCAGCTAAAAAATCACCCGTTACAATACATATATAAAAAATAACTATAAGAAACCATTGAGCAATTTAAAAAGAATTTTTCAACTTAGAATAACCTTACTAAAGATGCAAAAAGTCAACAGAGCTTCAAAATTTCTCCAAAAACCTAATCAATTTGATTATTTCTTTTTTAAAAAATTATTGATCAATATAAATATCAAAATTGCTCCTTGAAATGAATTGTGGGGACATTTTATCTGGTTAAAATATTTTAATCTTCAGCTACAAAAACTTATATAACTGCTGTGCGGGATTTAAGTATTAAAAACTTTCATATATTAGACTGACATCCTTAAGTTTGATAATACACATCAGACTTTGACTATGGCTAATAGTTTTTATTTTCAATACAGTCATTAAAAAAAAATGTATAGACCAGTTGACTTATCATTTCGAGATACATAAGCATAAGAATACTACTAACTTTAACAAACAAATAAACATACCTATCGTGATGTCACCGGTTAGTCGAAAAGTCTTTCAAAAAGTTCACATTTACTTGAAAAGGAAAACCTTCTGATTTTAAGTTCCTTATTCATATGCATAGTTTTAGCGAATGCAAAAAGAGTTACAAATCCTTTTTTTTTTCATAGACTATGAAAGACAGAAAACATAACCACAATAACATCATACATACAATGTACATATACCAGTCAGTGGAGATGACAATTCTGTTATAACTGGCACAAGGCATACGTTAATAGCCTAAAAACACAAATCTGTCTAAACTTAATGTGTTGTCTGACATTTCTGCCTTTTCATTTCCTGTTTACGACAGCACTGTGTCATAAATAACGAAGGATAATGCTAACATAATGCATATGCATACATATGTACATATATACAAACATGTGCATACATATGTATATGCGTATTTGTATGTACATTGTACATAATGTATATAGGTATGTAATGTATTATCCTGGCCGTTTTCTTAACACTGGAGACGTCTGTTTTCAGCATTGATTTGAATTATATAAAATATTGATTCGAACGATTATTATTAGTCGCAATATGTGAATTCTTTTCTTGTTTTATAAATTGATAAAATTTAACTTTCCTAAGTGGATCATTCGAATTGTATCAAATTTTCTCGAAAATGGATTTTCTTCAACATTTATACGCTCCAAGAATCCGAGATCTGTTTTCAATTTTATCAAAAATTAAACAAGGCTCAATTTTGGGTAAGAAGCTATTCTTTTTGCAGACGACACTATGTTAACAGCTAGCGATATGAGACTAGAAAAAGCTTTGTTACTTTGAAATATGGGATTTAAATATTTACTGTGAATATTTCAATACATATATGTTTTCGAGTTGCAAGCGGAAAAGGC
Source organism: Scaeva pyrastri (assembly GCA_905146935.1). NCBI lineage: Eukaryota > Metazoa > Arthropoda > Insecta > Diptera > Syrphidae > Scaeva > Scaeva pyrastri. The sequence goes on along the minus strand of LR989927.1, from coordinate 41,927,623 downwards.
CATTGGTCGGCTGTAAAAGAAAGATTGACATACTGACCACAACAATATGCACTTCATTAATGTCAAAATTCATTTCCGAATCAAATAAGATCCGATTCTCACAAGTCTTAAACAATTTTAAATTATACACTTTCAAGGCCACAGAATTAATTCCACATTTTACTCTTTTAATCTTAATACATTTCTTGGCCTTAAATGCTTTAAGCTTTAAATGATAAAATATCTCTTTGAATGGCACACTTTATCAAAAATCCATTCTGTCTATCAGCGTTTTATAAACAAATCTTAAATGTTTGTTTCAATATACGAGTACCTACTTAAATTAATATGAACCGTTCATATCTAGATACATAATGTATGTATATCGTCTCTTGTGCAAAAAAAAAAAAATTATGTGCGGATGCAGTGAAAGAGCGAGAACTTGACTCCAAATCCATGCACACTGCCCAGTCCAAAGAAGCGGACGCTCGAGAGCTAAAACGACCGGATCGTATCAATACGATTATACCAAGTAACAGATATGAGACTGTAAATGTCGTGCGCTTCGGTTCAAGTTCACGCTGATCGTGGCGAGGACAACTCATGTATTTTCTTCCTTTGTGTCCCTTATCAGAATCATATTAATAAATAAAGTTCCGAAAGACAAAACAATGCCCATGTTTGAGTTAAGCTCCCATACATACATTTTCACATATGAACATACACTCCAAGTCATTTGATTGAGTCTACTGTTTTGGAATAGTTATGTAGATCACTTTTTTCGGAGCTACGATAAAATGTCAAAATATTTTAATTTCTAGATATGTATGTCTTCATGCACGGGCGACTTTTGACATCTCTCTCTCTATTGTGTGCAAACTAATTGTTGACGGATTTTCATTTGTCATTGACATAACAGCCATTCTTTTTTGATTCTTGACAGTTTGCACATGACAGATAGCAATATTTTTAATTACTCGAAATTAAAAAACCAGCACTTTAAAAGAAACGAGAGAATATTAATATCTTTCTTCTGATATTTTTGCAAAACGTTTTTACAATTGAAATTGTAATAATAAAATAATATGTTTTAATCAAGTGATTCAGACTGTGTTCCTTCAAAAGATTATAAGCACACACGTACATACATATATTAAGGAGAACGAGTTCTGATTCTTATCTTAAAAGAAGCAATTTTCATTCATGTAGTCTTATTGAAGCCCATCTTTTTTGAACGAATGTTGGTTTTTGGTTATTTTTTATTCCCTCTCCGTTGGAATAATCCTCGATGTTGTCCCCTGAAGTCCCAGACAAAATATGAGAATATTTAGTGTCCACGAAATAAACGTTTACTACGAGTAATGGATTTTTTTCAGTTGTTTTTATTCGGTGAGGTGGAGGTCGTGTTAAGTTTTTTTTTTTTTTTTTTTTGTCTCGTGCTTTGGGGAATTGTATTTAGAAAAAAAAACGATATAAAACTAATTATCATAATTTTGCTTATTTATTATTTTAAGATTGTTTCTGCATCAAAAGGAGCTTAATAAAATGTTTGTATAAGAAGTAAGAATAAGACATGTGGTACGATGAATTGTTAAAAAGAAATATGATTTTTGAAGACTTAGAGACAATTTCAAAGAGTTTCCTATTTTTTTTTTATAAACATTTCCTAGCATAACAAAAAGAGTTTTTAGGAGATACAAAATTTGTGTTCAAGGGATTTTTTTTCTTATGTAACTATATTTTTGTTTTTTGACTAGGAATGAAATACAAAGAATGAAAGTGAAATTAATGTCACTAATTTTGAAACCCTTCACCTAATTTGAAAATCAGTTTCTTTTAGAATGTTTTTTTTCCATTGAAATGTTAATTTTATCTTTCACAATTTAGTGTTTAGAAATATATGTATATAGCTTTTAAGTGATTCCCTGTCATTTTGTTATTTAAATAAGAGTTTTGACACATTTTTCGAAATGTTAATCAATGATTAAATATATATGTACATACATATATTCAGTGATATAAATTAAAGACTTAAATGACATTTTATGTTTATAAACAATAACGAATAAAAAGTTTCTTATAAATATACCACCCACATTTTTATGTGATTGCATTAAGAATGAAAATTCCCATGACCTAGTGAAACCAAAAAGTGTCAAATCTTTTGTCAAAATTATCATAACAATAAGTTGATAATGTCATTTAAATCACTACCTTGTAGTGATGTGTTCCTAAAATACCACTTTTAGGTGAAACATAAACTTAACCCACTTAAACTTAAAACACTGTAATTTGAAAAAAAGGAACAAATGTCAATGAAAACTGTCAAGTTGCTATTCGAATGTTTACACGAGAGAATTAACTGTCATCCATCACATTGTTAAAACCACAAAACGAACACTAAATTATTATAAGTTATAACAATGAAATCCAAAATTTGTAAACGACTTCGAATGAAAAACTGGCAGAAAGTTTTTGGAAATAATAAATACATTGACACTTTATTTTTAATAAACTATTCAATTAATTCTCAGTAGATAACAAAAAAAAAAACAATTGTATCATATGGTGATAAAAGTTCGGAAAATATTGAACACATTTTTGACAGTTCGCACAATTTATTTTTGACACTTCACACTTGGACAGTTTAACTTCACTTTTAAAGTTCATAGTTCAAATTTGAAAATACTTTCACATTTTGATCTTTATTTCGTATTTCAAAACTAAAGCTTTGCATTTTACATAGCCCACTTCTTCGCACTTTCCTTCACTTCAATTTTCATAATTCACTTCTCGATCTTGTGCGCATCAAAGACGAAACACGTGCGAAAAATACATATTCCGTTGAAGAGTGCTGAAATACCAACACAACTAGTAGAATTTTTCGTCGGGACTAAGGTTAATCCCTGTCCAAAGTCCACATGATTTGAAATCTCAGAGAGTTCAGAATTGTTTTCCCTGTCTACGAAAATGACGTTGATCTTGATGAGGCCTTCATTTTCATTTACGTGAATAATCATTCATATATTGGAAAATGATGTCAAATTCGTATCCAAAACCAAATGACATCCAATGACATTTCAAACACCCAGCTTTTTCTATTCAATGTCAATATCGATAAAATGTCTCTTCGAATCATTGGATGAACTTTATGTTGACCACCCTTATGTTATTTAAATTTAGGCTTTTAAAAATGTCCCATGTTTGAACTTCAAACCTTTGGCAAATATTTTATGTGTCAAATTTGAGAATATCTGTCTACGTGATATTTCTAACGAATCGTTAGTATCCTCAAAAATCCCAACAAAACACTCTCGAAAAACAAACATAGGTCTTAATGCAATAATTCACTTGTCCAAAAGATTTATTTCAAATAAATTCACCATCACATAATGGATGGGACAGAGCAGAGTGTTAGCTACTGGAAGTGGGCTGTTGGTAACCATAAAAAAGGCTATTTTCCCAAATTAATGGCAAGCTATTAGGCCTTGTTATAATATACCTACATACATATGCATACGAAGAAGGAAGTAAGATATAAAACCATAAAGAAAAGGTTGTGTACATACATATATATTTCGTTCAAGTGGCTACTTTGGCTGTTCCAAATAGTCGCAATAATTATTAAGGCCAGGTTATTTAAATTGATGGTTGACGATGATAAAATAACTTAATGGGGTGATAAAGAATTAATTTCTACGAGTAAAGCATGACAAAATAATAAAATCATAAAATAAAAAAAGAATGTGGAGAAGTAGTTTATTATTTTTTATGACATACCTAAATTTTGTTTGAGAGGATTCATAAAAAAATGTACATTTCACAAGATAAAATATTTTATGTACCTACATATACCTACTTCGAATTATTTATTGGCTATTATATTATTATTCTTAAAGATTCATTCCTTCCATCATCAAGGGAAGCTTAAGATGTCATAAGAAAATGATTTATATTATTTAACAGAGACTTTGTTGATTAACAATATTATCTTTTTTTTGCGTAATAATTAATTTAATCTGACAGAAAGAGGAAGCTTTGTTGTTGTTTTGTTGTGTATGTAAAATTGCCACTTGTTTTCATAAATCATTCATTCATGTATGTATGTATGTATGTATAATTTTTTAAAAATTAAATTCAAAAAGAAATAGAAATCATTCAAAAAATTAGATAAACATCATTTTATTGTTATTTCTTTCTTTTTGAGTTATAAATTTCAAAGTAATCAGCGCGTGGCAATATTTATTTTCTTCCTTTTATTGAAGCAACATCTGTGGGGAAAATAGAAAGCTCAAAGGGCATTTAAAAAAAAAAGTCTGCGTTGCACAAAACTTTATGATGACGTCTGATTTTGTGTCTCGTTTTTGAACTTGCATTGGATTTTTTTAAAAAGGGAGTTTCAGTGTGTGATCTTTAACCCGAAGTTTGAATTTAAGACTTTTATCGGCTGAAGCATGCCTCGCTATTCGCGTCATCAGTTAGTTTACATATTTCCTAAATAAAATATTTCCCTAATTTATTCCCTTTTAAGCTAGTACCATTTTGAGATAAATTAACTTACTTCAAACTTCAAATAAAATGGGTAACATTTTCCTTCTGATTTCAATGTACTTAACCACTAATATCTCGGCTTTAATCGTTTCCGCAGGATAAAACGTTAGTCAACATCCTTGTCCCTATTAAGATTACTAAATTGTCCATAGCCAACTACATATACGAATATACATATGTATCTACATATAAATACCAACACCTAAACTACACATGTACTTAGGGAAACTTTTAAGGATAGACAGTGATTTTCTGTCATTTTGTTTTTATGTCATTCTGCCATTCCCCCATGCTACACTTGCAATGAGTAGGTACTTAGAGCAAAATTCAGTGATGATCTCGCTCTCTCTTTCCCTCGTTCAGTTTTGTTTGAATAAGGAGAGGACAAAGGCTAAAGCCGAAAATCATGTTCCTGTGCGAAAAAGCCAATGATTTTGACACTTTGCTCTTTTCTATTCACTTGGAATTACTTTTTATTCTAACGATATACACATGGGAGTGGGAGAGACAGACCTAAGAAAATAAAATGAAATAAAAAAAAACTAGCCGGATCCATTTAATACTGCCTCACCTCAACTAACCAACATACTTATACGTAGTATAAGTATATAGATGTATATATAATATACCCTGCCTGAATGACGGGAAGAGCACACTGCAATGTCAGCACTGGTAATGCCGTGTGTCGTAAGGGGCTTCTTATCGTTTGTCGCAATTTCCTAAGACCACCAAACGACAACGACAACGTTTACAACAAAGTATTGGCTTTTCATGGACAGGGAAGTCTCTCTAATACGATGCAAAGAATGGCGTTTTTAAATTCCACTTTTCACCCATCTTTTCACAACTTACATTGTGAGTATTGGTAAAAAGCTCTTCAAAGTAATAGATGTCATGGTCATCTAATCCGATTTATAGTTAATCCTGAAACTTAGCACCCTTTCATACGTTCATAATGAATAAGAACACAAAAGTCTTTACACAAGACGGGTATAAAATGTATCCAAAAATTATAGATGTCATATTAGGTCTTCTCTTTTGACATTGCAGTCTGGTACAAAATTCACTTTTAATTGTATCTTCATAAAAAACTCTTTCCAGTTTGCGTGTAAAATTAAATCTAAGTTCAAATATAATTTTGAGATTTTTTATAAAAACACTAATTGAACTTAAATAAACAAAAAACAATAAAAATGCTAAAAAATCAATCGTGTTACAAAACTACTTTTGTTCAATTGGTTTCTAAGAAACTAAACAAAATGTCTCCAAAATTGGAGAAATTATTGAAATTGTTTTTTTGTGCTTCAAACTTTCTTGAATAAAAAGTGTCAATTAAAAATTCTCTCAAAAACCATTGTAGACATAATTTAGCAAAATCTCTCCAAATTAGGAGACATCACTGTAACTCGACTGATACTCACTCTAAAAATACTAAAAAGGAAAAAGGACATCAACGAAGAGATTGTAAGAGCATTGTATATGGTGTGGCTGTGGTAATGGGCGCTTAAAAGCAATTTTATGACATCCTGCATGGAGGTGGTTGTTAAAAAAAAAATAAAAAAAAATCTTACATGATTTTCCGAGGACACGACAAAAAAAAACCAACTAAAACGAAACGAAGAAAGAAATCAGGAAATGAGAGAAGAGAACTATAAGTAGAAGAACAAGGATAATAGCGTATAAGAACGATGTGATACTTTGTCGGAATGGTTTCTATAACAGTGACGTGATGATAGTACTCTGTGTGGTGTGGTGATGATGGTTTTGGTAATGGTGGAAGTGGTGGTGGTGGTTGCACTCAATTTCTAGTTTGCACTTTTCTTTGCCATTTTTATAGGGGATCTTTTTGGAGCTGGGGTTGTTAACAAGAAAATGATACCCTGGTTGGGTGGTTCTGGTTGTGGGATGTGGACTGGGACTGAGACTGGGAGCTAAGGATGATGATGATGATGGGGAAACAGGGTAAGTAAAAAGCTATAAAATGCTTTTGCTGTTTGAACTTGCATTTTTCGGATGTTGTTCATGGCTCTTGGGTGTTTGGCTCATTCATACTCGTACTTATATTTACATACATATACATTATACATGTATCCAATAATGACTCTCACAGGAACGTGAAGCCATTTTGAATGTCGTGAGACAGAAGACTGAATTTTCTCCAATATTACAATTTAGACTTTCTGTTTTAAAACGTCAAAAGTCTTTTCCATTCCGGAAGTAGTCAGTCTTGTCGTAAATTCCACCTGAATTACGTCGTCAAATTTTCAGATGTAACAATAAGGGGACCCCTGTCAGTTATACCTGTGTTCTCTAGGTGCTGGAATTTAGCACACCTCTCAAATGTCAAAACAGAACCTGTCTCGATGTCAACCCAATAGCCATATCAGATATTCCAGTACACTCTATCACGGTGATGGATTCGTGAGTTCGTCGCTTTATCCAGGAGTTCACTGCCATTTGGGCTTTCAGCACGATATGTGATGCTTGATTTATAATACCCGACCAAATAATATTGTCCCATAATAATCGTATTACGATAAAAAAAAAAAACGAATAAAAACAAAATAAACAGCCCCATAATTTTTGCGCTGCGCCTAAAAGCTGATCGGCCAGTTCAGTAGCGGCACGGTTTGCTGGTGATATGTTGGCATGGTTGGGGTACATTATAATTAGGATCTTTGCGTGGGTTATTGTGTGACGAGAGAAATCAGGAGGCGTAATGTAAGTTTTATTTTTTCTGTTTCGCAGTAAAAGTCGCGTTTTATTGTAGCGTATATTTGTTTTTTAGTTTATTGGATGCCATAACAATTTTTTATTCATGTGTTTGTGTGTGAAATTGTTAATATATGATATACATACGAGTACGAATGAACGTTTGAGTTTATTTAGCTTTCCATAGGAATTTATGACATTTTTCAAGGGAATATTTTCAGTTAATTTTATTTGCAATAAATCTGTCGACACGCAAGGCAATTTATGTGAAGAAATGTATAAATATGTCGAAATTAATTATTATTTTATCAAAACATTATCATTCTTATTCGGTTATTGTGCTTTTTTTTTGTCGAACGAGGGAGGGGTGTCATGAGGTGTTGTTTTATTTTTCTTTTAGGCAAATTAATACATACGTTTTTTTCCCATTCATATTTTTTTTATTGTTCTAATAAAAAAATTTGCTTGAGTTTATACCTAACATGTGTGTAAGTTATAGGAATACTCGTAGGTGATGGCAAAATTTTGACTTATCACGCTTCCTCGATATAGTGGTCCCATGGTAGCGTTTTTTTGGGGCTTTGATCTTTTTTGATAGGCAATTAAAGGGGCAAAACATGCTTTTATAATAAAATAAAATATGAATGAAGGAAGTTGTTTTTTTTTTTTTTTGTTAGTTGGATACTATTAATCTTTCAAGTAAGAAATTAACGGGTTAGTGTTTAAAGTCTTTGATTTATACATATTTTTTTTCTTTGGAATACATTCGTTTTTGACAGAGGAAGTTCTTTGAGAAAGTGTATTTTTTTGTAGAGTGGGAAAACTATAAATTGTCTATAACTGATGGCTTTATTGGCGGGCATAATTTTCTCGTCAAGAAGTATAGCAAGACCAGGGTCATATTGGACTTTCAGTTGAAACTTAGAAGTCTTATTAATAAAATCCATATCGATTAATGTTCAATTCAATGGTAGTTTATTATTTCCGTGAAGTACTAATACAATTTCAGACTATGCACCTACTTATGGCACATGAAATTCAAATTGATAAATGACAGAAATATTTCATTTTAAGGGCCTGTTGCAAAATCGTAGATTAGCAATTTCTTTTTCGTCAATTTCGATAAATTAACAGAAATTCAACCGAGGTTTGAACTCATTGAATCCAGTGATTTAAAATTTCTTAATCTTGAGTTAAATGTTGAAAAATGTTTGGTGACCTTCACTTTTTTATGCAGCTCCTAAAAGGTAAAAATTACATTAAACTGGGGTGACTATCATTTTGATTTTCAAATATGATAGTATACACTTTTCCGTCTGTGTAAGATGATCACTTTTGTGTCCCTTTTTTTGCATAGCTTTGGTATCACTTACAAGGAAACTATTTGTTATTTTTCAAGTTTCAAGTTAAGTTTATTTGAAAACAAGCCTCTGAGAATTCGGAAGGAACTTTTTAAAATGTAAGTAAATTTTAGTAACAAATTTAAAACAATACCTTAAACATTTTAATTTATGCCTAGGATACACGCTTATAAACACCAAATGACCATCATGGCTAATTTCATGGAGCAGCATTCCGATTTGGGGGAAACAGCATCTAACGAATTTAATTTTGATCAAATTGACAGCTAAATAGGTGTCACTTAAAAAAGTCAAATTGACAAATACACAGATCAATTTTCTTAAATTTGATTGTCAACTATCAAAATCACCTTGCACGATTCCACCCCTGGGTTCAAATATGTTATTTGATTTTGGAATGTCAAAAAAACCTGTGGTGAGTAAATGCCAGGGATTAAACACAATTTTTCAAGGTTAGGGATTGTTACTTACCAAAATTGTATGTCCAGCTTTTAGTCTGCACAAGTGTCTTTGAAAGATTAATCTATTTTAATAGCAATGCCTATCTCCACTCTGCGGTGGGTAATACAAATTTGAAACGTACAAATTAACGGCTAGTTCCCTGCCTGACCTTCAACCCTTACATATCATTTAATGCCTGAGCACATCTTTAAAAATGTCATTAATCAGAAGAAGGCATCACATCAGATGGCGCGAAAAAAAGTCGGGTGGGCCTCTCGACATAATTATTGTTTGATCATTTCCGTGGAACTGTTGCCTTTAAAACTGCCTACTCCCTAAGCTATCCCTGCTGATGCCACACTTACTCTTTGTGCTGTTCAAACCAGTTGGAGGTTGGTCTCAAGTCGGCTCTAATCTCTTCCCATTGAAAATTACTTTTTGGCCTCTGCATAGTGTGACACCTTACGGAGATATAATTTATGATTTTAATTGCAACATACGTTGGATCCATCTTGCAGCGTCCGTTGTCGTATATTCATCCACATACCTAAGCTGCACTCGTCGAGCCACAGCGGTGTGGTGGCGTGGAAAAGCCATTGTTCCGGTTTCGAGAAGTCGACTTGGCTGTACTCGTATGTACATAGGTTAGGTATATGGGCTAGGGGCTAGCTACTGCTCGCTCACTATTGTGCTTCTGCTCCTGGTTCCACAAATCTCTCTATAATGCTTCTAGAAAATTATTAATTTATTATAATTTTTGTTTTTGTTTTATTTCTTCAAGTATATTTTCCCTGTCAGGTTAGTGAAACAAATTACTTCATTGTTATCACCATCAGTCTGATTTATGGAGAGACACAATTCCTATGCTTGCCTCGTCGCGCCGCACCGCCCCGCGTTGTTTGCCTGCAGATGATGGTTGCATGCTATGTTGCCGTCGGCCACTGCCGCCGCCGCGCCATGCCGCCGCTGGTTTTTGTGTTTAGAGATGGAGTTTTCGTGCGATGTTTCAGAATGGAGCGCTGCAGAATTAGCAGTGATTTATAATTTTAAATTGTCTGTCTATTAAAACATTTCCGGTTATTAATTATGGTAATAAATCTTTTTTTTTTTTAATTTTAGTTTAAGGGGAAACCTTGTTCGGATTACTGCGTTTAGTTTGCTGTATGTGATGCATGCTCCATGATGATGAATATAATATATATATGTATTTGTATATACGTACATCTACAGAGTGGTATAATATGGGACATAACTTTGTTTAAATTGTCGTCGTTTTGTGAGAAACTTTTATATGTTGTATAGGTAATCGTTGTTGGTCGGTTTTGAGGGACTTGACAACTTTTTAGCGACACAAAAACGTTTTAGAATAATTAACTATTAGATATAAGCAATGTTAATGTGATGTGATTTTGTGCGGAAATTTGTTACTACTTATGTTATTTAGATAGATATGGCTTAGGCTAATGAGAATTTAATTATAAAATTTATGCGAATTTGTAAGAAGAAACCTTTCAGCAATTAATTATTTGATTGATTTATCTATTTTGAAACTTAAATAATTGACATGGGAATTAAGTTAGTCATTGAAACTGGGTAAAACGATGCAATAGAGAAGGATGAATGATGTGACATTAAGACTTGGGCGTCAGTGAAGGCTTTTTGTTGTATTTGTATTTCTTGATGAAGTATCAAATTTTTTGAAGAAACTTTAACACGCAAACTGTCAGCTAATGAATTCTTAACATACATTTAACTCCGGAATGACTACCTAGTTCCTTAGTTTGCTCAGTACTGTTCAGTTGTCACTTTTTTGGGAAAATTTAAAGCCCCTTTTGACGATCAGCTTTTAGTTCAGTTTTCAGTTCATTTCTCAGTTTAACTGTCAGTTTAGTTTAAATGAAACTCAGTTCGGTGTTCAGTTCATCAGTTTAATTAACTGAGAACTGAACTGACAACTTATGGGAATTCCATCAGTTTCAGTTACAGTTTTGATCGTCTAAAAGGGGCTTAATACTTTTCACTTTGACAACTAAACTTTACTTACTGTGAACCTACCCTATTATTATGATAAAACTTAAAGAGAATTCTTCCTCTACATAAGCAATATATCAATTCATCTCTTGCTTAGAAACGTTGAATTACCACTTTGGAGAGTTGTGTAATTTAAAATACCTACTGTCTTTTTACACATATTATTCTTGATAAATATGCAGTTTTTGAAAAATTGTCTACAAAATACCTAACTGTTTTGCTGTCACTTTTGACGTCTTATATACAATTTTTTGAAAAGAGTTTGTTGTATAAAATTTGACGTTAGAAGACATATATCTATTTAGAAGTTAATCTCAAGATACTCTCACTCATACATTGGATGTTATATCACTAGTATCAATACCTGTAGCCTTTTCTATTAAAGGCGGAGAGGAAGAACTTGTTTGACCAATAGTAGTTTTGGATATGCAACCTTCTTGCTGGCTTTCACAACAGCTCTTCTTTCAGACTTTGCATTTTCATTTTGGATTTTAAAACAACTGCCGTTTTCATATATTTGAGTTTGGGAATAGAATGGAATTTTATTTTTGACAGAAATGACATTTTCTAAAACGGTCTTTCGTATCCCTTAGCTGTGATTTTATTGTGGCGCATTGCTCGTGTAGACAAAGCTTGCTGAAAAAAAACTTCCCACTTTTAAAGCTGTTCACAAATTTTGCACCCGTGAGTTGTCAAAATTATGAATGATGACTTCCTTGGACCACTAATCCAAAAGTTATCACTGTCCGTGCATATAGTATATGTAATATATTATACTCCATAGTTGGGTGTTTTCCCTTTTTGTTCATATCCAATCTGGGGTCATTCCGAGTCACTCTTCAGACCATATCATCATCATCAGCAGCAGCACAGAGAGTGAGAGAGAAAACTTTTACTGTACATAGGTATACGTGCGCACAGATAAAACATGACTGTGAGGGCGGTCGTATATAGAAACTAGGTGGCAAAGGTAATAAAAAATGAAATATTACAGCTATTCGGCATGCCATGAAAATCGGATAACATATTTTATGCAAAAAAAAAAAAAAAAAAAAAAACTACAACAAAAAAATATCACAATAAATAATATTTATTATATCCAAAGAGTGCGCGGTGTATGGTGTTGGTGTCGTGAAATATCCATCGGTGGCGTTCGTCGTCGTGTGTGTTTGGTGTGTTCTTATACTTTGAAACCCTGGACTTTATTTCATAGATTTATACACGAATATGTATGGGTTTGGGGGCACAGGAGAGTGAAAAGCGTATGCTGAACAGGAAGCAATTTATTACAACCTTTTCATATCTTGAATATGTTTGTTTGTTTATTTTTTCTCCTGTCTTTTTGTTTATTTGTTTGTTTTGTAATCGAAAGTTATTTTGTTTTTTTTTTTGTTATGTATAGTGTCTAGGGGAATGATGGTTGGTATAGAAAATTTAAGTTTAAGGACGGTTTTTCAAGTAGATATAAATATTTTTCAAATCTTTGAATATTCACATTTTTGTAGTGAAATGTTGGTAGACCTTAGAAATGGTTTGACAAGTCACAGTTAATAAACAAAATGAATCACTACACGAATAATAACAATGACAGTTTGGCAGACATAAAGAAGTGATATTCATGGACTTCCACCAAAACTTGCTATCAATATTTAAGGAACTTGTTTTTGAGCATTTTATATAAAAATTTATCCGGTCTTCTTCAATATTTCAACAAGTATACTGTCTTTATATACATTTAAAATACTTTACACGAAATGTGCTGGTCAATTTTAACTAACCCTTAATTATGAGCTGTTAAACTGTTTTTTTTTTTTTAAGTTGTCAGCTCTGAACTTGACTACGAATTCAAGTCTTGTATTAATTTCGAGACACAATTTATAAAGAAATTTTGAATGTGTATAACATTTTTTGCTCAGAATTGTATCTATTTGATTAGATCATTTTAATTTTCATTATAATATTTAAACATTATACATAAATCAACATTTATAAATGTATTTCAATACTTATAAAACATCTCCCACTCGCAAATATTCACTATGATTAAAAAAAATATATTTGCTTAAATGACGGAGCAACCTACGTAATATTGTACACATCAAATGTTCATTCATGCTCAGATTCTTTATTATATCTGTCAAAGCTATAAAGAATTAATTAACAATACACCATCATGACATATCAATCTCATCACAATACCGTAAAATAAGCTGTCACTCGCCTTTTGTGTCTATGTTGAGTGATGAGTGATGACATTAATATTTGTACAATTGCGTGTGTTGTATATTTTAATTAATATTAATTTAGATTTGAATTTGGGTTAGTACCTAAGAATGCGATCTAAAGTAGGAACATAACAACATATTTATCACACAAAAAAAATAAGTAGAAATAAATGACAAGCTGATGTCAGTTATAACGATGACCTTTGGGTCTGGGCATGGAATAAATGATTTCACTTTTCACATTCCTTGAAAATTTTAACGATGTCCCATAGTATTGCAAATGGCATTTGGTTGTGAGACATACTTTGGTGACAATTACTGTTAGTGTTCTATTTTTCCTCATTCTAAACCGACAGCTGTCAAAAGCCATTTTTTGGGTAGATGAACTTAACCTTAAAACTTTATCACGTGTGTAGACAATAATTATTGAAAAATTCAAAGAAAGTTCTAGTGAAAGTCCATAAACATCAAATCTGTCAAAAATTGGTTTTATTTGTAGTAACTTTAAAATGAAGTTGGTGTTTCCTATGCACAGCAAAAATAGATCAATGATGAGAACGAAAATGTTCACGAGTCTCTTTCCCAAAACCCAATACTGGTTAGTGGTTACTTCTAGTTCCATTTCTTAACTTTAAATTAAAAGATGAACGAAAAGTCAAAAATTCAAATTCAAATTAAAGATCTATAGGTTAGGTACCTATACCTAACCTAACTCCTGTTATTTGATAGAAAGAGATAGAATATTTTTTACCTGTTACATTTTTTATATTATGCATACATATTACATACTATATCTTGCTCACGATCATCTCAAGAGAAACATGCATCCGTTGCACTGCGCTGCCAGAGTTTACCACGACCACCAAGGAATTTGCTTTAAAAATGCAAAAACCCTTTAGGAGCTTGGTCCACATTTGCATACAAATCTATTCCAGTGAACATAACTGCGCACCTTAGCGGGTGAAGTAACATGCTACCTTCAAGTCCATCAGCTTTGACTACATCGCTGATCAGCAGTGCTTAGCTCAGACTCAGCTTAAAGTGGGTATATACACTCTGACTCTGGGCTGACGGTCAATGCGGTGCGGTCGCGGTGGTGGTGGGATGGCTTGGCTACAGAACGGATACGGATATACACATAAGAGCAAACGAACTGCAAGTCTAGCACTTGTTTAACACTCCTCCGGTTCGAAGCTCTCTTTTTCCCTTGCAAGGTATCGTATGCTCGTTATGTTGTCACATTTTCCTTAGCCAAAGAGGAGTGCAAATTTATGGGATACATTTCGTGTCTTCCTTAGCGTATTACTAGCAAAGTGCTGCCGCAGAGTGAGAGATGCAGATAGCGATCGGTATAACAAGATCATTTGTCTGTCTCTTGACTCTGGAACAGAAATATTCCGCCTTCGGAGTGTCTCCGAACTGTGCTACCTGGCTTACATGCTTCTCGGAAGAAATACAAAAAAAAAAAAAATGAAAACGAAGCTTGACTACTTTGCATTGCCTGGTTAGGAATAGAACGTACATTGAGTGGGGAAAATAAATTTAGCGTGAAGTGACATATGTATTGTATATGTTTGTAGGTTTTGGAGAGTGTGTCGTGACAGAAATTAATACACTTCTTTACAAAAAACCACAGCAATTGATCACCGTCTTGATGAATCTCATACTAGTCCCTACTCTGAATATATCCTGGAGGTGGCATGAAAGTTAGATTTATGTTTGGATAGACAACAATGTATGAAAAAGTCAGCGTACAAAATAAAAACCAACTCAGTTCGTCGAGAATAAGAGTCAAGTTTAGTAAATCACTAGACTTTTTGTTTGTCCTACCTTATGACAGAAATAGAGTGGACTTACTATTGTAAGCACCTGATAAGTGATAATTTGAGAAATTAGATTTCAAATTTAAAAACAACGAACTATGAACCGAACATGTTGGAAGAGTTCCGTAAGCTGAGATTCTCTGATATCTGATTGTCAGCATCACTTTAGGCCAATAGTCAAAGGCCGTCCATCTAATTTCCAAGTTCTTATTTTTTCTAGCACATTCTGACTTGTACCATAGAAAATCGTATTAAATACAGCACTCCCTCGATCTCTATTCTTTCAAATCAGCCATCGATTCATCAAGTCTTAATTACGTTAATCAAAGCATTTCAATTCTTCATTGTTTAATTGTGGTGACTTTGAATCACAAAGCGTCTGTTCGGAGAAAAGTCTTCTAGGTCAATGCAAAAAAACTTGCAAAACGCGCGCTTCAAGATTGTAATTTACTCTGTCAAATTTTGTATTTCCTCATTCAGTCTTCTAATACTTTCAAAGTCAAAATACTGACACCAAAATCAAATCTTGTAGTACATGATTTATCTGTCAAAATTGTCTACAAACACAAGTTTCAGCCTCAAATTATATTTTCTTTAAAAATACCTGACATTGCGTTGGCTATAACTGTCAAAATATCATTTAACTTAAGAAACGTCAATCGTTTGACAGTTGCAATATAATTTATTATTCATAACAAAATTTATGCACATTCGTATATCAATTAATAAATCGTCAATTAAGAGGAAATTTAAATTTGCTGCTTTTTGTTTGACGTTAAAATTGCATTTTAATTGCACAGTTTGCACAAATCACCTCTTCTCACAAACTTGGTTACATAGATATGCCAAACGTCATTAGCTTCCTGCTGTCAAGTAATGTTATTGCCACAAAGAAAGTTTGTCTTCGCTCTTCTCGTAAACATATTTGAGCGCTTAGAGCAAAATGAGACTATTCCGTGATTGTTATCATAATGTTTGGTTCATGGTAGATGCAGTTTCGTACAACAAATACCTCTAGGACCCGCTTTTTCAGTCTCTTTATATACATACAGACATATTCATAGAGTAGAGACGCGATGTGAGTCAAATAAATCATGTCAGTTTGGCGAGTGACTGACTGAGTGTCGGCATGAATTAGCTTCCACTCAAAGTAAACATGCATCTCAAGTCTCGAGTATCACTTCACTTCATTCGTTCATGGTCCTTGATGGGTATGTTTTTATTTTTGAATTTTTTTTTTTAATATTTTTTAACATTTGAAAAAGATGCTGCCTCGAGTGTAAGGCGTAAGTAAGCATCCATCCAACCGTCACTCGTTTGCATTTATTCATATACTCACTCGTTGTAAATATTTTATCTATTCGTGCCTAATCTTGAGTTTTTGAAAAGTAGTGTTATAGTGATAGTTATGTGCATGCTATCAAAACGACTTAATGCTATTTTAGTGTAGTGAGAGGTTATGACGCAGAGACAGCCAAAACCGCTAAGTCAAAATGTTTATGTGTTCATTGAATCTGTATAAATGCTGATGATGGATGTAACAAAATACTATATCCAATTATAAATCCAGCACAATCAGCCTAGAAAAAAAGAAGATTGTCAAAAACAGCGGAGGCCATTATTTGACAGAAAACATGTAGTTCCAAAGGATTCTCAGCCTTCTGAATTGATTAATAGTGTGATTCTCAAATCAACAGTTCATATTTGTCATAAAATTGCAGGTTCCGCTCCTTCTAAACTTTTTCACTGCTCCTTGTCGCTTAACTCAAGTTCAAAACTTAACGGCCCTATCATTACCACAGTACTTGCTTTCTTAGGAACAGAATGATCTTCCTTCGGATTGTGATTGGTTTTTAGGTTCCATTCCTTCTTGTGACATACGCATAGATCTTCCTTAATATACATAATTTCGACAGGAGGTGAAAGAAGCTATAGTCTATTCAATTTAAATATGCAGTACATGCCTTTTACCTCAATTTAATTGACATAATTTTATCACAAATGTCGGCTGGGTTGCCAACTATTTAATTTAATTTCATGAAAATAAAAGTAACTTATTCTTTCTAAAAGATGAAAAGCGAACAAAATTTAAATGTTTTTTAATGAAAGTTTCAAAACAGTAAACAAACACAACATAATCGACAATACTTTACATTCTTTGTTGTTCCCAAAAGCTTTAAAACAGAAAGCTTTTTGATACAATAGTTTGAAAAAAGCTCTTTAGTACTACTTTCAATGGACAATGGTTGGTAACTCAGTTGGATTACATTTTTTTTCATCACACATCAAGAATAAAATGAGCAAGCGATCAGTAAGCTTTGAGCTTTGAGCATGCGAACTGAAAGGTCGTGATGTTACGACATTTTGTAAGAAATAAAGCACAAGGCGTTCTTAGTTTTTTTTAGGGCAAGTTTTCTTATTTCCATCCAACAGACGCCATCCACTTCTCCGAAAAAAACTTCTCCCATAAGGCCTGTACGGCATTTTCAATTTGAACAGAGTAAACTCTAAGAACAAAATGGCTGTTGCATTTTTTTTGAGTCATTATGTATGTTCTCACGTGTCCGTAATTTTTCTTATTAACTGTATGATTGTCCGTGAGTTGTGTCCAAAAATCACTTGATAGTAAAAAATTACTTCAATCTAATGACACTTTTTCCACAATGGAAAAAATAAAATTATTATGAATTCAACTGCAAAGCGCATCTGTCAAATTGAGCTAACTTTATGACATTTATATGCTCACTATTCAGCAAACCCTCCTAAGCCATTAATCACACTTAAAAGTCAAAATCATTCTATTTAAACAACTTCACATTTCAACCATTGTGTTTAGGTCAACCTCTTTCCGTTTTCATTTTTTGAAACTGCTTTTTTCAAACGCCACTTTTGTTTTAAGTTGTTAATAGAGACATACCAGACAACATGGCCTAAACGTATAACTGCCAAAAATCATGCTACAAAAATAATAACCAACAAAAAACAAAAAACACAAAACACAAAACAAAAACCTTTTATTATTAATTTATTTTCCATTCTTTTAATCAGATAATATCATTTACAGTAATAAATTCTCGTAAATTACCCTAATAACTCATAGGCCTGGTACGGAATTAACAAAGTCTATATACATAAGTTGAGGTTTCATCGTTTATGCCAAAATGGTTGAAAAAACTGCCCGCACCCATAGCGTCATCGAATCGCATCGCATAAGCGTCCGTTGTCGTCGTAGCGTCCGTCCGTCGCGTCGTTTGTCGTCGTTCGCTGATGGTTATGGAGGCGGCTAAGTTCCTTTGTTGCTTCTGAGCTGATGGTCTACCTGATGGGGTCTAGAGTTTTTGTTTTCATACTATATTTTTTTTTGGGGGGGAGATTCGTGATTTCCCACCGCTCCGAATAGCCCCGGCGGAGCGGCGCGGCAGCGGACGAATTATTATTATGAAAAAAATAAAACAAAACTCATTAAGACATCACAAAGGCAACTAATGAGGTTAATTTTTTCCTGGATTTGTTGCTAAGGTAAGTGGTAAGTCTCACCTTACCTCCTTCTCCCGTTTTTGCCTCTCCCCCAAGGAAATAGAAAATAGTTGTTAGATTGTAAGTGGAATTGGTCGGCTGATGCGGTTCCATATTTTTAAGGGGGTAATTGTGTGGATTTCTCCGCGTTAAGCGGACTATGTTAGAATGATAAAGTGGTCTTATGTAGAATTGTTGTTCAACACGAGACCTATAATTATGATATTAATCTTTGGCTTTTTTTTTTCTGATGGTATAACTATTTATTCTTCTTGTAAAAAATATAAAAATGTCATAAATTAAAACAAATAGACTTCAGTGAGATGTTTATTAGGAAAAGAGTTCTTTGAAGCTTTGTTTCTAAAGGAACAGGGGTACACATACATACATACATATTGTGGTTGTAGCTAGAAAGTTAAAAGTGATGTTGGGTTAAAATAGTTATTAACAATCGAACAAAATGGTTGTTTCCATCAATTGAGGAGAGTAGAAGTTTGATGTTGATTTTGAAAGCTCATTTGTTTTGGTTCTGAACCTGATTTTGGACTAATACTCGTACTCCTGATTTATAGCTTTGTACATTTAGAAAAGAGGACTTGAAACCACCAAAGAACTTAAAATATAGATCTTTAACTTGATTATTCTAGCTTAAGTGATTTCTTAATATCCGCTTTTTATTCACACAAAATAAATCAAAAGGTAGTGATGAACAGCTTAAGCTATTAGTCTTATCATATATTAGATGTAACTAAAGTTTGCTTAGGGTTCCCTAATGTTTTAAACTTCACTTCTAAATATTTTAAAAGAGAGCCTTAAAGTTTGAAATTTTCAATACTTAAGCCTGCAGCTTGTAGGATTTTTTGAACTCTTTTCAGAATTTACGAATGAGCAGATAAGCCAAGTTTAAATTACTATCTGCCATAAGTTTTGAGTATAGTGCCACCAAATGTTATAATTTGAGGACATTTATGTCGTTATGAGCAGACAATGTTGTACTAGCTTGTAACTTGTATGGCTTTACTGGTTGTTCAGTGTTCCATCATTATAGTGTCACTCTTATCTGCTTTACCTCTATATAAGCATCTCAATGGTCCCACAATCAGAAAAGAAAACTTTGACTGTTTCAGAGCACTCGCCTATAATTTAACAACTTGTATTGTATATCATCTTTGGTCTCGCTTAGTCACAGCCAGTTCGGTGCGATGGTGGCACGAAAGTGCATGCTCAGCTCATGCTCACGCACCAGCTCACACGCAGGTTTCTGCAAAGCCTTTGATTTTGTAATTTATGCCTCAAGATCATGCATCATGCAAACCCAGCAATCCGAGTTTAATTCCTATATAGGAGTATACTCGTATCTGTTAGCTGGCGTGGCGTTGTTAATTCCATTAACTCGAGAAGTCAGATCAGTAGCAAGGGTTGACAATTTGCGTGTAAAAGATATTCGAAGGAAGCCCCTGGCTCCCCCATACAGAGTGAGATGCCATCCAAGCCCATGTACGAGTATAAAACAAAAACAAAACTATTTGCACCTCTCAACTTAAGATGTGGTGAAGGTGGATGGCGTGGCAGTGCCATTGCCAGTGGCGGAGGCGGAGGCAGGCGACAGGCGGCTCATGAATGTATGGGGAAATTTATTACCCTCACAGATTTTTAGCACTTAACAGAATAAGATATTTCACTTTGAGGAATTTTGGTCAATTCGTTTCGTTTCGGTTTGGTTGGATTAATTTCGATTTGGATATGAGAATTCACTTTATTTTCGAATTTTCAATTTGCTGCTTAAATAAAAACGCTTGACATTAAAGAAGATGCATCGTTGACAGGTGGTGTGGGTATGGAAGCGACACACATGTCACATCCTTTCTAGATGATTGCTATATAATGTCATGATGTTTTGTGTTACGAGTATGTGGTATGTGGCGATAGAGCAGCAGCTTGTTGCTGTTGTCACTTTGATAGCTTTGCTGGGTGTTTGCTGTGTGTGTGGGGCATTTATTAGAGCTCATTTAATTTGTTTTATGGCATGAGGTTGGATCATTTCGAAAGTCACCCTGATTTAGATATTTTTCATTCTGTCTCTTTTTTTCTTTTGTATCAATTTGGGGATTTTTAAGAATGTCGGAAAACTTTTGTCAAGCAGATTAGCGGAGCTATTTGTTTGACATGCTCTGATCATTTGTCATTATTCTTCATTATTTGTTTTATAGCGACATCTTGATATGAATGTTTAAAGTAGATCAGGTCAAAACCGTTGTACTCATGTGACAAGAGATAATTTTTTGCCCCCGTTATGTGAGACTTCAAAGTGGTCTATAGAATAAACTTGAGGTGCAGCAAAAGTTAAAGCTTAGACTAAAGCAAAGGCTAGAAAAAAGCACTGGATATAAGATTTCAACATAAATGTATGAAAGTATATCTTCTAAAAATGAAGCAATATCAGTTGTCCACCCAGGCGTATGTGTACTTTTTTATTAACTAATTTGTAATTTTTTTTTCTGTGTCTTAGACTTTCAAAACATAAACTGGGCTTGAATAGTTCCAACTAAAATCATGTGACGAACCGTGAAGGTCAAACAAAAGATTCGTCTCTGGCTTAGCTTTCTTGATTTACCGCTGTTTTATGTTCTGCAAACTACAAATGCACTTTCATAAAACAATATTTTTTCAAGCCTCGCCATTTTTTTACACGCCAACAAAACTCCTAAACGTGACTCTTAATATACAAAGTCATCGCATCACTTTATCCTTCCCAATTCTCTCCACTTTGTTCCTTTTTAAATATCGCACCAATTTCCACGAACATAAACCCATAAATCCTTGACCATTGTGACGCGCGATTTAAAATGATAAATTAACGTATTTAGAGCGCGCAAACAGTCAAGGTAAAGTATGACGGTGGGTTGCTTTCGGAGGAAAAAAAAAATATCCCTGCAGCTATTTCCGGCGCCATCAGTGCAAATGAAAAATTGCACTGGTGAATTTTTGCCTCACTAATCGTAAAAAATGTCCAGTTATACGCTGTATTCGTTAACTATATGCCCACATACTAGACCTTTTTGTTACGTCTATGACTTGGAACACATGTGCAGTGCATAGGTGTAGGTTGATGAAGGCAGCCATGGTCAGGTGTCACTCACAGCAAACTCGCTTCCGAATAGAAACCAAAAAGTATAGCTAGATGGATTTTCAAATGGATGTCCTTTTTATGGGTGGTGAATTTGACTCCCATTTACACTTCAAGTCGTTAGATTAAGGTCGGGTTCTGTTGGACAGTTGGGTTGAGTACTTCACATCAAATCAGATGGACAAAAAATTCAAAGTCGGGTTAAAGTTAAGACAAATGGTATTTAATTGACTTTTCCTTTGAAAAGCCTATCAATGATGGCCTTAAAGATCCTTTGCAATTTTTTTACGTTGTGCGCAACTTAAACGCCCATAAAACCCATCACAGAGAAAAATCGAAGCCTTAGCGGATTTAAATCAGAACTATTCTGTTGGCCAGTTCATGTCAAAACTCTATGCTTCCGAATCGTTCGTTGCCTGATATGTGTGACACACAGCACTATTCTATTATCATACAATTATGGCCAAAAGAAGTTGGTAATCATTCACCATCAATAGCTCTCGGCATAATCGGTGATAGTCTGGCCAACGTCATTCTGTTAGAAATAAGGATCCAGAACAAGATCCATACCAAACAGTGTCTATTTCAAGGCGCATTTGACGCCCTTGGAATTCATGTTAGCTGATTTCATCACAAAATTCGACATTTTAGTTCCAAAAAACAAATATGACCATGAAAATAAGGGACGTCCCCTTCCAGTCCTAGGGTCAGTTAAATTTTGTCCCACTCACGACACAAAATTTGAAAACTAATGTAATTCAGTTTCAACTGCCAATATTCGGAAGTCAAAGGCATAAAATTTTGACATAATACACTTATGAAGAAGCTGTTCCCAATCATTTGACCCGGACTTTTGTCAAATGTCATATGTTAGTACCTAACCATTTATTGCAATAAACAGAAAGAAAAAAACTTATGAGTGGGTACGCTTGCAGCCATTGGACATAAACGTCGAGGCGCAATATGACCATTCCTTGGAGCTTTCTATTCCAAACCAACCCGATTCCGATCCCGAATTTCGAATCCTGCTGCTGCTCTGGAATGGCGAACATAAATTTAATTTATCGACACCATGTGCAAGCCAAGTGGGGTAACACGGTTTGAAAAGCAAAATCGTGTGTACATAGCTTCAATGTGTGTAGGTACTTGTGTATATGGAACTTCTAACGGTACATCATGGGGGCTGCATTGGAATTTCTCTGATATTTAGGGAAATAAAATTTGATTTAGTGCCAACTGCAAAAGAGAATAACGACTTTTCCACCCTCAATTTATAGTTTTTTCATCTCGCTACTTAACCGTAGCCGAACACACACACAATCTCACTTAACTCCCCTCCCCCCCATTTTTATGGTGCTCGCGCTGCTATTAAAAGGGAACAAAACCAAAAAAAAAAGTCTCCCAGATTCATAACTCGGGATAAACCATAATACCTACCCACATCCAGAGGTACAGAGAAGCTATTGAGGGAGGTGATCTGTGCCATCCCGTACCCACACCCGCATAAGCCGATACTTCTGCCCTGGCCTGGTGTGGGTTGGCCGGTCATTTGGGGGACTAGTTGCCTCACATATTTCGTAGAACGGTTGACAGGATTGCTGCAGCAAATATATTATCTGAAAATGAATTTATCGCCTAACATGCGATAATGTAAGTCTCTTTTTTACCGATTGGTCTTGCATCAGCATCAGGAAAGGAAAAAGTGGATAGCTGATGGTGGTTTGAAAATGTGGCGTTTTTTCTCCATTTTTAAAGCGATTTGTGGTGAAATATCGTAACTAGAGCAAATGTCGTTTAGCAGGTGATTGTCGAGGTCGGTAGATGGAGAAAGTCGACAGATGGCAGGTTTATATTCCAAAGGCAAGCTGATGATAAAGTGAAGTAATGATCAAGGGACATAAGTTCAAATGTGGTTCTTCCTAAATTAAACCTTGAGTTCAATTACATAGTTCTATATCAAATTGAATTTTATTTTGTCCCTTGTTTTGGAAAGATGACTTTCACGAAAAAAGGACCCATCATTCATGTCGTTCAAAAGTAGATCCCTTCGCTATTTTCTGACAGTAAAACTAATTCCATCTAGATTCTCAAACCCCCACTCAAGTTAACCAAACGGAAGTTGGGTCTCCCGCAATTCAACACGAGACCTTGAAACAAAAGACCTACGAGTATTTTCTTGACACAAAGTAAGTTCAGGTATTTTATGTCTTTAAATGTCTAAAAAGTTGTTTTATGTGAGAGTTCTTCATAAGAACTGTTTTTTTTTTTACCAATCTCACCTTTGTGTTATCACGATGCACATTTCATGCCTTTATCTTGGGTTCCTGGCTGCTGCTGCTACTCTTGCTGTTGCTGGGTGCAGAAGAGCAGTGCTTTACAAAGAAAACAAACAACACAAAAAATAAGAAGAAGCAACTCCCAAGCATTAAAGGAGCATCAAGAGGTAGTTAGCTGCTAAGTATTTGATGTATATCAGTAAGCTCATCTGTGGTCATGGATCGCCACAGCCACCACCATTGTCATGCTTCAAATAAGAGGTTGCCATATATGTAGTATTAAATCCACAGCTGGACAATTTTCGAAGTTTAAAAATTAAGATTCTACTTTGAACTAACTGAACTGGTTCAATTGGTAATTTATCTAGCCAGATTTACATTACGTCTCGTAACGTTAGCTTCACTTTAACAGTACATTTCTTTAATTAACTTATTAATTTATAATTTGTTAGCTTTCTATTTAAACTTATTTTTTTGTATATATTTTTAGTGGCAACCCTGGCTGCGCTGTAAAACCATGAGTCCAAAGCAAAATAGAAACAGAGAAGGAAGAAACGTGTCCAGGTTGTGCTTCGCATTCGCATATCCATTAGATGCCAGATAATTCTGCACGATCCACGACCCAGCGTATAAACGAAAGACGACTACGACGAAAGCTACCTCGCGTCGTCGTCGTTGGTTGTCTCGAAAGAGATAGGATTTAAGCAGGGAAGACACCACCACCACACCACAGCCGCCGGGCCGCCGCGCCACATCACATATTATGTACAATCGGAAGTGTTTTGTCCGGATTCATCTTAGCGGCAATGGTGATGAAGGAAGATACCCACACCACATATGTACATTGTACATGGGCTTTGTTATGAAGTTCAGCGCCTTGAAAACAAAGCAAAGTCTGGGGCATCCGCACATAGTGACACGCAGACCAACCAAGAAGTTAGTAATGAAAAAAAAATTACACTCTGCTTCGCATCACGAATTCCACGACACCGACGACGATGATGGTGATTAATCTCGGAGAAGATTTGGCCATAGTTTGATTTTCATCAAATAGTTACTTCAATATTTTGGTCATCCAACAAAGAATAAACCTTTAGTCTGCTTAAGGAGTTCAAGGGCAACCGGTAACGAAAATGAGTTCTAATCAAATATCGTCACTTGAAAAGCAGATTCTTAATAATATTTTAAATGTGAAAGTTTGGATGCATGGGTGTTTGTTGCTCAATAACACCAGAACAGCTGTACGGATCGGGATGAAATTTGGCACAGATAATCATTAATCACTGTTATTCCGATAGGCGTTTCATAAAAACGACAGTTTTCATTTTTCCATTCCGTATTCCAGAACTAAAACACCAACACTTTCTCGCTCTTAGATTCCACATACGATCCACAAAAAACAGATGACATATGACACTTAAGAATTGTTTACAAAACTAAAAATTAAGAATTATATTCGAGTATTTGAGCCTGTTTATTTAAAAATGTAAAAATAAAAAAGTGAAAATGTAAAGATGAAGAAAATGAAAAATGAACGATTTGATCTTAAAGAAGAAAAGATGCATCCGGTAGCAAATCCTCTCGATTAACCTAAAACTTAGTATGTTAGTATTTAATTTAGAATCTAAACAAGTTAAATTGGAGGCTTTTAATGCATTTTCCTCCAAATAAACTATTATTAAACATATACATATATGTTACAAGTGTAGTCATATCACGGAATTGTAAAATGCGCGGTTACTTTTCTTTTAAGACTTTGCTAAATAAAATATATCTACATACATCTCTATCATGTTAATTCCAGAATCTAAATAATTATTCTTCTTTTTACAAATATGTAGATATAAAATGTACTTTCGCTTGAACGCCTTAAGTTATTGTTTTAAGATTGATTAGAGTTTTCCGCAGCAACGTTCCTTGGCCATTTGGACGATCTTGAAACTTGCTACTACTCTTGCTGGAAAATTCTTCGGGAGGTATTGAGTATTCCTGAGGTAAAGCTTTACCCACGATGGATAAGAATGATATATGTATGCTTTTGCAAATAAATGATAATACATATAATAACATAACATAAATATAATAAAAGTATTTAAAAGTACTTACTTTTTGTCAGTCCTTAGCCTTTCTCATTGGGAATTCTACAAAAATGAAAAATGTGGCCACATTATCCCATCCGACTCCAGAATTTACTGAATTCTAAAAATTTAGAATAACATTAGTTTTCTTCCGTCAACTCAATTAGCGTTCGTATTTGTAACTGATTTGCTATTTTTAGTTAGTATAAAGTTGGTAAAACAAGAAAAAAGTTAAAAGGAAACTTTATTTCTTAAATTTTTTCCTCTTGTCGTCGGCAATTTTTTAAACGATTACAATTGTTGTTTTTTGAGTCGATTAAACAAAAGAAACGACCAACAGAATTCCGAATGAACGCATTCCACAAGAGAATTCGATTAGGTAGGCGTTCAACGACTGTAGTAATGTAATGTCCACAATGGCGTTCTATTTTATGTCGTTTAACGCCTATATCGGAATAAAGTCGAATATAATAAACAGACTTTTGACATAACTCAAAAACTACTATTAATATGATGTGATTTTCTACAATTATATATACATATCTATCCCGTGCGAATCCGGGACGAGCCGCTAGTATAACATAAATCAAACTTTTAGTTTTTTCTATACGTACCGTACATATATAACATACATAGGTTAGTTTTTTTTTAACTGTTGACTTTAAAGGACGTTAAGGATTTTTGAAATAAATGGACAATACATGGCACCATGCCGGTTATTCTTGTAAGGTTAGGTGTTTTCATAAACGTCAAAAATCTGCGTTAGTACAATCGTCTTTCTGCATTGTTGCATAAATGAACAAACCAATTCTGCAGACCGCGAACAGGCCTGCTTAAGTACAATTTTAAGTTGTCACCGATTGTTCATAAACGTCAGACAGAAATCAAAAATGACAGCACTTTAAATTAAATTTGCTGTTTCCCGCGTTCGGCATGTGCAGTCAATATAAAATGGATGCGCAATCTACAAGATGCTGATGACATTTATGACGTTTATGAACATGTCTTCTGCAATTCATCTGCGTTTGTTCGATTTGAAATCTGGCTTTATGAACATGTCTAACGCAGTTCTTAGTTAGGCAGACGTTTATGAAAACACCCGTTATCTTATACAAACCTTACGTAACGTGTGTTACGAAGATTAATGTGGAAAGGGAATGAATATTCAATAAAAATGATTTGTGAATAAAGCTTATTTATTTTGAGGAAATAAGGGTGATTGCTATGGATAGATGTGTTGATCATTTGTGTCTTGGATACCTAGCAAAATTCATAGATGGCGCTGTAGTTGAATAATTTATCAATGTTTTTGCTGGCACTGTGCCCTACAACAACTTATTTAAGACCATAGCCATAGTGACGTTCGATCACGTGGTGTGTCTTTGTGGATCTATTCAAGAAGGTTGACCAACATGAGACGTTTTTTTTTTAGCTCCGAGCGGGGCACAGAGCGCTCAGAGCTCGCTCAGAACTGAACGTAACCTGAGCGCTCCGAGCTAATTAAGAAACACAAACTTTTGGCTCCGAGGGCTCCGAGCTCAATTATTGAGCACTGAACTGCCATTTTTTATCGAGCCCATCGAGCGCGCCCCGAGCGAGCTCGAAGCTAAAAAAGAAACACAAACTTTTGGCTCCGAGGGCTCCGAGCTAAAAAAGTAACACAGTTCTTTTTTTAACAGCTCTGTGTCCCGCTAGGAGCTAAAAAAGAAAAACGCCTATTATGAGTCGTTCTATTTCGAATTATTCACAATTTTCCAAAAATTGAACTTAAATGATTTGGCGGATATTTGAACGACTGTTATAAAGTTTGTACATGACGAACAAAAATGATTGATATATCAAAATGACGGTAAATTTTCCAATTTTACAATGCATTGCAAAAATACACGCCATTTTGTAAAAATGCTCTTTCTTTTATAACCTTATTTTATAGCTTAAACTATCTCCTATTTTCTCCAAATATTTACATTCTCCTAGACCTAGATGATCTTCACAATAATTAAGTTTCCTGTCGCAACTGAAGAATAAATAATTTCATAAATATTATGTTTTTAATTTATTTTATTACATTCGTTATTTTTTTATTCTTAAAATGTTTAACTATATTTATTTATTTTACAATTTTACAAGTGGATTTATTTGTGTATTAATTTTTTTGTTTTAATTATAATTTACTTTAATCCATTTTTTATATCACTTGTTCAAAGTTACAAACATAAATTATGAAAATAATAAAATAACAAAAAAATCTTAATCAATTTAAAGTGTATAGCTATAATATTTAATAAAATTTAAATAAAAACTGAAAGAAATATTAAAATTTACAGCAAAAAATAAAAATAAAAGAAAAACTGGAGGAAAATTTTAGTATTTTTGTGTGGAATAAGATTCCGCAGATAATTATTTTGGGGTTGGCTTCTGGGTGCGGCTATTTGCCGTACTATGGATGGGATGAGCCCAAACGCGGATTTCCGTATAGTGTGTAGGGGGAGAAGTATTGGGCCAGTGACGGATGTGGTGGCATTGGCATGCCTGCCAAAGACGGTGGTGGGCCTAAGGCTGAGGGAGGTAGCATGGACGGTTTGCTGTACGGATGATATCGACCCGTCGCTGACAATGGACTCAATGGTGGCGTTGGGTAGGTTCTTTGAAACAGTGGATGATTAGGTGGAAATCCTCCAGCTGCTGCTGCGGCCAACATCGATTCGGGCATGGATGCGGTGTGCGTCCGTAAGTGCTGAAACAGCTCGTCCGAGGTGCCGAATCTTTTTCCGCAGTAGGCAGCATCGCCGGCAATCCAGCTGCACACGTATGGCAGCTGTGAAGCTGCTGTCAAGGCGGCCAGCTGAGCATGAACATAGGCAGCGGCCGCTGCTGACTTCGGGCCGGACGGAGATTCGCAGTGCGGACAACCTGCCGGACATGGCTGACCAGCTGCTTTGTTCAAAAAGTGTGGACTTGATGGGCAGCCTGTGCAATATGGGTCTCGACAAACCGGTGTCATCATCGCCGACGGATCGATGCCTTTGAGTCGGGCATAGTTCAAATAGGGACTCATCGCTGCAGCTTTGAACATTGGGTGATGGGGAGACATCAGGGCACTAGCTGTCATCAGGTCCATGGGATACCCAAGACCCGGGGGATAGCCGGGATAGTAGGCCTGACCCCCTGCCGTTGACACCTGCGGTTGCATTGATGCCGCATGCAGAGCCTTCATATACTGAGCCTCCGACACCGACTTCGACACGGGACTGTTTTGAGCTGGTGACACACTGACATTATTGTTTCCACCACCAAAGGATTCCTTGGATGAGGCACGATGTGGACTAGGATTTGGCTGATCGGCGGTCTGGTGTATGCTGGCCGCCGACGAGCCTGTCGACGATGCCGATGACAATGTCGATGGCGTCTTGCGCGCTGCTGTATTCGACGTCGCCGCCGTTCCAGGTGTTGCAATCATTGCGGGTGAGTCTCTTTGTGAAGTGGCACTTTGGTTTGAATCGCATCGCTGTGTTGCTGTGTTACTTTTTGGCGTCTTAACTCTTACACTAGATTGGTTACCGGCCCCTGTACTGCTGACGCTGTTGCCGGTGCCGTTGTCCAACAAGTCATAACGATTGTTGTTCGACTCGTAAGGCTTAAAGCTAGATTTGACTTGTTGATGCTCCGTCGAGCCTGTCGACACCGACGAAGACTGACTTCCTACCGGCGATGTCTTTTCCCGACAATCTGTGGACTTGTGTGAGGACTTTGTCGACTTTTCGATGTTTGCCAAAAGCTTTGGATTAGGCGTATCGGCTCCGATGGCGCTGCACGTCTGAGCTAGCAATGCCAGTGGGCTGTTTTTTGTGTCCAGCTGCAAGGAAAAAAAAAAAAAATACATCTAATAACTTGGCCCAAAAAGTGCGAGTAAAATAGAAAACTGTAAAATCTGAAGAATAAAAATAATGTAATGTTAACCGGAAGTAGAAATTTCTGTACGCATAAATCACACCCAAGGCCTCTACCCGATAAAGAGTGTTTTGTATTGGGCAAACGGCAAATAAACATCTGTTTTGCCATGGCCATCCGCTGCTGCTTCTTCGCTCGTCATTTAACAAAAGTACCGACGCCTTTTGAAGTGCCACACATAGCTCGCTGAAGAATTCAGTTTAGTGGCAGACAAGCTGTCATCAGGCAGTCGCTATTAAGACACTTTGGCAGCAGGATCAAAGCAGCCGTAACATTCTAAATGTTACAGCTGTCGTTTCTCGAGCCGCAACGTTCTGGGCTATTTCCTATAAATTAAGTATTCCATAGATCCGCACACAACAACAACAACTATCCCGAAGAAGCCCGCAGAAATGAAGAAGCAAAGTGGTTGCATCAAAACAAAATATCGGATGAGGTTGCGGCTTGCGAATGAATAAGTGAGATTCTTTGGCGGCATTTTAATGGACGCATAACGAAGTATTCTAAGCGACGACGATGATCGTCGAGGAGCCGATTTTCGGGTTAAGTATTTGTATACTAAACAAGTATGTAACATACTAGGTACTTAAGTTGTATTTTTGTTTTTGCGTGTAAGGCATTTGGAGGAACATGGATTAAATGGGGTGGTGCTAGATAAATGATTGCTATTTTCTTTGGCCAATTATAAACAATATTTTAAAAATTTGTAAATGTTTCTTTTCGTAGTCATTGAAATGAGTTCCGAATTGTTGGCCAATGGGAAAACAGAGTGTTTGTGTTTTTGTTAAACACGCCCATTTTGAAAAGTGTATTTTTTTTTTATTGTTTTTAGTTTTACTTTGATAATTGTTAAACCCATTTTTAGCAATTTGCTAAATCCATCTTTCCAATTTTACTTCAAAGTGTTGATTCGTGTGTTTTTCATAATTTGGGAACTAAAAATTGTTTTTAAGCAATAAAATGTTATCGGAAGACAAAGATTTCGAAATATTGGAAGTCTTTGTACAGAAAAATGTTTTTTTTTTTGAGAAATCTACATCAAGATGATGGAATACGAGAATAAGCCTGTGTTCATGTGTATATTAATCTTATTGGATTGCATGAGATTGTCCAGTTGACAGTTGGGACATTTCCAACTAATGGGTCTGTTTGCTTTGCTAATTCTCACGAACTGTCAATATCTTCGGATGCCCGTTTTTTAATAAAAAGGAGTTAGCAAAACAAAAAAAAGGGTTTAAAATTTTGGAGTCGTTAGTAAATTGTTAAATATTTAGCAAATTGCTAGTTAGTAAAATGTTAAGTCCTTAACAATAGGTTGTTTAAAATTTTGCCCCATTGATTTCTTCTAGGCAACTCATAATACTACAATTCCAACGGCCATAAATCCGCTAATTAGCTAATGAGATTTAGAATAAATCTTGAAGTGTTTTCACCCGGCACAATCAGATGTATTTTGACGTTTGGTCTGCGACATTTTACAATTTACAAAAGGAGAAAAGGGTTTTTTTACTCTTTCAGTCACCACGACATGTTTGTCGTCATCATCAGTAATACAATGTACAAATTTTATTCTGCTATGGTTTATCAATTCATTATATTTTTATAAATCAATTTTAAAAAGTATTTACAATTGTAACCTTGAACAATTTGTCAACTACATATGTATGAATATACAGCTGTGTTTCAAAACAAAAGAGAGTTCATTGCATAAAATTAGGAGGTGTTCTAGTTCACTGAAAGCATTCAGCGCGAATGGTTTCCAACTAGATTTCGAGGAGATTTATTATAAAGCTTCATTTGGGGAGATTTATGATTGTATATGGTAGATCTTCAAGATTTAGAGGATATTTATGACAAATTGAACTTAATCTCGGTTTAGTGCCCGGTGGAAACGTAGTACATATAAGACTGAAACTTAATGCTTGCATATAGAAAGTCTAATAAAAGTCTTATAATAACAAGTGACAGCTCGTACTGAAACTACCAATGAATACTAAAGAACCGTTCAATTAGATTTTGACACACGTATTTTGAATAAAACTGAGTTTCACTTTCCACCATTTTCTGTCTGAATTTGAGTTTAAGCTATTCACCCATCGCACTGACTTTATTTCCTATTAGGTTCTGTTTACATGACACTCGTTAAAAATCTACTTACTGTGATGTCCTACACTAATTTAAGATAGACGTTTTTGATTTTTTAGAAGATGAGTGCAAATCAGATAAAATCGTAAAATAATGTCAAAATGAGTTGACTTAAAAATCTCAAATGTTAAAACCGTCAAGTTGATGTAATACAAACACTTTAGATTGACACACGAAACGAAAAAAAAAATAACAAAAATAATATAAAAATTAATCGATTACGTCAAATTTGATTGATGAAAAGATTGAAATGAAAAGAAGTTTAATTTTTCTATGGAATTCCCGAACCAAGCCCTTCTTATCAAAAATATTTATCATTCTTTCATTTTTGTGCTCTGATAACTTTCCCAGAAATACCTAGATTTTGCCAAAGTTTACTCATTTTATTTTTTATTAGCTTGAATTCTCAATTGAATCACTTTATTTCATTCAAAAAAATCAAAGTTTCATGAAACTTCAATTGCTCAAATATTTATTCCTGCCAAGATATATGACAAACCCATTTCTGCTTTAGGTCAAGAAATATTGCGACAAAATGAATATCTCAGTCGCCCCTCTGCACCACCAAGTCGTCGCGGTCGTCAACAAAATTAAACTCAAATGAAACTAACTCAACTTATAACAACACAACCATCAAGCGATGTACAAAGGAAGTCTATTAAGTTCAGTGATAAACGATCGCCGCATTGTCGGTGCGGAAACACTTGGAAAATGAAAATTGTTCGACATTAATTTTCCACTATTTTCTCCTTTCCCCTATCCCTTCCCTATGACAAAGACAAAATAGAAGGGCAGAAAAAGGACGACCTATAGAAGGAAAACTTTCAAGCCAGTTACAGACACAGTTGCAATGCAGCCCAGAGCCTAACTGAGTCACAGTCAGCTTGACATGTTGGCAAACAGCGCAGAGAGAGAGCGCCCTCTGCATATCATATACTATACAACTTTGTATGTGCATTGTGCATAGGTATCAAGTTGTATAATGGTCGTTTCCGGTAAGGTGCTGCAAGTGCACCGGAACTTTGTCGTTTCTTCTAAGGATTTTTGCGCATTTATGATAAATGACTTCTTCTTCTGTGTCTGTCCCCTTCGTCACCCCTTCTCGGCGAATTCTGGTAAACAGTTTTACTTGTGCAAGCAATAACTGTTTTTTGCTTGTTTGCTTGCTTTTTCCCCACTATGACTTAATTCAATATGCAATTTATGATGGCCATTCCTTTAACGAAGAGAAAAAGACATCATTTACGACAAGTTGGCCTGAAGGGGCACTATAGGAGGGGAGAAGGTATAAGGAATCCCCCCATCATCGGAATCGGTTCGTTTGTCCCAAGAAACTCATGTAAAAATAAATTTATTACTCCGCCAGTGACTGCGGTCATAAATAAATTGTTTGGTGGTGAAGTTAACTGCTATTCACCTCCATTTTGTTTGTCCAATTGAATGTTGTATACTCGAAGCATTTATATACATATGTATGTATGTAAACGTAGGCAAGGTAGGTTAGGTTATACGAGCCGAGCTATTCCGATGAGTAATTGAGTGTCATAATTGGGATTATTTATGGCGAATTCTGGAATCTTGAATCATTATTGCGATTTGATTGCTTGTTTTTGTTGTTGTTAAAGTATTCAATACCATTAATAGCGGTAGATAGCTTATTATGACGACGACGACGACACCGAAAGACGCCGATGTTGATGATGACAGTGCCTGAGTTGGAACCGGAACCGAGGCCGATAGTATAGTAACATAAAAACTGCAATGTCGTTTGGGGCAATGAAAATTTATTGGCACTCTATCTCATACCGCCATTCACTCGAATACGAAGGAATTGAATTAACTTCGTTGTAGTTGGTCATCACCTTTTCGATAAAGACGGTGTTGTCAATTGTTGGAGCTCAAGCAAGATCTCAAACTTTACAAGACATTTAAAAATTAACGATTTTATTTTGCTCCTCATTGACGGACAATTCAATTATTGTAATTTTCATTTTATTTGGTTTTACAATTGTAATTGGTTTAAAAGTTAATAAGCAGAAAAATTGATTGCAAATCAAAAAAAAAAAAAATTGGTGCACGTGTTGAAAATTTTGTCGGGATTCATAATTATAAAAATGAAATTAAATCGAAACAAAGTCTTTAAAGGCACTTGACATCTGAATAACATTTAAAAAAGCGATCAGAGATGACACAGAATTTGATAAAATTTTAAAATACCTTAGTGTTTTGTCCTATTAATTGGGTAGGGTACCCCGCAGGGTTACCGCCTACAATAGAGGACCATCTGAAAACAATCGAAGAATTCATCGACCACAAAGGAATCAACTATTCCAAGTTTGATTCTTTCGATTTAAGAAACTTGACAACAGAAGAAGGATGTAGAAGTTATTAAACGTTATAAGAACATATTTTTTGCACGTTTTTAAATAAATGTGACAAAATTGTTCATGTGTTTTTTTTATTCAACAATCAAGAGCTATATAAGAAATCTTACGAGATCGTGATGTTTTATTTATATCACACCCTTTTTTGTTTTCTGTTTACGCTGCTTTAAACATTTAACATTTTATTTTGTTATTTTAACATGATTTAAGTAAGCAATATGTGTGTCTATTTTAAGGAAATTTAGGTTTAGTTGTAAAAAGTTGATTTAACATTAAATTCATCACAAACTTTTAAAACAACCAGATAACCTTGTTACTTTGTAAAAGAAACAAAACGAAGTAAGATCAAACATTTTCAGTTTAATTCAACTATGTTTTCATGGACATCTAAAATGAACTGGTTGAATTTAACATTGGACCGGTTTATAGACAAAGTGTTGTGAGTTTACGAGGCAGTTTTTGGTTAACTTCAGATTGAATACAAAGTACAAAAGGAAGGAATGAAGAGATGCAAGACTCTGGTCAGAATTCAATCAACAATTTTATGGCAAGTGTCAATGGAGTTTTTGGGCTTCAATCATAATGATACATTTTTTTTAAAGTTCAATGATCAAAAACATAAATTTATGTTGAAGTTTAATTGTTGAAGTTGTAATTGTTTAATTGAACAAAGACCAACTTTGACAAGACTAAGGGCTTCGCGAGTACAGATTTTTTTATAATATCAATCATCCTGCCTTGTCAAAGATGTTTTACCTCATAAATTCCGAAAAAACAGAGACTGGTATTCAAAGACCTAGCATAACACCCATTTAGCTATGCTTAATTGTTTGATCTTTCTTCCTTCACATCGATGGAATCTTTAAAATGTTCCAATAAACCCAAGTTTACACCCGAGTTATGTCTGAGTCGGCTGAATTAAGTACTCCAAGCCATATCTGGAATCAATTTGTTTCAATCCTTTTCTTCTTAAGACCTGTAATTGTCTTTGAGTGGTGGACGACGACGATGTGTACAAGACTATCAACTCGGTCTTCATAGCCGTCATCATCATCGTCGTTGTTGTAAGCTGTCTTCAAGGTGTTATTTAAACGCTTCTTTCCAAACCTGTCAACAATTTGATTTCAAGATGAAGCATAATACGTGCGTCGCCAATATACGTATACAAACTCCGTCAAGATCGACGATGACCATCACAGGTTGTGGAAAAAAAGATAACAAAGCAGACTATATGATTAGCGTGGTCATAATAAAAATGGGTGCTAATGATCTTTTGCTACGTCTGTCTTCGTCGTCGCGGTCGGTCAGTTGTCCGAGAAGTCAAGTCGAGACTCAAATAGAAAATTATCGTGTCCATGGTTGTTATTATCATCACTCTGCCATTTAAAAAAAAAAAAAAAAATACATACCTCAATCCATCCGAATAACAACATTTCTAACACGTAGGTTATAATATGCATTTAATTATACCTTTAACTAATACACACGTAGACCGTAAACTAGCAATCTAAGTATAAAGCCTGGCCAACGGGCCATCTATAGGCTGGTATAGGAACCTACTTCTACGAGGTGCGCATTGTAAATTAGCTTTAATGGGATTTCGAAATTGCTGTTAATTATTATTGGTAACACAACTTAAGTGTTTGGCGTTTTTTCTATTTGGTCATAACAGAAAAAAACGTATACAGAGCTATACCTATACATATTTATGTACGTATTGGGGGAGACCTCTACCTGCCGGGTATACTCGTATATGATACATGAACTCATATATACATGTGTACCTATTTTGGTGGCGACTGCGACGCGACCAAAGTGAATAATTTCACTTCAATTAGCATCAGCTATTGGTCATATTGATCGTGCTACTCGAAGCTTAGGAAGCGGGCAGCGAGTTGGCGATATGGACAACTGTATCGAGGTCCGTAGACAAGTAACTTACTCTAAGGGGTGGATGCAATTGTCAAATCGTTTAGATCGACGCACGGTCTCTACTAATTTTATCCATAAAATTTTTGGATTCACTTTTAAGAGTAAGTCTCAATTTTTCTACAAGTCTTTCCAATTTCAAGCCTTTAACTTAGAAGTTCCGATAACAGGAACCGAAACCTTCCATAACATACATGGGATCGAATCGAACATGGATTACTAGATCCGATCCCAATAGACGACATCGAATCGAAAATATATTTGGATGAATCGGGGAATCGAGTTGTTGGTGTGTGCAACAAAAACAAGACTGCAAATTTGATTCCATTTGAATTCGATCTCTTGATCCAGCGAAGCCATATGTCATATTGATCGTGCTACTCGAAGCTTAGGAAGCGGGCAGCGAGTTGGCGATATGGACAACTGTATCGAGGTCCGTAGACAAGTAACTTACTCTAAGGGGTGGATGCAATTGTCAAATCGTTTAGATCGACGCACGGTCTCTACTAATTTTATCCATAAAATTTTTGGATTCACTTTTAAGAGTAAGTCTCAATTTTTCTACAAGTCTTTCCAATTTCAAGCCTTTAACTTAGAAGTTCCGATAACAGGAACCGAAACCTTCCATAACATACATGGGATCGAATCGAACATGGATTACTAGATCCGATCCCAATAGACGACATCGAATCGAAAATATATTTGGATGAATCGGGGAATCGAGTTGTTGGTGTGTGCAACAAAAACAAGACTGCAAATTTGATTCCATTTGAATTCGATCTCTTGATCCAGCGAAGCCATATAACTGGATCGAAATCTCAATTCGGATTCGACTTGATTCCTCGATCTCTTCTTGTAAATGTTGCAATTGAAAATTGTTGAGACTAATCTCGGAAGGGTTTTTTTTCAGAAGACGATCATAAATACTTGGTAACCAGGAATGTCTCACATTCTTAACACGACATTATTCACATAAATATGGCACTGACAAGTAAATTGACATTTGTCTGACAGAGACAAGTATCCTCGTGAGTTCAATCACCCAAAACTTCGATTAAATGTAAAAAAAACTTAAAAAAATTTAATTCTTTAATGTTTTTTATTTTTTGAAGATTTCGGATAGGGGGGTTCAGAACCCCCTTAACTTCTACTTGACTGCGGCCCTTACCTCCCTCAGATACTCTTTTGTCTGTTGTTTGTTTATTTATGATTTCTTTTATGAGAAATATTGGTGAATTAACTTTGAATAAACGACGCTTTTATCCATCGACAATCTGACTGACTATAGCCGCCATCACACTCCCGGTCGCGGCCCTGCGTTATTGTCACTTTTCGTTTGCAAAGGCTTTGTTGTCATATAACGATATAACAAACAACAACAACAACACCAACCAATACAAAAGTTTAAAGCTTTGTGTGCATTCAAATAAAATCTTTTTTTGATCGTGCGATTAAATATTGAGAGTTTTATTTTATTTTGGTTTTTAATTTGATGACTTTTTAAAGTTTCGCTTGACTTTTATGGATTTTTTAAATTAACATGACTTTTAAGTTCGAAATCGTCTTCGTCGTCGCCGTGAAACATTCTTTAAAAGCTATCATCACTTAGTTAATTGACCATTTACGATGCGAGTGGTAGTACGAGTGGCGTATGTAGCTTAGGTGTGCCGTGCCGCATTGAATGCACAAGCAACTTCTATACGAGTAACTGAGTATGCTATGCATGTTTTAATGACACATCATTTATACACATTTTGATTGAAGTTGTTATTTGTTGGGCGTTATTCTAATGCTTGTTATGGTTCGATGATTACATATGTGTTGTGTTTTTTTTTTTTTTTTTTGTTAACTCTAAATAGGGGGGAGCTTAATTGTGTGTAAATTACTTTGTTATCCGTAGTTTTCTTTTATTATTTGTTTTCCATTTAATGACTTGATTTCTAATGTTAACATAAATCATCGATTTAAGATACGCTTAGTTTATTAATTTGAATGGCAAAAGACATTAAGTAAACACGATGTTCGTACATGTAATTAATTTATTAACAATCTTGAGCTTTTTGTTTGAAAAAAAAAGATTAACTACTTTTGTTTTGTTAAATTCAAAGAAAAAAATATCAAAACATTGTATAAGAAGTG
Source organism: Scaeva pyrastri (assembly GCA_905146935.1). Taxonomy (NCBI): domain Eukaryota; kingdom Metazoa; phylum Arthropoda; class Insecta; order Diptera; family Syrphidae; genus Scaeva; species Scaeva pyrastri. The sequence continues at coordinate 41,888,955 of LR989927.1, read as the reverse complement.
AATATTTCAAAGCGTAATAATAAAAAAAACTATTTCAAAAGAAGATTTAATTTTTTTAAATTATATTCCTTTCATTGGAACCTCCACTCAAAATGAATAAAAATATCCTGGAACTTGGAAAGAAACTATTTTAAATGGTTTTTGGCTGATAAATATGCAGACAAATATTTTACTGTCTTATCTAGTGTTGCCATGTGTTGTAAAATAAGACTATTTTTTTTTTACAAATCAGCAAATAAACCAAAGAATTATGATTGAAAATTCGTATCTATGTAAATGGTTTTATGTTTGAAAACTTTTATGAATGTTCAAATTTTTGACAGATAATAATTCTCTATTCTTAGTTCTTACAAAATACAAATTTTATACCAGTCAGCAAAATAGATAATTTTAAACTTTTTTGTGTAAAATTAAGAGATTGTGCGGTGATTTTTAACTGCCATGTTTAAGTCACACCAATCAGCAAATTTATGAATCATTCACTTAAGAAAATGTTAGAAAGTTAAAGTAAATTCATACCATATTTATAAAGTTACCTTAAAAAGCTTCTTGGAAAATAACTGTTTAGACCAATTAATTTTGTTTTGAGTTTCTTCAACAAATTCAAAGAGTTTACTCTTGACAAAAATTGTCTTTAATTTAACCCAGAAAACCTGGTTCTAGTTCGATTTTAAACATTTTTCTATATACAGACTGTTGTTTCCTGTATGTTGACAACCCTACATGAACTCTTACAAAAATAGAAAAGAACTTGAATCTCATTACCAACAAAGAAAATAAAAGAAAGATATAAATTTTATCAAGTGAAACAAAAAATGATAAACGTCGTTAAATTTACATAAAATGAGGTGAAATCATCGTTTTATATTTCCAAGCCCATGTACTCGTAGATCTATTTATCTCCACTCCTTCGCACTCCTTTTTTTCTTCATTCTTGTCCTTAAATTTATTAATTTTTGTTTTTGTTATTTTTTATTTCATTTTGTAGTAGTCGTTCCCGTCGTCGTCGTCGTCGTAGTCGTAGTCGTTGTCGTTGTCATCATGATATCTGCATCATCCTTTGCACTTAATTCGCTTAAGATAAATTTTATTACAGTCTCATTCGCATGGAATGCGGTGTTAATAATATAGATGTGCACAGAAAGCGTTCGTTTTATTACTTATTCATTTTTGGTGCCCATGTACTGAGAGAAAACTTAGTAAGAATTGCCTTTAATTTCTAATCGATGGCTATTTGACTTGGATCTAGTACGGTGGAGGCTTTGGATGCCCTTAAATCGAATAAGATCATTCATAACCTCAAAATGTTGTCAATTATTATCAAAAAAAAAGAATAAAATCTCGTTCTTAAAATTAAAGGTGTTAATAAACGCCACTATCGATTCATACTTATATATGTTATGTATAAATCTAAGGAAACATTGTCAACTTTATTCCTGAGACTCTAACAATTTGATTCAATTAATTTTAAGGACGACGCGACGATGACATAGGTACTTTTTTCTCAGTGTAATTTCACTGTGAATGTAAATTTTAAAATCCAATAAGGACACCAGTTTTTGCGTTCCTTGAGCTCTGAAGCACGATAAAAGATGTTTATGAAGGTTTAAAAACTTTTTGCAGTAAAAACATGACTATCATTTTCCCTCTCCATCCCCCTGTCTCTGTCTCTGTCTCTTAAGGGATGGACATCTTATCACGCAATCCCTGAAGAGAACATCAAATTGTGTCCCTTAAAATCATTTCCTTTGGGCTATAAAATAAAAAACACAACATTAGATAAAAGGGTGAGCTTTTATTTAAAATTAAAATGAAACAAAACCAAAAAACTCAGAAAAAATAAAATATTACATTCACCAAGGACCAAGTGAACCTGGAGGCGGTAACGCGGCGAACTCTACACAACTTTAAACGAAAGTATATAAATCTGGATGAATGTGCTATGTGCCCTTAATAGTTTCACAGAGCCCGTCTGTTTTTTTTTTCTTTTTGTTTTTATTGCGGCTAGATAGCAATTTATGATTTCGCTAATGTATTTTTTATGATTTTTATGTGTACGATGGCATTGCGGGCCTAGGTGAATGTAATATAATAATAAGGTTTCCATTCTTCCTTCTCACTCTTTTGCTTATACGGTTTCTGGTTTTTTTGTCCCTTTCATAAGTTGGTTTGGTCTTATTATCCAAATGTTATGGTAGTTTATTTTATCGCGACCGGCATTTTCAAAAAGTTTATTATTTATGAAGCTATAATTTTTGTTGCAAAATAAATTTGCTGGTTTTATTATATATTTCTGTTGAAGTTGGTGTATGTTTGAAAAATATATAGGGTCGTTGAATTGTGGACGAAATTGCAAAATTGCCATAAAATTGGCCCAAGATGGATATACTCGTATATCAAACAACAATATGGGAGGGTAGTGATAAAAACCATATGGGAGGGCATACATCTATTTATAAGTTGAAGACTTAAAGTTTAGTGAGATAAGGATTTGCTTTAAGGGCTACTGCACACGACACTTCGTGCTTCAATAGAAAATCGTACGAAAACTAGCGACATCTGTGATTTCAGGCTGTATTTTAATGACATTTGTTAGCCGAAACTGTAATTTGGTTGTGACTGCTCTCTCAGATTGTAGTAAAGAAACATAAAGTGACAGATATTAACTGACGTCTACTATCTTTCCTAAGGGTTTACACTTATACAGTTAAGCAGTCTTATTTGTAAGGTTTAAAACGACTGTAATTGAGTGATATCTCCTTCTTCAGGCTTTCTTTAAATAACATAACTGTCTTAAGTTTGGATTAGTAACGTCAGCTAAAAAAGACAGTTACTTGTTGACTAATTTCAGACTGTAATTCATTGACATTTGCTATTCAAGACTTAAACTAAGTGGATGTAAAGAAAAAGAAGAAGGAAAAGCCTGATAAACTGCGAAGTAATGACATTGACTTCCAACCAATAACTAGAAGAAACACTGTGAAACTCATTCCCTTCTTCCACCACTTAAATGTCATGTCAAACAAAACTTGTCAAAATTATTTCTAGTTTTCAGTAATTAGTAGTGAAACCTTAATCTTGTTTCTGCAAAACTCTTTCGGGTTTGTCAAAGAAAAGTCATTTTAAAATTTAAATATATGTAAAATCTTTTGACACATATCATCTTTTTAAAAATCAATGCTACTTTTCTTCCACATCAAAATATTATACAAAAAAAACGTCCATCATTTCCTAACTAAATGAGCTGTCACTTAAGTATAATATTGAACATCTTTTAATATTACATACATAACTAGATTCATTTTATTTAATTCTTTCCTCGCAATGAGACGTACATTTCTTTTCAGTTTTAGTATAACTGTCATTTATTTCTGTTCTTTTTCGAGAATTTTTATTTTCAATCTGCCTGCTGTCACAAATTCTCCCGTTGTTTTCCGCCGAACTGAACATCATGTCAAAGTCAAATGCAAGACGCAAACTTCAACACCAATACACACGATGACACGACATCGCATAGGCAAAAGAAGAAGTATGTAATACGTTGTACGTAAAAAAAAATGTAAAAATTAGATAACAGAAACTCTGACACTTGTCTGTCGGAAGTGTTGCATTCACAAAGCTAAAGGTGCAATCTATACACAGGTGGCGCGGCGGCAGGAAGAGCAGAAACAGGGAGAGAAAGAAAGACATGACACACCGAATGGCAGCCATCGCTGTACGTGTTTCTTTATTTTTTTTTTGTTTGTTTGTTGTCAAATCCTTAAACGAAACAGAGGTATGTTTAAAACGTCATGATGACGGGAGAAATGGTGTAGATGATGTACCTGTGTACATATAAAATGTTTCATTAAAAATAAAAAAATAAACCTGCACAACAACGACGACGATGACAACGACATTGCTGCAAAGAAAGACACTTTCCACAGACAAAGAGAGAAAGAGAGAGAGAGAGAGTGAGAAGGAGAGAGGGAGGAAAGTTGAAACATTTGCGCGCAAAATAAATGAAAAACGCAAATGTGATGAGACATTAATGAATAGATTACTGTCACGCGATTTATTACCCCATCGTTTTCAGCAGAAGTGATTAACCAGAGGGGAAGCTCAAAGAAAAAAAAAAAAAAACGAACACAAAACAGAAAAAAAATGGCACAAAAACTGTTATACACCCCAGGAGTTAAAATAACAGCACTTCATCATCTCTCAAAAACAAAACAAAACAAAAAAAAAAAATATGAAAAACGCATTAGAGTCTGCAAAGAAAATAAGAAACAAAAAATAAAAATGCAAAAGAGGTTTTCACTTTTCCACTTTTTTCCTGTGTGTCTGTTCTATTTTTCCCTTTTGATTACATTTTTCCGACATGGCATCGCCAGACTGCTGGAGCTCGAGTACGGGTACATTAATTTATGTATTGAAATCTTCACTCATCCACTCATCCACTTGGAACGAAGGGAGCACTCCAAGTGGTGATGTCAGTTAACATGGTGTTTTTGTTTGAAGTTTGAACGCCTCTAAATTATGTTGTAAGGAATGTCCGTTAAGATTAGGTGGGGCAAAAGTTGACTTTAACTATGAATTACTCCGCAAAAAAATAATAAGACTATAGGGTAAAGCAAGTAATGTTTTTTTGGCGCCAGTTTAGATATTTCACAAATGTCAAAGCACGTAGAATGGTTATTTCCAAAAATTAAAGCTTTCTTCAATACAAATTAATAAATTGCCATAAAGTACAAGAAGAGAAGACGAAAATGGTGAAAAACAAATAAGTAAAACAAATAAAAACAGTGCGTATACGACCAAGTGAACCACTAGATTGCTTTCGCCATCCAAAAAGGGATGAATTTTGTATCGATTAACCAAATGCGACTCCTTAAAACGAATACAAAGAAAAATTCCAATTTGTCTGCTTTCTATAATTAACGATTAAATTATTTTCGACAAAATTCTCAATAATGATTCAAACGGTTTTGATTAAACTTTGTATTATTTTAAATTTGCCTATACAAAGAGTGTACCTATTAAACAAAAAGTTCTTTTATTTGTGTCCATTGGACTATTTTTTAAACACACGACTTATTTTCAATTTTACTTTGACATGGTTTTGAATCCATTCATTATTGAATTAAATAAGTAAGCAAGAGTTTAACCGAAAGATTCAGTTCACTTCAAAAATATCGGTACATGAATCTAATTTCTAGAACTCTACCAAAGAATTTATGATAAAAAATATCACACAGAACTTCTTTGGCAGAAGTCTTCTACAGTCTTGACAAACAACGCAAGCAAATAGAAGAAAGTAAAAGGCGACCTCAGCTGCCAAACAAAAACTCAAAATTTACATCTCATAACGCAGTTGAACGGTATACCCTCAATTACAATCAAAAGAATCTAATCTTATATTCATTACATTAAAATCCCTTTTAACACCTGTCGTTCACATGTTAACATCTTTACACATCTTTAAACCTTTTTATCTTATTCATCTTATTTATTTTGAGTATTCTTTTTATTCGTTGTCACAATTTACCACAGCGCAGCAAGTAGACAATCATCATCGCATTTAATGTATCTCATGTTAAAGTCTTATGAGCTTTTTATTATAAGCAAATCATCATCGTACTTCTTACACTCGTTTTCATTTCTTTTCGTTTCGCAAATGAGATAAGATGCGACGAGTAGACCTGTACATAATTTTAATTTCAGATACATCTCGTATCTCGTTTTCTTTTCAGCCCAACTTCTGTATGAGTTCGAGTGATGACATTTATCATACATTCACATTATGACATTTATAAAGGAGACCGTTTAATCTTCTCAGCAGGCGGTGTCGGATTAAGGACTGCAGATTACAAAAATTTCATTTTTAAAGGGCCCAATTATAATTATTCGCGACTTCATGGCTTAAGGGAAAACATGGAATCCTTGGTAGATTTTACGAAAAACATTCTTATTTTCTTTGTATCGATTTAAAAGTAAATCCGACCCTGTGCCACAAGACAACGTGACAGCCAACGACGACGACAAACAAACGTCAAATTAGTATTTTATGAGAAAAATCTGCATTTGCGTTAATTACATTTCATTATGAAAATGTTGACAACTTAAAAATGTGTTCATTTTTAAAAATCTCAACACAACAAGCGAAATTAAAAAAAAAAAAATAAAAAATAAATACAAATTTCATTTCATTCAATTTTGCATTAGTGTTAGGCACCATCGGCAGATTTGTTTTCTTTGTATCTTATTTTCTTTTTTTTTTTTTATTTTTGCAATTAATGTGTGATGGGAAATTAAAAATAACACACAGTCTGTGATATCTCGCTAGAGTTGCTAATTGATGCACATTTTTTTGTGTCACCAAGAAAACAATACAAAAAAAACAAACAATAATAAATTAATTGATTTAACAACTGTTTTCTTTTTATGTTTATTTGAGGATCTGAGAGATACAATATTTGAGGATTATTAGTGGAAGCATTATTAGGAACAGCGTGTGGTACAAAAAAAAATAAATTTGTATTTGACATTGGATTTTGAAATTTAGGTTAGGTTAATATAAAACAAAAAACATCTGTTGGTAAATACACAAAACATTATGAAGACTTTATTAAGGTTATCCGGCAAATCAGAATTAATTACCTGAAATCGAAAGTTTCAAATTTTGATTATAAGGGAAGCTAATATAATATAGACTTCAAGTGTAAATTCTTTCGTCGTCGATCGAATTGATTAATGGGAATAGGAGATATCCGAGAGAATTCTAAAACATCTTCACTTCGGACGAACATTACAAACCAACAAGAGTCCATTTGTGGATGATTCGTTCACGAACGCCAAATCAGTGATTGTAATGTCAATAAGAAAACACTTATGTAATTGTCAAATTTGAGTTGACACTATATGATCAGTCATGAGAAATGGGTTCATTCAAAAGACAAACTTTTCGTAAGACTTCAACTTTTTTGAGAAAAAATATCTATACACGAAATAGGAGTTAATGTTGACAATGAAAACTTTGTTTAAGTTATGACTTTTACTCTTCAAAACTTGAACATTTTAGATCGATTGAAGTGCGTTTCGATAAACAAAATTATGACGAATATCACAAGTAACGTAAGAAGAGAGTTTGACAGTTATCAATTGTGGTAACATTAAAAATTTAGTTTCTAGGGAATTTCGAAAAAAAATTCCAAAAGAAAAGTTTATACGTTTCCAAGTTTAGTCGATAGAAATTTAATTATAACAATAACAACTAATGACTTGCAGCTGTCAAAATATTCAACTGGCTAAAAAATTTCATCATCCTAAGTATCAAACTTGAAGATAGTATACAAAAAAAGATGAATAAATAGTCAATTAAGAGGAAAAGTCGAAAAAGTTATGTATATCGAACGATCTTAGACAAATTCTTGGAGAGTTTGATAGTTGAACGTTGGAAATTTGACAGAAGATCTGGATCATGTTTAAGAAAATATATATTACTCTAGTAATCTTGTTTTTGACTTAAAATTATATTTTTAAATAAGGCTCAGATGTTTTATCAAAGTTAGTAGATGGAAGACTTCAATGAATCCGCAAAGAGTGACTCCCTGATGTGGTGAGGTTTATTGTATGTGATCTTATTTATATCGAAATAGGAAAAAAAAAACCGTTCTAGTAAGTATGCAACAACATAAATAATCCGATCTGTGGTTCTCAAAACAACGCAAAAATTCGATGAAGGAAAGCAGGAATCTACCATGCCGCGAATGTAGGATGGGAGTTCAGTAATTGACAATCATGCTATTTGATATCAATCGATTATTTTTATTGCTTCTATTACAATTTCTGACGAGCTTTAAAGCTAAATCAACAAAATGGATATAGTATCGCTAACATTGAAAAGAATTATCAAACATTAAACTGACTAACCAACCAAAGAACTTTAAGCCAAGCCGAGGGATTATACGAGTATACTTTTTGGCACGAATGAAGCTTTACAAAAGTCCTGAATCTATTTCATACCTCACACCTTTTGACGGACTAATTTGTCCTTTCCTGGTCTGGTGTCCCCGTACACTATTTTAATTGAAATTAAGGATACTTCTTTAGCGTTGTGGAATAAGTTCAAAATTTAAACAACCACTTACAATTCTCTAGAATTCTATAATTGGAATTTCCAATTGACTACTAGCAATAAATTTTCTCGAAAATAATTATCAAAACTAAAATTAGACACTTTGTTAACTCCAAGGTCAAGTCAAACAAAATAACACACATAAATCATTTTTACAATATTAATCATTCAGTTCGCAATTATAATTTCATTTAGTTTCAAAACTTATTGCTTCTCGTTTTAACATACAAAAAAAAAACAAAAAAAACTCGTAAACAATAGCAATAACAACATACATATAAATATATAAATACTTTGTTATTTATATTTTTAAATTTACAAAAATCTAAAAATTCCCCCTCATTCACCCGACAGTTCGATGCAGTGCAGTTCAGTGCAATGCACACAATAATTTATGACTGTTCTATGAGTAAGTTTTACAGACAGACACATGCCAACGCTATCAATCAAATTGAAACTCTTTTTTCGAAAGAAAATTGATTTTTAATTAGCTACAAATGTTGCCAGGAAAATATAAATCATTCAAATGTCAAAACTAAATACATACAAATATAAAGTATCTGGAGAATGAATATACATATGTATTTACTCGTATTTATGCAGTTGTAATATTATTGTGTTTCAGAAATTTAAAATTCAATTGTAGCTGTGGTCAGGTCTCTCCGTCATACAAAGTTACGAGTTTAATTTGCAAATTCATTATTAATTAATCATTAAAAACGTTGCACTTATAATTTGAAACGTAAGTAAGTACTTGTAGTATTGTAATCGTTTTGAAAAGTAGCCGGTAAGAAGTCGGGTTTTAGAAAAATGCAAAGAGTTAATTGAATTTTGATGATGGGACAAGTGTCTTTCACAAAGTATAACTAAAATCAGGTGATTCAACCGAAACGTGGTCAGCATCATTTGATAACCATAAGCCATGAATTTTCTTGTGCTTAAATGATATTTTAATACATTCTCTCAAAAACCTCTGATTTAAAAAACAGAAAAGTATAACAACTACTTGCCAACGGTTTAAGTTGAAAATTTTAGTGCAGTGACTTTGACAAGAGGCTACCACCGAATCCTGGTTGTCGAGCCGATGATGACTAGACAATAAATCATTCAAAATCAAATTCTACTGAAGGCAGATTGCATTAAAAAACCTCTGAAAATCTGATTTTTCAGATATATGCAGCTCCTGCAGTTTTTCAGTGTGCAGATGTCATTCCTTTGTTAAAAAAGGGAGCTTCAACAAATGTGTGTAACTACAGAACGATCTCGTTACTCTCAGCTCTTCCCAAAGTTTTTGAAAAAGTCGTTAAATGTAGAATTTTAAAGTATTTAAAAAAAGCGTTATTTAGTAAAGTTCACTTTGGTTTTCGATCGGGTAAATCGGCAGAAGACGCGCTTTTGGATTTTTGTTCCTCTAATTTAGATATGAAAAAGAACACTGCAGACTTATTCGTTGCTATTACGAAAGCTTTTGATATGGTGGATCACGAAATATTGTTAAAAAAAAAAACTAGAAAATGTTGGCTTTCGTGTTGGACCTCAAAAAATCGAAATAGACATCACTAGAAGTGAATTTGGTGATCCGCAAGGCTCTGTACTAGGACCTATTCTATTCTTAATATATATACAAATTCTCTATTTAACTTAAGAGTTAAAGGTACCTTGATAGCCTTTGCCGATGATGTTGGGTGTGTTTATGGTTCAGATAGCCGTTTGGATCTGATTAGTGACATCTATTGAGATCTAGAACTATTAAGACTATGGTTTGCCGACTATAAACTTATCATTAATTCCAAAACGAGAATAATGTTCTTTAGCTTTTCTATTCCATCAATTCCAAATATAAAATTCTACTTTCACGCACCTGAATGTCAAAAATTCAAATTATATACGTGCCCATGCGTTGTATCGATTAACTTTTGTCATAATCTTGACTGTAGTGAAAAGTGTTTTGAGATCGAAGTAGTAAACCAATTTAAATACCTTGGCATTATAATTGATTCAAAGATATCCTTCCGATACCATACTGAGTGGCTTTAAAAAATATTTTATATCAACTGTAAGAAATTTCTACTTTTTACAAAAAATGTGTTCTAAGAAATTATTGAACATAATCTATAACGGTATATTCCAGTCAAAGCTACAGAATGGTGTTACTTGTTGGGTTAGTACTCATTTTAACAACATCGAGCCACTATTAATACTGCAGAAGCGAATCATAAGAATTATGTGCAACAAACATCGTTTACATCCTAGTTTACCCTTGTTCAATTATATCTGAATATTCTTCCTGTGCGTCATTTATACTGTTTCAAAGTGTTAAAAGTATTTTTTCGTAGGTCTGGTAATCTAAACTTAAGATTTTTTGAAAGTCACAACTTACGTGATGTGAAACGCAGACTTGTCGATTTCGTGAGATATGCATATGTTAGACTAAAAAATTTCAAATTTTGTCCAACTTTTTAATGCAAAAACCCCACTATTATAAATCTACATGCCATCTGTTTTAATCCAATAGAGTTCACAATACTTTTTCCAAATACCCCCATAATCGACAACAAAAAAAAAACGAACCACAAAACACCTCAGCGTCACATAGGTCAAACATTGTATATGTGTGTGTGTATACTCTTATGACACTTTATACTTATAGGAGCATATACATACATATGTATGTAGTACCTCGAAGCACGTTTAATTTATTTCGTTTGAATTTATTGCCAATAAATTAAGTGTGTATTTGTGTGTTGAGTCTGATATGTCTGACAGTCGATGTCGATAAATTATGTTCATGCGGTTTTAATATGCTCCTTGCAGTGGCTGCTGCTGCTATATTATTGCCTTTGCATTCCTACGCAGTGTCACGCTTTTGGCTTAAGTGGCCTGCCACTGCTGGTGTGTTTTCATTTCTCGTGCAAAACAAAACAAAACACAAATATCCAACCACCTTCGCACGCTCATGCAATTCCATTCCAATGATCAATACCTGCCTACGAACGAACTTAATGAAAACTAAATTTGGAATCGGTTGTCCGGAGTTGACTGGGGCTGGCTAGTGGCTATACGATCTGGATCTGTGAAGCTATACATTTCAATTCAATCTTAAATGTGCGGGAGCGCCTTGGTCCGTGTTGATATATTTGACATTCCGAATCAATTGATTGTATACAATTTTATATTTCCTGTCGCTTGTTGTATCATCTGATAGGCTATGTTGCTAAGATGCAGTGTCTTTACTCCGTAGATTTATGTCTGAAAATTTTCTAAAAAGGAGTTCCATAAATTTGTTTATTTCTGATGTAAAAGCAACAACTTGAAGGAAATTTTTGTGATATCATATATCATTACGTAGTGAGGTATTTGTGACAAATTTCATGAACTGCAAAAAAAAAAGACCTATTCCGTTATATTACAGTGCACTGCGGTGTATGAACATTACACCCAATCAAACCAGTACACACGATATAACGACTTCTTCAAAGCGTGGTGTGCGCACATTAGATTTGACAAAGATTTATGGCCAAGCGGCTTCTCCGAGAATAAAAATCATTGAAAAATCACTTAAGAATGTCAAACGATTGCGATAAGTGTCAGTTCTCAGTTAATATGACCGATTTTTGTTGAGTTTGCATTTAAAGGCTTTCAAGCTTTATGCATATTGCATGAGGGACAAACTAGTTGTAGAGTGTGTATTTGAAAGCAATCGAATTGCACATGCACACACTAGATGGGGCTAGGAGTCGAGTGGATGCAACATGCAGGAATTGTTTGTAGCAAGCAAAAAATAAGATGTTAAGTTAATGAAATATTTTTATTTTATTTTTTTTTAACTTAATCGATAAATCAGTTTATGGTGATGTTGTTTTAATTAAGCCAATAGTTGTAAGTAATGAATTAAAAATGAAAAAAAAAAAAATAATAAATATCTGAATCTGAATGGAATGATGTTTGGAGAAATCGAAGACAATGAATCTCGACAGATTGTTTTGCATTTATTAATAAAGAAACACGATTTTGAGATTTCACTCGGACGGAAATTGTGAGTTGTTTTGATTAACATGCTAAATTGTAACAAGATTTATATTTTATACAAGCAAAAAAACTAATTAGGTAAAAGACCTGTCAATGTAATGTTATGATTTAATTGGAAGCGCTAGGAAAAATGTTAACACAAACACCTGATGATGTCGGCAGTGATCTTATAAGCTTTGAATTAATCACGTTTTAGTAGCTGTTTTTAATTATAGACATAGGTACGTGGTCTGATGCGGATCTGATTTGTAAGACATTAATGCAGAAGGCAGCAAGTAATCTTACTTCATTTCTATCGGGGTTCATATCATTGACCGATAGGTGGCTTTTTTTCTATTGTCAATGGCTCATCAAATAAACATTGGTTACTGCTGTCACTTTGGTTGTATAACAAACATCAATAGGTGCTTTTCAGTTTTGCTACGTTTCCGGAAAGCTAAGAGTTATTTCATTAGCTCAAAAAAAAAAAGGAAAAGATAAATACCAAATTGGGTGTAAGAACGTCTATAGTGAATTAAATTTCTGTAGACCTTTTTTATTTTCTAAAATTCGATACGTCAAAAATATCACAATTGACTGGAATAATGTTAAAGAAACAGAGTAAAGAAGATATCAAATATTCTATTTACAGTAAATCACAAAAATTATCCATACAATTCTTTTCTTGTACGAAATTTTACTTCAAAATAAAAATGGCATCATCCGACACCCAAAAAGTTTGTTACTTCCTGCTCCTAAAGTCAATACCTACATATGTATATAGTTTGTACACTTGGGCGTATGCTTACTTTTCCCTCTTTTTACTTTTTACAAATTATCTGTTCACCTTTTACTGTGTGTTAGTTTTGCTAATGTCAACTAAACTCACTTTGAATTGATAACACATTTTGTAAAATCATCGTCAGTCATTTGGCTGTCACTTTAAAGAAAAAAAAAAAAACGGTGATACTATTATCAATAATTTCATAAAACATTTCATCACATTTGCCTGATCTCCTTTTTTCTGTTGTTGTTATTGTTCACATGTCATTCTTTACAATCAAGTAAATTAAAAGAAACAAAAAAGAAGAGAAATAATATAACAAAACAGGTTTTTAAAATGAAAATTGTTTGATCTGTCAATCAATCTGACAATTTCTTTTCGCCAAATCAAATCAAAAAAAAAAAAAAAAGAAGAAGCAAATACAAATCAACTCTCATACACCGCATGGTGTTGTTATTTTTTTTTTATTTTTATTATTTCATTGTCATACGAGTATAATGTGCCTCAGTGTTTCTGTTTTCATTTCCATTTCCATCTCCATCAATCCATCCATCCATTTCATTCATCCACTGTCTTTCTAACTCATTCGTCAAAACATTTTTGCAACCTTGACGCTGCTGTCCAAAATGCTTTTGACTGATGAGCGAAATAATAGGACATGGCAAAACATGAAATGACAGCGAAATATGAGAAAACTGTCATGACATGGGATAAAATGGATATCTATATATACATGTACATATATCTTTTTTAGTGTAGGTGTAGATGGTGTGTGTGTGTTTGTGTGAGGGCATGTGCATATTTGTATCCCGTCTGAATAATGTGTTTCCAAGAAGGTTTATACGAGACAAGTGAACAGGGGCGGAATTTGAGCACCACCAGGCTTGTCTTATTTTGACAGACAAGTAGAAATACAAACTTGACAGACAGACAAGGTTTTAGTTCCTTGTTTCGGTATATTGAATCTTATGAGAAAATTTGTTGTCAGCAACATTTGTTTGTGTCTAAAAATTCGAGTGCAACATATGACTGTTGCACAAGTTAAAGTAGACGAAACAGAACGAAATGTCAGAGCAACAGATTGTAACATTGACAATTTGAGGGAAATATGATGCTAAAAATGTTTTTTGTTTTATGAAGTTTTTCGTAGGTTGTGACGGAAGTATGTTTTTTTCTTTTCAAAATATGTAAATGTACGTTGTCACATGTTCGTAAAGGGATTCAAGGCATAAAGGCACATTAATGTTTCTTAAAACTTTCAAAAATCAGTGGAAAGGCTTTGGTTTTGAAAAAAATTAGTCATAGGTCGAAAAGATGTCAAAATTACTATTGACGGAAAAAGAATAAAAAAAAAACACACACTTAACCCCAGAACGAATGATTCAATTCAAAGTAATACTTCGGGCCCCAGAAATTGTGCCATTGGGGGCTCTCTTCTACATTTGAAATCCACACCTGTTCATCCCCATGTATATCTGAAATTTGTCAGTGGCAGAAAAAATCATTGTTTCGTTTTTTCAAGAATCGCACCAGAATGACTACGATAAAGGAAGCACAAAGTGGAGCACCACCAGCGCCAGAACCAGCACCACCAGCAGCAGCAACAAAACAAACAAAAACAACGCCACAAACATACAAAAACAAAACTACATACATACATATCAAACAGCTCACGAAATGAAACGAACAACACTTTGCACATTCATCATCAATTCATCATCATCATCTCCGAACGAACAGCAACAAAAAAGAAAAAAAGCAGCCAGAATTTTAGAGACACAAAAAAGATATTTTGATAGATGGCTATCATCAATTATGGTACGAAATGACATTTTGTTATGTGTGTGCTGTCGCAATTAATATTGGGTTTGGCGCCCAACATACGACATACGAGTATGACCGCAGCAAACCCCAACCAAACTCTCAACCAAAGCAACGCCCCGGGGTAAAGGGGATTAATATTTTATAGGCACACATATCGCATACGAGTACACGTTGAAATCTGGACTTTGAGTGTTTTGAACGATTCGTTATGTTTTTGTTTTTTTGTGATTGATATGTTAAATGATAATATTTTTTGACCCCAAATTAAGAAAGACATATGAGCATGACCAATTTATTAGTTTTGAGGGGTTTGCATTTGTGAGTTAATTAAAAGTCAAGGATTTTTTCGACAAAATCAACAGCGATGTATATAAATTTGAATGTGCATTTTAAGTGGATGATCAATATTGGAAAGGAAAATTCAACAGTATGGTGACTTTTAGCTGCTGGTGGATATTGTACGGAAGAAAATTGGAAGAATTCAGAGAGCTCAGAGCTAAGAAAATCAGGGGAAAAGTGACACTCTGTGTCAAACATGACGTGAAAAGTCAAAGTCAAATAAACGAGACAACGATTTTGCTCTGAATTTTCAAAACAAGCTGCTCTGGGGTTTAATTAACACTTACACATTGCCGAAGTGATTAGCTGACATTATTGAGGAAACTAAATCAGATGTTTTGGAACTGTGGAACTTTCTACGAACTAGATTTGATCAAAATGAAACCTTCAGCTGAAAACTTAGTTATGTATCTGAGCTAAGACAAAAAGTCAGTAGTTTTCTGCAAGCTCAGGGCTTTGTGCAGACATATCTTGCCTTGTGTAACTATAAAGTTAAAAAATTGGACCGACTTTAGGCTAATACAGGCCTTACTTCTAGCGATGGAAAATAGAAGGCAGGTTCGTCACTATCTTAAGGAGGACCCACAATTTTACTGTAATCCCACTTACATAAATGACATATAGAAGTGACATATTTATTTATTTTGGGTCACACCAAAATTGAAAATTTGACAACACGATGTTTGTAGTACTTTCTGAAGAAATTTCTTTAAACTCTAGGTACTGACGGGTGTCTTATTTGAGTAGTTAATAAGTTCAGTCTGTCATTTTAAATTAAGAGTGTGAGAAAATATACCTAGAAGGCTCCTCATAAACCAAGAAAACTACACTGAGTTACAAAAAAGTGGCTCGGTCATACTTGTTGACGTTTTGTTGTCATTTTGACAATGCCGCCATGTTTTTCCAAACCTTATTTTTTTAGTTTAGCGGTATATTTGTGTGTTTGTTTGCAAATAATTTTTCCATTTTCCTTGTAATACGTGAATCCTATTGAGAAAAACCGTAACATAATCATTTTTTCATACTCGGGTTCAAGATATACACATTTTGGCTTCCGTGATCCCGTACATTTTTAAATAAGTTAAATGTTTTCTTTATTTTAATTTGTTGATTTATTAGATTTTTAGTAATTTTGTGTTGGCTTTGGCTGAAGATGGACGAAGTGTGCGGTTATGATTAGAAAACCGGAGACGACGCTAGAAGAACCATTAAAAGGTACAGGCATAGCCCGGCGTTAAGGCAAAGGACGATCGATATTTGGTACTTCAAAGCTTTCGAGATCGTCATCAAACAGCGGTTGAGCTGTCTTACAGACTTAGATATGTAAGAGGGAGGACTGTGAATGCACAAACAGTGAGGTGGCTATTAATCGAGAGTTTTTTCAGAGCAAGAAGGCTAGCTCATGTACCAAGACTCACGATACAGCCCAAGAGACAGCGGATGGAATTTGCTCGCCTTTACTAAAATTGGACCTAGGTTGACTGGATCAGAGTTCACTAATGAGTCCAGGTTTTGTCTGCGGTCACCAGATGGACGTAGCAGAGTGTGGAGGCGATCAGGTGAGAGATACTCTACGGTAACAGTTGTCCAGCTTGAGAATTTCTTTAGAGGTTCCGTCATGGTGAACTCCAAATATTACATCACTAACATTCTGGAGGAATATGTGGTTCCATTCGCAATGTTAGACCACAATGTTGCCAGGTGCGTTACTGATTACTTGCAAGAAGTCGAAATTGACGTGATGGTCGGACATGAATCCCATTGAAAATGTTTTGAACAAAATGTGTATGAACTTCGTTGGGATTTCTGGATCTCTAATTTTGACATTTTGAACCTTATCCTGATTCTAATGGAGAAGATTTCTTATTCTAAAACTGATTGATGACCAGTGATCAGAAAAAATCACATTTTCTCTAAAGTTCAGTTCCTTTAGTTGTTTTTCCAATTCAATTTGTCGTTTTCATTTTTGAAATCATAGATTCTCGCAAAATTTGGTGGCCTTGCCATTTGACTTAACACCAACTTCAAAAACTTAAGCATTTTGTCGTTAATGAATTAAATAAATAGTCGAAACCAATAATTATGTTTCTTCTTTAATTCGGTGCAAATATATGTACACGTCCCAATTCCCAAATACAACATTTTTCTTTTAATAAATTAATTTATTAATTGGAATTTTTGTGTTATGCTGTATGAATGCTACGACATGAAATATATTTATTCGTGTTCGCGGACTTAATTTAAATTTATGATCTTTTTAACTATGAATGCCTAGTCAAAACTCAAAGAATTGTCAGCTCAGTATAATTTAATTCAAAAGAAAAAAATGTCATCACTTCTTTATGAATATTAAATGAATACAAAGTGAAATTTTTTTTATCAAATAGACAAAAAAAAAAAAATTAAAATCATCTCAAATGAATAAATAAATTACAAAAAAAAAAACACAAATGAAGCGAATAAATTATTAAGTTTGGTTTTGTCTTTTTGGTTTTTTTTTTTTGAAGATGATAAATAATTTTTTATGTCAAATTAAATTGAGTATCGTTTGAATTTATATTTTTTTTTGCTAGTTACTCGTGTTTTGTTTAATTAAAATGAGATGGACATTTAAAGAGAAACAAATAATCAGAAAGTTATAAATTTAAAAAGAAGACAAAAAAAAACACAAGTGGTCATTTTGGTTAAATTAATCAATTATATAGTCGAGTCTCATTTATTTCACATAATATCGTTTTAAAAATAATTTAAATAATTTATTTTTTTTTTCACCAGAAAATTACTTATTGTTATTTTATAATTTTTTTTTTTGTTTAGTTGACTTTAGCTGACAAAAAAATGTCAAATTCTTTGTGTTTTATTGACTGTGTAGGCGTTTATAGCCTAAGTATAAGTATATGTTATTGTTGTTAAAAAGTAATTTAGTACTTTAGATTTTTCTGAACAAAGGTTGTTAGTACAGTCATAAATATATTATTTAGCAAATTAATTATAAATGAAGTAAGTTAGTATTTTGGTCTTGTTTTGAGGGGGAATTTTCAATTGAGGATAAGTGTATGAGTTGGTGATGGGAATAATTTAAATTTAAACTCAAACTCACCACAGAAGTTGTTCCCACATCATCGAGTGGGAACGATCCAGGAACACAGTGCCCTGAAGACATCATATAGTTGTTGTTCATGGGCATTATATGATTGTTGTTTCGCTGAAATTGATTTTTTTTTAAATAAAGTTTTACATTTTTTTAAATGGGAATTTTTTGGAATTATAAAACTGTGGGTGAGTTTATTATTAAAAAAAAAATCCTCAGTAACTTGTTACCCCGTCTTGAAGGAGAACTTACTTGTAGAAGATTAAAATAAAAGTTGGTATTTTCTCGATCAATATCGATGGTTCAAAAAATGTTGGAAAATAATTTAAAAATTAACAATAAAATTTTTTTTTATTAGAAGATAATCAAAACATATATAAACTTAAACTTTCATTGATTAAAATTGTACAAATTAGTGTCTTGAAACTTTCTGGTAATGAATTTGAACTTCTAAGACCTTTAAAGCTTCTATCACTAATACAACAAATTTTACAAATTTAGTCATAAATTGTCTCTAATGCTTTCCAGGAAATTTAAAATGTTAAGAGCCCATAGAGATGTCGTAAAACCAAAAACGTTACCTAACACATAACCTAAGTTTAAAAACCTAGACTAGGTTTGAAAAACAAATCCCTTCTTTTTCACTGAAAAATTTTAGATATCTAACTGGCAAGTTTTATGAATGAAACGAGATTTTACTGCCATTACATCAATGGTTTGGGAAACTTCCTTTGTGAGAGTATTATTCTCAAAAACGTCTTTACCGATTTTGATATAAGGTACGCTTTATACTATACGGTATATTTTCAGAAGTCATAGAATATGATTTTTTCGACTTCGACATGTTATAACCACTCAATATTGGAAAGTAATTAATTTTAATCGATAACCTCGTGCTTTAGATACAAAGTACTCGAGAAAAATCTACCTTTCAATTCAAACACAAAAATCCAATTAAGAGAAAGTATTATTTGCTTTTTGAAAATATCTAAATTTCGAAAAACAGTCGAGTCAAAGAGTGATAAAATTGTTGAAATTTCAGAATAAATCGCAAATTGATGAAAAATGATACAAACGCGATGAAGAACATCAGTGAACGAGTCTTCATCTCTTCGTTCTTACTAAAATAGCCATTTAAAGTATTTGGCATATTTTCCAATATTAAAAAAATGTCTGAAGACCAGTTTTAGCCCTTAAATTTTAAAAAGACAATGCTGCTATGAAAAAAAAATAACAGGCAAAACTTTTAAAACATTACGCAATATCGAAACTTAATATTTTTCCATATCCTATGTTTGATATTCTCTGGAACGAAGTCCGATTATAATCCATTCTTGGAAATATTTTCCCCACCACGATCACAGGGTTTAGACCAAACTAAATCCAGCAATTCATTACCAATTTCACCGATTCCCAACCCACGCCGCGCTGCTCACCAAGACACTATCGATTAGCTTCGATTTCAAATATTTGTGTTATCGATTATCACCTGCATTGAACAGTTTTGCATTCCACATTATTATTTATCGATTCCGATTTCTCCTACAAATATTTGTTGATTTAAGCTCATTATATTAGTATGTATTACATAAATTCATAAATTTCAAATATTAAAACCCCAATAGAATGTTATTCCTAATTTATTAACTTAATAAATTAAAGAAAATAAAATACAAAACACCATGTCACAAACCATTACTTTAAACATTAAATGTTGACATAAAAACTTAACAAACAAAAATAAAAAATTAAAATTAAAATTAAAATTAATATGCGCGTTTTTAATGATCGTGAAAGACAATATACACCTCATACTTTCACAAAAGATTCACCTAACTTATAGATCTGGGTTTATCTGATGAATATTTTGTTTCTTTTTAGTGTGTGTGTGTTTTTTTTAATATCAAAATAGATTCAGTATTAATTAAACGATTAAACGATTAGGAATTAAATTTACGAGCTAATTTGCTTTCAATATACAAAAAAAAAAATCATAGTAGAAAGGCTAGAGCGAGTAGGTATTGGATGATTATAAAGGTTATCGATATAACTTAATTATTTATTGATTTTTATAGACCATAAACAAAGTCATTTTTGCTTAATTTATTAATGTGGTTAAGTTAGCTTTGTGCTACAAAATTTCGAAACAGAAAAAAAAAATTATAATTTATGTTCTTTTTTGTTTGGTGCTTTGTTTAGAGATATCCGATAGTTTGAAGTCTAAAGTGAAAGAAGATATATTTTATAATTTAACGAAAACAAAAAAGAAACACAAAATTAGCTAATTAATATTTGGAATGATGAAAATCACACACACACACTCGAAAAAATGGAGTTAAAGAGTTTAGTGACGTATTAGACTATCATGTTTTATTTATTATTTAAATGTTTTTCTATTTTTATTAGTTATGTATTATTTTTAATTTTTTCGAATATTTAAATGTTTTTAATTCTAAATCAAAACAAAATTGTGTGTAGGATGAGTTTTATAGGATTCTGACATTCTTTGTTTTCACTGAATGGTTTCACTTTCACTTTGTTTCTATTTTATTTAAGACTTCAAGTGACTTCTCAACTGAATTCAATTCAGTTAAACAATTTGAAATGAGAACTGTCAAAGTAATTGTCGCCATGTTGAAATTTCTAAGAACTTCCTATAAGATTTGTATAGAATAGATCTGTAACGTTTAACGAAATTTAAGATTTTTAAGTTGAAAAATGATTATTTAAATGAAAAAGAAAGAAAATTTGTATCATTTTTCAAAGTAACTGGTTAACTCTATTCAGAGTGCATCAAAAACGTCAAACTAATATGAAAGTGACAATCACATTCCGCAGACTAAATTTGTCAATTGTGATTGTCATTTATCACCTATTAAAATTGACAAATCTATTCCTAAAGTGAAAAAAAGTAATGTCAAAACTTGACAATAATCGTTTTGTTTATAGAAAATAATGTCGTTTTTAATTGGCAATCGGGAATTGAAATTATAATCAGAATCCTAATAGAACAATTTTTTTTGAATTCTGAAAAATTTGAAGTTTGGTGTGACTGTATTGGTAAAGTGTGACATTTATTAAGTGTGACATTTAAAATCTTTCAATGTGTGAGTGATTCTGTTTTTACTTCTGATTTCAAATCCAGAAGCAGAATCTGAACTGTCACTTTTGCCCAATTGAATGCTTTAATAATGCTTTTTTCTGCTTCCAGATTGCCAATTTAAAACGCCATAAGAAAGAATCCAGATGTACACCCTTATTACGGTTGTCAAAGATATATAACGATATTTGATATTTATCAATAAAATTAATGAATCGGTATTATCGTTGTCAAAAATCAAAATTTTTGATAAACTGTGAACGCTCTTCAGAAATTAGATCTATTGTGAATGATTTAAATTGACAGTCTTGGTATTATGGTTGTCAAAATGTTTGTTGATTATCAAATTTGCAGTCAATCACAAATTCCTTGTTGATAAAATATTTTACGGATCGCGAAAGCCAAAAGCATGTCTACTATAGAACTATTTTTCGGTGAAAATGAAATTGAAGACGAAAAAACTTTGGAGCAAGCAAAGATTCGAAGAAAATTACGCGATGCTTCAAATCCGATGGATACATATGTTCAGATGTATATGTAGATAAAAGATCTTTTTTAATTACATTACAAAAACTAATTTGGCTCGCTTCTAGATTTATTCAAAATTTTAGACTTTCGAAAGAAGCCTTCCTTAATGTCTTTTTAGATATCAACGACAAGTTAAAGCCAACGAAAAGGCAACAATTCATCCCAAACATACTAAAATTTACAGCTGTCTTAAAAGTAAACAGGCACTATTCACAATAGATTTTTGATCTTTGTTCACAATGGATCAAAAAATGATCAACTCGGGTTCATAATACCGATGTATCAATTGATTGACAAAATATTTCAATTGTCAATTCATTGATCTCTGACAACCGTAATAAGGCTGGTAGATTTTAATCACTGTTAAATATTATTTTATCCAATATATACCTTGATCGCTCTCACTTCTAAACTTAAGCAAGGTATTCACACTTTGAAAACTTTTAAAGCGATTCATTTTGACGTTTTGTCGTTTTATCTTTCTCACATTCGACTTTCGAAGGTTAAAAGAGAATGCAGCAGAAATTAAAACAAAAAATGAATGGCAACAAGATAAAATGTCAAAATGAGTCGCCTCAAGAGTCACTTTAGAATTTTCAAAAAAAAACGTACGACTGTCAATTTGACATCCAATCGTCCTTAATCCAAAACTGCATGAAAAACTCTTCGATTTGAATTTAATAAGAACTATATGTTTTAAAAATAAATTAGTGACATTTTTTACAAATCTGTGTTAAAGACAGTTTATCTCGTGGTCGCTTAAAATCAAACAAAACTCAAACCTCATTAGGCGCTTCGGCACAGATTATTCTTAAAATATTAAGCATTTTAATTACCACCAAGATTGATAGCAGGCAATTTAACAAAAAATGTTATCTGCAATTATTTTTGTCTTTTTTCCTATAATAAAATCTGGTTTGGCGTTTAGATTTGACATAATAATTGATCTTGACTTAGAGTAATTATTATTATTAGCGTAATAAAACTAAGACTAAAAATATATGAAGGTATATTTCTTTTTTAAGTTCCCGTTTTTATTCTTTAAAATAGCGTTAAATTAATTTCTAATCATTAAATCGAATATAATAAACCAACCATAATGAATCACTTAAAATTATTTGGTCATAATAAAATAAGCTGTTTTTATAAATTATGCCTTATGACTTCCGCAGATAACACACAAATTTTATTGTGGTTTTCTATCAATGTCAGATGTTTGTTTTATTTTTTTTATGGTGACCGATGACGAGACATTGACGAATGGATTACAGTGGGACTGAGTGCTTTAATAAATGGAATTTAATCAAAATAGTAACTAATGTTGAACAAAAGTTTTTGATTAGAAATTAGTTTTGAAACTGTTTGATTCAAAGTAAGAAGGATTTTTATGAACAATTCATCAAGGAATGCGGTAAGCCGCAGGGCTCTATTCTGTCACCTGCCCTTTTTCTAAAGATCATTTATTTTTTATGGATGTGAAACTTGATTTGCAGCATTATACATATTATTTAAAATATACACAAAACTTCCCAATATTACTCCACAGTTTGCCCCACTGTACGTAAAGACCATAAATGAGTTTGACTAACTTCAAACACGCATGATGATTAAGCAGAATAAACATAAGGCAACGATATGGCGGCGACGCGGCGTCTTTGAACTAATTGACCATACAAAAAACGAAAAAAACAGTTATGTATTCATTTCCATTGTTATCATACTTAGGCCAAGGGGCAACCCTACCCAACAATAGAATTAAGTGTTTGTGTTTAAACCATATCATAGTCATTAATTATCAACAAATTTGACTTGAAAATATGTATGCATTTAGCAATGTTAAATAATACAAATCGAAAATAATCTAACCATAACTAAGATTTCCAAAAATATGGTCAAGATTTCTAAAATAGTTAACACTAAACACTATTCAATTCTGTAGCAAGCTGGGGAGCTTTTAATGAATTCAAAGTTAAAATAGGGGCGATGCTGGAGGCAGAGTGGATGATCTATTTCGAACTAGACTATCACTTATAACCAAAACTACAAGGAGCCCCTCTCAGTTTCTAGCACCTTCTTGGACCCGTTTCGTCTATTTTATGTATTCCAAGAATTTTAATCATTCTTTTCTTTTTCCCTCAATTTATTTTGACAATAAAAAAAACAAAACACAGGCCCTTCTTATAAATTTAATTCCTCCGTTGGGCGCCATTTAAGCTAACTACAGCCCTGTCCTCTGTTTGGGATTACTATATCCATAAATTAACTGAATTAAGACTTTGCGCGCACATCATCATAATGTTATGGAAGTGCAAGGCATTTGGCATAGCGCGATTTGTTTGTAAGTTCCTCACGTCCGTTGCTTGATAGCGATGCAATCCCAATCCCAATGCAAAATCAAACCAAAAAAAAAAAAATCACATCAACATGAGATGCACGGCTGCTGGTGTGCTGAGCTGGTGCTGTTCGACTGCATTGCAATTACTTTGCAGCAAATATTGTGTTAATGGCGTGCAAATTTATTTGACAGCAAGACCGTTACTTATCGCCCACTGTCAAATTTACGTCAAAATCTTTCCTGTGTGCGCGCTCGTCTTATTTATATTTGTGTACAATAACAAATAATAACATTTGCCGGAGATCCGACCGATTCGATGCTATACGATGCGATGAGACGAGATGAGATGAAATTGTTGCAAATGCATTTCCTTGACAGAATTTTAAGTGCAGATGTCAGATTTTAATGACAAAAAACTATAACGAGTGTGTTGGCACATCTTCAATCGGTTAGAGTGACAGGTTTATAAATAGGAAAAAGAATCCAATACTATTATAGTATACATTATATAGAATATGATTTGGGGAACTGTGTCGCGAAATTTTCTACTAAGTAGTTTTTCTGTCTATTTTTTTTTGTGTAAAAGAGAAAAATATTTATTTTCTTGTTTTTGTTGTTGTTAAAATAGATTAAGAGTTTTAAGAAAATTAATAATAAATCCCATAATATATGATGACAGGGAAATAAATAAAACAAAGAAGAGAAACAACATAATAATACTTTTTTGACAACCAGTTACGTTACGTTGACGGGGGGACGACAAATTAAATTTGTTTTATCATTAACAAGAAGAAAGACTAGGATTTGGATTCGAATTGGGATTGGGGTTTGTTTTGTGTGTTTGACAAGTTTTTAACAGCTGAATGGAGATTAAAATAAAATAAATTACAAGAATTCGACCTTAAGTGACATTTTGGGATGGAGTAGACATACTGAACAGGCAATCTACTAAATAAAATGAAGAATTTGTTATGTTTTATGAACGCTGTCTTTTGATGAAAATGGCAACACATGTGTACAGTTGATATTTAAGAAAAGATTTTGGGGTCACAATAACGTCCGGTGAAAAGGTGACTTTTTTTTTAGTCCAAACGATGAAAAATGCAAATTCAATTTGGTTTGTCATTGTACTGTAATCGTGTCATTACAACGCCAAATTAATTTAATGTCAGAAAATAGTGCCAGTTAGAAATAACTGAAAATATCTATTCTTTGAGGAAGTTTTGACATTTTATTCTAACGTTTGCCATAATTTTTTTTGTGACAAACAGTTGGTAATAAATTACATGAATAAAATGTAAGTTAATGGCAAGATAAGGAAATAAATGTCATATTGTCAATAAAAATTAATTGACATATGTCATGGAACTTTATTTCCATTTATTGTCATTGCCATTATCTAATGAGGTTATTGGAAAACAAATATTAAATTCATGTAAAATTGATGATTAACTTTCAGTTAAAAAAAAGTCGAAAGATATATGGTATTCGGTTTTTCTATTTTAACCTCAAAAATTAAGTAAATGTCCAATAGCACAACAAAGCCTCTTCATCATAAGAAAGCAAGTTATGTATTTGGAATTAAATAGGTATTACAAATGTAGGTACCTACTTCAATTCTGTTTTTGACCCATTCACACTAAAATGTCATTCACACAAACACAATGTTCTGTCAAATCCGACAGCTTATTCTACTTTTAAGTACTAAAAGTCGTGACAAAACACAATTTTCCAACCCTCACGAACAACAAAAAAAAAGTTAAGTATCATACTCGAGTCGCCTCCAATAGTGTGTTAATTATATTTTAAACATAAAACATTTTTTTCTTTGTATATGATTTTTAACATTATGACAATGACAAACGAAACAACAACGTTGACGACAATATCCACTACTTTAATAGACACTTCGTGCCTTAATTGTCAGTGAACCTGTCATTTAGTTAATTATAGTCAACCAATCATAAGTGGATAGGTATGCACTATGCATGTATATTGATTATATGCTCGTATTGCATTTAATTCATTATCTCTTGATCTATAAAAATTAAATTGTTGTTGATATATTTCTTTTTTTTTTCAATCAATTTAATTCGAATTCATAATATCGTGTATTATAAAAAGTTGAGAATAGGATAAGCTGTCACACAAGAAAATGACACAGTTCTGATGCAGATGTTGTTGTTGTTTATTTTCAATTTACTTATGGAACTTGAAAGAAATGACAATATGTCAACACGGAGAGTTGGTAATTTTTTTTTTCTTTCGATTTTCTAAACAAGTAGTTGACATTTTGAATAAAAAGGTCGACTTTATTTATATATGGGTTGGGATATTATGTGTGCCATGTTATTGCTGAGAGAAGCTGTGTACACTTGACAGACAGTAGGGAGAACGTCTTTTAAGTGATTTCAATGAATGTTCAAGAAGAAAAGGATCAATATTGTAAATGTATAATGTCAAGGCTACAATTTGCATATATGTACTATGAAATGTTTTAAGTGAATATTTAAGGTTTTTTGGTTGAGGTGCTAAGTGTTTGTACTATTTATTGCATTCAAGAAATGCAATCCCATAAAAATGTCACTGTCGAATTTACCATTTTCTTCCGAATCGACAGATAAATCAAAATGAAATGTTTTTTTTTTTTTTTAGCTTGGCCTTTCTGTAAACTAAGGTATTGCTTATAGAAGTCTGACTTCAAGGCCCGGTTCTTCAGTCATAAGTTAGTCATAGGTAAAAGCTTTTATGTAGTAAAGAATAAGTCAGTTTAAAGTAAAATTATTAAGAAGCAGAATAAATGTGAGGAAACTTGATAAAAGTCAAAAACAGCAGAATTTATTCAAATTAATATCAAAGTTTGGTGAGTTAGTTTAGTTTGGAAAACTAGAACTAAAGGGTTGAGCTTTTAAAGCAAAAATCGTAAAATTGGTTACAAAAATGTATATGACATTCAATAATCTTCAATCTAAGCAAGAATTTGTTGCTTTTTCGATGTTTCTTGTCGCATAAGATGCAATATTTTGTGTTTTCTATAAGTACGAGTAAAAACAAAACAAGAACTGAGTACAGTGAGTTTTCTAATCCAAGGTTTTTGATATATGTATCATTTTGGAATGGGGTGATTTGAGGACTAGAATTTAAGTTCAATGTGGACTGTGGACTCAAATGATTTGTTTTTGTTTCTTTTGTAGGTAAGTATCCATATTTTTTTTTGAAAAACATGAATGACTATTAATTTGACAAAAATGTTCTTAAATTTCTGGCATTTTCTAACAGCTGTACTAATATTAGCTGCGGCATTTTGCATCACAAAGGTTTATTAATTTTGTGTACTTATGTATTGTCAAAATGAGATTAGCAAAAACCTTTAAATACCAAATCAGGGTCAATGACATTCAAAATAAACACAACTTATTTCTTAGTTAATTTGTAGTTATATGTATGTACTCTTTATAAAGAAATTAACATACTATATGTAGAAACAACTCAAGTGTAAGATAAATATGCGACCTGTTTAAGACTAAACTTCTCAGAGAGAACTTACATTTGAACTGCCAAAAGTTCTAACTATAACTAGCTATTTCTCAAATCTTATAGGGATAGAAGGATTTTGACAGTTAATGGCGGCCATGTTGTTATAATCTGTCATCCTTTTTTTTTAATTTTACAAAATTTATGTAAGAAGCAATGACGTCTAGTGTTAACTTTCTGGGTTCTACCTGCAGAGCAATTGGAAGCTGACAGAGTATGTCTTTTGTCATTGTCAGTAGTAGAGTATATGCGTCAAGGTCATAATAAAATATACATATATTCCGTGAGGATTGTGGACCGACGGCATCATTGCTTCTTTATTCTGTTAAAAAAGTCTGTTGTGACTTGACGCCGAAACTAAAATATGATTGTGAAGGGTATGAGCTCAAGGTAAGCACTGCAAGACAGTTGATTTCCCAAGAACGGTTCCATTCTATATAGCTTTATCACGATGCGAGGGACTTGGTTTATGATAATAGTTCTAACAACAACAGGTGGTCTTAGAATAATGTTCATCATCATATCTAAAGGATATCGAGACTTTTGAATCGCCAAATCATGTCAGCCATTTAAAAAATGCCTCATATTCTACACATTAACGTCAGTGATAAGCCGAAGATAGAAAGTTGTATATTCTGTTTCAAATCCTATCCATTCATATTGAAAAAGTAACTTGACTTGAAATATTGATAAGAAACAAGGGTTTGAAGTAACCCCTTCTGGATCTTTCCTAGACAAAAATCAGACTTATCCACTTAATCTTAGTTGATCTAGACACCTTCTCGTTCTGATTTGAATACCTTCGAGAATACCAACCCAATGAAACTTTTTTGCCCCAGAAATTTCATCAGCTTTTAAAAATTACTCATATCTAAGGATCAGACTGAAGCAATAGATTTTGAAAAATGTACGACAAAATAGTTTCTATAGTGAAATATTTAGATATTTAAGGCTGATATCCCGTAAACTTAATTGTCACAATAGAATGTACCAAAAGCTATATTGTCCCCGGATCCAAGGACCATATTTTTTGAAATTTTTAAAATGTCCCAAATCTGTCCCAAAATGTTTTTTGTTTCGAAAAGTTATGAAATACAGTCAAACTTCTTTATAACGAACCTTCAAGGGAACAAAAAATTGCTTCGTTATAAAGAAGTTTTATAAAAAATTCGTTATATAGAAAATTTATTTTTTTAACACTCAAAGTATTCTTTTAGATTTAAAGAAAACAATGGTACAAAAAAGAACTCATTTAAAGGAAATTAAGTAATTTTTATTTTTTAGTTAAAAACATATCAATTTTTGATTGAACATGAACAGTTTTGGTTTTTGTTTTATTATAAAAATCTTCCAATTTTGAAAGATGAAAATATGCATCATCTGAGGTTTCATCTCTTGTTTCAATAAAATTTCGAAGATTATCGAATGCAGCTCTCATCTCAATATCGCTGGGCTTTTTTCGAACAAATTCGATTTCAGCATTGTCATCTGCTTTTTTGTAAGCGATTCACCTGTCTATGTGCGTAAAACTTCTCAAACACATGTACCCTTTTTCATGCACCCATACCCATACATACATTACATACATTAACTTTTAGAAAATTCTTGCCAAAACGGGGAGTTCCCTATTAAATCTTGGAAAAAAAATCTTAGTAAGCTTAGTTTTCAAATTTGAAAATTGAAATTTCGTTATAAAGAAATAAATTTGCTTTTGGGTCAAAAAATTAGTTCCTTATAAAGAGGATTTCGTTATAGAGAACTTCGTTATAAAGAACCTAATTCGTATGGGATATTTTTTAAGGGGAAGGGGAACAAAATGAAATTAGCTATAGAGAGAATTACGTTATAAAGAAGTTCGTTATAAAGAAGTTTGACTGTATACTAAAAAAAAATATGTTTTGTTTTTCAAACTTACAGTTGTCGGTGTAAGATAATCCGGCCGCAGGTACTGATTGCTGGATGTCAGCATTTTATTATAATTTGTTAAATCCACTTTGGCTTTTGTGTTTTGAGGAGTATCCTCTATTTGTTCTTATCTTCAATTTGATGTCGTACTCTTTGCTGCGTCGTAATTATGTGAGTGTAATCCTCAAGATTGCGTCGAATAATCCAATAGATACGAGTTGTAATTGGCATTTGGTTACAGTTGTTGTTGTTGTTTTGTATCTTTCTTTTGCAATAAATTTATTTAACTCCAAAAACAAGAAGCCAATGTGCTAGTAATTGCAAAAATCGTTATCAAACATCGAACACGAAACAGCACTTATAGTTAGATTAATAATAAAAGAGTTTCACTCGCAACAAAAGGTAAAGACCACCAACAAAAAAATACAACAAAAACAAATCAATTACTATGAACGAGTATACGAGTATATTTTTTGTGGGATTAGGTATAAGATTTACACATTAATAACAACAAATTAATAGATACAATAAATCATCGCTCGCGGCACGCAACAAACTCGGGCAACACAAGGCGCAACACATCTCTGACGAGGCGATGACGATGACACGAACCGACCACAAGGGACGTAGCTGAGTTCTTGAGATATAAAATATTTTCTTCTTCTTATAATTTCCCAATTCTGCATGCAATTTGGCGATAAATCATAATTAATTTAATTTCAGAACGTCATAACGAGACTAGACCAAGCGATGTTTTCCAATGACAGATCCAAGACGTACGTTATGTCAAAATTCGTTTGACAGCAAGTAACCGGGCCTTAAGCGATTGTAATTACGTGGTTTCGACCGAAACGACAAAGACGCGAGGGTGGTTTCGATTTCGATTTGGTTGTGGTTTTCTGAGAAGAGGAGAAGGTACTCGCGCTGGATGAGGATGGTGCTCATACGGACGATACGAGTTCTATCGGCAAAGAGTATCTGAATGCGACTAAAAAGTAGCGAACAAAAGTTCGAATGTAGCTTTCTTCGTGGTGGTGCGTGGCGTAAACTTGTGTTTGTTTTGTATATGGTCTACTACTGTTACTGTATGAGGTTGTTTCTCTTTCGATGTTATGCGCTCTTTGGGGGATAACATTTTGTTATACTCGTGTTTGGTTTTGTGATTGTGGTCGTCGTCGCCTCGTCACGTCAGTCGAAGGGAATTGATGTTCTCTTTTGAGTTTATATATGATTACGAGGAGGGGGGAGAGGTGTCTCTTTTGTTTGGTGGTTTGTTGTTTGTTCTTTTACTTTATTATTTTTTGATTACATCAAATCAACATGGCGAGGCGAGAATTATGATGTTTTCCATGTTTATTGGGGGTATTTGGGCTTTTTTTGAATTTAAATTAAATTGAAGACAGTGTTGCCACGTTTGTGTTTTTTTTATGGAAACAAATGTGAAAATGTTGTGAATTTATTTCGAATGCATTATTTGTAGATATTTAAGCTTTAATTTAATTGAGGATTGAAGAAAATTGTTTTTTTTTTTTATATAGTTTTTGTTTTAGGATTAAAAATGCCGTGAATGTTGAGAAGAAAATTTTAAGTTTGATGAATAGTCTATTCTAAAAGCTGGGACTACTTTCACAAAAAACTGTGTTTCTGCAAATTGATGTGATAAATTTAATTTATTTATTTCAAAAAATAACTACAAATAAATTAATAAATTATTACAAATAAAAGAAATCAGGGCAATAAAAACCATAGATGTCGTTCAGGAAGCTAAAAGAAAAAACTAAAATTTAAGATTAGAATTCAATTAGTGAAATTAAAGTTCCATTAATTGAGCTATGAGCGGCTGTCTATATGACTTTGAATACATTATGCAAAAGTGTGGATGCTTTGATGCAATGTATGGTTTGTATACCCGTGGTGTTCAGAATTCTGGTCAAAAGTTTCTGCTTGTCTTCAGGGAAATCGAAGTCTGTTATTACACGAGAAATTGGGCATTCAGGAAGGATATGCCATACTGAAAGGACTTTCTTAATATGCAATTGGTGCACATTTGCGGTGGTTCATTTCTATGAAAAAAAAAGAGTTTTTCCAACTCTGACCCGAAATAGTGTTATAAATTCTTCCCTAGTTTGATGATGTTTTCGGAGAAAATTATTTTCTTCTTGCTCGTTAACTATGAATATTTTTCAAATGATGTGACCCATATTAGGAAAGTCTTTTTTGTAGGGGTAATTAAATACTTCTTTAGCAGCGTTATCGGCAGCATCGTTCCCTTTAAAATACCTACGACCCTACGTGACCTGGCACCCATATTTCTTTTAATTTTGATTACAATATCTATTTGAAAGCAATCTGTCTGACAAGCCGCCATTTTGTTATATTAAGCGTGTAACTAATCAACATTGTTATATGAATTCTCATTTTAAAACTTTTATAAATTATATACATACTTTATCAAAACAGAAACCTTTGTATTTACTAATTTAATCCTAAAATTATACTTTATTAAAATAGAAACTTTTGCACTTTAATACTTCTATCCTAAAATTATACTTCAAATAAATAGAAATTTGTGTAGCATCATCGTTGAGACTTGTGATCATCTCGGTTGTCAAACTCAGAAATTTAGAAGAGGGAAGAGAAAATAAAATTTATATTTTTCAGGAGTTCCTCCCGGCTTCTTTTGTTTAAATACATATACCTATGTATGTAGGCTTTTGACGTCCAATGGAAAATTCGAAATAGAATTTATATAGCCTTCCTTGAAGTCTTAAAAACTTTTTAATGACAAAGTCTGGAATTTAAAATAATGAAGATGTTTTGATGATGAATTTTCACATTTCACAGTTTGAATTTCAAAAACTCTTAGAAGAATAATCCACTCCAATTGGCAACACTTGAATTTTACCTTTTTCCGAAAAAATACATAACACAAAAACAACTTGTTAAGTGGTTTTTCCCTTCTCTATTTCTCTCTCAATTTTTCATCTCTTTAAATTATTTAATTTTCTTTCACACACATTTTTCCACGCACACACTCTCCATCAGAATCGAATCAGCTGTTTCTTTATTATTTGATGATAATGTTGTTGTTGATGTCAATGGAAAACATTTATCCAAAAACTTGTTCTCTTTCAGTCTCTATTTAGTTTAATATAACTCTCTTGTTATTATAGTCTTAGTCATCCATCAGCTGTTGTTGGCTTTGTTGCACTTCAACAATTTATTTTAACTTATTGAATTTCCTCTCTCAAAAAGTTTCTCTATGTCTTTGGGAAGGGACTTGTAACAGAAACTTGAATTTACTTCTCTGCATTTTGTGTCTTGTATTCGTGTGGAAAATGTGTTATTTGCTCTCTGTCTCTCTTTTTCAGACTTTCATCCGCCATTTTTAAATTGAAGAACTAATGTATAACTGTATCCTAACCGCCCACAATCTACCCTAAAAAAAAAAATACATGAGGAGAGGGTGAATAAAAAAAAAAAATAAAACGAACGCAACCTGAATTCGACCTCGTCTGACTTTTTCTCTGCGAGACTTTTGTTCGTACTCGCACGAGAGCATACAAAGTGAGTAATAGGGCAGGGTGGGCCTTGGTTGGCCGGTTGGGTGGTGTCAGTGTCAGAAAATACCAAGGGGGACGGGACCACCTTTGTGTTGTAAGTTGTAAGGTCTAGGTATGTCTGTATAATATAAAGTGAGGATAAGACGAAGCAACAGATCATAATATCATTAATGCACACACACACATACATACATACAGACCTACTTACACACCAGTTTGAGGTTTAACACGAGTTGATGGTAAGTTGGGTAGGTAGATGGGTGAACGGTGGGCTCAGTGGGTGGTTGGACATTTATTTAGTTCGACAATAGGGTCAAAGGTTTTTTTTTGTGTTTGGCTTTTTGTGTAACCTTGTCAAGTTGTCAAGAAGTTTATTTTTCACAAGAAAATTTATTAAATTTTAATTTTTTTTTCTACTAAATAAGGGTGTTTTTTTATATACATACATACATACATACAATATGTATGTAGATGGAAGATTTTTTCATTTCAAAATATTAAATTGTAGCTTTATGATTTTAAGTCGATGAAATAATTACGTTGATCAGAGAAAAGGGCATAAAGTTTAAGAAAGAATTAACAGTGTTAAAAAATCCCAAGTGTGAGAAATCTGGAGACGAACAAATTTGGGAAAATTGTAACACAAATTACTTAACTGTAAGAAATTATAATAATCGAAATAAAAAATGAGAATAAAAAATCTCTTAACATATAAAATAATATTTTGAGCAAAACTGATAATTTAAAATCCAAAAAAGCATCACTTTATAATCAGATTTTAAAATTGCAATCTTTTTACACAATTTTGAAAAAAAACAGTAGATATACTTATACTTTAAAACATATATTTAAAAAAGGATATTTTAATTCGAATTTGACAACTTCTAAGGGTTTTTGAGTTGCACAGATTTCACAGTGCAAGTTATTGCCTTAGGCCCTTTTATCAACATTCTTAAATGAGTTATAAATGAGTAGAAATTACCAAATTATATAAACTTTTGACTCCATATTCTGTCGTTTCATTTAAAAGCTTCTGGAAATTAGTCTTATATGAAAGCAAAACATTTCTGGTTTTTTCGAAATGAGCTGCCACCAAAATCTTACATGTTGGTCACCTAAATAATTCATAGTTCAATTACATTCGCTGATATCAGAGAGAAAGAACTATTGAAATAAGATGTAGGCAACTCTTAGGCCCAGTTACATTCAGGTTAAATATATAGTCTTGTAAAATTATTATACAATTAATTGCAAAGCTAATTTATTTTTTCTCAATTTAATAAAAAAGATATTACTAGACAAAAGTCAACACTAAGTTGACAAAATTGCGATAAAACACTTAGTACAAAGGGAAAGTTTCTCTAAGTTGCTTTGCTCGACGACATAGCCCAATTATTTATCCAGTTTTCTTGGCATATTTCAATGATGTTTCCACAATGTATATAAACATAAGTTTTGGGTATTTTCCTTCATCATCTTCGGCTCGACATCCAAGATCCGGTATTGGCCTCAGTTGCACACTACAAGGCTTCGCGCGTTCTGGTATACGGCATCTCTTCAGAGTAAGCATGATTTGCCTTCTGTCTTTGGAACTTTCCGGGATGGTTCCTCTTCTCTCATGCGAGCTAGGTGACCAGCCCAACGGAGTCTACCGAGCTTAATTTTTTACGATATCTGCTTTGAGGTTGATTACATGCAGTTCATGATTGTAATGTCTCCGGAATCGTTCTTCCTCACATTCGTGCCAACAATTCTCCTTAAGAATTTCCTCTCGAACGCGCCTAACCGATCGGAGTCTTGGATCCTTACGTAAATACTGGAAGGACGATAGTCTTGTACACCAGCAGTTTATAGGTTATGGAAAGGTTTTTGGATTTAAGTAGCTTTGACAGACTAAAGTAGGCTCTGTTGGCTCTGAGCAGCCGCCGACGTATTTCTTCCTCTATGTTGTTATCGGCTGCTAACTATTGACCCAAGGTATTTAAAGGATTGTATTACTACAAATTCAAGCACCGTAACCTTAATTGTTTGACCAGCTGTACATAATTCGTTTTTCCGTCACTAATGTCGCCTGCTTGATCTGCGTAAAATCATCGTGTACACCTTGTTCGGTTCTTCCGATGATGCCGACGTCAAAGCCACACTGACCGATGATAGTTTTAGAGTATGGGGCTATGCGTTCTTGTAGAACAGAAGAGAGTATTTTTGAGGTTGAGGCGGTGCTCAAAATATAATTCCACTATAATTGCTGCACGTTGTGACATCTCCTTTGGCCCGCCAAGTTGTATGAGCTGCTATGTCATCTGCTCCCGGGATTTGTGATGTTTAAGCCGAATTAAAGCCTTCTCGACCTCTTCCATGCTTGGTGGCGGTAGCACAGGGGACTGTTCTGTATGTGTTGGAACATCCACTTCTCCTGGGAGCTGACCGTTTATATCAATCCATGAAAGTACACTTCTCATCACTCCAGTATGCCTGCAGGATCGGGAATCAGATGTGCAGCATTTCTTGGACTGATATTCGGCGCCTGGTGCGGTCCTCGCTCTGGGTTTTTTCTAGTTCACACATCAGGTCATCAGGATCTTCTCCCCAGGCTTATTTATTTTGTCTGTGTTTCTGTTCGTCTGAGCTCTTTTTATTCGTCTACGCGTGTAACATTCTAACGTTCAGTCGCTAGTTCGCATTCATCATCAAACCATTCGCTCCGATCGCTGCGAATGCTGTCTAAGATGGAGTTGGCAGTACTAATGACAATATTATTTACTCGTATTCACTTCTTATTTACACTCGGCATACTAGCCCCTTCCATCAA
Organism: Scaeva pyrastri; assembly: GCA_905146935.1. Classification (NCBI taxonomy): domain Eukaryota; kingdom Metazoa; phylum Arthropoda; class Insecta; order Diptera; family Syrphidae; genus Scaeva; species Scaeva pyrastri. The sequence goes on along the minus strand of LR989927.1, from coordinate 41,853,016 downwards.
AATCTCGTGGGATGCAATACGTTTTCGTCTCGGAACACCATACCAACAAGATAATGATCCGAGACGATATTGCCACCTCAGTACATTTGTATCGTCATCGGGCTCGAGTATTGGCGTCGGTCGGTCCATCAATTGTCAATTTGGTTGCGAGTCACTCCATCAAGTGATACAAAGGTGGATTTGTAGAGATCTTTACTCGGGTTCCAGTTCTAAGACTCGAAGTCCGTTGTCATTAAGTATTTTCATGCAAACTTTGATGGGTCAGGCACCTGCCTGAAGTAGGAAGCCTACTCCTACTATCAGTCCCAAATAGTTACGGCATGATCATGTTACATGTTATTCCCCCTATTAAGCTGAACGCTTACAGCCATTCAAAAACTATGTATTCTATAATATGCCGAACGTTTATAGGAATCTACCAACATGGCTATTGGTAAGCCATTAAAGTGCTCACTCTTTTTAACCAAATGTTTTACGAATCGAAATTAGTTTTTAATCTCAGTTTATCACCAAAAACAATACACACATTCAAATTATTCTTGTAAACATTTTGAACATATTTTTTAATAGTTCCGAGAAACTAGTATTAGCTATTTTCACAAGATCCCGATTTCGAAGTTCATAAATAGCTTGCCAGAAATCACTTTGCTAAAACATTCACAATTCGTAGAATTTCTTAAAGAACAAAGAACCATTCCATAGAATGACAATACCAGAAATCTACAAGTGGTCAAATGAATCAAAAATGGATTTTCCGAATCAAAAAACAATTATATTTCGAATTTCTGTCAAAATACGTGCAGAAAAACAGGTAAGAGATATGTATGTATGTAAGTGAGTGGCCAACAAATTTGTTACTTTTCAACAGACACTGCTTCTTCTACCCACACTTACATAGGTGTTCGACAAATTTTTATTTTCCAAACTTAATAAATGAACTGTTGTGTTTTAAATAATAACCAATTATCTAAACAACTGTCACCAGTCAACTTATGAAAAATCTATTGACACTTATAAATCTATAATTTATGATTTTCAACTCCAACCGTCATTAGTCACTTGTGACTTTTTCGTGCCCAAAAAAATATATTTTACCATCAAAAGCACCACCAAACCAACAGCAGCAGTTATCATCATCGATTCCACATTGACAAAAACATAGTTAATCAAATAATATGAAATATGAATCCGTTGTCAATAATAAAAGAATCAATAAATCAAAATCAAGGCGAAAATATACACACATACATATAAATTATTGCGACATTCAAAATATTTTATTCAACAAATTAATAATAAATAATAATAATAAATTATCTATCATTTAAAATTAAAAAAAACCTAAGACAAAAACTCCATAATGAAGAGAATTTTAGGAAATTTGATATTTTTGAAGTAGGTTCAGTTCAGACATATTGAACCACCACCATGATAAAATTTTGGTGTTTTGAGTAATTAATTGATTTGTTATTTTCTTCTTTGCTTAATCAAATTGAAATTTATTCAACTAAATCTGTCAATGTCATCGCTGCTGTTGGCTAAACTTACATCGATTAATATTGAGTTTCAGTTTTTGGTATTTTCTGTCTTCGAGAAAATTTATTCGAACTCGAGATGTAGATATTCCACTGTGTTGTATTTTGTGGTGGTGTAGATATTTTTTTTTATTTTTTTCTTGATCGAGAAAATGAATGAGATATTAATTGCAATTCACTGGGGCCTCCTATAAACTTGGCAGGCCAATTTATTTTTGGACGGAAATAGATTTTTTTTTTTTTTTTTTTTTAACGTTAAAATTCGAGGAAGAAATGGCATCGGCAACATATCGTTGAAAACCTCAAACACACAGTGGGATAGTTTTAACAAAAAACATTCCATATTCAATGTATGTACGGTTTTATATTGACATACTTTCGAACTATCCTGTCAGAAATGGGTTGTGGAACAGATATAATATGACAGTTAAATTCTACTAAAAATATATGTCCGAAACATTGTCCTGGCAACTCTTAAAAAAATAACAGTTCTTGAACTGTTGAACTATTTAAAAACAAAAACTAAGTTAACTGGACACAAATTGGGAATTTGAGTGGGAATGAAATTTTCACTGGGACGCCACTTTTTTCAAATAATTTAACGTCATTTATACGAAGTTTTCAAAAAGATAAAAAGTAAATTCTATTAAAAATTTGAACCAAATGTTTTTCTTTTTATATTTCCAAATTTTAAAAAAAGGTGAAAAAAAAAAGTTTAAATTAACTTTTTTGTAAGTGTGTTTTAAATTATTTTCCACGTTCCATCCTCAAATATCCCACTGTAACTTTGCAAAGAAACACAGTATTCTATGTACATATATCTCAGTGGCAATGTAGCGGGCGACAAATATTCAAACAACATGACATGTGCCAACAGTTGTCCGGATATGCTTAGAAGATATTTCAAGAAAATGACAGTAAATAATGTGCCATGTTCCTTGGAGACAGTAATTTATATAGACTTGGTATTTTAGATGTGAGAGATAATTAATTGAACCTATTCAAAATGCATATATTGGCTAATCTGATGTTTAAATAAAAATAAAGAATATAAATTATTTAAAAAAAAAATGTTAACTTTGTTTTTATTTTTTTATTGTTGTGAAGGAATTTGATGTGTGATTTGAATTGAAAGGCTTTAAAACAAAAGTTCTTCGTTGTATGAAAAATCGAATTTGAAGGTTAAAAATTGTACTGTATAAAATGATACAAAAACAAAGATGTACAACATACATTCAATTTGCAAAAATACGTGAAATAGAAAGTTTGCGAAACAGAAGCAGCATAGCCTATGAGAAATAAGTTTAGACTTCAAAATATTAAAACTAGAAGACGAAATTGCGAGATAATATCGGCAAAATAATAAACAATTAACCAAACTAAAACTCAGATATTTTTTTACCATACTTTTCGAAAATAGTTATTTTTTAAATTTAATTCGCAATCTAAAGAAAGAATTCGCAGCTTGCAGAATGTTTGCATTACATGAAAATTATTATAATTTTTTAATTTTGACAGTTTTTTTTCTTTTTGCTGGATGAAATGACAAAACTTGATGATACTACGTTGCCATACACATTCACCTGATTTACCTACATATGTTTTGAGTTGAATACAAGCCTCCAGCTTTCTAGCTCATAGAACACCTTTTGACGGACTCAAGAACGGTTGAACCAATTTGGTTAAAATTTAAGCTACTTTTTATCTCGATAAAATGGATCGATCCCGCGGCATAGATATCTTTTAATTTTTCCAATCAAGCTAGAATGGCTGAACGGATTTGGATGAAATTTTGCACAGAGGTAGATTATAGTCTGGAAAACAACCTAGTCCTATTTTTATCCCGGGTAAATGTATTTTATTACGATTAAACATTGACCCCGTTTTACATAAAAATTTAAGCAATCTATCAATCAATTTTGCATTCAGCATAACAAAACAGATGGTTTCAACAACTAGGACTTGAACGTTGCTTGTTGTGCCGCTCATCCACTTTTTAATAAACTTGCAAAGTACATCGTTCAATCTAGAAACTATGAACAAAATTGCATGGAAAATCAATATTTTTACATAGCTTGAGTTTCTGCATTAAATGGGGGCGAGACGAAGTTTGCCGGGCCCTCTAGTAAATAAATAAATAAGCAACTTTGGTGGCGCTACAGTTCGTGGAGAACCAGGGCCTATTGAATTACAACTTTCAACCATTCCAGTGTGAGAGTAATGTCAGGGATAGAACATGGAAGGGACTTACAGTTTTGGTGCCGAATCCGAACGGCAAATTTTTGAGAAAGCACTTTTCATGACAAGAATTACTTAGGAGGGATTTGTCAATTCCTCGCGAAAAAACTTTCAGGTGTCACAGACAGGAATTTAACCCAGACCTCTGGCATGACAATCCTACGCACTAATCATCACGCAACTCAACTCGAATAAAATGAAAAGTTGTAATACAAAGTATCATTTCCATAACTTTTTTTATTCCTATTGAGATTGCCAAAAACATGCATTAACTTTAAAGGCGGTAACCCTTTATTTGGATGTTCACTCCATTTATGTAACATATATTGGACATCGGGTGAATCCTCGTACTAGATGAGTTAAGTGAGTAAATGAAAATGAAGTGGCGCCCAACAGATACTTGTTTTTCAATTCCGTAGATAATGACACTAAAACCCCTACTGTCACCGCTTGGATACTTTTCACACCGAAATTTCTTTAAAATTTCAACAAATATGAAAGCCTGTAATCCTCTTGTTTCAGGTGCCTTGGACAAAATGATCAAAGTGTATAAACATCAAGAAAAAACCTACTGACAACAATGTACTCGTACTTGCCAACTTACCTCCTCGCAAGCGTAACTCAATAATCATGTTCCCGGGATATTTTCTGTCCGATTTCACCTGATGGTTGGTCACCCACCATTAACAACACTTCTCTTTCAACCTGCAATCTGGCCAACAACGGATAATAGAATCAAACGACATGCGAATGAATAAAGAACACAAAAAAATAAAGAACTCTTACGCTTAACTTTGGAGTCGTGGAGTCGTTTGGCTGGCCCGCCCACTTCGCCCAATGATTTGATACTGATGACGGGTGATGAGGATGCGCGGTAAATGTGCATCATCCTGGGCTGTTATTATGCGCGTCCAAAAGCCATTAGCGTATGATCAACTCCCTTTCATTATTTGGGAGGATCCAGCGGTCAGTTTTGAATTTTTTGTTTTCGTTTTTCAGGTACCTGATAGTACCCCCTAGACAGCTCAGCAATCATCTGTCTGCCAGGCCACTAACTATCTCGTTCCGACCAGGTCCCGCTCCCGACCTCCTTTTTTCATGTGCGTTTCCTGCTTCTTTGCGTCCGCGCCTTTTTTTTCCAGTTGAGTTGAGTCGAGTTTGAGTTTGAGTTGGCAAAAAAAGGGTGTAGCTGCATTTCCAAAAAGTAATCATCTTAATAACAGTCCTTGGCATACACACAATTTTGATCGTCGGATTTCGCCATTCTGTCTCCAGCATATCATCAGCGCAGGAGGCCCGCTGCTGTAGCTGGGACTGTTCGGTGGGTAAAGGAGGTGAATTCATCATTTTTTTTTACCTTCCCGCGATATGGCCAAGCGAAGCCGATGCTATGGCATAGCGGCGGCGCGCAGGAGTTGACGACGACGAACGTGAGATGTTGTTGGATGATCACGATGATGACGGGAATAAGGATGATGATGATTATGATGCTGATGATGATGGGTGGTGGTGAATGGTAATGGTAAATGGTGTTTTAGATTGATTCGATGGTGCCAGAGTGATGATGATCGTCGGTTGTGGTGGTGGTGGCGTCGTCGTCGTTGTTGTGGTTCTCTACCAGAAGTGAACGTGAACAAAGTAATCATCACCTTGAATTCTTGAGCAAACCATCACATCCACGATCCACCGCCACCGCGCCGCCATCCACAGCCTCCGGTGAGTGATTTTGTTCTTTTAAATGAAGAATGATAGGTGATGGTAATAAAATTGATGAGTGTACACACATAAATTAGTGGCATATATGTACCTACGAGTAGGAGAGGAACTGCTTGGGTTTGATGCACACACACAATTTATTTATAATGCTGCTGCCATATTGGTGGCCGCCAACGTTATTAAATGATGATTGACGGGTTTCCTTCAGCACAAGAAAAGAAGAAAAAAATGGATTGCAACTTATTTTTTTAGCTTTTCTAGTTGTTGTTGTTGCTGTTCCGTTTGTCAAGATTGATCAGAAGTGTACTTTTGTACTTGTTTTCAGAGTTCTTAAGATTGATGTAATTCTAAATGTCATTCAGTTCACAAGAAGAGTGAAGAAATGTACAAGGATCTTTTGATAATCGTTAGGCAAAAGGTTCAAACTTCGTTCAACTTCTGTATTGTAAACCTCAATTTTACTTATTTTGAAGAGGTTATTTTTCATCTTTAAAAATACTTTTGATTCTCTTCACAGTTTAAGGTATTTTTTCAAGTTTTTGAAAAAGTAAACCATTTAAGTCGTAACGCTATGAACCACAATTTAGTTTTCCAAACAAATTTCAGAATTAAGAAGTTAAATTACAAAATTGCGGTTTTAGCGTATTATTATTACAAAAATACGACCTGGGCGTCCGAAGAAGTTGACACGTTGCAATATGAGGCGTTTAATCAATGCTGCATCCAATTCGGTGCATTCTATGCCGAAAATTCGTCACGAATTGGGGTAGGGAATTTCCTTTTCAACGGTTTTTTGTGCCTTAAAAAGTAGTGGATTAATTGTTCGGTGCAAAATGATGTCAGCACTAAGTCTGACAACAATTCATAACCAAAAAATGTTAGAATTCGACAGCCAAAACATGAACCGAAGTCGGAAAACCGTAAGTAACATTACATTAATTTAGACTTAACTCTTTGTATTTGAAATGGCATAATCTAATGAATGGTTTTTTTAAAGGTTATTTTCATGGAGACAGGAAAAAGGATTTTTCCGAGAGGAACTTTTGAGGTGACAGTTGTATGCTGTGGATGATCTTCTGTGACCGTGGTAAGGTTGCACTTGCCTTCACCTCTACAAGGATGGATAGTTCATCGTACACCCAGGTGCTCCAAGATAATTTGGTACCTAAGCCTAAGCCGATTTCGTCGAGTTCGGCATTTTTTCCAGAAAGATAATGCCCCAATTCACGTTAGTCGACAATGTTTGGAGTGATTCCAATCCAATAACGTTAGTTTGACTCCAGATTGTAAACCTATTGAGAATCTTTGGGAAATTTTGACCCGCAAAATGTATGCCCATAATAGGCAATTTGCCAGTGTTACTGAGCTGCGAGAGGCAGTTGTCAATAATGGAACTCCATAGACGATTCCATATTGAAAACACTTATCAACAGTATGCCAAAAAGAATTCTTAGCTTGGTCGAAAATGGAGGCAACAAGATCCTTTACTAGTTTTTCCAAAATTCGGAACTTAAATAAAAAAAAAATAAAATGCGGTTATACTTTTTCAGTACAAAAATAACGGTTTTTAATTTTTAAACGCCAGAAGAGAAAATAACGGAACTTTTTCTTCTTCTCAATTTTATTAATTAGTGATGCCATTCAATTTAAAAAATAGTAAGGTGTCAATTCCCATTAACCATTTTCTGTAAAACACATTATTAAAGGTGCGTTTATACTTATGCAAGGCACTGTCTGTCAAATTTAGAGTTTTACGAGTACTCTGGTCAGAACAAAGCCTATAAAGGTCAATTGATGCTTTAAATATGTTTTTTTTCAGTAAAACATTGATTTATACTTTACAGAAACTATTGACTTCGTAGGAAGAATAAGGTTCTAGTCCTGAGCAATATTTGAAGTTCAGTTTAGTGACAGAAATTGAAGATTTATTATTTTGATAGTTCAACTGTCATTTTTTGTAAATAGTTAGTTGACAATGAGACTGTTTTCTTCTGCCAAAAATCTTCCAAGCAGGTTTTGCCATTTATCTAAATAAGGATACAGTTCAAGTTTTGGAACCAGCACCTGTCAGTTCCTTGCCGTTTCTATTTAAAACATCAAGTATAATTTTTGTTATGAGACTTGAGAGAGTTTTCCTTAAGAAATTTTCACACGGCCTTTGAAGATAATGATGATGACGATGTTCTAAAGTTCAGTTAAATTACTCAGAACAGTTAAGACTTTAAAAAGCTTTAAAAGTTACATATCCGGAGTTTTCATTTTTCCAACAGAAACATTCAACTGTCCAAATTAACTAGATTGAAAAAGGTATGTTTTTTTGAAAAATTAAGCTCTATGTTTCTTTAAACCGATTGCCCGTAAAATATCTGATTAACAAGAAACCAAAACCATCTATAAATTAAAATGTGGCTTAAGAATTTAAAAGAACACTGTTGTTCCTGCTTTAATAATAATAATTTAAAACACAAATGTACAAAATAAAATCGTATATTTCGTGGAAACGCCATTAAATTTTTAGCTTAAGAATTCTTCGTCTTTAATTTTATAACGAACACAAGGTTTTCGTAAAAAGTCTTAACGTTTGACCAAATCATGTCAAATTGAATAGCAATTCAAGTTCACGACCTGGTTTTTGTTTTATAAACTTGTTCCACTTATGTAAGCAACACAATCGAAAGCATTATCGACAACAATGCTTCCTTCTGCCAATCATAACAAACCCTTATTAGTCGTGTTGAACATAGAAACCCAATATTTATCGAACATAATTCCCAACTGTTTCGAAACTCAATTGAAATCCCGCTGTTAACACACACTTTTTGCTCTTAACGCAAATAGAAATTGCAATCAGTTCAGACGGTTACGACGCAACGAGTTCCATATAAAAGTGTTTAGGGCTGAACGAAAGTCCTGCAGTAACACTTTGTCGAAGCTGCCACCGATACGATTTTCGATTGTGGTCACAGTTAGTCGAGTCGAATCGAATCGAGTCAAGAGGCTTAAAATATTATACACAAAAAAAAAAAACAAAAACATGCCTAGAAGTTTAATTTTTATCCGAAACGTGGCTTTGTTCCTGCTCACGCTGCCGCAATTCGGACGAAGTTTGCGCTATGCGGCCCACGGGAATGGCGACGAGAACTGCGAGACCCTTCAGTCGGAAATCCACATCATCAAAGAGGAATTCGATGAGCTCGGCCGGATGCAGCGGACCTGCAACGCTGACATAATGGTCAACAAATGCGAGGGCTTGTGTAACAGTCAAGTGCAGCCATCTGTAATCACGCCCACGGGCTTTTTGAAGGTAAACGGAATATAAGTGCTCTGCACACGAATTCAAGTACTCATATATTGATAATTGATTTTTGTTCACCCCTTCTGTTCTGTAAAACATCAGGAATGCTATTGCTGTCGTGAAAGCTATTTGAAGGAGAAAGTCATCACCCTCAACCATTGCTATGATCCCGATGGCACTCGACTCAACGATCCCGAAATGGGCAAAATGGATGTCCTTTTGCGTGAGCCGACCGACTGCAAGTGCTTCAAATGCGGCGACTTCACCAGATAATTGAATTTGTTTGTTGAAATAAAATTGATTTCTTCGACGCGACGATGGTAATGCCATTAAATTAAATTTACCTTCAACACTCCATCTGTCAGTGTACTGTGTTCTCTCTGAATCAAAAAAAAGGGTTACGCACGTGGTGTGTGTATGTGTGTGTGTGTGTGATTGAAGCTGGCTTCTTGTGGAACTCGATGGTTGGAAAAGCACCCAAAGGCATATACTTAATCCTCTCCCCATCTCCATCCTAATGGCATACGCCATTGGCATATGAACCTCGACGGAGCGGAGCGGCGCGGCATCGGCGGTGGGCTTAACGTCACTCCACGCAAATCTCACTTGGATGACGTGCCACAGTGCTGCGACTGCCGACGACCGACGACAGCTTCAACAACATCATCTATTCAATTTGTGTATCTGTCACAGAGTAACAAGTAGGGATTTTGGCAATTTCATCATCATCCTGCTTGTCAGTTGATTACTTAGGCTGTCCTCCTGTCTGTCACATTCTCTCTATATATCTCTTCCATCTCTCATTCGGGGCTCGGTTGGTTTGAAGTTGAAATGAAAGCGCCTTAGGGCCGTGTGTAGCGTTAGCGTTATAAAATCCCCCTCGACTGTGTAGATGCATCATTCAGCCAGAAATACTTGTATATTAAATTTAAGGGTGCGATTTTGGCGGAGCAACAAATCTATAAAACAAAACAAAAAAAAATTACACACGAAAAAACCCTCAAACCCTCGAGGTTTTTTGCTGTGAAATACCATATTTCTGACAGTTTGAAATGGGAAAATGGGCTTAGTAGGTACACAAATATGTACATAGAAAAAATAAGGTTGATTGTAAGTCCCGTGCAATTGACAGGCCGATGAATTCACCACTGATGACGGTTTGTTGTTTTTCATTTAAATTTGGTATTGGCCTTGGGCTTTTTGTTTTTATTTTCATTTAATTGGGGAACTCATTTGATTTTGGGTCCAATCCAAAAGGGATGTGAGATTGTATTGTGGCATGGAAATGTGTCGGAATATGGAAGGGTATTTGTTTCAAGTGACATTAAATGTAATTTTTTTGGACAGGAATGGGTGTGTTCTTTCAAAAAAGTCAGATCTTGTAGGTTACGATTTTTGTTGAATAAGAAAGACGTTAAACTGAAGGTCCGTAAAAACTTGAAAGTATATAGTTTTGAGGAAATGTTTTGACGATGAATCTTTTCAGCTTCTTTGCGTAGGTTTTTATGGAATTTAAACTTCAAAAATATAAATTTTGGATCAAAAATAAAATTAATAATAACAGAAACTTTAAAACAAAAATTGGGCACAGCATAGGAATGAAATCGGATTACTTGTTCTCGAGAAACTTTGAAGAAAACAATTTAAGTTTTTAAGACAACAATTGTTTCCAACATCAAATTTAAAGGAAATTCAAAAATTTAGATCAGAAATGGGGCGAAAATTCAGAGTTCAAAAAACAAATTTAGAACAAAAATTTCACATGACAGATATTCATTACTACATTACTCAAAACAATGTCATTTTGTTTTTCATTTTAAAGGATGTGTTTAAGAACAGATTTTGAGTTTTAACGGTTGACAGTTGCAAAACCACATTATTACTGTCAATACCTAGTTTGAATTTTAAAGCTACGATTCGATTAAATCTTACACCAGAAAAATTGACAGAAATTTAATTTTGACCTCAGATTCAAATAAACATTCTTATTAATCCGAGTTTTTGAGCAGGTTGTGTACACTTTTAGTTGTCAAAAATGACAAATTCTTATGAGATTCCGACAAAATTCAATATTAATTAAATCTACTCGTATAAGAATTCAATTTTACAACTGAAGCTATCTTAAGACAGTGTTTGAAAAGACAAAGAAAGTCAGGGTTGCCAACACTTTGGTGTATTCGACAGTTTGATGCTCAAGTCACAAATCCTTTCACAAAAATTAAATTATTTGAGCACTACAAGAATGTATTTCCTTTTAATCAATTTCAATTCCCGATGATGACTACATTGTGTCCAAACCTGAAACCTTAATTGCCACTGGATCATCTGCTTGGACAAAATAACTACAATTATTATTTACTTATTCATGGCATGCAATCCATCACCGAAGTATCAGTCTTTTAAAAAAAAAGAAATTATGGAGTATCCAAAAGTTGCCTCATAAAGCAGACATTTTCATCACTTTTGCTTCAACTTAAAGTGGACCGGCCCCAAATCATCCTTGTTCTTTCTTTAAACATCTTAGTCCGTGTAAATTACTTTATAACATGAAGTCCAAGTAACATAATAACATCCCTCTAAAAATATAAAAATATTGTGCTTATGCCATAGCAATGAATTTAAATTTCATAAAATTATGCACCGTGACAGGGGGCAACATGCAGTAGCACATTTCAATGCAAAAACAAAAAAACCAACAACAAAAATTCCAAGGCATTTTGCATAGCGGTAATGGAGAAACTACATTTCTAGCTTGCTCCGACCGACGACGAACGATAAGGGTTCGTTCAACTGGCTTCGCAGGCTTTTTTGACGACCATGATGCTTTTGACGACGACGATGATGATGGTGATGATGATGATGCTGGTGCACGCTTCCTTCCTTGTGATGGATGCTTTAAGAAAAACGTTATAATAACTAAAATGAGTGATTGCATCAAGAGTCTTCTGAGTAATTCTGTTGATGCAACTCATTCCCCCGTCGCGTCGTCGTTGTGTGTATAATTAAGCGGACTGGTGTAGAAAACTCTTCAAAAGTAAAACGAAGACAACAAAACACGCATCACATAGTATGTACATCGATTAAATTATGTGTGTGTGTATAATTTTCTTAATATCATGTTGCGAACATGACATTAAAAAGTGCGTGACTCGATTTCGCGCAAGTGCACTCAGGGTTTCAATTTTTGTTGCTCCGCATCGTAAATAACCAACTTGGAAAGTGATGATCAAGATTTACGACCATAGTCAGGGCTGGATCTTCGAGAACTTTAAACAAGAAAATACAAATAGGCCCAATGATTTTTGGCATAGTTTTTGTTTAAACTTTAAATCGTCTAAGAATCCGACAAAAAGTGTACTCGATAATAAGTTTCCAAGACTGAATTCAAAAAAAGGAAAACAAAGAGTTCTATTAGATGAACAAATTTCAAGTGTCACATCGCCTTAAGTCATCCTTCTGTCATAATTCAACCCTGTTCTGAAGTCTCAAACCGATGCATGGCGATGCCTTTGACGCACTCTTTTATTCACTTAATATTTTCTGCCAAAGTGGGAATATAATAATAAAATTGCATTTTCATGTGAGGAACGCATTAATAAAAAAAAATGAAAATAAAACACCAAAACAACAACACAAAAAATAATGAGTGCGTGTGTGAAGTTTTATTTTCGCAGTTTGCACGCCTAATCGAACACTACTTTATGATGCGTGTGCAATGACTTCAAATTGGTTTAATTAATTTGCGTGTGCGCTTAGTCTAAAAAAAAATATATATATTTTATATAGACAATTTTTTATCTTTCCACACACTTAAGTTGCTTGCGGACGAAACTGAGAATATTTTGTCTTGAATTACTCTGAAAATATTTTACAAAGATAACAATCTGTTATGGGCTTTTGTGTCATTTTGACAGATGAAAAGTCACAAGGGTGTTCCAATTCTTTTAATAATTAAAAAATGTTTTGTTTTTAAAGGAAAAGATCATGAAATTACCTTTAGAAAGTAAGTAGGCAATAACAGAAGGAAAATCTCTACTAGTTGTTTTCAAAATTGTCAATTTCTGCTAAGGAATAATGATCAAGTATTATGCTAAGATCTTCTTTTAAAGGGGCCTATTAACTCAATATTTTGGAAAGATGGGAAAAACGTAGTGTCACTGAAAACATTATAAAAAATCACTTATTTCTTCAGTAACATAATGCATACATAAATTATTAAATATTTTGTATAATGTGAATGCAAGATTTGAGCCAGATGAAGTTTAGCCCACAAAACTTATTGAAAAGTTAGTTAACTCACAAAAACTGTCATAACTGTTGGTTAAATGTCATTTATGTGCCAGATACAGCAATATTTTTCAATTAGTTGGACAATATAATTCTTTTCAATGTAACTAAGGAATGATCGCCTTGATAAGTCAAATGTACGTGATAAGTTTTATACGTTGACAGAAATCTGTCAGATTTTGTCATTTATTTCAGAAACTAATTCAATTTTCATTTAAGTTCACACGGTTAAGTTTATTTACCATCAGTAAGATCTTCTTTAGCGTTTCTCAAAATTATTGACCAAAAAAATTAACTTTTTGAGACCAACTAATTTTTCACGTCAAATGTGTCCCATGCTGTCAATATATAGGGTTTTTTAACAGAGACGCTACAGACGTAGAGCGACAGGGACATCAAACGACGCCATATTTCTTGCCGCTCTTTTGACATTTCTCTTCAGTAAGGTTTGCCATTTCATGATGGAAATTATTGACCAATCATTGGGCCGTACTTCTTCCGTGATGATCAAGACCGGCACGTTACTGTGAATGGCCCCATTGGATGATATGGACTTGGAGGACATGTGGTTCCAACAGGACGGCGCGGCGACTCCACAAGCCCCACAATTGGAAACAAAGTTTGGAGAACGTGTTATCTCACGAAATGGTATAGTCGCTTGGACGCCTCGGTCGTGCGATTTGACGCCTTTAGACTATTTCCTGTAGGGCTATTTCAAGTCTATGGTCTATGCCAACAAGCCAGCGACGATTGATGAACTTCGTACGAATATCGAACGTGAGATTGCAGCAGTATCGGCCGATTTATGCTTGAAAACCGTCGAAAATTGGGTTCAGCGTCTGGACTTCTGCAAGCGTGCCCTTGCTGGCCATACAAAAGAAATCGAGTTTCATACATAATGGCATCGAACGTACTTTCACAGGAATAAAGAATTTTATTGATATCCAAAACCGTTTTTTTTTTTAATTTAAAAAAAAACTTTTATAGCGCTCTTATTGAAAAACCATTTACATGGAGGATCACCAAAACAAAAATGAAAAAAAAATAGATCCAAATTCAACAGTCAGCTACGAAACGCCCAGTTCTATCTTATTTGAAGTAAGATGTAAATATTTCAAGAAGAGCGTTTTACAAACAACTCCAAATTATTGACAGAAAGTTGTCGTGTTTAACTTTTATTTGACGGGTAAGTTCTCCATATTTCTAATTGAAAAATCTTCAAAAACTTGCAGAAAAAGACTGTATGTATAGCACGCCACTTTTTTTGTTTTTTTTTTTAAAGTTTTCAATGTTTTTCTTGGTATGTTTTTCTACATTTATTGGTCTTAAGAATTTTACAATTTGTTTTAAATAAATACCAATGATAAGAAGCGCCCTCTTAAGCAAGAATTTCGATTTAGTTCTTTACTTATACAACACATTGTTTCAAGGGTTGTGCGATATTGGAAATTTCTTCCCAATTTTGATGATCTGTCATGTAACCATGGGATCTGACTAACTAGTCAGTTAAAGTTCTTGCAATTTTTGAAGTTTCATAGAGTTAAAATTTGGTGAAGAAGTAAAAGGAAGTTGCCAACCGACTCAGATTTTTTCGGTAAAAATGATACAATGTAAAAGAACCCAACTATCAAATCGTTCTGCTTTTTAAAATAACAAGACGATTTATCAATACTTAAATTCATAATGATATTTGTTGGTTTAGAACCAAATATGAGACTTACATTTAAAAGTACTAAGATAATTGATACTCCTTATCCAAGTATCTTCTATGACGTTTATCTGAGTCTCATGTTAGTGCCAAATGCCGTCAATTACCCTTAACATTATTTAGGTTACGACTTTTGACTTTTTGTCTGTAATATTTTTTTTTTGATTTTGAGAAGTTTTTAAGTCCAGCTATCCCGAAACCGCCAGAATTGTATTTTTTTTAACTCGTAAAAACTTTACAAAATTCACTCAACTGAACGGCTGCAATAGCAAAATCAAACGTTATAGGAGTATCTGCAAAAAACTTCCAATTTCCATTTGGAACAACTATGTTCAAGGGAATTTCTAACGCACCCTGGAATCTAATCTTGCTCCTTTTTTGGTCGACAACAGTTTTTTTTTTTTTTTTTTGATGAAACTATGTGTCAACCAATAAATTCTAATGTCGCATTAAGCCTCACTCTGTATGTCTTTGCGGGTGTATTTATATTAGCCAGTCGCAATTTCCAACATCCTTGCCATGGTGTAACGCAATAAGGAGACAAAAAAACGCTAAAGAATTGCAAAAGAAGGTATCGTACATAGGAGGTACGAGTATACGACAACATGCCACTGCCACACGCGGAAGGACCCGTTCTACATGCGATAATACATAGCGTCAGCAGCGGAGCACCACTATAACTGTACAAAGGGTGGACAGACATGAATAGCGATAGCGATGGCGATGGCGACGCGTCGTTTTCGAGTTTGCACGGAACGGAACGGGGGACATAGAGCAGTAAATTATGTTTTATATGCAATAATGTCGGCCATAAAAATGTTGCAATAAATTAAATTAACTGCTAGAATTGCTGATTTTATTATCACCCAGTTGGGTGTAGGTATATGGTTTATTTCTTCTTTTTTTTTTTCTTTTTTTCTCTCTCCGTCTCTCTGTGTTGTTATGTTTTCTATATTCTTCAATCGGGGTTTTGGGTTCTTTGGTCTTTTTCTTTTCTTTTTTGGTGAACAATCAGTTAAGCTTATGGGCACTTTATCCCAAGTCGTGTTATGATAATTTTGTGTAGTTGGTATTCGAGATATAATTCATGGGATTAATTTCATGTTATTTTGATAAACTCCAAATCTAAAAATTTATCATAAATGAACATAAGACACCAAGTGTATTGAGAATTGGTTGGATCAGAAGTGGAATCAGCGGAGGAGAATTGATTTAGCTATCAAATGTCACGTGCTTATGAAATTGAACGGCTTTTGAGATCAAACGAGGGGAAAATCTAACTGAAATTTAAGACGAAGAAGAAGAAGACTTCAAGAAGAATTTATCTGTCACTTTCTTCAATTTGACAGTTTTAGCTGTCAGATAGGCAACAAAGTACTTTATTTAATATGACTTTCTAGACGTCATCGTCATCAAAACCAAACAATATTTCAATCAAAATGCCACAATAATTCTTCAGTGACGATTAAACTTGTTTTTGACGTCTCACTTTTTTGACGTTTCATCATTTTTACTCGTCACTTTTTTAACCCCTTTTTACCATCAGAAAATGTAAGTGAAAGGAAATATTGAGACATTAAAATGAGTCACGTCGGAAGCGTCTAATGAGACCACCAACAGTGAAATTTGACAGATTGAAAATTTCACGGTCAAAAAAGTCAAATTGTCTTGGAAGGCAATGATTTGCCAAAGTGGAATATTATTGGTTTTATCAATTGACAACTTTTAACTTCAAACTGCTGAACTCAAAAGTCGAGTTAAGAAATTTTAAGACAACTTTGGGCAGCTGACGTTAATCAGGGCTATACTATGTAATACAAATTTTAAACAGTTGAAAAAGTCAATCCTTGGCCAATCAATTCAGTAACTAATTTTCAGTGGAAGTTTTTAAAAGTAATTGCTTGTGAATCTTCCTTTACTTTGTTCTCAGTGAAGTTAATAGATTTTGAAAGATTTTTGACAACTACCGTATCTGTCATAATTATGTACTTAAAAATTGATCAAACATAAAATTACTTGAAAATTCATAAACTTCTTGATAAGATATGTCAAAGAAAAGTAAGTAAAGATGTTTGTTTAAAAAAATATATTAAAAACGAAAATGTTCATCTTTAACACCTAAACTCAGGTAATGTCTTACTAAAGTTTGACATGCATAACTGCCTTAGGGTTCAGATTTCTTCCGACTATAGGAGAATTTTTAAGGACTTCAGATGACTAGAATAGAAAGGATGACATCTCGCTTCATTGAAAATGGACAATTGAAAAAAACGTCATTGATTATTTTGTAACTATTCAACTTCATCAAAAATCAGCTTAATAACTAACAACTACCACTACTAACTACTCCCATGTACCTTATTTTGACATTTTTAAAAGAAAAAAATGGTAAATTTTTGCATTAAATGACACTAACCTAAAGCAGTAAATTTTGTTTAAACAAATCTGATCAAAATCATACAGATTTTTAGAAAACAATTTTGACTACAAAAATGCATTGAAATTTGACAGTTCATCGATACTGTTCTAAAAAATTGCATAGAAGTCTATTGACAAACAACTTTGTCTTCCAATTTGACAATAACATCCGAAAGCTTGTCAAAAAAAAAACTCAAAATTAACTTTCCCATTTCTAACAACTTAATGATAAGTTTTTGTTAAAAAATCAGACATTGCTAATAGAAGAACGTTACAAGAAATTTACTTCCACCTACCCCACTAAAAATACTCTCCTCTCCTTTATGCAATTATTTAAACTACAATCAAATTATTAACTTAACAAGCTTAAGTATGTACCTCTGGTTAACACGTGTGAAACTTCCCAGGAAAATATTCTCTCAAATTATCTGCTTAACTAGCTAACTAACGAACTAACTATACCTGACGGTGACGAGTGGCAGTGGATGGCGGTGGTAACTGCGCCGGGCGCCACTTTTCGTCGACCGTCTATCGACCCTTGGTGGGGGTAATTATTTCTCTATTTCTGCGCTGTGTTTGGAATTACGGTAATTTTCGATGTAAAATTTCTTCATTACGCGCATTCCGAAATAACTTAGTTGTTCGATTGCTACATTACTTGACTGCGTTCCATAACACCACAACTCCCCGCGTCATTGCCTTCATCATTTTAGTGGCATATGAATGAACTGGTCAAAAGGAAGGAACCCAAGTCAGCCATCGTAGTCATAGTCATAGTTTCAGTCAGCCAATTACATTATAACAGAGTCATAGCCACAACTCACCTATAAAGTTCCTACTCATTTCGGCCTCTTTGCGTCTACACTTCCAGTTCCACTTCGACTTCTACTTCTACTCCAATTCAGCGTCAGCCATTCCGATCTGATTGAACTAATAACTTCACAATTACTTCAAATTAAAACTAATAATATTTATTAAACGAAATTACGGCCATAATAGTTAGCGGTGTACGAGTATGGGATCGTTGCCTTTCCGTCTCCATAACACTCACTATATGTAACGAAAGAGCGAGCCAGCATAGCTTGACGGGTAAGGGTATGGTATGGGTACGGATACCGAACGGGGACGGGTGACGGCTGACTAGAAATATCTGGCACATTGAATTCGAATTAAAATGTTTATCGTAGTTTACTATCCGAGCAAGCATCGCATTGCGAGTGGTTTCGTTCAATTAGCCGCGCCCCATCCCCGGTCCCCTCTATAGTATGTCCCTCTATTCCCGAATATCATCAGGTGTGGTGTGGTGTGGTGTGATGTGTTTTAGCAGTGTAGGTTGGATTGGAGTATGCGGTTGAACTCGAACTGGCAGGAGCACAGTAGAAGCTAGGAGCGCAAGGCATTCCCAGTCAGTAGTAAAAGCTCGTTTATACGAAGATAATTTACGTGATTTCGCTGTGCTCAATTAAGTGTGGCCTGGCCCATTTAAACCAGCAGCAGCAGCAGGAGGAAAGGAAAACAAACACGGGAAAGAGTAAAAATGCGGTGCCGCAAAGGGAGGGGAAAAAGATGATTTTATCAGAACGGAACCCGAGCTATTTAGTTTTACATCAAATTATGGAATGTAAACGTGGCACGGAGCAGATGCGGCGATTAAATTATAGAATTTGTTGGAGTGTTGTTTTTGTTGTTGTTGGTGCAGATGAATAATCCAGGTCTGGAATTTCATACGCAGTCATCTTCATTCATGGTCTACGTACATACCATCCATTTGGACTATTTCCTGTGATGGCTTTGTGCATTAATTTTGATTTCGAATATTTGTGGAGAAGATACATAAATCATATTTTTGTTGGGTCATGGAGCAAAGGGATTTTCCGGGACCGACCGACTTAACTTTTGCCTTCAAATGGCCGGTCTTTGGTTATAATTTCTGATTTGCATAATGAAAGCATTTGAAAAATGTAGTGAATAAATGGATTGCAGAAAATTCCTCTTTTAGTTAAAAAATTTGTAGAAAACACCGATTCGACATCTCTTTTAATCACATAAATATTTACGTCAAATTGAGCTGTCATCCTAGACTGTCAATTTAATTTTCTATACGTTGACATTGTGAAAAATAAATGCAAAAGTAGATAGTGAAAGCAAAAACTGATATTGAACGCAACTGATTACATGAAGTCTCAAATGATTGCATTCAATATTCAAACGATGATCCAGGAAAAATGATTCCAATCTATTTTTAAAGTCAAACGATGGCTTATAGGATATGATTAAGTCACAGCCTGCTCTTTAAGTGAATTCAATTAATTTCATATTAAAGGGAAAGAAGGTGCATTTATAAGAGATTGCATTCTTCAACAATGACTGTCTTGTAGAAGCCATGTTTCGTTTTCGAATAGCTAAGATTTTTTGGCAGACACAAAACGCCATCTCAAATAAAAGTCTTAAATGTCATATTTTTTTCCCCTCTATAGTGAGTCCGTGAGTCATCTATGTTTGACGATCAGTACCTCAAAAACCACTATCGTTATGGGCTTGAAATTTGGTCAAGTGCAGAAGACGTCTTTATTGATAAACATCATGAATTGGAGTTGGATCACGTTGAAACTGAAGTGCCTAGAACCGAAGAAGTATCGAATTACACAATATTAACTTCAGGTTTGAAAAAATCACGGGGAGGGTTTCAAATTGACTAAATTTCTTTCTGTAAAAAAGTGTATTGATATATCCAGAGACCGATATCTAAAAATTTCCCTAAAGCCTTTTTCTTATTTCTGGTTTTTTAGAAACTAAGTTTTGTCTTTAGGAAACAGTTTTTTCGAGAAAAAGCAACAAAATCCATCCAGTTCTTAGATTAAGGAAATTATAGCTTTACCCACTTAAATCTACACCCCACGTGCCCACTTATCATTTTAACTCGGGATTTTGGAAGCAGCAGAAAGCGATACTGAAGAAGTAGGTCTCGACACAAAGTCCGTCTGTTTCTTTACCGTCTACGATCCAGCTAATAGCTAATCAATTCCATTTAGTTCAAATTTCTAGTTTCTCCACAAGAAAAATTCGAGAAATCAAAGAAAACAGTTAATACAAGCAATATTGAAATTATTTCCAAAAAAAAAACACTTCTGAATTTTGAAGTTAATTATCAAAACCTACCCACCAACAATTTCAAAAAGTCACTACACCAAATTAAATCCATAAATAGAAACCTAAGTCTTGAAACTTAGCTTAGTTAAAATGTCAGAATTTCAAACTTCAAAATTTGTTTTCATCAAAATCGACAAAAATTGATTTTTCCCCGAAAAATAAGGAAACATTTCACTCATCAGAAATGTTCCTTGTGGAAAGATTCTAGGAAATTTCATCCAACATGATTTGTGTAAAATTGAATTCTAGAAAACTGAATTATTTTTCATTTCACAGAGGGGGGATAGGACAGAGATGAGTGCTGGCGCTGTAGGATTTTGCAAAGGTTTTAATATTACTAATTGGGTTTTATTAATTAAAATCCAGGGGCATAGGAGCAGGTTAAGTTAAACTCGAAACCCTCAGTTCTCAAATCATTTCACTTTGTTGAATATTTTCTAAATATTGATGGTCGAGTGCATCCGTTGTTTCTGGTCCTTGCCAACACTTCACTGGAAGGATATATCTTGTCGCTATGACGAGGCAGATTGATAGATGTTAGGCAAGATAAACCTACAAGTTTTCGAATATTCTCTGCAGGTCTGCACTTTTCATCACTCATTCATGTCCAATGTCCATGGGAACACAAACACTAGGCTCAGTCCGTTTTTCATCATCGTATGTACCTTCACTCATATCGAATTTATGGTTCGAAATCCAGAGCCAATAAGAGTCAATAGGGTTTTGCAAGGAACCCATCCTTGTCCGTCCTACCCACAAATTCGTAAGCTTATACAACTTTGTGCATGTCACGATTCATATTGGCAGTCTTTGTTGGAAGTACAATATCACAGATACGATACGTCTAGGCCTCCTATGCTTGTTTTTCCCTGTTTCCCTGTTGACAGAAAACAGGGGTTGTGGTTTTTTTTTTTTGCTTGCAAATTTCAACAGCCCCTCAAGGCGTGTGTAGTTATATTTGTGCTATGAATAAAAAGCAAATATTTTCATTTCAAAATACGAAATTTAATTCAATTGGGAATTTATGTTTTTGCAAGAAAAAAAAAAGAAGTTATGTATTTCTAAATTGCCCGTGGCTGTTATATGATCTAGAAATTGTGTGTTGTGTTGTTTTGGGCTGCAACATGCATTTGAGACGGCAATTTATGTTATTTGTTTTGCAATCGAATATAAATATTTCGAATTATCAGAATTAGGTAGAGGGGTACGATGCAGAGGGTAGAAAAGAAAAAACCACTACAAACAAACAAATAGAAAAGCAAATACTCCAATAGGACCGAAGTTATGACGAAGAGTTTTAAGGACAGTACAGTAGAACAATGACTTCCAAAACATCAAGAGTAATATTTACATATAGACTGAATCAAAATTCTACTTTTGAAATTGTTATTTTCAAAATTTTTAAGGCCAAAGTATCAGTCTTGTCTCGAATATCCCTCTCGTTTCGTAAAATCGGTTTCGTCTGGGTCTCAGACTCTTAATTAGAGTCTAATTGAAATTCGGTACTAAATCGGAAAAAATGTCCAACATGCGGACAAATTTGAAATTTTTCATACGATACAACGTTACTGATGATCGAATGGCTTGAGTTCTTGTGTTAACTGAAAAGTCTTAAGGCAAAAGTCTACAACTTTATGTCGTTTATGGAATGACTAATTTTCAAAGTAGAAGCGTCCCATTACAAAGGAGAACTTTTTACTTGTCAAATTTCAAACGATAAAAGCTTCAACTGTGACGACTACCCAAATGGCGGGACTCTTTTATTATAGTATTAATTGAATTGAGGGAGACAATTTTCTATAAAATTTTGTAACCATTTTTATTTTGGAAAATTTATTGTATTTTAAGCCACAACTTACAAATTTTAATATTAGACGTTTTATAAATCGATTAACATAAATAATTTGACGTCAATTGGTAGGTCCCCTGTATTTCTCCAAAGAATAGCCTCATCAAATTCAGTGACGTGCCTAATTTTAAATTGTTTCAGACACTTTATTTAATGACAAAAAGTAGATTATTATTAGATTACTTAAAGTCCACAAAATACAATTTTTTGGCACTTCTTTACAAATTTGGAGTGTAGTAAAAAAGTCATCATTAAAAAAATTCAGAAATAATTTACTAAGCATATTTTTCCAACTGTCCTTGCTTAAATTCCAAGAAAGAATACACATATCAACCTAAAACATCGTACCAATTTATGAATTCGTTCAATTGAAGGTGAATTCCAATTAATTGTTTATTAAAGTTCAAAAAACTTGCAGTTTTTTAAAAAAACTTTTTGAAACTGATCTTGTAAACATTTCATCTGGAAATTGGAATTAATGGCCAAAAAATTCCTTTCTTATTATATTTCGAAATAAAACAACAACATGCTAAGGCTTTAATTTCGTTACGAAAACGGCACAAAACTAAAGTTGAATAAGTTTTTGAGTTTTAAGGTTAATTATTTTTTGAAATTTTTGACGAAACTTCTTGCACAAAGTAATCAAACCCTTTCGTTGACTTAAATGGGGAAAAATATTGTGTTGCTTGTTGAAGTTGTGTGGTTTCAATCTCTTTGTTGTATCAACTCTTTCAAGTACTTTAAAATCCTTTAAAATGAAATTTATAAAATTAATCTATACATATAAAAGAAAGTCGTAAATAGGACAAGGTTTGTGTAATATAAAAATAACAAAAAAATAGCGCACCATGGCTCATTTTTGTCTTTGTACTATTGAACACTGTACTATGTCAAATAGTATATTAAAAAATGTTTTTTCCTTCTCGAAAGAGTTGGTAAAATTTTTAAGACTGTATTGGGTAATCTTTAGATCTACTGAACCGATTTTTAAAATTCTTTTACCAATAGAAAGCTAAATACGTTATTTGTGAGTAACATAGGCTATATATTGGTGATAAATTGGATATGGAAAGAAGCAGAAAATAGTGCTTCAAGATTGTGTTTAAGAGAAATACAAGGTAAACATAGTGAACAAAATATAAGGTCCATTTATAAGTTTTTATGCTGGATTGGAGCTGGAATCTTTATGCCATCTATTCTGTAAAGGCTTTTTGAATCCACAAATCTAATCATATAAGCTGCTACTGTTCATGGTCCTATGATGTGGTTCTGTATGTGAAGAGAAAAGATCTAGGAGACGCTTTTATTTTGTAAACTAAAAATTAATGGCGTTTCCAGATTTTCAAAAGTCATTAATCGAATTGAGATTAAAAATTGAGCTCATTGGTTAAGTTATGAATGCCAAAACCTTATTAGAACCTGGATATGAAGATTTAAAGTAACTTCTGTCATACAATTTAAAAAACAGGGCAGAACAACGTATGCGGGGTCAGCTAGTTTTTAAATAAAAGAATAAGAATCTTTTGACAAAAAATTTTAGAAATCCTTAGATTCACCTGTTATCAGTTTGTTTTCAAGACAAAAGCTTATTGAAGAAAATGTGGCTGTAGATCGAAATTTGAAAACAGACTTTTAAAAGAGGAACCGGTCACATTCAGACCTTCGAATTAAGTTTTAAAGAAACTATAAAGTGACAGCAAAAATTAACCCCTTTTAAAATTATTAATTTAAGTACAGTTAAACAGTTAGCAACGTATTCTCCTGAAAAAATGCTTCGAACTTCTCCGAATTTATTCTTAAAACAAAAAATAAAACCCCAACTGAAATTCATACGACCGAACTTTATTCTGCCTGAATTTATCTACCGTAGGCCAAAAAGAGACACTCTTCCACATCATCCATGCTCCCAAGCACAACCAACCTTCATATTTTATTCAACCAGCACTCTTCCAGTCTTATTGCCTACACAACCTACAACACTTGACCCAAGCAAACAATGAAATTCACAAAATGAAAACAAACGAAAGAAAAAATAAAATAAAAACAGCTAACATTCAGACACTAATTTGATCCGATAATAATCCCGCCAAAGGGCATGAATTGTAATTTCCGTTTTCGCGGAATTAACTGTCGGCTTGGTGTACTCGGATTTGTTTTATGAGCCAACCACACAATCAAAGGCACGGGAAACAGGTCGTCCGCCCGTCATGTCAGCCGCCATACACCAGGACCAAGACCATAGGCAGGCAATACCTACCTATTTCTGTTCCTCCTTTCACTCTTCCTTCCAGGCCCATCGACCACTTGGGAACTGAAAACAAGCGGCTACCAACCATGAAACCTTTGTGTGTGCCATATTTGCTGCTGCTCGTTGCGATTCGGCCGACCGACCTTAGATTTAGCTTCGCTCTGTAGCCGGCCGGCTACCTTATTACCTTTAAGCACTTTCTTTGTGTGGGTATGTGTCGGCCGTGGTCGACACACCGCACACACACACTCAAAAATGGAATACGAGCGGGCTAAGACTCAGAGCTCAGGGCTCCAACTCAGATCAGACCAAAAGAAGGATGTGTACTGGAAGTCTATTAGTATTTCACTGTCGTCCTTTTATTTCCACTCTGTCGCACTGCTGCTGGCTGGCAAGCAGTCTTCTGCTGGTATCTGGATCCGGTCGGTATACATATACATATGTAACGTTTACATGATTTGGAAGCAACGGCAACGGACACAGAGAGGGACAGGGCAGAAGCGTATACTCGTATTCTTGAAAGTTCGTTGCTTTGCATAAATTGTCCTTTGCAACATTCTTCTGGCGCTCGCTCCTGTCCCAATCCCAAGCCCAACTCCTGGTCCTGTCTCTGTCCCTGTCTCTACTCCTGTCCCTGATAGCCAGTGTTCATTTGTGTATTTTCACATTTGTACTAGTGGTTATGACATTGACGCCAGAGGGCAGGTAGATCGGTAGGTAGGTTATGTGCCAAGAACACATCTCACAGAATATTCCACATCAGGAATTTCTGAAGCATGATGATTTCAATAATGCAGCGAAAAAGGGCCATAAATGCCTGCCAGGCATATTATCCAGCATATTCGAAGCATGTTGGTAGGGACACAGGAACACACACACACACACACACAGACACACACAAAGCCCACCACCCATGAGCTGTGTAAGTGGAAGTGTGTGCTTATCCTTCACGTTCACAGGACATACCCATCAACAGAGAGGATAATATTTTCCGAGAATGAATTGGCTAGAAAATGTTGAAGAGGGATCATATCGTAAATCCTGTCAGAGGTTGTTTTGCAATATGCCACTTAACAGGATATGCCCTCACGCACTCATCATCATCATCATCATCATTTTCATCATCATATTGTGTGTGTGCTCTGGAGCGAATTTTTTAATTTTTTTGGCAGCGGAAAATTGCTTTTTCACATTTTATCTTCACTTCGTATGAAGTCTGGCATGCGAGTTGCGAGTTGGAACTTTGGAAGGTAGGTACTGGAGTGAATTGTTGATGATGTGTTGAGTCGAAAGTTTTGTTGGAAGAGCCTATGGCAGAGATCGAGATGGTAATGTGGATATGAATTGTGCAAAAAGGTAGAAAAACCAGATACCTTTTTGGTGACTGTACAACGACGACGACTACGACGACGAACGAGGACGTAGGTACGAGTACCTTCATAAAGTAGACCAGTTGACTTCAAACAAAACAAGAGTTGATTTTAAATTTGATTCTTTGAACTTCAGTTACAAATAGTTTGGCCTTTGGGGAGAATTTCGACCTTTTTATTTTTGAAATAAATTTATCAAGGACTCAAATGTGGTTAAAGAGAAAGACAAAAAGAAAGTCCTTAATTTTCTAGGGAAATAATTACACTTGTCGAATTTCAACAGTCTTTTTTTAACTGGGAAAGCAAGAACAATTCGACAACTTTACTAGGATCACTGTTTTATGAGTCACGTTTGACAGCATCAAACTTTAACTAACTTGAAGCTGAAAACAAAAAATGTTTGCTGTAAAAGTTGAAGAAGATTTGTCAAGGCATAAAGGGTCTAGAAAAGCCACAAAGGTGATATTTTGGTGTTTGAAAACTTCTGCGTCAGGCTTGAAGGTACTCGTATAACCGATAAAGCCAAAATTTTGCGTTTTGAAAGTGTCAGGCGAACTTTTTCGTGTCAAAAAATGATATCCACCTGCAATTGAGGAAGAGACTTAAAACTGACAAGTCATTTAAAGCTTCAAAACACCGAATATTTGGATTGATACGCTGAAGTGCGTTTGTAAAGGTTCTGAGTATTGGATGCGCCTGACAGACGTCTTGAGACGCTAACAAAAATATAAATTTTTGACTTTTGACGCAATCAAGGCTGGCAACGAGTGGAAAGCCAACGAGACTTTTGATTGTCTCATTTCGAGCTTGTCAAAATAGAGAAATGTCAAAATTGTTTTGGTATTGGTCTCGTATAATTGAGTTTTGTTTCAGTCTCGAGTTGTTTTTCGTAAATAGATATTTGTGTTGTTTTATCTTGTCTCAAGCTTTCGAACAATTTTAATATTTGCTTAAAAATAACACTCTCTTTTCTGAAACAACAAATTAAAAGATTGTCAACTTTTCAGACATTTTTTATATCCTTGTTGTACAATTTTTGACAGTTTCGGTATAGTAAATCGTTCCAAATGTCACTCAAGTTTTAAAATTGACTTTTTAGATTAAAATATTTTATAAATCAATATCATTCAGATTTTTATAAAATGTCCATAATTGAAAATCAAAAACTTACAGTTTGACTGATTTCATCCATAAAATTATAATAACTGGCTAAAACTACAAAATTAGTCTGGAAAAATTTCTTTCTAGAACTGTACATTCTCGTCTTGAATAGATACACTTTGAGAACTGGAAATAAACTCATAAATTAAATTATCATAATTTCGTCCTTTAAAATAAGTTGTCCCACATTATTCCATTTTTAGTCCTTTACTTTATAGCTCTTTAATGACCATTGATTCTACCGTTGTGTCTCATTCCAGCAAACAAAAATTAAAAAGAAAAAGGTAAAGGTCCTTAAATAGAACCCTATGGCATATCACTTATTGTAAGAAAGCCTAAATAAGTAAGTGTAATTTGAAACAGAGTAAAAAGTAAAGGGAATTAATTGAAGAAAAAAAGAAGAAGATGAAGACGAGGAGAAATAGTATCAATTTCTCTCTGATTATTATTATTAGGATTTAAGAAAATAGATATCAATAAATTTTAGCAATATTATAAAATCAATTATCTTACTCAACCAAACTATGTCAAACATATCTGAAAAAAAGAAAACAGAAAAATTATATTAAAGAACAAGTTAAGAATTAAAAGGTATGTAAGCAAAAAAATAAATGAATATTAAAATAAAAAAATCATATAAAAACCAATTTAAATGTCGATATTTAAGTATGTACAGTATTTTACGGAAATAAGTAACATTCCTATAAGAAAAACTCGCTTATAAGAAACACAACCAAAAACTCAGTGTCTTTTCTTTATAATTATTTCCTATTGAAAGTAATCGTATATAAAAAACTCGCCTATAAGAAAAACACTTTTATAAGAAACACATTTTTACGCATCAATATCAATTTTTAGAATAAAAAAGAAGTGCTAAAAAAATTTCTTCATCAAAAAACATTTGTCAAAACTTTTTGTTTACTCATCCTTGTAATACCACCGTTAATGACAGCTTTCCACTTTCCAATGAAATGACAGCAGCAGTTTTGGAAAGACATTTCGATTAACAAGTGACTTGTTGCTTGTACATAAACAATATCTCATTGTATACATTGATTTTATACCATAAATATAGAAGGATATAAGAAGGAAATTTCTTAGATTTTAAGACTTTCTTATAACCGTTTTGTACTGTCAATGGAGGGTTAGTGATTAAAATAAAAGTAATTCAAAAGTCGTAGAATTTCTATATAATATCTAATGTCAATATCAAATTTTTAATAAACTCAAAAGTGCTATTAAATGCATAATCTGAATATTTCCGTTATAAAGTCATTTTCACCCGATTATTCAAAACCGAATTCGGTGCCACTTCAAAGAGCACAAAATTCTTCAAGTCAAAGTGACAATAAAAAACACCAAAGACAAAAGCATCAGAAGCGCAAAGAGGGGATGCAAACCAAAAAAAAAAAGAAGAAGAGTCGTAAATTTTATCAATTTACGCGATAACAAAAGATTACTACTTCATAAAGTGGTAATTTATCTTTTTGTACCATTTACCAATTACATTCTTGAACATTCGATACAATATACATATTCCTCATTTCGAGTACAGGGACGGTGATAGGCGATGGGGGTAAGTGGGTAGATTGGATTTTTCTTATTTTCCCTCCAAAGCGGCCCTGAGAGAATATACACGCTCACATACATATATTTATGTAGTCACTTCGTTTTAGCACTGCCGATTTGTACGAGTATGTGAGCCATACATATACTGGCTGGTTTGGTTGTATAATAGGTATAGTCTCCCTGGAAATAAATCAAGACGTTATTACTTCCCCCACATTAAGCTGCCGACAGCTCATTTAATGGCATGTGCTTAATGCTCGAAACAACTCCACTCCACTGCATTCCCTTTTTGCCCTCACAAAATTCATACATTGTGTACATGAGTGTGTAGGAACATTCTTCCTCTCGTCGTCGGTCGTCCCGCATCCGTTTCCGTTTCACACAGCAATCGACCCGAGAGATGCTTTATTTTTTTGTTTCCTTTAACTTCACACACTGTCAGTGCTGGGATAGGGTTACCGTTGAAATTTTTGAAACAATATTCAACTTTTCTATAAATGGTTTGAAAAATTCGAAATGGCCAAATAACACTCTGTTTACTCCAACCAATGCATTAACCAGTTCAGAATCTTTTAGCAAGCTAATGGCGCACGCTAGTCCCAAACAGTTTCTTTTTTTCTAAGTAAAAACTTTTCTGTGAGATTAACTTCACAACGTGTATATACAATACTGCATGTGGAAATTTGACTACGGGGAAAGACGTTATATGACAAATTGAAATTTTGAACAAACCACTCCATCTTGGTCCTTAAAAAATGACAGTTTTCAAAGAAGGATAAGAACATTTCGGTGCAGCGGACAATTATTATTTTCCAGGGTTTTCGTCCAGTAGAAACTAGAGGAAATAAAAAAAAAAGACTCTCAACTAGAGCTGGGCTGAACTCACAGCCTTTAGATTAGCAAATCTTTCATTTTGAACAATTTTGACGTATCTGACTTTTTTACCACCCCAGGCGAAGTAGTCCTTCTTCCAATTAACAAATCAACATTTGCAAATGTCACAACAAATAACCATTGCAGCGGTGGCAACCCTATGACTTTCTAGATTTAAATTTATGAATTGCCATTCTCTCCGCTTATGGTATGGTGTTTTGGTGAATTTGATGGAATTGAAAACATTTATGCAGAAAATATGTTACCCGCCATGTGTCCTGCCTGCTCCTGGTGGTGGCTATAATGGTATTAAATGTGGATGGCGGTCGTCCGTGGTGAATTGTAATTGTGGCGAGACGAAACGGAACGCAGCAAGACGACAACATCATGGCTTAGTTGGCAAGGCGGCTTTTAATCCTTGTGCCGCTATTGGTTTTGTACGTGTAACAGAATAATCAATCCTCCAGGAAGGAATATGCCAAAGTTTATACTCGCAGTGATGACGTTGCTGCTGTGCTGATGATGGAGATGGCGGAATGGGAATGGGGGTGGGGAAGTGGCTTCTATGTGTAGTGCTGCGGGGCTGGTGTTTCAAAAACCCGACTCGGTGTGGCGGGAAATGTCGACAAGATATTTGCAATAAATCTAACAAATGTGACCTCGATAAAAAGATATACTTTTTGTGGGTGGATGTGATTTTGTTGTTGTTGTTGGTGTTTCAATTGTTGGAGGTGGTGGTGTCGATGTTTCCGATTGTTTCTTTGGAATTTTCCGTATAGGAAGGTACTTAATAAATTATTCGATATCGTGATATAAATGTTCTTTTCTTTTGTATTTAGGGAGAGACAAGGATAATATTGAATTTTATCGTGTCGTCGTCGTGCGTCGTCGGTCGTCGCGTGCGTCATCGCAGGGAGAACTTTTCTTTTGTGTTTGATGAGGTGGTAAATTGATAAAGACCTTAAACTTTGGTATTGGTCATTTCCTGAGTGGTTTTTCTTTTCGGTTACAATAAAAAAGGGAAAAATATTTGTAATGTTGAAAATGCTCATTTGAAAATACGAAATCGAGTTGTGGGCTTCGGGATCCAAGAATTCACGTAGAAAAGTCAAGATCAAGCTGGCCAATCGACGACGATTGGGCTATTTACCCATTCCTATGGACTTTCCACTCGGCATTGAAGTTAGGCTTATCTTACTTTTGCCTTAATTTACATATGATCCATGATATACGTTTACAAAACTTCGACTTGAGTTGAAGAATCGATTTCCTTGTTGGACCAAACTTCTCCTGGACTAGGACCGGTTTACCTTAACGACATTTCATTATTGAAACGATTTTTCAATCCAAATTTTTTGGCAACTTTCGAGGAAAGTGTTTATTGGACTCAAGTATGTGCAAGTTTTTATTTCAAATTAAATAATTATATGCCCCATCAAGAATTTCAATTAAGTCTCACCTTGTTCCATTAAATAAATTATATTTTTAAAACAAAAAATCCAATCTCATAATAATGGCGCGAATATCAATGTATGTAATTAATTTCAAGCCATCACACTTAAAGTTGTCTCCTTTTGTTATTAACACAACTCCAACTTAATTGTTATTGAGTGAAAGTCAATAAATTGATTCCATCAAAATACCAAACTCAACACTTGACTCCGTTTTGGTTTCGTGTTGATTTCAATTGAACATCAGTAGGACCATCATCATCACCACCGTCCACCGCACATAACCATCACCAGAATTATTATCATCATCACTATCGCCAGCCATCAGGTATCCGGCCAACAGCAGCAAAAGCAAGCATTTAAGTCAACTCATAATACCTTTATCAAGCATCTCCGCAATCAATTAATAACATTTTCTCCTTAATCAGTGCGTTGAAGCAAAATGAACATTTGAGTGGAATGATGATGCACCTTGAAGCTGGCTCTACTTGCTTTCATAAGTGCGCGCAAGAGACATTATTATAAAGGCCTCCATCATCAGTATGAACAACCAACATAACTCAATTGGCCAGGAGTTTTAAGTCTCTCTGCATGTTTGGTAGGGATTCAAGGTTGCCACTCTTTGAGTAACACAAAAGAGGTTCTCCCTAAAAAAAGCATTTAAATTCTCATCAATGTAACTTTAGGAAGGGAAAGTGGACTACAACAGGGTGAAATTCACGCTCCACAATTCTTAACCTCAATAATTATTTTGTTATATTAAAAAAAAACTTAAATTTTTAACTTCTTTAAACCAAAATTTTCACAATTAATACTCAAAATATTTCGGGCGAAACATTGTGAAAACTAAAAAACAGTGAATTAAATGGAAGAATCGTGGGAAACATAAAATCAGTACAAATATTTCGGCGTGAAATTGTTTACATTCCACGTATACTTTTCTTCCTAGAATTTGCTATTCAATAAAAACAGTATATATTTACATCCCTTTTCAAATTCTCACACAAAATATCACGTGAAAACTTAATGGAACATATTCATTTTAGTGAAATTTAAAATAAAAATACGGTTTGTATTAAAGGTATTCTAACAAAATGAAAAGTGGTAACCAAGCAAAGGCAAATGTGTTCACTTCGCATGCATGGATGTGTTGAAGGAAAACGAATATACCGACCGACCGACGACGACGACAATGTCGCCGGCAGATCGTAATCGCGTCCACGTCAATTTTCGTGGCCGACACATCGATCAACGTGGTCAGAAAATTTGTAGACATTATGAGCGCATATCAATCAAGTGTCGTCGTCAGCGTCAGCTTCAGCGTCAACGTCGTCGTTGTCGGATTCATTTAGATTGGAATCGCGCATAGCACTTGGCACATACATAATCACCCATCAGGCAGGCAAACCCTCCTCCCCCCAAGAGCATATACAGCTATGTATATGAAAATAAGAAAAAACAGTTCATTAATCACTCTTAATGGTTAGAGTTGTATTATATGGAGTGAGTGCACTTAATTAGGTGCTCCCGAGAGCATGTATCCATCCGGCAAAAACATATAGAGTGTAATCAATGGCGGCTGCGAAGACCGAGGACAACCGACAACGAGAATGGATGAGTGGTACTTACAAACATTTTGCATTTGGATGTTTTTTGGTGTCAGTCTTCCTTTTCAGTGTCGTTTTCGTTGACGCGCTGTTGTCATCTATAATAAACGGATGTTGTAAAAAACATCACATTAATTGGAAAAGGTGACACGGTTATAAAGGGTAAAGCCTTTATAGTCAACCATGCTAAGTTCTTTCCACTCTCGAGCTGGAGAAGGTAAAATGTTCCTAACTTTGTTATATGTTTGCATATTATATGGTTGGGTGGAGGATTTTAGCAAGGCTGAGTTTTGGAAAAACATCTGAGCTCGAGCTTTTTTGATTTTAAAAAGAGCCCTCAAAAATATACATTGTAATTGTAATTGTATTTGTAATTGTAATTGTAATTGTAATTGTAATTGTAAGTGTAATTGTAAGCGTAATTGTCATTGTCATTGTCATTGTCATTGTCATTGTCATTGTCATTGTCATTGTCATTGTCATTGTCATTGTCATTGTCATTGTCATTGTCATTGTCATTGTCATTGTAATTGTCATTGTAATTGTAATTGTAATTGTAATTGTAATTGTAATTGTAATTGTAATTGTAATTGTAATTGTAATTGTAATTGTAATTGTAATTGTAATTGTAATTGTAATTGTAATTGTAATTGTAATTGTAATTGTAATTGTAATTGTAATTGTAATTGTAATTGTAATTGTAATTGTAATTGTAATTGTAATTGTAATTGTAATTGTAATTGTAATTGTAATTGTAATTGTAATTGTAATTGTAATTGTAATTGTAATTGTAATTGTAATTGTAATTGTAATTGTAATTGTAAATGTAATTGTAATTGTAATTGTAATTGTAATTGTAATTGTAATTGTAATTGTAATGGTAATGGTAATGGTAATGGTAATGGTAATGGTAATGGGAATTGTCATTGTCATTGTCATTGTCATTGTCATTGTCATTGTCATTGTCATTGTCATTGTCATTGTCATTGTCATTGTCATTGTCATTGTCATTGTCATTGTCATTGTCATTGTCATTGTCATTGTCATTGTCATTGTCATTGTCATTGTCATTGTCATTGTCATTGTCATTGTCATTGTCATTGCCATTGCCATTGTACATATTTCAAGTAATAATGTTCTAAAAATGTAGAATTCTAGAAAATTCAACAATGCTGCAAAAACTCATCCTATCATTTATAAAAGTGTTAACTTTTTTTCTTGGAACAGTAGCTTTCCATTGAGAGGCTCGTCTCTTTTAAATCTAAGACAGTCAAATTCCAAAAAGTGGCAACCCTGCAAATTTACCCTCATGTTGCCTTAAATTCTTACAAATCCTCTGAACTACCGCTTTCTTTTTCGATCAGGCATTATGGATCAGAAGCAAAAAATAATAAAAGTGGCAACCCTTAAATAATATACATATATTGTTTTAATCTTTTAACATGTCCTTCGATTTTTTAGTAACAAACTTTCTTACCGAAAAAAGTAAAATAACAAATTCAATACCCCATCTGCATAAATCCTATCAGTCTATCACTGTCCTCATGTCCGTCATTTGAAAGGTAGCACATGGTTCCTCATTTGAAAAAAAAATATCTCTCCTTAATAAAAAAAAACAATGATTTGTAGCAATTGCAATAATTCATTACAAAACTTGATCGTATAATAAATATTTCATGGCTTGATGACAATTTAATTTTGTTACTTCGAAATGCGTTTGCGTGAAGCAGATCAAATTAATTTTATTGCCAATATTCGTATGCACACGTATGAATTGTGTAATAACAGAAAAAAATCGAACACTATGAACTGCATTCCCTGAAGCAACCCCTACCCTCTATACCCTATATCAAATGAGGAAAAAAAATTTATTGCAATAGTTACAATACGAGTATCTGCGTATTTCAAGGATACTCGAGGAGTAGGTATTTCGATACGAATGTGCGTATCTTTGCAGGGAGAGAAGACTGAAAAAAAAAAACCCGAAACAAGGGGGAAACCAAATTCAACATCCATTATAACGAAAATATACATGACGACGAGGACGACGAATGGTAATTTATAACCCAGTTACAATCCCCCAGAGGTGTATACAGCGGCGCTGAGCTTCAAACCTCTGGAGATCCTACAATAGCTCGGGCGATACAGACACACAGATACTCGTTATCCTTCTCCCTTTTCTCCTGGTTAAGGTACGAGTTGGATATTCTTGTTGTTTTGGTAATAAATTGCCATGCAATAACATTTTTTTCACTTATACTCATACGTATTATTTTCATCCGGGAGATCCATAAATTTACGTGTGTTCCTTTAAATTCACATCCACGAACACACAGACACACACAAACTGGAAAATAACAACAACTTCTGCCTGGATTAAAAAATATTGCTTCTTTGGCAACCCCTGGTGGATAATAAAAAAAAGAAAAAAACGAAAATTCTGAAGCATAGTGAAAGTATGTATGTATGTATATCCTCATCCAGTTCGAAAAGGATATCTCTTCTGCTGATTCTGCTCTACTGATATCCTTTGCTTTATATCTCTCTTGGTTCCGATATTCTACGTATACACTGATGGAGAAAGACTGGAGGGAGCGGATATAGAGAGACAGGCCTGTGGCCCTATAAATAAATGCAAAAAAGTGAGTGATGGCACTATAAATATTCCAACATAAAGAGGACACTTAAGCTCGAAATTACTTCAGCTGGGTTTTTAATGAGATCACCAGGGGCTGATATCCTGTCAATTTTTAAAATCTATTTCATTTCTTTCGATACTCGTGTTGGTATATAGTATGTGGAACGCCATGTGGATGTTATTCTATTGGGATGAATATTTATCCAAGTTAAGTGTCCTTTTCTTTTGAATGAGTTTTTATGGTTTTGTTTTTCACAACGGAAAATATACGGGAGTTGAAAAGATTAGGGTCTCTAATTTCACAGAGCGATATTGGAGTAAGACCTGAAATTCATCTATGCAAAAGTTGGGTCCATGAGTTTTAAAGCATCACTGACTTAAACTTAAAAAGTATACAGAGATAACATTTTCATGTCCATAAGTACTAACGTATCAGCAGGACACTAGAGTAGTCTAGAGCAGGATCTTAGGGAAAAGTTCGAAGAAGTTTAATAGGGGTTACTTTTGAGGAACTGTATGACATGACCTGGAATTATAGTAGACTGCCCTTATACTTATATCCGGGAAACGATATCAATGGGAGTTTTTTTTTTAATTCTATTGAGAAAAGAACATCATCAAGACCCAAGATCAAAGATCAATTAGGCCAAGGCAAAGTGATA
This sequence comes from Scaeva pyrastri, assembly GCA_905146935.1. Lineage (NCBI taxonomy): Eukaryota > Metazoa > Arthropoda > Insecta > Diptera > Syrphidae > Scaeva > Scaeva pyrastri. The sequence continues at coordinate 41,817,241 of LR989927.1, read as the reverse complement.
GTCAGCTTAGAACGACACAAAACATTGACAAAACGTCACCAAAAATAGAAACCAACGTTTTGAATGGCGAATGGACAATATTTAGTCTGGGTGGGGTAACCTTTTAAATCCATCTGTGAGGATTTGTGAAACAGGACCACAACCAAATACTTGGAATTGATTTTAATTCGATAGGAACTCAACAGAAAAGTGGAAAACCGATCTATCAATTCTCATATTGGGGGACTCTGCTCCTACATATTCCACAGTTGCGCGCTGGGCAAAGGAGTTCAAGCTGGGTAGAACATTCACAGAAGATGAGCATCGCGAGTGACGCCCATCCACATCCCTTACTGCAGACAACGTCAAAAATGTCGAAGATATCGTATTGGCAGATCGAAGAGTTACCATAAGACATGTAGCCAATATTAAGGGCTATTACTACGCAGACCAATTAACAGAAGAGAAGATTGCGGGGGGCCATCAAAGAAAAAAGACGAGGCAAACTCCGAGCTAGAGTTTTGTTTCACCAAGACAACGCACCTGCTCACAAAGCTGCCGCGACTTTGCGATGGCTGCCATTCAAGAAGCGGGATTCGAATTGCTACAACACCCACCCTATTCGCCAGACCTGGCTCCCAGTGACTTGTACCACTTTCTTCGGCTCAAGGACCACCTCCGAGGCAAAAAACGACGATAGGGAAGTGATTGCTGCTGCTGTAGAAGCGATTTTGGAATATCAGGACAAAGATTTTATTTAAAGGGAATATTGGATTTAGAAAAAAGATGGACTAAATGTTGAGACTACGTAGACAAATATTCTTTGTATTTATTTATTTCATATTGATTTATCATTACTTTTGAATCACCCCTTATGTCCTACCAATAGAATGTTAACCTAAAGAAAGGTCAGCAGTACCCTATAGACTTCCTGAAACTAATTTGAGAAACTCCTTGTGTTACCTAAATCTGATGTCCTCTGCAGTTTTAAGCACCTTTTCCAAATATCACTTTGAAGCTCGATGGTAGATCTTAAATCATTTTAATCGGTGCACTTCTATTTCTACTATCACTATCCTCGAACTCCATATTCGAACAGTATACTCGTAGTTGTACATAGAATGTAAATCATTTCGAGATATAATAAAGCTTTTGTCCCTCTTAAGGACTAAATAATATCTATTCAGTTATCTCAACTGCAATTTAATGACCGCAATAACTTACATAGATACACTCTCTGTTTCACCCCTTTCGTATTCTATAGATTTCTATTTGCAAACATGTGTGTTTCGACCAAAAAACTCATTAAATTCACCACCTCCCACCCACCAAACCACACATTTTACAACAACAACAAAACAAAAATGACCAACAAAAGCAACCATTCCATAACCGATTGACCTCATAAATTCCACACGATAATCCATCCTTTCGGAATCGCCATAAAACAAAAACACAACAGAAAATACAAAAAAAAATAAGTACAATATTTCTCGTATGTTGTGGTGGCCAGGGGGTCATTTCCATCAGCCATTTATCCGCAACAAAATACTAACAACATTTTGTTGACCCTTTTTTTTTTTGCTGCCCTCCTATGGACCTACACACAGGGCGCAATCCTGTCTCACCCATAATACATATGGGGGAGGGTGAAAGCGGAGCAAAATGATATATCGACAAATTTATGAACCCATAACGACATGATGTACGATTGTGGTGTTCCAGCCAAAAATGCTTTATCTACATAAATATACTCCGGGATAACCCCACATTCACACACCCCATGTACATCCCACATCGTACAGCATGCGTTGCGTAGGTGTCTACGAGTGTTTGGGAGTCTCATAATGGGGAAAAGGACACTGTAAAACTGTAATTTCTTACCCCCTTCATTTTGGATATTTCGAGCACGTTTTTCTATAACTTCCATTTTGAGGTCTTTAGTCATAATCAATAGACGACTTCTGGAAAAGATAATTTTTATACCTACCCTCCAACTCCCAATAAATCAGGATCAATTCAAAGGGAAAAAAAAGGTCACTCAAGCTTTTCGGACACACATTTTTATTTTTCATTTGGTCCTTATGGTCCTCCTCATTCATTTCGAAATATGTCGTGTATCCTTTTCACAGTTCAACTTCAACAAAGCGAAGGAAGCCAAAATTCAAGACGACCATGGAACTCGCTATTGACTGTCTTTTTGGGCTTCTCCTGGATGTTTTCTTGTTGGACAAAAGACATTTGGCACATTTGTTATTTTTGTCTTCATATACATACAAACATTTTTTTTTGAAATCTGATTTCAAGGGAAAGGACCTGCCCTGTAAGCAATGAATGATTTATGAGGTCCTGTCTAACCCTTGTATATTCATGCGACAGGAGTTTCTGATTTTCTCTGTCCTGCCGCTCTTTATTCCCGCATCAAGGATAATATTTATCTTGCAGCTCGAGATGAGGTACTTTATTCGAAACATAAGCTCAGTGGACACATCGCATATAAGGGGCAGAAGAAGAAAAGTCAAAAAAAGGAAAAGAAACAAAAACAGAAAGCAATGGCAGGAAGGAAGGAAGGAAGGAAGCAACGAGTTGATGGCGTTTGTTCATAGTAAATTGTGAAATCCAAAAGGGCCATAAGTCTTTTCATGTTTCATGAACAAATTGTCATCTCCTTGTGAATTGAAAGAAAAGGAAACCCCAAGGGTTTTCTTGGTCTTGTCTTCAGTTGAAGTTAGACTTACAAATTGTAGATAGCTAGGTACGCTTTCCTTTTCTTTTTCCTCTTGGTCTTGGTCTTTTTTGTCCAAATATCCGACATTGTCGTTGACATCATTGCTTTTTGAATTATTATTGTCTTTAGATACTGAGTTAAAGGACTTTGACGTCTTTTGAACTCGAAAAACACATTGTACATATTGTAGGTGTGGTGTAAAAGGGGAAGTGCAATTTCTGTCAAATAAAACTATTCCCACTGGTGGTGTTCACAAATTGCAGGTGAATAATTAAAGTGTTATGTGTTCTTTATCCCAAAAAACATGAATCTTTATCATGTTGTCCTGGACAATTTGGCCATTAAAACAAGAAGTTATACATAAATGTATATCGATATAAAGATAAAATATTAACATAACTATTTAGCTTGAGATAATTCTAGCCTTGTCACAATAACTTTTGATGGAGGGTCAAATAGTCAAGAGCAAGTTCTTCACCTCAAAATGCCAATTTTTTTGAGAAAATGCGAGCATTCGATTTAGGTTTGATTCTTTTTATATAACAAAAGACTTCTGAGAATTTCTGACCATTCAATTCATTATTTTCCTAGAAAAAGCGAAACAACTTAATTCGTCTTAGCTCCTCTTCACTTTACATATACACTTATCTTCAGCCAAATTTGATCAACCTAGGTCATTCTTACACATTCTGAGTCATTCTCAGTCCTTCTCAGTCGTGCTCAGTCACCCTGAGTCAGCTTCAGACTCTCTCAGTCATTATGAGTCATTCTCAGTCCCTCGCAGTCATTCTCAGTCATTCTCAGTCATTATCAGTCCTTCTCAGTCCTTCTCAGTCATCTTCAGTCATTATCAGTCATTCACTGTCATTCTCAGTCATTCTCAGTCATTCTCAGTCATCCTCAGTCATCCTCAGTCATTATCAGTCATCCTCAGTCATTATCAGTCATTATCAGTCATTCTCAGTCATTTTCAGTCCATCTTCAGACTCTCTCAGTCATTCCTATAGTAATTCTCAGTCCTTCTCAGCCATCCTCAGTCATTATCAGTCATTCACTGTCATTCTCAGACATTTTCAGTCAATCTTATGACTCTCTCAGTCATTCCTAGTCATTCTCAGTCCTTCTCAGTCATTCTCAGTCATTTTCAGTCCATCTTCAGACTCTCTCAGTCATTCCTATAGTAATTCTCAGTCCATCTCAGTCATCCTCAGTCATTATCAGTCATTATCAGTCATTCACTGTCAATCTCATTCATTTTCAGTCATTCTCAGTCCATCTTTAGACTCTCTCAGTCATTCCTATAGTCATTCTCAGTCCTTCTCAGTCATCCTCAGTCATCCTCAGTCATTATCAGTCATTCTCAGTCATTCTCAGTCATTATCAGTCATTATCAGTCATTCTCAGTCCTTCTCAGTCATCCTCAATCATTCTCAGTCATTCTCAGTCCTTCTCAGTCATTATCAATCATTTTCAGTCCATCTTCTGACTCTCTTAGTCATTCCTAGTCATTCTCAGTCCTTCTGAGTCATTATCAGTCGCTCTCAATCATCCTTAAACATCTCAGTCATCAATCATCATCAAAAGTTGGGAAAAAACTAAAAACTGGCAAAACTGTTAATCAGTTTTCGTGCGGATATTGAGATCAATAAGCGACCAGGTTGCCAAATTTCTTCGTTAACTTCAAAAGACCCATTTTCAGGTTAGTATTTTATCAAGTTTCGCATTGATGTTTATCATTTTTAGGGGATAATCAGAAATCAAACAAAAAATAGCATAAAATTGCTCATATGTCATATGAAAAGTTTAACGAATTCAAAATTAAAAAGTAAAAAAGTGTTCAAAGGTCAACTCCCCTAAATCCATTCCAACATAATACATAAAGCACATTACTATTCACCACATATTTTAGTATAATTTCTTAGACAAAAAAAAATAAAGAAAAAAGAGAAACCCATTAGCCGCACGAGATTGCCACGGAATATTTCCATTTTTAACTACCAACATTAAATTAAAAAAAAAATGAATTAAGAAATTTGCATTTAAACTTTATGGCCTTTATTTCGTTTTTTGTTTTCTTTTTTTTTTTTTAGAAACGAAACACGGCAGCGCATCCCATAAATTTTATACTATTTTAAATAAATAATTGGTAATTTTAAAATTTACTATATACTTAAAGTTATCAAACCAATATAATAAGTAATTCATTTGGTTTTAATGGATTTTTTGTGTAGGTTTTTTGAGATAAGGAAACTTTTTTTTAACTCGTTCTTGTGGTTTAACGAGCAAAGTAGTGCTAGACATTTTTTAAAAAATTATAAATCAAATCATTTAAGACGATGAACTTTTTCGCGAGATTTTTTAAACTTTTTTTTTTAATTTGCATATTTGTTTATTTTTGGTCAATTTTAATTTGAATGTGACAAATTGTAATCTCGACTGATTGTCTGAAATTTAAATTTATTGTGCTTTTTAAAAATATTGTCTGCGATCTAATAAATAAGGATTTTTTTTTTTGAAACTAGAATGAAACCAAAAAAAGTTATCTGTGGTTGAAAAAGAGTAAAATAATTTTTTGGAATAATTTTGCATTGATAAAAAGTTAAAGGGCAAGATGAATGTATAAAAGTTATTTAATTAAGCTCATAAGTATTTTGATATTGAAGACGATTTATGAAGATTCAAGAGTGTTTCAAGGTTGAAATTAATATTTGATTCACATTGGACTTTTTTTGAAACAAAATTCAGTGAATCCGAGTTTCTGAATCTGGATCATTCAAATGCGAAAACATTTTATTCAGAACTGACTCTGATTGTCTGATTCAATGTTGCATGATGTTGGATGCTGTCATTGAATTAAAAAAAAAAATAAGAAATTTTCGAAATCGGAGAATTTTCTATCGAGGTATCCGTTCCGATAAGCATTTCGCATAAATCTTCCCACAAAATACATCGCATTTCTTCGCTCAGCAATGCAATGCGATTAGGCAACAATTTTTGACAGCTACACTTTGAATTTCTTCAGAAGTTGTCCGATGAAAAATTATGCGGGATTTCTTCGGAAATTTAAATTTTTAAACTACAAAATTAAAAGTAAAATATTAAAACGAAAGCGATTGCTTGCTTCATTTTATTTATTTCCGCAACGGATACCTCGAAAGTAATCTGAGTTCCGATCGGAATTCACTTTCGTTTCTTAAATTTTCCGAACGAATACCTCGACAGGGCGGATTATGTCTCGCAACATTTTTAGCAATATTCACAAAGGATCTAGATCTAGAACATTTTGCTCGCATGATATATTTTTTTGCAATAACTAGTTTAGCATGATATTTAAAAAAAAACTGAAATAATTTTCGTGCAAATTTTTTGGTATCTCTATTTTGTCGTAATGCAAAGTCAAAAGTGATAAGGCAAAGTGCAAAGATGATTAAATGATTTGTGGAACACTTTGCACTCTCACTTTGCAGAAAGAGCAAAAAAAACAAAAACACTTATCACTAAAAAAATCAATTTGCTAAGTGCAAAGTTGATAAGTTTTTTGTGGAATACAGGGCCCTGGTATAAAAAACTTTTTTATTTGAATGACAGATATTTTTCAATGATACCTATATTAAGCAACTTGTCAAAAAAATTCCAATAAATGGTTTCAATGATGAAAACCAATGAACTGGTCCCTAATAAAGCAAACAACAAATAATTACATACATTATATATGTATGACATATGCACATATGTAAAGATACAATGACAATCACTAGGATGAGGCCACATATTTTTTAATCGATTTTCGTTCTTTATACCTGCTGGAAATTTCGTACCCATAAAAATTTACTACATTTGAGTAGGTAAATATTTTCTTTAAAAAAAGTAATAAAATTAAGGGGTTAAACAGAAAAGGCTGTTGGAATTTCCCTACATTAATTAAAGAGCTACTTAAAAACAGTATGAAAAAGTGCGTCACTTGGATGAGGCCACATGAAAAATCTTATAAAATATCAAAAAAATGAAAGAAATGTTAACAGTTTTTGGTTTTCAAACATTTATTTATTAAGTTTTTCTCAATTAATAATGAGTATGCCCCCCATTTTTCGATATGACCTCTATTAGACGGTTTGGAATGGAATCATAAAGTTTTTTTTAAATAGTCAAGTGAAATCTCGTCCCAGGCAATAGCTTCAATTAAGGAGTCCTTGTCTCAAATTGTCTACCGTCTTCATAAACTTTTCGAGATAGCCATGCCCATACGTTTTCGATTATGTTCAAGTCCGGTGATTAGGGTGGCCATGGCAAAAGCTCTACGTTTTCTGATAAAATCCAGCTTTTTACAACCCTGGAAGTGTGGATGGGGGCATTGTCTTGTTGGAAAATCCAAGGCAGAGGTCCAAAAATATTTTTCATCTTCGGAAATGACCGTTCCAACAAGCATTTGTAGCTGTTTCCGTTCATTGTTGTAGAAAGAAACTCCAATTCGATTTTGCCATAGTAGGTGATAGCTCCCCACACCATAACACCTGATGTACGACTGTGATGTCTTCCCAAAATTAGTTCCTCTTTTATTAAATCATGGAAATAAAAGTTGTAACCATCGGGGCCGTCAAGGTTAAACTTTTTTTCATCCGAAAAGACGACGTGTTTCCATTGACTGCTCATGTTCTGTTGCAAAGTTCATTAGCAGCTGCTTGTGTACTTGCTTTAGAACAGGTTTCTTTTTGAGTTTTCTTCTCTGGATAGTACCATCTTTTCTTATTATCCTTCGGACTGTCGAAATACTGGCTGATACTTCGCTTTTGGACCTTATTTTAGTAGCTGATTGAGTAGAATTTGAAGCAATACGTAAAATTAACCGCTTTTCTCGGGATGTTGCTTGGGCTGTGCGTTCTTTTTGGTTTTTTCCATAGTTTTGAGGATCAGCAAGATAGTTGTTTACAACTGTCTTACTTCTGTTCAGCTTCCTTGCTATTTCTCGGCTTGAGAGTCCCATTTCCTTGAAAGCATCGATTTGTCCTCTTTCTGCCACTGTCAACGTCTTTCCGGAACCCATTTGTAATTGAAATTTATTAAAAAGAGTTATTTGTAAAACGTTCTTAAATATTGCAACCAAAATTTTCAAAAAAATTACTGATGTGAACTTCTACAACGAAATATTCGCAATGGCCTCATCCTAGTGACGCACTTTTTTATATCCTTTTTAGGTAGCTCATTCATTAATGTAGGGAAATTCCAACGGTCTTTTCTAATTAACCCTATAATTGTATCACTTTGTTTTAAGAAAATATATACCTACTCTCATGCAGTAAAATTTTCCGGGTTAAACAAATTCCAACAGGTATCGGACCGAAAATCGGTTGAAAAATATGTGGCCTCATCCTAGTGATTGGCAGTGTATGTATATAATTAAAAAAAAATATGTAACAGCAAAATTAATGTGGAAAAATAAATAAAAAAGAGGCTGGGTGCGACCCACACTGATAACTAACCATTTTACTTTATAAAATTGACTTTTATTGAAGAAGATGAAAGCCATCAAGTGTCCCCTTGCTGACTTCAAGCACAACATAATTTTGTCAATTCTTTTGAACTTGTAGATTTTTGTTGATTACTCGTAATTTTGATATTAATTGATAAAAAATTTACTAACAAAAAAAATACCGGAACTTTTTGTAGTTCTTTAATTTTTTGTAAAATAGATGTCAATTTTATATTCGTCAATATTTTATCATTTAGGTGTTGTTGACAAATGCATTTTAACGAAAATAAAACACATTTGAAATCAACATCATTGCTTTTTTTGAAGATATTGAAGCAGAAAAACTATTTTCAACACTTTTCGGTAAATTTCAGTTTAAGTATTTATTTTTCCTAAGAAAACTGTCAACTCTATATTTGTCAAAATTGGAGCATATATTGATAATTGCATTTTGTATAAACATAAATAAATTTAAAGTCAATATCGTAGCCCATTCGGGAGATATTCAATTCAAAAAACATTTTTTACCAATTTTTGGTAGTATTTTTTCACTTTTTTATTTTTTGCAAAAAAACTATCCATTGATTTATTTTTCAAAATTTTACCACATGTCAAAAACGTGAAATGACGTTTAGTAAAAAATTATTTTGAAGGCTATATACTTTTTACTTCATAGTATATTTGATTTTATTTATTTGCAGTCAATAGCATTATCCATTTCTGAGATATTTGCTACCAACCAAAATTTTCACTATTATTTTAAACTTCTATATTGAAAAAACTGATTGACAAATTTTCATGAAAGTCCTTTCAGTTTCTTTTGAAGTTATAACATGTTGGACAAAATTTAGTTGGAGTCGATATCTCTTCTCGTTCTTGAGATACCGTGGACGAAAAATGGTATCTCGAACGTACGCACGTATATGAACGTCAATTTCAAGTCAATTTGACAAATCGGACCGATTACAATAACTCCCTATGGGAAGTTGATAAATAACTAAATATTTAAATAAATACAAATAAATAACTAAATATTTAAAAAAAAGTTGATACAAGGATACAAAATTTAAATTCTTTAATTTATCTTTCCGATTGTTTCCTGTACATGTTGACCGAAACGAAGGTTAGTTCTGTATCCAGATTTATTTGGCAGACGATTTACATTCTATTCCCATACTATTTATAAGGATCTTTAAGCTTGGTAAGAAACAGGCTTTTCTTTTTCGAGTAAAAAAGATGGACTTAGCCTTAAAAGCATTAGTCTTTATTTTCCAATCAACTAAATAGTTTTGAGTAACACTTCGAGCAGATTGCAAATTATTTCGTATAGTAGAATATTTTGAATCTTTGGAGTCTGGGAAGTCATGAGTGAAAATAATCTAAGGAATCAGGCCCAAAACTGAACCCTGAGTATATTGCGAAATGAAAAATTATCATATAGAATGCGAAATAGCAAATGTTTATAATGATTGCGAAAAGATGAACGCAAAGTTTCCAAATATGGAGCAATACAATATTGTGAAATTAAAATGAAATCTTTTAAGACAAAGATTTTAAGAGTGATATTAAAGCTACATAGATCCGATTAAACTCACTAAACTCTTAAGACTTCTTATATGAATTTTTTAAACAAATTTCAGTGAAAGGTAAATGACGCATCGACTTTAAAGTAGTCATTTATGAAATTAATATTAGCGTGAGCTATTGAAGATTTTGGCATTTATTAAAACAATTTAAGTAGTTTAAAATTTGACGTTTTTGGAATATTTTTCTTCAATTTAACAATTTTACTTTGTGGAGTGTGAATTTATATTTAAGAGCTCGCAAATGTATAATGTGAGTCGTATAGAAAAAATATCAATGAAACTTATAGAGTGGATCATTTGTTAATTCTGTCAACAAGTATAAAAATTGTTGCATTAAAAAATGTATTCGTATTAGCTCTAAGCTATTAACACAAATGATTTATAGAAACATCACTTTAAAACTCAACTTTCAATTTGCAAAAAAAATTTTAAAAAAATGAATTTCCAAAATTACCAACCATTCACATTAATTTTTAACTTCCAAAAGCATCTGCCATCACCGTCAAAAAAAAAAAAAAAAAAAAAAAAAAACATTGTAAAAACAAGAACATCACCTTCAAAGAAATTCTCACCCAATAAAAAAACAACATTTCATTCCTTTTGTCGGAATTCACATCTTGATTGATTACCTACCCAAGTTGATGGATGCTTTCGATTGCCTTTCCAGGAAAATTTCTCTCAATCAAGTGCAAACAATCTCCGAAGTCAAGTAAATAAACTTTTTTGACCAAATTCAAAAATACAACAAGAAACTAACCTAAAAACAAAAACGAAAAAAACTTCGACAGACTTTTGAAAACAATAACATTTCCACTTTGATTTATCGACTGAAATTCGAGACATCGGGCGGCCCAATAAACGATGCCAAAGAACAACCACACGAACAGGAATAGGACTTTCGAAATATAGTTCCAAGATCAAAGAGAAATCACTCCTCGATTTTTTTGATGTTTCACTTTCGGTTTCTATTGGTTTAGAAAAAAATAATACAGAAGCTCCACGGAGCGGGCACACTCTTTACCATAAACTCGTACGTATTTCAACTCAAATCTGTGTGTTTTATCCCACGGGAATGACGGTGGCCACCACCGCATCATTAGGCTCTCCTAACCTTAGCCTATTCGTACAGCCGGACCTGGACTGAAGAAATTGATAAAGAGAGGAAGCAGATCAATTTTTCATTTGATCTTGTTTGGGTTTGTGGGCTTTCAAGTTTGACGTTGAGTCATTCGGGACTGTGCCGCCATTTTCGGCAAACTAAAAAGGAACTGTTGACTATCGTTGTTTCCCAAACATCAACAATATAAATTCTATAAATCGATATGTAATCGATGGGAATGAGAAATCTAGGCGATGATATTCCATGTTTTTGGACATCCGAAGAAAGGAATGAGGGAGTCACAGGCTGAATAGAAGGAGGTGGTTGAATATTGTGATTTTCAAAAATATTTAGGTTTCACTTGAAATACAAAATTGTTTTAGTTTTTGTATGTTTAAGGTATTTCCGGGAAGAGTTTTGCTTTTAGGAAGAGGAGTTCGGAGAATTGAGAAGATTTATTGATAGGATAATTGACATGAATAACGATTATTGCCTCACGTTTAATGTGATGGCGGCTGCCATAGGAGAGGTGGCAAGCTTTGATGAAAATGAGTATCTTTTGATTGAAAGCTCATGGAAACTGTGAGCGTAAATAAATTTCGAAATCCGTTGATTGTACATTTTTATTTATTTATCAGGTGAAGATTTTAAAATTCAGTGTTCTAATTTAGTTGGCTAAAAGTTTTTGGGAACTATGACATGTAGATTTTAAATAAGAAGAAGCTCCAAAAATTAAAAAGAAACTCGTTAGGAACACAATTAGACTTGGAAGGAACCTTTTGAGGAAGTAGTTTTACAGATCAAACTAAAAAAAGTAAAAATAATTTTTAAATTAAGCTGAAAACAATAATAAATTTATATATAAAATACTAGTAGTTATTATTGTGAAAAAGCGTGTTGAGCTCGATAAAGAAAACGGAAAAAAAAATATTATTTGGAAGATGCAGGGTCAAAAGCCCACAGGTCAAGGATCGATTAGAGTGGCATGCTGAAGCCCTGCAATCAACGCTCCTTCGCTTGAGCCAACAGCAGGTTTTGGGGTAGGTGCTAGGTTGATTTTTTTTTTAAATTTAAAAGAAAAACTCAGTTACTGTGTGACTATAATTCGCAACTTATGTCCATTCATAATAAATCATTTTAGTAAACATAAAAATAAATAAATATGAACGCTGCAGTGTAGATCATTATGGACTTTTGGCTTACTTAAGTGAGCAAAAAATCCATAACGAATGGGACAGTTGTGGAGAAGAATTTTTCTACACTTTGGCGTATACCTGGTGGGGCTATAAGTTCACAATACATTTATGGACTTTTTACCCATCCAAATTGGACTTTTGGTCTATAGGCTTGTAACCAAAGAGCAATGATAAGCTTGAAGTAGCTAAAAATATAAAAGAACTGTGATTTATGAAGTTGGCGGAAATATAAAGATCAGAAATCCGTACCTGAAATTTCTACCATGCATTGGTCCGTACGTGACGGTGGAATGCTGAGGTTGATTTTCTGATCAGTTCTTTAGAAATACAAACATTGAACCTTTTACCAATAATGGGAACCTTCATAGTCCTCTTCGGTGATTTCTAAATTATTGACAAAAAATAAACTGGCAATAAACACGTTCAAAGAAGAGCAATGCAGCAGACATCGGTATGAAAATGTAAGCTCTGGTAGGAAAAGGTTCAAGATAACAGGTCCTCGTAGACAGTTTTGGTGCCATTGTCACATGGAGCTTTTCAAACATGAAAATTGGGAACAGATTCCTAATAGTATCACAAAGTACTTCACAAGTCATTTAGCTGGTCATTTAGCTGCTCGGTGACTCCACTGCTGTCAGGTCTAGTAAAAACGACTTATCCCATTAAAACCGAAGAAACAAATTTGTTCTGGACTAATGTTAGTCATCATTTGGACCGACAAACAAATAGAAGTAAGAGTGGATCTTAACGTGTAATTTTGTGTCCAACTTTATCTTGGACGAAAGTGAAAGTTGCAGCTGATTTTTTGGGCGATAAAGCTTGAAACTAAGATCATCTGTCCCAAGCATGACCCATTTTTAGATGATTTCAGAAATGTTGAGTAGAAAATTTGAAAAATTAAATGGCAGACACTCTCTTAGATAATCAGAAAACCATTTCAGTCCTAAAATTTATATTTACTTAGTTTTAAGAGTCTACGTTCCACATTGTATAGAGATTGACGTACTTAAACATTTTACGATTTTTGTAAAATACACGTTAGACCCAAATAACTCGTAAACAATAAACATCGCATCGCTAGAAATGGCCAAAGTTACTTCATATTTTATGTTCCACAGCTTTTCATTACGTAAGCCCAACCCTTTGACTAGTTTATGAGTTGAATTAGTATGCTGTTGAAGTTTGTAGAATATATTAATAAGAATTCTACAATGGTTTATCGATAAACTTAATTGATAGAGTAATGTGGAACGTATTTGTATCTATTTGGTTCCACTTTAAGGAAAAACTATTAAATCTAGTGAAATAGGGATTAAATATGCCTTGCAGACATAGATCTTCACTTTACTTCAAAACTCCTTTGGAAGAAAACAAAACACCAAAATATACCTTTGAAGTATTCCAATAAAAAAAACCCATATGTCATTTATCGCAAGCGTAAGACCCTCCCTCTCACTACTGGGTAAAGAGTTCATTTATACAGACCCTTATATTCTTGAATGCACGTAAGTTATGACTCAAATTTATTTTTAAAAATTCTCCTATTTATTTTCAATTTCATACCAATTGATTGACTAAATTATCACAAATAAAAGAACACATTTTCAATTTGTCGTCCAAATAATGTCCCACTTCTGTCCTGGGTCCGTCCTGTCATGACTTACCCTGCCCTACTACTCTGTCTGTGTGTTTGTCATTTTCCTAAGTTATCTTCCCGCATCATGAGATTTATTTGATCAAATCACAACATCTGTTCAAATTTATCACCATCAATTTCCTAAAAGACAAAAAAAAAAAAAAAAAAAAAACAAACATCTCAAAAGTGAAATATTACCTCTCATTGACAACGACAAAACCATTTCACTTCCATATCCATGAGATGCTGCCTGCTGCCGATGATGAACCAGGAAATTGTTCACTTAATAAAGTCCACAAAACCCAAAAGGTCATAATCAGTCCAAAATAAAACAACAACAACACCACACAGAAATATAGAAAGAAAAATAACACAGAAATACAAATTAGGAGTAAATTAAAAACGACATCCCTGAATGGAAATGTATCTATTTTCTTATGACTTCTCTCGGGTCGTCCGGTGTTCAGTATCCGTTGCGTCGACCGTCCTCGTCGCGTTGTCGTCGTAGAGATCTTAGCGAGTAAATGAAAATGGAAAATAAAACAAAATAGGCGGACAAAACTGCCAAAACACCACAAATCTAACCACAAATCTTTTTGCCCTGCCTTTCCCCTTACAGAGTCCACATCCACATCTATCCAACAATAGTTACAATAATAAATCGTTGTTTTCTGGGTGCTGCTGTAACACGAACCGAACCCACATAATGCGCCATGGACATTCACACAAGGGGGAAAATGATCATATAAAACCAGACAGACCCAAGATGCTTATCCTGACCACCACCACCACACCAAACCGCACCACGAAACTCTGTCCCAGTCCGACTCTGAATCCAAATCCCAATGATGATGATGATAATGATGTGCTACTCGTATTATTGTTCCAGAGCCTTTTCTGTTCTGTTTCTTTTTGGTCTCTATTTTTGGTTAAGGGTCACATCGTGTGATATGTTATCTGCGATTTCCCTTAAAAATCCAGGAAACATGGAATACATTGTGGCCGTCGTCGTCGTCGTCGGTTGACGTTGTCTGTCTGGTTAGGGTCATCTAGGTCTATTATCTGGCTCAGATGTTTTTCGTGTGATTAAAATATTATTTTAGGCAGCAGAAAGGTAGCCTTCTCCTTGCAACACGTAGCTTCTGAGAAAAGCAAAAAAAAAAGAAATTACGAGCAGAAAGTGAAAAACATTACAAACACGAATGAAATTTAAATTTTATGAAGCACATTTTTTAGTGCAAGAGAAGATCAAGTACTTTGAATATGCTCCGAAATTTAAATCCGAAACTGTACTAAGCGTCATAGGGTGCTTTAGGGTTGTGTCTGTGCTTAATGCTTTTGAGTAAATTTCATAAGTCTGCCACGTCAAAGAATACCAAAAGAACATAAAATCGAAGTGTACACATTTTGAAACTACGAGTATTAATGTTCAAAATGTCATCGTTAAAGGTGTTCAAAAGAAAAACTCTAGAAGGATCTCTTTTAAAGAGAATTTTACAGTAACAGATCTAACATTGATTATATCATTCCCAACTCAAGAACGACTGGATCCATTTTGATCCGATCCAGACTCAAAGAAAAAAACAACTTTGTAAATACGAGTTCTTTAAAAATTAAGAGAAAGATTTCAAGAAATTAAAATTTTTAATAATTCAGATTTGGAAATATTTTTCGCCCAAGTCACTATTAATCATTATTTAAATTCACAAATATTGGAACTATATCAAATATTTAAATAAAAAGGTGAACGGAACACAAATGGCAACTGTAATACGTACCACAAGATTGACAACACCGAATGTAAGAAACTTTCGAAAAATTCCAGTACCGCTGACAGTACAAGAGGTACTCTTTGAAATTCACAATATTTGCTAGGCTAGTTCATGAACCTCATCAAATTTCATCTTTCTAGCAATTCCTGATTCCTGAAATGCAGAATGTCAAAAATCGGAAGAACCGTCAAAATTATGAAGCACTCTCCGATATGTCGAAATGTCTATTCCAGTTTTAAGGCAAACGGTACGAATTGAAGGTTATACATATATGAGATTTGTCACAAAGATCGCTTGGTTTTCAACAGCTAAGGAACATTTCTGATTTTTCCTTTGGTACAAAAACGTCAAAATTCATACCTTAAAGAAGTTGTAAGATAAATATATTTTACAAAAAAAGTTTTCATAATAACTTTAAATTATGACTGACAGTTGTTTTCTATTCAATGTCGATCTGGTTAAAATATGAAGTGTTAAATTTTTATTTTCTAAATATATGTACACCTCTAATTTTCAAAAACTTCAGCAAATCTGTCATAATTCAGAACGTAACAACTTAAAGTTTATAATACATACAAATAATTTTTAAGTATGATATAATTATGTATATCGTATTATTATTAACTTTCCATAGGGAGTTATTGTAATTGGTCTGATTTGTCAAATTGAAATGTTTGACAAATCTGGACGTTTTATGGTTCCTAGAATCTATATCCGTCATTTGTAGAGAGATGTCTTTGTGTGTGTGTGTGTACGTATGTACGTTCGTACGTTAACGGTATCTCAAGAATGAATAAAGATATCAACACGAATTAAATTTTGTTCAATAGTTTATAACTTCATGAACGGTTTTTTAACAATAGCAGTTTTTAAAAAAAGTGAATATTTTAGTTTGTCGCAAATATCTCAGGAACGAATAATGCTTTTCACTTCAAATAAATTTTATTGTGTAGATTGCAATGTGATACAGGTTTGGTGAAAAATTTAAAACAATTTAACATACCGTTATTTAAGGCTGGGTGGCCAGCCAAAAAAACGGCTGGAATGTTACAAATAAAGCGATAACTTTTACATTTCGAATGCTAATTGATTGAAATAAAAATTAATGCATTCTAATAAACTAGGGCTACCACTTTGCATCATTATAATTTTTAAATGTATAATATAGTAATTCTGAGAGTGAAACAAACTACAATCTTGTCGTTATTTTGATAGTAGTTTAAAATGCACCATTTATTTTTGGTATAACTAAGATTTTTATTTAATTTTTTTGGTGTTTTCAAAAGAAATTAAGTTAATTAAGGGAGTGACGGATTGACTTTAATTTATTTAATTTTTTTTATGGGCAAAAAATTAGTCCAATCTTATGCAATTTTCAATGGGTTTGGCGTGTTTGAACAGGTATAAGTTCTTTAATCTACAACATATTTCATTGAAACAAAAAGTATTGTAAAGCCAGTCTCAAATATTTTTATTACAAATAAATTTTTTTTTAAATAATTCACTTTTAATGTTTAAAAAAATTAAAAAACCTAAAAAAAACGCAAAGCACGTTCTTTTTTTGAGGACTTTTAAATATCCCTCATTCTGTATTTAGCCTTTTGAACTATATTTTTTTTCTTTATTTTATTGAATAGTTTAATTAATTACCTCGGGAGTGACGGATTGACTTTTTCGAAAAAAAAATTATTAACCCTTTAAATGTTCATTGAAAAAGCCCAAATAACAATTAGCTTTCCAGAGAAAATAATGATTGTGCATATTTTTCTTATTTTTTTAATTTTTTTTCAGTATTTTTTCTATTGGTCTCCAATTCAAAAATTCTAATTGCGGTGATTGTTTTTTTTAAATAAATTTTTGAAAAAGTGTCTAAATTGGTGTTTTTCCCTTTGAAATTTCCTTTTTACACGCACACATAGAAGTTTCAGTTCCCAGTAATTCCACTGCGAAATTAGCGCTTCGAGATAATGTTTTTCATTTGGAAAAGAAATCCCACCCGCTCTCAAATATTTTTGTTGTTGGTTTACATATTGCTGGTTGTTTCTTCCTTATTGCATCAAGAACAAAAAATGCAATAGAAAAACCGGTTATTGGAATTTGAGGAATATGTAAGGACAAACCTGATTTTTTGTCAATGAGTTTACTAGAGCAAGTGTACGTCCCATTCGCGTGGTGGGAAGTATGCAGAACAATATTGTGTGTGGTTTATATACCTACTTCTTGCACCCTTTACTTTGATGACGTAGCAGAAGTCATGATCGTTTTGTTTTTTATATTTGATCTTGATGTTTTTTGTGGCAATAGAGAGGGGGTTTATTGTTCTTTGGCAAAAACAAAAACAATTGCAATGCAAATGAGATCAGAACCGGTTTTCGAGAAAATATATTGAAATAGAAAGGAAACGTACATCTACAGCAAAGACTGTCCTTTTCTTTGGTTATTATTGTTGTTTTTTTCTTTACTTTTCCCACTTTAGCGTGTTATTGATATTATAAAGATACTCATTTTTTTTTCTTCGACTCTATTCTTGTTCAAAAAGAGTGTAGAGAGAGAGTAACAAACAAGAACAAAATTCCTCTGGCCACATATGGCGATGCCATGAAATTCATGACAAAAAAAGGCACTAACACATATAAAGTCATTTACATGAAGTTTGAGTTTGCCGATCTGGGACACCCAGCCTTAAAAAAAAAAGTAAAAACTAAAAAAAAAAATATTTTGGCGCGGAAATAAACAATGAAGAAAAAATGATATCATCTTCAAAACTTTTTTTAAATGCGAAATGTGATCTATGACATCTCGTAAAATTTTTGGAAAAATTAAATTGACAGTTTTTTTTACAAAAAATAAAAAAGTACAAAAAATTCTACCAAAAGTTGGTAAAAACTGTTTTTTGCCTTGAATATCACGAGAATGAGCAACAATATCGACTTCAAATTTATTTTAGCTTAAACATAATACAATTATTAATATACGCTACAGTTTTGAAAAATAATGAACCGACATTTTTTTTTACAAAAAATAAAAAATTTTAACAAAAATTAGATGAAAAATGTCAAAAGTAGTTTCTTGGCTTGAATATGTAGACAGTGGTCAATCATTTTAACTTCAAATCTATTTTATTTTTTGCATAATAGAATTTTGAACATATGGTACTTTTTTGACAAATATCGAATTGGAAGTTTTTTTACGAAAAATAAAAAACCAAACCTGAAATTTACCGAAAAGTGTCAAAAATTGATTTTCGGCTTAACTATCATCCCAACGAGCAATAATATTGACTTCAAATGTATTTTATTTTCAACCCACTCGTAATGAGGCTATGTTATCAATTTATCGTCCCATCGCCAAACTCTCATGTATCCCCAAACTCTTTGAAAGCATACTTCATGAAATTTTGAGCTTTCACTGTAAATCCATGATCTCTCCCAAACAACATGGCTTTCTTAAATGTAGATCAACTACTACTAATCTTGTAGAATTTGTTTCATTTGTCCTCTCTGCCTTAGAGAATGGTAAAGATGTTGATGTTATTTCCACTGATTTTAGTAAAGCCTTCGATAAAATCTCCCATAAACTTATCCTTTTCAAACTTTCCACCTTCGGTTTCGAACCAATTCTTATAAAATGGATTTCTTCCTATCTGGAAAACCGTTACTACAGTGTTCGTTTTAGATCCACTTCCTCTTATCCTTTCTTAGCCACGTCCGGAGTCCCTCAAGGCAGTCACTTAAGGCCTCTTCTTTTCATTCTTACTATTAACGATATTGAATTGGTCATCAAACATTCCCATATACATATCTCTCTATGCCGAACACTAAATTCTTCAAAACCATTTCCTTTGCACAAGACTCTGCTCTTCTACAACTTGATCTCAATAATTTTTCAGTTTGGTGTCTCAAAAACTGTTTAGACTTAAATATTACTAAATGCCACTCAATCACCTTTTCACGAAAACGTTTAAAATGTACCCCCCGTATCTACTTTCTTCACAATCAACCCCTTTCTATCGTTAACTCGATACGTGATCTCGGAATATTATGCGATCAGGAGCTTAACTTTATTTTTGGTTTCGTCAAACGATGGTCCAAGGAATTCTCCAATCCATATGTGACCCGATCCCTGTATATTACCTTTGTCCGCCCACTGCTTGAATACGCCTGTCAAGTGTGGTCCCCCTACCAACAAGTCCATATCGCCAGAATTGAGAGTATCCAAACGTCGATTCCTTCGCTTTGCTCTTCGAGGACTTTCATGGAACAATCCCCTAATCCCACCTCCTTACCTAGACCGCCTTAAACTAATCAATCTTAATTTCCTAGAAGAACGAAGAAAAACTTATGAAATTCTCTTCATTCATAGACTTCTTACAGGTTCTATTGACTGTATTACTCTTTATAACTCTATCTTCCTTAATATCAACCCCCGCAACATCCGAAATCCCCTTCTCTTTTATATATCCACCCACCGTACGTCTTATGGCTCCAATGAACCAATCTCACGTATGCTAAGGAGTGTCAACTCAAACCCAATAACCTTCAACTTTAACCTTAGTACCCCCTGCCTAAAACTCCGTCTTCTGAACCAATTCCCCCACTAAAATTCGTAGCTAGTTTTCTTTAGTTTTAAGTTAGATTAAGTTATAGCTTGTATTAAGCCCAATAAATGGGGGTATTTGCCCCCACCAAAATTAAAATGCATTTGTCAATACCTAAAAAAATGGTTAAATATTGACGAATATCAAATTGAAATTCTCACAATGAATAAAAAACTACAAATAAAAAACTTGGGGAATATTGTTTTCAGATTCAATATCTCTAATATTTTTATGTTAATAAAATTGTTATCAACTAACATCAAAATTTAATCAATTATTGTCAGGAACGCCAAGTTTTCAAATAATTATGCATAATGGGAAGTTATCAGTTTGGGTCGCACCCAGCATCTTTTTTTTAATATAAAAGCATTAGATGAAAATTAGCTTTTCATTCCTCACTCAATATTCACGCTCTATTTTCATTTCCACATGAAGTCCACAGAGTTTTGCGGCATGTCCTAGACGTTAGTATACTCTGTCAATGTTCACTTCACTTAGGTAACCATTTTTATAATTTTTTACTAAAATTGTTTCTTCAATTTTGAAGAGATAAATGTATAAACTTTTTCTTAAGGTGTAATACGTTTTTTCTCTACATCTATTCTGAAACAAGGGTCAACCTAGTTTCTAGATATCGAGCCAGGTTTTGAATAAATGAATTCCATACATATATGTTCGATAACTCATTTTTGCCAAATTCCTTATATTTTATTTTTAAAGCAATTTTATGCTGTGTCATATCAACCCATAAATGTGTCCAGTATATCCTTATACTTAAGTTTGATTAGATTAAACCGCCTGTCTGTCTAATAACGCCACAAGCTGTCAAACGATTAATGATTCTCTGCTCTTTTTCTCTTTAGTTCTCCACCTCTCTCTCTCTCTGTCTTTCATTCTTTTGATTGTCAGCCTCCACTGGATGTAGCTAATGCTGTATCCATCTAAATCATAAGTGTTACCGCCGCCGCCGCCGCTGGAGTTCCAAAGCCATGTTGCTGTTGCTATATGGCCCTGTATTCGGTTAACATTGCCTACTATCGCAGCTTTGGTAAGCAAGCAGCAGCAGCAGTGACAGCGGCAGCAGCCAGCTGACAGTGAAATAACTCTTTGGGATATAGAAACTCAACATCGAGGTTATAGCTTGACACGAACTGACAGTTTGTACAAAAGTATTAACTTCAATCATTGAATATTATTACCGAAGCTGTCAGATTAGTTGACAGCACGAAAGGTTGCCATGTAACATGAGTTGACAGATATAATGTGCGGTCAGT
This sequence comes from Scaeva pyrastri, assembly GCA_905146935.1. Classification (NCBI taxonomy): domain Eukaryota; kingdom Metazoa; phylum Arthropoda; class Insecta; order Diptera; family Syrphidae; genus Scaeva; species Scaeva pyrastri. The sequence goes on along the minus strand of LR989927.1, from coordinate 41,795,907 downwards.
GTCTTGAGACTAGTTTTTGTGTTATTTTCTTTATAAATTTAATATTTTTCTTTTCAGCACATGACAGAAAGACAGACACGTCAGAAAATATAAATGGAGGAGTATGTTATATATGTTTTGTTGCTTAAATGCCCACGCATTATTATTTTCATCTCAAGAAAGAGATTGGCCTGTCAACGGTTTATTGCGGCGGCAGCGGCAGCGGCAACAAGCACAGCATGAAAGTGACATCTTGTAATTTGCACATTTAAACACACAAACACATAAAGCAAAAAGCAAAATCAACCAACCCAACAAGTAACTTGAAATTTAGATCAATTGGAACTGTATGCATGCCGTTGTGTTGCACTATAAACTGTCAAAAGTGTCAAGTCTGTAACATGAGTGGAATGCTTTTTTGGTTTTGGACACATGTCAATGGAATAAGGTGAGTATTTTATAGTATTTCATTAGTTTTTGTGAGATGTGACAGTTGATTGTCATAAAATACTTTCCATGATTATATGGATTTTGAGTCATGAATAAGTCTAGCCCGTGATACGAGCACAAAGTAATAATAAATCAGTGTTAATATGAAAAGTATTAAACTAGCTTCAAAAAGTTTTACAAAATTCGACAACTTATACATACCATAAGTAGCTGTCCAAGTAGTAAGTATACGTAAATAGATAGAATAAGGCAGTGGGAGGTAGGTTTGAATGACTGAGTTGAAACAGACGAATTTCAAAAGTGACATGCATCACTTTGATATGAAAGAAGACGCTTTCCACAAATGACATTTGATATTTGTTATTAATTGTTAAACAAATATGGAACTGTTAAGTACCAAATTTTAAGAAATGTCACTTATTACAATGTTATCAATTTTGCGCACTAGAGAAAAACAGAGCGTTTGTATGAATCATTATTGTGCTGTCATTACTTAAGGCTGTTCTTGTATCCTGTCAATCTACATATAAAACATAAATGACCGATCAGACCAAATTGATCATTTTGTAGAAAGTGGGAAGTCGAAACATTAAAAAGTAAAACAAATATTTCTGTAATTTTCTTTCAGAAAAAAAAAAATAAATTATAGTAAATTTTTTGCGAAGAAACTCTGAAGCAACTAAGAAAATATTTAAACTGACTTTCGAATCTGTCACTGCAAAAAATGTGAAGAACAATTTATTTTTTTGAATAAATTTCCACAAAGTTATGAATTTGAATTTGGTGAGTAAGTCAGGGATGGACTTTTCGAAAGTCAAAGCGTCATTTTGCCATCTGTCAAAATAAAACCGTCTACTTAAGGTGACATGATTAAATTGCTTGTTCAACATTCGATTAAGTTTTGTGTCATCATGATGACAATCAGCAGACAGTTATGTGATTTTTATATTAAAAAACAAAGTATATACATTTAAATGCAAATAAATATTTTTTAATTTCGATTTAAAGCAAAAAATGACACCACATCCCATAAAGTGTTAACTGTCATAAAATCATCCTTCTTATTCTCCTCATACAGATGATGGCTCTCGTGATAGTTATCTCTTTCGAAAAGCTGAGCGCATGCTAAGCTGACTACTTAAAATGCAATCAAGCCAATGATCATAAATTAATCCGCCATATCAGTGTAAATCCATCTAGCAGTCATATAAGGTTAACTCACATAATAATGCGCGAGTTGTGCTACAGCAACGGCAAAGGCAACGGCCAACAGCCAACAGCTCCAACTCCACCCAGCCAGCCGATACCAGGCGCTGATATGCAAAACATAGCACGGCATCAACATATCAACTGGACGCGAGCACATACTTGTGTAGGTATACCGGAGACCGTCGCGTAGCGTCGCTTCATACCTCTCCTGGCCTTAGAGGAACACTCTGAAGACCAAGCGTGCGCGCTGTGTAGTGTAGCGAGTGTGTGTTAAGGTCCCACCAACTCAACTCTTTCTTCCACTATCCAAGTCAAGCCATATCTAGACGCACCGATCTCGATTGAATAAATCATAACCGACGACGACCGGTGACAGTGTCGCCAGTGTCAACATCTAGAATCATGAACGTCTCTCAATACCTGCCTAGCGATTAACACTTACCTACACACGGATTAGATTTGACAATTTGTGTCGCTGGCTACGGCGATGGCGATGGCGATGGCGATGACGATGATGATGACGATGGCGATGGCAATGGAGATGGAGATGGCGGCGTTCAACTTAATCCAACTTCCAACATGAAATGAATTCCTAATTGAGTTGTTCTGGTTCCAAACAGCCTTTCGCTCTCTTCCCTTGAACTAACAACAATAATGACACTTAGTTACAAGGAAGACACACAACACAGGAAAATAAAATAAAATAAATAACCACTCGAAGAGGACAAGATTCATCATCACGCACATGGTCATTGGACAAGAACCAGCAATACATCTGACTCTTCTATGAAACCATCACAATCACCATCTTTGTCGTCCGTCGTCGTTGCCTTCGTGCGTCGCGTCGTCATCATCGTTGGTTGGGCTAACGACAGGAACAGCCAGTACAAAACACTACCAACAAAACCATCCAGCAAACCAACCAGCTCGCCCAATCAGCACCTGGTCTTGGAATTAGGTTTCACTCTGCCGTATGCCTGGCTGCGGCTGTGGCTGTGGCTATGTCGTCTTCATGCGATTCCTAGAATAGTCCAACAGAGGATACCATCAACTACTTATAAGTTCGATGGGTGCAACTGGTTTTCTGGACAGAAGTTAAGTTGATTAATGTAATATGATCAGAGAAGGTTCCTGTACCGTCCGCGTCTGCGTCTGCGTCTGTGTCCTCTAAACCGATGACAACCATCCACCGCAGAAGATGAGGATGTGATTCCAGAAAAAAATAAAACAAATAAAATGTCCACTCAGCGAGTTTTTATATGCGGGACACATTATGAATAGGTCGTCGATTAGCATTTCGTGCCGAGCGCAGGAGGCACGAATCAATACAAAAACAACATTTTGATCGCAATTCTTGGTACCAATCACGATGCCATATCAGAGAATTATTGAAGTCACCATCGCATTGGGAAATTCATCATTTTGGCCATAACTCGTTGTTGTACAGTGTACACACACGAGGTACATGATGGTTGGAACAAGTTGTACATGGAGCCATTAATACCTGCCCGTACTCCTAACCACTGTCGCCGCCGACCAGCACCTGACCAACAGACAAGCACACCACAGCACACATCAGAAGAAGAAAGAAGAAAAATGTGGAACTTGAAGGGTTTTCATTCTTGTTTTATTTTTCGGAATAAATGTTCCTGTCACTCGAGTGACATAAGTTTTCCTGCGGGACTTTCTATATGTCGCTATTTTGATGTAAATTATCTTTGGCCAGTGCATTTGAATAATATGGTTAGGAATTCAATGGGCATCACAAATCAGTAATCACATGTGCGCATCCATTGGCAATTAGTATATGGCATGTTGTCCACAAAGGGATGGGCTTAGCTGGAATAATCATTTGGAGTGACACTGTCGGTCTGGGAATCTGGAAAATGCATAAGGTGTTGGTTGTTGTGTTTTTAAGTCAAATGCAAGTGTAAAAAGTGATGGATGGCAAGTGAAATATAAAGTTCGGCGAAATATAATTCTCTGGATTGATTCGTTTGGTGTTCGAGTGAAATGAAATAGGAAAAGAATTACTTCGTCATCGTGGATTCCATAGACTTTATTTTGATTAATTGCAAAAGTGAATAACTTCCTCTTGTTAAAGTGTCACGATGTAAAAGAAGTTTTCATGATACTTTAACGCTTGTGGAATGCGTCTAAGACAGTTTATATTGAAAAATACCAATTATGTACATCACATTTCATCTTTCATGTGAAAAACATTCAAATGAAAATGATATAAAACGTACACTGTTTAAATTTCAAGGAAGTCATTATCGTCATTATCAGTCAAAAAAAATTGCCTTTTAGGCAGTTGTGGAACGTATTTATTGTACTGTAATATAATAAGTTTTAATTTGAATTTGGAAAAATTGGAATATACATTAATGATATCAGTTTGGTTAGACAAATTTGTAATATTGGGTTGATGATAAACACTGTGGAACGTATTTGAAATTTATATCATAGATTTCCCTTCTTTTTCTACAGACGAAATAGTTTTCTATGATCGGATATTTATTAAATGCGACTTGGAAAATGTGGATTGTATTTGTTTTTAATTGGTATTAGTAGAACTCCTTGGATGTAGTTTGTGGAACGTAGAAATTGTTAATTTTACTCCTTTTCGGAATTTTTTAAAAAGATTTTAGATTGAGTCTTACCTCAAGGTAAGTAAAGGTAGTGTTCTCATTTTAAGCTGGTTTTAATTAAAGACGGATAATGTCTTTGTACCCTAGTGGAAACCTAGAACAGGACGACTAAAACTCGCTTGTCTAGTTCAAAGCAATCAACACGCGCAATTAATCACTTTTTTAAGTTGTATCTTCAACTCTAGCATCAGTCACGGGGGAGCTGATTAATAAATGACTGAGATAAACCAGTTCACCTATTAATTCACTGATTCTTCATCATTTTATAATGACACATGGCAGTCTCATTGGTATGGGTCTGTATAGATACAATACACTACAACTACTTGCAAACAACCATCTGTCTCATTCAAGCCAAACTGGGGTGTTGTAACAACGTTATCTGGTTGATAAATAACATGGCGTGTAATATAATCTGTTGCATACAAGATTGACTACCACAAAAATGTGACATGACACGACATTATCTCCGACTTACGTTACGTATACAGAAAACTCCCTTGCCTATCCAGATATACCCCTCCTCCTCCTCAAACCAGACCACAAGACCAAATTAACTACAGCCTGACACCATCCCACATCGCTACACCATATCGCCGCAATAATAAGTTGCAATGAATTTGCAAAAAAAAAAAAAAAAAAAAAAAAAGATCCGTAGAGCCGTCACCGTCATTTGCGCCAGTAACGTCAATTCGTTGCACGTTGCAAGCTTGCAAGTAACAAAAGGCAACCATTGGTTGGTTTGGTATATTCTGCCTTTATATTTGCAACACGCGTGTGTAACGCAGCCGTAACAGCAGCGCTGTATCTTTTACATTTTGCTTAATCTGCGGATGGTACTCGTATTTGGATGCTGCCATCAGAGCTCTCTCTCTTCAGCTTCAGCTTCAACCTCAGTTTCACCTTCTCTCGACCAACGAACGCAGGAAGCTTGACAGCTATCATAAATTCGCTGTCAGAGAGCTGTCCATTTAACCACAAATCGGGTAATCTGAGTCTCAGACGGCATGTCAGCAGCATCCAGATCCCAGAGAGGTTCAATTCTGAAGCCAGATGTAAAATGTGGCGCACAACAACAATTAGACATCAACGAACGTATAAACGAATGAACGAACCCAACGAACCAACGAGCAAACGTCAAAATGCTGGAATCTGTTGTTGGTGGTTTTGTTGCATTCTGCATTCTGAATTCTACTGCCTCTGCCCATACTTCTGCTTCTGGCGCTGCAGTCTGCTTTTGCTGTCTTTCCCTGATGTACTTCTGACATTGCACATTGTCAGCTCTATACGTAACGTAACAGAGATGGAAGCTGCCATCAGCGCAAAACACAACCAAGAAGCATCTCCATTTTCCAAAAAAGGCCATCACCAAATGAGATGAAATAAGTGTGTGTGCGAGTGCCACAGTCATTATCAAATGTCAGTTGGTTGGGTTTAAGGAATGCCTTACATGCCGGGGCGCTAATTAGGCTTTCAATCGAGGCAATTTGTCACGGATCGATGAAGCTGGGTGAGATGGAGAGCAAACATGAAACTGTTGTAATCAAAATCAAATCAGAGCAAAAGAGTGTTCGATTGATGTTGATGGATGACATTATTTTTTACCACTTAAGGGTTAAAGGGCTTTGGAGCTTTTCGTACAACAAAAATTGGTCGTAATTGGAAAAACATATTATGTTTGGGAAAATGTTCACTTTCACTTTCTGAAAACTCTTTGGAAGCTCCTGAAGTTTGTGGAACAGCAGCTGTGAAGGTTTTAACTTAACTCGAGCTTGTTTAGATTATTCACGGGAAAGTCAAGTTTGACACGTTCAAGATTTGAAGTAGAGAGTAGTGATGAGGATAGCTGGTAAGCTAGAAGTTTCATCTTGAGCTTGATGCCTTTCTGAAGGATGTGAATTATTTTTGAAAAAAAATAAAGAGGAGATACGTTTAACTGCTCAAAAACATTTTGAATGATTTAAAATTCCGCACACTTTACTCTGTCTCAGAGTGACTGAATGCTGCTGTCGAGATGAATTGTCAATTGAAGACATATTTATTGTCCCAGTGCCCATCATCGAACTGGCTGGCTGGCTGGTTAGCTGGCTTGACATGAATGACGAGTAAATTGATGGCATTGTGAGTTAAATAAATTTGAGATGCCGTAGCCATGTCAATGGAGCTAAGCTGAAACAGAAACTGAAGCTAAGGATAGGGACATAGCTTTTGGTCCATGAGAAGGGGTTTCCCCTTCTATCTCGTCATCATCAGCAGTGAGGTATCATCCCGAACTTGGTCTTTTTTCTGTGCCTTAAGTGCACGGGACCAATGCCTTTAAATCTCCCTAATTACCTCTGATGGACTATGCGCTGATGCGAAGATGAATGCGTGCCGTTCTTGTCAGTATAAATAGCAGCAGCTTAAATGCATTGCGAAAGAAGCCAACGTGGAACATTGATTCGCAGGAAACTCCAGTAATGGTGATTACTAAGATGGCAACGACACCACATGTGGGTTTAAGAAATTCACGAATGGCGTGGAAAATTGCTATGGCAAAGTAATGTAGAAGTTTTTTTTTTTATTCTGTGAGTGAATTATTATCTTTGGAACCTTAGGAAAGGGATTCTTAACGGAGAAACCCAGTTGGGCTGTTTTGGAATGGAGAAATCATGGTTGAAACTGGTATATCGTCTGTAATTTGTAGTCTTTTCTGACATCAAGATCAGTTATCTATTCATGACATGTAACGTCAAAAAAAAAAAAACGGAAAACGCAGTGACAAAGCTTCTAAAGTACCTCCAGATGTCAACCATTCTTAAAGATAACAAAATACTTAGCTGTCAAGCTGAAATAAAGGTGGATAACCCTCGCTGATTCCATTTGACAGGAATGAAGATTCATAAGACCTTTACCCAGTCCAGGAATACGTACGTCATCGTTCGTCGGCTAACAACAATGAAAAATCAATAATTAGCAAGTTCACAGTCGTTAATTATTTTCCTTTTTGGGGTGAATGTGGCGCGTTCATGTTCATTACTGTCAGTTGATTAATTGATTTTTCTGAGTTCATGTTAATTGGAAGCACATATACAATCACAATGACTTTTCAGTCAAAGTCTGTATCTAGCCTCTTTCTGCTTCTTTTTTTTTTGACACAACACGCCATAAATAATGAGCGAGTAAAATGTACGCAAAAGTAACCTTATTTCCATTAATGGCCTTTTTTGAGGAATGACTTGAGGATATCGGAGTGCTTCATGCTTGACAGATGGTTATGTTGAAACCATAGCGAAAATACAAAAATAAAAACTAAACGAACACAAAGTCTATATTCACACTTTGTCATTTTGACAGCACAAGATTAATTGAAAGACGATGAATTGCTCGACCGATGCGATGCGATGGTTTGGGAACAAATCAATCATTTGCCATTTGACATTAAATGTTTGCATGTCCGCCTGCCACACTACCTCTCGGCCGCACAGCGATTGTGTTCGTTAGACGTAAAATAAATCTAGGCGTTTTAAGTTTCGTCTCGTTACGCAACGCAACGGGATGTTTTTTTCTTTTCTCTTTGTTAATTTTCTATTACCGTTCTGAAGAGCTATGATATTAATTTGCTCACTTCAACTACACAACCGCCTCCAAGTGGAATTCCTTAGAACAAAAGTGTCATTTATTTTGGCAGCTATAACAGTCCACTTTTGACAAGATTGACGCCTTGCTGTACTGTGCAGTGGTAGCCTGCTACACCATCGCATCGCCAGACGCCAGCTCGTCATGTCACTCCAGAGAGACAAATTTTAATTTCAAACGCGCAGTGATAAATTACTTAATTAATTTTAGAATAATTAGCGCGATGTTTCTTTCGTCGAGTTTTTCTCTTTTTTTTTGTTTTTTTTTTTTTTGCTTTGGTGACAGAATTATAATTTATATATTTTTTTATATTTCCCAAACTGTCGTGGTTATGGATGCCATTTGAGATTCAAGTACGAGTAAACAAGACAGCACAGTCAAATGATAAATGACTGACTGGTCGTGTTTAATGAGGCCAAGGGTTGTCTTTTCATGTAACAAACAGCCAAAAAAAAATTTGTGCAAAATGCTAAGGGATTATTATTTTAACGGATGTGTCAGTCCATTAAGAGGTGACAGTTTATTTTTGTCTTTAATAAAGTTACACACAAAAAAGATATAAAATTAGGATGTGTTCTGTGGCAAGTTACGAGAAAATGCTTTTACACGCTGAAGTCGTTAATTAGGTGAGAACATGCTAATCATGTGGGGAAATGGAAAAGAGTGGTGATTAAAATGAAAAAGATGTCATAAAATATTCATTATTATTATTTGGGTCTCCCAACGTTCAAAAGTGAATACGATCCACAGTTATTAATGTCATTTTGACAGTTACATGAATTTTTTTTTTTTTAATAATTTCATACAAAATTAAAGTCAAAATAAAAAATATTTAAATTAAAAATTTATGTTTAAAAGAATAATTTTCACAAACGAAGTTTAAACATTGGTTAATTGAGGCAGATAAGTTTTAGAAGTTGTCGGTATAAACATTCATTTGTGTACATACGTAAATATGTCTTCTTTTTTTTAGTGAAAATGGATAGTGAAAATGCATAGTGAAAATGCATATTGAAAACGCTCCACAAAATTGAAACACCTTTTAAATTATTAGTTAATACATATAATTCTTTTTGATCAAACATTAATTTTATATTTTCCCTCGTGAAACTTTTTCATTAACGTATAAATTGGTGAAAATTGAAAATATTGTGATCGTTTTTTCTCTCAAGTCCTGTGATTTCAATTGGCTAAAACTCCACATTTCACCTAAAAAGGTATAATATAAATCAATATTTTGCAAATAGCTACTTTTCTTTTAAGTCAAAATGTCAAGGTTCAAATGAAATGTCAGTGAATTAAAAATATTTGCGAATTCTTAATTTTTCAACAATCTGTCAAATTCTCATCAGCCGCCACTCATCCATCATACTATAAACGAGTATGACATTTCAGACAATGTGAAAACTGTCACATTGCTAAATATTTGCGGTCACCTATAATTTTCTCCTTAATTATTTACACATACAAGCCCACAAGAACCCCGCATTATAGGAATAACACATACATAAATAGAAAAATTAATTCAAATACGTACACAGGCTGACTTCACCTCACCTTAACACCGTTTAGTATATAGCTATAGGTTAGGGAGCTTTTAACGAAGCAAATGTACGGTACGCACTATGATTTCAACGCTGTCATTATACCGCCCATAATTTCATAGAGAACAAGGAAGTTTACGACTATAATGAAGTTTAAAAAAAAATAAACTAATAAAGGAGGAAACAAGAAATGTTGTTATATAAAACAGGGAATTACAAATTCCTTTTTTAGCGTATTATTAATGGACAGGTGAGGGAGGTACATACACGATTATTTATGGTATTCCAGGTATGTCACATAGTTCACTTTTAGGGTGAGTTTTTTTGTTTGGTTTAGTAAATTTATGCAGCTGAGGGCATGTTCCACAATACATATAAATTTAAAGTAACAGTTAAGTTACTTGAAAGTTAATCAGCAAATAAAATTCACATTAATAGGGTTAATTAGGAGTCAATGTGTCAGGTAACTTATTAGGTACTAAAAGCAGATAATTGACAGTTAACAGAATTAATTGCACTGACGAGCAACGATATTTGTAACTTTCTTTTTTAATATAAGTTGATGTAATTTTGATGAGCTATTTTTATACCGGTGTTATTCTAGGGATAGACTTGGATCTACCACCAGCGCCATAAGTCCCGACATGCAGAGGCTGATCAGAAGATCCGTTTCATCTTTTAAAAAATTCAGCTGCTGTGCTTGCTATTTTTAAGATATTTTTTTAAACAATCAACTACTGAACAAATGTAAAGTACATACAAATGTATGTTCGTTCATCTAAAAAAAAAAGTTTGACAAATGGCATTTGACACATCTGAGGCGTTCTTCAGTACAGTTCCACAATTTTACCTAAGATTGAAATACCTATTGGATATTACAAACTTCTGTCACTGTCATGTAACGTCAAAATAATTTCGATTTGAATTTCACTGAATGGTCATTTGAAATGTGATTACTCATCTGGAAAGAGAAATTATTACCGAGACTCTTCATTTAATAACAAAACTGCGATGTTGCTTCTGCGGAGGAAAAACAAAAAAAAAAAAAAACTTAAACAAAATGATTGATGATGAAAATAGTCTCTCTATCTCTCACACACAGAGTTGTTATCTCTTTCTCTCTCTCTTTTCATCTAATGGAATTACAGTATAAAACTTGAAACATTTTTCAAAAAGAACTAACGAACAAACCGTCGCGTCGTCGTCATCGTTTGTAGTCATTCGCGAAGCAGCACAACCTCGTCATCATCAATAAACCATGATTAATGTCTTCCAGAGGCCATAATTCATAATTTATACACAACTCTGGCACTCGATGTCTTTCATACATTCATACACAAAGCTACATTTTTTATGTTTCGTTTTTCTGTTGTGCGAATTGTTGTAACTCAAAAATTACAATTCGCCTGTTTTCAGGGTTTGATTTATGACCTATTCAGTGGCTCATTCAATACTTGTACTCGTATTCGTTTATATAAGAGAGCCAGCCCGCCAGAGATGGTTCACTTCACTTCCCTTTCATTGCCGCGGGGACCCGCTTCACCCCGGAGGAGGAGATCTTTCCTTCTCATTTTTATTATAATTATGCAAAGCAACATTCTTCTCTTTGTCTCTCATCATCCTCTTCCTCTGTTGCGAAAATCTTTGCATCACACTTTACAACACAGACCATGACGAATTGGTTTTAAAAAATATCTTTTTGAATGACTATCTTTTGAAAGGTGAGTTTTTGAAAAAGTACTTTTTCGTTTTATTGAAATAAAATACAAAAATGGCTGCCACTTTCAGAAGTTCCCTTAAAAACACCTGAAGAAAATATTATATTGGAAGCAATAACTGTTTCATAGAAGTAACTTCTTCCATAAGTTATCGGAATATACAAACATTTGAATAATGTTATTCGTTCTAACATTGGTCACTAACGTTTGATGTAATTTTCATTGTTAAATGTGTAGAATATTTTTAAAAACAAGCATTTCAAAAGTTGAGTGGCTTATGAAGCTTTAATGTTTGTACTTTTCACAAAATAAACAACTTCCTTAACCAAACTTCAAATAAAATGTGGTGATTCATCGTGATGTCTGATTTTATACGGATAACTGCGTTTGCCAATTTTTTTTCAGGATCGTTTGGCAGGACTCAAAGCACAACAGCGTCTCTAAATTGTTCAGCTGTATTACAAAAATTAGCGTTCTGTAAAAAATACTTTTTGTTCGATTCGAGGAACTTACGGTGCGCTTAATCGACGTACTTACTATTACCAAACCATTACTACTACTATTGCTAAAACCATTCTCAAATTTGATTCCGAGATTACATTAGTGGATGCTACTCGACCGGTTAGACCACATCCAGCACCTAGTGCAAGAATTGAAACCAGGCGACTTGAATCTACCTCATATTTTCAGTGAATGGGCTATGGAAGAACTCAATTAAAATCCGATGTTTTGTCATGAAATTCGGTTCAGGGATGAGCCCATTTCTGACTCAATTGATACGTTAATAAACATATTTGTCGTACTCAAGCTGATGACCAACCCGAAGAGAACCAAGAGCTACCATTACATTAATTAAAAACAATGGGATGGTGGGCTCTGGTTTCAGGAAAACTGCTTGAAACAATGGACTTGTTGAGAAATCTTTTTAGAGAGCACTTAATTTCATGTTTTACTACTGTAAAGTGGCCGACTAGATCGTGCGATATCACAGCTTTGGACGATTTTCTCTCGGGAAATTTCAAGTCTCAAGTCTTCACAAATAAGCCCGCTAAAATTGACGCTTTGAAAGCCAACATTACTCGTGTTATTTGCGACGTCGCTTTACTCTAACGAGTCGTCCAAAATTAGACCTTACGAAAAGACCACCTCAAATGTAGTCGTGGCTGACTTTTTCAAAAAGTAAATGCCATACTTCCAATGACTGGGCCCTATTCCACAAAACAACTTATCAACTTTTCACTTTACACTTTGCAAATTTTTCGTCAATTTGCAAAGCATTCTGTTCCACAGAACTATAAAATCTGATAAGTGAAAAGTTGAAAATGATAAGTGTAATTTGCAAAGTCTTTGCAATTTTTAGTTTCACTTTGCAATTTCTGTTCCACGTACGTTATTTTGTGCAAAGTGCAAAGTTAATATTGAAAAGTGTAATTTGCAAAGACTTTGCAAAAATTATGCTGTTTCGTTCCACAAAAACTTACAACTCTATTTTTGCAAAGCGAATTTTGATAAGTTTATCAAAAATTTGCAAAGAAAACGTTCGCTTTGCAAATGCGTATTGATGTTACTAGTGAAGCTTTCATGATGTTAAAACGTGAGTTTTTATTTGACGATGTTGAAGACGCGAGTGTAATAAGAAATTATAAATACCGTATTAATTTTTCGGGACTGCAAAATTATAATTTCAATAAGTGTTTTCGTTTAAATCGAATTCAAACACAATACTTACATATTTAATGTTCTTAAAACAAAATCCTTTTATAACACAAATAAACAATGAATGCAAAATGGTATTATGTTCAAAATAATTTTCTTTTATATGAAATGACGTCTTTGACATTTAGTAATTTTTTGGGAAAAAATCAATTGAAATTTTATTTTTTAAATAAAAAGTAAAAAAATTCTACCATACCAAAAGTTGGTATAAAATGTATTTTGACTTGAATATCTCGAGAATGAGCACCGATATTGACTTTACACTTATTTATGTTTAAACAAAATACAAAATTAATAATATATGCTACAATTTTGATAAATATCGAATTGACAGTTGTTTTACAAAAAATAAAAAAACAACCAAACATTTACCAAAAAATGTCAAAAGTAGTTTCTGGTCTTGAATAATGTCCAGAGTGATCAATCATTTTAACTTCAAATTTATTTTATTTTTTGCATAGTAGAATTTTGAACATATTGTACTTTTTTACAGTTTTTTTTTTAAATAAAAAACTGAAATTTAACGAAAAGTGTCAAAAATCGTTTTTCGGCTTAAATATCATCACAATAAGCAATGCTATTGACATCAAATGTATTTTATTTTTAGTATAATGCATTTGTCAATAACTAAAAAATGATAAAATATTGACTAATATCAAATTGACATTTTTGTACAATAAATACAAAATGGGAAGTTATAAGTGTGGGTCGCACCCAGCCTCTTTTTTCAATTTTGATTCTGCAAGGTACAATGCAAAGTGAAAAGTGATGAGACAAAAGTGCAAAGATGATTAAATGCTTTGTGGAACACTTTGCACTCTCACTTTGCAGGACAGGCATTAACTGCAAAGTCTTTGCATAAAGTGCAAAGTCTTTGCAAAAGTAAGCTTAGTACAAAGTAAAATTTGCAAAGAATATTGTGGAACAGAAACACTTATCACTTTGCCAAAAAAATCGATTCGCAAAGTGCAAAGTGAAAAGTTGATACATTTTTTGTGGAATAGGGCCCTGGTCTAAGATTACAGGAGGCCTTGAATGTATTAAGTTATGCCGCTTTCAATTGCAACTTCGACTTGTTAGAACTTCAAAATGAATCAAATTTATCTTTTTGTCATTTAAATACTTACAAATTTACTTTTTACGAGTAAATCCAGTTGTATTTATTAATACATCTTATGATTTAAGAAAAATATTATGTCCTCATTGTTATTACACGACCACCCGTATAGTTGAGCTTCTAAGGTAGCATCACCACAAGTATCTAATAAAAGTGAAAACCCTATTGTAAATGACAAAGTTATAATGAAAAGGTTTTAGGAACCCAGAATTCTATAAAAGACCATCGTACCTCAATAAAAAATGTAGCTACTTCTCTTTCTTCATTTAATTTTTTTTTTTTTTTTTGAGAGCGGAAACTTCTACATTTTGTATATTGTTTTGTAAAATTGTTTGAAAATCGGGTCTTTTTAGGTGAACACTAAATTAACATTTATATTATATCATTCAAGTTGAATGTGTCAAGAATTACTGTAGATAGAATTAAGTATTGAAGATTTTGAAGTCTTAAACTAAGGAAGAAAAAAGGCTTTGTTTTCAGACTTATTGTGTAGATAAAAGATTTCTTGAAGCCCGAGACATTTTTTACTTTAAGTCAGACTAAAAAAATGATTGAAAGTACCTGATTCTTTTGAATAAAAACGAATTTATGTAATTTCTTCGATATAATAAAGTATTTGGTTCTTGTGAAATGCTTTTAACTTATTTAACAAAATCAAAACACAAAAGGTCTTTAAAAATTGAATTTCTAAATACTATAAAACTTCCATAAAACTTGTAAATGCTAAACCAAACGGTACTAGACGTATGTAGAAAATTGTAATCGTTCTTTTTAAATGTTTAAAACTGTTTTAGGGAAGCTATTGCCTACATAAGTTGTTTAATTTCCAAAGATTCTATCAAACTTTTCTTAAAAAGATTTTCACACGTTCTCAAAAGGATGTTTAAAATATATTATTAAAATTGTTTAAAAAATATTGTTTCCAATTATTCACTTTTTAGCGAAGCCCAAAACTTGTCTTAGTCTTACATGTCATTGAAACTCCTCAAACAATCATCTTCAAGTCTCAGGAACTTACCGAATGGTTTGATATGCAAATTTTTATGTGAAAAACTGTTGCAAAGTTTTTTTTTTAGAATAACTTATAACAACCCTTACCTATTTGATAAGATGTCACAATCATATGCTAATTTTTAGTTGAAAACGCATCTTTTTCCTCCCCCTCCACCCCCTCATCTACGACGACGAATTTTTAAGGAGTTCGCTTTATTTGCGAAAATGCAAATTTGCACAACAACCGACCCGACTGCAACGAGAAAAAGAGAAATATCCTTTTCAGACGTCAAACTTCAGACAAAAGCCGTCTCTGGCTGTGTGTCTGTCATTCAGTCAGCGACAGCGATTAAGTGACGAGTTGTCGAGGTCATATCATCGCATCATCAGAGTTTCAACTGCCGCCTTGCAAACAGACCTTCTTAATTTCAATTCCATTTTATTTTTTTGTATTTTTTGGGGCATCAAAAGAGTTAGGTATATACATAGCTGATGACGATGACGGTCGGTGGTTGCAGGTTTGGAATTGGAATTGGGGGACAAGGCAGGATAAACAAACAGGATGATGATAATGGTCGTCGTCGTCATTGATGACGAGATGATGGGACGATGACAATAACAACGACGAGCCTGTCAGCACTGCAGATCGGCATTGCCAGCGAATTAAATGCGACAGCTTATCGGCATCTCAGAGTCTCGCATGTGATTATCCCAAAAAAGGGAAAATTCGTCAACTAGCGATGCAGCAGAGAAGCACCAAAAGCAGGACATTGTAATGGAAAATCGCGCAATCGCCACAAATGCATACCTAGCATGTCTACCATATATATGTACATAGCTAAGCGGATCCCAAGTTCCAAGTCTTCCAGTGACAGTGACAGTCCCAGCCGCAGCAGCCGCTCGCTGATTGTTTAGCTGTCACATAAAGAAGTCACTCGGTGGCAGTGATCTGCGTCTTTGGCTGCTGTCAGTTGGTTGTACATCACGATGTCGGTTGTACATCAATTGGATGCAAATGTCGCAGACAATTTATATCCGAATACTGAAATGACAGTTAATCATTGCGTATCGCAAGTTCGCAAGTCGCGTCGCGTCTCGTTGTCGTTTGCAATTTTGGACCTAAAAACAAAATAAAATCCTCCACCCCCTCTCCTCTCTACCACAAAAGCCGTTTGTTGTGTGTAAAGCAGCAGAAGGATCAATTTCGAAGCAACTCTCCTTTATATAAATTTGTGGGCATGAGGAACGATGGACTGTCATTTAAGATTGATGTGAGATGAAAGGCCTTGATGTTATAACTCGTATACAGAGGATGATAGGTTCGGTGGAATTAACTGAAAGTATATACACTTAACAATCTTTTAGAGCCTTAGTTGAGTTAGTGAAGAGTGGCAGCGAAAATCACTTGTCTTAGCAAGCGATAGGATTTGTTCGAACTTTTCAAGCACTTCTATTGCTCAAGGAAGATCATTTTCGGGATCATTATTTTTAAGAAGTTTTCGACAGAACACACATTTTTACCGACGACGTTTGACTTACACTGCAGTCTTCTTTTTCAAACCCCTTCATTCATTTTCTGATATTTATGTACATTGAGAAAGGGTGTGAAGTTCAAAAATGTTTAGATCGCATTGTGGTGGTAACCCAAAGGATTTAACTCTGTCTAATGTTCAATGGAAATGGAACTATTCAATTTTAATTTGAGGGAAAACAGGAATAATTCGAAATCCTGTTTATGCATTTTTCTACGTCAAAGATTCTTTGAAGATTATTTTTACCCTTAATGATCCCAATAAATTTTCTTTCTCAATTTTTGACAAAAAAGCCAGTTGATCCAGTTTTATTTTTATTAAAATGTTGTCATTTCATTTTTCGAAAGAGGGTGAGTTCTAGCAACTTTTTGCAAAATAAATTGGGTACACAATCAAGAGCAGGACTAATTGGATTGTAAATGTCGTTCTGATCTTTTATGTTCGTTCAGAAATTTATCATTTTATTATATTTCGAGATTTTGTCCATTGGAAGTGAACCAAAAAGTGTATTAAAGGATTAAATTAAACAAAGTTTTGAAATATTCATAATTTACAGAGCTGTCATGTGATTAAGGACAGGGATTTCTAAGAACTTATAAAATTAAGCTTAAGTAACTTAATTTAATTAATTAATTACCAAATAAGTATTTATGTATAAATTGCAATTATCAATACTCACACGGATTAGAGGAAAATATTTAACACATTTGAACAAGTTCTTCATCACATAACTATGAATATCTTAAGAAAAAAATTAAAAGATTAATTTTTCCTTTCATAATAAAATGCTTCTCCTTATCACTAGGAAGTAACAGATTATTAAAAAAAAAGCGCTGATGCATACTGACAGCCTTATTACGGTTGTCAAAGATAAATTAATTGACAATTGAAATATTCTGTCAATCAATTGATACATCGGTATTATGAACCCGAGTTGATCATTTTTTGATCCATTGTTAACAAAGATCAAAAATCTATTGTGAATAGTGCCTATTTACTTTTGACGTTTCAATTTCATTTATAATTTTATAACGAACTGCTTTTGTTTCGTGTCACGAATTTTATTTTGGTCGATTTGGATTAAAAATGTAAGTAGTTTGTAATAAATTAATGTGCTATTCAATTTTAAAGTGTTTTCTTTACTTAGGAGTAAAATTATAAGCAACAAAAATCAGCTCGGCAGATTGGTAGAACGGATGGAAGAGAACCCAGACTTTGCCAAGGGTGTTAATTCAAAGCCGCTCATGAGTAAAAAGTGGGGAGAGATTGCGGTGGAATTGAACAGCTTAGGGCTGATTTTATTTTACACACAGTGTTTTTCGGTTTGAACATTTTGAGAACAAATAATGATATCGAGTCCAAGCTTATTTTATTCTGCCACATAGAAGTTGTTTTTAAAGAAAAAAGCTACAAACAATTATTCAAATATATATATTTTTGTCTCGCAAGCATACACATTTTTTGTCATGTGGTCAGGGTTCCGTAAAATATTTTATCAACAAGGAATTTGTGATTGACTGAAAATTTGATAATCAACAAACATTTTGACAAAGATAATACCAAGACTGTCAATTTAAATCATTCACAATAGATCAAATTTCACAGTTTATCAAAAATTTTGATTTTTGACAACGATAATACCGATTCATTAATTTTATTGATAAATATTAAATATCGTATTGATCTTTGACAACCGTAATAAGGGCGTGGATTAAGATAAAAAAAATAACCAAAAACTTGCTGAGAAAAAAAAAATTAAAATGGAACATTTACAAGAAGATGTTTACCACACATCAAAAAAATTTATTAATCTTAGTTAATTCATGTTATAATTCCTAAGGTCTCAGAATCAGAAGTTGTTTTCTGTATTTTTTTTTTTTTTTTGACAAATATCAAATCAAAAGTCAATCGCAGACTTTGGTTAGTTTTGGATTTACACTCAGCGATTCGGTGCGACAGCAAAAAATATACCCGTCACAATTAATTAAAAAAAACTATGGGTGAAAGTACCGACACTAACGGGATCCAACGCGCTATATTATGAATATCCTAAATCAACAAGGTGACAAGTATTAGCAAATAAATAATACAAAATTATCAAGCTTAAAATAATTATTATTAATTAACTATTTTAAATAATTATAGGTATACAATTTTCAAAGGCCAAAATAAATACGATGATTTAGAATATTTTTTTGTTGTTTTATTTTTAACTTCGCATAGAGAGTTATTGTAATCGGTCCGATTTGTCAAATTGAAATTTTAAGAACCAGTAGAGATACCGATTCCAATTAAATTTTGTTTTATAGGTTATAATTTCAAAAGAAGCTGAAAGGTTCTTTTATAAAAAGTTGTCTAACGGTTTTTCCACTATAGCAGTTTTTTAAAAAAGTGAAAATTTTAGTTTGTCGCAAATATTTCAGGAATGATGCTATTGACTTCAAATAAATTTTATTGTGTAAATAACAACGTAATACAGGTTTGGTATAAATTTGGAAATAGTTAAACATACCGTTTTTAAAAAAGTAAAAACAATTTTAAATAAAATAAATAAGTAAAAATAATTTTTTACTATAGAAAATACTGTCCTTAACATCTGGTAAAATTTTCAAAAAAATTCAATAGCCACTTTTTTTTACAAAAAATAAATAAGTAAAAAAAATTCTATGAAAAGTTGGTAAAAAGTGTGTTTTGACTTGAATATATCGAGGATCAGCACGGGTATTGACTTCAAACTTATATAAGTTTATACAAAATACAATTATTAATATAGGCTACAATTTTGACAAATATCGAATTGATATTTTTTTTTACGAAAAATAAAAAACTAAAACCGAAATTTACAGAAAATTGACAAAAATCGTCTTTCGACTTAAATATCATCACAACAAGCAATTGACTTCAAATGTATTTTATTTTCAACCTACATAATAACTAAAAAAAGGTGAAATATTGACGAATATTAAATTGACAGTTTTGTACAATAAATACAAAATGGGAAGTTATCAGTGTGGGTCGCACCCAGCCTCTTTTTTTATAATTATATGTATGTCAGAGACACAGTGCGAGCTTTAGGTAAGAAGGAGGGAATTTGAAAGGAGATGTTGGTGAACATTATTCTTAAATTTCTGTACATCACAATGAAAGGGAAAGACAGACCGTGGAAGGGTATTCCACATTGGCGTAGTACGGCTAAAAAACGAATCCCTGTACTTGACAGTACGCCCGAAATTAGGTTCAAGAGTAAACCGATGAGCATTCCTGAAAGCGCGAGTATTATGGATGAATTGTTTAAGGGGAGGAATGAAACTGGCTATTTCATTAGAGCACTTACCGTAAAAGTAACGATAAAAGAGTGAGAGACAGGAAACGTTCCGCCGAGGTTTTGGTGTGACTTGAAAGTATCGATGATGTTCCTGTCTCCGATCATTTTTAAAGCTCGTCTTTTTATACTGTCTAAAAGGCTTAAATATGTTACTGGAGCACCAGCCCAGAGATGGGAGGTATACTCAAGAACGTACATATATAACTTTTATATAGATAATAGCCAGATCAGAAGGGGAAAAGAATTTCTTGCATCTGCAAAGGAAACTTAAACATTTTGCTGCGTTTTTGGCAACGTTAAGTATGTGATCATTCAATAAAAGATGGTTTGTGATAAACATACCTAGAATCGCGAGCTGATTAGTTTCATCGATGAAAGTGCCACTCACAGATATTGGCAGCGGTAGTACGTCTCGCTTTTAAAATTTAGTATAGTATATTTATTTTGTGCTCACTATTTTACTGCACAGTTATCCTACAATTAAGCAATTCAAATCAAAATCAAAAAAACACTATTTTAGCAATGCACAGTATAACTGATGAACAGCACTAACATGTTACATGTGTAACACTCATAATATGTTCGCTCAATGACGGGACTAGATGAATTCATTGATGATTTCACCAATTTGTCATCGAGAAGTAACAGAAATTTTATCCCCTCAATCATGAGCATGTCAGTGACGCAACCTCATAAGATTTTCCGCTACCAAAAGTGCCCAACGAGCCTGTAGAAGTTTTCACTCAAATAATCGCAATTATTTTAAAAAGTGTTACCTTCGAATATATCATGCATTATATCAAAATACAAATTTTGAAAACAATTAAAAAACTATGTACCTAGTTTTTTTTTTATTTTATTTTTTTTTTTTTAAGTTATTAGTGAAAAAAGTACACACACTTTTTTAAATAAATAATTAATTAAACAAATAGCTTTGACACCATACGAGCATTTCTATTTTTTGATTTATTGCCAGCAATAGAGTCGTTTTGCCCCAGTGTGCGACGGTAGAAATTTGAATTAAATCTACTCGAAAATCCTAAGGTTATCCCTGATCACAAATGCTAAGACAAAGTATATGTACTCGTATGTGATAACGTTTTACATTTACAGATATCCCCAAACCATGTGTTTCAAAAGATTTTATACGATTAATAAAAGGTTTAATTGCAAAAGATATGCCAAGATATTCCTCCATTTTGATAAGTGACATTTAGGAATAGTTAAAAAACTGTAATAAATACACTACAGATTGATTGATTTTAAAATTATGGTTAATTTACCCTGAAAAATAAGTGCCTTTTCTTTCCAAACAGTTCCATTTAATAGAATAGAGTGAATGAATGGAAGAAGCCCTATTGCTTTTAGCTTCACTAGAGGAACAATTTTTAAATCAACAGCTCACATAAGGGAATCATGCACATTCCTCAGAACTTTTTCGATGACATCTGAAACATTTTTTTCTATTAAAATTATCATTAGTAGTAGTAGTAGTAAAATGTGATTTTATTTATCAGATTAATTGTTCATTGTTTTTGTTTTAATTTCACAGTTAAAGCATTGGCTTTTGCGGTCAGCTAGAAAATTATCATTAGTATGCGGGAAGTTTGTTGGAACAGCATCTTTAATAATAGTTGGACACACATCTATTGTATTCGGACTGTTTTATTTGTAGAGATTTAAAGTGGTTTGAGGTTTCCCTAAGAAGTAGGTGTTATTTTTTTACATTTATAAGTTTTTCTTTCATGAAGTTTTTGTAAGTGTCGTTTGAATTATCATTATTTTCAAATTTCTGCAAGCAACCTTTTTCTGAGCATACAAAAAAACAACCGTTTAAAATGTGGTCGCATTTTAAGTGACTAATTAAACTGGTAGAAGAAAAACTAACTTTTAATTGAACTCACAAAAAACATTTCATTTTGGTTGAAGAGATGTAGGAAAAGTTTGTAAGTAAGTTACTTAAAAAAATAAAATATTTTGAGTTAAATTCAGTGTTATCTGAAATATACAATCAATATCTTTTATCTTAAGATTAAACATTTGTGTATGCAATAATTTTAAGAATAATAAGAATACGTAGGTCACTTTATATATTTTGAGAACTGGCCACACTAATATCAATAGCTAAAATCTGGCAATACCAAAATAAAGTTTGACATTTTTTAGCATAACGTACTCAGAACGTTTTGACGTACGACCATCATTTGTGTTGTTTACAGTGAGTTAAAAAAATCAATTTGGCTAAAAAATGAAAATTTCAAGAGAAGGATTTCGTTGGATTATTTTTCAAAACTTTCGACGTGGATTATCTCAACAAGAGTGTGTCGATGAACTTAGTTCTTTGTATGGCGATGAAGCACCATCAAAAGCCACTGTATATCGCTGGTACATTGAATTCAATCGTGGTCGTAGTTCGGTCGCCGACGATTTTCGTGAAGGTCGTCCAAAATCAGTTGTTTTTCCAGAAACCATCGATGCTGTGCGTGAACTGATAATGCAAGATCGTCATGTGACATAAGTCATCCTTGGGCATTTCTTCGACTAGCATACATTCGATATTGCATGAACACCTGGCGGTAAAAAAGGTTTGTTCTCGTTGGATCCCGCACAATTTGACAATCCCTCAAAAAAAGGCTTGTGTCGATTGGTGCAAGGAAATGTTCAAAAAATACAATGGCGGTGCTTCCAAAGACGTGTATAACATCGCGACAGGTGACGAATCATGGATCTATGCGTATGAGCCGGAAACAAAACAGCAATCGACTGTGTGGGTGTTCCAAGACGAGCCGAATCCAACAAAAGTTGTTCGCGCACGAAGCACTTCGAAGCAAATGGTCGCCTGTTTCTTCGGCAAAACTGGTCATGTGGCCACTATTCCGCTTGAACAACGTAAGACGGTCAACTCTGAATGGTACACAACCATTTGTTTGCCTGAAGTCTTTGGAGAAATTCGAAAAACGAACAAGAGAAGACGAATCATCCTCCATCATGACAATGCGAGCTCTCACACATCAGCTCAAACCAGCGCCTTTTTGACCGGCCAAAACGTCGAATTGATGGGTCATCCACCGTACAGCCCTGACTTGGCACCCAATGATTTCTTTTTATTCCCGCATATCAAGAAAAAATTGCGTGGTCAACGATTTTCGACGCCAGAAGATGCTGTTGAAGCATTCAAAAACCATGTTTTGGAGGTGTCTCAATCGGAGTAGAAAAAGTGCTTCGACACTTGGTTCGAACGCATGCAAGTGTATCGATCATCATGGAGAACACTTTGAAAAACAATAGGGCCATTTTCACTTAAAAATGTTTGTTCTTATTCGCTATTCTCAAAATATATATAGTGGCCTACGTATAATAACAAGAAATAAGAAAAAGGATTAATTTGGTGATTAAATTTATAAAGTGATAAATAACATTTCATAAAAAAAAAATATGTAAGGTTGATAAGTGAGTTCAAAACTACTAATAATATAATGAAATCAACTAAGAATAAAATAAGCTTTGCATTCTGTTATAGTAAAGTATAGCATTTGATTGTTAAGCAAAATTGTAAAAAAAAAGCTGTCAAGGAATAGACACAACTGCACATCCTAAACTAAAATTGATTGTAAGGCAAACAAAATAAATGATGAATCCAAGCATTCGAGTAATGTTCAAAATCCTCATCCCCTGGCGTCAGTTGAATTCTGACGTCAACTTTGAAATTCAATCCAAATTTTATAAGCGTCAGTAACGTTTTTTGGTGACTTATTTTAATAAAAACAAAATAATTTGAACTCTTTTAGCATACGTTTTTTCTCCAAACATTCAGATGAAATTTGAATTTAGCTCTTGTTCCCAAAAGAGGGACAGAAAATAAATCATTTATTTCTGATTCAGTTACAACTAGAAGGCTTTCAATATCAAATCCATTATCTGAAATTACAAAATTGACGATCCTCTTTAAATCAGTTCGATAAATTGAGTAAAAAAAACTCCTCATAACTATGCTCTCATATCTTAAGACTTTTATCGGAAAAACAGACACAAAAATCCTAACAAAACAATCCTTCGCTCAAAGCATTCACATCACACCCATTTGATTGTCATGAACATACATACAAAATTAAAATAAATTCCCCCGCCTCCAAAAATTCTAGAGGACTCTCCGGTACCCTTTAAACAGATAGCTAGATAGGATAGGTAAGGGAACACAGCGCACTCATAATAACGTACAATTTAATTTCAATTAATTCATTCAATGACTTTGCGAAGCTGTCATTGTTCACAATGACGACTCAATATACAAACAACAATCGTCATCATCATCATCCAAAGAGGGCGCTCCTTTATTTTCAATTTCGACTTTCTTGAACGTTCATTCGTCGTCCTCGAATCAAAGATCTCACTGTGTGCCGAAGCCGGCATTATAATTCCAATCCGAGTCCCATTCAACTGATGAAATTAATATCGACTCCCATCATCATCATTACCATCAGTGTCGTCGTCATGAAGTTCTTGAGCGTGATGCAAGCAAAGAGTTCCAAGACGATTTAAAAAGCAAGCAAAGCCATTTGCTGGTATTGTCAGTTGATGATGATTTCAAAATACGGCGAGGAGTCGACGACTACGATGACGCCGCGCCGCGCCACCGAAGACCCTAGGTTTACATTCCGTCATCACCATCATCGTTGAAACTGATGATGGCGGTGATAAATTCTTGATGTTTTTTTTTCTAATTCTCATTTTTTTTTTTAGAGACGGCATAAGTTTTGGCATGTCGGTACTTAATTTTCTTGTTTTTTAAGGCTTCCATTCATTTCAAATCTTTTTGTTTTCTAATTTGAATGATGGCGAGGAAACCGGGAAATTGAGACTGCTTCAAAAAACTCCATATTCAATATGGATGGAAATGAAGTTGATGGCGACAGTGAAGGTGGAGGTGGAGATGGGATATAAAGGGAAACGAAGATGCCAAGGATCAAAAAAAAGAGAGATGGAGATTGAAATTAAATCATCTCCGCGAAGACATGGGTGCCACTGACATAAGAGCCACTTGAAATTAATTGCTTGTCATTATTCTCTCATGTCGCCCCCATCCCTTCTATAGGCAACAGATTGGTTTGTGTGAGTGTCTGCATGCGAAAGAAGGCTCGGGAGTTAAAATATGGTGACCATTCTTATTACAAAATATTTAAAACCATGTTAATACAATTTTTGGAGGTAAGAATATGTGGGGGTTTGACCCAAAAAGGTAATTTGACATACATATTACATATACGTATATCTATAATGTTCCTGTCCCTTTTTTAAAACTTTAAGGTGTCAATTCTTTTTAAAAAATAATAAAAATATTAATTTACGACTTTCTTCTAATAAAATAATGACATTTTATTAAATGATAAAGAAATTAACGAACAACTGCGACGACGTTTACAATAAAGTGTCAAACTTTTCGAACACAACTAAAAAAAAAAGATCCTATGGTCACCTCATTTTTCTGAATGTCTGAATGTCAGAATGACGATATTGAATTGTTTTCTAGATAACATTAAGTATTGGAAAGTAAAAAGGAAGTTGTTGAAAATGTACTTTCTTTGTTCCTCATGAGATTTCTACTGAAATTTCTCACATCCCGCAATTGGTGTGAAGGAAGAACATCCTCAAAGAAAACAATTAAAAATCTCATCAAGTCAAACTCAATTGTTATGGGTCCTTGTGTGAGTACTGACTACGATGAAGAGCAAATATAATTAATTATGGAAGTGAATACATATTTATATGATAGTAATGAGACTTGTTCACAAATTCATCTTTTAGGAAGGAAAAATGTTAATCTACTCAAGCAACGCACAATAAATTCTCTCAACAATCATTCCTACTTTTTTTTACAAACTATGCAGGCCCAAAAACACAGCCTTGAGGAACACCAGACTATTTCCTTAAATCCCGTTCATAATATTTTTATTTTGAAAAATTCAATACACTTGCTCTGTTTTCATATTTTAATCGTACATAAATCTAGAACAATTATGTAAATTTTATAGCTTTCCAAAAAGCTCTTACCAAAAAAAAAAAAAAAAAAAAATATAAATCAGCTTCTGAACAAAACAATCTAAATTCTAAATAATAAATTATGGTAGTGTGATTTTGAAGTTTAAGGAGCTCTATGATATCATCGTCTGTCATAAATCATAGCCCTAAATGTCATTTTAACTATCATTCACACACACGCACACACACATACTCGTACGTTAGGTAGAAAAAAGTTAAGCATAGTTTATATGGAATGATATATTGACAGCAATGGTAGTAGCGGTGTCGGCTTCGGCACTCAAAATCAAAGGAAACCTAATCGAACTTAAAGAGAAGAAAAAATGTATTGATTGTGCTCCTTAACTACCTACATACATATACTTTTCAATTCTTGTATACCAATGTAATGGATGATACCTTTTCTATAGATTCATACCAAAGGTCATTGGTATTCTCCAAATTATAATAAATGACCAACGATAATTCCTTTCAATAACAACAACAGTATTACCAGCATCAACATCAGAATCCAACTTATGTATAATAACTTCAGCTTCCAGTCACAGTAGTCAAGAAAGAAAATGACAAATGATCCTGCTTTTTAGAACCCACCGAACTGACAGATAATGTGAGCCTACACAACAGTGCTGTCGGTTGGATTCATTTGAAGAATGTTTTTCTTCGGAATTTGACAGATGTTTATTTCGTGTTGTTTTTAACAGATCAATTTTAAAACTGGTAATATGTAAAATCTCCAATTTTAAATGTGAAAATTACTGGTACGAGTATTGAGTGAAATAGACCAATTACGTTTAATAATAATTTGACATTTCAATTTATGAATTATCACATAGATAATAGAAACAATAGTTGTTATTTGTAAAAATTATAGAAATAATGGGAATTCCTATAAAACCAAAGACAATTTGTACCTTCTCATTAGATTGTCATTCTACGATCTACCCGAACTGTCACAAAATTTTGTTTATGACAATTAATTGATACAAAGTGTTTATTACGAGATGATTGACATTGGACTAGAATCTTACTCTAATGAATATTTTTGATGGGAATAAACTATTCTAGTAAATAATACTCTTAATATCTTAACTCAAAAATTATTATTAAATTAATGCAGATGACAGCACTGATGTCTTTTCATCATTCACTTTTACTCCCTCGTAGGAGAATAAAAAAACAACCAGTGACCCATAGTTTTTATTGAGTATTTTAGTAAATTACCCTACAATAATATTTCAAGCAAAATGGTATACAAACCGAATTTATCAATTCAATTTTCTTGATCGTTTATGATTTTTGAATAAATATAGAAATTAAAGAAATTATTTCATTTAGCATTAGTATAATTGAGATACCTAACTGAATGGTATCGAATTTATTTTTTCCCCAAAGAAGATTCTAAAAAGCGGAGTTTTTGCTGATCTAGTTATGGAAAATAGAAATATGGTTTCATATAAATAAGACCTTTGATTATATTAAAATTTCTTCGATTTAGTATACATTCTTACTAGTTTCTTTTAGACGAAATCCTAATAACTAGAAGTCTATTACTTAACGTATACCGTACCTGATGTGGAAATGCTCTTAAATGGTCTAAAATTCCATACAACACCCTATTAGGTGTATTAAATAATCACATATTTTATATGACAGTGACTGCTGCTCGCTCGCCTGATGTTTGCCTACTTCTGCTACTATAATAAAACCTGGTAATTTTAAGGTGTCATTATTACCACATACTCTCGCCTTTCCATAATCATGGTCAGAGCTTGTGCCGGTCAATTTTCAAAGATATTCAAATCCCCTGTCATCTGACAACTGACAACCGAACCGACATAAAGCGCCAAACCGACCGACACCACCGTCTAGAGCCATATACATACTCGTACATACTAAGAGTTAAGAGTTAGATCGGGACTGACACTGTCCGAGAAGGCGTGTAATTTCCCCCATCGATCATGATTAGTGGGGAATTGTGCTTTGCGCCTTTTCGGTGCGCGTTGCTTTGGCTGGTCTTGGTGTCGCGGTTCGTTGATTTAGGGTATCACCGCAGTGTCCGATTGTCAAAAATTTCACTCCGTGTCAGATGTTAATTCGATATGAAAACTACCGCTGCAATCCTGAAAAGGCAAAGAGAGAGAGAGACACGTCTTGAGAAGAGGTGCGAGCGGTGTTCGGCTTCGATCTATCTCGTATGGGAGTATAATGGAACTACAACAGTCACTGCCGCCACTGCTGGCTGACCAAGAGCTTTGCTTGTTTAATTTATCATTAATTTTAAGGTTCTTTTTGACAGTTCGGGAAGTGAGATATACATATATAAGTATGTTAGTACGTCAATTGAAAAAGCAATGACGGCCGTGGCGATAGCACCAGTGAGTTCCTAATCGGTCGAGTTCACCTTCGTCGGTCGTGGTAGCCGTCTTCGACGCGTCGTCGTCGTCGGTCGTCAGGCAGGCGGAAAAACCGAAAAACCCAACAATGCTACCGAAACCGAAGCACACAAAGAAAAAGCAATGAATTGCCCATTTCCCCTGGCTTCCTGTGTCATTTGTCTTCCATGTGAATGTGAGCCCCAGCCAGATGATTAATGATCCCAATGACCGGTGAGAGGGTGATATTTCAAACAATGACGATAACATTTTTCCAGAGTCCCGTCCAGACCTTATCGCTAGGCCATAACCACGAACATTGCAATTAGAGATGATGTTTTTTTTTTCGTCGTATTTTGAGTGCAAGAAAAAATTAAGGTAGGCGTGTGGGAAACGCTGAGTGGATGAATATTTGATTCGTATAAAAGTCAACAAACGGTCCTCTCCTACATTCCCCTATGTAATGTAGGAGGCGCGGCGGCGGCAATACTCGTGCAGTGGACCTTCGTAGGTAAACCAAATTCAAATTATCTAACAAATAACAAACAAATGGGCTTAATGAGTTGGTTAATTTGTGTACGGGTTGTTAGGTTAAAGCCAGCCGGCAGGCCGGTCGGTTTTGCGGTTACCCTCATATTGGGGTTTTTGTTGTCGCATAGCCATCGCCGGTCACATAGGCATTTTGTCGCTACCATCCACAGTCAGCCACCAGCAGCGTCATGGTTTTCGCTGGAGTTCTCCTCGTCTGCCGTCGTCGTCGTCTGTCGTTTTGTACGCAGTTTTGTTAAGCAATTTAGTTTTGGTCATTTCAATTGGGTACGCACTGGCGCGTTTTGTATAGCGTTTCATTAATGTGCGAGCGAGTGTGGAACAAATAGAAATACGTTTTAGTTTAATTATGTGGCGACCAGGTCAATTAAGAGAGTTTTGTTTGCTTTTTTTTTTTTATTCGTTTGTCTACACAGCCATTTGGACAAACCACACACCTGTGGATTTCATTCGCTCATTATAGTAGGGTTCGTTTTAATGAGCTGAGATACGAAGTTGATAATTAAGTTTTTATAAATGACAGGAAGTAGACATGATAGGGGTTGTCATGATGTATGCATGCTGTTTGGGAGTTTTTTTTTTTTTTTAAATTAATTTTTATGAGAAAGTTTGACGATATCAAGAGCTTACATTTTTCCATCAATCAGTCTTACATTCTATAAGTAGAACTTCTTTGTTACAAAATTTAGTTAGAATGTCAAATATTTGTTGACATATTGACAGAAACTCTGTGAACAATTACTTCCCAAAAGGATGACACAGTTAACAAAAAAATAAGGAGGAAAATTCATGTGGAACGCATTTATTTTTCAGAAAACGATAAACATGTCCAATTTTTATACTTAAAAATTTAGTATGTATTTAAATTTTCTACTAAAATTTGAATATTTGTATGTAGTACGTATTTCAATTGTATGCTTCAAAAATCCGTAATTTTTTCATGCACAGACCTTTAAGTGTAGTTAGGTATATATTTCTTTTTGTTGCAAATGAATGAAACTCGGATTACGTTCCACAATTTATTAATATTGGTTTTTCAACTTTAGATCTTAATTAACAATAATAGCCAAATTTTTGGATTAGAATCGGTACTATTAGTTAAATAAATATGCTTATATTGGTATCAAATTCTTACAAGTTCTTAGCCTTAGACGTGTCAAAGTGGAACCAAGAATAAAATAGGACACGCTTTTTACAAGCTAAATACCTAAATCATTTTCTATAGGAAAGTCTGAAACATTACTTATTAATATTTAAAAAACAAAAACATTAGCATTTAGGAAATAATTGGAATAGACACAGTCTGTGCCAAACCTGGGACTTTTGCCGCCCCAAGCAAATTCAATTTTGGCGCCCCAAACTTAAAAAGCAAATCGTACCAATTAAAGCCCCTTCAACTGTCAGTTCAGTTAAAATGAAAATCAGTTCGGTGTTCAGTTCATCAACTTAACTGAGAACTGAGCTGACAACCGATGGGAATTCAGGGGGCTTAATATTTAAAAGTTTCTTAAATAATTTTACAAAATATTGATATTAAATTACTGCTCTTCACGATTTTATTTTTGCAAATCTTGTACCAATTTCTTCTTCAGTAAGATTCACCATGTCTTTTTCAATATAAATTTTTGTCAAGGCTGTTAATCGCTCTTCAGTCATAGTTGAGCGTAAATATGATTTTATTATTTTAAGTTTTGAAAAACTAGCTTCCCCTGGAACAACACTTACAGGAAACGTTAAGAGAATTTTTTTGGATACAATTTAAGCAATTTAAGGTTTGAAGCTCAATAATTTAAAATTGATAGCTGTTTGAGATCAGTAAGATTTGACGTTTGATTGAATATATTAATTTCACTCAAGAGATCCCTAGCTATTACATCCCTTCGATCAATTCGTGCTGTTAAAATTGCTTCAAGTTTCTCGCAATCCTCAAAGTCTACATTCTTTGAAATATCGCAGGGAAAACTCAATATGTTCCACAAATTTTGCCACCCTATCTGAGAGGTGCCCCAGGCAACTGCCTGTTTTGCCTTAAGGCAGGTTCGGCACCGGACAGTGATTTAACCCACTTGGGCCTTTCTTTAAGAAACCCTTTTCACTACGTGTTGAGAGTTATACAAACTGCAGCTGCAGATTAATGCAACTACAGAAAGTTGGAAAGTTAGAAGTTTTCGCTCTAGTTATATCTACCAGAACAGTTTATTTACATTTCTGGTTTTTAAAATGGGAAACATTTCAACGAAAATTGTATTCCAGATAAGGATAACCCCAAAGATGGTCCACAAACTTTTTCCTCACTCAATTCTGCTAAATCAAAAGTGAAACCTGTGTTCTTTAATCTTTTTGACATTTTTCATTCAAATTTAAAAAAAAATGGACAAAAGAAAGTTGTTTAAAAACCAAAATCGTTTTATCGTTATTTTTTCTCGAAAACTTGTCCTAAGTTATGAGGTGCAATTATTTAACAATTAAAAAAATATTTATATTTTAGTTAATATTAGATTTTAAATAACAACACCATTAAACAGAAAAACTAACATGTATCGCAATGCATTCCACAAACTTTATCTTATTGAACAAATTCACTGTTTGCAATTGAGAGAAAAAACTTCCGACGCGTCGATGAGATGGTGAAGTCCTGTGACAACTTTAAAAAGTTTTTGTCACATTATTTTTCTCTAAACCTCATCCATTTAATATAAAAAAAACATACTTTTCACATTTCAATTAATGTTTCTCCATTATATCCAAAACAACAACACCATCACTTAACGAATTCAAGCTCCGTTTTTTTTTATAACAATCACTTTTCCTAGCCATACAAAGGTTAAACAAAAAAAAAAAAAATATATAAACTCGAAGGACATCATCTATTGAAGGAAATCAGCAAAGTTTCACGTCAAAGCCATTGTCATCTGTCCATCAATGTCAATGCTGGACAATCTGGCCGGACGACATGGATGGACAGGGACACATGAAGGGACTTGAGTGATTTAAAAGGAACTTCTGTCAAATAAACAAACCTATATACAGTTTATAAATGAAAGAACCACACCGCAGGGCAACATATTATTCCAGGCTGTATAAAACTGAAAGTATATGTATGTATGTATGTACATAGGATAGGTGTATTCAAGCCTGCCAATACAATTCAACAAAGGAGGCGATTTATAGTTGCTGTTGCATAGAAGTTGATGGTTTGTTGGGCGGTCAATGAAATTGAATATGCAATGAGAACGCAATTTTTAAAAAGGGAAGAAAAAGGGAATGAATGTATATAAATGATTGCATTGCAATTGAAGAGGATGGAAAATATTGATGCACCAGGTCCATCCAGTAGAGCTTCAATTTTACAAATTCCAATCTTGATAGCAACCGTACTGGTTCGATAGCAAATAAAGTACCAACACACAAGGCATTAAAATGAAATATGTCAAATACGTTTAAATAATCATCCCAACCAGCACCATCACAGAAATGAAAGATCTATGATATGGACAACTCTTTTGAAACCCAAGGTCTTTTTTCGGTTTATCGTCGAGCAGGATGATTTTCAACTTCTACAATACATAAGATACCTTGTCAAAATGGAAACGAATTCGGGTTGTGTCCTGAAAGTTACATAATAGAAATATTAAAATAATAACTTCCTCTTCCTTTCAAAACTCACCAAAGAAGGTAAAAAAGTTATGTGCTTGATGAGATCAACAGGAACAAAAAAATTACTAGAAAATATTAAAAATTTTCCAATAATTCGTATTTCAAAAGATCGATTAATTATTTTACGAAGCAGGTTAGGAACACAAATTGGATGGCTAGTGCTGATTGACTGATTGTCCAATTTTCTGAACATTTTTATAATAAATGATTACATACAAAAAAAATATGTAAGTCAAAGGGTGTTTTTTTTTTTACGGAAAATAAGCTTTCTAAAAGCTATTGTCAACGAAAGTCCAAGGAGAATAATTTCATTTATGAACTGATTGATTAGTCGACAGGAATTTTAGTTTGACAAATCCCGGTTTCATTATTTTCTGTAATGTCATAGCTATGGTAGAGCTCAAAGCTTTTAACATCACTTTTAGATGTCTAAAAATCTTCAAAGCTCAAAAAGAATATTAATAACTAGAGGGCCTGGCAAACTTCGTCTCACCCCAATTTAAGGCAAAACCTCAAGCTATGGAAAAAGATTGTTGTTGCAATACTTTTCATAGTTTCTATATGACCCGGTGTACTTCACAAGCTTATTAAAAAGTGGATTGAGCGGCAGAACAACCTAAGTTCATATCCTAGTTGTTGTAGCAATCTGTTCATTGTGTTAAGTGTAAAACAAAAACCGTAGATTTCTTCATTTTTTGTGTAAAATTTTTAATCCTAAAGAGAGACATTTTACCGTGATAAAAATTGGCGTATGTGAACAATATTCTATCTGTCTGTAAAATTTCAGCCAAATCGGTTAAGCCGTTCCTGAGTTATAAATAGTGTAACTAACACGACTTAACACAGAAATTAAAAAAAAAATTAAAACCACAACAAAAACTCGAAAACGTAAGAATTAAAAGAAAAAAACACCGCCACTACTCAAAATCAGAAAACCTAAAATGTCAACTACGATAAATTTTTAGATACAAAATACAAGATTCTTAAATCCTGAAAAGCTAAAAACAGCAATCAAAAATTCTATATTTCTCAACTTCTAGTTATTATCAATTCGGCAAGTTGAAAACTAAAAAAAATAATCAGATCAATAGGTTTAAGCATAAAAACCAATATAGTCAGAAGTCGAATCTATGTTACTATCATTTTTATTGACAAACTTCGAACTCAAACAAAACTGTCGAAGAATAGATATTTTTCAAATTTTGTTGATTGGAAAATTTTATTGTGAAATTGATTGAAAATTAAACGTCACCTGTCAATATTTAAAGTTAAAGTTAGGTCTCAAAAAGACACCCTTTATTGTACATCATGTCATTAAGTATGCAATTGCATTAAGAAGTACTTATCCTCTTTCCACCGAATTTACACCAACTTTACTAGAAATTTCAACACGTTTCTGTATTTTCAAGTATTTCTGAAAGCCAATACCGCCACCGCCGCCGTCGCACCACGCAACCAACAAACAATGCCGATGTTGTTCCCCCTCAAAACAAAATTCACAAACTACATCACCTTCATTCAGAGCAATTTCTGAGCGAATTCATTTAATTTTTTATTGTAGCAATAATTGCAGTTGAATGACAAAATTCCAAGGAAATATTTTATTTTGACTCATTTCCAGCAGAATGCTGCTAAAATTGCATTCAGCAGATAATGGTTGTCTGATGCATCACGCATGCGTGATGTCATCATTTCACACTCAAATATGTTCCAATCATCAAAGAGTATAACGCGCCAATATCTTCGTATTGGGAAAACAAAAATGTTTTCGAAAAAGTGTCTCAAGCCATTATTTCGCAGAAGGACCTTAGGCTCTCCTAATGGCAAAAAATTACATTCCAAAGTTTGCCAAAAATTACTGTCTCAAGGATGTTATCCCGCTTTATGAGACATTTTCTGATTTTTCAAATAAAAAAAAAAGAAACGAACTTTAAAAAACCCACAAATATCTCAGGAACTACTTGGGAGATTTTTGTATGTCGATTCTTCAGCGTCAAAGGGAATAACGCCGAAGTCGAAGGGAATAAGTTTGACAATGGCCGCGGCGCTCAAAAACTCACACACAAGAACGAGAAAAAAAAAACTGCAATAACTCCTTTGAGAACCATCAGGCAAAAAGGAGACAACCAAAAAGACTGGCTACAAAACAGCTCGCACAAATAAACATGACGTGTCATAAATCAATATGTTTCGGCTCATAAATTTATGTTTGGGTTCCGTGACAAACGATCCGCCTCGAGCATAAAGAAGAACTCGCATGCTCTGCTCAATTGTCTTTTTAAGCAGTTTATGCTTAATGAATATGAATGTATGATATTTTTCTGGTTTTTCTGTTGAGGTTCGTTGAGGCTTCTGATGATGAGGATGGTGCAGTGCCACTGTTCAATAATGGGGTAAGTTTTTTCGTCAAAGCGTTGTTGGTATCAATCTATCTGCCTTCTTGGAAGTTTATTCCTTTTTTTGTTTGTATATTTATTCGTGTGCAATTGTGTTGTTCCTTGTGAAGCAAGTGTAAGATTTGATGAGGACTTCACTTGGCAAACAACTTGGAACGATTTCAATGACTTTGATTGCAACAAGCATTTCGACAAAGTCTACCACTTCACTGAGATATAAGGCAGTACATTTCATAAAACGGATTTAGTTGAGCTTTATGGAATAAGACAGCAAAACATGGAGGAATCGGTTCGTCGGAACCGACTTGTTAACCCTTTTTGCTATATGAAGGACCCTCATCTGGGATCTTCTACGACTTCATCGAGCACGCTTGGTGATGTGAATGAAGCCAAACAATCTGCAGCTCTAGCTCTAGATAAGTTCGAAAACTTTACCGGGCTTCTATTGTTGGTTGGAACATCATTTTCTATTATTTGTTCTAAATCTTTAATCATTTCAATTTTATCTTCAGTAGAAATTTCTTTCCAATTAAACGATTTGATTTAAATCTTCATTCCATCAAACACATTCTGCTGCAATCAAAGGGGATCTGAGCATGGTTTTCGACTTTGCCAGTGTTCAAAGCCAATTTCATCAGCCCGAAAATGGTCCTTTCAAAAAGTGTGTAGTGTAATCAGTCAACTTTTCTTTTCTGAATTCCATTGAGAACCCCAAAATACCGTGGTAGTTCTTCAAACTACCAACTCTTCTTCCTTCTTGTGTGAGTGGATTCCACTGCATTGCCTGGCTAGCAATGGATTCATTACCTTTTCGAAGCGTGTGTCTAATCCACTGCCACTTGCGCCTTCGTATAATGGTGTCTATGGGTTCCTGACCTGTTCGTCTATTTAGGTCCTCGTTGGAGATACGATTAGGCCAAAAAACCCTTAAGATGTTTCGAAGACACCTATTAACGAAGGTTTGCAGTTTCCTGGTTATTGTAGTTGTTATTTTCCAGGTGCTGCAACCATATAGCAGAACTGATTCGACGTTAGAGTTAGTAGCTTTGTGTTCAAGCTGAGAGATTTGTTCCTCCAAACATTGGACAACATCCTGAACACAGCCTTTGCTTTTCCGATGCGGCTGGCAATGTCTAGTTCAGTTCCTCCTTCAGTAGAGACGAAACTTGCAAGTTATTGGAAGATATCTACTTTCTGTATTGCTTGTTGACCAATGTTCATCGAAGCGGACGATTGCGAGCTCCCGAGGCTGAACATCTTTGTTTCTCCCGCCCCACGAGTGCTGCTTCTCTTTTCACCCTTGTTGCCATTTGATAGAGATCCTTGATCTTATGAGAAAGCAAGCAAATATCGTCAGCGTAGTCAAGATGTTTCAGGTAAGTTGTTAGAGTCTATCTTATTCCTCCGCTTCCTGTCAAAGCCATCAGCAGTATATCACTTA
This sequence comes from Scaeva pyrastri, assembly GCA_905146935.1. Classification (NCBI taxonomy): domain Eukaryota; kingdom Metazoa; phylum Arthropoda; class Insecta; order Diptera; family Syrphidae; genus Scaeva; species Scaeva pyrastri. The sequence goes on along the minus strand of LR989927.1, from coordinate 41,759,601 downwards.
TCACCAACAAAAACAAGATTGGTGACAGTATGCAGCACTGTCTGACCCCGCTTTGGACTTCAAATTCTTCAGACAAACATCTTGAAATTTAGATAAGTTCTTCCAAGATTTTTCTCAAAATTAAGATCTGGTGTATGGAAATTGAGACTTGACCTAAAATTCTTGGCCATGTTTTTATGCTTCAAGAAAGATCGTTTAATTTTGTTGAATGGATTGTAGATCGGTGTGTTGCCTAACCTATGTGATTTAAGCATTCTTATTTCCTCTTTTGCATCGATCATCACATTTGTAGCATCGATACTTAGGAAAGACATCTGTTGTAGAAAAGTGGAAAACTGGCAGAAGCTAAACAAAAATCCAAACATTTTGATGACCCAGTAATTTATCTTGCAGCTCTTAGCATGGCGCCTGAAGATTATAACTTGGAAGGGGATCAAAAAGTGTCTTCGAGTAAACCTTTGTTAGTTGCCAATCTTCAGTTTTCCATGTAGAATTGATTCCTAATCAATCGAGACCGGAGACCGAGTAGTTTTTTGAAGGTTTCCCAAATTGGAGTACGTAAGTTTTATGTTTTCAAATGATCCCAGCAAGATTTTAGAATAGAATCTTGTATTTTATTTCACCCAAACTTTCGCGAAGACGAAATTTTATATAAGGGAAACCTCAGCTGCCAGATATAGGCCCTTCAATGTCTTCATATTAGACAAGGCCCCCTCATTCTCACCTTGGGGATTTTCTTGTTTCTTTTCTTCTTCTCTTTTTTTTTTAATGAAGGAACTTTAATTCTTAGTCCTGTCGGTTGGCTGGTATATCAGTGTTAAACAATTTTGCTGGTTTTTTTATTACTTAACCTAAAAACACAGTCATCCATCAAAAAGTCCATAAGACGAAATAAACAATTAACGTCGGTCGGTCGTTGGGGTATTGCGCGTTTATAAACTTGACTTGATGTATACAAGCGCGTTTGTGCAATTGTTTTTGTATTGTTTTGTGAGAGCGTTTGTGTATGTGTGTATTGGACTGACGGTGTTCGTGTTCGTGACGTCTTCCTTCAACTTTTTGGCCATAAATAACCCGAATGATTGACAGTGCTGACAGTTTTGATCGATGGTCATCAGTTGACGGCAAAAATATGTTCGAAATAAATATCGCTGTGATGTTCGCGAAGCTTCAAGTTTTGCGACAGGAGGGCAGCAGCAGCAGCAGAGCCCAGTGCAGTAGTGATGGCAAATCTCGTGTATAGAAGCGATGCCAACAATGTGCGCGCATGTTGGCCTCCATGGATAAACGAAAACTGCCTCCATACCCACTACCGCCGCCGATGTGCGATGTGCGATAGGTGGATGTAGACTTGGTGACATGGTCATAGCTGGCGAGGGAGATGACAGTGGGAAGGGTGGTGGACGGATTGTCGGTGAAGAATGGTGAAAATTCTCTGATGGAATTTTTCGGCGGTCACTGGGCTGCGTTTGATGGACGACAATGGCCAACGAACGGCACAGAGTTGAAGTCAACATCGTCATTTGGAGAATTTATGTCATTCGTCTAAAGGATCTGATGGCCTGAGAGGTTCAACTGTTCGTGGCTTTTGTTGGTAGTGCGGTTACAACAAACCAATGACAACAACAACAGCATCCAGAAGCAGCAACTCACATCAGTGAAGGGCATATCGTCTTTTAGCGCGGCCTTTAAAGGGCAAAGGACCTTAATGGTCAGAAACCAACAACATCACACAGCATCAATTTACATACAATGGATGCTTGTTGGACTGTTGGACTGTACTGGGCTCTTTTTAGATTGAAGTGACGTAAGACGGTATGAGGAGACTGATGTTCAGCATGCGATGTGATGCGAACTGAAAGTTACTCACAATCAAAAGTTGAAAAGGACGAGACAGGCAGCCGGACTGACAGTGACAGAACAGAAGTAGATTGATGGAATGTTCCTTTTCCTTGTGATGTTTGGGGTATTGCAATTGAGGGATTCAGATTGGGATTGGAATTGGAATTGGCAGAAGCAATCAGCTCTTTTTCTCGAAGTATGGGAGTATAATATAGGTCTGGTTAAGGTATCTATAGATTGGAAGCTTTTTGATGACGACCGCAGATAAGTGGTCTCCACAAGGAAAATGATAATGAACTAAATAATGGAAATGGAACTCTTGAAATCTCACAGAGTATTGTCGAATAAAAAGGCACAAACATCAATTTGGGTGAAGATGATAGTTAGGAAATTAAAAAAAAAAAATCAGCAGCACACCAAATGCATATCCTTAAACGAGAAATAACTTCACATGGAATATATTTATAAAGATTTTTTTTTTCTTATAATCAACAAGGTATATTTAAATGAAAAAAGTCAAAATCCAAATATTCAATTAAACAACGACACAAACAATAATAGCCTGCATTATTTAAACTTCCAAAATACCTCTTTTAATCAAAATCCCAACTTAACCAGTTATGACATTGATAACTCCATATACATAGGTATTTTATTTCCAAACAAGTACCTGCGTTATTATTTTATACTTGTTCATCTATATGAAGTTTGAATTCACCCCCCTCCCCGCCATTTCATATTCAACGTAAGTCTAATAAAACAATCTCGTTTTCACATAGAATTTATTGCCCATTTATGCCCGTCTGTCGAGTATAACCTCGAACACCAATTCACGACTCGACTTGCTAGGTACGTAGGTACCCCTCTAGCGAAAGTTCAAATAGACAATCCTGCGCCACAGCAGGACAATATTGAAGGGAACACCACCATATCTAATTTAAGTGATCCATGAGAGAAGTGAGTGGAGAAGAGTGCTCCATTCAGGTGACCATAGTCGAAATCTTTTCAAAATAATTGTTTAAAAAATCTCTCCATTTCGAATTAATTTCTTTTTTTTTAATTTTTCTCCGATGTTATTTTTTATTAAAAAAGAAAATAAAAATTGGAGTGACCGTTTTGTTTTTCCTTTTCTCTTTTATTGAGAAAACTAAAAGGCTTTGGTTCTGATAATTACAACAGAAAAACAAATTCTATTTGTGCAGTATATAAAACGAGAATAATTTAATAAATATTGTAGAATCAATATTCAAAAATTTTTAGCACATTTTGTAGAACATTTCTTATTTCTTCAAAGAGCTGTTTTTATATAGGTACCTACAGAAATCGATAAATAAATAAAGCTATGAATTTAATATTTTAATATCATACTATACCAAAAATGAGTCATGCCAAATTTAGGCTTAAATCTTTCAAAAATAATTGTTTTAATGAAAAAATGTGCTTCATAAAATACCACATATGTACATATGTATTTAAATTTTTCTTCAGGTTCAAGAAACCCCAATGTAATTTTTAAACTTAAGCACACACAGCTTAAAAACATAGCACATTTGAACTATATTGGAAAATTTAATTTTTCTCATTTTTACAAATGTATCATTTACTGTCATGTACATTTGATTACACAGAAGGCCTTATGAACTATATTTTCAATATTCACATTTATAACCAAACAGCAATTAATTTTTGATATAATTAGGAACAATGGTAGCACATTTCTTTAAAAAAAAATCAATTTAATAATATTTACCCATTTTTGCTAAAAAAACTAATTTTTTTATTGAATTTACAAAACTAAATTATGAAATTCTTATTTCAATATTCTGTTTTTTATTCTTATTTTTTTCTTTTTATTAAAATTTATTAGAATAAGGAGAGTATGGTAACCCTATTTTCAAATTTCGTACCTACTCATACCCTAACTCAACTCAACTTAATCCGGAGCCATAGATCTTTTCCCCTACATTCTCCGGGTATATGCCAGTCGTCGGTAGTCGTAAATCATATTTTCGCGAAAGTTTTGCAGGTCCGTCCCAGTCCCAGGTCTCCGCAGTCCTGTGCAGCAGTCAGAAAAGGCACATACAAAAAAAAAAGAACAAAAACGAGTCAAGCTACCATTTCACCGGTGCGGTGCGTGTTAGCCATGCATGGGTGCCCATAAATAATCAACTAACCCCCATTCACATTTTCCCATTTCCATTCTCAAGCCCGTCCTATACCTCCAAGCCATGATGATGTGCTTGTGCAGCAGCGCAGCGCTCCCGCTCATAAACTTTCGGCATACTATATTATTTAAATGTATACGAGCGTACATTTGCGGACATTATGCAAATGACACAGTGGCGTACAGCGTTCATGGGTCGTCGTTGGGGTCGTGAGGCGCTGGCAAGGTGTGCAATACATCATCGCGCACAGGTGAGAGATTATAGCTCATAGATTTATTCGCGCAGTAGGTAGGTACCTACTCACATACGAGTAGTTAGATAGATAGGTTTGGGCCGGTCGGTATACGGGCAAATGATGGGATGTATCGGTTAAAAAATTACTAATATTTAATAACCCGCGTTGCCGCTGCCATTACCGCCGCCTCCGCTCCGATGATGAAGAGGAATTTATTATTCCTACATTATGCACTGAAAGTGTTCGTATGGTGGATGCGCTTAGTTAGTGTGCCTCTGCTTACGTCGTCGGTCGGTCGACGGACGCGGACTTTTGCCCCCATGGTGGGGCCAGACCATCAGCCGGGCGGGGTCCTTTACAAAATTGATTGTGTAATGATAATCTCTAACACTGGGAATAACCCCCATGCCGATACCGTCCGGGGTATAAAAGACTTGCCAAGGTGAAGGGGGTTTAGTTAATACATATTGCATGTCCAGTTGGTTGCAGTTCAACCAACACGCACGATTGCACGCCAAATATATTCGTTGTACCGACATTCCTACTTACATACTCGCACTCATATATACATATAAAGGAATTTATGAGACTGAATTCCGTTTGGAATAAATCAAAATTATTTGAAGGACGTATGTGATTAGTGTGTGAGCAAACGAGGCATATCCACACATCCACACATGCGTACTACACATTGCGGAAGGAGGTTTTGCACGGTCTTTTACCAATCTCGAATGTAAAAACATTTTTATTTTATATGGAAATAAATTTATGTGGAGGTGATGAGTAATAAATATCGGTACCTATTTTATGGCCAACGTAATTTCTTGGCCCACTTGACACTGGCAACACTTGCAGTGCGATTTACTAGCTAGGATTTGAATTTAAAGCATTTAACGACATTTGCGATTCAAAGTCAAGTCAAAACATCTATAAAGCAAGAGTAAAACTTAGTTCATAAATAAACCATAATTTCCCTTTTTTTCGGAAAATAAAAACGACAATGCCAACTATGCATATGATTTGTAAATTTTACTATAAGAAAAACAAAACCGATATAAAATGTGAATTTGCACCTCCCTTGGTCTGTTTTCAAGTTTTTTGCAAAAAAAATAAAAAATTGATGAAATCAAAACTTTTTTCTAAAATGTCTTAGAAAACTTTAGAGTAACATAAAGCGTATACTTCTGATATTGAACAGAGTAGAACTAATAAAAATAACACATTTAATAACAATATTCTTTTTTTCTTCAATGTAACAAAGGCAGAGCAAGTTTATGTTGAAAAAAGAATGCATTTTATATTTAAAAATCATAAAATAAAGAACATATGTATCTACTCGTACATTCGTTACATATTTTTCATAAGATAACAGATGTTACTAAAAATGTGCTTCATTGAGTTAAATATTTTAGTCATAAAGTACTAAACAAGAAGTTATCTTTTATCTATTTAAAAACATTGTAGAATGCTTATTTTCTTTAAAAGAAGGTTGTCAGTACTATATTTTTCAAAGATCAAATTAATAACCAAAATTTGTTGGATGCATACTTGAATAATAAACAGGTGTAGCACATTCCAAAAGTCAATTCTTATGATTTTCAAAATATTTCTAGAAACATTTATTTACATCATTCTTGTTGCAAAACAAAATGATGAATAACGTTGTTTTATTGTCCTAATGTCATTTCTATTCGACACACCGCATTTTGTAGTGAATCGCCTTGAGCAGCAGTTCAGCCTACACAAAATAATTTAAAAAAAAAAAAACGCCACACGTCATGTCGCTTCATCATATCGGCGGCGGCGTGTCATTTTGTAATTAATTATATTGTGGTTTTTGTCTTCTTTGTTTGACGCATTGCTTGAGCTTGAGTCTGTGTTTTCTCAGTCTTAAGCGCACATGGTAAGGCATTTAAAATTGTTTTTTTATGGAGGCATATTTTAAAAACGCTTCTATAATAAAGAAGGAAAATGCACTGCAGAATTGCTAATAGCCAATTGATTTAGAGCCTGTCATCACTGATTAACATTATAGCCAGACATTCTTGTACATGTATAGAAGTCCTGTCACATCAACGAGAACTAAATGAAAATCATTTCCAACGCAAGTTGAAGTAGCGTAGCAGTAGGCGGCTATAGGCTTGTACGAAGTCGCATAAATGATACCAAACATAATGAATAATTCGGGATCGAATTGAACTTCACAAAATGACTGACAGCATAACATCACTTTGACAATGTCAAAAGGAAAGAAATGACATTAACAAGGATCGATAACTGTGCGTGTGTGTGTGTGTCAGTGTATCGGCTCTGATGTCTGTTGAACTTCCACCGAACGATTATGGCGACGACGACGACGACGGACCACGGCGACCACGACGACGATGAAGTAAAAGCGAAGAACGACAATGCCGACAAGGCAACCAACGCAACGTAGCTAACCATACCAATCCTATCGCCAAGCGCGCTATCACAGAGTCACCTTTTTGGCTTTGCTGCAAACGATCTCGGACTACGAGTTTGTACGAGTACTCATGGTAAGTAGGTTTGTTGGCAATTGACATTGGACATTTGCATGGTGGCAGTGCCAGCCATCAAAATGCTACCACCAGTAGTTGGTGACAGTTGGTTACGCAAAATACGTCAGTGACAGTAGCGAATAAACAGCTGTCAATCAGATATCCGAAGGAGCTCAAAAGCGGTAACGACAACAGTTTATATACACATGGTACGGATATTTGCATCTGAACGACCACGACGACACGATGGATAGTGGTGAAAATAAGGAATACGGATAAAGTACTGTTTTCAGAAAAGGAGTTAATTTGTTAGTTAGATAAAAAATAAAACCTTTTGTGAAACTTCAATTTTGTCATCAGCTTGTACCATAAACTTTGAATGTGATCTGAAACCAATTTACTGATTTTATTTGTTACAATATTTTTAAACAGTTTCACAGAAAAAGAAACAATTGTTTTCCTGGCGAACAATGATTTTTAATTTTGTTTAAATTTCCAAAAAGAAAAAAGAAGTCAAAATTACTTTACCTAACCTTCACAAATTTGACACAGCCTTTGGTACGAAATTCAAATCTTTGCCTAAAGTTATATGAAATGAAAGGTGTATTTTAAAAATTCTATTGTTTGAAAATTTGGCAGATTTTTAGTAAACTCCTTTTAAATTTGAAGTTACTATACTATTATTATTAATTCGTTATATTCTGTATTGGTTACTTTTTTATAAGGATCTAGAAAAGATCTTGCTAAAAAGTGTAGATAAGATAAAATGTGAGATTTTGGCAACCCTGCAAAAGCGCAGAAAATCTGTTCACTGAATGTCAAATTGGTTCGGGTCGGGATAATGTAGTTCATCCGACGCACGAATTGCAGAATGGAAAGGAAATGTGAAAGGGAATATAATAGGTGGATCGGAGAAACGATATTGAGTTCCATGTTATTTCTTAAAATTATTATACAACTTAATATTGTACTCAGATTGATTTGCGAATAACTCATTGATTTGTAGTAACTCATTTTCACACAAAATGTATGCCATTTAAAACTGTCAATCATAATCGATAAAGTCTAAACTGCCTTTAAAGAGCATTTACCTATCAAGATTGCATAAACTGTCATGAATGGCTTAAGATGCCTGGTCTTAGTGTGTAATTTGATCCTTGAAGAAATGAGTCAACCGTTTGTTTCAATACGAACCGAAAATCCAATATGTCAGACTAATACAGAAACTTATAAAACATGAATACGTACATGTATTTGAAAGTGTAATTTAATTGCTGCTGTAAAGAGAGTAAATTGCTTAACACTCTCCTCCAAAGAATCTATCTTCTTTTTCCCACAGATCTTTAATTTTTTTTGACTGACACGCACAACAATTTAACCCAAAACCTTTCATCACTTCAAAAACACACTCACGACAGTCAACAGCCGATGAAGATTTCTGGCGTCATCATCACTTTCATCGTCTCGCCTAGTCCCGTCAACCCGTCACCCCGTCACCCGAGAGCCCAAGACCCAACAAAACAACCGGAAATGTACAATAATTTCAAACAAGCACTTTGCCAGTAGATTGCTTTGTAATTACACGACTTTTACCCGCCCGCCATCAACCAGCCGGAACCATATCAAGTGTGATGTGTGACGTTTGTGAGTGGTGTTGGTGTGTAGTGTGAGTGAAATTCAAAGTCACTTATTATTTCTTCAAAAACGCTGTCCACCCATCCGTCGGCGTCGGAGGCGGCCTGGAGCGGCGTTGTCGGTCATTGGTTGGTTACCCAGTCTGCCGGTTGTTGGTTGTTGGTTGTCGTCGACAAGACACCCGATATCCTTTTGCAACAGGGTGTGCTGCCTACTGTTGGTTAATTAGTTGTCGACACTTTTCTTCTTCTTCTTTTTCTGCTTCATCTTCTCGTTTTCCTTCTCGCTGTCGATTGCTTCATTTGATTTTTGTTGGCTTCTTCCCATTTGGATATGTTTTGGTGTTAATTGGTCCTGACTACCAAACCAAGCCAAACCGAAACCAAACCATGCCATATGTCGAGTTGTCGACGACTTCGAGTTCGGTTCGGGCTTCTACTGCCACAGCTATACGAGTACTCGTATACGATGTCATTTGACACCGACTTATGGGACAAGAGGTTCCACCACCGAACCGAACCGTCCAAAACCAAAAGAGCACCAGAAACAAGCAGAAACCATCACTCTCCCCGTCGTCGTCGCGCCCCTAGCCTATTAAACTACTGACGACTGCTGCCACTGCCATCATACTACATAATCCCTGTTTTGTGATCTCTGAATGGCGACGACGACTACGACGACACGACACGACGAAGGCGATGGCGTAGTGTTTGCGGTCTTCAATTCGAGTGTTAGGCGTAAGTTGATACCGCATACTCGCAGAGGTACTCAACTCATATTATTATACTCAGCAGCTCTCATGTCCCGTCCCGGGGTGTGTGCAATGATTTCAATCATCTGACCACATGACGACCCTTTTGTTGTTCATTTCAAACTTCGAACACTTTTTTTTTGTTCACATTTGGTTTGGCGCGAAAGATTTCTTAATTGCTCCTCGAGTGTCAGTGTTCGGATCTGTGTAATCGATCTCCAGTAGCACATTGCAATAAGGAATCAGTGTCAACTTTTGGTTTTTAGCTTATGCCTGTCAAGGGACTTTTGATTGATTTTCGAACATGTGGTGACACTCAGAGGTGCTTAGTTTAGTTTGTTTTTTGTTGGACAGGACAGGGCTCTTACATGTACGAATATGTATCTAGATAGGTGATATGATGGCTCGAGTGAAGCTCGTGGTTAAGATTTGGATTATATCAACCTGTAACTGCCTGGCAGATGGTTTCGCAGTGAAATTTTAGACTGTGTGCACTTTTTTTTTCTCCGTTTGGTTGTTTTAAAATCAGTCATGCAATCGAACGCGAATATGTCGTTGGCATAAGAGGGTAACATGAGTCGAAATGATTAGGCGATCTAATGATGCTGGGTGAATGGTTTTCCAAATGAGCGATTTTTTTTTCTGGGAAATGATTCATGTGTTAAATTAATCTTGCTTGCTTGTTTTTCTTTTTTTTTTTGACAAAGAACGAACATCTTAGCTGTGCGAGGAATTAGGAATTGTGTAGTAGCTACAGGATGACATTTTTTGACAACTCGACTAAATTGTCGAAATAAGGAATATTGTTTTTTTTTTTCTATCATGTAGCATGAGGAAGTGTTTTTGGTTGAAGAATTGAGTATTTTAAAGGTTTCTTTCCTGATAGTTGTAAGAGAAGCGAGTCTTCTGGAAAGGATTCTGCACAACTTGTCCCAAGCTTCTTTTGTGGCCTTTGTGCATCTTCATTGAGTCTTAATATACAGGGATTTCTAATAAGAGGTGTTTTTTTTTTTAATAGCCCGCTTTTTCGGTAAAAATGTTGCTTTTGAAGCTCTTATTTTTTGACATTTGACAAGTAGAAACTATGCCATTAATAAAAATGGAACCATACACGCTTCAACAACGCATTTAAATTATTAAAATTCACTATAAACATGGTGAACATTTGTCAGCGATAATCATCATGGCCGGAATTGGATGGTATTGATTTGCACAACGTTTACTTTCAACAAGACGGCGCGGCGCGGCGGCGCACTGTGGTCCGAAAAGTCGTGGAAAAATTGCAGTATTTAACCATTGTTTTTTTTTTTAATTTTAATTTCTAGTAGAAAGTAATATAAACCAAGCTTTAAAACCAGCATACAAACATTTTTTTGGGTTGATAGTGTTTTGTTCTAGAATAAAAAAATTACAAAAATGAAATTTATTCTTTTTTGATTTATTGCATGATTATAAATTAATTGCATTAATGTCACGTGGTTGTTTAAGGTATTTGTAAATACCTAAGATAAAAAAATGTTTAGTGTTTTGCATAAATAAAACAAAAAAACACTTTTTTTACGAATTTCAAGCATAGGTAAGTCTAACTATTAGTTAAACTTTTTGCAATATTTTTAGATATTGCAATTTGTTTAAAAAAAACATGTTGCCAGTACCAACATTTTTTTCTTAAAAGCCAATATACTTTTGGAATGTTGCTGAGAACGTGAAACTTTCTTCTTTTTTTAAACTAAAATACCTTCCTTTATCATATTGATCAGAAAAATATCCACCCACTTCCACGCCTCTTTTTATTAAATGTCAATTTAAAAAAAAATTATTTAAGATCTTATAAGTAATCTACTGAATTTTATATTAAACCTTAATTTTTTGCACTTCACGTCCCTTTTTTAACAAATACTTCTTAAAATAAAAGAGTTTTTGAAAATAAAATATGCTAAGAACGAAAATTATAAAACTTAATCCCTTTTCTTTTTATAGTCTGACAAAAGTAGGAGATTAATATCTTTATTATTTTATTATAACTGGTAAAAATAAGAGAATAATTTTTTTACCTCCTAAGTTTGGTTTGTTATTTTATAGTCCAATAAATATAATAATTTAATATCTTCGCTATAGCATCGGATCTATTTACTCACACGTGAGATCTCAAAAAGAGCTGAAAAAAAGTTATTGTCCAGAGCTAGGTACCCACTTAAATATAAAGAAGGATGATGATTCTAACGATTTTAATTCTCTAAATTAAAATCTATCTATTCTATTCTATTCTATTCTATTCTATTCTATTCTATTTTATTTTATTTTATTTTATTTTATTTTATTTTATTTTATTTTATTTTATTTTATTTTATTTTATTTTATTTTATTTTATTTTATTTTATTTTATTTTATTTTATTTTATTTTATTTTATTTTATTTTATTTTATTTTATTTTATTTTATTTTATTTTATTTTATTTTATTTTATTTTATTCTATTCTATTCTATTCTATTCTATTCTATTCTATTCTATTCTATTCTATTCTATTCTATTCTATTCTATTCTATTCTATTCTATTCTATTCTATTCTATTCTATTCTATTCTATTCTATTCTATTCTATTCTATTCTATTCTATTCTATTCTATTCTATTCTATTCTATTCTATTCTATTCTATCCTATTCTATTCTATTTTTTCCCACACTGTTTCTCATTAAATTTGTCACTTAAACAGTTTATATGATGTGGATGAGTTACAAACAGAAAAAATACTGTTTTAACAATTATTGCTTAAAATATAAAAAAAATCCCTTTTTGATGCATCCACTGTTATGAAAAATTATTTTTTAAATAGGCACTAATTTTTTGTTTGTTTTAAATTCGAAAAAAATGTAACTGTTTTTAAAGTTTTACATACACTTTTTTATGTGTTAATTCCTCTTTCATTCTTCATTCATCATTATTATGAAACACCCCGTAAACAAATTTTCTTAAAAATCACTATTTTTATAGCCTTGGAAATTCCCTTTAAGAAGAAAAAAATTATAGCAATATCATAATGCGTTTCAATGTTACTTATGATGTTTGCAACGGAAGAATTCATTTGACTAATATTGTTCTCCATTACTAATTAATTAATTAATACCTTTCTCTTAAAATTGAAATAAACATCAAAAAATGCCATTTTTCTGTGAATGTAAAAATAACACATCTTATTGGAAAACCCTGTACAAGTGTAATTTTTGAAAGTCCTGATAGGAAGTCCCTTGCAAGACATTACTGGCAGACCCTGAGATGAGATGGCGCAGATCAGAACGGCCTAAGCCAAAACTCCTATTTTCAAGTATTCCTGAAAATTTGAACGCAACCTATCAGCAGTTGCTAAAAATTATTTTAAGGAAAAAGTCGGTATTTGATTTGTGTACATTGATTACTTCTATTGTTTTCTTTGCTGACACTCTGTTTATCATATCATATGAATTCATCGTTCGATTGGTCCCAATATCAACGTAATTCAATTGTCATGCTAACGGAATCAAAGAGTTTGTCAAAACAAATCACTTTTTCGAAGTTTTATTAGTACCAGCAGCGATTAGAAAATTGGATCCAAATTTAACCTCGAAATCAGTAAAATTCGCAGATGTCAGCGAATACGTATGAAATTTCATTATTCACAACAGTTCGCAATGCGCAGTTTTCATTGCGTTTTGCGAGAAAGTAAAAATTAAATTTCTTTTTCAATTATGACGGTATAACCCTATTCCAAAAGTCTCGGAAGAATTTTGGAGAATCACAAAAAAATGCACTTCAATTTTCCACAGCAAAATTTAGCCAGATTTCTACTCACTTAATTTATTTGTCTAACCATAAAAGACTAGACAAATAGTTTGGAGGCAGTTGAGCATGCTCAAGAAGAAATCAGAGTTTAAAAAAGATCCTTATACGATTAAATCTTTAAAAAAAAAACTATCCATAGATGCCTGTCCCGGCGACATACACGTTACGCGTACAAGAACATACATACATACATTTGTACATGCATGGTACCATAAAACACCCCTTTTGAATTCTAATTTATCATCCGTGATGCGCGTTCACTCCTTGAATTCGAATTTAAATTTGTATTTGAATTTCAATTGGAAAAGTCAACATTTTCTATTTCTAGCAGCAAAAAAGGGGCGGAAAATTGTACCTACTCGTACCTACCTACCGTCCGCGTCCTGTCCTGCGTCTGTCCACATGTCTCGTTAAGGTTTTTCACGGCGCAGCACGGCGCGGCGGGCGGCATGGTCGGCGTTTGATTATTCCCTCAGAATGAATAATTATGTCCTTTGCACTCTTGGCACACACGATGATTCTAGCCGAAGGGCAAATTGCTTTCGTTGATTGCGGTCGCATTTTAAATGATGGAAGGTACCTATCCTCGAGTAGAATTCGAATTATATAGCCGCAGGGTCTTTGATGTGTGTTCTGTGTAATGTCCTCGTATAGAGGAAAAGAATCAACCCCGGATACGGAGGACTTAGAAAACAGGGTGCCAACAATACAATACAGTAAAAAGGACATAGCCAGCTAAAGTCTGACTGACGTAGGTTGTCAGCGGCTAAGAGTGTTGATTCCCTGACTCAACACGTCGTCGTCGTTCGTACGTATCTATAGAATAGGTGATGTATAATTAAATGTAGTTCCATCAGTGGGTTTAATTGAAACATGTGTAAGAAGACCAAGGCATGTAATCATTCGAGAAAGGAAAAAATCTCATTTGACTTCAGTGTTTTAGGATGGTGTTAGATAAATTGTAAAATTGCCTAGCTGAAATACAGTGGTATTGACTGAAGAAAACTTGACACATTTTCGAAATTTACAGAACTTTTAATACAAAATTGTCTCAAGATCAAAGTATCTCTGATTGAAAGTCAGAAATAAGTTTAAAAATGCAAAAAAAAAAATACCTTAGACGGGATTTTACCGAGACGGGATTTTAGACTTTATACCGAAATTTGCAGAACTTTAGCTTGTTAGTCTGTAAATCTGTCAATACCTAAGTTAAGTATATCTATTCGAATGTATCGAGACCGAGAAGATTAGCAAAAGTTTCCTGGACAGCCCAGTTTTTTTCAAAATCAATTTTCTTATGGCCGTCATACATATTTTCAACACAACCTTTTTTCTTTGAAAATACTGAAAATTGTCTCGGTTAAGACTATAAATCAAAGTAAAGAAGCTGCACCTTATATGAAGATTGGAGAGAGATTTGTATTTCAGTATTAAAAAGTTATCTTTAAAATTTTTCTAAAAGCTGTGTAGGAATCTTCCCTAAAGCTTGGCAAACGATAATAAAACCTTTGGGATAAAAATTCACATTAGTTCACTTTTAAAGAAGAAAGTTCAAGTTTGTGTAAACAATGTTGTTATTGATTGCACAACAGGACAGAGGACAACCATCGTGACTGTGGCAAAATACATCCAATCTTGCATAGAATGGAAATGCCGATGGCTACATCAAGACAGGAGCAGAAATTGAAGAACAGAGGAGGATTCGTCAGAGCTACATTACTTCAGAATAAGTTTAAATTGTGAAGAGAAAAAGGGGACGCAGGGTAAGGCGTACAATTATCAGACATTTTGTTTGCCTTTAATAAAAAGAACTATAAGTTTAATAGATAAATAAAATAATTTTCATCCACTTTTCCGACCTCGTTTGTCCCACTATACAATTTGACAGCGGCACTTTTCAATTAAAGGCCCAACACAACTATTTGGCTTGAACAGACTTTAGACCTCTTTCAAAATTTACCTACGGCACTTACAAATATACATTCATACATACACGCATGTTGAAGGGTTGTCACTGTGTCGCTGGGAGTGAATTCATGTGAAATGCAATTGAATACCAATGACAAAATTCAAATGGTATTAGAGTGGCGCCTCAGGGCAGTCATTTTCGTCACGTTTTCCACAAAAGGCACGACAACAACGACATCGTTGACGCTGACGCTGACGAACGGACAGACAGAATACACAAAACCTATATACACATCATGATGGGTTAGTCAAATGAAAATCGACCATGATAAGTTGCCGCATACAGAAGAGACAGGTGATAAATTAGTCAAAGCTGACAGAAGAAACACTTTGAATTATATGCCAAACGTAAAGGGATGAGCTGATGAAGCTATGATGGAATTGAAATTAAAAAAAAAATTTAAATGGACACTAAATTTTCTACTTTATAGCAGACAGACTGTGTAATTAGGTACAGGCTAAGTATGTGAAGTCAATTTCAATTTACAAATTGGACGTGATCACTAGTTCTTAAAAGTGAGGAGGAAAAAAAGAAACAAGTAAAAAGTTTTGTTACAAAGTAAACTTTGACAGGGTGTGTAGAAAAAATCGTCGAAATTTAAAATAAGTATGTTAAAAATCCATATTCTCATATTCGAAAACTGGTGAAAAACATTCGAATGAAAATTAAAAACTAATACAAAATAGTTCACGTGAAATTCGATACCTTTCTTTCAAATCTATTCTTTTGAATAAAATTTAACTGATTGACTACACATAAGCTTCTTTTGAATGGTTAAATAAAAAAAAAGAAGAGACGAGAAAAACTTTTTTGAATCACATTTCGTTGTTTTTTTTTTTCAGGTGAATTATGATAAGACTGTAACACAAATTTCACGAAAATGGAAATGAAAAAATTATCTATACTCTGTCCAATCAGTTTGTGCAGTACAGGGAAGATGGGACATGTGTATCTTGCTCTAACAGCAAAGCAATCCAGTGTTGAGTTGTATGAAAGAAAAAAGTTTTTAAGGGCTTCCGTACATTATCATTTAGCAAAAAGCTCTGATTATAATCAAACCGCATGAATTCGAAAATCCACTCAAAATAACCTTTTTTCCAATTTCAATCAGCTAAATACGTTTTAAACGCTTTTTTAATTTTTCTCTAAACTACAAAAAAAAATCAAAATTTGTAAAATAAAAAAAATGCCAACGGCAACACTTTTCTTTTCAAGTATCCTTAAAAGCTTATAAAAAGCTTCTATTCTTGAAAGCTCCCTTGAAAAATATAACTTTCTAAGCATTGCCGTAACTCTGATTTGATTTTGATGCGACACACACAAAGTGGATTGAAAGCGAGCTATACGATCAGAGAGGCTTGAGCTTGAACCGTGCGAAAGGAAGGTTAAATGGGGATTAACGTTTGCTAGATAAAAAATGCTACGAGAAAATGCACATGCATACAGTGGTTGAATTTGTATTTTAAGAGGTTATTATTCTTACACTTCAAATTTTTTCACATAACTCCACAAACTAGTTGAGTTAAAGAAAAAATTTTGATGAGTTTTATTTGATTTATCTTCATTTTTTGTTTTTATTTATAAAAGATTAACAATAAATTAAAATCTATTATTAAACAGTGTTTTAAAGATTTTAAGAATTATTTTTTAAAACATTTCTATATTTCTCACAAAACTGCCTTTCTGGCAACTTCATTTCTATCTTTGTTTATAAATCGATTTTAAAGTTTGCAATTTTTTGTATTCCACATTAAATGCCTCGATTTCATTTGATTTATTTGATCTGCATCATCAATCTCATCTTCAGACATATCAGAATGTGCAAACATGCCAATTTTTATTTACACCAGAAATAACTTACACGCTTCGAGATTTAATCGCATATATCAGATCCCTTTTAACTCTGCCCGGATCCAAATGAAACCCTCCCCAAACAAAGTCCAATGATTTATTACCATCCAAACATTATTTTTGATTGACTTTTGTAAATTAAGATCTGTCAAATTAAAAAAATGTGTGTAAACTTTTCCAAATACACACGAGTTTTTTTTTCATCAATCAAAAGAATTGCCAAGAAGTAGAATAAAACTGATTGTGAATACCTGACAGATAGGCCTTATTCCGCAATTGACATGTGCCCATTTATAGTATGATCCCTATCTGACAGAACGCCACGACCATTGAACTACATTTCCATAGGCATAGCAATCATGGTTTCGGGCAAACCGTCCAAGACTCCATGGGAACATGAAATAATGTTAACACTGATCCCCATATTTGACTTATGTCAAGTGCCTTAGACTCACCCCACCAATTTTAACAACTAAAGACCGATTCTAGGACATTACAACACCTTTCCTTATGCATTGCCCATCCTGACACTTTCTCCGTGAAATCTTCAAAAAAGACTCACCAAGCTATGTAATTGAAAATGAAAGTTTTGATCAAATCAAATTGAGACAGACACAGTCCACACAGACACACACCAGAACAGAACGAGTACATGTAAGTAGAAAATAAAAATTATATGACTTCAATTAAAACATGAATTTATGATCAACACAGTTGTTAACCAGGCCATCAAAGGATCGCAAACGATGATCAAAGCTGTCATTACATTTCATTTATTTTTATGTGCCTTGTGGTCCACAGCCCACATCGGATTCTCATGGTTGGCCGCTACAAGCTAGCTAAGTTTATGTGATATTTTCAGAGCACGATCAATGGCGGCGCACCGCCCGCCATAGTCGTCGTCGTCGGTGTGTAGGTATCTTCATCTCTAAACTACAACCACCATCACCACATCTACCACCCACACTAAACAGAGTCCATATATTCCTGTTCGGCCGTAAATTGGGAAGACATGAGCATTTAAGATTTAACATCTTGAGTTGTTCTTCTCATTCTGAGTTGTAAATGTGTTGAGACTTCGGGGATGATGACGATGATGAATATACTAAAAAACATGAATGGGGGCATGGACGAGGTGTATGGCGGATGGTGGCGCACCACATACTCGTAAAGCTATAAAAATCATTTCCTTGAAGAGGTAAATGAATCATCAAACAAATTTTCTTATTGCGTATTGAAAGATTTTTGTTTTTGATGTTTTTTTCCGTTATAACTTAGTATACAAAAAAAAAATCATAATTTTTTAAGTGAGGGAAAATTTGTTCAGCTTTTATATGGATTTATTAACATACAGGGCTGCCAAATGATTCATTTTTAGTTAAGTTCGCATTGTAAATTAAAAGATGAGGCCAAAGGTAGCTGCCTTGTGGTACACAACTTTTTAGTTTTTCTTTTGACTTCCTTTAATTCAAAAGCAATTCCGAACATACCAAATCAAAATTTTAATTTAAGACGGTTACAATTAAGTTCTGAAGTTGAAGATAGGAAGATAAGAAGATGAAGGCAGTCTTAGAAATTTTAAGATGACCATTCTTCCAAAATTTTTGGAAATAGAGGGAAATTCAAATATTTTATACCTTTCCTGCAATTCTGTGTCAGTTTTTTTTATCTTGAGTGAAATATGAACAACTTCCACTTCGTAACAAATTTCCATATTAGATTGCACAATGCCTCCAAGAGTGAAATTTTGTGAATATAAAAAGCCCAAATAAAAATATTAAACATTTCTTAAATGAAGAAATAAACTTTAAGTAAAAAAGGAGTTGTGAAATTTTATGGTATGTTGAAAATAAATTTCAATTTCATCCAGCGAAACAAAAAAAAAAGAAATATGTAGGTAGTGAGCATTAATTTTTACACAAATACGTTCCACACATGGACTATGGTTGCACTTCAAAATAGAACTTTAAACTAAAGTCAATGGAGCAAAATTTTAAGCAATAAATTGTTAAGGACTTAACATTTTACTAACTACAAATTAACCAAAAACATTAACCATTCGACTAAATATCAAGTGTTTAGGGCGACAGTTAACACTTGCATGTGCTATGGAGTGCAAGCCTTTGGTGTTACATCCTTCGAAGAATTTGAAGCTGTTCAAAGATTTTTCTTCAAACGATTATTTCGATTGCCAAATTCAGCACCAACCTATGCTATACACGTGGAACCTGGCTTACCATACATCTACATCAATAATCTAAAAGCTCATGCAGACTATATCTAACAAAAGTAATGAGGATAAGTAATACAAGTCTTCACAAAAAATTCTGATAAGACAACTGCAGTTGAATCAGTATCCTTTTAGAGAATGGAATCAGTTGGCCTTAAGCAACGTTGTTGAATGGAACAATATATTCGCATCAATTATTGCTAAGTTCGATGAAAGGATTTTTGACCAGCACCTAACCAGAACATCATCGTCGGCTTAAAGGTTATTCTACAAGAATCTTAACGATCAAATTCGAACTGAGGATAGTTGTTTCAACGTTATAAGTACTCGTCTGAGGCTATTAGTACTATTTTCAGAGCAAGAGTAGAAATCCTTAATTTGAATTACATCCCACATAGAACGGATCTTCGGCAGTATTGTGACCTGTGTAACAGAAGAGAATGTGAAGATGTTTACCACTACCACTTCATTGCTGCTTGCCTTTTATTGCAAAAAATACGGCTCTTGTATATCCAAGAAAGCTCCTTTTCACGCAATACCTTGCTTGAGATATTAAACGGTGATCGTGGTTGGTCTAATCTATACAAATTTTACAAACACGCTATGAATTACCGGAATAGTATTTGAAATTTGTATTTTCCAAATATTTTCCAAATTTCTTCAAATTATAACTTTTTAAAATTGCAATAAACTTAAGGATTATCGCTCTCCCATTTTTTTAATCTTTCTTTATTTATTTTGTTATTTTATTTAATTTAATTTAATTTTATTTTATTTCATGAAATGTCATATCCGGCAGACGGCAGATTGCCATTTCCGTATTCTTAAGTTTTAAATTGTAACAAAATATAATCGAAAAAATAAAAAAATGTATCTAACTTTTATCTATCTAACTAGCAATTTGCTAAATATTTAACAATTTACTAACGACTCCAAAATTGAGTTTAAAATTTTTTTTCGTTTTGCTAACTAGTAAATTGTCAACTCCCTTTTAATAAAAAACAGGCATCCGAACATGTCCAAATAGTGACAGTTCGTGAGAATTAACAAAGCAAACATACTTAAACAGACCTATTAGTAGAAAATGTCCCAACTGTAAGATGGGCAATCCCATGCAATCCAATAAGATTAAAATACACATGAACATAGGTTTATTCTGGTATTCCATCATCCTGATGAAGATTTCTCAAAAGTAAGTCTTCAAATATTTCGAAATCTACGTCTTCCGAAAACATTTTATTGATTAGAAAACAATTTTTAGTTCCCGAATTATGAAAAACAAGAATAAACACTTTCAAGTAAAATTGGAAAGAATTATTTTTAGGATAGTAACAGATGTCACATGGACTTAGCAAATTGCTAAAAGTTAAAGTAGGGTTTTTAACTTTAGCAATATATTTAGAGATAGTTAAATGTTAAAATCCTTTAAAATTTGCTTAACCATCTTTTTTGCTTAGCAAATTGCTAAAAATGTGTTTAACAATGTGCTAAATCGTTCAAAATTTTGCGTCAATGAATGCAACCTTAACTTTTTACCTTTCAGCGATATGTTTGCGATATATTGCGGTAAAGCTTGCAATTTATCTCAGGTAAAATAAAAAGTCAATAGTTCAACAAGGTAACAACCTTTGGGGTAATTGTTCATCTCTATCTATCCAGTTTGCATTTGACATTAAGTTTGCTCCATATTTACCCATGGAACACTGAAAACTCCAACTAAATTCGTACGTTCCACAAACCGTTCACGGTTGGAACAAAATCATATTTCAATGAAAAATGTGCTGAACCCTTAATTCTTCATGTCCACCGACATAACTCAAGACTCTATAGACCTTTGCAATCCCCTTCTAACCGAAACTAAAATAAATTCACTATAAAATCATAAATTTATCACAGCAATATCTCAATTTCATCGTTTTCACATCCGAATTCAAATACATACATACACATATGTATATGTATGCTGAACCGCTCAATCATCATCTGCCTTCCTATCTGTGCCGAGACCGAGTTCTCTGCAGTCAGCATCAAGAATCATCCATAAGTAACAAAGAAATATGATCGGCCATTAATTAAAAAATCTCACCGGGCGGGGTGGTGAAGTAATTCCTATTCTCTTTTCTCGCTCGAAGAGCACGAACCCACGGACGGACATGGACACCACATGCGCAACATATCGACAATTTATGTAGCTCATAAACATGCTGTACTGTACCTCTCCTACATAAATATTCTTTATACGAGTACAATCGAGCGCAGTTACAATCAAATTAAAATGTTATTTCCAACAGGAGGATAGAGGCAGCGACAGGCAGGCCGACCGATTGAGGGGGATTCGGGAGCGGTCTAGGACAGATTCCCGCTGGGTAAGGTTATTTCAGAAAAAACACTCTCGGCTCTCTCCACATGGCTCAACGCAGCCACAATATAAACCTATGATCGAATACTGAAAAAACTCTTTGATCTCGTCGAGTCGTTGCGGTGTGGCGGCCATCAGCAAGTGCCATCACGGACCTATGTAGATGTTCACACAAACGTATCTGTGATCCCTCATAACTTATCAATCCCTGGGCAGGGACTGAGACTGTGGGGACTTTCCCTTTGACTGCGTTTCCCCATCACAACTACTGTTCCTGTTCCTGATGGTTTCCACTTGTCGCAAAGCTGTTATACTCTACCCCGCATCGCAGCGCGGCACCATCTTCAAAGATGTCTTTCATCAGCGCCAGCCATCAAATTGTATACAAACAACGAAGAGATCAAAAGCGAAGCGCGCATTGGAAAATGAAAGCTACTGCCGCCCGTCATCACCCCACCTCAGGTAATGCGTTCGGTTCGAATTATTCTTAGAAGAGGCAGGTATTGATGGTTGTAATAGCAGCCAGGCAGCAGCAGCGGCTACGGCGGCTGGAAGCACACTCATGATGATGTGATCGATAACTAGTACTAATTTCTTGTCGGTGATGGAGGCTTTTTCTGGTGAAGATTGAGTGTGGTCATTTATTTGACGGCGAACAGGCTCTTTGTGTGCTCGATGGTGATGTATTGGCTCAGGTTGCGATCTTGATAAAGCTAATGGTCTGGTCAGTCTGATGATTAGCTGACCTTCAACCAGGGTTGCCACTGTAGAATTTTCAACATCTCTAATAGATAGATAAATCCAGAATTTAGTCAAAAACTAAATATTTTCGACTTTTAAATACCACTTTCGAGGCGGTTTTATATGCCGGTATAAGAAACCACGATAGCAGCTCCCTAATTTTACGCTTTGCCTTCGGGTTTCTTTTAAGTGATTGTATTTAGATGTAGACCCAATTTCCACGAAATTAATTTTTATAGCCCATTTTAAAACTTTTTCCTGAGGCGCCTGCGCTTGACTTTTGTCGTAAAACGATGCTCTAAAAACCATTATACCATTAAATAAAATAAAACTGTTTGTGTTGCTTTTTATAGCTTCTTCATAGAGAACAACTAATTTAGATAATCGGTTCGTTGGACTTAATTACACACCAATCCACCTTCCTTTGTTAAAAGTTCTATAATTTAGATTTTTCTAAGAATACTTTTATGAATGAAATTTGTTTAGAGCAGTAGTTTCGAAAAAAAGGAGGCGTTGTTTTGCTAAATTGCACCAATTTTATTATTAATGGTTTTCTTTGTTTAGTTCCGAAAATGTTGGCTCATATAAAAAGGTCGTTATAACGGCGAGTTTTATTACTTTAATTAGTACAATTTATCAAAGCAGTTTATAGGTTTACTAATTTAGTTGATTCTCAAATGAAAAAGGACAAAACTATCACGCACACAGTGGCACTGTTTCCAAAACTTTATCTTGGCTGACTTCAGTGGTTACATATGTGGAACATTCATGAAAAATTTTGCAACGTAAGAGGTCCAAAGATATGAACCTCAACCTTCATTTAAAGGATATTTGAAGAAGAAATTATAGATCCAAATATTGTAGATTGTATAATTAAACTTCTTGAAATTGTAAGAGTTTATTGTTGTTTTTAAAAAAAGTCAACTCAATTAATGACAACCAATGTGACAGATATCAACTGTAAGAATGATGTGGAATACCAAGACTCTCTGTAAGTTCTCGGAAGTTTTTAAGACATTAAGTCTCATGTTGGCCTTACAAGACGGAGACTTTTTTGATCTCGTCACACAATAACCTATGAAATTTTGGGGAAAAGGAATGTGTATCACTGCTTGTTGCCTGATACTGGAAGAGCTGCATGAGAGCTTTTCAAAACAGATAGAAAGTTCAGAATGTCAACAAATCGAGTTTTCGGCAAAAAGTTTTCAAAAACCCGAAAACCGTTCACACCGAATGGGAACAATATGACCGACACCCCTCATTGTGACTTGGTTTAATTTCTCATTCATTTGTATGTATGTATGTAATTGTAAGCCAAGCCCCCTATAGTTCCTGTAATGAATCGCGTTAGAGGTTTAAGAAGGCTTGAAGTTAAAGATACGTCTTCGACATTAGAGTCGAAATAAAATAAGTGAAAGACTTACTCCATTTGATAAAAAATTATGTCCGCGTTTTGGTACGTTCTCAATCAACGAGAATCCGTCGAGCGGCAAGGACAACAACTAACAATTGATAGGTGTAAGAGCATTCAACCTCTAAATCTATGCCATATGCTAAATGCTAAACTTTCAAGCCCGTTGTAACTTCTGAACAGATTCATCAAAAAATTTCGTCATAATTGAAGTAAAGTAATGATTTTCGGAGGTGGTGTTTGACCCCAAACAATACATAACATGTAGTTTCAAAATTGTCTGTATTATGCCGTAATTCGTCTATTTCATATAACGGTATCACAATTTGTACAGATATTTTTAAGAAACATATGTCCTTATAAGTGCTTGAGGGTCTATTTTTTCCAGATGAAGCAGTCCTGCCTTCAGCGTAATTCATTTAAAAACTTACAAATAAATTATTCTATCATTTCTTGTTTGACAAAAACTTCCCTTTTATTTATTGTCCCTGCCAGTTTCCAGTTTTCATCGAATCAATTCTCAAATTCAACAGAATAAAAAAGGTAAATGACAAGGTCAACAAGATCTTATTTTGATTTCAATTTCAAAGAAAAACACAGATTTCAAACATTTATTAAAAAAAAAAAACTCAACAAAATCAACACACACAATTTACAAATTTGGGAAAATAAAAATAACATAAGCAGCTGTACATACCAAATGTATTGCAAATAAAAAAAAAGATACAAAATTCCATTCCAGAAAATCCATCCATGCCAATTACTACACAAAAAACTCAATTCTCTTGGAATTTAACTTCTCTTTAAACAAGTTCACACACAAGTAGAAGAGAAATTAGCATTAGTGGTTTACCCCTGAGTAATTATCCTGTCATTTTATAAAATCCTTCCTTTTTTATACAAATAATTCGATTCTTTAAAAAAAAAAATAGTAATACAATTTCAGTGTTGTCGATGGTGGTTTCACTACGGTATTAGGTATTGATTTTGATAAGAAAGTACTTTAACATTTACTTTTATTTCGTATCAAAAGATTGCTGTACGTTTCGCCTATAACGGTGCGAAATTTTGAATTTTCATTTTTTTTTTTTTTTTTTTAATTTCAATACTAGCTGACCTGGCGAACTTTTTTCTGGCCCAAATTTAACGCCTTAACGTAATAAAAACAAGAAAGTTCAAATTTTAATGTAAGAGAGCACCCAAAATGAAGGTAAAGCGTAATTATGAATATTACAATTATCCAAAATTTTCAGAACTTCACATTGAATTATCCACCTTTACGTGCGTCGTTTAAAATTATTAAATCGTTTGACGAACATTACTTCGAAGTACACAAGGGTTATCAATTGTACCAACATTTATATTCGAGACTCGAGCAAACGTCAAATTTCTATCCATAGCGGGATCCTACATCTACTTGATGCGAGTAAGATCTTACTTCACTACGAATAGCATTGCCAAAAAAACACATCTATTGCCATAAGTACATCCAAATAGGACTCACGATTCTGTAAGTGTATTTAAAGACCACGGATACAAGGTGTAGGTGTAGTTAGAAAAGCCCAACAAATTATCCATGTATTTAATACACGTGTAATTATTCTTTAATTAATTATCCGTGTAGTTATAAATACACGGATTCTATTTTGAAGGTGAGGCGCTGTTGGAAGAATGGTTTTAAATTTTGTTTTATTGTTGTAGTTTGGAAGTTCTATCAAATTGATTGCATTTACAGATTTTATTTAAATCACGTTTAAAAAAAATAAATAAAAATCATGGAAACACGGACATTTTATACTACACGGATAAATTAAGTAAGAACACGGATGCCCACATATTACTATCCGTGTTATTGAAATACACGGGTAATTACACGGATTCAAACCCGGATAATCTAAATATACGGATATTCGTTTATTTGACTATCTGGGTAATCGGGAACTTTACGATCCAAAGAACCAGTTTTACAATAACAAAAGTTGTATGTAAAGGACAACAAGCGTGCAATTTCCTTTCGAAATTTGATGAGTTAATTTTTTTTTACATTCTAAATAAGAACTTACTTCGAATCCAAGTTCGACATTTGAGGTGAAGGGCTCATAAGTCCTACTTGAATTTTAAACGACTTTTTGACTTCGACATCTAGACACGAAAATTTGTGTGAGTGTCGGTAAAACCGAAAAATACTAACTCAGTCCCCGGTCTCGTTTCTAGTATATAATTTATTTTTTAGTCTAAGTGATCTCAAGTTTTGACAAATTATCTATCACACCTAACACCAAATGTTACCTAAACACTCTTAAATCACTCTTTTCTAAAACAAGAGATTAAAAACAAATGAGCTACATTGAATTACAAGTAATCCGTGGATAAAATTTTAGAGTGCATGAGGCTTTGAATATTGTTGATTAATCATACTTTAATAAATTAGTGGGAAAAATTAAAGGGCCACGATTTTGAAGTTAAATGATCATAATCTTTAACAAAATGAAAAAACTGTTTAAATTTATGGAGGGGAAAAAAAATGTCAGTTCTGTTAATAAAGAGTTTTGCCACCCCTGTTCTCAATAACGGCTGCCAAGCGTTCAGCCATATTGATGCAGCGGACATCTTCATTTTCGATCGAATGAAACAAAAAACGGCTGGATGGATTGAATCAAAACTTTGTGGGGTTTTTGTGGACGTATTGAACTGTAAAAGGCACACTTAACATTACTGGTTATCTCGATATTTCCAGTTTAGCGCCTGATTATCACAAAAGTCATCATAAGCCCTTTTTTCTTGATTTTTCAAATTAATGTAAGGAATTAAAAAAAAAATAAAAAACCGTAGCTGATTTTTGTGGGAAATTCACTCAAGATTTCAAAATCCTCCTCAATTTTCTTGTGCGATCAGTGATTGCTGAGATATTGATGGTTAAAGACAAAATATCCATTCAAAATTTGATATCTCAGCGAGAAGTTTTCGTATCGAACTTCGATTGGCGCGGTACACGTTCATCGTAAGATCTCAAAACTAGAAACTTCAAGCTTCAAAAAGCTTTTTTCAAGTTCCAGTACGGTCATTTTTAAGGGAATATACAGCCACTTAAAAAACATCGAAAAATTCGAAATTTTTTTTTTGATCCCTTAATTTTGTCCACTAGTGTATAATATTCCTTTAAAATTGTCACTCTCGAACTGTAAAATCGTTTGGTGTAATAACAGGAAAGCAAACTTCAATCCGCACTCCTTTTGACACTTCTATTTCACTACCTTTTTCTACCAAAACGACAACACTGATAGCTTGTTGATTTCAATTGCAAAATTTCGACAATTTTTAAAAAAAAAAAAGGACAAAAACTCCGTTTATTTATTTTTAATTTCAAAATGAAAACTCAAAAAAAAAACAGGACGAAAAGAAAACAAGAAAATGTAACAAAAAAATAAATTAGGCAAGGGACACAAAAAATAATGACTGTCACCTCTGGCACTTCCTGCCGCAAGCAAACCCAACTCTCAGCAGAGAGGCTTGGACAAACATTTACTTAAGCCTTATCGCTTATATCGTATATCTTTTCAAAAAAATTTGTTTTCTTTTCTTAGTTGTTTTTTTTTATTTTATGTTTTGGTTTGTTGTATTTATTTTTACAGATTGGGTGTTTGAATATCCTTAAATTGGTTTCGCTCCTTGTTGTCGATTGTCAACTTTGTTGGCATATTGTAAGGACAAAATCCTACCTCCGAAGCCAGTTGGTCATACTCGTATAGGAAGGCAAGGTCTAGGTATTGTCATAAACCTGATCGACATGTTGACATTTGAGATGGGTTGATGATGTTTTCTCAATCGTGAAATCCTGTCAGGATAATCGGGAATTTATGACATTTTGATGGGTCCTTGTCCAAATACCAGCTGAGCTGCTGATGAGCAGAATGATGGAATGTCACAATTTTCGTTGCGATGCGGCATATTTTTTTTTTTTTTTTTTTGCTTTTTTGCTTTTTTGTTACAAGGATGTGAAATCCAACCATAATCCTTATTAAATATGCCTCGGTTCGAGGTTGTGTCAGATTGAAAATCTTATTCCAAATCTCATGTCACACAGGAGGCAGAGTGACGCTTTTGTTTCTTTGCATATTTCATGTCAACACATAGAACCGACATATTTTTGTGTACGAAAATGTGAAGGATCAGTGGCTTTCGGCTTAAGCGGTGTTAAACTCGTATGTCCTCTCTGGGCTTGTTTATTTCACATCACCCAACGCATCATGGCTCTGGATGAAGCATTAAGGACAATGGGAAAAACAGAATTCAATCCGGTAAATCAGGATGTCAGGATCGAATTTTTTTTTCTCTTATTTTATTTTTGAAAAATTCGACAAGAGATTAAAAAATAAGGATTTGAAAAATGTATGTGCACAAATCTTATATGGAACTCGAAAGTGTGTATCATCGATGTTAGGTGGTGCGGATAAAAGTGCTACAAACGTTAATTAAGGTAGAATGAAAAAAAAAAAAAAAAAAAAAAAAAAAAAACGAAAATAGGGCGGGAAACAAAGCAATGCCAGAGGTGGAAAAGGTTGGTATTTAGCCTAAGGTTTAGACAGACAGAGAGAGAAGAGGGAATAGTTTTTAAGAGGATTTCTTTTTCGTTCTTTTTGATAATAGGGGATTAAAATGTTACAGAAAAAAATTATAAATCTTATAACCTTTGTGTTGGCAGGGATTCAGTTATTTTCAAATAGATTGTGGCCTATGGGTCGTTAATATTCTTCCAGTAACTTGAAACGAAATAGCGCTGAATAGTTTTTTAATTGGTTCCTTCACTTGATGGGCTACTGGGTGTTCCGAATTTTGAGAGATTAAGTCTTAGTCATACACAATGGTGAAGCGTCAAAATAGTGTAGGGGGTTTCAAAAGCCTGATACATTCGTACCATTTTATGAAGTGGGCACCTCAAAAGAAATGCAGAAGTAAGGATTTTTAAACGTCTGTCTAAAGTGATTTGTGTAAGAAGAAATAGCGAGTGGATGTTCAAATCCAATAGGACTTATTATAGTCTTTGAAATCTTTTATAAATCTAGAAACCGATTCAAAATTACAATGCTGTTGCATTATTCCTGCCAGTACTCAAATCACAAGATCTGAGGCTTGAGTAGGAGACTCAGACCTTGTAATCGTGTTCAAGGTAAAAGTCTAACGGGGATTGGAATGAAAAAGGACGATTTCACAGAAGCTAGAGAACTAGATGATTAATTTGTCTTATAGTTTTTATGAGCGAGAAGGAACTGTTTCGGAAGGTCCTTGAAAGTATCGATTAAATGATAGAAGACAATTGAACTTGAAGGATAGGTAAAGAGACTAGTTTAAAAATGGACATCAGCATGACAATGATTGAACAACATTAAGGATACATGTTTATACATTCTAAGTCAAATGATTACGCCCTTCAATCGATCCAGTGCAATTTTTAATGTGATATTGGCTATTTGGTATGTAGTCCCGTCAGGAAATAAAAAGTTTATTATCGTCGAGCCATGATGCTTGTCGTTGACGGTTTTGATTTGGCCAAAGTCGTCCTGCAAAGAATATAATCCTTTGACACCTATACAAAACAAAACCCATACCAAAATGTGACTTTTTCGATACTTTACTAGCACTTGGATCTCATGTAAATTAACATGAATAAATGACAGCTAATGTGACAGATGCAGCTTCCACAATATGGCCACTATCAACTGTCAAAACTAAGATTCCCTTTTGGAGGTCTATTTGAAGTTGAAAATCGAATCTCACATTTACGACCTCAGATAAATGACAATGACAATAAAAATACATCCGTCAAAAAAGTATCAAATCAATATTCGACAAGTTAAATTCTTGAAAATTTTATTCATTTCGTTGGTGGTCCTAAATATGAATATATCCTCTTAACAATCAAACAATATTTTCCAACGACGGAGGCGACATTAAAAAGCACAAAAAAAACTCATAATTAATTCCAATAAAGTACCTTTATGTCCCCATCTCTTGTACGCATTGAATGCACATAAAAAAAAACCAAAACAAAAACAATTCAATAAAAAAAATATAAAAATAAAAAAAAAAAAACGAACGAACGACAGCGTAATTCATCGCACATGGGCGCCATCAGCTGCCTCGTCAACATCAATCCACATTGAATGATTGAATAATGAATAAATAAATAACCAAAGAATAATAATTAAAATCATCAGTCAGCAAGTCAGCGAGTCAGCAAGTCAGATCGAAGCTCCCATACCATATCTATACCATCAGCTCAGCTCAGCTCAGCAGCTGCATTTGCATTTCACTTGGGACTTAGAGTACCTACCTATACCTACCAACAATACCATATATACTCGTACTCGGGACTTGTCGGGACTTGGGAGCAATGCCACACACGTTATAATATTATACCCAGATACAGATACCCACCCAATCAAAGGGGTCTTTTGTGCGATGTCACACATCACATAAATGTGAATGTGGTCACTGACAGCTACGACGACAGTTGTAATTAAATATTCCCGACCACACTGCAACCATAAAATGGATCCAATGAATATTAAAAATCCATAACAATCCGATAAAATAAATGAATGAATATAATAAACAAAACTCCTCTTGATATGGAGTCGGGGGAGCTAGACGACATTCTTCAAACAACAAAAACAAAAAAACAAAAAACAAAACAACAACTTATAGGCCCCCTCTCCAGTCAAGACTTTAGTCCATCTGACACGGAGTATGTACGCGTACGGGTATGGGGGCTTGAAAAGCTTGACACTGCCATATGTCAGTTGTTTCCTGGGAATCGAATCGCTATTGCCATCGCCATTGGATCGCATCGCATCGGCTTGGCAGCGACTGCGTCCTCTAATTGCTAATGCGTTTCGCGTTTCTAAGGTTTTCTTCAACTGATGGACTTGGACAGTAAAATAAAATCATTTAATCAATCTTTAATCAAATTAACATTTCAACTTAACTGCAAAAGCCCCACCCACCTACTTCGCAATTGGACTTGGAATCGAGCGTCGTCGTCGTCGATCGATTAGGATACGAATCTGATCGCGTATTAGACTGCGGCGGGTGGTTTATGAGAGAAGACAGGGGCGTCTAAATGGTAGAGAGATTTTGAGTTGAAGGCGCTATGGGGCCCTCAATTGAATCTTTATGTTTTAGTGGAGGTATTTTGAAAAATATCAAAATATTTTTAACTGTCAACTTTAATCAAAATTTTGAGAACAAAGTTATCAGTGACAGATTTTGACGTATAAAACAGGTCGTCAAATGTAATTTTGTTGGCAAATATGTATGTAAATGTCAAAATTCTAAAGTCTAGTAGTTGCTTATGAACTCCGGCGCTTAGAATCTAAACTACACCCCCCCTGTCCGATAATGGTGACGGACTGGTGACTGGTGGATTATAGAAATCTATTGTTGTCGGTTGGAGCTTGAATCTATTCGATCCCTGGCCAGAGATCGTGACCGATGCTTCCCGTTCATATGCATATACTTAATACTTATATAGAAAATATAAGCGCCCACGCTGTTGGTGGTACCAGAACCCTCTGGACATCTGAGTGAAGTTTCCCTCGTTGTGGCTATATTGTTTGAGTTTTGTTTGGTTTATTTTTGACGACGACGACGGATGAGTCGCGTCTGCTGTCAAGCCATTTGACAGCAGGTCAACGTGATGATACTCATTTGAATTCAACTGCTGGGTGGTAATTAAATGCAGAGTATATAAGTGAATTCTCAAACAGTTGTTGCAGGGGGAGATCATTTTGTTTATGAGCATTGAAATGTTTATTTAAATGGAAATAAAATTACTAACTGATTACGTGGAGATAATTTTCGATTTTATTTTTTTAAAGAATTTTTTTTTTTTAAATGGAAATAAATGTAATAAATGTGACAAGTTGAAAACTTTTTCAAATCGAATTGAACCATGAACTTGACTAAAGGGGTTTTCGAGGTCTTTGTTGAACTCCTTCAAATTATGATTAAACTAAAAACTTTGCGAAAACTATTACCTCAAGGCTTTCAAGACTTTTCAATTTTAAAGTTAAATCAATAGCAATATTTGAAGCAAAACAAATGCGAAATTGTTTATATTGATGATTGCAAAATCCTAAAATCTTGGACACAATCAAAACCTTTAAATGCCAACTTGCGAAACAACAAACATTCTATAAATGGGAAGTTTTAGATCGAATAAAAATTTCGCATTGACCAAAATAAGCAAAATTACTTTTACTGCGATTTTGCATTTTGAATGCGAAAAGGATTAATTTTATATTGAATTTTTAACTTAAGGTGAGATTGCATACAAATTGTAATGATGACCTTTTAAACAAATTGGAATTTCAGTCAGAAAAAAAAGTGCAAAGAACAAAATCTCAATAAAGTAAATTGCGAAATAGATGCGAAACTGATGCGAAACCATGAAAAAAGCTAAAATTAGAGAAATAAAGTACAAAAAGTTCACGAAAGTAAATTGAAAACCTTGAATCACAATTTGCGAATACCTAAATAAAATACCTTTACACAAATGCGAATAAAATGCAAATTTGCGAAAGTAAATCTTCAAACTTGAAACATGAAAAAAAAGACCCCAAAAATTGAAAATCGCAAACAAATAGTAAATAAAATTGATATAAAATTCAAGACATGTGCCCTTTGCAGTTCGGAAAAATAGTAATGGCAATAAATAACATTTAAAAAACTAATCGAGTTGCAAGTGTTGAATATCTCGTATAAATGTTTCAAAAGGTATTTCGATATTTTCTCGTCTTTCGTTCTAATTTACGATCGAGGAATACCACAAGAAAAGATATTATTTTTCACAGCTCTTTTGTCCGGCAATATAACGAATGAGGATGGTAATAAATTTCAAAAAGAAAGTAACTTAACTCTCGCCTGCTGTATGGAGAAGGAGAGAAGGATGCATTGCATAGAACCTACCTGGTCTGGTCGTATAGGTTCCTGATAAGGCAAAAGGACACATAAACATATATTTTGTTGCGCTATATGTGGTGCAATTATCGCTTTGTAAAAATCTTAAATAAAAATTTCTCTGTTGGTAGGTAGAAAAGACGACGACGGGCGAGGCGAGGCGAGGCGAGGCGAGGCGACCGACCAACCGACCGCCCGACGATGACGACGTTAACGTAACCTATTGCCTGTTGTTCCTCTTTTTCGAGAATCCAATATTGTCACATCTATTGTTTTTGCTCTTAAGTTGTGTCGCCTTATCCTCCAGTTGCAGGATGTCGTAAATTTTATGGCACCTGGTTACCAACAACAACAACAACTATCGGTGACACCAAAAAAAATTGTGTACAATGTGGATAGAAATCAGAATTTATAGACCTTCATTGTTCTGGTCACATATTGTTGTTTTCTACTAAATGCGCCTTCTTCTATGGAAGGTCCATTAAAAAGGACATTCGAGATGACAACTACAACGACGTGTAAGCTAAATGAAGACTGTATGCATGGCCATGGAACATTGGACAAGCAGGTGCGTTACAAATTGTGCAACAGAAACACACCCAAATGTAATCTCCGTGTAATTTGAGACAGCACCCTAAGAATTTTGTATTTCAGAGCCGAATTGCAGGAAGTTTATTAAAATTCTGTCCTCACACCAACCCACGCCAGTCGAAGTCCTTGGTTCCTTGGAAGTGAAACGTCACATCGGCTATCAATTACGAGTCCTCGTATGTTGTTTCCATAGCTCTCAATTAAATCCAGAGATTTGTCACGTGCAGTCGGAAGGAGAAGGATGCGAAGCGACGACAAAAGATAACCTCTCGGCAATCAAATAAAAATGTCTCCCCCCTTCTAGTTTTTCTGACAAGCCATAATTTGTTCCCTCACTTATTTGTTTTTGTGTTTCCCTTCACATTCATATAGGTAAATCTGACAGTGTGACATTGTGACGTTGCAAAACCATAGTCCAGTCATTAGGGCTAAAAATAAGTCTATCAAAAGCCTTAAACACACAACTTTGTCACACCCTTCCCTGGTGGAGTAGACAATAGAGATTGACATTTCATATGGCCTGCCATAATACACACACACACACAAACAAAAAAAGAAAGCCACATGCGTAGCTAATGTCAAACTGGGACATTGCAGGCGACTTTAACCGAATTCGTCCTTTATTGTCTCATAAAAATGTCAAATAAATAGGAAAAGAAATAATTGTCCATGGTTAGGGGCAGAATTGTGTTACACAGAGGGGTGTCCGTTTAAAGGACGAAGAATACAAAAAAAAGATGATTCCTGTGACAGCGTGCTGTGATAAATAATGTAAGTAGAACAAAGCAATTTGGACATGGTTTCTATTTCCATTTTAAGGCTCAGTTGGATAAAGGACGTTGTTGTTGAAATTTTGGGATTTAGGACTGGAAATAATTGGTGTGTTTTATATTGACACATAAAAATTAGTTTTATTAAAACAAATATTTTCTTTTACTTCATTTTAACCCACAATTTACACCTTTTTTCTGCCTTGAAATTGAGGATTTTATAGGAAATAGCTTCTGTGTGAGGCGTAGTTAATCAATTTCTAAAATCGTAACATACATTTTTCACAATCCCATTTTATGTAACTTTTCTATTCTTAAGATATTTTGGAGTACATCAGGGAAGCCACTTTTATTTTGATGCCAAGTTAGAATCAGCTTGACTCAATCTGATTTAAAATTTAGGCTGGCGAACATATTCCAACAACTGACTTAAATAGGTTTTTTTTTATATAGTGTCAAGAAAACTTGATGTCAACATAAAGAAATGTCAAGCCATAACTTTCTCACAAGAAACACATTCTTCCTTCTTCCTTTTCATTTTCTCAAGACAATGCCTACTCAATTTTTGGATTCATTGTTAGCAGTCATCAGGTTAGCTCTCATCTTCGTAAGACATTGGTCAAAGGAATTTTCGTTTTGCTTATGTGACGAAGTGTCTTCACGTGACTAACGTTAGACCCCTTCTCGAGTACGGACCCCAAGTCTTGTCTGTATAACATTACACCAATTTAGAAAGTATTTAGAGTCCAACACAACAGTAAATATTAAAAACCGTGTTTTTTGGTTATTAAATATGACAATCCGCAAAATTTATCATGAAAAATACCAACAACAAATTAGTGAACAAAAAGTTCACGTTCAAAAAGTTAAAGTGTCATAGTGGAGATAGAGTTCCGGGTTGTGAAATGTAGGAGGTGGTTTAGGGTGTTTTCTTTGATGTTGTGGAAACATCATTGAAATTTGGCAGTTGGCATTGATAGATTGGCCATATAATTGGACTATGGCGTTGAGCAAAGTAAGTTTCTAGTCATAGCCCACTAGGTCACTTTCCGTAAGTTTTAATTAACTTTTTTGTGTACTAATATCTTTTTTTTGTATTTAATAAAAGGAATTTTAATTCCCTAAATAAATGACATTTTTAAGTCAATTTATAAAATATAATTTGAAACTGGCCGTTAAAGTTGTTGGCAACTTATTTTCCTAAGCAACTTAAAGTTGTGCAGACGTATAGTGATGAAAGCTCTAAACAAACTCGGTCTGCATTTACATGAACATTTCAACTCGATCCACATTTTCATGCATTTTTTAACTCGACCTGAAAAATGAACTATTTTTCATTTTTCGAACGCACCCCGATTAATGTAGGGATGCTAATTTTGGGAGTGAAGTTAAGAGTGAGTTATAAAATGAAAAGCTAAAGTTATTTTTGAAACTTCCTAAAGATTACCAATAATAGTTTTCAAGTGTATTTTTCCTCAGGCAACTTAAAACGTGCAACTTATTTTTTTAATAACTTACAACACTTATTTTATTGATTGTTATCGTTTCGCGTTTGAGGTTTTCATCTTGAGAAGATTTTAATTTTATTATTTGGTTCGCAGTTTTTTGCACTTCCAAGTTGCGGCTTATTTCTTCGCAGTTTTTGAACTTGCGAAGGCTCTTTCGTCGTCGCCTTCACTGAAAATAATGCTAACTCTCTTCAAATATTTTAAATTAAAGACAAAAATAAGCCTTTACTGAACTACTGCTTAACAAAAAATTCAAAGGCTTCTACTGCCTTCCAAAAATCCCCTGCAGCAGTTTGCATGTACATGGGTCAAAAACAATGAAGTAACTTCAACAACAACAAACATGTACCTTTGCATGCAGCAATTTAAATTTGTCTACCTGTTTGTCTATTATTTAATTAATTATTATTATCCAAAAACTGAAAATTATATAAACAACTTGAATCCCCAAAATAGTTTCAGCTATATGAGCATTGTTATGGCGCCATGGAGAGAGAGAGCGAGAGTATACGTTGCATTCCCCAACTGCATGCATAATTACCACACTTAACCAGGTTTGGTCTTCTTACTATGCGCTGCACCTTGGCTGCCGATGGTCGAGGGGTTTTGGATTCATAGGAATATGCAAAGTTAGTTATTGAACCCAACAACAACAAAAACAACTTTAGTCCCAGAATGATGCAGTAAAATGCCCAGCACACACAAGGGTTAAACACAAATGCTCAACTTTATCTAATGCTAATAGTAAAATTGCCCCATTGAAAGTATATTGGTGATGGTGTAGCCAATTTGATTGTATACGTTTATAATATCCTCCATGCTGTGCTCGCCTCGCTCCCATGTGGCCAATTCTACTTAGTATGCATAGCGCCAGTTCCGACCAACCAACCATCCGCCGATCGACCCAACGCTTAATGTAATCAACCGAAAATTTGTATCTAAGTATCTAACAAGTCGTAAAATTTCATATTTACACGAATTCGTGGTATTCACTGGGATCGGGCTTGGGAATTTCAAAATTCAATTCGCTCTTCCCTGTCCATAATGTGCTGCTGCATTCATATACCAACCCAACACACTCAACAAACCTTCCCAAAGAGGAATCCTGCTGATAATGATGGCTGGAATGAATGAAGTTAGGTATTTCGGAACACCCACCAGCACCACACTGAAGTTGGTAGGCGGAGATTCACAGCGCATAGTGCATAAAGAACCGTCCGTCCATCCGTCCGTCGCGTCGTCCAGAAAGTGCGGGTAATACAACATAATTTCGTGCAATAAAAATTTTCAGTTTACAGTTTATGGTCAAAGTAGCAACGGATATAAAATAGGACTTGAATGCATCATAATTTGAATTCTACCGCTCGAGAATGGTAATAGCTATGGAAGAGTAGAGGGAGATGTTTGGGTTTCTTAGAAGTCATAAAAATAATAAACAATAAGAATTCCAACCGAAACTGATTTTTCATTAGCTACCGTCCGTCACAGAAGTCCGTTGTCTGTCGGTTTTGAAGCATTTAAGGGGCGTTAGTTGGATGGTATAGGTTGGTTGATAGTTGGTTCGTATACATAAATTGGTTTCTAAGAATGGGATTGAAATTTTGTAATTCCTGGATCACAATGAATTTTCGTGCCAACGTAATTATTGTTATTATATAGGCTTGTCGTTCCTTACTGATATTTTACATTCTGGGGGTATCTTCAGTAGTGATGAACAAAGTTACTGAAGAGTGGGAAAACATTTAATTTTGAATCAAATAGATTTGTTTCGTCAACAAAGAGGTTTCCCGCAAGATGCGAATATTTGACAACTTGATAGCGGACATAGATAATTTTACATCGAAAAGAAAGCCAATTTTTAAAAGCAATCAAAATTAGTAAACCCAAGCATTTTTTTCGGTTCGTTACTCTAATAAGTAAAGCTATTCAAAATAAAATTATTTAACAAAGCTAGCAAACAAAAATAGTTCACCAAGGCGTATACGCACTTTTTTGTTTTATTGATTTTTGTTTACTGTTTAATCTATGTATCTGCCAGAATGAAGAGATAGCCTTGGTGTTTCTGGAAATATTGATGAATTTTGCTGTCATGAAATCTAAGATATTTCACAAATTTGAAAGATATCTTCCCAAGCTTTGCGAAAGTTCTTAACCAATTGAGATTTCAACAAAAATGTCTTCGCACTCAATTTGTGTCTTACCCAACAACATTTTCAGCAGATTTTCAGTCTTAGCATCATGCTAGATAGACAGAAGAAGCTGTGCACGGTGTCTCTATCGCTCATGAGGATCTATCTAGCTTCTTCTACACTGGTGAATCCAAAACAGATGAGGGAGTTGGAGGCGGCGGCGTATACTCCGACAGACTAAATCTAAGTCTCTCTTTTCGTTTACCCAAACAGTGTGTTCCATGCGAAACTTCTTTCCATCAAAGAAGTCCTATCTTGGCTCAAGGAAAACGTGATATCTTCAACTGATATACGCATCTTCTCTGATAGTCAAACTGCCATAAAATCCTTTGAATCAGTCTCCACTAATTCAAAAGTAGCCCAAAATTGTAGATCATCTCTGGTGGAGATGGCCGATCAATTCAATATTCACCTAATCTGGGTGCCGGGCCACCTTCCAAAAAAGCTTCAGTTTGGAGAAAAGTAGGTAAAAGATTTTGTTAAAACAAATGTATTTTCAAATCCTTCTGAAAAAAAATTCACGAAAACACCCCCGGATAAAAATCATGTTCCAGCTCATGTAGAACAAATAAAGAAGGCCGGTTTATTGAGAAATCTGTAAGTTTTTAACTGTCCAAAACATATGTACCTACGTTAAGTCAAATGGATACAAGTACAAGCATCGAAGTACTTTCCTCTGAATTTTCAGATTGCGTTTTCGCCTGAAGGACCTGAAGGGCGATTAAATCCATTTTTAAACATTTTTTATTTAATGTATTTAAGAACTCTTGAATTTATTCAAAATATATTTCAATTTTTTTCGCAAATGAAAATGTTCGACATAAAACAGCTGATTTATGAGAATGAGAGCGGCTCATAAGGCAATGGCTTTTTAGTTTCCATTTAGATTTCGTAATGTAAGTTTTTCATATAATGTAGTTTTCGTTCGGAGATTTTCTACGAATGGATTCTGTGATAGGGCTGAACATGTTTGAGTTGCAAAACCTAAGATCCCCTAGAGGGTTAGAGCCAAGTGATTTTTGGTATCTTGTTAAATTTTAAAATTAAAATTAAAGTATTTATTTCAACAGAATATGTCAGTCTATCAGTTGAACAAATTCAACGCTATTTTCAGGATTTGTACAAGAAAAATATCATTAAATTTGCCCTCAATTTTAAGCCATCATAAGTTATTCTTTCTTGTATAAATACAACACGTTTAAATATCATCAATTTATCAAACGTCCATGTCTTTCATAATGGACAAGCGTAATAGAAAAAATTGTACACCAATTTGTCCTTGTGTCTTGTCTCTACATCTAATTGATAACATAACGAATCTCATTTATAAAATTGAATTAGTTCAAGATTTCCCAACAAATCAACCTTCAAATCAGCTTCGAGGTAAAAACATTTATCTTCTTTAAGAGAAACAAGAAAAATCTGGAAAACTGAGGTAAACAAGGCTACAAAATACAAGGACATCGCTTTGTATCCTTTTGTCAACGAACGAACATACCAACCGAGATATATGTCACGCCACGCATCAATTTCAAACAAAACTGTCAATTCGAGAACATACCACCACCAGTCGGCCATTACCACCATCATAGCCATCGTCGTCGTTGTCGTCGTCGACGTTGCTCTCTGTCACCGTCATTGATGGGTAGGGTATGTAGCTTGTTAGCACTCTTGGGGTCTGTCCATAAAGACATAAGGACACCATGGCCGTGGCGGTGGCGACAAGGACGATTCAATAAATCACTTAATAAAATACAAACAACAACAACAACAAAACAAAATCCAAGGCCAATGGCCCAGTTGTGACAAACAAAAGTAGAAGAGAGACAAAGCGAGAGACAGAAAGAGATAAAGGATATCTGTATAGGAAGGATATAGGACATTACACAACACAAAGATAAATTTATAATACATTTAATGTGTGTTTGCTGTGTAACGTGTGCCTATTTATTATCCTTGCCAAGGATCACAATTGATGTCCGTATTACAGGCTACAGCTAAGGTACGTCGTCGTCGTCGTCGTATACCCTACACTCGCATCCCTCCTCCTGTCTAACTGTATAATTTTTCATTTGCCATTCCTCGATTCCTCTACATAAATATATGTACATGGTAGTGATCCTTTTTATACCTTTTCGACAAGAGAAAGATTGGAAATCGGCCATCATAGCATATACATAAAGTAGGTATGTATGTGAATAGAAGTAGAAGAGGCAAAATGTCCTGGGGCTTTTTGTCTCTTTGACATTAAGTGTCGATGTCCTTTTCGATAATGGTTTCATGGTGGTCAGAAAGTAATAAATTTTTACGACAGTATTTATTGTTTCCTATGCTCGTATCTTCGTACGAGGATATTGATGACATTAAGGCAGATACCTATCGATTTAACGGAACAATTAGAGGCGACAGTAAAATGACAAAGAAACGAAACGAAACATCTGCAAAAGGCCTTGACTTCGAATTCCAAATGTCACACCGTTTCACCGATATCACAGTGTTAACCTGCCGTGCCAAAGTAACAACAGTATCAAAAAAGTATCAAAAAAAAAAGGGACTGATGTTATTTATGAGAAATGAGAAATGAGTCTCCAAAGGACTAATGGTTTAAGAGAGGGTTTGAGTTTGAGTCTGGAACAAAGTGGCAAAATGATTAATCGAAAAAGAGAAAGCGTTCTTTCAAAATCTGTCAATTTAATGATGTCCCTCCGACAACATAACGACGACGACCGAGACGAAGATGATGACGATGAAGACAACGATATAGTACCAATGATGCTGAGCTGATGATAAGGACGAAGATGAAGGACGCAAAAAGGACAACAGTTGGGCTCGGGCTGATGTTCTTTATCAAAAAGACAGTTGCCATTT
Organism: Scaeva pyrastri; assembly: GCA_905146935.1. Classification (NCBI taxonomy): domain Eukaryota; kingdom Metazoa; phylum Arthropoda; class Insecta; order Diptera; family Syrphidae; genus Scaeva; species Scaeva pyrastri. Next base: position 41,719,193 of record LR989927.1, on the reverse strand, counting down.
AGTTGCACAGATTTATCAACTTTTCTTCCTTTTTTTTTTCTTCCTCTCATTATTCAATATACCAGTACGCAGTTATTTTATAAAAATATATTTTATAAGTCGTTTGGCAATTTGATTTATGACCCCTAATGGTAGCAGATGAAGGACTTCATTCATTATTATTATTTTTATTATACATATATATATTTTTTTTTTGTATTCGTGCTAAAAAGGTGCAAAGGACCTTCCCGTTCTTCTTCGATTGCGTGACTGAGAGATAAATTTTTAGACATTTGTGTGAATGGGATTTTTATTTTTTTATTACATACTTTTATATTTTCCTCTGTCATTAATAATCTTAAGAGCACTTTGTAAGATGTAATTTTTGCTATATTTATACAATTAAGGGTCGGATTTTTCTTCTTTTTTTTTTGAAAGTCTGAATTTATTCGGAGTTTTAAAATTGTAGTTGGGGTTTATGTGGAGCTGATACTAAAACTACCAACCTGAAATTATAGATTGCAGTTTTAACTTTTATTTGTGATAAAGCTGTTTTGGCGTGATTATTTATTTTTCTTTATGTAACGCTTTAAAAAAAAAAAGATTAGGATCAAATAAAATTATCGAACATAACTGGCACCGACACTCAATGGCAAACAGCAAAAAGCCAGGAGCTGAGACGATGAGGTTCTTAAAAGAGAATTTACATTTTTAAAGCCAAGGAAATTTCGAAATCATCGACGTTAAGGAAGAAAATATCAACATTAAAAAAAATAAGGGAAGGAGTTAGCTGGTTGAAATAACTGGTTGAAGAGAACCTTTGTTTATTAATCCTGTGTCAAAAAAAAAATGACAGACAGAAAGACCGTTATTCAGAGCTGGATACAACCAACCGTATAAGCACCGATTTGGCTGAATGGCTCTTAAGTGTGTATTGGCTGGTTCCGAACATTTTGAGTATTCCCTACTCAAATCCAAAATAAAGCCGCAGTATGGACAGAAATTGATTTAGTTAATGCACCCTGTAGAAGTCATCCTCCATAAACAACTAAGTTATAGAACCTCCTGCCTTGAAATTGAAAGTTGTAAATCCTCCTCTCGAATTTCACAAAGATGTCTATGTCTATGTCTATGTCTATGTCTATGTCTATGTGTATGTCTATGTGTATGTCTATGTGTATGTCTATGTCTATGTCTATGTCTATGTCTATGTCTATGTCTATGTCTATGTCTATGTCTATGTCTATGTCTATGTCTATGTCTATGTCTATGTCTATGTCTATGTCTATGTCTATGTCTATGTCTATGCCTATGCCTATGTCTATGCCTATGTCTATGTCTATGTCTATGTCTATGTCTATGTCTATGTCTATGTCTATGTCTATGTCTATGTCTATGTCTATGTCTATGTCTATGTCTATGTCTATGTCTATGTCTATGTCTATGTCTATGTCTATGTCTATGTCTATGTCTATGTCTATGTCTATGTCTATGTCTATGTCTATGTCTATGTCTATGTCTATGTCTATGTCTATGTCTATGTCTATGTCTATGTCTATGTCTATGTCTATGTCTATGTCTATGTCTATGTCTATGTCTATGTCTATGTCTATGTCTATGTCTATGTCTATGTCTATGTCTATGTCTATGTCTATGTCTATGTCTATGTCTATGTCTATGTCTATGTCTATGTCTATATCTTGAAATGTGGAACTTATTCACATATATTTAGTTTTTATCGAAAAATAACAAATTTTCTATTTCCGGATAAAAGAATAAGGGCTACAATTGTGTGAAAATAATTTAGTTTTAATTTTTTTTAGTCCCAAAGACAAATTCAATAGTGGAACGAAAGAACTCTTACGTTCCACACGGTGATTTGCTTTTAATTCAATCTGAAATTGCGTTTTTCTTAAACAAACTCTTCAACAGCTTCCGTTTAGAAAAACCAAAATAATAGTTGATATGTCCCTTGGCTGCAATTATGTCGCATAATGTCCTTGGAAGAAACTCTAGGCCTCTTGCATGAAACACATGCTCCTCTTAATATCATAAAATTTTCCCCGAATCGATTTGTGTGTGTTAAAAAATCCATTAGTCCTAACTGCTGTTAAGATCGTTAATTCAATTATTAACATATTTCTTTCATTTTTATTTTAGCTGTTTCCAAAATTTATGGCAACCTAAGAAATTCTCTCAAAAGGACAACAATAACTATGATAGGTAGTTTTTCTATACAAAATAGGAACAAAAAGATCTCCGACACAAAGATATTGTTTCTTCCATCTCTTCCTCCTCCTTCTGGACACATATTTTATAATATGTACATAAATTGTCAATGACACAGAACTCTACAATATAATTAGTAATGCCAAGCCTCAAAGGACATAAATACTCGTACTTAACGAAGCAGCATCCATTCAACAATTAGCCATTGTGTGCATCAGGCAAAGTCAATAGCTACAATCATAAATAATCCTTGGGATTTTTCTTTCCAGGATTTTCGTTTTTTTGTTCTTTCCCTAAAAAAAAAGAGGAGTTGTTGTCCTCGGAACTGTTTTGTCATCTTTATGACTCAAGGACCGCATACACGCTGTGCGCGACTTAGTATCAACGGGAAAGGTGACTCTTTTCCTCCCAAAGGATATGGATTCTCGTTTTAAGCGAGTAAAACTTCGATTGGACACGTACGGCATAGATAAATTATAAAAACAAGGAATGTTATTCTCTCACTCAGTCATTATTTCTAAGATTCTCTGGAAACAGTTCTAGTATTCCCCCTATGCCAACGTTTCTGATGGGATCCCTAGAGGATGTTAGCTGTCAAACGCTCGGAAGAAATATTTACCTTTGACACGGACGAGTGAAAAATGAATGGAGCATGATTCGGAAAAAAAGTCAGGAGCTGAACCTGAAGCTGATGTTGATGTTAATGTTAAATGTTGGTGTTGGCGATGAGGATGAGGATGAGAATAATGAAGAAGAAGACGATGATGACGATGACGATAAAGGCATTGTGCTACATATGTTCTGTGTCATGACCCCATCATTAGGATTATATATCCCAAGAATCTAATTAATTTTGAATGTTTTTTTTTTTTTTTTTTTTCGGGCTGTTGTATCTGCTCAGAGTGGTGGTGCTTTGATGACTTGCACATTTGTTTGACATCAGTCAGTCAAGTTGAAAGATTTGGTTATTAATAGATGGCGGTATGTGCGCGTAGGCAGGTCCGGGTCTGTAGGCAGCAACTTGAATGGCTTATAATTACTCTTTTGATAAGATACCGAATTTGTATTATTATTATTTTGGTATTGTGTTGAGGAAATTGAAATATGTTTTATGTCTCAATTCATCGAAAGGACTTCGTTTTTGAAACTTGAATATTTTCTCACATAAAAATATGAAATTTCTTGGAAAAATAAAAGTTATTAATTGTGTACTTTTTAAAAACAAATTCATTAATCATAAAATTATGAAAAATTATTATTTTTGGTTAGGATCTTTTTTTGACATTCTTTTTTTTATCATATGAGGGTAAAAAATATCGTGAGACCCAGAGACCATGTTACAGGTGCAGAGAATAGAAAGATTATTATTTTGTTGATGATCTTTTAAGCCCTCTGTCGGCATTTGGTTAAAGACTGTATTGTCAAACTTAAAGGCTAATAATAATTTCTTTTTCTGAGAAATGTTTGAGAAAAATACTTTAGAATTTTAACTTCTTAACAAGATTATAAAATAACATAATTGAATTTCAAAATCACTTTTGAACGTTACATTCAAAGGGAATAATTAGCAATTAAATCTAAAGACTAGGGACACATCACCTTAGAGAGTTAGACTTGCAGGTGATACAAAACAAGACGTTTACACATAGTAGATGCTTTTAAATGGACCATGGTTTAGTAAGTGTTTTCACAGATGATTGATTAACCGACTGGAACCGATACTTTATGAGTGATAAGACCGTTTCAGACTACTTAAAAATCCATATATGTTTTTCTCACTTGCAAATATTTATGGCAGTCTAAGGATCTTATGATGCAGCGCATAAGGATTTATGTAGGCTCTATGTTAGGTTGCATTAATTCGTATTTATAAAACATTTTGCTATAAATCAAAAAATTTTTAAACAACGAGAAAGTTTTTATAAAAGAAAACATTACCAAAAAGTCGGGAAATTATAATTAAAATTGTTTTTTATATGCAAAATAAAAATGTTTTGCATGCATTTTGGTTGGAGAAATTAGAAAGATAAATAATAGATGGCGTTGGGGTACATTCAATGCCAAAATTTGATAGATGCCATTATACGCTGATATAGGTTGTGTTCAATTTGTGAGTGTCCTTTCCGCATTGTCATTTTCTATTGATCAAATGTTGATTTTTCTGTTCGATTTTTGTGGATTATTACACCTATTCGGAATTGCACACAACATACAAAACGATACAAGTAAAAATAATCTGAAATCTTAATTAGACGAAATTGAAAATGTCATTCAAGTATCTGTTGAAAACAATGTGGTCCAGGGCAGGAGACGATTATCAATGGAATGTTCAAAGGAGATTATCCCACGGGTTACAATTATTACAATTGATCTTCCAATTAAATCGTATTCAGTTTCCTTTTCTCTTTTGCCATGTGAAGAAGTGTGTTTGAAGTGTGTGAAATTAATCTCGAATTTCCCTGTTTTTCGCAAACCGTCTTGGTTTTTTTTTTGAACCGGAAAAACTTATTGAAAAATTTAGCTTTCCATTCAAATAAATTACATTGAAATTTGAATTTTCTGAGTTTTATTATCACATGTAGTTAAAATGGGGGTGAGACGAAGTTCAATTTTAAATTATTTCTATGCAAGTTCAATTTTTTTCTTCATAAATTCACACAGCGAAGCGGGTGGGAATTAGCTAGTATTTTATAAAGACCAAAATTAAAACACCTTCTAAAAATATTTGCATTCGGTTGGCACGTGAATTCGATGTTATTAACAAATTTCTTTATAGAAATAACATTTTGTCAATTGAATCCCTCCATTAAAACAAATGGAAAATGTTTTTGATCATTTATTAAAAGTAAAAAAATGTCAAATGGTATTCCTAGTAGTATAAAATACCTTGGTTCAACATTTTCGGATATTTCAAATATCTGTAATTCGTTTGTCAATTATTTCGAATCAAATTATACGAAATTTAATGTCAATCAAATTAGAAGAGCTAATTTAACTAATCAAGACTATAAGGTCAGTTAGAGATTTATATTTCGGAAATCAAAGAAGGTCTTTTAAGTTGAAATAGCGATTGTAAGCCAGGTCCTTATGAAATTCCGCCAATTGTTTTTAAAAAATATGCATCTGCTACATCTGATAGTGGTGAATTCCTTTCAGTGTGGAAAAAATCATTTATAACTCCAATTCATAAATGTGATCCAAAGCAAGAAGTAACCACTAACGCCCTTTTGTAAACTATAAAGTTTACCTAAACTCTTCGAGAGAATCGTATGTTAAACGTTGACATTTCTTTTTAAGGAGCATATTTCACCGTTCCAACATGGCTTTGCAGCAGGAAGACCAACAAACACTAATCTTTCCATCTTTTCCAACATTTTGAATGAACTCGAAGAAGGTTACCAAATTAATGTTATTTATACTGACTTTGCGAAGGCTTTTCATAGAGTTAGTCATACTATTTTGATTGAAAAATTGAAACTATTTGGTTTACACTCATAATATAATGTTGAAATGGATGGAATCCTGTCTAAGAAGCCGTATACAGTTCGTTTGTATTGATCAAGTGCTGTCAAGTCCAATTATGGTTACCTCTGGTGTCCCCCAAGGAAGCCATCTTGGTCCGCTTCTTTTTCTGATCTTTATAAATGACTTAGCTGCTATATCTTCGTGAACTCTAGTAGACTTTTATTTGCAGATGATTTGAAGTTTTGCAGATGCAATAAATCTTTGAATGATTGTAATCTTTTACAAAATGACCTCCTAAAATTAACTGAGTAGTGTACAACTAACCAATTGTTCTTGAATGTTAATAAATGTCAATTTTTTTATTTTGTCGCTATTTTTTAAAAAATTACCTTTGATTACAAAGTTGATACCTTTGTTGTTGAAAAAGTTTTGGAGAAAAAAAAGACCTTAGTGTATTTTTCGATTTAAAACTAAACATTATCAAGCAAATAGAATATATTGTTGCTAAATCTAATTCCATGGTAGGGATTTTTAAACGTAATTCCAAAGACTTCAAGGACCTTCTTTTGCCCTTAAATCTCTATAATATAATGCTAATGTTAGGTCTAACTTTGAGTACTGTTGTGTGATTTGGAATCCTGAATTCAATATTCATTCAAACAGAATAGAAATGGTCCAAACAAAAATTTACAAGTTTTACAATTCAGAAATTAGGTTGGAACATCGAAATCCCGTCGTCGTACCCAACTAGATGCAAACTTCTTGGAACTCAGTAACTTGTAAATAGAAGAAAATGTTGTCTGTAATGTTTATAAGTGATATTGTGTCACATTATTTCAAATATCCTTTACTTTTATCATTGATTGATTTGTATGCTCCATCGCGTCAGATAAGAGAACGTTGTTTATTCCAAGAAAATGAACATAGGGTAAACTATGCACGCAATGAACCCATATAGTAAAAAAGTCCAAGTTTTAACCAAGGCCTCTAAAGACAACATGCGTTAAAATAAAGCTTCAAAGAATTTTAAGCCTAGTGGAGCCTAATGCAAATGTATTTTAATTTAAAAAAAAATAATTCTTTATACTTTTCGAAATAAACAACAAATCTGAAAACTCCAAAAAAAGAATATCGTTAAAAAATAAAATTTTAGAAAATACATATAATTCCGAAATTTCAGAAAAATTAACATTTTGAATACAAAATAATAAAGAAGTGAAACATGTGCCCTAAGGTTGCCATAAATAACAGCCCTAAGGTCTTAACACTAAATTGATATACAAACTTTCTAAATGTCCCTATTGTTATTGATGAAAATCTTCTACGCTAATATACGTCCCCCATACTAAATTTCCCCCGATTCAAAAAAAAAAATTCACCCTCAAAATGCCAAATTTATTCCAAGTTCTTCTCCTCATTTTTCCGACACTAAACAACAAAAAAAAAATACCCAAAAACTTCTTTTCCTTACATAACATATAATGAGAAGAAATTATTTTTATTTACATATCCAAATCGTAAATTCAATAGAAAAAATAAATAAATAAAATAAAATAAAGAAATGGAAAGGAAAGGAAAGGAAATTTATGCAAATCACTTTTCCGCACATGTTGTCGTTTTTCTTTCTTCTTTTCTTACTTTCTGTTGATGACAAACACCTTCTTGTCAACGATCCCTTATCACGAAATGTATATCTGTCAAATATCCTTGTCAATTACGTTATTATTTACCATTATTATTTATATTATCTTTGTTTTGGTTTGTGTTGGTGTGAATGTGAATGTAAATGTAAGAGAAATAAAGAAAAGAACGACGAGAAAAAAAAAATGATACCAACTCGTAATTCCGCTCACTCCTTGTCACATAAAAGTGGCAGACCCTTTAACTTTAACCGATTCGTCTTCTGTTACGTTATCTGACATGAATTATGAGGGTTTGTCCTTTGATTGATTTGATACAATTTTTCCCAAAACGAAAAAAAAAAAAACACACAAAATTGACATTACAAACGCAATGCAAACAAAATTTGACAGAAAAAACCCCTACAGCTCTCGAAAATGAATCGAGAAAGGGGTTGCTGTTGGTGTATTTAATTTCTTCCTTTGTGTATTTTTGCAATTCAACACCCCTTCGGCAACCCTTGAGGCGTTGCGTTGTTTGCATTTTGTATAGACGAAAATGTGAGCCTATTGTCAGGAAGACTGATGAAGACAAATATTATTGCTGCAATTTTTTTTCGATCTTTTATTCAATCACGTGAGGAAAATAACGCGAGTGGATTGAGGAGGAAGTTTTGGGGCCCTTTGCAAAGCTCTTGCTAGTCTCATCTCGGCCTATTCATTTCAAGTGTCATTTCGAATTCTTAAATTGATTTTTTCTGGATTTCAAAATCAAATCTGCAAATTTCAGAGCAAATATTCTCAACTTGTACTTGAAATTCGTCAAACACATGACTTTAAATATGGAAAACAAACCATTTTCTTATATTTATAGAATACTTCGTTTCAAATGTCAAATGTTAAGAAAACATTGTTTTTGATTAAAAGTCAATTTGAATTCAATTCAGCCTAAATTTAAATCAAAAGCCGCCCTCACCAGCATTCGCCCATTTCAGCTGTCTTTATTATAATTACACTAAATCCGCTCCTGACAAACGAGTGATAATTCTAATTGCACAAGACATATGTGCAACGAAAGTCCTGCAGTTTTGTGGTTAGGGGGAAATCATATCAAATGTCAGAAAGTTTTTCATACATACATAAATTGCACATCAGGGTGTGCGAAGAAAAACGGATGAGGAAGGACTTACAACTGTCTCTGTGTGGCGATGACAATGATGATAGGCTAAAATCTAAAAACTTCACCTCTTCTCCCGGTTTTATTTGTACATATACATACATGCATACATATGTACATATATGAATGAGTGGTGAATGATGCCTGGCCAATGTTGCCAGAAGCAATAAATCAGACTAATTTTCTAAGGAATTTTCGCCGCCCGCCCGGGGCCCGAGGCCCATGGACACATTGAATGTAATTTATTGCCATTTATTGTGACCACATATGTGATGCTGGGTTTTAGTATTTTTATTCATTTTTTAACCTTTCTCCCGTTTGAGTCAAAGGACAAAAAGACAGGGTTCGAGGGAGGGGAGCGAGTGTGAGATATGTCGAACGAAAATTTGATTGATGCTAGAAGTTTGTCATGCAAAATTGATGGAAAATTTAAGCATATATTTCTTCTTTTTTTTGTAGTGGGAGTTTGAGTGTGCACACAGTGTCTACTGAAATGATTATGATGAGGGTTTTTTGATTCTATACTATTACATTCAGAAAAGGTACACACACTCCAAAAGGGTTTTCGATAAAATTTATTATGAGAGATATTGTTTTTTTTTGCTTTTGCAGAAGGGTGGTGTAGCGGATAATGGATTGATGACAAATGTTTCTTTTGAGACATATTCATTTTTTTCATTTGGAAAACAATATGATTCAGATTTTCCTATTTGACAAATAATATAGAAATTAAAAATTGTGTGCTATGTGGAAAAACTTCCACCCTTAAAGATCTTCAAAATTATCAAATCTCAAATTCAAAAGAAATAAATCCACGATGCACGAAAGGGTATTTTTAGTAGCTTATGTCAAACCTTAGTATAACGGGGAATGAAGGCCTTTCTATGAAAAAAAAGGCTTCTCGCAGACTCATAGGTGGCCCTCCCCAGGCAGAACTTTCAGGGGGCGGCAATTACTTTGTCTCGTATTGTAATTTATGTCTTCAATTAAACCGTAATGGTTGTGAACTTATTGAAATGTTTGTAAAATTGAATTATTTTTCCGTGTGTGAGTATAAAAAAGGTATTTTATTTGTGTAACTGTATGTTGGACTGTCTGATATAGTGTGTTGTTTAAACTATAATTTATTTAAGTTAAAAACCGGCGAAGGTCGAAATTAAATTGTCAAAAGTTGTATAATGTTTAATCTAGATATATAAAAATGAACCCTATTTTCTTCTGGTCACGCTATGACTTGAGAACGGCTAAACCGATTTCGTTCATCTTTCTTTTAAATATTTTCTAATGTTTCGTAGAAGGTTTGTCAATAAAAAATATAAATAAAAGTGCACAGAAACTAAGAAAATAAAAAAAAATAAACTGGTTGATACTCGTATCCTATTTTAACATTTTTTAATGTTTGAAATTACTGCCAGTTTGATATAATATCGGAAAATTTATTAAATGTAAATAAAAATAGAAAGGGACTTTTAGTGTTGCCAGAGCTGTCAAATTTTTTTTAAATAACTATTAAACTCTAAAATGGATTGTAAATACAAGTGGAAATAAGGTATGTGTATACATAGGGAATAATAAGAATTTCCAGAAATCTTGATAAACCGAATAATGAATCGCTTTTAGAGGGAATTGGTTATTCTCTTAATTTTTTAAGTCGAATTTCAAATTTTATTAACTTTTATAGGAGATTTTAGCTAAGTTGAAAATCACTCTACCAAGATATGATAACGTTTTGGATTGTTAGGAGAAAAGTTTGTGAAAGTTTTTAGGTTATGTGACTGAATTTTGGGACAATTTCATGATACTTTTAATTGCCAAAAAAAGTTCCAATTAAGCTGTGATTTCTTCTAAGAAAATTTCCGATTTTTCTTGATTTCCCAAAACGCATACTATGTCAAGAACTTTTCATTTGACGTTTCACTTGGATAAAGCAGTAGCTATCAGTTTCTGGTCAGTTTGTAAGCATTCTCGTCAGTATTAATATGTTGGGAAACAACGTAAGATGTTTGTGTGCATGATCGTAGTAATTTTGCGCAACGATCAACCAATTTAGACTTAGTTGAGGGAATGACATCTAGCGGTCGCGAAAGTCGTGTTATACAATTTATAACTCAAGACCGTCTGAACCGAATTAGTTGAAATTTGGAATTTGAAAATAGGCTGATAGTTTCCACAACTAGGACATGAACTTCGGTTGTCCTGCCGCTCGATCCACTTTTTAATAAATTTACGAAGTGCATCGGCATCGGGCTGCCTAGAAACTATGAAAAAAAATTGTATTTAAAATCGAATAAGCAACAACAATATTTTTCCAAAGCTTGAGTTTTCTGAGTTAAGATCGTTATCTGCTCTCGAGATATTCGAATCGAAAAACAATTTTTGTTGGAATTTTTTCTACTTGTCTATTTTTTGTAAGAAAAAAGTCAATTATTTTTATTCAAACACATTATTTCATATACTAAAAAATTGTTTTGAAGATGATATCATTTTTCCTTCATTCTATATTTGAGCAACAAAAAATTTATTCTATCAAAAAAAGGTATATTCAATTTTTTCTAAATTAATACCAAATTTGTACTACATTATAATGTACAGAATTAAGTCTACTTACAGTCAATAGCAATGTCTGTTCCTGAAATATTTGTGATCAACAGAAATGTTCACTCAATCTGTATCTCATAAATATAAAATGAAGGTTAAAGTGTGTCAGTGCGCATTTGACTTTGCGCTTGGCAGGACACAGGCGGGTCAGAACTTTTTATGTAGGATACTTTTGAATTCAATACGGTACGAATGTGAGGCGCTTAACTGATAAAAAAGCTCTCCTATAAGGCCTGTACTGTACATTCGATTTGGATGGAGTATAGACAAGGGAAATCGACTCTATTTTGCAGAATAATTCAGAAAGTTGCAAGAACCCTTATATCGAACTTTCGGGAAAAATTTGAGAAAGCTTCAAAAGCCATATAAACATTCAGCTGCATAATATCCATGATACTCACAACCTTGATTCAGATGAGAGATTATGGCCTCAGGTTATATGACTTTCAAAACCGATACCTACGACGACGACGTTTATACAAGAATTTCTAAAATCTATAGGAATAGGAGTTTACAAGAAAGTGCCTTCCCTTACCTGAAGGCAATAGTAAATATGAAAATAGTAACAATCTCAGCTGAAAATCGAATTTTAATTTATGAAATTTTTTTGTTCAAAATTATATCTATAAAAAAATACTATAATTTAAAATACAACAAAAATCACTCACCTTTTCATCGCTTAAAATCTGAAATGAACAAAGAAATAATATTAATAATTTAAATATTCTTTAATCCAGATTTAAAAAAAAGGCTCAAGTATGTCGTTTACATTGGAAACCAATAACATTTTATTTTCAGAAGAATTCTTTATTAGCAAACTTATCCTATTTCATCATGTTTTTAAGTTAAGACGTCAAAAAAAAAAAAACCTAACAAATCTCAAGACACACTTAGTCAAGCAGGTTTAAACGACCAGAAACTTCTTGAATTAATTATTTATAATTCATTGGAAAATATTTTCTAGTATTCCTTTCATTAATCGATTGAAGCCAATTTATTCGATACAAGCTCAACCCAATTACCCAAGAAGTCCTATCAAGTACTTCTTCGAGACTTCTCTTATACTATGTAGTAGGTACATGTTCCTTCTGATTCTAAGCTAAGCACAATACATTGTCACTCTTAATACTCAACTATTTCATTTCCTAATTAAACATGAAACCACAAATTTTCTCTAGTTTCCTCTGTCAGACATCATGTCAATCAGTCTTAACTGATTTAAATGTCCTTGCCATAAAATAGTTAAAAAAAAAAAATAAAAAAACAACAACAAACAACATTCCTCTGCAAAACTAACAAAATACAAAAATTCAGCACACATTGCTAATCCGTCAACAAATCCTCCTCTAAGTCTGACTAAATAAAAAAAAAAAAAAAACGAACTCACTTTTATTTTTATGTTTGCTTTGCCAGAAGAAGCTCAACTTCATGCGGATTCCATTCCGACTAATCTCACTGAGGTGAGAATAAATACCAGGTCTTAAAATAGGAAGCACTTCACATGTTATAGGTTCGGGTGTTCTGTGTTCAGTGTTCAGGTCAGGCCGATGCAATGGTGGAAGGTGCCTGCCTCCACAGTAGATGGGTTGTAGTCTGTAGTCACTGACTCACTCAATAATTACTCTTTATCCTGATGTGCTTACGCCATTGCCGTACATCGGTTAATCGGATAATTGTGGAATCCTCTTAGCCAAGCGGAATTCCATTGCTAGGCTGGCTATACTCGTATATGAAAGCGTCATTAACACCACAGAGGGACCTCTCTATGTATGTATGTATGTCTACAGAAATTGTGTACCGTGCTTCGAGGTAAGTAAATTCTTTTGAGGCTTAGCGTAGGTATGTGGAAAAAGAACTATCGACTTTGATCCAACTCTTTTGTTAGGTTTTTCTTTTCTTTTAATTTATCTGTATACATACATACGTATACTTGTACATAATTGCGTATTGTATGTAATTGTGTTCGACGCCACAGCTCCAGTTTTAATTAAATTTCCCGTTAACGATGTTTATACAGTAAACTATTTCGAGCAAGCTGATGGCAGGTAATTTTTAATTAGATTGTAGTTAAATGGCTTTAAAAAAAAAAGGTGACAAATTTCACAACCCAGCACTTGACCTGGTGGCATTTTTCGGTGGATTTTGAACTCGATTTTGGAATATTCAGTATCAAGAGTTTTTGCTTTTTAGAATTTGGTTAATCGGGATTTTTCAAAACTTGGTATACATCTGTTCCCAGACGTTATGATTCCCTGACTTGTTAATGAAATCCCTGAAATTAAAAATCCCAAATTGTGTCTAGGAGGTAATAAACTAAATAAATTGAGATTAGTTAATCCTGATCCAGGAGTTAACTCTTAAATCAGCTTTTTAGTGTAGAGTTAACTTTATTATCAAAATGTATAAGTTGATTTGGCATTACTGAAATTTCATTTGTCAGTTGTCAAATATATATATACCGGTATCTTACTTATTAAAAGGGTTGAAGTTCGAAGCTTTTTTTTAAAGGATTTTTTTATTACTATTTTTTCTTTACTTTTAATTAATTTTTAAGAATGGAAAATAGAAATTATTATAGTAATGTCTTGATTTATTTTTAGAAATTAGGATAAATCCGCGAGGAAATAAAGATTTCATTCGATTTCCAACAACAATTCAAAAGATTATAAAGTATACATATCAAAATATAATAAAACAAAGAAGTTAGCAAATGCTTTCGTAAGTTGGGTTGACAAAGAGTGGCTTCATAACATTCAAAATTTATAATAACCCACTTATTTTTTTTAAATAAGTCATAATAATATTTAAACAATAATTAAAAATTGTGTTTTTTTTAAATTTTTATTTATTATTATTATTTCAAAAATATGTCTATGGGAAACTTCGAAAATAATGTTTCCAAAATCTCTGTTGGAAAAAAAATATTTAGATGTTGTTTTTGAGAAATGTATGTAGGTGATAAATGTTGTTAGAAATATTGGTTAAAAGGTATTTTTTTAACTGTTTTTATCATTTATGTGATCAAAAATGTATAATTTTTTGGTAAATTCAAACAAGATGATTTGTTATCGATTCAGTACTTTAAAGGATTACTCCTGCTTACTTTATTATGAGGCAATACAATTTTGAAAATCCCAGAGGGTTTTTACTAAAATAATATTTTTTTTACAAAAACACAACGAACTAAATTCTTTGTTACTAAATATTAATATATAAAAATACCTTCACGAATGTTACTATCCATAATTAAATTAATTTTTTACCGCACACAAAATTTTGGAATTAATACAAACTACAATTAAAAATACCTGATTTTGACGCTCTAGATTTAAGTCACAATTGATTTGAAAATTTGAAATTGAATAAATGTTATTATAACGCTGGCTTTTCTTCCATGCCAAATAAATCGTACGCCTTTTTTAAAATAATAGATTTTCTAGGTTTAAAAAGGTAAAACTGTTTTCGTTTTTTTATTGCAATTTTCTCAATGTATCAAGAATGTCTAAACGAAAGTAAACTCGGGATATTCAATGTTTTGAAAGAATGTTTTCAAAAATGGAATATGAAACATGGGATTTTAAAAATCCGGGAAATTTGATTGTGAATTTTAAAGACATGGAATTTTTTAAACATCGTTTCTTGGAACTTAAAGCTCCTGAATTAAGATTATCATCTTTGTCAATCAATGATGTTTGATCTCATGTATTTTGTATTTGAAAATAAAAAAAAAATGAAATTTTGAATTACAAAATTAGGTTTCAAAAATAATCTAAAGAAAGGAAGGAATCAGGAATTCTTGCAAATTGTCACTGTGTTGCTAGATTTCCAGGCAAAAAAAAACATCTTGCACACGCTTCACACTTTGTAGCGAGAAGATTGATTTGTCCTAAAATGATGGCGACAAAAGTTTTTGGTCTCAACTTTAAAAGGAACAATTAAATTGAAAAGAAAGAAAGGCAATGTACCAGCAGCTACCTTTGGCGATAACTTTTGGGTAAACCTGTCATTTCAAAACTCCCGGTATATAAATCATTTAAAATTTTCCCCTACAATATCCTTCTCCAACAATTTTCCTTCTCAAAATAATAAAATATAAAAAGAAAAAACTAAACAAAACAAAACAAAACCAAATAGAATTCTCATGAATCATCATCAATCCATTAACCTTCAGCATCATCACTCCAAATATCATCAACATCAACTTTTCCAATTACACCATTCATCAGCAAGACAAAAGTGCACACCACCAGGACATCTCTCTAACACCCTGTTTCCTTTTTGACTTACCTCCAAATCTCCCGCCCGTGGTGTCAGTCACGTAAATTGAAGCCAATACCCGAGACCTACGTACCTACCGCTCTTGTATGTGACCTGACCAGACCATATCTTCTGAGTCTGACTGGAGCAAGTAGCAAGAAAAAAAAAAAAAAAAAAAAAAACACACACACACACAAAACCCAAGTTCCATTTCCACATCACACACAATGATAAATCACTCTCATTAGCAGATATCAATCACAAGGATAAATCAATAAGAAAACGACTCCTCGTGTTTAATTTATTATTTTTACTTCAATTTTTCCTCATACCTTCACAACCTTCCCAGCCCAACATCTATTTTTGCACCCTCTTTGTCAGGCACTAGAAGTCTGTCCCTCGAGCTCCATATTACTTCTTAGACTTCTTCCTCTCTTCCTTCATGACAATAGAACGGAAATTTTCGTGATCCTTCCTCAAACGTCATGTGGCAATATTGGCAATATTTTTCTTTTCCTTTCCAAATAAAATGGATAAAATAAAAACGACGACAACGATGACGACCAAAGAAGAAGAACAAAAGAAAAAAGTCGGGCGAAAAAGTGAAAACGTCAGAACAGAAACAGAGAAAAATGTATGGAGATTTCTTTTCAACGACCCATAACGACAGGATGATGGATGCCGCAAAAGCCCAAGATTCCAAGAAAAGGATCTGTTCCTGTCAGTTGTCTTGACATATATTTCTTTGTCTGCATACACTTGTGTTCGTGTGTTCTTGTGTTCGTGCGAGAGTGTGTTTTTCCTCTTATTGCCAAAGAGCGTGAGTTGTCCGTTTTATGAAAGTGAGTGAATAAGTGAGTGGTAAAGGATGACAGGGCAGGGAAAATATTACTATAGATATATTATACTCACAGAGAAGATGAATGCCATAAGGAAGGACGAAGTGAATAATTGTGTGACAAGAGGAGTGAAATGTAGAAAAAGTGTAAAAAAAAAAAAACCATAAAACTCTTTTAATAACATTTTGACAAATGATTTCTAATATTTTTTCACTTTTTCAACTGCGAGAAAAAAAACACAAAATAAAACAATGAAAAATACATATGTATACATTTTTCCATATGCCCAAATGGGATTCCGGATTTTGATGGAGCGAAAAAATTACTTGACACACAAATTGTTCGTCAACCTAATAACAGCGATTTGTCAAAACTTGAGTAAAACTTTTCTAGCTTAAATTTTTTGGAAAATTCTTCGGCCAAGTGGACACCTATCGTTGGCATATAGTGAAAGGCTTGAAGAACTATTTACATAATAATCTTTCAAAATTTAAAGAGTTCCCCTTTTTAGTAAATTATTATGGGCAATTTTAGAATTGCATATAATTGTAGGAGATCATTTAAGTACCTGTCGGAAATTGTTGATATGTAATTCAATTTGTAGAAATTTCATAAGAAAATAAGTACACTCAGAGAAAAATGGCAGGGTAAATTCAAGTACGAGCGGGCTTATTTTAAGATTTTTGTATTCTTATTTTTGTAATACTCAAAGTGACACCGTCCATTCTGTACTCAAGAATTTTATTCTTAAACAAATTTTATTCTAAAATTAAGATCAAAACACGTGATTCGAGCATCCATTTCCGAAATTAAGTTTTTACATTCTCAAATGAAGTCGAAACGATCTTAAATTTGTTCGACGCATAGAAGTTTAAATTTTTATTTCATTTTGATGTGCGGTTTATTCAAGTTCGGAGGTGATAAGTAAGTAATTAGAGTGACTTTTGTTTAACAATAGCCGTGTTTTATTGGTAAGTAAATACGTTACCGAGTAAAATAGTACACGGAAAACAACAACACCTCATTAGTGAACAAAAATGAGCTATAGTAATCAGCAAAAGAATTTTAGTGAAGATAGAGTTTCGTCTAGTTAAATGTAGGAGGCAGTCAAGTGGTTCGAGAAATATATAAATGTTGGCAAACATGAGGGTGTGGTCGGTGATGAATATATGTATGTATGGTATGTATATACATATGTACATACATATTTGGCGGATATAACAACGCTGTCACCCATCTGTCTCGATTGAAGCTGCCTGCAGACAAACAGTACAGAAAGTTCGAGGTGAAAAGATCGCCCCATTCTTTCACCAACACCCGAATCCTTAATTATAAGTTAATTACTTCAACTTAGAATTTAAACTTTTGGAAGTCTTTTATTTTTATATCACAGCGACCAAATATATTTTTTTACAATTCGCCTGCATTACAAAGTACAAATTCCAAACCAATAATTTTTTGGTTGAAATTATCAAAACAAAATTATTTCGTAAGTAAACTTTGTTTTCATTACAAAGATGACGAATATAGCATTGAGTATAAGAAGTTGGTATTTATGACTCTGCAGGCAACTTTAAGTAACTTCTCGAAATTTGTACTTAGTATTTCTTCATAATTTCGTGTTGAACTTTGTCTTCTAATATCTTATTTATTGAATAAAAAGAATAAAAGAATGTTTACTATCCAAATAAATGGTCTTTATAATAAATTTGATAATAATTTAAAGATTATTAACTGGTCTCTAAAGTTGCCGGAAACTTAGTTCCATAGTTTTCGCTCTTCCATATAAGCCAATGAAATTGAACCAGAGAATTCAAGGGGATAAACCTAACAGGGAGCTGTTGGCGATAAACCTAACAACAAAATCAATATATTTTCAAAGTTTTACTGCAAATATAAGCAACAAACATTCTAAACCAACTCAGTGTGCATTTCCATACAAACTTCAACTCAACTAGCATTTTCATGCATTTTGCAACTCGACCCAACAATTTACATAATTCCACATTCTTCGAACATACCCCATGTAGAATAGCTGTCGTTTTTTTGTTTTCGAACTCAAATTGAATATTTCAAAAATTGGAACAGTAAACTAACAGTGAAGCATTCGTTCGGATAGAATTCAGGGAAAAATAGTTATCGTGAAAAAAAAGTTAGGTTATGAATATGCTTTTTTAATGCTGTATTTAATGTTTAATAAATTTTTAGTTTATAATGAAACAAACGAGCTAAAAACAATTCGAAAGAAATTTGTTTCTTATTTTAAGAATTAAAATATTTGTTTTAAGAATACGTCTTAATTTGAGGTTAAAATGGTCTGAAATTAAGCTTTTGTATTCCAGCTTCCACAATCTTGACATAAGAATTCTAGGCTTATAAAAACAAGCTCAAAACAAGAATTTGAGATTAAGAATTTTCGAGTCAACGAATTTGTCAACGAATCGCCTTGTTTTGACACTGATATTCTTGATTTTAACTTGTTTTTTCTGAGTATTTTAGCTAGGAAAGTTCAGAGGCGTAAACAAAAGAGAAGAATTGAAAAGAAACTTACTAATTGTCTTGAAGTTTTGAAAAAAAATTTATATTTTCAATTTGTAGTACAGAAAAGTAAAAATATTTTACCAGTCTTTCAGACTAATTTTTAAAGATATCCATTCTGGGATAGGAATTCAAATGTCTTAGTGCGAATATGCCTATATAACTTCCAAAAGAATATTTTTGTCTGACCAAGTTCTAGTCTCATTGACATTTCTATGGAATTTTTCATTATGAGTTTCTTTTTTTTAATTTTGACCTCTTTTTTTATCTGTCGTTTTTTATCTAATATCACACTTCAAAATTAGTCTTTTTAAAGAAGAATCAAATTTACACCCTAAACTTCAACAAAAAATAAAAACAATCCATTCCATTTATCTAGAACCAAACTGAAATTTAATTTACACCAAAATTCAAGCCCATAGACATCTAACAACCATAAATACAAATATCACACCCTCATCTTTTTCTATTATTACTTTATTCATTTAACAAAACATATAGAGAACATGTCACATCGAGCTGTCGTGTAATTTTGCCAAAAAACATTGACAGACACTAAACAAAACAAAAAAAAAAAAAACGAACACAGAAACAGAAACAAACAAAAAAACAACAACCACGATTGACGTATTGCAAATTGATTTTCATGCCGCTGTCAAAAATGTCATCTCTAAAATGTTTGATAGGTATATACTACTCATACTTTGTGCCTTTGTGTGTTTTTGCTCACATAGAAGAGTATATCCATCCAATGTACTCCTTACAGAGCTGTGTGAATTTTTTGGCATCGAAATTAATATTATCAAATTGTGACTGATCTCATTTGAAATAAAACAAAATGGTTTCATGTCAATCGATTCTGAAAACTGTCAAAACACAATGACATTTTACACTATTTATAAAAACTAGGATGACACCACAGCACCAGTTTTTAAGATTTTAAAATTCCGAAAAATTTGGCTAACATTTTTTTATACCCTTCTGTGTGTTACATACATTCGTAGAAATATACATACATATTTCAATAAGCCAAAGTAAGTGGATATGTTATTTTGTCGTTAGTGTGTTTTTATATTCGACTATGTGTAGTGAAGTGAAGGTATGTGGGTGAAAGTCTGCTGAGTTGCCATAGAACGAAATTTTCCTTCGTATATGAAAAATGTCATCTGCTTTTGATGGCTGCTGACATTGCTATTACACCCAACAGAGTTACATACATATACGTACATACGAGTATATACATACATATGAGAAGAACTTTGTGGTGTAATAGGTACAACAGGGAGGAAAAGGAACACAATCCACGTCATGTTGCGCAACAATAACAAAAATGGAACAGGGGGGTAAAACAAAAAGCCACTTTTTGCTAGTAATTCCAAATATGAAGAAGTCCTTTGTGACGAGCTTATGTTCTGATAATGGAACACGAGTTGATGAAGAATTTGTGTTTGAATCAAATATTTTCCTCTCATATTACTTTGGATAAATGTTCATACATATGTAATTATCTCGACACTAGTTGCTTTTATGGAAAAACTGTAAAAGATTATTTCATAACTTTATAAATTACATTCCACAATCGACAACTTTAGTTTTTGAAATAAAATCCGATCAATTTTCATGTACTTTGAGAGCATTACTACATTTTATAATTATTATATTGCTTCAACCAATACGTTCCACATGATTTTTTACATCGAAGTTTACATTCCACAAAGTAAAATCATTCCAAAAAGAATTTTGAAAGCATCAAACATCCAATTGTTTTGTTCCAATGCAAAAATATCCTGACTTTGTGACCTTTTCACTCATTACAAAGATTATGTGGAACGTAAAAATTTCACTCCGAAGAACAATTAGAATCACTGTGTAATATCTTACCTTACCACAAAAAATTAACCGCAGTAACAAATCAACTTAAATTTGTTCCTTTGTTAAAAATCTCCAAAGCTGGAAATTTGAATACATTGCCTCCATACACAGGACAGCACCACCATCGAGCTAGCAAGCTACATAAAAAGAAAAACCAAACCGACTCCGTTTGGTAGGTAAGGTTTATAAATAAAGACATTTCCTTTTGTTGCACACTCGCACTCCAACTCCCACACGATTTTACCGCCTCCAAATGTGTCATGTCTCATGTACCGTCTTCACTTTACCTGGCCTGGCCGGAGATGCATTATTTGTTCTTCTAGTCTCTGCCCCTTCTCTCTGTCGCCACTGAATGACCTGCCACCTAATTGTGTTCCTCCATTGAATGCACTTAATTGAGTCGTTCATTATTTGCCTTGCACAACTGCAGTTGACTCGCAGCTCCGGATGCACAAAACAGACACAACAGCCAACTCTTGGTGGTCCATTCACAGACAGTTGGAGCTAAAGTAGTCGTCCACGTCCAGTCCTGTCGCCATCGTCGTTGTCGGTCGTCGGTGGAGAGCAGTGGCATGTTGAACCGATACCGACAAAGGTGGTTTTGTTGCAAATTTGGAAATGTGTCACCACGTGGCAACGACATTTGGGCGTAGCTGCCACAGCATTTTTGGTCGAAGGAGCGTTCCTGGCTTCTCATACTCGTACATGTTAAATGGAAGATCTCACAGACTCTAGTCGCAGAGCGGAAACAAATCGACAACTCACAACAAGATCGCCTGGTCGGGTCGTCGCATGTTACGTTGCGAATCCGACAATTCGACAAGATGCAAGTCGCGGCTGCGGCGCGGAGCAGCAGCAGTAGTAACATAAGAGCTGACAGCCGGCAACGTTTAATGTTTCCAAAGGTTGAGTTTATGTGCCAAATGATGGCAGGCTTTGATATTTCGCCGCCCGGTTGCCATATGCGTGTGGAGAAGTCAAGAACTGGTGACTGGTTAAATGCGATTGCAAATGTAATCAAAGCGTCGTCGTCGTCAGGGGCAGTGGCAGAGGCAGAGTCTGAAGCTGAAGCTGAGGTATAAGGAATGACTATGGTGGTGGCTGTGTGGATGGCGTTTTTTCCTTCTTTTTTTTTTTCATTGAAGTTTCTGACTCAACAGATAAATAGTTCCACAATCCTCGAAAGACATCCGACATAGAGATAGGCAGCGCGACACAAGACCACAAGAGGCTATTTACACAACGAATGGAATGACATGTTGATTTGATAAGAGTAATGGCAAGTTGACGTGATTTTATTGGCGGCGACAGCAGCAGTGAACGAGCGAATTATGTGCCGGAAAATGTATGAAATTCAAGTAAAGGAGTCTTGTGTGTGTCTTTGCTTTGCGTGGGCAATAAACGAGTCGAGGTATGTGAAGTTGCACATCCTAGAGAGCACTGTGGAAGCTGAAGTGAATTGAGTCATTTCTCGCAGATGGTTTGAGAAAATCCGAATTTATCTAACACGATTTTAATGGATAAAAGTTTTTCGAGATTATAGGAAAAATAGTTTTGCTTTGAGTGCATTCAAACGGAGACGATAACATTTGGTTATGACTGCTCCCAGCGGAACTGCAGTTCAACGGAAATGTACACGACAAATAGTTTACCGGGATGTTCCGGTTCCATTGAGTTCGGTCCTACATACATTGGAAGCTAAGGAAATTATCGCTAACAAGTGGCTCTCTGGTCCAGTCCAATTTTTTTTCCTAGTCAGTAACAAGCAAGTTATTCTCAGTTTGATTTCAACAAGTTATAGTCAGGTTCTTAGAAACAGTCAGAATTACTGTTCATCGGGGAAGATTTTTCAATGTAAATTCCATACTAAATTCCTACCACACTTGAACCCAGAAAATTTTAAGCTACCCAACTGCGCAGAGTTTATGTCTGAGAAAAATCCGAGTCCACTGGTTAAAAATTTAGTTCGGCAGAAATAGTTTTGAGACTCATAAATTCTTAAAACTCTTTTTTTCAAAAAATGTTCGCAGTCTTGGGTGAATTGTACAACTATTACACAACAATCCTAAAAATGTCATTTTTGGAATTTTTCAGAAAAAAAGACAATTCAAAAATGAATGCAAAAGCCACAAAAGCCCATCAATTCAATTCCAGTCTCGTGGATACCATCCATTTTTGAGAGAAAAAAAAAAACACACACAAACAATAATAACTCAACTCCAATCAACGAATCTCTTTCAAATAAATGACGAGGACGACAGCACATCGCGGATTGTGCCCCATTCGCGGCAAAATTTTTCATTTTTCAAACAAAATAAAAACAAAAACAAAACAGTAGCTGTTTTTTGTTTTATCATCATGCATGTCATTCTTCAATCTTCACCAACGACGTTTGTGCTCCAAGCAACAGAACACAACCCCATTCCGCCATTCTTCCTAAATGCCGTTCTCCTGTCAATACACATCTGAACCATTTATCGGCGTCCTTTGATATCGCGCATTCCCAGTTTTTAACTTCAACTTCAACTGCTCATCCTTCATCTCTGTTGATGGATGTCACCCAAAATGTTTACCTTTCCATTTCATTTGAAAGCGGCTTGGCTTGACTTGGCTTTTTTTTCGTATATGTATGTATGTATGTATGTCAGTCTCGCGTTGCCGCACCATCAAACACGTAAACCCCTCTAAAAGCCCCCCCTCCCCCTATACTCAAACTCCCTGGCTTTGTATTTTTAGTCACTTTGACAGCTAAAAAGAGGTAAATTAAAAACTCCACATTCATTTTATACCTATTTTTTTTTTTTTTTGTGTTGAGTACAATCAATTTTTGAAAAGCTGCCTAGGATGACAATCGACGACATCGAAAACCCTAAAAAGGATTTATTTGGGTATCGATTGTTTTGGGGGACACCTCGCCCATTCTGCATCATTTAGCCTGTTCCGAGCATTCGAAAAAAAGTGAAAATCCAATGAAACGATTTATAAATAAAGTCTTTTAAAAAAGTCCACAAATTAAATCCCGTGTTTGGTTCAAAAAAAGATCAAAGGGCCAATAGCGACACAACCGCCAGACACCATGTTTTTATTTATTTCGTTTCGTTTCGTTTGGTTTTTTTTTTCGTGTTTTCATTTTGATTTTTTAAATAAATTTTGTTTCCTTTGATTCACTGATTCTGATTCAGTGAGTGAAAAAGTGGTGAAAAGGCATAATCATGCCCCAATGATGTGGATATGGACGTGGATGTGGATGTGGAATTCGGTGTTGTGGAACTTACCAAACAACTATGTATGAATTTGTGTAGAAGGAAGATGCCCCACTCCAAAGAACACTTCTTTGTTTTTGTTTTTTTTGTATTATTATTTTTCCTCCTTCTGGATGTGTCCTCCTTTTACATTGTGTGTTCTAGGTATTAGTTTTGTGTTAACGTTTTTTGTTTGTTCCAATCAACGAAATTCATTTGAAAACACGCCAGGAATATTTCGTGTATAGAGGTATAATTTACCTGGTCCTAATACGGGTCTAGTATTCGGCCTGAAAACAGAAAACTGAAATCCGACAGGGAAGACAACCAACACAAACAAAAAAAAAATCGATAGAGGAACGAACAAATCCAATGTTTATTGACAGTTAGTTATTTTCGTTTTTTTAATTTTTGTCGGCTTTTGTTAGTGCCCGCTGTCAAAAAGTCAAGATATTTTAAATTTAAAATGATGCCGCTCTTTTGTTCCCAAACTGACCGAAAAATGATCCCACCTCGGGTTTGTTCAGATCATCATCATAAAATAACAGTAGCTGTTCCGTCAAAGTAATTTAAGATGAAATGTGACCGACCATTAATTGTGATTATGACATTTGTTATAACATGTTGTTTTTGACAGGCCTTGTTATTGAAATAATATTCTTGTCAGTGCACAGGTAACTTAAGTTGTAGGCGTGGGCGTAGGTTTAGGTGAGGTGTGGGTGTGGGTGTGGGCGTGGGATACGTTCATTCAATCGATTTTTTTTAAGGGAAAAAAGCGACAAACAGTGTTAAAGGTTGTCCAAAAACGACAATACCAGTACTATCCATTTCAACATGAAAAATTCAAATATTTCCCAAATTTAATTATTCATTATGTTCGTATTAAAAATGTTCCACTTATAAAATAAAAATAATAGAAGAATTGATGTATTGTTCTAGAATGTTATCTTTGGTAAATTCAAAATTCAATCATTTGCGAATGCAATCTTTTTATAGTTTCAATTTTAAGATCTAATTCGTTGATTTACATTATTAAAGAATAGAACTTCCGATCCCTGCGATCCCGATTATGTTACTTCCAGTCATCCAGACCAAGCATTCTGGCTTCCACGATTGCTTGGTCTTTAAACCGGAGCGGCGCGGCGGAGGTTCGGTCTTCCTTGTCTTCTCGAACCAGGTGGCTGGGATTCGAAGATTCTTTTAACTGGAGCGTTGTTGCCAATAAAGTCCACGTGTTTTAACTTTTTTAACAACGTCCACAATCCACATCCCTGTACAGCTCATAGAGTTCGCGGTTGTATCTTATCCTCCATTTGCCTCCTTCGCACACAGGACCAAATATCCGAAGAAGGACCAAATATCTCTCGAAAGAGCCCAACAGCAGCTCTTTTTTTTCTGCTTATCGTCCAGCAAAAGAGTTTTGTAGAGCAAGCATTTTGTATTTCGAGAGTGAAGTTTTGAATACATTTGTTTTGCTAAACCAAAGTAGCAACAGGGTAATTCTTCGCCGAATCTCCAATAAGGTATCGTTTGTGGAGGTGATGTTGACTCTGAGGTAGACGAACTCTTTAACTACTTTGAAGTTACTGCTATCAATAGTGACGTTGTGTCCAAGCCGGTGGATGGATGTGCTTTTGTTTGTTGATAGCAGGTATTTCGTCCTGTCCTCGTTAACTTCAAGTTTCGCCTTTGTTGGAACGTTGGGAGCTACTGATGATGTCTATGTCGTCCGCATACCCCAATAGCTGGATCAATCTGTTGAACATAGTGCCTTCCGTATTGACTCCTGATCTACGCACTTTCTGTTCCAGAACGATATTGAAGAAGTCACATGATAGCGCATCTCCTTGCCGAAACCCTGCACAAGTTTGGAAGAGTTCAGAAGAACTACTTCCTAGTTGTACGTTGCATCTTGTATTTTCCAGAGTTACACTACAAGACTGGATCAGTTTTCCCGTGATCCCGAGTTCGTCCATCACCCTAGAGTTCTTGACGATGGATGCTATCATATGCTGCTTTGAAGTCGATGAAAAGATGATTCCAGGATCTGTGTGAGTGTGAAGACTTGAAGTCGATCTGACGGGCCGGAAGCCACACTGGTATTTACCGATTATAGTGTTGCAAAAAAGCTTTAGACGCTCACACAATACGTTGGATAGGATCATATATGCGACATTAAGCAGGGATATGCCCCTGTAATTTCTACAGGACATAGGGTCGCCATTTTTGAAGATCGGGAATATGGAACTGATGGACCAGTCATCGAGAGTTCTTTCCTCCACCCAAACTTTATTGATGATATGATGCATGCTACCTATCAGCACATCTCCGCCGGGTTTAAACAGTTCCGCAGGAAGTTGATCGGAACCGGTGGCGGCGGCGGTCTTGTTGTTCTTTAGCTTTTTGATAGCAAGATCAATCTCTTCTATACTGGGTGGAGGAAGTGGTTCGGTGTTGTTTGACTCTGGGTGTCGTCTCTTGCTCTAGGAGATTTAATTCACATTTGATTATTGAATACATTCTTTTTTTCCAAAATTTGATCTAACGAGATATATGCACATATTACATAAATTAAAAATTTAAAAATCTTAAAATGGAAGAGCCAGCCAAACCAAAAACGAAACTTTAATTTCAATCAATAAACATTCTCTCTTTTTGTGCAAAATTTCAAGTGGTCATGTGCCTGTGAAATAAAACATGCCCAATAGGAGTACCTATATTCCCAAAATAAAACAACAATGTTCCCATAAGTCCTATACTTAAAAAATTTAACTAGCTTGTTGTACCTACTAGGCCAACTACCTCAAAATCACTTGAATAATTTAATACTTCAAACAAAAGGTTTTCGAAAATTTTTTTTATGTGTTTGTTTGTCTTTTATTCCAATCCCTTTTTTTTTTTAGATAAAAAAAAAATCTGAATGATTACGTCCTTCCTTTCGCCCTAAGTACGAGTATGTGTACTTTTCCAGTTATCCAAATCAGTGAGATTTTTTGATATATTGTAGCTTTCTGTGTTTCGTTTCATTTGCTCTCGACGAAACGACTTCGAGGCTGACTGACATTCAATAGCTCTGACAAGGACCTTCATACTCTCTCGTTATAGGTTTCAGGACTATAACCTTTGATTGAGGACGCAATAACAAGAACAACAATAACCCTTAACCAGGTTTTATTTTCTATTTTGTCGAATCGAAAAAAAAATACAAAATTTAAATTATAAAAAAACAAGCAATTGTTACCGCTCTGCTCTGCCAACAAAGGATAAAAAATCTAAAGCCAAAAACAATTGTCGAACGAGATGATGATTGACGTTAAGTGACATGACGTGCTATTGCGAGCAACTGAGGGATATTTTGACGAGAACCCGAAGTTCTTGTCGATGTCGATGACGAGATGAGGGGATTTGTCGCAAGGGTATTCGTGCGGAACAAGGACATGCACTAGATGATGGCAACAATATCAAGCGTATAACAGTCATCGTCGTCATCTTTTGTGTGGTTCGGTGGAATTACTTAAATGTCACATTGTGAAATCATTTTAATTGTGTCACCTCTTGAGCAGGATCACAATTTTGATTATGAGATGAGGGTTCCTTTTTCGAACCCCTCACTCTAAAAACCCAGCCAGTCAGCCAGCCAGTAAGCATGTCACGAAGAAGGCTTATTTAGATCGGTACGCGTGATGGTTCAATGTAACCCAGGATTGTGCTTGTGATGTCTCATCGTCGTTCGTCGTGTTTTTCGTCGTCATCTTCGTCGTGCACCTAGTGTGACGACTTCGTATGAAATTGGTGTGAACTGAATTTTCAGTTATTAAAAAAAAAATTACCTTTTGTTATTTTTCCTGCCTTGCTTCGATGGTTGTGGTGGCAGGAAGGGTCGGTTAAAAATGATGAGCAAAATATGGTGATGATGACATAAATACCTTCCCCTTATTTTGCGGCTTTTAAGAAGCAGTAAAAAATCATAAAGATCCTTTTGTTTGAACTAAAGGATAAGCATTTAAGATTTTACTTTGGTTTTGCATCTTTTACCTATACGAATGCGTGCGTAGATGTTTTCCTTTTTTTGATGATGGATGGATTCTATGTTCTATGCGAATGAATTAAAATGGAGGAATTTTGTGATAACGACGAGTTATTCAAATTCAAGAGCCAATACGCTGTCAGATTCGGTTGTGAATGTGAAAAAAAAGGTTTACGAGTAAAGTAGGTTTTATGCATGCAGAACATGATTTGGACCCTTAAAACTGTTAGGAGTTTAAGTGGTTAATTTTCACCATCATTGCGTTTGACAGCCGAAAATGAAATTACAAAAAAGATGAACCTATTTTTAAGGATTATTCTAGAACACAGATTAAAAAAGGTAGATGAATGCAATCCATTGCAAATTCATCCAATTTTATTTTAAAATCAGAATCATAATAATTGCAAGAATACTTAAGTTGTTTTATGAAAACAAGTGAACCTTGTAATGGATGTTTAAAGTACTGCAAACCGCTATTTAACAATAACCAATGACGTTTGGGGAAAACTGATCTCAAAGGTTTTTTGAAATTAATGCATATTGAACGAATCCAAAAATCGACTCAATCCACAGATTTGTCTTAAAAAATCACACATAATTTTTAGTTGATTTCTTAAGTTAAGCATGCGACTTGATTTATCTTCAGATAAAACAATAAAATCAGTTGGCCAGTTCACAGGTTCGTTACTTGAAACAAGACTTTGTTCAAATATGTTTTGTACAAAACTAATTGTGATATTGAGACAACAAGAAGAAAACCCCAAGCCAGTTCATCCCCGTTCAAAGCTTTGGATTATTGCCATAGCACGTGGTCCACTTTAACATTAGTTGCAGGACTGGCCACGAGATGAGAAATGATAAATGTCAATCTCTTCACGGATTTAAGCGAAATTTCGTTAAAATTTGCTCCAAATTATACAGTCTTATCTAGTTTGCCTTTAGCATCATCTAATCTTGTTGTAACAAAACTACTACATGTGTCGAGAATTTTCACGTCTTGTTGCCTATCAGTAGAAAAACCAAAAAATAGAAAAATCTATTAAAAATAAAAGAATACACAAAAACATGTACCATACATCTACGGTTCGTATATAAAACCAATCTGTCAATCTTTCATAAAAACCATAAATTCCTTGCTCCTGACATATGCAAAGACCATAAACTTACCAGTAATAAAGAAATCAAAATAAAAACCCTTCTCCCATTTTGTTTTTTTGTTGGTTTCATATAAAAGGTATACAACAAAACGACGTGTCATATTTTAGCAGTTACTTAGCCTTATATCACAATCTATGGAAAAATCTATAAAACAATATAAAATAAAATCAAATCGTGTTTCTTTGTTAATCAAATTCCAATAAAACCCGATCGCTTCCTCTATCGCATGTCTGTCATACTCAATCGGACATAAATTTCAATTATAATGACATCCAAGCTCCTAGTAAAGTAGTAAAGTAGTTTTTCAGTCAGCCAGCCAACCAGCCAACACAACTGTATATAGTCAATTTCACTCGTGTTGTCCAAATATACTCAGCGCGGTGCGGCGTCGAGTAGCGTTACGTCGCCGTCGTCGTCTAACCAACCAACTAACTAACTAAGTATAATATTTACCGAACCCACTTGTGCGCAGCATGTGGCCTTATTGGTCAACCCCGGCTTTAAAATATACACCATCACTACTGTTTCAATAAAAGTCAATTTTTAAATGCGTCCCCAGTCGTAAATTTTCCAATATTGTCTCTCCCCAACCCCAACCTCCCGGTATAGTTCTGCTCCTCCGTCCCGTAGCGTCGCGTCGGCACATTGCTACCGACCGCACAAGGACCAACCAACAACGGACTTTACGAGTAGCTCCACATTTTATTTCTTTCTCTTTCTTGCTCGCTCTAGCTCGAGCTCTTTGACTCTGACTAATCCGCCATAAATAAACAACTTTGTTAACAATTTTATGGTTTTATTAAACACAACATCATTATTTAAACATTTATTTTCGTTATTTCTTGAGTTTCGTGACACGCTGGGTCCGTTTGTCCATTCGTCCGTCTGCGTCCGTCCGTCCGTTTGTCTGTCCGTCCATTCTATTTGACTGGAATGGATTTGTCGTTGTCGGGAGTTTTTCCAGGTTTAGTGTCTCGTTACCTCGGTGGTCAAAATCTCAAGTGGGTATCGTAAAATGTCCAGAATGGAAATAACTGAGGATTACATTGGGCTTTATTGAGAAAGAGAAAACGTGAAGGAAAAGACGACGATAAACCTTATTGAGGTGGGGTGTGTGCTTTCTAGCAGTTTTATGAACAACCTTACAGTCACCGCAGAAAGTTTGTTTCTATTTTTTTTTTTGTATCTAGAAGAAACTACCAATTTGAAAGTAGGGGATTAGATACTCGAAAATCTCAGAAACTTCTAGTTTTGTTTTTCTAAGCTAACATTTCTTAAGCCATAAAATTTGCATTTATGAAGCACATTTTGAGAATTTCTATTAGTTAGTTATTAAAGTTGATTCCTTAAATGACAGACAGAGGATTTTGTTAAAAGAGAAACTAGCTTTAAAAACTAACTCATTTCATTCCATTCATTATACCTGAATAATGTGAATTTAAATATATAATATACATTTATGTGACACCTAGATATTAATTCTTAAGCAGTAATTACATATAAGCACATTTTTTAACCTTTTTAATTACTTTCTTAAAACTCTAAATTATTGTGTGTTTGAACAAAAAATGTGCAATTTCAAATTTATATCATATACTAAGTAATTTCTAAAATGCTTTTAGTTAATTATCTTTGAAACGAAATCCATAAACGCTGTGAATCAAACTTTTTTGAACGAAAAATGTGCTACTGAAAGAGGACAGTTAAAAATCTTCCTTATTATATTTTTAATACAAACAAAATATTTTTAAAAATCGAATTCAAAAAGCTCGTTTCGATTAACTCTCAAAAATCAGCTAAAAATATTTAAACGCAAATATTACGAAGCAATTACGTAGCACATTTTTAAAATTTTGAAACTTTGCTAATAAAAGAAATACTTCAATAGAACAAGTAAAATTATTTTTTTTTTGTTTTCTTTCGGCTAATTCAAGTTTTTTTTTTTTTTTTTTTATTCTACAACCTAATTTTGAGTGGCATTTCTTTCACATACGACTGTAAACTTACACCACTGTCTAACTACATTTACAATAATTCATAGTTTATTTGGTTTTATTGAAATCTTTTTTTAAAATATACATTCCTTAAAGTATAATATCACACTAAATAATGGCTTAAACTTTAAACCTGCAACGTGCGTTGTTGCTATTAGACTACAATCGGTGTGTTGGTGGCCTCAAACTTCTCAAAAAAAAAAAAAAAAAAAAAAATGTGTCAACCCCACAACACAAATGATAATAATAATTATTATTATTATTGCTCAGGGATTAGAAAATTGAATTAAGTCTCTTAATAGTTAGTTAGTGTTTTTATGGTCAAGCTGGGTGGGTATAAGGTCACATAACGACAACTTAAAGGCTTACTATAGAATGTTATAGGAAATGTATACGAGTATGTATATTAATAGCTTACCACCGAAAATGGAATTAAATGAGTGTATCAAATAAATTAGGCTTTCATGTTGGCATATTAATTTTATTAGACTAATAATTTTAGAGTTAAGTGTAATTTTATACACATTTATGAAAGAATGTCTAGCCTCCAATTTGGGAATTTAAAGAATTAATCGTTATTTCATGCTGAATTGAAAAGTAAGATTAAATTTAACTAAGAGGAGTTTTGAAACTTAGGAAATTGAAGATGTAGAAAAAAATTTTGATGTCCAAAATAAAGTAGGAACATAACCGCTCCTTACTAACAAATCTATTATTTTTCAAGAAAATAATATTAAGAATAATATTACTAAGCGTATTTAAGAAATTTAATGTAAAAAAAACAACAATATAAAGCAATGATATGATTAATGTATAATCGAGAGTCAAGACAGTTCTAGCCAAGTTCCAAGTCGTTACATTCTTTTTAAAGAAACAAACTTGGCATACTCTAAGTGTTAGTTAAGAACCAAAAAAATAGAAACTTCAAACTCTAATGATTTTAAAATTTCAACAATATTGCACATGGGGTTCCTGAGATACAGTACTTTATACTTTAAGCTCTAAACCTGTTCTGGAACATCTTAAAGTGCTTAAAATTGTTTTTGTTTTTCTCTTCTTCGTGGATTAGCGGTATATAATCTTGTGATTTTTTTTTTCAAAATGCCTTTTTTAAGGCTTAAAATTTAAATAAACTTAAGCTTTAAAAAATGTTAGCAAATGTCAGCAAAACTGTCTTTGACATTATGACTTTTTGTAGGACAAGGTCAAATGGAAAATGAAATTTCTTTTGAAAAATGGACTTTTTTCGATAGAAACGCGAAAGTAAAAGTAGTAATTCAATTTATTTAGAAACTGTCCAGTTACTACAAGACTTTTCGACAAAAATTTGAAACGAAGGTGGAAAGAGTGTCGATGTAACCGAACTACTTTCGAAAAACACCACGGAGTCTGGTTGAAAACTTTTTTTATTCTCCCAAAGAAAGCATTCTTAATTTTTTTAAATGTAAAAAATGTGTTGAAAAACCAAGTACCAGACGTGGAAGACCCTTTTACAATTTAACGCTAATGAAGAGCTTGATTTTGCGGCAAAAATGTCAAAGAGTGTATCTGGTGGCGAAACTGAAGAAAATAAAGGAGTATTGACACCAAAAGAGGCTTTGGCATTATGTATATTTAGATCTAGATCTTTCTGAAAAAAAGTACAATGTACTGCGTTCGGTTGTCAATGCGATACATAAAAATTGTTATCCCAGCTTATAAATTGCGGAACTCCTAAACAAGACAGGGGAAAGTATCGGAAATAAATCAGTACACAACTGCAACGCTTATTTGGAAATGGGACTACGATGAGAGTTCTGGCCATAGCCAGCTATAGCTTCTTAGTAGCACTATCGCCTTTAAAATTGGTTGATAATAATGGCATGGAGCTTTGGAAAAGTCTTCGATATTCTACATCCATGTTTTGTCGACCTATTAAATTTATGTTTATAAAAGAATGTCCGGAGGTTGTGAGAAATGAGGAGGCTAAAAAAAAGAGTTGGTTATTTTTTATTGTTTACATAATGGTTGATGGCAGTTTCATCATCCGAAAGAAATGAACACAGAGTTCAAATTCAACCAACAAAAGAAGAAAACTTTCGTTTCGGACTTTCGACCTTGCACTGGTGATGGATAAGATGTTTTGAATGTTTATTAAATAATCCTACAGACTGCCTTTCAAATCATGGCTAGTTCTTCAAGGCACTGAAAACAAAGCAATTTTTGAGGAAAGAGAACGTAACATACAATACTTGTTTAAAAGTAGATTGGGTTTCCTTGTTGACAAGCCCAAGCCTGGATTTGTGTCAACAAATGATTGAAACACTGCAAGGCGTTTTTTTTTTATTCAAAAATAGCTTCAGAGATGACTGGAATTGATGAACAACTAATTTATAAATTTTTAATAATTTTAAGAGTTTTAGCGTCAGGGTTTTAAATAGATATCAATAAGATTTCTGAATTACTATCACAAGTTAAAGAAAAATAATAATTAAAGCTCTACTATTGGTATTATATGCCTATAAGTGTTCATAAGCTTCTGATACATGGTCCAGATATAATTGCATCTTTCGAAATACCAATTTGGACAGCTTTCTGAAGAGGCTTTAGAAGCAAGCCATAAGGAATCCCCGCAAAAATCGCCATACTCATACAAGAAAGCCATCAAGGATAAATACGAATGAAGATCTTCTGACAACATTGCTTCTAAAAATCATTTTATATCTAACCTAACAAAAACAGATAAAGGGTTTTCAAAAGGACCAAAATGATATTCGGCTTTAAATCAAAGCGGATGAAAATCCTATAAATGTGTCATCTTTATCAACTGATCTTGAAAGCTCGAATAGTGATCTTTCGTCATCATCAATAGAACTGTTTTTAAAAATTATTATTTACATATGTACTTATGCAATAAAAACATACTTCAAGGATCCATATGTGAGTATTGACAGGACCTTAGTCTTGTTAGTATGGTAAGGTATGGTAAGAATTCTGGATTTAAGTAGCTTTGACAGACTATATAGTAGGCTCTGTTGGCTTTGAGCAGACGACCGAGTATTTCTTCTTCTATGTTGTTATCGGCTACTACTATTGAGCCAAGGTATTTGAAGGATTGCCACTAATCTAAATTCAAGCTCCATTACCTTGATTGTGTGACCTTGTACTTTGTTATTCCCTCACTAATGCATGGCCAAAGATTTTGTGGCACCTAGCCTGCTCGACATCATTCTACAGTATAAAAAAAAAAACGTGGAACAAATTTTGAAATAGAACAAATTGTAAAATGGCGCCAACTCCAACCAAAAGTTACTTTATTTCACCTTGATACCTTGTAATAAATTTAAGTAAATAAGCAATAAAATTTAAGACAACAGAAACAACGTCTTATCTTTTTATTGCCAAGATTTTTTAAACTATTTATCATTTCTTTGTCCATAACATCCGGTTGGCGGCCATAAACAGTCCTCATTCAAACAATATGTGTCCAAATTAAAGAAAGAACTTCCTGGCAAAATATTCTTCTTTTATTGCGGTCTAAATTACATACATACATTTATGTATGTATAAAAGATTTCGATTGAAGTTTATTTCGTATACATTAACAACTCGTAAATACCCAAGACACTTGGATATGTAATAAAATTCATAATTTTAACAATCTTGTTGTACTTAAAAGTTATTAAAGAAACATTCATTAGATTCTTTGTTATTTTTTTTTATTTGCGTAGGAAATTAGTGTTATGAACAATATTTGTGAATTGGTTCTTACTCAATTTTATGACTAACTATTTTTATATTTCGGTGGAAAATGTTTCAAGATTCATTAAGAAAACAATAAAAGTAATAAAACTGCCGCGCATGCTGTCATAAAATCTTTAAGGTGACTTTATTAGCAGCTTTATTTCTAGATTTCAGTCGGAAGTCGGAATAATAAAATAGTAAATGAAAGATGTTAAAATGTTATTAGATGGTTTACGAAATATGTACATGAACAGAGCTGTGCAAAATAATAGGAAATTTTTTTGACAAAAATCACTCCAAAGAAACGTTTCGCAACATTCACTGGAATGGCGAAACTAAAATTAATTTGTATGGGTCTGACTGTGGCAGATGGAGTTTCACTCCCGTTTGACAAAAAAAAACTTTAAGTCACAGAGGCAGTAGCGTCATACTACGGTTAAGCTTCCTTAACCAAACATGTCAATTAAATGGCACAAAGATTTATAAAATTAAAAGAAAAACATAGTACATATTACTATGGCCTTAAAGTCAAAGAAATAGAACGCTCTTCCATAACTAAATGCCAAAAACTTATTAAAAATATAAAAGAGATAATGTGGCTTTTACACAAAACAAATAAAATGTTGTGTTTCAAAATTGACGGTTTTATTTTAATATATGTAAGCAATTCCGATGATTTCATCTTTATATTGAAACAAAATGAAAAAGAAAGTATGAATGTTCACTTGTCGCTATTCTGCTATTCATTCGTAGTGAATCTGTATTTATGTCGGTAACGTCGGTAATACTGCGCGGTATTCTGCTATTCACATGAACGCATTCTTTCCATACCATTCAGATCCGCATATGAAAAGTTGCCGATTTTACATTATTTGAAATAATTTGTAATTATATTATATATTTCAAAATGAAAATAAATCAATATTGGACAGTTCCATTTTTTTCTAACATTTCTCCGAAGCTATCTTTTCGAGGACTTCCATAAACTTTTGCTCATATTTGGAAAAAAAGTGCGATAGGTACTTTCCATTAGGTGGAACAATTAAACTAAAATTTTGAAATACTCGTAAAAGAAATGTAGGTATTCAAGATTATCAATGGAAAATCTGTTCACTGAATGTCAAATTAGTTCGGGATAATGTAGTTCACCCGACCACACACGGATAGTAGAATGGAAAGAAAGTGTGAAAGGTAATCGGATATACGATTCACGTGAATAGCAGAATAGGGCTGTATGTCTATGAAAAGTGCACATGCAGATCGGAAACTGTATGTTGTAAGTATTTTTAAATTTTATTCGGTCCTAAAATTTTATAAATAACATGAAATTCGGTAGGTTTTTTTTTATTGCCCTATAATTTTGCACAGCTCTGTAGATGGCTAATGGGCAATAGCATTGCCTATCAATAAAATTT
Organism: Scaeva pyrastri; assembly: GCA_905146935.1. Lineage (NCBI taxonomy): Eukaryota > Metazoa > Arthropoda > Insecta > Diptera > Syrphidae > Scaeva > Scaeva pyrastri. Next base: position 41,683,061 of record LR989927.1, on the reverse strand, counting down.
TAAACTATGTTAAACATTTAGCATTTAACCGTAATGGTAAATTAAAATGTTTAAAAATTTTATAACCAGAAAAAGATAAGATTTACAAAAACTGTTCTCTAATCGGTTGAGTTATGACAAAGACTAATTTAGACAAATATAGAACATCGATGGAATTAAACGCTTTGTTTTGAAGGCTAAGCGTATCAAACAAACTTTTGCTCATCTTCCAGGAAAAAAGGTCACTTCGAAACTATATATCAATAATTTCGGTTGACCTAAGGAAGTAGAGTTTTTAAAGAAAGTATCAAGACCTTAGTCAGTATGATAAGGGTATTTTGTATGTTTTTTAACATTTCTGATACATTATTTATCAATATATGATAGTGAGGTTGGCTTTGATTTCGATGATAATAGCATGATTGATCCCGATAATCAACCACTTTCAGAGGATATTGTATGTGTTTCAGATTATGCAAAATATAACAGAACTGAAAATATTGAACCCATTGAGTCTATTGAGTTTGGACACATAAAAAAACGACAAAATCCAGAATTGAAATGGAAGAAAAAGGATCTTGTTGTAAACTACCAACAAATACGACTCACACTTCCTAGTACTAGAGCAGTACTTGGCTAAGGAGGGCTTGAAACAGTACGGCCCAATCAAATTCGTGACTGAAAGCTTCCAACTGACAAAGGGATAATGAAAAAAGAACGTGGATTTTCCGTCGAATTTGTACGTGTCTGACATGAATGGTGTTGATGTGTCAGATATTTTATGGAAGCACAACAAAGTTGGCACGCTCCTATCAACTCACGATGGTAAATTCTTGCCTGTTATATAGAAGAGTTGGAAAGCAAAAAACCTTACTGACGAAAATACGAGAAACTTTGTGGGTGCTTGGCCTCAAATATAAATAATAGGAGATCAACTGAATATGATATTCAAGCCAAAAAACATAAGAGCCCAAGCTCAAACCGGCCACTTGTCGATTCCGGGGAGAAAAAAAGGATACACTGCAAATTTCCAAAATGTATTGGAGTAACATAAAAAATGTGTGACCGTAATGTCAGACAGACCCTTGAATATTGAATACATTCTTATTGGTTACATCAATTTTCTTAATTCTGAAAAAATACGTGTTTTTTAAATATTCCTAACCTGTCGTTTTTCAAAATATTTTTTATTTTATTTTGAGCTATAAAGCATGAACTCTCTAAATCAAATCATATAAAACAAGATAATAACAAAATCCCGAGGTTTTTTAAATAACCTTAAGACTTATCGCTAAAGTAATAACCCCCCCACGTAGGTAAAAGACTATAAATTCTATCGTTTAAATGCAATTAAATCTTTGCAATTCTTTGCTTAACTCAAAGGAACATACATGCCATTAAAATACAAAAACACACACAAAACAACTTAATGTGTTTCTAAATAAATTACACCAATTTTAAGTAAAATAAATCTTCTGCCAAAACAGTTAATATAACACATCGAAGGGGCAAAACTTGAGCTCAAAGTCGAAATCGAACTCGAACTCAAACTCAAACTCGAATAAAGAACCTGAACAATTAACTTTTAAGTGGTGTTGCAAATTACTCATTTTGGGACTTAAAACAACGTTTTTAAACAACCAAGCTCACATTAAGCCCCAAAATATATACATATACATATATTCCATTTACCTACCTGCGCCACACCTGAGGAGAGCGCCTGTCAGTTAAAAGTACAAAAATAAAACAACACCACTGACTTGTTGGCCCCTCACAGATCACGAAAAAAAATTTTAAAATTCAAATAAAATAAAACGAATTTCCAATCCAGTAGCCGAACTGAGATTGGAACGCGTAAAACCCCCAAAACCAAAACACAACCGTCAGAACCGACACAACGATGTATGTATATTAGCGTATAAGTAATTTTCGATATGAACCAATCAGCGCCAGCAGGCCCAGACCAGACATCAGCATTCCAATCCAAGTCCAAGTCGATTGCCAGCGGCCATACCGATTCGTGGCGTATCTAGACAAACATGTAGCCAGAGATTGGATACATGGACTACGACTACGGGGAGACACTACTTCTTGAAGAGAGAAGATCGTATAGCTGTCATTTGGTGACAAATTTAATTTCGTGGATTTTTTTTTTTAATTTCCGATCTCGACGAACTCGAGGTAAGATCGTTAAATATTGATACGAGTACGAATTAACTGGCGGATGTGTACGAGTAGTATATGGTATTGATGACATTTTAAGAGGTTTATCGTTGTGACAGTTTAAGTGTCGATAGTGGGCTTTAATATTTATTATTATGGTGAGGATTAAGTGTATTAAAAAGACGTGTTATGTTTTCTTTTTTCTTGTGTTTTGTTTGGTTGAAAAACTCGTGCGGCGGAAATCATTTAGCCTTAATTTTTGTTGTTTTTATTTTAAACTTTGATTTATGATAATTACTGAAATTATAGTTAAATTTTATTGGTAACTTATGTCCATAAGTAGGGTTTTAGTTGGTGTATATTTACACAAATTTTCAATATTCGATAATGTTTAAGAGTGGGCTGGTTGGATTGTGGACCAAAAGTGGTCGATTTAACTTCAAGTTAATAAAAGACAATTTCTCTGAACACAAAAGTGGATGTTCCAAACTTCATAGAGAACCAGCTATAAGTGGATCAAAAGTATCGAACTTTTTAAGAACGAATTTGGAGACATATTCTTCGGAGGATATTGAGTCTGGTGTGGAGGAATTACTTCTAAGTGTGGAACGGGCAGTAGCAAAGACAACCTTGACTGACAAAACACCAATACCGTGCTTGTCAAAAAGTAGAAAGCACAGCACCTGAAATGACTGAGATCTTACGGAGCACAAGTCCGACGGCATTTCGAAGAAAGATAGAAAGATGATAGATAGGTAATTTGATTTATTAACATTCGTTTAGATACATTGTTTACAAAAATAAATTAGTAAAATCGTTAAGGCTTGGCTTGAAAATTAGCAATTATTATCTAATTGAAGTTTTTTTTTCGAATTAGCATTTAGAATATAAAATAAATAAATTTCTGTTTTAGAAAGATTTGTTTATGATTTGATTGCGGTAAGACATTGCAGTTCGAAAGTAATTAAATAATTGAATGACGTTTCCTTCTTAGTTGAGGAGGGCGACTATTTCTTCCGATGACTTTACGTTGCTACCGAACAAATTTCGACTCTAAGTTTTTCATCTAAATTTGAAATAAGATTTCGGAAGCCATCATCGCAGTATTTACTATTTTCATCCAGTATTCGAAAGTCCATTCTTCAGTAGGCCAGAATGGTCTTCTAACTTCTTATACCACAGATTTTTCTTCTGAACTGTTTTCAATGCCAACATTTTTGAAAGTCTTTCATCATCTGACATATTAAATACTTTTTTGATATAATCAACATGACATCTGATAGTTTTGATGAAGAGTGGTGAAAGACCTGTCTCCAACTGAGATCATACAGTTTGGGGTGTTTTTCCGTAAACGAAAGGATCTTTTAATGCAAAGAACCTCTGAAGTTTTTCGACTGTTTCAAACTTCTCTCCTCTGGATTCCGCCACTGCAACAAAGACCATATACTTAACACTATGTGATATTAACTGGTTAGAGAAGCATTTCTTCCATGTTGCGGATATTGCACTTTTAGATTTAACCAGCTTTTCTTTAAGATGTGTTTTCATATTAAGATTGCATGGGTTATGGTAAATTCTAAATATTTATATAGGCTCTAACAATCTCGATTGGTTCGGTCATAGTGAGATTTCTCATGTCTGGCTGTTCTACCAGAACCATTCTGGAATTGCTCAAATTGACCTTCAGATTACATAACCGGCAGTACACATCTAGTCGGTTAATCATCAGCTGTCACAGGTCCTCTATGAACAAAGCAAAACGATTTGGGCTTAGAATGCATCCTTGTTTGAATCCCATCTTTAAATCAAAGCTCTCCGACTTTTCGAAGCCATTCCATACAGTTGCTTTATTTTCGTCATAGATGCTTTCCAGCACCTGTAAAAAATGTTCTGACATCCCATAATTTATTGTGAAGCTTGAAGAATAGTGGCCAGCGTTCAACGGTATCTAAAGCTGCTCTAAAATCGACAAAAAAAATACGTTCAGCTTCTTTTACAAAAATATTGTCGATAATTATTTCAGGGTTGGCTTTTATTGCTGTTGCCAAGAGCCTTCATATATGTTTCAAAATCAAAGCCTTTTACCCCGACACTACAGATAACATCTTGGAATTTGCTTAGAAACCCTACGAAACAATGTAAGTAGATATTTTTGAATGTGCCAAAGCTGAAAATGGGACCAGGAAATGTCGATGGTGTCTTTAAAAAAGTATTGCGCAATTACTCTTCTTCGTGAACACCGCCAGAGTGCTCCAGAAACGGTAAGTTTGCTTATACGTGACCTCTTAATTGGATATGTGCCTCGGGTTTTTGTTTAGAATTTTGACACAATTGGTGTTCTTAGTTTTTGAGAATGAGAATGGTTTGTGAGTAATCCATACTTGTTTGCTTGTAACTTGCAGCTATTAAGTACGTCACCATTTGCAAAAATTTACAACGCCTTCCAATAGAGTGATTATAAACTTCAAATTCCTTCCAATTCTCGAAGCTTTAAAATATTTCAAGCACATAATATTGATTTATTTTCCCCGTCCAAAATTTGTATTTAATTTAATTCCCAAAAAAAAATATGTTTCAAAAACCTGTCAGCCATTATTTGTACATGATTTATTTAATTGAATACATTCTCAAAGTCAAAGGGAACCACATTTTTAAATATGGGTACTGAAAATTATTATATTTGCCACATAAAAAACCACTCAGACATTGAAATAGCTTTAATGAGCAAAACTATTCACAGCTCTTTACCCAGCAATTTACGTGTGTAACGCAGACGATCGAATATCGCAGTCACACAATCAGAGCACACACTGTTACCACCATTTAAATACCACCCTAAAATTAACTGAACCGTATCACTAGCCCATAAATTATGGTAGTCAAAAATAAAAATTAAAGTAAAACATTAGGCTTGGTATTGTAAAGTACCCTACACGCTCTCGCACATTCTACCCTATATGCCAAAGGAGGTTGAAGTGATATTGCCGGAATATAATAGGAGCTTCCCTTTTGGAAAACAGTTTTTGAAATATAGTTAACTAGAAACTGTAATTGTTTCCATTATAACAGCAATTCATCACCTTTCTGTCATATGCTAATTACAACTACTTTATACCGGATGAATATGCGAGTTAGGGTGGATTTGACGTACGAGTAGGTATATAGGGTATGTTATGGAGAATGGTCCCTAGCCTACTTGGACTGTATGTTAGTTATGTGCGAGTTTCAACAGCGAAATGTCATCTATTGTGTTTTCTGTTTTTCTGTGCGGTGCGGTGTGGTAAGTTTGTATTTCGAAAATAATAATTACATATAATCGCATGACAATGGGATTGAGTTTTTGAATAAAATTAAAGATTTTATGAATGGAAAGCAAGTAAAAGATGGTTGCGATATAAATTTTTTTTTTAAATTTATCGGTTTCGAGTGTGATTTGAATGTTAATTCGAATCTAAATCAAACCACGAGTGCATCTCAGATGCTAAACAGGCAGCTGAGTAATTTAATTCAATTCTTTTGTTTGTTGGAAAAATTGTCTGCATTTGAAGATCTAACTTTTGAAGCTTGGCAGTGTGCATTTATATTGAGGAATTTCAAGATTGGATTTAAAAATTGTAGATTTTACAAGAATGAATGAATGTGGATATTTTATTCGGTATAAAAGATTAAGTATGGGTTAGGAAATTTTCAGATTAGGGATTTATTGTTTGTGAAATTTCAAAGAACGTTATTTTAAAAAAGTTAAAAATAGAACAAACAACAAAGCTTTCAACGTTTATGGGATTTAAATTTATAGATTTCAGGTTAAGGGTGTTTTTAGACGTGTGGTTTTTAATCTGGTAATACTTTTTTTCGGAGTTGGTCTTTTTGACAGCTGTCACTTGATTTATGCTCAGTTTGGTTTGCCATTTCATAATGAATAAACTTACTCGTGAACATCGTTTCCAAATCGTATATTTTGACCTATTTATACTCAAAGTACACTAAAGATTTGTAGTTTTCCTCCATTCACAACAAAATACCTCATGTGTAACGTATTCGATATCATAAACTCACTTTAATTTTGAATTAATCGGACTATTGGGAACATTATAAAAGTTTCATTTTTGACTTATTAAAATCTAAAATTGCACTTCAAACTCATTCTACTTTTCCCTTTGCCCCCTAAAACACTTTTTTGCTCATAGATCCAAAATAAAGTTGATTGTTTTTTTTTTTGTCAATTTATTGTTTTCTTGTTCTCGTTAGTCAGTACGTTTACGAATCCACATTTTGACACATTATGTCAACTTGTCTCAAAAATGAAAAACGACACAAAAATTCAAACTTTTAACGACTATGACATTTCCCATTGGTTTACGTATTACATATGTATGTATGTATATCCAACATTCACAATACGATGACATTTTACAGAAGTCCTCCTCCCCATACCCATATCCATTCCCACAAACAACAAAATGTCAAGATAAACTGTCAGTTGTTAAGAATAGAAAACAAAAAATAAAAATAAAAACAAAACAAAAACGAATGAAATAAAACCCAACTGACATAGTCTGAAATCTCAAACCCTGTTTATGACAGTTGTCAGGACGAATTGAAATTTTCATGTCCTTACCAAGAGAAGAGAACATTATGCCGTCTTTCAATCTTTTACCCCAAAAGTGGTGTTGCATTGCAAAGACAGCTTTAAATATGTACATATATTGTATGTATGTGTACACAGAGTGTGTATGTGAGAGAGAAAGAGGGGAAGCTGTTAGATATACACATACACACATACATACATCCATTCTACCTACCCAACCACCCAAGTGAGAAATAGCACACAGTCTCACATTAGAAATGTGCAACACACCCACCAACATCAACTATTCATCCGTGCGCTGCTGTCCCGTCGAGCTGTCAAAAAATCAAGTACAAAACGAAAAGCACAGAGAAAAATAAAAAGTAAAAACCAAGAAGAAAAAAATGGAACTAAATTTTCTGTGACAGACATGATTTGCTAACAAGACACAACGATGACAGGATGTCGACTTGGAAATTGCTGGGGAGGCAAACAGCAACAGTACCTTCATACATACATACATACAAATTATATAGAAACGAGTACGAATATGACACTTTACGTAGAGCAGAAGAAAAGCACAGACGAAGCGATATGGTGGCAGTCACAGTTATACAAAAGAAGAAAAAGAATAATGATCCAACACGAAAGAAACTACACAATAATTTCCTTTAACTCCCCCTTGACAGCAACAAAAACCCCAATGAACAGGGCCTCAGGGTGCTTAATATAGGGGATGTTCTCGTATTTTATACGTGGGGTATATGATCGTGGGCAGGTATAGGGTGGTATAGGGTGGTATAGGTGCCATTGCCAGTGAAGAAGACAATGTATGCCGGAGAAAGGCAACAAAGGAAAAGCAAGAAAAACTGCCATTCTCCTTTTTGCTGCGAGGGTTGAAGGTTGCGACAGCACGAACTTGAAAATTGCACACCGGAAATTTTACCATGGAATGAGAACAAACAGGAAAGAACTTAGCATGGACAGGCCGACAAACGCCAACAGGCAGTGCAGTGGCACATCATCAGGAAAGTCATTTTGCAACGAACAAAAAACATCCTTGTCATGATTGCCATTCGAGTTTAAATTCAGTAATTAAAAATTAATCGAATAAAATGAAAAACTAAAATTCAGAAAATATGCATTAGAAAAAATTATACTAGAGCTTTTGATACACGGGTACCCGGAAACATTAACAATTACCCAGGTCACCGGGTATTCAGCATATTTTCAGTTTTTTATAAAATAATCATTTTTATTGATCTATACTCCATCCAAATCGAATGTGCAGTACAGGCCTTATGGAAGAGCTTTTTTTTATCAGTTACGCGCCTCACATTCGTACCGTACTGAATTCAAAAGTATCCTACATAAAAAGTTCTCACCCGCCTATGGATTCATGACTGCATCCTTGCATTGGACTTTACGGGAAATCTTTTAAATTGCAGTTACAATAAAGCATAGACGGCAATTCTTTTCATTTTCTTGGGAGCTTTCGCAATTTTATTATATGCACTACGGCAACGCTGACCAATTTCTTCTTTCACACAAGTAAAGAGATTATAATACCTGGGTACTCGGGTAATACCCGCGATTCCGGGAACCCGGTTATTTCAGAATGTGTTTCACAAGTTTTGACAACATTTTGGCCAAAAGAAAGTGATTTTTATTGAAAAATATACACAACCTAAATGAAAGAATTGGTTTTAATTTGAAAATCTACTTCCAAAATCATAAAAAAAGTCACTGCTGCGAAAAATGAATACTTTACACAAGCTGTTTTACACAGCCTTTATCAGTTTTTTAAAAGTGAAATAACTGAACCATTAAAGTGAATTCTTTAAGTTTTAGAAGAACTACATACGTTTTTTTTTTTCCTGATTGTTAATGATATATGTTTCTCTTGTTCCGTTTGTCTAGTATTACACATAAAACTGAATAAGTTCCACATTCTAAACATTATGAAAAAAGTAGCAACAATACTGTAGTGTGGTATGGAAGTCGAATATAAAAATTATGTGAAATGGTAACCATTTCAATGTCCAACCTCGCTCTCCAGAGAAACGTCCTTACCTCCTTTTTTTAACTAAACTTTTCTCTAACAACTTTACTTCCATTTGCTCTAGATACATATACATATACAACATACTTATAAAGCTTTTTTTGGCAGGAAGAAACTGTCAGCCAGTTGCCAGATTGAAGCTTCACTTCTACTGCTATACTTGACGGTGATAATGACTTTTGACAGGTTAACGTTGGCGTGAAGTTGTTTTCGCGGCTTTGCTCAATTGAGCTTCGGTTGGCTTGGCTGATATTGGCTTTGCAGTAAGATAGCTATACGAAGGTATAAATTCATATGAATAGAAAAGGTAAGTTAGATATGGCTTAAGCAAGGTGTTCAACATCATCATCATCGTCATCGTCATCATCAACATTATTATCATCGTCGTCAGTGTCAGATCCAATTTCAAGTTGGGAAATTACTTTTGCGATGCGAAAAATGCTTTGGGGTGGAACTGACTAAACGAAATGAACTGAAATTGAGATGATTTTTTCTTCTATTTTTTGTCGGTTTCATTTTATTAAGCGGGATAGAGTTAATAAGTGTTTATGGGCTACGGCAGGTATGACAAGTGAATAAAAGTTTCTATTAATGAATTTAATTATATTGAGGAACATACCTAAAAGGGGAACTTTACAGAATCTGGAAAGGGTTTTACTGCTCTTAAAACGAGATACGTACTCTAAGTGAAAGAACTTCAATATAAATTGTAAGGGTGTTTTAGGGTTAGTTTACGGTTTAGATTTAAGGTAGGTTATTATAGAGAAATTATACACAATTTACTTAAAAATATTATTTTTTAAAGAAAATATCTAAATAATAAATAAATAAAATTCTAAAGTCTTCAACAAAAAAATCTAAAAGTATATTTTCTAAAACATTTAGTTTTATTTGTATTTTACGAGAATGATTTCTACATTTTACCATGTTAACCATGTTAAATGGATTTGCCTATTGCCACAGGTTACTGATAAAGTTAAAATTAAAACAAAACTCTAAAAACCTTGTCATGTCCACAATCAAAACAAATTTCAAGCTATTAAGACCAATAGAATTAATGTTTTACCTATAAACTATGGACCTATTAAATTTTATGAACTCTCACAAATATATACAAAAAGTGAATTAACAACTTTGATAGCGTGTGACAATAAACAAAAAAAAAAACACAATCGAACATTAAAATAAAATCCATTTAAAGATTTTAGGCACATAACGCGCGACCCTGATTCGATTTGAATTTGAAATTTGGAATTCATGATATTTATGACCCAAAACAAAATATCCATTATCGATTTTGTTATTTATTTTAGTTTTTGGTATTTTTCATTCCATATTATACCCGCAGCAGCATATTAAATGCCTTTAGACAATCCACCATCATCATGATCAGGCGGCAGTCACCTCATTCAAAATCAATTAAAACCACGACTATATATATGGAGTAGGTATACCTACCTACCTACCTACCTAGACCTATCTACCTATACTTTGTCGTCATTGATTTATGGCCTTAAGTTGACACATTCGAGGTAGAACTCTGCATATAGTAGGTACCTGTCAAACTGAACTATTTTCTCTCTCACAGACTCCTCTTCTTTTTGTTATTCCAGTTTTTTTTTCCATCTCTCTAGCCCGCACTATCTTTTACTGAAGATTTATTACCCTCACAAGCTTTTAATGAACAATTTGGTGATTTATGAAGCCCTTTCGGATGCTTCTCCTTTAGAAATCATTCAAAACCATTGAGAAAACAGGACAAAGAGATTGTCCAATTGTATATTTTGACAGCAGACATTAATCTCAACGCCACTTTGACTCACCGTACTAGAAGATACATACATACATATACTACAAACGTACGTACGAGAGCGATTCACAAAACTAATAGCAGGATATACGAAAGGAAACTGTCCAAAATGGACAAAAAAAAATGATCCCTTCACTGTTCAGTTCCGAAAATATTTTTGCAATTTATGTTACTATTTTTCGGCAAAAATATCCTTTTTTTCAAGATTTCAAAAGTCCCAGGAAACTGTGTGAGAGATTTCATAGAATTTATGGACCAAAGAGAAAGTGCCGACAAACTCCAGTGGTGGAATAGACACCTTATCCAACACAATAAAACAATTTTCTCTAACGGTTTTCTTCGCAAACAATACATAACATACATATATTCACCTTTCACATACACGTGAACTTCTAAACACCCTCAGTGCGAGTCTCTAAGGCGAGCAAAAAGGACAATGACAAATGACGAGAGAAAGAACCATACAAACAACAATCACACACAGTCAGGTTCTCATATACGGCAAGAGAAAAGGACGTGTAAATTCTCAATGGAAACGAAACGGACTAAACCAAGCGAAAAACGACAAAACGGCAAAACTACAATCTACAAACGACAAAACGACAACAACTCGCTGACGAGGACAAAATGAGGAAATAAATGATATTAGCCAGTAAAAGAAAATCTATAGAATTCAGCCAAGGTGGAGGTGTGTCACCCAAAGGACCTCGACCCATAACAAAACACTTTATCCTTGTTTGAGGGAAACACAAGCAACACAAAGAAAGAACGAAGAAAGAAACAGGATAATTAATGCGGCACTTTGACATCGCCCAGGTAAGAAGGTAATTTTCACTAAAACTGTCCCGTTTTTCTTCTTTTCACTAAAAAAAAAAAAAAAAAACAATATACTTTCTTCCTGGAACTCACAGGAGGAGTTAGGGATAAACCAGTGTCTTCGGCTTTCTATATACAAATGGGGGAGGATATTTTTGTTTGAATCCTGGATGGCTAATTGTGTTGTTTTGTGCCAATAACTGTGTGAGAGGTCAATTGAGCGGGAGATTATGCTATTTGTTTTTGTGTAATGATTGTTAAGTGGGAAAAAAATGGTTTCAATGTAGCGTTCGTCGCACGGCGGAAAGTTGAAACGATAAACGGGAAATATTAACGAGAAGAACATTCTTAGAATGTTGAGATCCTTGGAGAATTTGTGTTTATAAAAGTTTCTAGGAAAATGGTATTTATTAAAAATGGTCAATTGGAAAGGTGGAGTTTTTGATTTTCTTTATTTTTTTAACAGATTGTTCAAGAATTTGAATGGTCATTTCAAATCGAACAGAGTCAAGAGAGTTTCAGTTCAGGTTGAATGAAATATTATTAACAAACAAAAAAATTCAATTAGCATTAGAGCATTATTATTTTTATATTAGACTAGTCTTGCCAAGTGTCGACACCTTTCGACTTTTAATTTCAAAAACAATTTGATCGAAAGCATATATACTTTTTGAAATTACAGTGTTCGCCAGTGCAAAAGCCAAAAATGACCTACAGTGTGTTAATCCGTGTCAGAAGCATGTTTTGCACACCTCCACAATTGTGGTTTTTTAGCCATATCAAATTTATCGAAATCGGTCAAATACTTTTTGAGAAAATAGTACCACCAAATTTTTCTTATCCTATTTACATATGTACTTACATGGATAAATCTTTGCACGTTGAAAAATGAAAACTGTATTCTCAAGTGCTCATGAAACAGACATGTCAATTTGAACTTGAATTTCAACTTAAACGCTAACTTTAAGTATATACTAGATACATAATGTAGGCATGTAAGTTCAAAATGAAACTTCTTTTCCAAAAATTTCCATAATTTCCAGGAATAGACAAATTTATTATTATGCCATCTTCTAAAGACAGTTACACAACTTAAAGCCCATCAAATCCAAATTCTAACCTTTCGAAAAACTATACCCATACCACAATTCAACGAATTTATCAATTCAGCTCTTCTTCTGTCATAAATTTTCCAATCTCAAGAAAATATGAAAATTTCAATTAATTTAAAAAAAAATATTAATCCTGTCATCTGAAGGCGACATCAAGTACATCACTCATACCTACCTACCTAGAATACAAACAAAAGTCTCCCCCATCAGAGATTTTTCTTTCAACATTTTGTAGGATCTAAAGTATTCTTGATTGAAATATGAAAACCATATTTTCCAGCCTTCTTTATAAATTATAACTAACTAAACTACCCACCTATTTTCATGTCGACCTTCTTTTCCACCTCCTTCTTGTTCCTACATCTATACATACATCTAAGCTAAAAGTCCGCTTCAGCCACCGCGTCGTCATTTATCAACTTCTGTCATGAATTATGCCTATTAATTCAGACACCCTCTGTCGTAATTTATCCTGTCATTCTACCAAAATGGAAAGAAAAGAAAAATCGATCAAAAATCACTTCCATTTCCACCATCCATCGTCGTAGTCGTCGTCGTCGTCGCCATCATCATCCTTGTGGGTAAAGCTAAAGAAGAAAAAAAAAAACAACAACAAGGACTTGGAAATGCAAACGAAAACGATTTCAACACAAAAACAGGCACACCAAAAAAGAAAAAAAAAAAAAACATAAAGGGGAAGAAGAAAATCAATCAATCTTCTTGTGGCAGTGTCAGGAAAGAGGAAGTGTACAAAACAGCAATTTCCTTAATCAAAATGTCCTTCTTCCTTTTCGACGATGTGCTCAACTCAACTCGGTGGGTGCTGGTATACCATGGTATACATAGTTAGTTGTTGTCTCGTGTCGTCGTCGATGTGTGTCATTGCACACACAAACATCATGATGATAATAATAAATGTTCAACCGACAACAGCAACAACAACAAACAACGATAACAACATTTCTCTACGAGTTTCACCTAATTGCAAAATTTCCATCACTTCTCTGTCACATCGCCCACAGAGTTTTTCGTCCTGAGATGATGATCGTCCGCGTTTTGAAGAGCCACCGCAGAAATACACGTATTGTTGTCGGTGGTTGTTGAGGTGGTGGCGGGCGTTGCGAGCTTTATATATGCATCTGACTTACAACGCCAAGTTAACTTGACTCCTTCTGTTTGCCAATCTGCATTCAATGACAGCTCTCTCATTCCCGAGATATTTTTCAAAAATAATAATTTAAAACGTACGATTTGGTCGCACGAACAAGCTCTTGGACCAAAATGTTTTTAATTCTATAAATCAAATTTTTTTAAGGTCAACAGTACTTTTTGGAGCTTCTAAGGAGAGAATCGAAGTTTGCCTCAAGACTTTTACAATCAAGAATACATAAGAAAACTGAAAATGATTACACTTAAACAAGTCTAAGAAGCTCCGTTTAACAACCAAGGAAAAGTTTCCGGCAAAGGATTTTTAGTCTCTATCTCTAATCAGATTAATGGACAAACATTTTAGGACATAATATAGACATGTAGCAAATAGCAATTAAAACCAATTTATGCGTCGCAATTTCCTCAAAACTATCTATTATTATTATTAAACTTTATAAAAAAAGAGATGGTACAATTCAATAGCCTGTAAGATTTTCAATACAATTCAATATTTAATCATTCAACCTTTAAACAGACAGATGCCAGTGCCATAAATAAATTAACCTTTGAACTTTAGACAACCTTCAACAAAAAAAAACTAATCACAATGATTTGTTTCCACGACTCCAACACATGTCCTTATTTTGCAGTACCTTAATTTACAAGAAGCTAAAAAGCAAACTCTACCACCATCTCCACCTTAAGGATGTCAGAATGTAGGAAAAGAGGATGTTAGGGGGTTGGATTCTTATACCGAGCATAATTCATTCCTGTAATTTGCTCGCTAAAAATTATTACTCCTTCGTCCATTTTTCACCAGTATAAGGTTATATAGCTGACTTGCTTGGGAACCTCTGTGGTGCTTCAGTTGCTTGAGAGCTGTCATCCATCTCTTTACTACCACCACTAGTGGAACTTACTACCACTGCCACTTTCCTCCTCCTTCTCTTGCACCACCACCACCACGACCACCAACCATCACCATAAAGCGTCATCCTCATCCCCATCCCCATCCTCGTTGTCGTTGTAGTCGTCGTCATCGTAGTCATCGTCATCATCGTCACTGTAGTCGTCAGGCAATCTATATGTGACTTGGAAATGCACGATAAATTTTCATGGCATCCCTTGACGTTTTACCCCCGCTTCAGTCGACTTCGTTGTCCTCGTCCTCGTCCTCGTTCCCGTCCTCCTCGTCCCCTTCGTTGACGTAGTCTCGGTTTTGACAAATGATTCCAAGGGTGAGCCATCAACATAACAAATAACGTCGACTAGCAAAATTGATTGCACGTCATTAATTTTCATTTCACAACACACGAAGCTGCCGTTAAACATCACGATTGCCTTCCATGCAACCAACCAACGACTAGGTATATACGGCAAAGCACTACTTATTCCTGTTCCTGTTATTCGTATATACGTACAATTCATACCAATAGCTGAGCTATAAAGAACCACGTGTATCGTGTATGTGATAGTTTCGATTTGAAGGTGTATTAGTGGCTACGAACCGTCAGCAACAGCAACAGCCAGCAAGTACCAAGGAGCAGGGACCAACCAACTCGATATGGAATGGTTGTTATCGCCAATGACAAGTGGGTTTAACCGAGACACCACATTTAACAACATCAAAACTCCTTGATGGAATTTTTATATCGACGGCATGGTTTAAACTAGGATTCAATTGCTTCAACTTGTTAAACTTCAACTAGCATACCTTATACAGCGGAGCACTGCTGGCGGGCTTTATCCTCATCGTCGTCGTCTTCATGTCGTCGCCATCACCACCGTGCGTCGTCGTCGCCGTCCTTGATAGATAATAAGATAGATTTAGTGAAAGACCAAGAAGGGGTTGATGGTGATACAATTTTGAAGCGCACCAGCAAGTGTATCTATCAATGTCAGTTAAACATGGAAACTTAGCTTTCATTTTAGATTATGTTCTAGGTTGGGGGGATACCTACTGAAGATATCGAAGGATATATTCGTACATACCAACCAAGCTGAAGAAGATGCCTTTTGAAAAGCATTTTCAATTTATCAACTTGAAGGAGATGTCTACTCTATAGGGTCTAGCTTCTAGCAGTTCTCCCTTCCCCATGATGGGTTATGGTTTACAGATAAGATAGTGTTAGTTTAACGGCATAACGAAGTTAGCATAATGAATAATGAAAGCTATTTGTAAATATCTAAATCCATTTTTTTTTTTGTATTTTCGTTAGTTGAAATACATAATTCAAAAATTCCATGATTATGCATGGGGTAGATATTAAGTCCTACCTTACCTTCATTTGGTTTTTCATCAAATTGAAGAAACACAGTTTTGACAGCTACACCGAGGGCTTTGGCGGAACTAAGGAATTACATATTTTTCAATTTAATTGACAAACCAATTGTTGGGCCCCAAAACTTATATAAATATGTATATCTCCTATTCAGAGAAAGGCCAACTTAAGCTAGTCTCTATTTTTTAATATCTTCAACGCCTACCAAATAGTATTCCCGGAAAGTCTTGGAATCTACAACCGCAGGGAAATATGTAAAGAAGAATCGATTTAAGTCATATTGTCCACATAACTTCTCCCTAGACCTTTAATAAGAGTACATACATACATATATAACATGTTTAAAAATATCCTTACAATCGATTGACCTATACTCAAATCTTAAAAATACAACAAATATTTCAAATATCTTTTCCTAACTACTACTGTTCCCAAACCATAAATATCAATTTTATGTTAAATTTTAATTTTCCGGAATGAAGCAAAATACCAGACTTGCGAAAATATATTTCAAACACTTTGTTAGTAATATTTTTATTCTGTGTCCATTTTGGGTTATTTATGTTTTCTTTTTTTTCAAAAAAGAAAAGATAAAATACTTCCTCTATTATTACCCTCTCTATACATACATACATACGTAAATGTAACAGCTTCTCTTCTCCCATTTTCAGTCGACAGCCAACGTATTTCATTATGCCAAACAAATAAAATAAACAAAAAAAAAAACAAAAAAAAGGACATAAATTATAATTAAGCATCCTTTTTCACATTACAAACTGGCGAACACATAAATAAATACTCATTGTCGACATTAATCTCTCTCTTTGGTTATTTCAGTTGTTGTTATTTTTGTTTTCTCTTTGGGTAGCATTTTTTTTTTGTTCATTTTTATTAATCCTGTGTCCTTGGCTTCTTTTTTAGGGTAAATTTGTTGTTTTTTCTGTACTTTACTTTGTCTTCTTGGCCATTGTTTCATTGTGCTAAGCCGATGTTTAAGTTCCATTTCGCAAAATGGACAAAGAAACAAAATTTAGGGTTTGTGACTGACTGCAAACAACAAAACTGTCTAACAGTTGGGCTAATTTTTGAAAAGAGGCTTGAGGGTATCGGAAAAGTAAACAAAAATTCCTATTCAAAATCTGGCTAAGACGTGAAAATAAAAAACAAATGGACTTTAATCTCCTTTTGGAATGTCCTAGGTCTTGTGCCAATTTTCCTTTAATTCAATTTCTCTTCATGAAGGCCATTTCCAGTTTCCACTATACTACGTATTGTATTACAACTCGCAAGTTGTCTCATTTTGACTTAATTATTGTTCCTCTTATTGATATTCACTTAAAATGATTTATCAAGGGCATACACACATACAACTCCAATTCAACAGTCATCCTTTTCATTAATAGGCAAACAAAATAACCCATATTTGAAAATACTTACACCACTTGAAAGACTTCCTCCTATACCAACAATTTTCCTACTAATTATAGTTGGACATGGGATGTCCTGTCCATTTCTATCCTGTTAAAATATATACTTCCGTTTGTATAAACACAGATGACAGTCCTTTTCAAAAATTCAATATATTTTTACCCTCATCCATGAAAGTGAAAGACCATAGAAAAGTAGGTAAGTGTTTGCTCCGGCATCACGAGAAAGTAAGGATAATTTTTGAATGTTCTTCAATTAATATAACTATAAGTATTGGACACAAGGGAAAATTTGTAACAGAACATAATGTGTTTATCAAAAAGTGGAAAAACCGTCCTCTTATACTCTATTTTTCGAAATGTATTGAAGGACATTTCAAGAATGAGGAAAAAAAAAGGATATTAGAGACAAGGCATATTAGAAAATCTTTGTTCATCTTAGTAGATTGGAATAATCTAGATTCATGGATGCCAAACAATTTCTGAGTTATTATGACTTTTTTGGTAATTTTCAAAATTTTTCTTAAGCGGAATTTGTAGTCATTTTTTACCTTGATCCTTGATTGGAGTCTTTCCCAAAGACAGGCTTGTCCTTTTGTGTTAAAATATAATTAATCCTTGTATAACTGTTTTTGGTATCTCCATCTCCTCCCATCTTGTTAAGAATAATCCATTAGGCAAGTCCGGCTTAATTCCTTTTCTTTCTTTTCTTTTTTTTTTACTACAAATTGAAAGCATAAAATTGCAGACATCAATCAAGAGTCCTCCAGCACAATCATCATCATTATTCCTTTAGTAGTTCAGTTGGTTGTCTTTGTCAGAAATAACCCGAAATGACGACGACGACGACCACGACGAAACAACAATTTCGACGCATCCTTCTTCTCATCAATTTATATGGATGTATGGGATGTACAGCACACTGCCCAATTTGTGAAGTCATGCGATTTATAATTGGCGTTCCATTTGAAATTGCGTGCCCATTTGACTGCTGTGTCAGTTTAAACCAACATTCGTTCATATATTATACATAATATGTATGTATGTATGTATGTTGGCATATACAATACATAAATGTATTTATTGGAGGACGAAGAGAATTCCTGATGGAATCATCTAGATAAAGTTTGCATGCACCAGGCAATTGATTGCATCATAGTTGCGTCCTAATAAAACGCTGATGATGGTGGTATGGTACTTGTGCGGTGCGTACATGTTTGTGGTTGCGGTTCTAGTAGTGGTGCTTTCTCTAAAGTCTGTCTCTTCCAGTCAACCAACATTCGGAAAAAACAGGTTCCTGTTCCTACAACTACGAGTATACATAGAGCCATTCCTGGCTGCTGCCTCTGCGTTAGCGCTTTTTACTGATGATGATGATCAAGACGATGATGGACACTCTCGTTTACATCGTTAATCTCGCGTGCATGCTTAACTGCCATCCTGTCTTCTCGAGCGCTCCTCCTATGGTAATCGACTGTCCATCAATGCAGGAGCATACAGACGAAAAGCTATGTCGAGATGGATGTAGATAGATGGATGGGATAGGTTGGGAATCAACGAGAGGAGTTTCGGTTCTGCATGAAGTTTGTGTGCTGTTTTGGCATTTTAGAGCTGTGATGGAGTGAAAATTTATTCATTCATCTTTTAGCATATTTATTCATCCGTCCATTTGGGTCTGTCTGTCTGTCTATCCATTCGTCCATCCGTCCGAACGTCAATCCGTCAGTCACTTAGTTAGTTAAAGTTATGTGTGTCGATTTATTTGCAGTTTGGTGTTGTGTGTATTTTTTTGTTTGTTGATTTGTTTGTTTGACTCAGCTTGGTCAGGCCTGACCAAGTCAGTCGCCTGTCTGTTATTTTGCAATTGATTTGGCATCACCTGTCACAAGTGTTTACATTAGACTTGCCAGTTAATGGTGGTAAATTGACGATTTTCTTCTCGTTAAATTAGGTTGGTTGGTTAATTTGGACATTTGAGACGTTCACCTCAGCGCACACTTTAGGCTTTGAAAAAGAAATTCAAAACTTTGTTTGACTAGACTCGTCTTTAAAAATTAACACGATACCAGTTTATAGACGAAACTTATTACAACATCTTCTTAGTAACTGGATAAATGACACGACGGACAAACAACGTAGCAATAATGTCTCCATCTAAAATTTTACAAATCCAATAAGAATACCTCGGATTAACCTTTCGAACTGTTCATACAAAGACACAACTAATCAAAACTGTAAGGCTTCAATTACACGGACTCTGTGACGTCAAAATCTGTCCCAAGGGTGTCAGGTCGGGTAATCGTCAACGAAAAATGCCGTCAACGCGTTGACGAGTACATTGGACAAACATTTTTGAGTCAACGTGTTGACCATTTTTTGTGACCGTGTAAAGTCCCAGTCAATGCTATTAAGGCACGTTGATGCATTTTTGTGGCTGCCGGTCATCGCAATGACTGTGTCCTAATATTGACATGTTAGATTTTCATACCGAGTCAATGTGTTATTGAAAATAAGTTGCCAGTTAATTTTCTATAAATTAATTAATAAACAATACAATATT
The DNA here is from genome assembly GCA_905146935.1 of Scaeva pyrastri. NCBI lineage: Eukaryota > Metazoa > Arthropoda > Insecta > Diptera > Syrphidae > Scaeva > Scaeva pyrastri. The sequence continues at coordinate 41,663,134 of LR989927.1, read as the reverse complement.
TTATTATAGATTTAAAATCTGTTGACATCTGAAATAGTTAACAAAAAATTATTTTGCTTTGAATCACGTTTTATGAAAATTTATAACAAATTTGTGATAAATATACATACTAATTATTTAGTTTCCGATATTAAAATCAATTAAAACTGTTCAAAATATAATATTTCATTTATTTTATTCTCACACAAAAGAAATATAAAGCACAACAGACGAAACGAAAACCAATCATTAATGATGACAGATGATTTTGACACTTTTCACAATAAATTCTGTTCTACCTAAAAAGTAAGTGCAGAAAATCTTGTTTTAAATTGTTCCAAACTGTTCTGGACTACCTCAATGAACAGCAAACTAGAACAGTTTGGAACAGCAAAAATCTTATTGAACGGCAAAAAGCTGTTCTAAACAGTTCCAAACGGATCAGCTTCATTGGACAGACTTTGAGTTAAGTTTTATTTATTTTTGTCTATCCTTTGTAAGCTTAAGCTAACCTTGGTAACTGGCCCGGACAAAAAAGAAGAACCGAAAAAGAAAAAACAAACAGGAACAGGAACAGAAGAATTAAGTATCATTGTGCTCGACGAACTGATGAGCAATCCGCCGGCCGTAACCCAACTCATTCTTGTAAAGCCAAATATTGAGACACCAGATATGTAGGTACATATATACTTTCAATATTATCTCTTTTCATTAACCAAAGGACCACCTTCAAAGAAAATCCATGAAAGTTATACCAAGTGTTTTTGTTTTATTTTCCCTTCTAAATGGAACATTTTAAAACCTTGAATTGATCTAACAAACAATAATAAATTTATATTGATTTAAGTTCTAAAATTAAACTCAAAACACGTTCAGAAACATTTTAAATAAGAGAACACTAATTCGGCATTTTTGATGTTTCGTAATCAAATCACATTTTTCTTATTTAAAGGACGAGACTTTTGCTTATGCAAATGTAAATAAATCAGTCATTTATTACCGCCGCGTCGCCACGCATCAGAAACGTTTGAGTTCGGGCACATTCAAGGTAATAAATTGTATGACTATGAATGTATGTACGTACATAGTTCCTATTTAAACATACCTAAAGGTCCTTAGCGATTGTATAATCCTGAAAACGAATAAGGATAATAAAATCATCAACTAAGAAATTACAATAGAAACGTGATGTGAATTTTATCACAGTAGGATCTCGCTTAGTCGGAACTATTGAGCAGATCGACCAGACAATCCTTACCTGGATTGTTTAAAAGATAGTCATCAAAAAGTCTGTCGGCCTGGTGATATTTTAACATATCCAAATCGTAACACTCGTATTCAAATTCCCAGCATCGACAATTTTGACCTGAACTTAAGCCAGATTAACTCGACTTAGGATTAGTGAGATCCTACTGTGTGCACGAACCTACACCTACACTAAAAAAGAGAAGCCGATAGGAGTCGACTTTGAGGCGGCAACCATTGTTTGGCGGCTTTATTTGAACTCATTATATAGACATGCCATCATTAGACATTTAGAGCATAGTTAAGAGTTTTGTTTCACAATTTTATTTGCACCTTTCAAAGCAATAAACATTAAAATATCCTAACGATCATCTCTTATCTCTTTGTTTTGGGTAATATAACCTTGAACTAACAATAAAATTTGAGAAAAATTATACGACAGGATAAAAACATACTCCTACACATATCTGGAGCTGACATAAAAACACTTTGCCAAGTTAATAAATCTTCAAATTGCTTTTTCTTTCTGTGTTGCTGCCGCTGCCGCTGCCGCCACCGGCAATAAACATAAAGAATATCCTAATTTGTTTACGAAAAAGTTATGTCATTCATTATCCTTGTTCGCGGCGAATAACAGATATGGTATACTTTTTCTCGCACACGCTACCCTCCTATCTACCGACACCGACACCGACTTGAATACATAAATTCAAATCCACGTATGTTTGCTGGCTGTGCTTGATGCTGGTGGTGGTAAAATGCAATAAACTATCGCCGACAAAGACAAATGCAATTTATTACACCAAATAAAAGCAGAGCGCAAGATGAAACAACCAAAGGACAACCGACAAGATCCCGTTCGAGATGCGGCAAGAATAAATCGCTCTTAGATACCATTACATCCCGATGGAGCCAGTGCTGGAGAAGGGAGTGCTGGTGTTCTGGTATCCTCTCTGAATTCATGGTATCCGCCAATCCCCATTTCGAGAGCAAAATACTACAGTCATCATTTTGTGTGAGTGCCAGACCAGGATCAAGGAGCAAACTCTCAAGAAGGATGAACAAGAGGCGACCATCAAGACGACGACGACGACGACCATAGAGAAAGGGGGAATGAAAAAAAGATAAATTGGGTAATTGTGAACCTCATGCCGTTTAAATGGTGTTGTATTATGATCCCCAGCAGGACGAATCTTTCTCCTAGTAGTTAGGTATATATGTATGTATGTATGTACATTGTACATATGTGAGTAAACGTAGTAATATACTATCCCCAACTGCTCGTCTCGCCCCTCTAGAGTCTAGAACCACCCAAACCTCCCACCGACCTGCTCAACCCTTAGTTAAGCATGAATGTGAACGCGAGAGAAATTTATTGGACATTTTAAGTTGGAATAAATGGTGGTTGGTCGTCGCTTGTCTCCCGCATGGAAAGCACTCTGTGTGTATGCATGTTTGTATCCTGGATGGTTCATAAATTGTTCGTTTCTGGTAACAACAGCGAAAAAATAGAAAAAAAGAAGAAACCAGAACACCAACAAGGACGATGAGGGAATGAAATATATTGCATAAATAAATTCATATCCTTGCAGACAGTTGTTGTTTCAGTTACTTTTCATTTGATCCTAAATTGTATATTATTTTGGTTCTTTTTTATATTTTTAGATTTTCAATACATATGTATGTACATATGTATGTACGTACATTAGATGAGAAGCTACTCGAGTTCATCTTAGAAGATTTTCGAGTTTTAAGGATAAAGACATGATTGTAGGTACATACCTAGTCTCTGATATTTAAAAAGCCACTTTAAATCTGTGGATTTTTAAGTTTTCTACCTAAATAAATACATATGTAGGTGGATGAGAAAAATATACATAGTATGCATGTAAAGAAAAACTTACCATTGCGAAGCAAATTGTTAAAATACCACTTGGTGGATTCAAATTTCATCTCAAATATCACTTTTCACTGAATTTACAATTAAAAACACACATTTTTAAAATTCAAAAGAAAAAACACACTTTTTTCTATAAAAAAGAAATTAATTTCACTCTTACATTTTTCGACAGCCTGCTTGAGATAGTATGAAAACTAAATTAATATTCCCCCCATCCAAGATTCAATGGTTACAAAACAACCCAACAGGTCACGTTACGTTTTACGTAGACATTTGATTTTGGATCGCCCGCGCAAAGATACTTCTGGGTTTACACACTGCAGTCATATGATTTTTCGATTTCTTTTCAAATCAAATGTTTAACAAAAACAAATAGAGACTACAATTTTAAAGTTTTTAATCATTTGGCTTTGAATTATAAAGTTGATTGCATGTTTCTTCCAAAAATACAAAAATCTGTGGCAGTGCATATTTGGAGGTAAAAACTGTAACTTTATAGTTTGTTTTCTATTTCAGTTTAACCATAATGACACACTAAGGAACAACAGGTTAATATCCGTTTTGGTATCACATTCAAACTGCGTTTTCTTTGACAAAACAAAAGTCAAATTGATATTTGACGTTTGAGCTATTTGATATCTTTTCATTCTATACCTCATTTCTCATTAGGATTTAAAATAGACATCATATATCAGAGTCAATTTATAACCGATCTAGACAAAAACTATCTATGTTGGAATTGGAATTTTTATAAGCCCAAATAAACCAACTGTTTGTGAACAAAGAGTTGACGCAAAAATATTTCATTCGCTTCGATGTTAACCAAACTGAATACTAATAGATGTTCCCAAAATTAATTTAAACCAACGCAAGACAGTACATAAATAACCTGTTAAAATATACATATTTTTGTTAGCTCATACCTCGGCCTATACCAAGACAATCAGATTTATCGCCAATCAATTTTAAGTTTCTTTTCTTTCTCACGCCGAATAATTACAGGCCCATCAAGTCCAATTGAAATACGATTCAGATATATATACATACCTACTCAATTATATACCGATTTAAAGCTGTTCCCATCTTAATTTAACACAAATTTTGCTATTCAATTCATGATCCCTAAAACCAGACATTCGTAGTCATGCACCTTTGTGTCTATTAAAGTCACATATCGTGGTGTCGTCGGCGAAACATGAAAAGTAGTCTCGCTATTGTCAAAGATACAATCATGCATTCACTCAACCATTCACAACACATCAATTCCTGAAATTGACAAATTGACTGCATTTGGGTGGGTGTGAATAGTGAAGGTGTTAATAAAACAAAAAAATCCATTAAATCCTTCAGGATCCTAAAGAGAACGAAGTAAAATAAAATATAAACAACAAAAAGAACGCGTTCGACAGAAGTTAAACCGTCTTCGTCGTCATCATCATCATCGTCGTCGTCATCAGCAGCCATTTTTGTCTGCCTCAGCGATTTCTTCCACTTTGGCTTTGTGTCATTTTGAGCTACTGTACGTGCATCGCACCCATCATCGGGTCGCCGTGAAAAAAAAAGTTATTAAAGGTACCTTTATCATTTCACCGACTTTTAACACCGACGAACATTGACGGCGACGAAGACTTAAGACGACCGACAACCAATGACGACGATGTAGACATATTCAAGTGGTATTCTGTCTGTCCGTCTGTTAATGTCTTCCTAATCAAATTAGAACCCAAACGCAAAATTAAAAAAAATAAATAAAAAACTGACAAAATGCTTCGAAGAAAAAGTGTAGATGTGAAATAATGAAAAAGATCAAACGTTGCGCCATTGATTTTAGGTGTCTGCTTTACTACACATTCTGACATCTTTAAGTGGAAATGACGTCCCATTACGGCCTCTTGGTCAACGGCGGGAACGGCAGCGGGGCAGGTCCAAATTGACAAGTAGAAACAGGGCCGCACTAAGTAACAAATTCACTCTGGGGATAGAACGTTTATTTTCGTGATTTTATAGAATTTGGCGCAGAATAATTGTGGGTTGAAGGACTCAAACGTCATATTTACTGTGATTCTTCAGTAAATTGTACATTAGTTTATTCTGAAGTTTTGGAGTTTAAGACAATAAAACTTTATCATTAGTCTCATCTTAAGGAGTTGAAGGATAACTTTTCAAATCGCTCTTGCAAGAAACTAGTGTGTCAAAGATGTCAATCAATAAAGTCCTCTTGGTTTCATATTTTTACAAAGATTTTTACGATTCCAATACAAACAAACGTCAAAACTAATTTAGGTTTAATCATTATTATGTACGTCAACTTTTAAGAACACTTGGACATATTATTCAAATTGGGCCTCCTGAAATTGAGGTATTACGCTTGTTTTTGCTTCCTAATACAGCCGTGAATGTAAACGAATTGCTGTTGTTGTTGAGACGTCATTTATATCTGCGGAACCTCCCGCAGCCGGCTGGCGGCAATGTCATTTCCATATTATTATGTTTGGCCGTTAAATGCGTTTCGTTTCACATTTCAAATTAGAGGTCTTCAGAGTTTAGTTTTTTTTTCCTCTTTCTTGTTCATCTCTGTTGTCTGCTTGCTCTGCCACCTCCTTATACTGTCTCTTATGCGCAGGTTACTTTGCAGGGAACTGTCATTACATTTATGCACTTTGGCAGGTCGTTCATTAAAAAACTCAACGGCCCGGTGATGTTGGAAACTGAACAAAAAAATGTATATGCCAGAAAGCAAACATCCCATTTGAATCCGCGTTGAAAGGATCCGTGTATCATCTTCCTCGCTTGGTTTCGTGGAACAAAACAGAGAAATAAAAAGGAGAGACAAAAAACAACAACAAAGTTCTCAAGTGCATGGCATAAAGGACCTAACCAAACCGACATACAGGACCCGAAGCTGAACCCAATCCGACAACAAGTTGAGATGGGAACAAGGGCAACACGGCCGAAACGACTGTGTAATCAAACCATTTGCCACTTTGGCATTTAATATCCACCGTGACAGCTGTTGGACAGGTTAAATGGGCGGCTCTCTATCCTGCGCGCTGATGGGTTCTACTTTTGTGTAGGTACATTTTTTGTTTTTGTTCGAGTTGAGAATCAAAAGCTGAAAACAACCTGGCAAGGAGAGGAATTCTCGAGGACTCTCAGCCAAGATTCCCTGCATGTTATTTAAGTTCCCGAAGAATATGTTTTCATTTCTTTTTTTTATGTTATTAACATTTTAATTTAAGAGACTCTCGACATGAAGTACGGCAAACAGTCAGTGTGTGTGTTTGGTTTCAGATAAGACGTGTGATGGCTTAATTCAAGGTGAGCCGAGAGGGCGTTACATGATTGTAAGAACTCGAGGAAAACATACTCGAGTGCTTCTTTAGATCTTTTGTGTTAAGAATGTTGTTTTCTGAACTGATATGTTGCGCAGGGCTACCTGCAGGTAAGCACGTACGTTTTTTTATACATGCATAGGTATATTCGCACATGAAACCTTGAGGACATAATTTACAGGCCCTGAAGGGCATTAATGTCAAATTATAATTTTTTTGTTTTGTTATGTTATGAGGTCCAAATTTGGTAAATTTTGAATTTATAGCTAGAATTTGTATATGTATTTGTGTTTATGGCAAAAGAACTTTGATTGTCTAGTAAAATCTCCACAACAAACAGCTAAATGTTTTTTTTAAAATACTCAAGACTCTCAAGCAATTAGCTCTCTGATCGCCAAATTGAATGACATTCAAATTCTACAGCTACTGTCAAAAATTAAAATCTTTATTTGACAACTCACAATTAAGTTCTATTTAATGGCTTTTATGATTTTAATTTGATTGATAAATGAATCAATGCTCTTTTAACCAATAAACTACATCACCACTTCTCAAATGTAAGCAAATTAAAAATTCCTCAAATTTAAATGCAACGAACTAGCAATTTCTCTTAAATTTCCGACTGCTGCACTGAAAATAATCAAAAACAATTTATTAAGACTTTTCATTTTAGATAGATGAATGAACGGCCGACCGCAGAGGCAAAGTCAACTGACAGCCACCGCTCCGGGGGTTGGGTTTATAGGGGCTACACAATGGTTTTGACTTCTAGCTGGGCATGACGTTGGTGATGCTATGGCATCCTGTTCCGCAGACAAGTGCCAGATGAAAAGAGGGTGAAATTTATGAGTCTGAGTTTCAGTTTTTGAATGCTCTGCTGTCTGCTCTAGCGGTGTAATAATTTCACTTCTATCCTTCATAAAATATAATTTACGACCCCAAAGCGCTGACGGACACAGTCCAGCTAGCTAACTTTGTATTACAAATTTCTTTATTAAAAAAAAAAAAAAATATGTACGGGAAGATAAACGAGCCAGAAATGTTGTTTGATGACGTGGAAAATTTAACTTTCCCTCTTGATTTGACTTTCGTCGAGTGTTATGTTACCAATACCTACCCAACCCATCCGTGTGCTTAGAAAGTCAAGGGGAGTGTTTCTTTTTGGTAAATCTGGAATTCGATAAATTACCCTACCTTAAATATCAACCATATTCCCCGTTGACGGTGTAAATGGGTCAGCACAGCAGGACACATTATTATAAAGACAGGATGTGAAATTTATGTTTATTTCCAGATGAGGATAAAAAAATAAAGTAAAATATTTCCCGCGTCATTTTTATGGTCATAAAAAAATACATTTATAACATAAAAAAATATGAATATAAAAGGAGAAGATGTAAAGTCATCGTAATTTTCAATTTCCACGCCGCGTAATAAATTTTCGCCGCCACCAACCGTCGCCGTAGTTGCCAGTTGCCAGTAGTTGCCATTGCGCTCGTAGTATTCCGGGACTCTCTACCAAGGGAGAGATTACGTAGGTAAATAAAAAACAAAAAGAATGAAATTGGTAAATTTATTAGCAATGGTAATAATAAGGATAATAACAGTGACCGAACGACAGCAGAGCAGGAGCAGGAGCAAGAGAAGGCAACAGGATTTGAATTATGGTATGCATTTATTTTCATCGTCCTTAACAAATTGTATAATCCTCTCTCTCTCGACGAACGAGCCATCAACCAATGATAAATTTGCTTCTCAGCAGGACGAATAATGCCGATGTCGAGGAATCGTCGTCTCCGTTCCGTCGTGTTGCTATAAAGAAACTTGAAATGGTTTAATATTATTTATGGCATTTGTCATTCTGCCTGCTTTGAATTGTTGTAGCTAATGGGGGAAGTGGCGTGCAACAGTTAATTATCATTGTTGGACTAAGGGATATAGGATAAAGAAGAAGGGAGAGGAGAAAAATGTGTGTGACGTTTTTTTTTTGTTAAATTGACTTAGCTTGATGGAATGGTTTTTAACAATTGAAATTGAGTAAACAATAAATTCTAGGACGTTGCTCTAGACATGGCAATTTTAAACAGTTTAAATAGCTTATCGAGTGAAATTAGGGGTGTTTATTGTACGTCAAAGTCATTCCTGTCAATTAATGTTGCACATAGGACACAGAATTGCTCCAACTGAAGCAAGGCCATGTAGTCCTTATGAACAGTGTCTGTTTTCAAGCCATATACACTATACATTGACGTTAGCTATGTAAAAGCCTCTTTACACGATAACAGAAGTCATATGACCTGACATTTTATTTTCTGTATGATTTATCAAATGAGCTGTCATTTCAAGTCAAGTCAAAGCGTTTTGATTTAGCTAAGCTTTACACGGATATGACTTATTCTATTTTCACGGTACCAAATAATAACAATCGTTATTACCTAATAGAGAACAATAAGAAAGCAATGGCATTAGTTTTATTAAAAAATGGTAACTATTGCTTAAAAAAAAAGTTTTTAAAAGAGAAGAGCTTTATGGATCAGAAATTGGCTCTTAAAAGGATGTTCTGGGTGTGATCACGCAGAGCTCCTCATCAGAGAACTGCAGTTCGAGGACATCGATTCTTTCCAGAACTAAACAAGAATGACCAAGGGCACATTGATTGCATAATATAACATAAAAAGACTCCAATGTTTCCCACTCAAACAACAAATCTCATATGACTTCTAAAATGGAATTAGCTGGTCTTATGTCAAAAAAGTCAAATGCTTTTTCGTTTAAGATGACATTTGAGTTTAATGAGTGCGTTCAAATTCAAACGGTTTGAGAAGTTTTTTTTTGACATTGCATATGCTAAAGCATATGCTTTTTAATATCTTTAATAGCTTTATGAGACTTGAGCAACTAATTTGGGAGTCCAAATACTTTGAATTGAATTTGAATTTTACAATTGGTGGATTGTATTATTATACACGTTTAGTGGCTTGTATTAACGTGAATTGGATTACATATCCTGGTTGCAAGAGGAGATCGAGGAATCGAGTTGAATCGAAGCCAAAAACTCGATTAGTCGCTTGCACGATTCAGGTGTCTAGTGGTATGGGATCAGATCCAAGTATACACGGCGCTAAATCCTGATTTGATAAGATAACCCGTTTAAATGAAGAATCGTGTGGATTGGGTTGTATAAAAGTGAATCGTATTGAACTTACATTGATTACCTAGATTAATTTCTATTGAATAGAATTGCAGTGGATTGAATTAGATTCATATACACGAAGAAATAAGAACTTTAAGGAATTTTCACATGTTTCTCATTTCATGTTTACATCTGTCATAAATATGACAGTTTACGATTGACTAGCTTTGTAGTGCATTTGGATTCTATAGTATAGTTGAATTTCGACTAAGTAGTGACTTCATTAGTGAATGCGCCCATTTGGAGGTTAGTAGCGCACGAACAATGCATTTGTAGTAGTGTGGATGATTTGTGGAACGTGAATAGTGTTTGACAGTTCGTAGATTTGGTCATATTTTATTATTTTAATTCGGGGCGACCAATTTATTCTCTAAAATTTCACTCATTTCAGCAATTAAAAAACCCAAATTTTAATATGTACATATACATTCAATTAAATTAGATTTTTACCCTTTTGTAAAGTTTTTGTGAAGAGTTTAAGCTTATAGGTGTGTGTTTTAAATCCCATTTGTTTTTTTATTTGATGGTCGTTGGCCGCTCTCATATACATAAATATGTAGTCCTTTATAGTGTTCATGGAGAAAGGAATTGACAAATCCCCAAGAGTTATTTTTAGCTCATAAAAGAAGTTCTACTTGATTTGTGCATATAGTTTTAGATAAAATGTTATTAATTGATGAATCTAGATGCATGCGATACTTCCAACAACAAAAGTGCAGAACTGGGAAAAAATTCGTAATAGCTGATTAAGCATTCGAATGTTGATCCGCTCTATTTCTTCAATTTTATCTTAAACAGAAGAGCTGTTGCGCCACCAAAAACGTATTTATTTATCATAGAACGTGTTAAACCAGCGGAAAAGCTCCTCATAAAAAACGAACAAGATCCGACCCATTTCAAAAAGGCTTAAAACATTAACTACGCAGTTATAATTTGTATATTTATATATTCAACTGAACATTGTGTTCTTTAAGATCATGCAAACATAAATCAAAGCTAAATTGACCATGAAATTAATTTCCACCATCAAAGGAAACTAATTTTGTTCGACAGCCTGACTCGTCATTGGTCGTTCCTTTCGTTTCTCGACGGAATACTTCTATCTAATTGTATTAACCAAAAGCAGGCTGACACATAAAATATGTTCCGTTTGTTGTTGTTGTTCTTGGATTCCTTCCTTGTTGTTTCTTCATGACCGAACATAAAAACCTTGTACTCATAGTCTTTGTAATTTTCTTGGTTCCTCATTTCCTTCCCCTCAAAATAAATAAAACACACACATATAATATGAATAAGAAAAATCCAAAAAAAGAAAAATGGACCTAATGTGCCCCCTTAATATGTGTTTATGGGTTCGTTATGACAGCAAAATTAGCTACGCTCACATCTGCACATAGATAAATTATCCAGAAACCCATCCCGAAAAAAAAAAATAAAAACAACAAGCATACATACATATACGCAGAGCAGACAGCAGAGCGAGAGCAAAGCAAGACCCGAGTGCGAGTTCCAGGTCCAGGCCCAGGCACAGGCCTTGTCGTGTAGAGTCGAGTGTGTGGAATCTAAACGGAGTGAAGAAAAATTATAGATATTATATCTTATTTTTATAGCCTCACCGCCTCGATATGATTTTCCACCGTTTTATGAGAAGTCATAACTTTTTCTCTGGCATGAAATAGCTTATCCAAAGCGAGGGGAAGCGACAAGCTAGCGAGAGTGCAGGCAACACAAAACAAAAGCGGCAACGGCAGCGGCAAGATGTTAGCTTCATACAAGCAAGCTGTAGAAAAATAATTTAGATATATTACCCCCCATTCATATACATACATACACAGAACAGACCTTCATACAGAGCAGGACTTGGAACTCGCTGTTGCTAGAGTGCCTCTAGATAATTCCAATTTCGGATTCGTGTTTTGTGATTTATAGGATTAGAAGATAGGCGATGAGGTATGTACGTATTATTTTTTTGTTTTTGTGAAAATCCCCAACTTTGATATGAAAATCAATCAAAGTTGCATGAATTAATGTTGATGCTGAAAACTCAAGGTGGACAGGTGATTCCATTTTTCTTTTTGATTTATAGCGACAGAGAATGGAAAATGCGAGTTGTTGAGCTTGAGATTATATAGGATGCTACATTTAAATTCAGTACAAAGCCTAACAAAGTACATATAGCACCCAGCGAAGGAATTCAATGGAATTCATGGGAATCGTAAATGTTCACAAGTTTACCTTCCACACATAGGTATATAGATATTTTCTCGGAATGAAAAAATGAATTTGATTCGTTTTTTGAAACTTTGAACCGAATTTCTAGAAATTTATGACCAGCTTTATAAATTGAAAACATTGCATTTTTAGATTGTGGAATGACGATCTTCAATCTTTATGCTGGGATTAAGCTGAAGATGCCAATAAATGTGAAAGCTTGACATTGAATTTAAGTGTCGTATTCGATTTTTATGTACATATCCATACTTATGTATTAATATTTTAATTACATATAACTGTATATTAGTTACAGACAAATTCACCCATCATTAGTATTATTTTATTTATTTTTGTATTTCTTTAGTTTTAAGTTTATTTTGCAATAGTATACATAGTTATATTGAGTAGACCATTAACTTATTTTCCTATCATTCTTTTTAAAATAATTAAATACAAACTGTTCATTATTATTATTCCAAATATAACAAACACTAATTTAACAACATTGTTTGCCAATTCCTAGTCGGCAAAATTCTAGTTATAATTGTCTGAATTTGTAGATAATTACATTTTTAACTGAAAAAAATAATGTAATTACTTGCTTAAGTACATACATAACATATTTGCTGTTTAAATTTGTATCTCTCTCTCGAAATAAGAATTCGAAACTTAGAACCCAAACTTCATGAATTTGATATTTTTTGGATTTAAAACACCGAGATTCAGGTTTAAAAAGCTAATTGAGCTACTATCGAACTCCCATAGATTATATGCAAAATTGTATGAGTTGAAAGATATTTCTAAAATTTGATGCGTTTAAATCTCAATCTACATATGTATGTATGTTTTATTTTTATAGCACAAAAGAAGACGATAATCTGTCTTGAATTCTTTTAGAAGATTATTAATTTGTGATAAATTTGTACGAGTTTAACAATTTTCTAATAAACACAATCAACAATAAAAAAGAAATCCTGTCATAATTCTCATCATAAAGAAAAAAAAAAAGAAGCAAGATGGGTACCTACCTACAAAGACTTTATGGCTGTGTCATAAAAATCATATTTCACATCCAGCCAAAAGAATAATATACTACCTTACTATTTTTTTGTTTCATTGTTTTGTTATTTATGATGCGTGCTCAAATTTCGTCCTTAAAATTCCATATACCTAATCTACCTCGTATACGAATAAAATGCCAGGAACAAAACATACCATAATGGCTGACAATATCTTTATTAATGACTGTCAACTGTTCGGCAAGATAACATCTTTCCTCTCAACAGAATTTCATAAAAATAATAATAAAAAAACAACAAACACATAAATATCTCCCAAGGACATTAAGCATCATCCAGTAATATAAACCATACTCATATATAGAACGATACAAACCATCAGAGAGACACACGCATCTTGTGTTCCAGAAGATTCAGCCTCAACATCCTGAATCTGGAAAACACACAATAGAAAAACGCGTCACGTTTCATCCGAAAACATCTTTTGTTGCTCCTTCGTCTTGTTCTTTGCTGCTGCTGTAGCTATTTACCTTTCTTTCATGTTCCATTGTTTGGAGTTATTGTTAGTTTTGCCAGGAGATTTATGGATGCAGTTGCAAAAAAAAAAAAAGAAAGATTTCTTAACCACCCAACGGCGTTATTGGGATCATCTTTTAACAACATCGAACAATTTTGCTTTCCCGCAAGGACAATAAAATTAGTTGAATGGGCGAGGATAATTGTTTTGTATCTCACGGTAAATGCGTGTGGGTCTGTAAGTCTTTATAGACATAGCACACACATTCGAAATGAATAACACGAAAAACCCAAAGTCCTTTCTGCGTGACGACTTTCTTTGAAAAGATAAAAATGAAATTAACTCCGAAGGGATAATAAAAACAAACCAGAGAAATGTTATGTTTTTTTCCTTTTTCAAGTGTCGAGTTGTCGACGTTTTATTGGACTTTTTTACTATCTACAGGAATAAAATAAAAATGCTCTTCCTTTCACTTAGCAGTCAACTCACATGTTATGTTTGTATTCGTTTGGATAATCGATAACAATTTAAAAGGAAGTTGGTTTATAGGAAACCTGAGGTTAAATCAGTTTTCTACCAAACTTGGGTGAGTTTAATTTTTTATATAAAAATGCAGGATTGAAATTTAGGTTAGCGTTGTCTTACATAAGTCGCCATATGTTGTCATAAACGAATCTCAAGTCATTCGAAATTTTTTGATATACTGAGTATACCCAATTTGAAATAGCCTGAATATGTTTTAAGAAGAGATGTTTTGAGATGACGATACAAAAGGTAAACTGGTATGTATTTTATGTTTATTAAAAATTAAAAACAAAAACAGAAAAGATAAGCTATTCTCATGTGTATATTTTGTTATTACATACATTATTCCTTTAGGAGTGCATACAAAAATGGACTTAAGAAATCAAAGAGGTAGGTCTGCTTTTCTTTTGGCAGATGATGTTCCCATTGTTGTATAAAATATTGAGTGTTAAAATAATTTACACTTAAAATATATTGACATTTCTCCAAAGCCATGGATTTGACGTTTGCAGACTTACAATTACAAGAGGGCTTAGCCCCATATTATTTTAACAACTTCCAAACATTTCTCTCCTATGAATCTTTCGGTACATAAACCTCACTCGGGTTTTATTTTTATATCATCATGTCAACAATTTTTTATGATGTACTTCTACAAATTCATAAACCCTGACTGATACTCTTAAACTTTATGGTTTAAAAATTCAAAAGAATTTAAACATTTTATTTTATATTCAAATAACTCATCTAACCACACAAGGAGGATAAAGTGTACTTAGTATATTATGGCCCTAAACATAATCCTATCCCTCAAATATATGTATAACTTATTTCAGGATAAGCTATGACGACGAGTTTATCTAACCTAAGTATACCTCATAGAACTTGCTGATTTTTGTTTTATAATGGATTATCTGGGAAATTATTTGCATCTTTGCGGTTTTAGGTGGGAGTTTCAAGAACACAAAGAAAACATAATTCATCATCTACGTACGAGTATGTACAAAAGGTTAATTTGCGGAAAAAAGATATGTAGGTAGGTAGGTATTTATGGGTTTATTTTGCTACCTTATGGTTTTATTTTGCTTTTGCACAAATTTAAACGGATTACAAAAGTTGTTAAGATTTATAATGTGTTCTTTTGCAAATGGAAAAACAAGTACAATGGCTTAAAATCCTAATGAGAGATTATTTGTCTTACAAAGGGAATAATATAGGTTTTCTTTTTTTGGGGGAATTTCAATTTTAATATCTACGAATGGTAAAACAACAAAAATTGTGGATTATCCAAAGACAATACGTTCAATTTCGTAAATCGATGTTTATTTAGACAAAGCCCTGGATGCTGGAAGAAAGGCTTGGAGAAAACAATTCTTTTTTCTCATGTCTAATGATGATTAGGATTTCAATTTTGCCTTTGTGATAAATTCCTATACTTTTTATGATAACCTCAAACTAGGATATTGGAGGATTAAGTGTTTTGAAAAAGGTTTATAAAAATAAGAAACAATTTAACCAAACAAAATAATAAAATCGGAATTTTAGAAATACATAATGTACATATTTCGAAAGTAAAAAAAGAATCTCCAGAATAAAAATGTTCTAATTTATAACAACATAATCGAAAAGAAATTGCATAAAATACACAACACTTAATATATTTTCCATTACACTGCCCATCCTTTCGGAAGTCTTTACCGATCTTAGTGTCAAAGAATCAAAAATCATCTGAAAATAGTTAACAGCTGAAAGTTACTCGATAGTTTTTTGGAATATATTTGTCTTTTCATAACAAACTATAACAATACACACAAGAAACAAACAGAGTTTAGCTACATATGTACGTTTTTTTTTAATAATTTGATTATAAACATAATTTAAAGAGTGATTGTGATAAAAAGCAGCATTTTTGAATTCTATGAATAAACCAAACATTTCACGAAAAGTCCACGATTTGAGTAAAGACTTCTACTTCTAAGGGAATTTTGAAACATGATGTATTGATTGACTCTTGGCCTCATTGAATAAGTCTGTGTATGGGTTAAACAATTCTTAAAACAATAAATTTGTTCCACAAGAAATTTTTTAATACATACATACATATTTATATAGTTTATTAGTTTTTTTGGTTGCTAGGTTAACTCTGAGACGTGACTCGATTATCTTGGACTTCGAAAGGGTATTAAAAAAGTTGGTTGTCCGCCTGAATTTGGTTATTTTGATAAAAAAAAGTCTACTACTCTAGCCAATGTATTTGTATTTATTACGTATAATCCTGTTTACAATATAAATATTAGCTTATACTAAAATAAATAACAATTTTATACAAAATTTCGATAGAGATAATGATACGTTTTATTAAACAAATTTACAATGTGGGGTGAAATTGATGTTCTAGAAAGAAGTTTACGTTTAATTTAAATATACAAAGATAACATGTTGAAGAACTATGTATATAAGAAACAATTTTAAGGAAAAGCAACATCCGATGCAAAAAAGTGATAGACAATAAGATAAAAATAAAACAACAATAAAAATGAATCAGACAATTTGCAGTTTAGCAAAGTTTCGATTACAAAAATTTTACATTAGAGGAGCTACGTTTAATACATTTTAAAAACATAGAGCTTTTTCTAATGCTTCGTATATTCTCGAGGAGTTTGTTGAACAACCTGTGAGATATGTACAATGGTGTACGAGTTTCTAAAAAGTGTAGTCCGAAAAGATAGAGTAGGAACAAGACGATAGTTACTTCTAAGGTTATGTGTAAGTCGCTTATAGGTCTTTGCATATATAAAAACCTGGATTAAAAAACATTATTAGTACTTTAAAGTAAAATAAGTGTTTTTTTTTTTTCAATTTGCACTAATTGAATCAGTAAAAATTCTATTAATCAAATTCATATAGAAAAGAATTTAAATTCAAACGATGATTTTCGTCTTGTTGTATCCAGATACTTTAGTTTAAGTTCAAATGCACGAGTTAATATTAAAAAAAAAATAATGTACAACTATTGTTTGTATCCATTGATTCAACAAGAAATTCCTTAGGTCAACGAAAACGTTCATTAAATCCCATAAAAGAAGTTTGATACCGACTGAACAGGCAGCTTTAATTTACATTTACATAAATATAAAAGTGAAACCAAAAGCACAATATCGTTGATACGAACCCACTACATTTGATTATATTTCTATATTTTGTTCGTTTCAAATGTCACATCAAACACAGACATAATCTCTAAGTTATCACTTTGTAAATTAGCATAAATAGCCACTTAACAATATTTCCCACTAGAGGGTGACAATACTAACTTCTAATTTGTTTTAAATCAAAATAAATCTTTAAGCTATAATACAAAATTAACATTATAACCTTAAATATACAATCTACTCGTATAATAAGTTTGAGGATTAATACAACAAAAAAAAAACACTAGTTTACGTTTTCTTTTACCTAACTAACTTAAAAAAAAAAAAAACAATAAATCTTCGTTTTTGTAAGATGTTTTATTGTTATTTATTTCCATCAAACTAAATGTTGTCTAAAAGAAAATCCGGTTAACCTAGAAAACAAAATGAAAATAATATAATTCTCTTGTATATTAAAATTAACATTATATACATAATTTAATAGATACCAAAATTATATTTATACCTAGTAGGTTTAATCAGCCAACCATGTTCCTCCATTCAAAACAAAAAATAACATTGAAGCCATAATAATCAACCACTACCGCCACAATTCTCTGGTTAATTTGCATTTTACCACAAAATCGATTTGCCTAGATGTAGATGTTCTTCCTCCCTCTACCCTTATATTTAAATGAACATACCAACGATTAAAAAACCAACAAAAAAGAAGAGAAAAAAAAAACATAAACACACTAATCGTTGTATCATCACCTGTGTTCGCCCACTTAATTTTAATTTCATTAAGTTAAAAAGCCATAGATACTCTCGATCTTGACAAACATAACATAACCAACAAGCACAGCCGTGGTGAATGTCGAATGACGGTGCGGTGCGGTGCGGTGTGTGCCGTGTGGTGGCGGTAGTGGCGGCAAACCTATACAATCGACCAAAAATTAACATCAAAAACCAATCAACAATTTCCAACAAAAATGCAAAAAAAAAAAATAAACGACCAAAGTGAAAAATGCCTCATTAATTCCTCGTTGCATTTCCCCGCGCACGCTCCTTGAGTTCCACATAATTAACAGAGTTCAATTTCAAATCAAATGTTTTTCTTCATCATAACTACTATATCTCGCTCGACCCCACACACAAATCCAAAGAACCACTAATTGTTGTGTGTACCAGACCCAACCCCCCAAAAATTCAAATACAGAAAAAACAAAAAACAATTCAAACAAACCACCAACACCACCTCATAAACAAATTAATTTAATTTTTTTTTCCTTACACAAAAATTTATTTTACAGCAAATTATCAGGTTAAAAATGAATACCTTTTAAACTTACCAACAAAAAATAAAATATTAAAATGAGAAATTTGTATCTATGAGATAGAATTGGCAACACTGCGCCGGTCCACTGTGATTGGTGATTAAATTGCGCCACTGGAGGGGATGATAATTCTCACCAAAGAGCCCACCTGATCACATTTCACCTTAAGAAAGAGAAGCATTCTCAATCCGGAGATTTTGATGAAATTCTCTAGAAATCCATGAAACACATCCTCGCCATATTACCCCCACTTCGGGCGCATGACACTTGATTGGATAAAAAGCCGCCATGTTGGAATTTTTCAGGTAATTGAATCTCTCTCTCTCGGTTTGTGGATGGGAAAGGGAATGGGAACAAAAAATATTCTCACTCATACTGTCATACACCATCATTTTGAAAGAGAGAAGTTTGGCTTATTTGTTGTTGTTTTGCTAGACTGGTCGGTCAGAGTTTCCCTCTTTTTATTTTTTCGTTTGGTATGGGTTCATTTTCATTCAGATTCAGATACTCAGTTTGGTTTTCAGAGATACTTAGTGCTCAGATACTTTTCAGACGAGCTAAGGACTAGTTGAGGTTGATATTCGGGATTCAGTTCGAGTTCGACTTCCCTTGCGTTAAGACTTGTTTTTCGGAAGACCAAATACGTCCATTGGAAACCGTGTCAAATCTTGAATACCTATACAAAAAAAAAAGATACTTCCCTTAAAAAAAAAATAATAAAGATACAAAAATAAATTGCCGGTTCGGTAAAAAAATAAAAAAACTCAAACCAAGTGATTTTGTGCACAAAAAAAACTAGTGAATACCAACACTGTGAGAAAAAATCTTAGAAAAAAACTTTGTGATTTGTGGAAAAAGAGGATAACCAATTAATCACCCCAATTTCCCTGTGGATTATTTTTTATTCAACATAATCAAAACCCAACGGATTATCATCTCACAAAAAATCTTCATTTTGTCTGAAATTACTTTCTAAACAACAAAAATTAAACATGGTTGTATTAGAAGGTGGCGGTGGTGTTGTTACCATCGGCAACAATCAATATCTTCAACCGGATTACCTATCACCATTACCAAATACGGTTAGTTTCAAGATAAAAATTATTCAAAAAAAAAAAGATACTTTAAGAGTACCTACTTGAGATAAAAATGTTGTTGGATTTTGTTAATTTTTGACTAAGCTGCCTAATTTATTCAAAAAGATGTTTTTGAAGATAAAAATACAAGTGCAAAAATAGTGGGATACATCGATAGATTCGTTTTCTTTATCTTGGAAGTTGTTAACGTTTTTGTACCACTTTTTGAGTAGATTTGAAGATATCTTTGAAAAAAGCTTATCATAGGATTTGTGAAACACTTTATCTCAATCTCAATTTGAATCTTAATTGAAGTTCTAGTTTTCCTAGGTCATAGAAAAAATTCAAAATTTGTAAACAAAACAATTGAAAATGTTGATATTTCGTAATCAGATAATAATTACTGATTAAATACCTTAAGGGAACTACAAGAGTGTTAATGCAGTTGCATTATTTTCGAAATTTAAATGTTTTTTTTTTTTAATGAAAAGTAATGGAAAAATGAGTCTAGAAATATAAAATCCACCACTGGTTATATTTAATTATTTAAACAATTGAAATGACGAAAAAACTAAATTTAATCGTTTTCAAAAAAAAATACAGTAAAATTTAATTTAGATCTTTTAAAATTATAAAACTCTGTTTTAAACAGTAGAAAGTGAAAGTTAGTGAAGAGGTAAAGTAATTTTTTGTTTAATACTCAGGTTGTTCAGGATTATGGTAAATTTAGTAACATAAGTGTTTATGAGATCCTAACATTGAGGTCTTGTGAAGAAGGTATTTGAAGTACAAAAGATTTATCAGAATTCTTTTGTTTCTTATTTTTTTATTTCTGAAAAAATCTGATATCTTCCGACGGCGACACTTTTACTGATGAATTGCCGTCGGTAGTTGTCAAATGAGAAGTCTGTTCCCTCTTCTACAAATTTTACAATTTTGTTTTTAATTTTAGTTAAAGAATGTTAATTGATCAAACTTCTGTCAATGAGATGACTTAATAATAATTTGCTCTGAGCTCAAATATGTATGTAGGTTTTTAGCATATAAAAAAAAATAGACAGGTTTGTCAGCAAGTGGTTTTTAAGTCTAAAATATATGTACATTTTCATATATATTTTCTATATAGTATTTAAAAGGCAGTTAAAGATAGTTGAAGTCCGGTTAAGTTTATAATTCATGTTCAAACTGCATTTGATTGAGGTTTTTTTTTTAGTTTAGAAATAGAAAACATATTTATCATAAAACTATAAGAAACATTTTTATTAAATTCTCTATTCTTTGATTTCTAGATGGATTCAAAGAAATCGCCGCTAGCGCTTTTGGCTCAGACATGCAGTCAAATCGGTGCCGATTCAAATGCCGTCAAACCAATTTTGGGCATGGATAAGAAAAAGAACGGTAATGGCAGTCATAATGATTCATCATCTTCTTCGTCGTCTTCATCTTCATCATCTTCAACAACATCGAAATCACCATCACAAGTGAAGACACCTAAATCAAGTACACCTCAAGCCGCTTCGAATGAGATAAAATTGGCTTTTAAGCCATATGAAGCGAATGTACTTAACCATCAACATATGACAATAAAATCTGAGGATCATTCACAGCAGCAGCAGCAGCAGCAACAGCACCAGCAACAAATGCAACATCACCAACAACAACAACTACAACAACAACAACAGCAACAACGTCCAAGTTCAAAGAGCTCAAGTTCAAGTGACTGTGGTGCTGGAGCTGGAGGTGGAGGTGGTCGAGTTCCATCGCGCAATAAGTCCAATTGCAGTCCCGAAATCAGTGTGACAAGGACCTCTGAGGAACACCACATGAACGGAAAATCAACACCGAATGGTGATAATCGCAAGACTGTTTCTCCTTCGGGTTCATCTCAGCGCGGAGCAAGTCCCATTGTCCGGTCCGGAATGGAAGTCCTTCATGGACACCCATCGGCTTATAAGAACAGTGCCGGGCCTTATGGTCCAATGAACCCTCTATCGGCGCTTTGCTGCCCTCCAGGCATGGAACAACATGCCAATCCCGCTTTCCGTCCGCCATTCGGTGGTGGATACGCCGCCCACCATCATGCAGCTATGTTGGCTGCTGTAGCTGCAAATGCATACCCAGGTAGTCAAACCAATCCCAACCCGTACATCAGCTATCAGAGGATAAAGACTCCATCAGGTGGTGAAGCTATTGTTCCAGTTTGCAAAGATCCCTATTGCCCTGGATGTCCCTACTCACAACACACTCAACAGATGTTAATGGGTGCCCCGTGTCCAAGTGGCTGCACACAGTGTGAACACCAGAAGTACGGTCTGGCAATGGCTGCCTCGATGGCTGGATCTCTGCCACCAGGCCATCCGTACTCAGCGGCCGCTGCTGCTGCAGCTGCCTCTGCCGCCCAAATGCGTTCCTCGCCATATGTCTGCAGCTGGATTGCTGGTGACTCGTATTGTGGTAAGCGTTTCAACACATCCGACGAACTATTCTCGCACTTGCGCACCCACACTGGCAACCTGTCCGACCCAGCGGCCGCAGCCGCAGCTTTAGCCCAATCACAGACCCAGTCACTGCTCAGTTCCCTGTTTCCTCCGTCGGCATTGCAACGTGGATACCCCAATGCCCCGTTGAGTCCCATGTCTGCCGCTGCAGCTGCTGCCGCCGCAGCTCGTTACCATCCATACGCGAAGCCAGGCTCTCTACCATCACCATTCGGAGGTGGTGGTGGCTTCAATCCAGCAGCGGCTGCCGCTGCTCTTGGGCCTTACTACTCCCCATACGCCATGTACGGCCAGCGAATTGGATCAGCCACAGTGCACCAATAAGTATGTGGCAAGGCGCCAACAAGCCCATCACCTCTAAAATGGATACCAAAAACAAGAGATGAACCGGAAACTTAGAGCATCTTGCTTCCGACTTTCAAGTTGGGAGTTTCACCTGTGATAATAAAAAAAGAAAAAGAACAGAATGTTACTTTTTGCTTTTTTGGAAAATTGTTTTAACATAATGCGCAAACAACAGCGATTTTAATTTATCAACAATCATTCTTTTGATTTTGATTTTTTATGATGTTATTTGATTATTAAATAATTTAAACTCCGCCAAAGGATATAAAACAAAAAGAAAAAATACAAAAAATGAAAAGCATGAATTTCAAAAAAAAAAAAATATATTGAAATATAAAAATAGTTTTTAGTTTGTTTTTTCTTTTTTTTAAAGTTTAAGTTTCTTTATATAAGAAAAGAATTTATGTAAATAGAAAAAGACTTGATAAAGTGTAAACAGATAAAATTATATACAACTAAATGAAAATTATAATCTAAAGAAAAATTATGAAATTGCTGTATCATAAAAGTAATATAAAAAAATTGCATTGTTTCAATAAAAATAAGTGAAAAGAGAATTGCTTTTATTAAAATGATAAAGTATAAAAAAAAAAAACAAATAAATAAAATATAATAATGAATTAGATTTTAAGAATTTAAATTTCGAATTTGAAAGAAAAACTAAAATAAAATGAAAAATATTATTTAAAGAAAATTATAAACTTCTGTCTTATTATTTGATGAAGATGGTGGAACTTTGAATAAAATTTGAATAATTGAATTGATGCAAAATGTATAAAAATGCTTGAAGGTGCAATTTAAACATTTAAAAAATCCAACATTTCAGATACCTTTAACCATGAGAAATTTAACACGCATCCATGAAGTCAATTTAAGTGTCAATAGCGTAAATATTTAATGCAAGTTGCATTAGAATGTCAACAACCACACATTTTGCATGTCATTCTCAGTTAAAGGTCCGAGAAACCTTGCTGTCAAATATGATGATATTAAACCTGTGCAGTTTTCAGCGTTGTGTTAGGGGAAATATTTTATAATTTCTATTTTAAATAGCTTCAATACTTTTCAATACACATTTCAGCTTCAATACAATAAATTTCACTTGTTTCAGCTTGAGACATAAAAATAAAATTTAAGTTCTCATTATGAATATGAAATTTATTTTCGAAAAAATTTCATTCAATTCTAGTATTCCTTTACTCCGAAAAACATTCATTCAGTTCAAACAAAAATTATTATTAAATTAGACTTTTACTGTAAAGTGTAAGCCCATCAAATTTTTGCTTTTCTGGCTCAATTGGTTGGCGCCAACATTAGACGTAAAACGTAACGTACAGTATCGGTATCGTTGTATTTGCCCTGTACAGTCTTGTAATTGTAAGACAGATCAAGATCATTCACCCAGAACGGAAGGGTAAATTGTATCTAAATTATTAAATATTCAATTATTCATAGAATTGTTTTAAAGTGCAATTTATGTATCTTATTGTAATTAATTGGGCCTTCTACCGCAGTGCGTGTATTTTTCTATTTGCATTGTTTTTGAGTGTAGTGTGAGTGAAATTTCGTTCTATGAATCAACTAGGAACCAAAATGGATATACTGAGCCTGGTATTGGTTTAAAAAAATTTAAATTCCATCTACATAGAGAAATGGTGAGTTTTCTTTTTTATTTATAAAAATATATTGAACCACTTTTATTTGTATTCACAATGTAATAATTTATATTATATTATATAATTTATTTATTTCTGCCTTTAATTGAAGAACCAATTTTTGCCTTAGTGCCACACCCAATGAGACTGGACGCCACCTAAATAATTATGACCGGGTTAAAACGTATTAAACCATTTTATTTTTATTGTAATTCTGTTGCGATATTGGGAATTGGATGTGGCGATGCCTTGCAGGTTGCTTCCCCTATCCAGTGTTGAGAATCGAGCTTTTTTATAGTTTTAATTCACTCCAAAAAACTACGAGTCATAAGGTCTAATAGGTATATGTTCATATGTATGTACATTACATATGTAAGCATTTGTTTGGTTGGTAAATAGGTAGGTATATCAAGTTATCTAAGGAAGTTACTCATTTTCGAAACCAGGTTCATAGTAGTCATGTTTAGTCATTATTGGCTGAGCCACAAGGACTTTTCGACCTGATTCACTTATGAAAGCTTTTCGGACTTGATTTTGTCGTTTTTTTGGAGCTAGATTTTAGAGTCCCTTTGCCGAAGACATTTGCTAAGAGGTCGGAGTGCCATACTCCAGAACGTTCTTTCGAATCTTAGTATGTTGTTTTCGGCTGCTTCTATCAACCCAAATTCATCCTTAGCTACACTGAGTTAACGCCACCATGTACTTTGTTTGCCTTTCACTATCGATCTGTTTTTTCGGTTCTTTCTTACTTTACCTGTTCATTATTATTATTATTATATTTCTAGGAAGTTGCAAAAGCATAATAAAAACCTACTTGTGATGTTAATCCATTAAAATTCATTTTGATAATAAAAATTCAAATTTTCGACCACATCTTATAAAATTGATAATTCATCTGTGACCAACATAACATTTTGCATTGAGTAGGTTGTTTTAAAAAATTCCACGCCAATAAATTTTGCGGGGAACAACATTTTAATGTAAGCACGCTATGTTTGTCTTTTGTTTTTTATTTTCCATTATAATTCTTTTCGTTGTTTTTAATTATTTTAAACATTTTTATTTTATTCAAAATTAATTGCTATAATCATTTTCGCTCACTGATCAACACATTCCAGCCTTAATGAATCTTTACTTTAAATTGTTTCTGCAGAGCAAAATTACCAAAAGAATTATTTGCTCGTAATTCATTCAACCATAAACAAAAAATGAATACAAAAGAAAAGAAAATAAAGTGTCGCTGTCTTTTTTTTTTATTTATTATTATTTTTTTTTTGAAACCACTCAATAAATTTAATATCATCAACATACGAAAATAGCCCCTCTTTTTTTCCCTGGCACAAAACTTCATTGGTTCTCTAATATGACATCAAAAATTGATAAAATAAAATAAAAATTTATTAAGAACTAGAAAAATGAAATTAAAACAGAAAATTGATATAAATTATGTGATTAAAATTGATATTCAACTGAAAGAGTTAAACGAGTGTGCTCCTAGGAAGGGGATGATTCAAGAGAGAAATTTCAACAGAAATACCACACCATACCATAAACCAAACCGTGCTTTGGTCTTCCGACAGGAGACAGGTACCTACTCGCATACAATAAATTAATAAAAATGTGACACAATCGCATTTCACATTTTTCTTGATTTACAACAATTCCGTGAATTTTTGATATTTTTGTAGCTTTTTTTTTTAGTACGATTTTGAGTTTCATTATTGCGTATTTCCTACCAACTTGATTGAACCCAAACAAAACAAAATAAAAACAATAAGCTAAGCTATGACACTGTGATTATAATCGGTCCCGGATCTGATAGGTAGTTCCCTATTAGATTTTCAATACGTTGGGTTGAGAGTAGCACATGTGTTCTATCTTCTTTTGTAGATTCTGTCAAATAAGAAAAATAGGCTCCAGCTATGTTCACTTCGACCCTGGAAATATGTATATAAAAAATGTTAATTTAATTTTGTATATTTTGTATAAGCTGAATTGTTTATTTGCAAAGGCCTAAGAAGGAAACTGTGGAGGACTGCCTCCAGCTGCTTATGACAAGCGATGACATCCTCAGCACGTACCTACACGTGATTTTGATGTGATGATGAGAGATGATGAGATGACTATTATGATGACACTTAGTCTAGCAGCACAGCAGCAGCGGGCGGCAGCGACGACGCAAGGCTTCGGAATTCTATGCTTAAATAATAAGTGACAGAATTAGCTGTTGTTGGGTCGTTGGCGGCTGTGGCGGCTGTGGCGGCTGTGGCGGCGGCGGCACTTTGAAAAGCACAGAAGTGTCATGTTAACTAATCTTATATCTTTGAATATGTCATCACCTTAGGGGGGTAGGGTAGTGTTGAGGAATACAAGGGTATAGTGTTAGTGTGTGTGTTGTGGTGGTGTTCAAACAATACATTTTTGCATACGATGTGACAAATTAGATGTATACGAGTGTATGAATTTTTCGTATTATTTTTGGAACTTTGCTTTCCATATTGTCATTTTACCGATGATAAGAGTTGTAATTCACGTAAATTGTAATTATTTCTCTGACTAAGTTGTGTGTACCTACCACTGCCCTTGTAAAGTATTTAAGTCACTTGCTTTGAACAGATACTTAAGCATTTTCACTCCTTATGGAAATTAAGATGTCACAAGAATTAACGAACTAAAGCCAAAGTTCGGAAACTAACTTTCGCGAAGCATTCTAGCCTAAGGCTTTTCTGAGCAACTCAATGAGTTCCTTGGGCTTTGAAACATCAAGGAACAGTTTGTATCTCATAAGTTAGAGGTTCAAATCTTTCTACCAGTATTTGTGTTTAACATTTCAAAGTTTTTAGCGTTGAGCTTTTTTAAATTTATCGACTCGTAATGTTTTGAAAGATGTATCGATGAATCCGAGAGCCTACAATCCACATTTTAACTTTATAGTGATACATTTTTGGTTAATTTTCGTTTGAAATTGATAATTTCAAATTTTGGTATGCGTACACCTTCATCCAAAAGGAGCCTTATTGCTGCAGATGATTTTTTTTTTAAAGAAAATATGAGCCCGCTTCTAAAAGATTCAGACAACTCTTAAGCTTCTAGTCAAATGTTTTATATTTAAATTTAGATAAGTATTTTAGGTAAAAACACTATTATAAACACATAGTTCATAAACTATTTCGAAAATAGACCTCCTGGTATTCTTTCTGTGCAATTGTGTCATTTCCAGGGATTCTCTAGTCGGGTTTATGGATTCTATTCTATAAGTTGTGATTTAGTTACTTAAAATTCAGTAGTTTTCTGAGTCTCAAACAAGATCTTCTAATTCACTATTTAATTCTGTTTATATTTTAAGCTTAACTCTCTCAGACTTACTCACACAAAATCAAAAGATCATAACAAATTGGTGGTATTTTAATCGCTCTACAAAATCAATCCAAGTGCCAAAAACCATAAACATTTCATTAGAGCGGTGTCAATTCAAGGACCTAAAAGTCATAAAAAAAATAAAATAACAGAAAAATATTTATGCAGAAATTTATATGCACAAGCCAATTAAAAAAATATATCCAGAATAATGAATAATCAGATCATCATCATTATCATCAACATCATCGTCTCGACGTTATTATAGTCAACAAAACAGTTCGTGCTAAAATGTATTCACAATTAATTGGCCATCAGACTAATCTCTACTTCTTATTAGCATGATCTAATAAATTAGCAACGAAAAAAAAAAACTAGAAAGCAAAGTGAAAAAATTAAAATAAAAGCTTATACAAATTGCAAAAAAAAAAAAAAAACAGAGGAAAAAAAAAACAACTTATAAAATCTACCTATTAATTAATATAAAAACACTCACAGCTAGACACCGACTCAATTAAACTCAATTTACACATTTTGACCAAACTGATTTCTTGTCAAAGTGTAATCGAATAACATACGATCGCCGCATTATACAATGCCTACGCCACTGGACAGGTCAAAATAATTTATTATTATTTTCGACATTTCCAACAAAAAATAAGTATCAAACGTCTTAAGAGAGTTCATAGTTGGCAAGTTGGCATATCTCAGCAACAAGAAATCTATACACACACAAATAAGTGTATGAATGGATATAGGTTGGATTTGACAAATGGAAATCTGATTAAATTTTTACGACGATTGTGGTTGAGGTTAACACGATTTCCATCGTAATTATTGTAATTTTATTCGTGAGAAACATGGGTGTGGTGTGGGTTTCATTTTGGCTGCTTAGGTTGAATTAGGTACGAGTGTATAGACGTAGAGTGTGCTTTGGCGATTTAAATCGCAATTACGCGAAGCCAACCGAGCATAACGGTTATTGAGTAGTCATAAATGCTAGATACCTACTTTTTGTTTGAAGAAAATATACGATCAACTTACCTTCTCAAGTTGATGGCTCGTTAACGACAAACTTTTTTTTAAAGGGCGTTGTCAAAATTCTGTCAGGAAAATATCAAAGTTGCGGCTCAATAAATCATTTAATCGCAATCTGATTGCACATAATAATGATATGATCAGTAATGAGTGTTTAGAATGCTTAAGTTATATCGTTTGAAAGGTGAACTGAACACGAGTATAAATAGTTTTTTTTTTTCGTTTTAATTGGCATCGCGAGTTGATTAGTTGGAAAAAATAATAACAGCCCGGTTTTTTTATTACTGAGTCATGTCTCACAATATTGGCCATTATGTACTGTGATAGTGAAAAGGGTTTAAGACAGGGTAGATTTTTTGCTTTCGAAAGATGTAATCGTCATATTTAATTTTTCAGGTTGTATAAAGTACTCCAAAGATTGGAACAAACTAAATAAAATCTATATTTTTTATAACTTTTCGAGAATAAGAAAATGTATACTTTTGAAAATATGAAAGGTCATGTGAGTTTTCATTTTCACGTCCTTATTTAACTGGCAGAATTTAAATTTAAATAATTACATTTTAAGCAAAAAGGAATAAATTCATAGCTTTCAGGTTTATGATTGTTTAGAAAAATATATCCGAGAAAAGATTTAGGTACAACTTTAGTGCTTTATTGAAATTGAAAAAAAAGACAAATTGTTCGCCAATCAGTGTACACGGAGTGTAGTTTTATCATTCTAACCTACGAGTTTCCCAAACTAATGCGACCCAACTACGCATGCAATCAATCAAAATGATAATTAATAACTTTGAACGTTAACGAATTGAATTTGATTTTCAATAAGCAATCGAGGGCTCCATCTCCTCCTAGCCCACACTTGGAATCCCCTGGCCTCAACCACCTTCAACTGCTGCGTTTGACAGAGTTCCTCAAAAATATATTATACACTACACATTACCACATGTAGTAGAGAAGTAGTACCTACATATATGTATACACGTAAGAGAGGATAAAAAAGCCAAAGGCATATGGGTTGCCCACTCAAATGGGAGATTTACTTGCCAATGCCATGCCACGCCATGCCAGAGAGTTTATCGTTGCTCTTTTTTGATTATGATGTATCGATATCGATTACAACTTTGATAAATTGATTGCTGAACGATAAATAATATAACACATATGTATGTATGTATTCATGTACTCGTATGTATTCGTTCGTAGTGTATAGGTACCTTTCTGATGGGATGATGAATTTTGGTTAATTATTTTTATGAAGTTTGAAATGTGGTGTTGTTGTGTATTTACGATTTGTAGAAAATTAATAGTTTTTTTTTTTGTTTGTTTGGAAGACATGTGATTTCAAATGTGGAAGCTCATATCAAATATATGGAGGTCCGATATCAGAAAAAAAAGAAGAAACAGCAAATTAACATAATCATTAAATATTTGTTTTCTAATGATTTTTGATAAATCGAATTATTGTATTAGCAGTCGTGTAGTTTGTAATGTACGTATGATTGATCTTTTGCTAATGGAATATGGTTAATCACATTGTTATCTGCGACAACAATTGTGAAATCCACAACTAGATAGGTTCATTTACGTTCCACACAAAAGGTTTTTCGCATAACACACAGAAATGCTCAAAAATTGGAGTAGGAAATTTTGTGGCAGCTATTCACAGAAATGATTCACTTTTAGAAGTGATAAACTGGAATTGTTTTTTTTTTTTTTAATGGGTCAACTTGACAACCAAGTTCTTCTTTAAGTATTATATTATTTGCACTAAGAAATTTACAAAATTTGAAATGTGGAACTCATTCGTTCTTGTGTGGAATCTCTTTTCATTTCTCATAGCATTTGTCTTTGAAGTTTTTTTTGAGTTTATTTTTTGGAAACTGATCTTAATATTTTGTTTTCCTTTGAATTTTTGTATCGTGTAATCATGAAATTGAATAAAAGATGAAACAAAAAAGTTTGTGGAAACGTTTTCTGGTAAAATGATTTCTTTGTAGTCACATACACATTGTGGACATTAAATGGGAAGGTGTTGCTATTCTTTAAGGATAAGGATTACTTTGATGTAATAAACGTTATCTTTTTTTGATTGTAGCAGACGTCCTTCTAGTTGATTGTAGCAGTTTTCTAACTTCATTCCTTACCTGAAAGTTAATTCTTGTGCAACAGAACCTGTTTGAAATTGTGGATTTCATAAAAACCCATCTGTGATTTATCTTAAATAGAATTTATTCGTGCTCTTTCAATGCTCATGGGTTTGAAATATGTACATATGTATATCCAATTGAATGTTTTGAAATGCATTTATTTTTGTCTTGATGGATAAATAAAAAATGTTCTGTGAAGAAGGTTCTGGAGCCAACGAAGTAAAGATAATCGTGAAAATATTTGTGGGTCTTCTTTATTTTAACCTTATTTTTCATTTTAGTACTAAATTACAGAACACTTCAAAATATTTTGTTAAATATTTTAGCTGAAGAACAAAAAATGCGATCGGTAAACTTGTTGTCTTCAACATTTATTTAAACATTCAACTTGGAGGATGGCAAACATACGACTATATACCCTAAATATTGACACGAAAAATAAATTTCAATTTTAGATAAATATTAAAAAAGACAACCAATAGATATAAATTATTTGATTGATCGTGTTTAATCAATGTTTATTTTTTTGTATTATTTCTCACACACAAACAAACAACAAAATACAAGCATTTGAAATGACAGACAAGTCGCGTCGTTATAGGAAGGGAAAAACAAATAATAAATCAATTAGTCTAATCTGATTTAGTAAAGCTATTAAGAAGAAGAAATCAGCATACATATTTATCACAGCGTTATAAATAAAATACAAATTTGCGTCATAATAATATATAGTACATACCTATGTACATATGTATGTACATATGTATGTATATGTATTTACTTTGAAGTTTTATTATTTTAATCGAATGGAATTTGTTGCCATTATAATTAAATATGTCGAGATATTTTTCAATGGCGTTGTTTCTTTTTTTTTTTGCTTTGGTGGATCGATTAAATCGAAATCAATTCGAATATCGAGTGCCAAATTTAGACAGGATATGGAATGAATTTTAATTAGTAAAGGGTGTTTTTTTTAATTTGTTTTGTTTAAAGTTGTTGATTTTGTAAAAGTTGGTTTTCTTCGAAAAAAAACAATCTTTTTCAAATATTGTTGTATTTTTAATTTATTCTTTAAACTTATTTCCATCGTAACTGTTTTTTCTTTGTGATTATTTCCCTAATTTCAGAATCTTCTCTTGAAAAACTGTTTCGTATTTCTTGTCATTTAGTTTAAAAATATCGACCGAAGGGCTGAGTATTTATAAGTTTCTATTCTTTATCAATTTAAATGTGTCTTTAAGAGACCCCTAAAACGGTTATCAGTAAAAAAAAAAAACAGGATCTTTAGATTCTCAAAAAAGAATAGTTCGTGACAAATCTGGCAATTTAAAACTATGTTTTTTTTCCGTTTTTTAATCCCTTCAAAAATTTTTTTGTTCCTTCTATTTGCCCCCCTTTTTCTCTTAAACACAACAAGTTCTCACATAATATTGTATCTTCGTATCTCTTCTCTAAGCAGAAACTCAACTGACACTAATGTTTCATCTGTCTAAATTTAAAAGTAAAGAGTTGACACCCTGTCATTTTCTATATTTCAAATCACTAATTGCATCTTCTATAATAGTCACCGCGTATCTAAATATATAAAACGATGAAACGAAAAAAAAAAAAAAAATTCTTATACAAACTTCATGACATGTGACATACAAAAATAAGACAAGATGTTACTTTTTGAACGTCAAATTCAGAAGCAACACAATCTGCAATAGAATGTAAGTCCCTAAGGTCGCCATAACGTCAGCATCAGAATCAGTATATTACATATAGTCATAGTCATCGTCATCGTCATCGTCTGTGTCTTCGTCATTGTCATCATTTGTGATATTTGAGAAAGGAAGACATAAATTTTGTCGTGTTCTTGTAACATGCATTTTATAGTAGTCATTGTGTCAGAGTTAGTGCTGATGAGTGATCCCGTATTGTCAAAAATACCCGCAGTAAGTGCCACACATATTTTCATGTTGCACACTGGTGTTGTGTCAGTTTTTATTCTTTTCAATCCTATAACCGTATCTAACTTATGTGTACAAATTGAGTTAATTCAATGTGAAGATAAACTAAACAGGGATGACACTTTTTTTTTCTTTTTTTGTTTTGAAGAAAAAAAAAAATGATGAATGGATAAACAGTTAACAATAAACTGGATGGAATAGTTTATTATCTGAAATAGTTCCTTTGAGGTATTTAAGTATTTGGGGGTTCTTCTGGGACATTTGTGTCTTTGGAGTAAGTTTTAGAATAATATTAATTATTTTTGGTGGTAGTTTCTTATATAACAAGTTAAGGCTTGGCTCAGCTTTGGAAGTTAGTTAAATTTTGAATTTGTTTCTGGTTTCTGGCCAAAGATTTTTTCGTTTCCACTACTACTCGTAGGTTAGAGGGTATTGTGAAGAAACAACCTTAGCCTGTAAAAGTTTGGATTTTGTGTTGTTTGTCCCATGGCTTTTCTTATTTAATTCATTTAAAGTGGGAACTCAGTACCAGTGATGGATTTATGCCTAGGCCCGCGAGGCCCGGGCCTAGGGCGGCATGATTTGAGGGGCGGCAAAATTTTTAAAATTCCAAAATTTCAGAGACGAAAAAAAGTAAAGACAGTTGCCTTGGAAAACAAGTTTTTTTTCTTTTACTTTTCAGTCTATGATTGAAATTTTAATTTTTTTCGTTTCATTACTGAAATTAATCATATGCTTACAAAGCTTTTAAAAACTACTAAATCTTAATAATATCGAAACTTGCAAAAGTTATTAGGTGTTTATTTCTAAACGTTTTAACAAAATTCAGTTCAAATTTAAATGTTTAAGCAAATATTGAACACAAAAAAGGTTATTTTACATGAACGACGGTAGTAAAACTTTATTACAATTCGCATACATAATCGTCAAAATGTCATTTAACCACATTTGAATACAAATTTTAATGTAAATCACGACCATACTAGAATGTCAATGTGAATTATTTCTTATTTCACTTGAATAGACAACTTTTTTTGTACGTTAAAATAATTATTTCGGTGGTGATGTTGCTATTTTTTTCATTAAATTAAGTAAAAATCTACCTAGATTTTTGTTTCAACCAAACATAACAAATATGAATATTCCCTTGAAATATTAAAACATCATTTTTGTCGCCAATTTGTTTGATTTTATTTCTCACAACTTAAATATCAAGTAGCAACACCTAGCTGCAAGGCTACGAATGACTTACCCACCTACTCCCTTTCGAACATTTTGCGAAATAATTAAACATAACAAATACAACGAATCAGTTTTTACAAAAATTGAAAAATCTATTCAAAACGAATTAAGAAATTCAAATTACCTATTGGCACTGGAATTTATTGCTGAAAGCGAAGATGAGAAACCGACTACACGGTCTGAAGCTACGGGATTGCAACGAAAGTTGCAGCATTTAGAAACAGCAATTCTAGTCATCATTTGGAATGTAATTTTAGATCGATTTAATGCTGCTAGTAAGAAGCTTCAAGAATCTCAAGCTGATTTATCATCCGTTGTGCAAATCTATAGTTCTCTGGCTCTATTTCTTCAGGACATGAGAGACAGACAATTTTCTGAATATGAAGAAAAAGCCAAGACACTATCTGGCGTCCAAGATTATTATCGTTATGATACTCGTCGCAAGAAAACTAAAAAAATTCAGCCAGATGAGCCACGGGTGAATGAAAGAATACCTTCTTCTGGACAAGAAAATTTTCGCACAAATGTTTTTTACCCTATTTTAGATACTCTGTGTGTGCAATTGGCCGGCCGTAGAAGTGCATATAAAAAGCTTTACGACAAATTTAATTTCTTCGATAATTTATCTGAAATAGATACAATCGAATTAAAAAATCTTGCCAATAAATTAGTCGACAAGTATCCTGACGACTTAGAAGAGACATTAGGCAACAAATGTATTCATTTACATTACCAATGTATTACGTTCACGTAGTCTTCGAGATGTTTACCCAAATGTTGATATTGCTTTACGTATTTTTTTGAGTATTCCGGCTACAAATTGTTCAGGAGAAAGATCTTTTTCTACTTTAAAAAGAGTAAAAACCTATTTACGTGCCAGTATGGGTCAAGATCGACTTAATGCTCTTGCATTACTGTCTATTGAAGCTCAACTAGTCCAAGAAATTGAGTATGATGATATAATTGATATTTTTTTCGCGGACCAAAACCAGAAAACAAAAATTTTGAAATTGATAAATATTAAAAAAAAAACATTTATTTATTTGTTTAACGTTTATTACTTCCACGACTAAAATATTTATTAGTTATAATTAAAAATTATATTCTATATACATATATATATAATACTAGCCGTACCCAGCCCGCTTCGCTGGGCGTTTTCTTAAATAAATACGAAATTGAAAATTGGAAAAGGTTCATAACTTCTAGCCAACCATTTCATACATTTTCTTAAATTATTTTAAAGGTACTCGTATCAGTCAAATTGTTAATTATTAAGAATATTTTTTTCATCTATAAGTAAGTAAGGAAATAATTGACCATAATGTCAATTTTTTTCATTTTTAGTACCTGAAAAATTAACATAATTAAGTTTTTTTAAGTTCCTCAACATCTACAATCTACATCATTAAATAAGTTTTAAATTTTAAGAATAAAAAAGAGGCTGGGTGCTACCCACACTGATAATTTCCCATTATAACTTGAAAATATTTTTATATTAATTGATTTACTATTTATTTTGATTGGTAACAATTTTATTAACAAAAAATTATCAGACTTAAGACATTTCTCGAGATATTGGGTTGGAAAACCAATATTTAACAATTTTTGGTAGAACTTTTTGTAATTTTTTGTAGTTTAAAAAATTTCAAATTGATATTCGTCAATATTTTATCATTTATTTATTGACAAATTATGTTGAAACTAAAATACATTTGAAGTCAATATCATTGCTTATTGTAAAGGCATTTGAGCCGAAAAACAATTTTTGACCCTTTTCTGTAAATTTTACTTTTAGTTTTTTTATTTTTCGTACAAAAGCTGTCACTCCGATATTTGTCAAAATTACATTGCAATCTACAAAAGGCACCTTGAAACGTCCAGATTTGTCAAAATTTTCATTTTCAAAATTATTGAATATTATACAAATTATGTACATACATACATACATTATGTCATTTATTTTTGTTTATTTATTTTTTTTGACAAAAAAAATTAACTAAGAATAATTTTTTTAAAGTATAGGTGCTTAATTCCTTATATTTTAGTAATTGTAATGTAGTGTTTAAGTCCATCGTTTTATTTTTGTTTTAAGTATATATAAACACTCACGTACTTGAGTGCAATGTTGTGTCAAAATTTGATAGCAATCGGTTAAGAGCGTTCTGAGATTAGCGATTAGGAACAAACATACATTTACATTTTTATTAATATACATAGATTGTATCAAAATTATTTTAATTTATTCTAACATTAAGGGCGGCGCGATAAACAGGGCCTAGGGCGGCATCAAGTCTAAATCCGTTACTGCTCAGTACCCTGTATACATGCAATGATATGTGATGTTTCACTCACTGAATTACCATGACTTTATTCCTCTTTTAAAAGATACGCATGACTTGTCATCGTCAAGTCTTATAATTTACGACAAAACCGTTAATTACCTATGACATCAGCTGTTTTAACTAAGAATTTATCGTTCAAAAATTGAAGAAGCGACCATTGAAACTACGAATAAGGGATGCCTCTTTCATTTTTCAAAGTTACGGTTCGTAGAAAGCGATTTTCTGATAATTTTTCATTCTGTATAAATTGTAGGACGGTTAGATATGGAAGACTTCTTCGGCGGCGACGTAGGAATTCTATGAGCTGTTGCACTTAACGCATTTTACTGTGTGTAATGATATATCAACAACTGCGATGACAACATGAGATTTCGTGGTGCATTTTGAACGCTGCGCTGTTGGCCTGACTGCACCGAACACCATACAGTGCACATAATAGGAGGTTTCAAGGAATATACCGCACTGAACTTGCATCATCATCAGCAGCAGCTAGAGAGATGTTGAGTAGTCGACAGGAAGGAGAAGGAGAGACAGCGGTATCGGGAACAGGGTTCTGTGTTTTAATTTCATTATTTTTTATTTTTTTTATTTTTATTTGTCTTCACTCTCTGTGACTGCGGGTGGTATTTTTTAATGGTAATGAGTGTGTTGAGTGTTGCGCATACAGGGTTTGCCTCCTGGATGGATTTATAGAGAGATGGTTGTGGCAGTTTGAAGTGCATAGAGGCAAAGAAATCGATTTATCTTTTCAGTATGTTGTCAGATCAAATTCTCGACACCTTAAAAATGGATATGTCAATTTTATTTAATTTTTTTTTGCTTTGCTTTGCTTTGTTGTTATTTCTTTTCTTCTTTGGTTTGGCGCATAATAGATTGAGTTGTTGATTTGTTTATTAATGGTGTGGCAATGCGATAAGATATTCAGCGAGTGGGTTTTTTATTTTTTCATATACATACATACATGCACACATACGTATTGTACATAATATGTATGTATGTGTTGATTTATTGGCGGAAGTTCATATTTATATGTACATGTGAGTGTGCTTGTTAAGCTATTGCATTTCATTTGAATTTAATATTTTTTTATGGAACTGGTTATGTATTTGCTGATTAATTGGTGGTTTGATAAATCTGTAAATTCTTATCTCAGACGTAATTCAATTACGCGAGGACAAGAATCAGCTGTGGTTATGATTTATGAGTTATGACTCATGACTCCATGAACAAGGCATACGTTAAGAATATCGTTATGAGTTAATGAGAAAAAGTTCCTAAAAATGTCAAGTTAGCTTAAGGAATTATTCGATATTTTGTGTCAAAATTTAAGAGCAATTGTTTAATTTTTTTTTTTTTGATAATGTATGCATACAGTGTCGGACAAAACACTTTCTGAGGCATATTGTTCTATCTCAGTTTGAACAAAAAGAGAATCCTAATTTTTGCAGCCCCCCATAGATTGGCCAATGTCCATGAACTCAACCTTATGGACCATCTATGAAGGATTGTACTGGCCACTTCAACACGTTAACTTTGTTCCGAATAAATTGTTAATGCCCTAGTACCTACATCGTTTTCTTTTTTTTTTTAATGGAGAAAAAGCTGTAAACCATGAGGTTAAGGAGGTATGTACATATATGGCAACAAAGATGTGATATTTAAAGCAAAAATTAAGTGCAATGTTGTTTTATTGAAATTAAAGTATTGGTCACTTTCGATGAATTGAATAGGCTCGGAAATAAATAATAATAGCGAATATCCTCATGGTTGGCAAATTGTACGTCGGTACACTCCATAAAACCTAACCTTAGGTATTATTTCAGGCCACCAGGTGGACCAAATCTCATGCAATTTTGACCATCGTTTGTTTTTACTGGACTATTAACACAGTTAGAACTTATTATGCTAATAATGCCCTTTGGTTAACTTAAATCATATCATTTTTCAATACAAAATATGAAGTTCCTCCACCTACGATTTTTAACACGTGTCTCCCATCATCTTAGCGGAAACGTACATATTCAAGAATCTAAATTTTATGACGAAATAAAATTCAAATATATTCGCATTGTCGTTTGCTTGGGTGGTTAAAATTTCAATTCGGTAACCTACCTACATACATATGTACCTACTTTACCTAAACAATTTTATACGTTTAATGAAAATCGTTATTGTCGTTGATGAATAAATTTATTATTCAACACACCATCACTAAACTACTTGATATCTTTGTGACTGCGCTGCTGGTGACTGGTGTAGCAATTTAGTTTTTTTTTTTGTTTTTTTAGCCAATTTTTTATTTTGAGAACGCGCCTCACTTCAAATCCGATGACATACGAATTAACAAAAGACATGACATTGATTCGTTTATCCAATAAATATCTCGTTTAATTGTTATGGCTCACTAATGCTAATACAGTCTTCAACAATTTTTTTTCTTTTTTTATTATTATTATTCCTGACTCTAATCCACTTATCTTTTCGACAGATCTCTTAACAAAATCTTGACAGTTGGTATTTCTTTTTTTTTTTATAGAGTTTGTTGGTGTATACCAGCGAACTACTTGAGAACGAAGACGCTTTTGAATCGCAAAATACTGTCTGTCAAAAATAATTGAATTGATTTCGATTATCGCCACTGAAGTACTGCAATATATTAACAATTTTATGTGGCCTCCCCATTCTTAACTTAAATAAAACAAAACAAAATTAATACAAAAAAAAAAAAAGAAATAAGAATCAGAATTATAAGAAAAAAAAAATCATAAAAATTAAATTAGGAAAGACCGCGAGCAATAAATTTGAGATTTAGTGTTTTTTTCGTTCTTGTTTTGTTTTGTGAAGTTGACAGATTCCAAGGCAGGACTAGTTTTGGTTAGAGGCCTTAGACAGAACTGACAATATCCCATAATAGTAGCATTAGGTGCCGATTTTTATACATTGGCTTGCATGCATCGTAGGCGCCGATGATATTGACAAATTCAGGAGAATAGAGTGGGCAGTCAATGGCGCTTGTGTTAAGAGCACAATAAGGTGGGTTATAAATCAGTGTGAGGAAGACAGTCTTCAAATTTGAACCAGCTGTGTATCTTCCTTTTCTGGCTTCATAGACTCTCTGCTTTTAACCAAAAATCCTGCCTGTCCAGAAGGACCGTTGAAAAGTATCTACCAAAAAAGTATCAATTTTTGGGATATGTTATATTTTGACCATACACTGACAATCACTAGGATGAGGCCACATATTTTTTAATCGATTTTCGTTCTTTATACCTGCTGGAAATTTCGTACCCATACAAATTTACTACATTTGAGTAGGTATATATTTTCTTTAAAAAAAAGTAATAAAATTAAGGGGTTAAATAAAAACCGTTGGAATTTCCCTACATTAATTAAAGAGCTACTTAAAAACAGTATGAAAAAGTGCGTCACTTGGATGAGGCCACATGAAAAATCTTATAAAATATCAAAAAAATGAAATAAATGTTTACAGTTTTTGGTTTTCAAACATTTATTTATTAAGTTTTTCTCAATTAATAATGAGTATGCCCCCCATTTTTCGATATGACCTCTATTAGACGGTTTGGAATGGAATCATAAAGTTTTTTTAAATAGTCAAGTGAAATCTCGTCCCAGGCATCACGGATAGCTTCAATTAAGGAGTCCTTGTCTTCAAATTGTCTACCGCCTTCATAAACTTTTCGAGATAGCCATGCCCATACGTTTTCGATTATGTTCAAGTCCGGTGATTAGGGTGGCCATGGCAAAAGCTCTACGTTTTCTGATAAAATGAAGCTTTTGACAACCCTGGAAGTGTGGATGGGGGCATTGTCTTGTTGGAAAATCCAAGACAGAGGTCCAAAAATATTTTTCATCTTCGGAAATGACCGTTCCAACAAGCATTTGTAGCTGTTTCCGTTCATTGTTGTAGAAAGCAACTCCAATTCGATTTTGCCATAGTAGGTGATAGCTCCCCACACCATAACACCTGATGTACGGCTGTGATGTCTTCCCAAAATTAGTTCCTCTTTTCTTAAATCATGGAAATAAGAGTTGTAACCTTCGGGGCCGTCAAGGTTAAACTTTTTTTCATCCGAAAAGACGACGCGTTTCCATTGACTGCTCCAAGAGACATGTTCTGTTGCAAAGTTCATTCGCAGCTCATTGTGTACTTGCTTTTAGAACAGGTTTCTTTTTGAGTTTTCTTCTCTGGATAGTACCATCTTTTCTTATTATCCTTGGGACTGTCGAAATACTGGCTGATACTCCGCTTTTGGACCTTTTTTTAGTAGCTATTTGAGTAGAATTTGAAGCAATACGTAAAATTAACCGCTTTTCTCGGGATGTTGTTGCTTGGGCTGTGCGTCCTTTTTGGTTTTTTCCATAGTTTTGAGGATCAGCAAGATAGTTGTTTACAACTGTCTTACTTCTGTTCAGCTTCCTTGCTAATTCTCGGCTTGAGAGTCCCATTTCCTTGAAAGCATCGATTTGTCCTCTTTCTGCCACTGTCAACGTCTTTCCGGAACCCATTTGTAATTGAAATTAAATAAAAAGAGTTATTTGTAAAACGTTCTTAAATATTGCAACCGAAATTTTGAAAAAAATTGCTGATGTGAACTTCTACAACGAAATATTCGCAATGGCCTCATCCTAGTGACGCACTTTTTTATATCCTTTTTAGGTAGCCCATTCATTAATGTAGGGAAATTCCAACGGTCTTTTCTAATTAACCCTATAATTGTATCACTTTGTTTTAAGAAAATATGTACCTACTCTCATGCAGTAAAATTTTCCGGGTTAAACAAATTCCAACAGGTATCAGACCGAAAATCGGTTGAAAAATATGTGGCCTCATCCTAGTGATTGGCAGTGTATATATAGATATGGACTCTGTTTTTGGTTAATTTATGGTCCCGTTTGCATCCAAGGGTAATAGACAACGCTTTATACGAGCTTACAAAGAAATCGAGCTGTTTTGCCACGTACACCCATTTGTTTTCCATTTCCTAGAGACGAAACATTAGGAGAGGACCGTGACCTAAGTAGCCGATAAACACTGACCGGTGTGAACTTTCAGAGAATCAAAAAGTCCGTTGGTCTGTCGGTCAGTTATACAGTTTGTACGGTTTTTGAAGAGCTTTGTCTCAGGAACCACTGATGCTATAAAGTTAAAATTTGTTGAGGTTTTAAATCAGTCAGGTTTGTTCCTTTAAAAAAAGTCTAGTATCTATGAACTTGGCTGGGCAGTACAGTGCTCTTTGATTCGGCCCAAATTTCTATTGTTGAAATAACGTACCGTATTCCTAATTAATAGTTGAACATTTCTATTGTTTTTGAACAAAATGTCTAAAGTTTTCATAATCTTCAACAACGAAACCGAATATATGTATGTAATGTATGCACAATAATTTACATGACATTTGGTGTGAAATGAAAGTATAAAAGTAAAAAATTTAATATCATTTGTATAAAAATTTAAGATTTGAGTCTTAATGAAGTCGAAGAAAGATATTAGTCTCAATAACAACCCATAACTGACCATACCAAATTTTGACTTTTGAATATTCCAATAATTTTAATATTGTGCCTTAATTGTGATTTTTAATATTTTGTACTTCTCCAACTAAACAATCAGTATTGGAGGATTTTTTATTACTTAAAAACAAGTTATTCAAACTGCTAATATTTGTGTTCGTATTAAATTCTACATCCGCCTTTCATATTTTGGCGTATAGTGTTGAAACGTATACACATTTTGACAACATTTTTGTCAAAAATTAAAAATCGAAGCTTAAAAAGTGTTCAAACATGGTACTCCTAGGTCTGTCCAAGTCAAAAATTTGGTTTAGTTAAAAACGGTCCCCAAAATGTTTTCTAAAGATACAGATCCGTCCCCGATTCCAATCAGCCAAATGCTGATCATACCTTGTCTTGATCCCAGTACAGAATTGGAAGCGGACATGGGATGTAAACGCGCGGTAGCAGTTTCTCTAGGCCCGGTTATACTTTTTTTTTTGTGTTTTGTTTTGTTTTACTTAAAAAACCTACATGAAACAAATTAATATGATAATACAAAATACATTTGTATAAATAAAATTTAATGAAGAAATAAACGAATATAAATTACGATTAAAAAATTTCAAAAAAAAAGAGGAAAAAAGTTGTGTCATTTATGTCATTAAGACGAGAGGAGTGTTTTAATTCCATCGCATATACACAGCCGCATATTATCACACCACAGAGGCCAAATGGTAGCGCTCGTTATAACCGACAAAAATTATTATTCGTCGGAAAACAAAATGACAACGAATAAAATATCAACCAAAAAAATACATTTTTTATAGTGATCTTAGGACAACACAATGAAATTTATTAGAGTCATTGTCGATGGACATCGCTAGCCATAAATTATCATTTAAATACAAGAAAAAAAAAAAACTACAGATTTCTTTTTCGTTTTCAGTTTTTTTTCGTAAATTAAATTATTATTATTTGGGAAAGGGGTTCTCTGACACACAAACACACACACACGAAAAGACACAGACAAACATGACAGACGGAAATGCTGTACCCTTTGCTGCCAGTCCCTATTGGAATAATTGTTAGTGTCAGTTTGCCATCAGTTTGTCATTAGTCATTTGTCCGAATGGTGTTTTAATTGGACGCGACAAACAGACATTATTTTTAAATTTATTTCTTTTTGATTAGTTTTTAGGGCTGGTTATAGTTTTTTTTTTGTCATTTTTGGGACAAGAAAACATCAAAATTAATTAAGTGCTGCACTGTTTGTTGCAAGCAAATGTCTGAAGTTAAAACTGTCAAATTTTGAATTTGAAATAATGTCTGGATGATGGCGCCATGTCATATTAAATACCGTTTGTGCATGAAATGATTTTTGGACGAATAACGGTAATTTTGCTTAGTTTGCCAAAAATGAATGCACTCTTGAGATGAATATTTTTTTCGGACATCATTTCTAGCGCCGGATAAGTGAACCCTTGCTGAAATATCTTTGGTCTTCTGACATCACTTTTGCATTAGTAAAATCTTATGAAGCCTAAAATTTAAGGAATAAGAAAAACTGCTTAACTAACTGGTTATTCCCAGTTCACATCAGCTTTGAATCGACATAAAAGCCTTCTTCAAAACTTGTCACTTATTCTGCATTTCACACAAACATCTGTTTGGTTTCTAGTTTATGATCCGGTATCCGAAAGACAGTATTCATGTCAAAGATTTGCATGGTCGGTGCAACCAATTTTCTTCACTCTCAAGTCATTAAGATGACGACTAACCTCAAGGATTGTTCTATTTTGATTAAAATTCTTAATTTCTTACATCATAAAATGATTTATGATTAATTTTTGATATTTGATTGTCATTGAAACTTTGACAGCTGATGATTACAGTATTTTTATCAGCTGCTTTTCATTGATCACTTTAACAACTGATAAAAGTAGCAAAGAACTGATCACACGAACTCAAGAAAATGGTTGTATTTTTATTTTAAAAACACGATTTTTTAATATTCCTTCCGTAAATTTTATTCGAATTATTTCACTGCGTATTGTCTTGACAACATATGTACATACATAACATGTGTTTCCGCAGTTATTTTT
Organism: Scaeva pyrastri; assembly: GCA_905146935.1. NCBI lineage: Eukaryota > Metazoa > Arthropoda > Insecta > Diptera > Syrphidae > Scaeva > Scaeva pyrastri. The sequence goes on along the minus strand of LR989927.1, from coordinate 41,619,468 downwards.
CAACTGTTTTAATAGTGTGCAAAGGTAAATGCATTTATTTCAAAAAAATGCTTCAGTCTCAAAATGGTTCAAGAAAGAACCACTAAATAGCGCACTCCCCAGTTATTATCAAATTCACATTTTTACTCAATTAATAACAAAAAAATTCTAGAAAAATAGTACAAAGGTTTTCTAAACAATATTTAATTTGTTTTTATTTTCGATAGTGGTATCAAAACCAAGAGTTTTTGACCATTTTTTTTGCAAGATATTGCAATATTTTGATTTTTTTCTGAAAACTATCAGAAGTCGTTAGATAACTCAAGAATAGTCAAAGCCTTTATCAAAGTTCTGTAACATAAAATAAATCTTTTGTCGATTCGCTCTCTTTGGCAACCCTATCAGACTTTCAAGTTTTCTTAAGTAGGCAAGCAAATCTACTGCATGAGGAGTTAAAATATAGATTTCATTATGTCTATCACTGTCTGTCAGTCAGTCATTCAGTCTATCAATCTATCTGTTTGAAATAATTGTCAACATCTTAGTGTGGAGAAACCATCAAGAGGTAAATAGTAATTATTGTATCGTAAATTGCTGTTAAATGCTATAAGCTATAAAATGTTCTTTAATTACTTACTCATTTTTCACATATTTCATTTCCTGGATGTAATCATTTTTTTTTTCTCTCTTTTCTGTTTCTAACATCAAAATCAAACATGTAATCTAAGCGTTAGCGTACCATTAACATATCCAATTAATTAAGGTGTGTGCATAGTTTCTCGTTTTCTTTCCATCTCTATTCCGTTGACATTATGACATTCTGATTGCAGACGACATATTAAAAAAGCAATGCTTACCTTTTTATTTTACCTGCTTGCTAGCTGCCATCCGAAATCTAATTTATGACTTAATTATCGAGCCATATTTAATGCGATCAATAAACCGCTTTAAAAGAAAACCTCATCTAAGCGGGATTCCCGGTTCGATACGGTCGGTGTGGGGATGGCGCGGCGCGACATCGAGTGGCATCAGTTGTATCCCGCCGAGTTGCCGATCAATAAAATTCCATTTAATATGGCAGCGATTATGTATCAACAGACCATTAATGTCATGGAGTATGGCGCGCTGGGACATCAGCAGCAGGCAGCAAGCAGCATCACAAGAGATGTCGTCTTTCCGAAGTCACTCAGTCGCTTGGGTAGCAGCAAGCATGAGATGATGTGGAACAAAAAGGTTTCTCCATCATTCTCGTACACAGCAGCGTCATCCTACTCATTGGCACACTCATTATATCCCAGCTAAACTATTTTGTATGGCAAGGTAACCTGTGCGTCCCTGTGTGTGGTGGAGCTATTAATATTATCAGCTTTTTCGATGCGAGTAGGAGCATAAAGGAGGACAGCTGGACAGCACTAAAGAATGCTCCATGTGAGAGCTCATTTGGAGAGTTTCAGTGTCGTGATTTTTCCTACTGTCCGACCGACAGCGATGTTATAAATAAAATATAAAAAAAAAAAAATACAACAAAAAGAAAAAGAAATAACAATTAAACTCCTGGGTTTAGGCCATAAATTTAGTTATTATCAACCCACTCACAATGGAATAAAAATTAATGGACACTTGTGCTGTTTGATTCATTGTGGGATACCAGGATAACAACATCCATTAAAGGTAGTCTAGGTTTGAAGGTATAGGTGTACACGGAGTAAGTCGTAAATTGAGTACTTTGACATAACTCGAACTCTTTACTACCAGATTATTTTCAAATCTTCAATTTATAGCGTATTCTTTGAATTGATTTGTACTAATTAAAGGTTGATATCTGTTAGTTACTTATTTTAGAACATCATAGAACATTGCATAGTATGATTGTAGCATTGATGAGCAGTCTTTAAAAAACAACATCAGTTTCCTTGAAAAATTTGATTTTTCTTCAAAAATTTGATTTTTCTTCAAAAATTTAATTTTTCTTCAAAAATTTGATTTTTCTTCAAAAAATTTGATTTTTCTTCAAAAAATTTGATTTTTCTTCAAAAAATTTGATTTTTCTTCAAAAAATTTGATTTTTCTTCAAAAAATTTGATTTTTCTTCAAAAAAATTTGATTTTTCTTCAAAAAATTTGATTTTTCTTCAAAAAATTTGATTTTTCTTCAAAAAATTTGATTTTTCTTCAAAAAAATTAGATTTTTCTTCAAAAAATTAGATTTTTCTTCAAAAAATTTGATTTTTCTTCAAAAAATTTGATTTTTCTTCAAAAAATTTGATTTTTCTTCAAAAAATTTGATTTTTCTTCAAAAAATTTGATTTTTCTTCAAAAAATTTGATTTTTCTTCAAAAAATTTGATTTTTCTTCAAAAAATTTGATTTTTCTTCAAAAAATTGATGAGATCATATTTCTTCAAAAAATAATTGAATTTGAAAATTAAAGCATGGTGTAAACTTCAATCACAAAATTTTTAAAATTGAATTAGAATACAAATAAATTCTTCTGGTACGAACCCCTTTATTTTTTTAAATTGTGTTTTTGACGTTAATTGAAAAGAACACAAAATCCAATGCTTTGTAGTTACAAAATAAAAGGACATCCACTTTGATAAGGATTTTAACAAAGTGAACATTAACATAGGCTTTGATATTTGCTTTCATACAAAAAAAAAAAAAAAACATCAAGCACAATGACGAAGGTACACATTTAGAAGGCAAAAAAGCAAATTGTCAAGTTCTACACAAATCTGGTGACCAACTTGTTTTTTTTTAATTACTTTTATTTACTGCAGAATGTAGAAGTTCTTACTTTTAAGGAAAATGTAGACCAAATTTAGACAATTTTATTTAAAATAAAAGTTATCTCAAATTTGTTTGTGAAATTTACTAAAAATCGTTACAATCTGTTCTGTATTAAGAAAAAATTAAGCACGGCCTTTTTAATAGTTAAGAAAAGAAAGTACGTTTATGAATTAAATAAATATGAAAAATCCTTCTTAACTGTAGGACGACTTTAACTTGAGTGAGTCCCGAGCTCTAACATTTGATAACCTAACCAGTATATGAATATTTTCATATGTTAACCAGATGCGTAAATACATAACACAATCGTTTTCGAAAGTAAAAAAAAATCGAAATTCTTAAATGACACACAAAAGTTCTACTAGATAATCTAAAACTAAATTCCGCTTCCAGAAAGTTATGTTAAACTTTTTGTCAAATGCAGATGGTCACCACAATCATAATAATATCCTTGTAATTTTATATTCGAATTTTGTAAAACCAACTCTTATATCTATCACACTCTCACTCCCTTGCTCTATTCCTCTCTATCATTTTGCATGAATGCCTATTTTATGGTCTTTTCTGTTCAAGTATAATTGTCTTCAAGTGGTTGACAGGAAGGTGTCACATAACCATTCATCCTTCCTTATTTCATTTTCATGTGAATGTCAACTGTTTAAAACAGGATGCTGACATTTTTATGTACGTATGTATGTATATGTAATGTATGTATGTACGACGAGTATAGAGGTACAACATGTCTTGTTTTCTATACGTTTTTAAATTTATTTGTCCTTATTCTATTTTCTCTACATGGGGTTTGTTGAAATAGAATACAACAAACGCAGAAAGGACACAAAAAAAAACAACAACAACACAAAAAAAAAAAACAAAATAAACCCAATGAAATGGACTATAATGTGTGGTTAGACTGGTATATTAGCTGTCATGACACATGAGTGTCATTAAAAGAAGGGATGCAATCGCTGACATCGTTTAAATGCCAAATGAACGTATGGTCACTTAAATAATAGACAATGTCGGATGGACAAAGAGATTTTTTGACAGACAGAATTGTCACTTTATCGGTTGTTTTAGGAAAGTGGAGAAAGGTTTTTCAGAAAGATTATTCTGAATGATTCTTCAGAATGTCAAAATTTTTGAAATTATTGTACACGGTGTCAAATTTCATTAAAACAGAAAATGCCAAATCAAAAGAATTTTGTACCAAATTGTATTGTCAAAAAAAGCCAACTGAAAAATATTCCACAATAAAAAAGTTTTGTGATTAGACAAAGTCTTCCAAAGACCATCTGCTTGGACCATAAATTCGTTCAAACTTTCCTTCATGCAATTTAATATCTTTATTTACTTAAGGTTGAGTTATTATACTTACTCATTTCATTACAAAACTACTGACAGACTAAAAACAAGTGTTTTATGGCATAACTGGCATGCATGTTATATAAAATTATAAATTCTGTAATAAACATTATGACCCAAGAATCCTAAAAAACTCACCTATCACTTTATCTCTTGGAATCATCTTAGTTCACTCCGTTGCTATCATAGTTCAAATATTAGCGAGAAACAAAATAATTGCAAAAATAATAATAATGTTAATAAAATAGGTGACATGATGAAATACATACATATATTTAAATGAAAAACCTTTTTAATCTTTCAGGGATTATAGCTTCTGAAAATATAATACACAATGGTTTACGATAATGGTGTGGCTTTGTCATAAATTTGGTTGTCTTTTGTGATTAAATAATTTTTGCTGAAATATTATTTTGAAAACACACATGATGATTGTGTTTTTTTATTTTTTTATGGTTTCAATCATAAGTAAAATTTTTAGTAATTTAAATTAAGCTGAACGTTAGAGGACATACTCGTATACATGTTGCGTCACACATAAATTTATGATAACCTATGAGTGTTGAAAATTTTATTAATTAACCAGAAAAACTTAGTATCAAGTTAATTCTAGAAAAAATAGGTTTGTTTTTTCTTGAACTTCGTTTTGTAAACAATTTAAATTTCAAGGTACTAATTCGAGAAATTAAATTCAATAAAAAAAGAAACTACACGAAGGTCACAAATAAACTTTAAAAAAAAAAACCTCATAACATACTTTACCGATAGGAAAAACTGAAAGAAAAAAAAAAAAAACAGAATTGTTCTAAGACAATGCAATCTTGTGAATGCATTCTTGAAACGTCATTAATTCAATGTGTGACAGTTAATTCAAATTTTGTAATCTTCTATTTAATTTTCAATCTTAAGCATCAATCAAATCATTGCAGTTTTTGGGATGTTCTGTATTTTCTACACTCTTTTATTGGAAAATAGTTCACAATAATTAAGTGTATATGATTGGTGAGTGATGTCATTGTGAGTGTTTGCATTACATTGAAGATTTCCGAAAAGTAACTTTCACAAAAGATTGCATTCAAATGAAATTACATTCACAAAAGATTCAAAATCGTGGCTTGAGGATTGTATTCATTTGGATTAGAAAACAGGGCCCTATTCCACAACAAACTTATCAACTTTTCACTTTGCACTTATTAAATTGAGTTTTTTTGGCAAAGAGATACATAAGTGTTTCTATTCCACAATACCTTGCAAATTTTACCTTGCACTAAGAAAATTTTTGCAAAGTGTTCCACAAAGCATTTAATCATCTTCGCACTTTGTCTTATAACTTTGCATTACTACAAGCAAGGCAACCCCGCAAATAGGGTTACCAGTTTTTTTTTCTATGAAATAGAGTATTTTTTACTTTGAAGAGAGAAAAACATGAGTTCGAAAATTATTTAAGTTTGTAAAACTATATTTTTTTTTGTATTTTTAGAAAAATTGAATTATTTGGTTGTTTTTAAAGAATTCATATAAATCTTAACAATCTGCTTCTAGGTTTGTATAAATAAAGCCCCTTTTAGACGATCAGTTCAGTTTCTGTTGAGCTATCAGTTAAGCTTTCAGTTAAACTGATGAACTGAACACCGAACTGAGTTTCATTTTAACTGAACTGACAGTTAAACTGAAAAATGAACTGATAACTGAACTGAAAACTGATCGTCTAAAAGGGGCTTAATAGCTCATTTCAAATTAACTTTAAAGAACCCCTTCTTCTCTCTACTCTCCACTTCGCATTCATTATTGTGAAGACTCGCTCAGTGAATGCAATAATTCACGTCTCAGTGGTGCTTATTTTGACATTCTCTTTCGTTCGAAAGTGAATCGAATTCGATTAAACTTAATTTTGAGAGAATGTTAATCGGACGAATCGAAAGTTCACCCAATTCATAGAAAGTTCATTCATTTGCCAAAGCTAATTCAATTTTGACATTCGAAAGAATAAAATTAAATGTCATTTTTGTGTCGTTTGAATTTGAATCTGTCGAGTAAGCAATAAAACATTTAAGTTTTTAGTTATTTCATGGAAAATAAATTACTTTTATTAATTTTATTGTGGTTTAATGTTTAGAGGTCGCATTCCGACTGGATAAACCGCAAACAAAGATAAAAGCTAATGAAAATAATGGAAGAAAATCCGGAGGTAGCAAAGGGTTTGAAGCATCCACTACCCTTCTCCTCCGCACTTCTTCAACACTATCTTCATTTATAAAGAATACAAGTGCCATATTTTTATTTTATTTTATTTATTAATTATTATTTTATATTTTTTATCAAAGAAATTTAAATTATTATTATTAAACAATAAACAAAACAATTAAAAATAAACGAATATTTCACTTTTTGGTTTTGACATTTCACAAACACTTCTCTTTTGTTTTTGATATTTTAGTGTGACCAAGTGTAAACAAAAGAAAAAAATTACAATTTAGAACGCGTTATGGCCAACTTAGTTTTAAAACACCTGAGTTGCCACAAAAAATGTATGTATGTATGAATCTGTAGTTTTTTATCGTTTCTTGATTCTTTATCCAACATCTATAAAATGTTCAGAAACAAAAAAAAAAAAAATATAAAATGGTCATACTAATTCAAATACAAATAAAGTAAATTTCAAACAGCTGATAGTGAAAATGAATCTTAAAATTAAGAAAGTTAATTCGAAGGAATAGAATCATTATTCTAACGAATAGACTATTCATGAGAATGTCAAAATAAGCATATGAATATCTTAATAGCTTCACTGGTAATATCAATATGCATTTGCAAGGCGATCGTTTTTTCTTTGCAAACTTTTGATAAACTTATCAAAATTCGCTTTGCAAAAATAGAATTTTAAGTTTTTATGGAACGAAACAGCATAATTTTGCAAAGTCTTTGCAAATTCACTTTTTAATATTAACTTAGAACTTTACACAAATTAACGTACGTGGAACAGTGGAATTTCAAAGTGAATATAAAAATTGCAAAGACTTTGCAAAATTCACTTATCATTTCCAACTTTTCACTTATCAGATTTAAAGTTCTGTGGAACAGAATGTTTTGCAAATTGACGAAAAATTTGAAAAGTGCAAAATGAAAAGTTGATAAGTTGTTTTTTGGAACAGGGCCCAGATAGGCCTTCAGACATGAGACAGTTTGCTTGGAAAAAATCAATAATTTTGGAACGAACTTTGTTGGCAGTCGATTTAGACTCTAAATATAAAAAAAAAACTCAAATGCCATGAGCAAACTGATACTCTGTAATACTCAGTAACTTTTATAATGGGAACCTATAGTGATTCGACGATTTTTCACAATTGTTTTTTTTTTCACTATTTCAATGTTTCCATTGTCTGTTGCTGAGCCCTAGAGGCAGCGAAGGCAAAGTCTCTTATTCCATTTGTTTACACTTTTTTGATTGTATTGTAAGGTCACGCTATGCCACTCTTAACATTTCTGGAGTTTTTGACATCTCAAATTTTTCGGATAGTGTTTCGATAATTTTAAACAACAATTTTCTTCATAGTTTCAGTGTTTCCATTGTCTTTAAATGTGAGGAACCCTCCAGGACCATCTTTTAGATCTTCTCGGTCTCGGTTTGCTACTTTAAACATTTATTGAGTTTTTGAACACTAAGCTCAATTTTTTACAAACAAATAAAAATTCGGTAACACATTCCTAATCTTCTAATAAACAAAAACTGAGAACATGCATTCGGAGGGAATGTGCCATCTTTATAGCCCGCGACATTTAAAATTAAGCCTTAATTTTTCCAAAATACTGTCAAAATAATGTCAAAGACAATTATACAATACTGTAGTAACTTTAATTTCGTAAAAATTATCTTAACCTGCCTTTTTCTTTGTTTAACACATTTAATAACGCTAATTATAACATTTAACCTGAGCAAACTAAACCTTACACACCTCGTCGACATCTCGCAATTCAATTTCCTGTCACTTTAATGATAATAATGATAAGCAATTAAACTCTCAACTTAAATCATATAGAATTTCTCCTACCTGTCATAATGATGACTATTTTTGTTGTTGTTGTTGCCAAGACTTAAAGCTAAATGACAAACAACATTCAACAGTCAAGTCAGTCAATGTTGACTTTGTTCAAATTCAAACTAAACACTCTTTGGAAGATTTATTTTTCAATTTGCAACCTCATCGCAGCGATAATATACACGTATGATACGAGTGGTAGGTATATAGAAACCATGGGGCTTTAGTGTCATATAGATTTAGAGTGATATTTCTCATCGAGAGTAGGTATTAAGTTTACACACATACATACATACCTATGGCCATATAAAATATTATTCCCTCATAAATCCATCCCGTTTTAAAGTAGAATAATAAATATAAAAACTGAAAGTCATAAATTATATCAGTAATTATTGTTGGGGGGTTATCAAAGTATAATAAATCACATTTGGACATGCTCGCATACAAAAGATACCCCACTCTCTGCTCAGGCCCCGACCGCGACGACCGACGACGACGTCGACATCTCGGTCTCGGGTAGAGAGCTCTCTTCCCGCTGCTGCTGTCCCAGTTTTTTTTTTCTTTTTTTATATGGTGGTACCATAACTCGAACAAAAGTCGTGGCAACTACCAGTAAACAGCACTCCTCTCCACATTCGATGACAGGCAAAATTTTTCTTTGAAAATGAGAATATACTCGTACATATATAAATTATATAAATGTTTAAATCATAAATAACACAACACACCGCACAATGCATCAGCTTCAGAATCATCAGTTTAAGTGGAGGAAGCAGGAGTCTTACGTATGGATTTGGATACCCAGACTCAAACTCATATCCAACAACAAAAGACGGGATAAGTGAATAATATTGATACACATACAATACATACACATACATATACATATATGAAAAGCTAAAATGCTAAAAAAGAAAAACAAGGAGCCACCGCGCCGGGAACGAGCGAACGATCCAGAGAAGCCCGGTGGCTTGACTTTGCATCGACATCGACAACGATGTGGTGATGATTTATTATTCCTATCAGTTGCAAGCAAAATAAACTAATTGCCTTACGGTGTCCGATATAATCGGGAATACTCGTATGTATGTACTAAAAGGGAAAAAGTTGACAGCCTTAGGCCGGAAGGGGTCCTTTAAGTTTTCTTTTGACAAAAAAAAAAAAATCAACATACACAATTGCTTTCATTTATTTTTAAAAACTTGAGCAGAAATATTTTTTTTCTTTCACTTTCTTATCAAATTGATTTTCAATTCTTCTTTTTTGTTATTTCGTATGTTAAGGGGTAAATCGGGATTGCAGACAAATTTTACTTATTTTTTTAAAGGAACTTTATGTATTGGCCCTTTTTTCCACAGGAAAAAAAAAATTATAAAAAAGCGACTCTCAGTATTTTATATGATTTGACATCTTACTGACGTTTGGGAAATAGTTACTAATTACGTTTACTAATAACTCGATTTGGGACATAAAAACCTAAGTCGAAAAGTTGATTTGACAGTTTAATTGCTCAAAACAATGTGTTCCTTTATTTTTTATGAAATTAATGCAATGAAATTATATGAAAGGTGTCAAATGTCATTTAAACGTCATTTCAAATCAATTGAAAAGCTTGAATTGAAAATAAGACCCCCATTGAAATTGACTGTTACAACTGTTATATATAATAAAGATTTTCATCGATGAACCGTTTTTTTTTTTGTAAATTCAAATGTCATTTTTTAAATAATAAAAAATTTAAAACTTCAGGATTGTGAACAGATCTTGAGTGTTTTTTTTTTCTTCAGCAGAAAAGTGCGACTGAGTCCTTAGATTAAATCGAATTATTTCGAATTCGATTTCAAAATACCTACATATTTTTTTTTTGTTATTTTCAGAACTCACATCACAGATTTATTATGAATGACAGCCAGACACTGTCTTGACATATTGATGTGTGTCAAACGCTATTAATTAGCGAACGAAGATTGCCAGTGGCAGCAACGACGACCGCGACGCAGTGACCGACCGACGACACGGCTCAAAGTTTCATCAGATTGAGTGTTTTTTTTTTCTTAATTTTTTTTTAAGGTTCATTTTTAAGTTTAAATCATTTTTAAATTTCTGGCCTTGAAGTTCAAACTCATCAATTCAAGGAAAGTTGATGGTTTCGAAAAAAAAAAAAAAAAACAAAAACAAATGGGAAATCTATTTTGTGTGCTTTTATTTGAAATATATAAAATGTCAAGTGACTAAAGATGATTGATTAGCTGTCAAAAGAAAAATAAAAGTAAAAAAGAAGGAATTTTTGCGAGGAAAAATAAATTACACTTTTTGCGTAGTCGTCATATAATTTGGGTTGATTTTGTTGGTCTTATTGATTTGGTTTTTTTTTGAAGAATTGAAGGGGTAATTAACCTTGTTAACAGTTACGATTGTAAGAAAAAATCGACACATGTCAAATTCATAAAATCATCATAAATCATATAATCGCATCAAACGCGCCCAATTATTCTTATATTGACTGTCAAGAAAAATTGCTTTATTTTAATGTTACGCTATCAAGATGATGAATTCAAAATACGATTGCCGGACATTTTATAACACTTGTGAGATTATCAATTTTAAGTTTTACGATTCTGGATTAGTTAAGTTCATCAAAATTAATTTTACTAATGTATTAATTGATAAAGAAGACAGTTGAAATGGATGGCCCTTTAATCCGTTTCATGCCTTACTTTGACGTATGCAGCTGACAGCTAGAACACATAAACTGACTGGAAAAAAACGTTCATGGGTTGAATGCGTTACGTTGGCGTTTGTATGTCATAATATAAGAAATAATTAAAGAAGCTGAAATTGAAATTCTTGTTTACAATTTTACATCCCTGACTCTTTTAAACCATCAGGTGAAAACAAAAAAAAATAATGAAACATCTGTCAATGTCAAAGGACGTAATTTTCTTTGTGTCGATGAATGACTTGTGCGTAGTATTGGTGTGATTTTGACTTATACTGTGGTAGAAATGTCAAAATCGTCATTTGATTCCATCTGCAGACTACTCATCGAATTCTGTAATCATTGGGTGTCATATTTCGAATATGATTTCTGACATTTCTGAATTTTTACTATCATCAGTAATTCTATAGCCTCCGTATGGTATATGTTTTAACAAATCTAAAAAAAAAGATGTAAATTAATTAAATAAAGTATTTTATTAGTGATGGTTTGGTTTTTTATCAAAATCCGAAACTTTAACAAATCACTTTCTAAACTACATATAAAGATATAGATTTCCACTTAATTATACTTTTCTTCTTAGACTGCTCTGTAGGTACAAAATTTATTTCAATATTATGTTAAACTATGCAATATGAACTGCCTTGCCTTGCTTTGCTTATTCACCTAAGCTAAACAAACAAGAAATATATTTTAATTCAAGATAAGGCAAACGGGAACAAAATTATTGCCACCTAAGGAAATTATGGGAATTTCTTTTTTCGACTTCTTTTTTTCTTTTTAGCAAATTAAAACTTCAAATTAACGGATCAACAATTGTGAGCAGGGTCACACTAGATATTTTGTCAGATTTTTATTAAAACTTTGAAACTACATATATGTCATAAGTCATAACTAAATTGTGTAAAGCTTTTAAAATGACATACCTACAAAATTTCAGCTTCAACGAATTAAAAAAATCGTGTTAGAAATCTACGAAATTGGTAACCATAACGAAAAACCCAAAGCCCTTTCCCAATACATAAATCCAAATACGCTATCTCTAAGCTATCACATTAAAAATGTCATACATGAAATTGTGGTGGCGCCAACGACCGACTCGACGCGACAACGCAACACCACCGACCACCACCGCGCCTCAGCAGCGCAGTGCCACACCAAAAGTCTTCAAAAGTTCTCGTTTCTCCCGCGATCGTTTTGGGACTTATATTGATATCGGTTAACATGGTATCAGTTTCATAAAGGGCCATTTACATCTTGTAATAATTAATAGGGCAGATGGCCCACTTAAAAAAAAAAAAAAGAAAAAGAAAACGAAAAAACAATCCCATCCACATGAACATTAAATAAATTTTATGACCTCCTGTTTGAGATTCCATTTCTAAGCTTCATAAAGTTTACCAAAAATGACAGAACTTTTATTTATTCAAAAAGAAAACAATAATAAAATGAATGTATATATTAAGCTCAATTTAGTTTGAATAAAAAAAAAAATATAAATAAAAATGAAAATTAAAAACAAAAAAAAAAAAAATGAAAAATGAAAAAAGTAAAAAAACAATCTAAACATGGAAGACAGAGAGAGGTCGTTAAAAAATTGTTTCTGCGAGGAAATCATAAATTTCCAAAATGTCCGCGATAATAATTGGGTACTTAATAAAATTTATTATTTTCCACAATTGGCCATTCGCGCAGAATGGTAGCAGCAAGTAGTAGTGTGGTAGTGGCTGTCTCGACTGGCTTGGCTTGGCTTGACTTGGCCTGGTGCTCGTGTGCTGACTTGACTATTGCTCTCTGGGTAGCTTTGGGATGACTAACAGCAGAACGGGCGGCGGGGGCTTTTGGTCCATGGTGGTGGTCTACCACAGCTACAAATCAATTCCGGTGCTGTGTGATAAGTTTGTTATTTTGCGACGATTTATGGCATACCTACTACCACTAGGTGCTTTCTGGTTAAAGCCGGGCAGAGAGCTGTATAGCTATTTTTGCGCGCGTGGTATCGGACTATCGGTCTTGAGTTATAAATTCGTCGTTGAGCTCGGTGACTACTGTTGTACGTGTTCCTACTCACTTTTGACCAAAAACTAAATTTTGACCATATTTGTGTAGGAATATAACTTTTCTTTGTTTTTTTTTTTGGCTACCGTTTGGCTGAACGTCTGATACTCGTACCTACTCATGTGGGGTTCTCCCAAGTTGCATGCCTCATATCGTCGTCGTCGTCGTCGTCGTGGGGTAGATTTGGATATATTGCGGCATGAAAAATTCCCAAGTCGGCTTTTAACGCGGCGACGAATGAAAAATGTATTTTAAAAAAAGTACCATGTGTCTGCAGTGGTGGTATGTACCTCACTTAGCCATACCTACACTACATACATATGTGTATGTACCTAGCTGCCCCCTTTATCCTGCGACTTTACAGCTAACTTACTTGCGGCTAACTTAATTTATGACTTGACAGTTGTTTAATGTCTTTTTCTGTGAACCATGTTTTGACACACAAATGTGCGCATTGGCCTCTTAAAATTAATGTCTTTGCATGTGTTGTGGTTTGTTTTTTTTTGTTGTTGTTGTTGTTTGATTATTTTGTTTTCTTTAAGGCAAGTACACATTGCCATTGTTGGCAGCAGTATATACTCGTGGTAACATATTTATTTATTGCAATTGTACATATGATGAGTAATGTCATGGCAACGCAAATTAGGTGAATTGAATTGCAATTTTAATTGTAAAATTTGTCTTTTTGCCAACAAAGAAATTTAATATGACACTTTTAATTTTTTATTTTTTTTTTTATAAAAATTATTGCCAATAACTGTTAAGGTAGACATTAGCCTGAATTTGAATCACGTACATATGTAACCCAAATACAATGCAAAGAAAATATTGAAGAAAAGATTTATAGTTACTTTTAGATAAATTTGAAATTCTTATGTCACTTTTGACATGTCTTTGACAATTACCTATGCAGTTGATTAAATGTTCTTTAGATTTGTGCACCTCGGTGGTTGATTACGCATCGAAGATAAATTTGAAAATGTAATAGTTTATGATTGCTTATAACGTGTCATTGATTGACACACTTTCTCAAAAGAGGGTTGCCAATACCAATGAAATTCAATGAAAATGACCATATTTCAATAATTTTATAGAAAAAGCCATTTGTGGAAAATTGCACACATGTTATAACTTGGCAACAAATACTACAGTAAAATAAGTTTGACTCTTAGTGACAGATAAATTTAAAATGCAAATGTCACTTTTGACAGTTCTTAGACAATTAATTATTTGTTTAAGTGATCTCTGGAAGTTTAAACCTCGTATCGAAGACAAATCTGAAAATGTAAATTTGTATGATAAACTTGATTAATATATACTTTGTCAAGAGAGGGTTGTCAAAACCAATGAAAATGACAGAGAAGAGCGTTGATTTTACAGAATGAAATCATTTGTGGCAGATTAAGGACAGAAATCCAGGAACTGCCTCGCAGCGTACTTTTTTTTTTTTTACAGAAGTCAACAAGTTCGTTCTACCAAGGAAGCGAATTTGGTAGAGAAACCTGTTGGATAAGGCTAGTTCCATATTGACATGCCATCTTGAGTCAGTAATCTAATTGATTGTCTCATAATTCATAAAACAGTTCGGTTAAACCTGCAACTGCGACAATAGTCCACATGTTCCTCTCAATCACAGAATTCTTCAATTTGTATCCCTCATATCCGCCTGCCAGGATCAATACACTTGCTCATGAATATTTTAACGAATACCTACAAAAAATTACATTATTTATATTACGAGTATACGAGACGAGGATGAGCTATCACAGCTAATTGTCACACATAATCCTCACAACATTATTCATTTCGCATGTCAATGCACAGACACACATTCCCAATTATATTAAAACTTTGTATCAGAAATTCCCTGTTTATTCATTTTTCGAATATACAGTTTCATTATGACATATTTCAAGTCCCGTTCTCATTCACCCATCCCAGGACCCCGTGTGTTGTCCTCGTCCTCGTCGTCGTCGTCGTTGGTTGTAGCAAAGAACGGCGAACATGCTTTCCATTTCAACAACTGTCACGATTCATATTTATTTTTTGTCGTTTTGCCCCGCATGTTACACTCTGACAAATATGTCGAAACGCATTAACATCGCAATCGAGGCCAATTTCGAAGACAAAATACTCGTGTTTTGTAAAGTGTCACATTAAATTTACTCACTTTGAATTTATGCTTCGTGAAATGAAGGAAATGAATAAAAAAAAAAACAGAAAACTACCAAAAGAACGACCGACACAGAGTGAAGTGACTTTAGTCATCCAGCAGCGCATCGAAGCGTTCTCGAATCCGAAAGGAAGCGAGAAAAACATCAAGAAAAGCGCTCGCTCGAGAAATCATACACACATCGTCGTCGTCGTGGTCGTCCGTCCTTATCGTCGTTGTCGACGACCGACCCAGACCAGAGTCATACCCTCTCCATCGACTCCAGGCACACTGAAACTGATGTGATGTGGATGTCGCAATTCGCAACCGGGCTGGAAGATATTGGGGTCCGGAGAAAGTAGGTACCTACTCCAAATGTGTATGGCCGTCCGTTTTTGTCGCGTTTGTACGAGTACGAGTATGTTGTCCTCCTGTCCCGTCTATGTGTATAAATGTCGACTGACATCATCCTCGACTCGATCTGATCTTTGCTCCGCTCTCGAGAGAGACGTCAAAATAATTTCGGTCAAATATTCCCCGGCAATGGTTTTTTGTTCAATGAATCCACTTGGAGAAGTCCACTTTCCTCGTTTGTCGTCCGTCGTCCGACGTCGTCCGTCGTTTGTCATTTTCCGTTTCCCTTTTCCTTTGCGTTGTGCGCTTTACGTTTGCCATCATATTAAGCATAGAGCCCTCAAAAGCAATTTGACACCATCAAAGAAGGATACTCGCTCAGTGGGAACGACGTGTAAGTCAATGGGAATTACTCCAGCTGTGGGTATGGGCGACAGGCGACAGGGATCGAAAATTGTCATGTCAGTTATGTCATATCGTGTTAATCAAACAGAATTAGCTTGAACTTTGTGCAGTCGTCTGTGTTCCAGGGTTCAATTGATCTTCTTTTCATTTTTGTTGTTGTTATGTGTTGTATTTATATTCCTTCGTTAGCTGTTGTGTATGCTTCATGTTTCGTCCTTAAAGTCTGTCTTATATGACAAGGACGAGGGTAGTTCTTTTGCTAAATGACAAGGAAAAAAATTGCCCACAAATTTCAAAGATATTTTTGCTGATTCACATTAGCAGATACGAGTGAGCTGCAGTTGTATGTATCGCATCGACATTATCCTCTGGGAGATTTAACTGAGGGACTGGTCTTCGAGTGCCCCGTCACACTGCGACAGTGGGATGGAATCGAAATCGAAATCGACTTCATCTTCATCATCATTGGGCTTGCACTTGCAGCAGCAGCACCACGGGCCACACGTTCTCCCTCCCTCTCGAAGGCATATCTCAACTCTGCATGCATGCGGGGCTTGCCTTCATTTCATTTCTGAAGGAGAAATTCCAAGAGCACTTGTAAGACCATTTTTACCACTTACACACACCATCGAATAAGACGACTACGGAGATGATGATGAAGCGAACGACAACAACGACGAAGAACGAAGAACGACGAACGGCCTTGTTTGTTGCAAGATGCAGCACTTAGTATACATTTTGTCCATGACAGATAGTTTATTATAAGGATTATGTCATTATTTGTTAGTAACAACTGTCAAAAAAGTAATTGGCAAATTTTAAAAGAGTCGACAGGGTAAAGTACATCTACGTCGCGGTCGGTCGTCGTATACTACTCGTATGACTGTAGGAGAAGACATTTTGTAATTTTTTATTTTTTTTTTGACAGAAAGACACATTTCGATAGTTTTTTTTCTTAACAAGGAAAAGAGTCAGTGTCAGTGAGTTAAATTAAATGTTTGGGTTGAGGCAAATTTGGTCTCTACAGCTGACGTTTGATCAGATAAGAAAATGACAAGTTTGTGTCAACTGTCAGTTGTGATTTCCTAAAATTCAATTTTTATTTATTTTTTTGACGTTTGTAGAGAAATGAAGGGTTATTTAGTTTCTGCCTCTCCTTGATGTGAATTTTGATGTTAAGAACAATTTTAAAGTAAAATTTCAACTGAATAGGGTTGCCAAATGCCTATCTACATGTCATTTCCAAAGCAGTAACCCCTAAGTTTGTTGGTAGAATTTTTTTTTTGGATTTGTAAACGGGTCTTTCGATTGAGTAGTCTCACGTCATGAGGTAAGTAAGTCACCACTTTGACTTTTTTTTTTATAAATTCAAATATGCTTCCTGTCAATTTCCAAATCTAACACACCCTTTAAAAATGTCTTTGTCTTTATTTGTTTTTGTATAAGACAAACTATCTCCCAATTCTGACAGAAAAATTGACTGACATCTGTGATGTTGGATGGGGGACTGAAGAGGACAACACAAGCGATGTCAGCTCCTATTTCCACTTGCTTTCTACTTTGTATTTCTCGTATTTATCTACCCGTTTAGCTGTCAGTCATTGTCATTGCTCTGGTATAGTTGTTCTCCTTCTCCTTCTTCATCTTCATCATCTTCAGCTACTCTGATTTGATTATTATTATTTTTGTTTTGTTGTTGTCTATTGAGTTCTTTTCGCTGATGGTCCCATTATTTTTTCTCAATATTTCTTCTTTTTTTACCTTCATACGTATCGTGATAGCAGAAGGAACACAACGTCAAGATAAGTAATAATAAAAAAAAAATAATAATAATAATAATGATATGTCATGCGATAATGTACGCTTTGTTCTTTCTGACAGCTTTCAGCGGGGTAGCTGTCATTTGCGACTTGCCTTCATTCTTCGGGGTTTCGCTTGGTGTTATGTTCCTTCTTTCTCTTTCTTTCAAATCATTTAGTATAGTATGTAGTAGATATGCTTTTGTGTAACTTCCTTGAAACACATATTCTCACTTTGGGAATCCTTTTGGCAAGTTCTTCTTCTTCGTTTTGTTTTGATGTGAAAAAAAAATCATCTCCCTGCAAAAGACAATCCATCTTATTCTGTTTCCTTGGAGCTCTTTACAAATAATAATAATAATAAGAGTAAAAAACACACATACATACATATACACACTCACTCATACAAAACGAAATAACGTGTCAACTTTCAGTGTAGCTGTCACTCACTCAATCTTTTTTTTTGTCTTGTTTTCCCTTTTTTTTTTTATTTGAATAATCGAGCACACAAAATATGTACCCGTCAACAGGAAACAGGGCGAGAATGTGAATGATTTTATACCCCTGAATACCGCGGATAAAAAATAAACCAGAATAACCGGGAGGCGTGGATTGTAGGCGTCAAAAATTATTCAAGACGGGATTCATTTCCGAATGAAATTCCGACAGCAGAGCGAAGACATGATGACATATCAAGAGCGTTGTCATATCAAAAAAAAAAGACTGTCACACACTCGTTGGCATTATAAAGAATTGATTGTGAACAACAATGCAAAAAAAAAAAGAAAGGGGAAAAACGAAAAGTAAAATGACGACAAAAAAAGGACAACAAAGGACATTCAACGCGGGGAAATCTGTCAAGAATTTGTTTGATAGTTTTAAATAAATATCATTGTTAAATCGTGTACCAGTCGCGACTGCGTTAGTCGGCCGCGGAGAGTTCTGTTCGTTTAATTTCTTTATGTGAACATGTACATGTCGACTTATGTATAACGGTTTGGTTATAAGAGAACGAGTTACATGAGAACTCTAAAGATGTTTCCCCCTCTGGAAAATCAGTTTTTCTATTTTTTTTTTAAACTTTACTAAATGTCAAAAACTGATACATTTTTGAGACCTGACAATTGTAAAATTTTTGTTACATTTTGGGGACGTTGATGAAGGAGCAAATTCCCTCTCAAAAAAGGTTAAATTTGACATATTTTCATCTAGAATGACAGCTAAAAAATAGGTTATAATAGGTTATCGTCTTTGATAATAAAACTGTCATCCTTTCTTCTAACCAAACTTCTGCTTTTTTGACAATTTCTGACGAGAAGCGTAACTCTTGGAATCAGTCTGTAGAAAAAGGATTCCAATTTTGGTCGCACGTTTCTGTCATGTTGCTCGGTGTTACTTTAAAGTTTAAACCAATGTAGACAGTCTCAAACGAGAAGAATAAAAAACTTCAAATCCAGACCGTCTTCCAGTTCTCCAGTCTAGTCATGTCCAACTAGCTAAATTAGAGCAACATTTTGTAAATGGTTACACTTTAAGACAGTGAATAGCCGTGGCGTCGTCGTGACTTTTAAATCGGAGCAATATTTCTTCCATTTCATACTTTTTACTTGTATATGCATTACTAGACCATGATCCCGTTCTTCCGAACCCCCCTTTACTGATCCTTCTGGTGTGTGTCGGTCGTAGATTTTTAATTTCTTCGTTTTTTTTTTATTTTGAGTGTTCCTTTCCTGTCGACCACTTGTTGGTTGGTAAATTTATTGCCCGTCAGTTGCGTAAATTAAATGTGAGCCATAATTTTTGCCATTCAATTATCTTAAAGAACATGTTAAGCAATTGTAAAAGAAATTTATTGTTCAAAGGAAAAAGAAGTTATGAAGTATAAAAGTAAATCAATCAAACTTGGATGTTATTTTTTGTCATTTTTAAATGTCATTTTTCAGTGTTTTAAGGTTAGCTGTCTCTTTCACTCTGACACGTGAGCAGAAATGTACATAATTAAAAGTCACTTGAACAGCCATTTGTTTCACTTTCAATTTTGACAACCTATGGACAGGGCATACAATATCTTTTTGACAGTTTATTTTTAGTAGCAGTGTGTGTCAAGACTCGTAATCAAAAGTCACCGGAGAAGTCGTTTGAACACACACATTTTGACAGCGTAAAATATTCTGCTGACAGTCTGTAGCGGCCATTTTGTTTTGGATACCACTATCTGTCAAAATTGTTCTTAATTATTCCTTCATTTGTCCAAAATATCCACGAAAAGTTAAACTATAGAAGTATAGAACGTTATATGATAAAAAACCTTATGATCAATGATCGATGATATCCAATTCTTTTTGATCCTTTTTTAACCGGCTTAATAATTGTTAGAAGCTAGAATCCAATTCTGCAACTTTGCTAAAAACCACCAAACAGCCATTTTATGCGACTCACTTGGTGGATTTTATTTCCCATTCCTGTTAACTGTTTTTAACGCTGATATAAAGATAGACGAAGGAGGAGGCAAATGGCAAGCATGTTTAACATTGATACTTTGCGCTTGTGGTCCTGTAAAAGATTAATTAATAAAGTTCCATTTGGTGCAGTGAGTTCGTAAAATTTGCCTCCAGTGCAGACATTGCACATTTATCACAATACTCATTGTCGTCATTGTCAGCATCAACAACGCAACTAGCCAAAAGTGGTGTGGCGTTGGAGACGCAGCAGCCGCCGCCGAGATGCTGACTCTGTAGCTACCGCTGAAAGTGGGAGATACTGTACTCTTATAAGATAAATGCCGTCAAGTGAAACTTTGGCGGTTGTGATTGTGAGAAACGATACAAATTGCATTCTATGGCATGACATAGAGAGGTGGTGGCGATGGCGGCGCGCTGTCGGTGGCGCAAAATTATGTTCTTTCTTCAATGGAATAGTACCTATTGAAATGTATAGGAGTGTATAGAGATATCGATTGCACTCGTGGCAGTATTGGGTCGGACCACTTTAACATTTGCCAATTATTGACAGAACGTTGTTGCACAGATGGCGTTGATAGGCATTTAAAATGGAGAAAATGTGTTAGGCATGCTGTTGCCCCTGAGCCGCCGCGCCTATCGTCGTCGTCGTCGGTCTTCGACGCAACGTTGTTAAAAATGTCTTAAGGTGGCTAAAGCGTTGTGCTGTCTTTCTTTCTTTTTTTTTGTTAGGTAGGTATAATGTTTTCGATTTGAGTTAAATCATTTGCCTTGGCACGTTAAATGAAAAATTAACAGTATTATTGCAATGAATTATACACGTAAATTTAGTTTGAACACCATTTTGATCACTCCCGGGGGCATATAGAATATAGACTCTTATTTTGATTGTGCTCTAGCTATACTTCGTCCAAATCGAATGTTCAGTACAGGGAAGATAGGACGTCTTTATCTCACTCTTTCTTCAGAAGAATTTCCTTTAGTTGTGTGAAAGAAAAATTTGGTCAGTGTTACCGTAGTGCATAAATAAATTTGCGAAAGCTCTCAAGAAAATTAAAAGAATTGCCGTCTTTGCTTTATTGTAAAGGCATTTTAAAAGATTTCCCGTAATTTCCAATGCAAATTCTTAAAACAAGCACTATGTTAACCCCATGTCAATTGAAAGTTTTAAAAAGCTCTAAAAACAAAAGCTCCTCTACAAAAACTCAAAGAAAAGAGAACTTAAAAGTTACTTAATACGGTAAGGCAACCCTGTATCTCATAAATATAAAATGAAGGTTAAAATGTGAAGTGTAGTCTCTTCCACAAAAAAAAAGAATCCGAGAAACCCATTACAGTTCAGAGGAATATTGTCAAAGATAAGATCTGTCTCTTTCAGAAGTTGGCTCTCCCATAAGACTTGACAAACATTGATGGTAAAAAAATAGACAATACAAGGTGGTTCAAAAGTTTCGATATCCCAAAAAAATAAAATACCTACATGACTTGCAATTTTAGCATACAAAACAAATTACTTATTCCAAATAGTTTAAGGTCCTGTAGCATCTCCCTCTTTGATGGGCGTTCCTTTTTTCAGAGTGAAATACTGTTGTCCCATTTACCAAATCATTTGTTTCTGTTGACTTCACAAATTTCAAAATAAAATTGAAATTCGCTGCAATTTTCTGTGAAGAATTTGACGCCTTCCTAAGGAGTGATCATCTTTATCTGCAATTCTTTAATTCCGAACTGAAATCTTTTCTAAAAATTCAAAATTTTTCTTCTGATGACAGCTGATTCTCAAGGCTCTATTAGATGTTTCTATTCATTATTTTTAGGAGATATTTGAAAAAATCAGCCTATAAATTTTCCACCATCCTAATCTTTCATTAAAATCCCGAATCAAATCTTTGCTTGCCCCAATTTTAAGTCAAAGGTTCACATACTCGGTATCAAGAAAACATAATTATGATCATTACTGTCAGACTACTGAACAAACAACAATACAAAAACCGTGAATCCTTGTGCAGGATATTGGTCCATCCTTCTTGTTATAAGTAAAACGAAGATGGTTTTGAATGCCCTACTTCACCTTTAAACAGATATATACTACAGTATACCTGCCTGTCAAGTGACGTGAGAAAAAATTCATTGTGGTCTGTCAACATTGCGAAGATGCTGCAGAGAGCAATAAATAAAGGTCCTATATCCTTTTGTGTGGTTTTTATAATTCGAACAAAAGAAAATTAGGTAATCCTTGCGAAATCCACTCCAGCGGATGCAAAGGTGTGTGTTGATAGCTGAAATGAGTTTCACCGTGAATTCGACAAAGAGCAAACAATAAGACACACGAAACAAAAAACAAAAATTCGATATACCACATCGACTTTTGAAAGAGACAGATCTTATCTTTGACAATATTCCTCTGAACTGTAATGGTTTTTGTCGGATCCTTTTTTTTTTTGTGTGGAAGAGACTACACTTCACTTGATTGACATCATTCGGTAATATGATGGATAAGATAAAATAGTGAGTGAACAGCTGCATTTGATATTTAATCTGACGTTTATGTCGTTGGAGTTGTCATGTTTCACGTTTTGTCGGTGGTTTTTGTTTGCCATTGTTGGGTTTGTATTGTGCTAGAATTGATTGCAGAGATAAAGTTTATCACTTTTCAATATGCATAGACCATCAGTGGCTTAGTTTTTAAGTCGAATTCACTATTGAAATAATATTGACAGGTCGTCAATTTCACGGTGAATAAGAAAAAACTGTCATGTGTTTGATAGTTTGAAGTACTTTCTTTTAATTTTTTTTAGCAAAAATTTGATAGGCTTTGGTCGGTCTGACGCATCTGTTTGAATCAGAAATAGACGACGACGCAGAATTACTTTTCTTTTATATTATACTTTGAAAACTTGGCATTCTTAATATTAATCGATTTAACATTGATGTTGATCGATAACAATTTTATTGACAACAAAAGTATCAAACTTAAAAATGTATTGAGATATTGTAGCGGAAAAACATTACATACATACTAATTTACCAATTTTTTTATGAACTTTTTGTAGTTTTTTATTAATTGTCAATTTGATATTCGTCAACATTTTATCATTTAGGTATTGACAAATGCATTATAATGAAATAAAATACATTTGAAGTCAATATTATTGCTTGTTGTGATGATATTTAAGCCCAAAAACAATTTTTGACATTTTTTGGTTAATTTTAAATTTTTTATAAAGAAACTTAAATAAATTTGACGTCAATGTCGTTGAATATTCTCGAGATATTCAAGTCAAAAAAAATTTTGATAAAATTTTCTGTACTTTTTATTTATTTATTTTAAAATTTTTTTTATCCATCAATTTGCGTGAGATAAAATGACACGCATCAAAAATGAGCATTCTCAAAAATTCCCATGTAAACATCTTCATTCAAAAGGAATTTGACAGATCATAGTTTAACAGAGTAACGTCAATTAAATTAATTAAATCGAGTGAGGATGAGTGAGGATGAGTGAACATTAGTAAGGATGAGTGAGGATGAATAAGTTTGAGTGAGGATGAGTGATGGTGAGTGAGGATGAGTGAACATTAGTGAGGATGAATAAGTTTGAGTTAGGATGAGCGAGGATGAGTGAGGATGAGTGAGGATGAGTGAACATTAGTGAGGATGAATAAGTTTGAGTTAGGATGAGCGAGGATGAGCGAGGATGAGTGAGGATGAGCGAGGATGAGTGAGGATGAGTGAGGATGAGTGAGGATGAGTGAGGATGAGTGAGGATGAGTGAGGATGAGTGAGGATGAGTGAGGATGAGTGAGGATGAGTGATAATGAGTGAGGATGAGTGAGGATGAGTGAGGATGGGTAAGGATGAGTGAGGATGAGTGAGGATGAGTGAGGATGAGTGAGGATGAGTGAGGATGAGTGAACATGAGTGATAATGAGTGAGGATGAGTTAGGATGAGAAAGCATGAGTGATAATGAGTGAGGATTATTAAAGATGAATGAGGATGAATGAAGATGAATGTAGATGAGTTATTAAGAGCTAGAATGAGAAGTTCAACATGAAAAAATAAATGTTTCGTAAAGAAGAAAATGAAAGTAATATTTGAGGTTTTTTAATAAATTTATTTAATTCATGTTCCAAAGTAATAGGGACATAAACCGTACATCGTTTTTATGTTAAGAATAAGTCATATCAAAGACAATTTAAGTTAGTCGCCATAGAGCTTAATTTATCCCTTCAGCTATATATTATATCAAGTCAGCGCTCTCATTATAATCCACCACCGCCGCCACCATGTGACATGTTCTTTTGTTTTG
Organism: Scaeva pyrastri; assembly: GCA_905146935.1. Classification (NCBI taxonomy): domain Eukaryota; kingdom Metazoa; phylum Arthropoda; class Insecta; order Diptera; family Syrphidae; genus Scaeva; species Scaeva pyrastri. Next base: position 41,595,040 of record LR989927.1, on the reverse strand, counting down.
TATTCTCCATAAATCCCCCACGAATGCCAATAATTCAGCAAAATAAAATCTCAAATCGAATTAAATCGAAAAACCCAAAGACGATTCATACACTAATACCTTCGTACCTCAACAGGATCAAAAAAAAAAAAAAGAAAAACGACCAAAAATAGTTATGATTTGTTTCACCTAATAAATCATCAGATTTGTGGTTATTTATTGCAATGTGTATTGAAAGTGTTATTGCGCCCGAACTCCACGTCCCGTTTTGTATTTTTCCTCCTCACTTTGTTCGTCGAGCAAAACTCTGCCGCCATGCTACTACTCGGCTCATTACCATGAGAAAAAGTCAAGATATCCACCACGACTAAAGGCACCGAGCGAGGATGGAAAAATGAAAAATAAATAAAACCTAACCACAATAGTTTTAGTGTCGTTGTAAATCATTTTCGCTAAATGCTAAAAAAAAGGAGGAATAGAAAAAGAAAAATAAATTACGATTTCAGCGGAAAAGAAACTTCAAAATCAAAGGATGTGTGTGAAGTACAGTGGTCCATTTTTATGGAAAACGAAACAAATTAACCATTCCTACTTTTTACTGATTGTTTTTTGTGTTTCTGTCAAAATAATACTTGTAAAAGTTTTGCAGAAGTTATAAAATTCGATGAAATGTTAAAATTATTTCTGCCACACCCACTTTTTGGAGGCGTTCTCTCTTATGTAGTTCTGTCTTAAATATTATTTTCCAAAATCTAACATTCACTTTCACCCACTTTTTAAAAACACGAATAAAAAGCACCTACATATACTTTTTTCATAAAACATTAAAGTCAGCTCACATTCATGGTACAAACAAACGTTGCCATCGGATCAAATGGAAGCCACTGTGCACTTTACAGTGGCACTTTTAATTTTCCATGTATCAGTTTTCTTTCCACATATAAATGTGCATGTCCCTCACACTTTTGTGAAGCTCTAAACTTTGCACCAAGAAGCTATCTATCTCTAAGAGCCAAGCAACAAGGAATCATGATGGGGATTTATGAATCCTTATTAGCCGTGAAGTTAAAATCGTGCTGCTGCATTTTTCACTGGTGGTAATGATTTTTCGAAGGAATCAAATAGACTTGGAGGTCAGGGACTTCGACACGTCGGTCGTCGGTAGACTTTAACTAAAGATTCTCATTGTTTGAACATTTTAATTGGAATTCCTTTTCACAAACTAACAAGAAAAAAAAAAAACAGGACCAATAATTCATATTAATATTTTTGTACAGGAAGAATCTTTCGTCCAGAGAGCTGGAGTAATGTTTCCTGGATTTTTTTTTTGTTTTTGCTTTTCTGTTTGCATGTATCCAAACGACAACAGCATCTCTCAAATTACCAGGACAAATCGAGAACAGTTTCACAATGTTCCAGGCGTCGTCATTTGTACATTTCAGTTATGTCACTATCCCTATTATGTCTCCTGTTGCCACAAGCACACCACACGCCTACAACACAGCGCAGATCTTTCTTCCTCTGTGTGGAGACGATATTATACCAGAAGGCTACCTTGTCCAGATGTATAGTGTATACTATACGAGTATGTTGAGGAAGGTTTACATTCTGGACATAAACATATATGTTTGTATCGAATGGAAAGAGAGTATCATGTTGCTGACATAAATGGACAGCGGACAGCACTCGTGTTCATATCCTGGTTCGATTCCTTCTTCTTCTTTTGCTGATGGTGATCCTGGTGCTGTAACTACTGCTTCTTCCATATAGTTCGTTCCATTTCGACATGCAACATGCGCTGCCACATGATAATGGTAAATTTTATGACATCTCATTTTGATTTATCGTCTATCGGTATTCGTAGCTTCAATGCATCTTCTCAACTCTTGAAGTCTCCGAGAATGTGTTTAGAATTTCAAAGGAAAATTTCACAAGCATTGAAGTTTTCATATTGTATTGAAAATGAAAAATATCACAGATGAAATATATATTTCACAAAGCAGCTACTACAATGATTCCTTAGTTTATTTGTCAATTTATTCCTCTTCAAAGTGGGTCATAACATCTCTTTTATGGTTTCGACAAAGTGTAGCTATTCTAATATATGTTACATATTCTTTCGGTCAATCAATTCCTTTTCACTGACTCATTTATCTCTCTTTCTCTCTTATAGCTCAGTTGTCCTAAGTCAGAGTCTTCCAAGATAAAAGATGGAAGCGTTATTGGTCTTACTAGAAACCACTATTTAAGTGGCTAATAGGACCACATTGGATGAATTTTTTTGAATCACCAAAATCACCTTTTCAGAAATTTATTTGTGGAATTATTACCCATCAAAGTGCTTTTAAGTTCTATGAATTTTATGCGAACTTATGACTCGCAAAAATCACATTTCCGCTAACAATTGATTTGTGGAATTATGTCCCCTTAAAGCTGATTTAAGTTCCTTCCTAATCTTAAGTCAAACTTCTATCAAAATTGTGCTGGCGAAATAAGCCAACTTTCAAAGTCATCATCGTCATCGTCAGCAGGAGTAACAGCAATGCGCCACACCGTACCGTACAATTCTGATGCCAATGCTAGATGCTGTCCCGAGAGCATCTCTATACTCTGCGAGTATGTCTATATGAAGAACATATTATTATTACAATTGAACTCCTGGAAAAGATGTGGATGTGTGGAATGAAGAGTCGTGTCTGATGTCATGTCAACGTTGAGGCAGCCTTCAACATGTTGACCAACTGCTGGTTACTGGTAATGGCGTTTGGAGCGGGTGCTCACCACCACCGTTCGTCGTCGTCGTCGTCCCCGCTCGCCACCGACGACGACGACGGTCCAATCTGAAGATGAAAGGACAAGCGTTCATTTGGCATCATGCTTCTCTTCCACAATAGTATGGTATAAGACAGATTTTGTAAATGTGTGGGTATGTATGGACAGGACTATAAAAGATGGCTAGACCATCATTTATCTTCTTTGATGGATGACATGTCTCTCGTTGTGGATGATGAATCTCTACACTGGCCAAAGGGCTGCCATTGACAACGACGAAGGATTGTCAGTTATGGAGCTGCGACTGACCGAATGGAACACTAAATCATTTATACTCTGTCCAAAGTCTCGAATGTGAGACTCTGTATCTCCAGGTGACTTTAATGAAAATTAATGATGACATTGGCCAACGAATTAGTGACTTGGTGGTGAGGGATGACACTGAAAGAAAAAAAAAAGAAGGAAAAAAAAATTAACAACCTAGGTAATCAGGGGTCGATGTTGTTGGCTTATGGATAGAATACTGGTATATCTGCTCAGGGGTGCTTCGCTAACGAAATGATGGATTGCGGCGTGGGCTACTTTTAGGATGTTCTTTTTTTGTTTGTTGTTGTTCGTCTTTGTTTTCTATGCGTGTGGTGTGTGTTAACGAGCATGAACTGGCGGCAATGTGTTTAATTTTCATTAAGAACTGACAAAACAAATGAGAAACATGCGGCGAAGTCATCAATCATTTTGTTTTTCGTTTTCGTTTTCGTTTTTCTTTTTTTTTTCTTTTCAAGGATAAACCGAAACAAACGGAGATTTTCTGCAGATATGCGTGAGCGTTGAAAGTTTTTGAAAATTTCTTCTCTGGCTTTGAGAGAAAAGAAAAAAGAATAATATAAGCTTGGGATTTGATAAGCAATTAGCATGTCACGATGATGACAGAGTAATGACGATGACATCTCTGACATCTTTTGGGGAAAAACCTCTTCATAACATAATAAGTTAGTAATGGGGATGTGGTTCATGAATCATTCAGGAAACGGGATGCGGGAGTCTTTTTGTTTTTTTATAAAAGAAATAAAATGTGGTGCAATATTTCAAAATTAACATAAAAAAAAAACAAATATTTGTATCAGAAACCTATTAATCATACATCAGTCGGCCAAAACACCCCAACAAAAACCTATATATGCGAGCCAATCCAAAAAGGGGACAAATCGACTTTGACAGGATGCGGCTAATTTATCTTTTTTTCTTCCTCTCTAAACAACAAAAACAATTTAAATAAAAAGATTCGAAATAGCTTAATCATATTTCATTATTGGCAATAAATTAAGTGTGCAAAGTCTTTTGAAAAATACAAAATACAAAACCAACACAAAAGAAAAAAACAACATATTAAACAATAAATTATTTCCCAAAGACCGAATGGTCCATACACAGCATACAAATCACGAAGAAAAGAAATGAAAAAAAAAAACTCCAGCAAAAACTGTTTGTTCCTTTAAAACGAACTCCATAAAAAATCAAAACTAGATTGCGGCTCTGTGTGTATAAAAAGAGAAGACGCATTTCGTAGGTAACGAGGATTGCCAGATGTGTTTTTTTTACAATTGGTATAAACTTTTAATTACAGACTTTTGCTTCATCTGATTTTTTCATTTCATACTGATTGCATATTATATTTTTTTGAATGTTTGCTTTTTTGATTTCAAATTTCTTTTTAAAAATGTGAAAATAGTAATATTAATCTTGAGAATCACTGTACAATACCTCAATTGTACCAACTGCATAATGCTGATTGACATTAACTTTCTCTCATTTTCTAGGTTAATCTAAATGGTATAAAATAAGAACTTGGCGTTTATGCTATATTTCTTTTTAAGACAATTATTTGGTCGAAATAACGAAAGTAACCGTAAAGGTATAAATGATAAAACCATTGTTTCCGACATTTTTTACCAATAGTATAATGTTTTGAAATTTTGTCAGAAATTATAACTACACAAGGGAACAAATTTAAAACTTTTGTATACAACTATTAATTTTTTTTTTGGTTCGGATTACAATTAAATGGCATTACTTAAAACTGAAAATGAAATTGTTGTAACAGGTCTAAATTTTAAGATATAGTGATTTTAAAAAAAATGCAAAACTCTGCATATAAAAATCATTTTAGCAATAGATATACATTATAAGCATTACAAAATAAGTATAATAGCATTAATTTTGAATTGTCCACTAATATAGGGTATTTGAAGCTTAAAGGTACAGGCTATATTTGGTTACTGACTGTTTTTAAACTATATTTTGATGAGTAGATAAAAAAGCGCAGTTTACATTGATCGTGGCGTATATCAAGCTGGTTCATTAGGCCATCAACATTGTGTAATACATATAAAAATCCCTCTATTTTAAAATATTCTTAAAAAGTCTTCTTACGCTTTTTAAATGAAGACACTTATACAATTTATGCTAAAAGATTCCATTCTTGAAGCCTAGAAGTCAATAATTCAAACTTTTCTTTTGATAAACCCAAATCTCTAGCTAAATCATTCAGTTCGCACTGGTTTACAAGTTGGAGTGTTAATGTTCCTGAAAGTTCATATGGTGGATCTTCAAGTATGCCTGAACTGACAGTAAATGATTCTTCTGCTCTAAAATTTGAAGATGATGAAGTAAAAGGTGTACTTGGTACAAGACAGTTTTCTCCGTAAATATACAAGTTTGGATATTTTATTTTTTGTTTATCCTTCTACGAGTATCCATTTATCGTCAAAGATAACAACCATCTACATGATTCGAAGGCTCTCCGCACAGCAAAAGAACTGCAAAAGGCATTTTCTTTTATTTACCTTTCATCCTTTGATAACTAGGCATTTTTTATGCTCAAAACGTCTTAACTTAACTAACTAACTTAACTTTATGTAATAACACAAAAAAACTGGTCAACTCGAAATATTTTGAATAATACATTATGAGGGAATGATTGTCAAGCTCCCAAAAAAAGGAGACTTGATGAAGTGTGAAAACTGGAGGGGTATCTGCGTTTTGCCTGCAGTCGCCAAAATAGTAGCAAAGATTGTTTTAGATCGCATTAAAGAACACCTCTAAGCATCGCTCGACGCTGAACAAGCAGGCTTCCGCACTGGGTCCTCCTGTATTGATCACATTAACACCTTGAGGATCATCATCGAACAGTGCGTCGAATATCGATCACCACTTCACCTGCTGTTCATTGATTTCGAGAAGGCTTTCGACAGCGTCAACAGGGAGTTTATCTGGCTTGCTTTACGGAGGAGGGGTATACCGGAGAAACTCATTGCTATTATTAAAGCGATTTATGATGGGTCCAAATGTCACGTCTTACACGGAGGTAGGTTGTCCGAAGAATTTGAAGTCCAAAGCGGGGTCAGACAGGGCTGCATACTGTCACCAATCCTGTTTTTATTGGTGATAAGTGATATACTGCGGATGGCTTTGACAGGAAGCGGAGGAATAAGATGGACTCTGACAACTTACCTTAAACATCTCGACTACGCTGACGATGTTTGCTTGCTTTCCCATAAGATCATGGATCTCCATCAAATGGCAACAAGGGTGGAGAGAGAAGCAGCAATCGTGGGGCTGAAAATCAATACGGGAAAAACAAAGATGTTCACCCTCGGGAGCTCGCAATCATCCGCTCTGATGAACATTGGTCAACAAACAGTAGAGAAAGTAGAGAGCTTCCAATACCTTGGAAGTATCGTCTCTCCTGAAGGAGGAACCGAATTAGACATCGCCAGCCGCATCGGAAAAGCAAAGGCTGCGTTCGGAATGTTGTCCAATGTTTGGAGGAACAAATCTCTCAGCTTGAACACAAAGCTACGACTGTTCAACTCTAACGTCGAATCAGTTCTGCTATATGGCTGCAGCACCTGGAAAATAACAACCACAATAACCAGGAAACTGCAAACCTTCGTTAATAGGTGTCTTCGAAACATCTTACGGGTTTTCTGGCCTAATCGTATCTCCAACTATGACTTACATAGACGAACAGGTCAGGAACCCATAGATACCATTATACGAAGGCGCAAGTGGCAGTGGATTGGACACACGCTTCGAAAAGGTAATGACTGCATTGCAGGCCAAGCAATGCAGTGGAACCCACTCACACAAGAAGGAAGAAGAGTAGGTAGACCGAGAAGCACGTGGAGAAGAACAGTTGAGGAGGAATCTGCGAGACTGGGAAAGAGCTGGAGGGAGCTTAAATACATCGCTGGAAACCGTACACGATGGCGCGTAGGAGTAGTTGAGGCCCTATGTCCCGCTAGGGAACACCAACGGACTTCGTAGGTCTGAGGACCTAAGTAAGTAAGTAAGTATTATGAGAATATGTATGCAGAAAGCTAGTACTAGCGAATTATAAACCTTTAAATAAAACTGATATTAGACCTGTTACAAATTTTTAATGACTTGATGAGTGAAAGGTGAGGGTAGAGCAATAAAAATATTTGATTACTATTCTGGTTGTCAAACCTTTGTTCCCTTGTGCTATTACACCCTAAACCAATTTAAACCAAGTTACTAGATGAGAATTTTCGCTATTTAATTTATAATTTTAACTTAAAAAAAAATCATTATTCGATATGGTATAAAATCTGAATTTGATTAACTATGGATTATTATTACAACTGATAAAATTCTATTATTTTTTTATCGTATAAAATCCAACGTTTATTCTCTTAAAAACTCAAAACATTATAAATGCACGAATAGTATGCATTTTAGACCATTTGATTTTACCAAATCGAAAACAGGTTTCCTATTCTATCATCGAAAATCAAGAGTTTTTGAAAGTACTTCAGATCTAAATGTGAAAAAACAAAATTTTGTATGTAGAAAGTTAGTTTCTTGATAGTTTTTTCCAATTGGTATAAACATTTTTTTTGAGAACATTCAAAATTACTCCCGTTTTCTTGTTGTGTGGTAAAATACTTCAGAATCTACACTGTTTAGATTTGGACGTAAACTGAAAAGAAACAAATGGTCACCCTAATCGTGTTCAAATAGCTCTCTGTCTCTATCTGCGGCATTTTGTCCTTCGACTTTGTCATATCTGTGATTTAGCACTGCAATTGTGTGTCCTTTAGTAATATTTGAATGTGTGTTTTAGTCTTTTAACCAGTTTACAAAGAAAAGAGTCCTTTTTTTTTGCATTTAGCTTTGGTTCCTTTAGGTTACCCTGACAATATTCTGTTTATAGAGATTTGATTTAATGTTATTGTTTCTTAATAAAAAAAAAAAAAAAAAAACTAAAATAGAAATCGGAACCGAGATGAAACTAGGACAGTCACCCCCTTTTGGCCATGTGTGTAATATTTTTCACTCCTCGTTCGTGTTGCTTCAGTTTTTATCCACATACTATCTATTATATTTTATCAATGATCCTTGAAATATATTTTTCTTCTTCAATAATTCTTCTATATACTCGTATAAAATTCTAGATTCTAGAAGGATCAACCGTCTCCGCCTCCCATTGGTCTTATGAGTGAAACGGAAGTGAACAAACAGGAAAGGAGGTGGACGTGATTCAGAGTAGTAGTAGACCTACCCAGAGCCAGACTCGATTCGACTCGACTCGACTCGGATACATATTTATTTGATTGTGTGGTGATGGTTATATCCTTGGAAGCATCCTTTGTAAATTTATTGTTTATGAAGAGGAGTTTTTCTTTCTTAGTTGTCGCTTTTGCAGGTTTTCAAGGCATGGCAATTGGTATGTCCCTTTTTTTTGTTATAAACATTTGCAATTGTGAAATTGGATCGGATTAAAGTACCCTGCTAAGGGTACACTGTTGCTGTGCTGTTGGTGTTATAGACTAAACGAAAGATAAGAGATGAGAAAATGGTGTCTACACATGAGCATTTGGGTGTTGTTTGTCATAATATATGTATGTACGATGACAGGATAATTCGTAAAGTCCTTTTTTCTTGTGTGTGGAATAAAGGGGAAGTTGCTGTGTGCCTGTGCACTATTTTGCTCGAATGAAATCCTGTTTATTTAAATTCAGTCGCATTATCTGATTTCAATTATCCTGATGCGTATAAAAGGTCACACAGGAAAGACCCTTTAGGTATGTTTGTTTGCATCAAAGGATCTAAGCGAGACGAGCGACGAAATGAAAATATAATTATGATTATTGTCCTGTGCAAATGTTTTCGTTTGATTGTGAGATTTTAGAGAGGAGATTAAAGGAGTTAATGTAAAACTAGAAAATTTTCAAGGGCGTACCCATACTATAGACGACGACAACGACGAACGATGATGACAACGACACAGACAACTGGCAGCGGAAATGATTTAAGTGTGATGCATGGGAACAACGACACTTGATACCAACCAACTGATTTTAATCTTGAATAATTAGAGTTAAGGATTTTGTACAATATTAGTTACGTAGTTGTGTATATCCATGGAGATCCTTTTGAAGAGGATAATGTCGAATAAATTAAAAACTCAGATACTCAGGAATGTCGACTTATGTTAAGTGCTTAGATATTATCGCTGACGTTAGTTGACATAAAGAAGTTAGAGATATACTCACTTTTTCGTCCCATTATATTCTATAAAAAACTCATTTCGACGATAAGATCTTTACTTTGTAGTTCCGTCAAGGTCTGTGTGACAATTATCGCCTTAGTCTAAGGATTTATGTTTTTCCCTTTTAATATGTTATAATTTAATGCATATGATCCTTGATTACGTAAGTTGAAAAAATAAACATTCTTTATTAAGTCTATCCGTTATACTAATTTATACCAACAAATTGATTGATCAAAATATATTCTATTTTTGGTATAATAATAATAAAAGTATGATTTTGTAATAATGGCATTGTATGATTGTACATTGTACATATATAATTTATTAAATCGAAAACTATATTTTAGACCAATAATAACCAGTCCATCATACACTGCCAATCACTAGGATGAGGCCACATATTTTTCAACCGATTTTCGGTTTGTATACCTGTTGGAATTTGTTTAACCCGGAAAATTTTACCACATGAGAGTAGGTACATATTTTCTTAAAACAAAGTGATACAATTATAGGGTTAATTAGAAAAAACCGTTGGAATTTCCCTACATTAATGAATGAGCTACCTAAAAAGGATATAAAAAAGTGCGTCACTAGGATGAGGCCATTGCGAATATTTCGTTGTAGAAGTTGACATCAGCAATTTTTTTCAAAATTTTGGTTGCAATATTTAAGAAAGTTATACAAATAACTCTTTTTATTAAATTTCAATTACGAATGGGTTCCGGAAAGACGTTGACAGTGGCAGAAAGAGGACAAATCGATGCTTTCAAGGAAATGGGACTCTCAAGCCGAGAATTAGCAAGGAAGCTGAACAGAAGTAAGACAGTTGTAAACAACTATCTTGCTGATCCTCAAAACTATGGAAAAAACCAAAAAGGACGCACAGCCCAAGCAACAACATCCCGAGAAAAGCGGTTAATTTTACGTATTGCTTCAAATTCTACTCAAATAGCTGCTAAAAAAAGGTCCAAAAGCGGAGTATCAGCCAGTATTTCGACAGTCCGAAGGATAATAAGAAAAGATGGTACTGTCCAGAGAAGAAAACTTAAAAAGAAACCTGTTCTAAAGCAAGTACACAAGGAGCTACGAATGAACTTTGCAACAGAACATGTCTCTTGGAGCAGTCAATGGAAACGCGTTGTCTTTTCGGATAAAAAAAAGTTTAACCTTGACGGCCCCGAAGGTTACAACTCTTATTTCCATGATTTAAGAAAAGAGGAACTAATTTTGGGAAGACATCACAGCCGTACATCAGGTGTTATGGTGTGGGGAGCTATCACCTACTATGGCAAAATCGAATTGGAGTTTCTTTCTACAACAATGAACGGAAACAGCTACAAATGCCTGTTGGAACGGTCATTTCCAAAGATGAAAAATATTTTTGGACCTCTGCCTTGGATTTTCCAACAAGACTTCCAGGGTTGTCAAAAGCTGGATTTTATCAGAAAACGTAGAGCTTTTGCCATGGCCACCCTAATCACCGGACTTGAACATAATCGAAAACGTATGGGCATGGCTATCTCGAAAAGTTTATGAAGGCGGTAGACAATTTGAAGACAAGGACTCCTTAATTGAAGCTATCCGTGATGCCTGGGACGAGATTTCACTTGACTATTTAAAAAAACTTTATGATTCCATTCCAAACCGTCTAATAGAGGTCATATCGAAAAATGGGGGGCATACTCATTATTAATGGAGAAAAACTTAATAAATAGAGGTTTGAAAACCAAAAACTGTAAACATTTCTTTCATTTTTTGATATTTTATAAGATTTTTCATGTGGCCTCATCCAAGTGACGCACTTTTTCATACTGTTTTTAAGTAGCTCTTTATTTTTATTTTATTACTTTTTTTAAAGAAAATATCTACCTACTCAAATGTAGTAAATTTGTATGGGTACGAAATTTCCAGCAGGTATAAAGAACGAAAATCGATTAAAAAATATGTGGCCTCATCCTAGTGATTGGCAGTGTAGATTTAGTTATTTCCTTCAAATTAATACCCATCAGGGCACAATTACGCAAATAATTTTTAATTGTTTTTTTTTTTTTAATTCTCTTTTAAAAAAATAAAACATTTTTTTTAAATATAGGTATGTATGTATTTAAATTTATAAAACTTAAAAAAACTAGACTAGACATATTAATTTGAAACCTATTGGGCCCCCATTGGGTTGCCCTATAGGGACTACACATAGGGATGTCACGCAAAGCCCTTTGCGGCCCTAATCGGGGGCAATCACATTTGGGCCCCACTGGGGAAATCTCAAAAAGGTCCAAAGGGAAATCCGAAAGTAGACCCATTAAGGGTTTCCCAACTCGATCCCGTAGGTTAATATCGACATTACTTTCGGCGCGATAATAACTAACAATTATAAAAAGTAAATTATGTTTATCCACGTCATATTTAATTTTCAAAATTTTCGAGGTTCCATCAATATCACCCAACGAAATTTCACAGGGTATGGCTTGACGGATGGACAACATCCTAAATTGTGGCCTCACTCTTATCCCAATTGGCCACAGCAAATTCTAGTCGGGAATTGCTGAAAAAAGAATTTAAAAATGTATACCAATCAGGTTTAAAAATGTATTAGATCCTGTCACTGTTAAATAGTGGTGCAGTAAAAAGAAAAAAATATTCTATCATTCATTAGATAGCTTTTTGGCTCGTGCATCGGTTCTAATGATTAAATATCTCAGAAAAATTTGTCGAAAAATATAATTATAAATTTATACCAATCAGGAAACCAAGTTTGAAATTTTGAAGTTTTTTCTTCAATGTCAAATAAATGTCACTGGGTTTTAAGAACTACTTCTCTTATTTCGGCACGCTTTTATAAAACCATTTTCTTTTTGTGTACTGTAAATAATTTTGAAAATATTATACAAAATTACCAATCAGTGTTTTAGCCTAATCTAATAGAAATTAAGCACATGTTTTCAAATCCAATTTTTTGGTTTAATGTTACAGCAGAATGTGCTTCATTATTTTGACTGTACATTCTTTAAATTTCCTACTGTGCATAAATAGAACATCAATTTCGAGTAAACTCTAGTTCTATAGTGACAGCTATTATATACACCTATGGACAAAGAAATAACACACTTATAATGTTTTGTATGAATATTAGTTTTATTTTATACTTTGAACGGAAACGTTTTCATTTTTATTTCGGGACATCTTAAAACAAATAAAGCTTCATCTAAATATTAATTTTAAATTATAAGCTATAAAGTAGATTTAAAAAAAATTTGGTACTTTAATTTTTGGTGACTTTATTTCTTGGGAACAAAGAAATAGCACAAATTCTTAGAATTGTAAAAAAATCAACCTTTTAGCAAAAAAAATTTCAAATTTTTAAATCTAACAATATTACCAGGTTAGTACTATGTTGGGTGACCACGATTTTACCTGGCACCTTTTTGGTAAACTTTCAACTAATTTTTGACATCTACTTTGTGGGATAGACTGATAGCGGCCCAAAGATCATTCGAATTTTTGAATTTTTTCTGCCCAATTTTAATATCATTCCATAGATGTTCTATGAGGTTAAGATCGAGACTTTGAGCTGGCCAGGTCGAAAATCAATTTGTTCGTCCAAAAGCCAATCTTTGAACATGTTTGATGCATGTTTTGGATCATTGTCATTCTTGGATATCCAATTTTCTGGCATATAGACTCAAAGGAAAATGGTTCTATGGTATTCTTAAGAATATTGAGATAAGAAAATTTATCCATTATGCCATCAATCCTTACTAGTGGACCCACTCCATGCCATGGAAATGCTACCCCGACCATCAAGTTGCCCCCTCCGTGATTCACAGTCTTAAGAATCTATCAAAGGTAACGGGACTATTAGCACTTTTTTGTGTAGGTACATCAATTAATGTAGACCATTATGCCCGGAGAACAAATTTACCACAAACATAGGACATAACGGACATTTTAATCGCGAGATTTTTCTCATAAGTGTGCTATTTCTCTGTCCATAGCTGTAAGTAATCAAGTTCCTATACTGCGACAGTTCTAACGCCTACCGTTCTCTGTCTGATAGGATCAAAAGATTGAAGGCCAATCTATTAAATTTTAGTGTTTTTTTTTAGATCTTCACATACTAAAGTATCAGTTTCAACAAAATTAAGATTTAAATGTTTTTAACCAAACCAGAAATATCTTACTTTTTAGTTTGGGTTTTTGACAGATGATAAACAAGTTTCAAGTGATTTTTTGACAGATCAATTTTTTCACAGAACAACAACCGAACTCTATTGGTCACTACATTTGTGTACATTTCTACTTGTTTTCAATTTTGACAGATGTGTAAACTCTTACATCAATGGCAAGCTCCCCTTGTAAAGCTCAGATTCTATGTACAATTTATGTCATTGGATTAACTTGCAACACATATTCCAATATCCCATATATAGTCTACCTATAACCCGGACATTACTTCGATGAACATCAACTTAACCAACGTAAGTGTCAAAAATATCTTCCAAAATTGATTTTGAAATATCCCTCTAGGATATCAGCATCATATTATCATCATGTACATAAGTACATATGAATATACTCGTAATACATTTACATGTATATGGAAACGACAACAACGAAACACCGACATTGACGCCTGTTTATATGTCGTTCTCATATACGAACTTGCATTATTGTGCCACAAATCTCACTATTTCAGTGCTCCAATTTTGCCAGTATAAAAGCAAATCCCACTTGAGTGACACTTTTGGCTTGGAATGCAGATTGGGCTTTGGGTAGGAACACAATATAGAAACTGGTGAGCTCTAACATACTCGTAGTCGTACACACAACGCCAGTGTGCGAAATCAAAATCAAAAACGAAAAAAAAAAAAAAAAAAAAAAAACAAAAATGAAATTGGTATAGAAGAAAAATCCATTGTCAAGTTGTCAACTTTACATCTATTCACATGCTGTTCACAACATATACACACACCGACGTATAAACATATCAACGCCAACAACGACAACGACGACGACGATGACGGCATCAGACATTATGACAGTCGTCTCTGTACCAGACAACAAAATCCCAATACAAAGTACAAAGTAAGCAATTTCATTTGCATGGCCACCCATATTCCTGCTGCTGTCATCCCGTCATCCCGTCATCCTATGTTCCTCCGCTCCGGTTCCCTTTGGTGTTCTACATAATAAATGTTGTGCACCCTCTCTAGGTGGGTACACTGTGAGAAAGAAAAAGTAAAAAACAACCCATAGGATCTGCATATTTCTCTCGGTGTAAAGGTCCTTATGTAGTTGCATAGGACCTAGTATACCTCCTCGTGTGCTGAGCAAAGAGTTTACTTAAATCCAACACCCGTCTCCAGTCTCCCATCACCCGTTACCCGTTACCCGACGCCGCCGCCACCGACACCATCCCTGGATTCACACGGCAGCGGTACATTCATTTCTTTTGACTTGACATTGCTGTCAACATGCCAACAGGGTTGAAGTCTACTCTAGGGCGTCGTATGCAAATGTCAATTTGCATTCCAAACATACACACAGACATACACATGCAATTTATATGGAGATATGGAGAGGAAGGAAGAGTGAGATACAATACCACCTCCCCGCGCCTGTCCCAGTATTAAACGGGAAACACATTTTTTCGCTACCGATTTCCAATGAGAATGACGCTGCAGGGACAAGAGACATAAAAGACAGGAGACAGCAGGATGGTGTGTGCTGTGTGTTGTGTGAGTATGGCAGTGGCAGCGCACTTAGGTGGCAGCTAGATGACACCATGATTTTTCCACATGAGTGCATGCAATCACCCGATATACGATATACCAACGAAATGTGTACGACGAGTATAGTGTGTGTGTCAGTTTGAGTATGCATGTGCATTTTGTGTCAAGTCAAATGCTGGAAGTGCCATGGCAGCCATAGTGAGGTGACGGTGATGGCGATGGCGATGGTGATGGCGATGGCTATGGTGGACAGAAACAGCAAATGCAATTTGTGCTGCTCCACCTTCGGTTAACATAACGATGACACAATGATGTGGGGCGAACAGTAGCAGCAGCGACAATGTCAGACATCCACCGACTACTATGGTGTCAGATTGTGTTAGTGTGCTGTCACTTTGACAGTTTGTTTCTGCTTCTCATTTATTCTCGTTTTATTTCTATACTCGATCACAATTCCACCCATACCCGTACCCATACCCATACCATGCCTTGTTTTGTTTTTAGCTTTTTTTTTTACTTTCTTAGTTGCCGGAGTCATTTTCGTCTTTTATTTGAACCAAAATTAGATTTGATTTCTGTCAACTGTCAGTCGTGTCACTTAGATGTCACATGAAGAGAAATCATTCATTGTCATGGTGACATTTTCATTTGTTTGCCTGCCGCCTTCTCACACCTTGATGGATATGTGTTCAGTGTACACCATTGGTAATGTGTTGACACAAGGACTGATAATGGCAGTGTTTCCAATCATTTATGCATCTGTCCATCAAGTGTATGTCATTCTTGTGTACTTTGTTATACCTTTCGTTTTCCTTTTCCTTTTCTCTCCTCTCTATGGTGTGTGCCTATTGTTGAACCGATTCGAGAACGAGATGGCCATAAATTGTGATGCAGTCACCTAATGCCAATCGGGCTCCATCGTCGTAGTCGTAGTAGTCGACGACGACGTCGGTCGACGGTCGTCTTGGGCCATAACTTTGACGTGATCGTAAATATCAACAACGGTGCGACACACCCAGCAACACATACTGCACACACCCCATAATTCAATCCTCAGATGAGGTTTTTATCTAACGTCAGGACGTTCACGTTGGGGTTTTTATTTATGGCCTTCAATTCAAAAGTTCACTCCTTTTTCTTCTCCGACGCAGCCGCCACAGTCACCGCCACCGCCGCTCCTACTCTATATGGTAGGTGGTGTTGGTGGTGCTTATTTATGGCACAAACCAAAGAAGTTTTCCTATAAAAAGGAGTTCTACTACCACTTTCTGTATGCATAAGCATATGGATGTATGTAGATTGGCTTGAAGTCTCTGATGTATAGGTATAGTATCTCCTTACTGACCAAACGACCGACGACTATAAAAGCGACGGACATATCCAAATGAATATCAGTCTTGGTTTTGATATTTATTTTTGCAATTTATGATGGATTGTGGGTGAATTTTACTTTTATGGATTCCATATGGATTTATATGATACCTGATACAGGAACAGCTACATCCAGAAGCTGATTGGTTGTTTTCCTCTTGCCAAAAATGAGTTATGAACGCTGGGGAATAAAAAGTGTCATAATTATTTACTTGATATTTAATCAAAATAATTGATGCTTAAATCTTTTTGCTGAGAGTTCTTATTATGAGCAATTTAATATAATTTGGCAGCACTTAAAGATAAGTGACGGACGACTGACGGAAATCCATCATGCATAATTAAAAATTGGATTGAAATAATTACCTAGAATTACCGAATTTTTATAATCTAAGAGTTGAATTTATTTCTGGTGTAAAGTTTGTAGAAAACGAATTGTGTTACTTCAAGTTGGTTCATACTGCTTTTTTAAAGCTAAAAAAATCTGATGAAAATAAAATGTATCTATAAGATCGGACCAAGAACCGATCTTTGAGGTTCATCAGCTGCAATATTTAACGTAACAGTGAATAAGATGTGCCTAGCATTTCTCTTTCGATAAAATGGAGAATCCGTTAAGACAATATTTTGGATTTGTCAGCAAACTTAAGTTCTTGGCTTGGTGCTCTTTTTTGTTAAAAGACACAGAAAGTGAAACCTTCTGGCGAATTTTGCTTGCTTGTAATGTTCGTCCGGTCTCTAAATACTGATTAAGATTTTTACATTTTTTGGGGGCTCGACCCGAACTACTCAACAATGCTTCTAAAAGCCTTGTGGTCAAACAGCTTTAAGTGATCGTTGAAGTTCATTCTGACGATCCTCTTTGACATAATATGTGAAAACTTCAAGCCCACTGTCACTAATTTGACAGCTTAGTATCAAAAATGTTCTATAGACTGAAAAATCCATCAAAATCATTACACTCTCCATTTTTTCATAGATATTGACTATCATGTCAAAAAACCGCTCAATACCCTTCGTCAAATAAACCGCTCAATACCCTTCGTCAAATATACCATTCCATTCAGACAAACTCATTCGAAGATAATTACTGCCCCCAGTCTCAGATTTCATTTTAATTTTCAACAATGTTTACATCCCCATAATTATCTTGTTTTCGTTCAATTGTTTTCAATCGAATTCAATATCAAAATGAAGAAAAACAAAATACCTCAACATTACCATATCCAAGCAACCTAATAATTTACCAAAAAAAAAAACAAAAAAAAAGTTTTCCAAAGTTCAAAAAGACAAATAATCTAAGTCCTTGTGTCAAAGTCTTCAATTATTCAGTGCTGATTTAAATTCACCGCTTTGCCACTTTGCCACCACATAGCTGTGCCATGTCAACATAAAACTAAGGCGGAAAAGAAATTCGTTCAAAACGAGTAACCATAGGATGTAGTTGTATCTAGATCTAACCTACACTTACATTCGAAGTCCATAGAGTGCTGTGCCACCCAGTTTAAGTCGTTCTTTCCGTCGTCGTTTTTTGTCGCCATCGTAGTCATCGTTGCTGTCAACTATACACGTCCACCTCCAGTTCAACCTTCAACCCTGTAGATATGTATGTGGTGTATAACAAAGGATGAAGGGTGCAAAAAAGTCAAGATAAAGAGCAAGAAAATAAATCTAACCTCTAGCGCAATTTATCAAAGGAACCTTTCAAGGTGTTTTCCGATTTAACATTCTTCCTAGACACTTTCTCGACGCGGCAAACTGCTTGCTCCTTGAGGGAATTCCACCTCTTGTTCTTCTTTCTTTTATTGGAAAAAAGGACAAGGTGTTCCTATATATACATACATACATAGTATAGGTTTATAGCCCCAGCACGAGCTCCAGATCCAGCCCGGTCCGGGAAGTGAAAGACACACAACTTAAAGAGTCTATATACATTTACTCGTAGAGTTGAGAGTTTGGTGTAAAGCTGTTATCTCCTACATAGATACGCCTGATGATAATAAACGACTTTTCTTGCTATGTTTATATACTACCCCTCGCTAGGGGTAAGGTTTTGTCAGTTCGAATGCCATCAGGGTGGTGTGGTGGGGGATGGCTCAATGGGAACGGAAAGACTTGCTGACTGGTACAGTTTAAGGTATCGTAAGGGAAAACGTGCCCCAGACAAGTCGAAATGAAATAATTCGCAAAAGTCTTTCGACTCGAGCCAATGTATATATAACTACGAGTATGTGATCCCCCAGCACCCCTATTTGGGCTCCCAGCCAGACACACCGGGCCATAAATTTTCTCTCAACAACAACAGAACTTAACCCGCAATGAAATTTCCGATAAGAAGATTGTTCGGTTCGGTTATTAGACAGAATCTGACGGCATAATAAATTTTAACAATGCAGGATATTTACAGGGATTTTTCCACCTCCACATCCACCCGCTCACAGCCCACAGCCCACGTCCTTCGTTTCATAGAACTACATAGAAGCGAGCTTGGGAATCAGTAGTAGAACAATTTCGGAGTGAACGGGCGTATTTTTTTGGGGGAGGACACTTGCTGGCAACCCCTTGAAGCGATTTATTGTTTTCGCCAAAAAGATTTATCGAGTGAAATTCATTTGATGAGAGATGGTTTAAGTGATGGTGAATCATAGAGAAGGGGAAAAAAATAACAAGAAAAATAACGAAATTGAGTGGGATGTTAAGGAGGAATGACAAGACATGCTTTGAAGATATAGGAAGTAAGTTGAGCGCTGTCATGTTGTCGGAAAGGGAATGCTTATATGGGCTTACATAAACATATGTCAGTTGATGCTCAAGTTTTCCCCTGAGAAAGTTTGTGTCTATATGAAGTGAAAAAAGGGAATTTGTTTTTCATTTGATAGAGCCCTTAATTGAGATCCTGTCATTCAGAAAAAAAATGCTGGTCTATAAAAAAGTGATCGAGTTTAGAACATTTTTATTTGGGAAGACGCTAGAAGCCAGTAGCTATTGATGATGTCTTTCCCGAGCCTCAAATGCCAATGGAGTCTCTCTAGTCTCTAAGTCTAAACTTCGCCTTTTAGAAAGTTTCGCTGATTTTTTTGCGTCGTGGTTGTAGATTTGAGAAAGAGTTGATCCAAGGGCTTATGGTTCTGGCAATACAAATTGCATAGTGTCCTTAGTGTTGTTGTGCAGAATTTACACTCCAAATGCTCAGACTCAAAACCTTGGCTGTTTCACTTCTTGACATTCTCTCAAGAGGTCAGAATTTTGCGATACATTTAGACATTGGTTCTAAAATTAGCTTTGAGAATTTGACATAAAATTGTAGGTCCCCAAGTTTTCTTCATTTACTTGGGCTTTTAAGAACTTTTAAGCCAACATCGGTACTGTTAGATCGTTTAGCCTTCCTGTTAAACGATCTCCTGATTATCATCTTAACTTTTTTGACGCACTTATTCGATTGCTAAATACTAGTAATAGATGTCATCACTTGTCGAATTTTCGAATTTTGCGTTCCATTGACATTTATCATTTACGATCTTTATGAAGTGGGTAAAAATATTGCTAAATTCCTGAAGACTTCCATTCCACATTGAGAGCTATAAAAACTATAATTTATTACTTTGGGAATAAGCAAAAAAAAAAAATTAATTTTAAATTATCCGGCAAATAGCTTTTAACGAAACGACGTCGATTATATTTAAAACGACAATGAAGAACCCACGTCACTGCTGACAATGACAACTGACTCGTTCAAAATAATCCGCACCATTAAACACCCAATTTAAATCCTCCATCAACATTTTATTAACGGTCATAAATTTAGACGCAAAAAGAAAACGAAAAAAAAAACACGAATCGAATCGAAATGAAACTTGAATTTATCTCCTGTCGCGCTGCTCGAGCGGCGGACCGCAAATGGCCGCCTGACAGTCAGCTGTTAGCAACATATATTATATCTCTCTTTCACTCTATGGCTGTCGAACAAAACTGCTTGTCGCTTAAGCACACAATTTACACAGCCCAAGCGTCAAGATCGGTCAGCAGGCGACAAATAATCGTGCACCCAAAACGCACAAACACAACATTGTGCCGCGCCGCCGCTCCGCTCCGCTGATACTGGGAACAGCGAACAGCGAGGCCGCATAAATTTCTTCATAATGCGGAATAAATGTCACAAAGTTGACAGTTAGCCTGACTGGCTGCCGTTGCTTTGGCCATAGTGTTTGTGTTTTGTCACTGACACATTGATGGCAATAAGGCGGCCAAGCCTGAAAATTAAAACAACTAATAAATTAGCCGTGCGATTATGGCTAACACCTCTCCGTCTTCTGGTCCTGGCCCCCGGTACCTTTTTAGTGGCCGGCAGTGAGTATGTGGTGTGGATGCAAATTGAAAGCAAAATCTCGACGCGTCTAATAAATAAACTGGTCACAGCGATACGGCGGCGCAGCGGTGGCAGCCGGTGATACAGCCTCAACAGCAATAGGGAGCCTCGGGGCTAAGCTCCTTTGGACGCTCCGTTGCCATGCCATCACCGTTGCCGCCGCCACTGCTCTGCAACAGCGCCATTTCTGAAGTGAAAGCGCAGCTAAATGAAACCACATAGCAATAATGATCGCCATGGTCGTTGGCGTTGTCATCCACATCATCGTAAAATGCAGCGAATTAATTTCAGTTCATTAAGTTTGTTAAATTATTATAATGTCATTTGTAATTTCGGATAATTTAATTTCACTCATATGGACACCAAAGAGCAGAACTGTCACTTAAAGAAAAGCGACTGCGAAGATAACTTTCTGTCAGTTTTTAATATTTATGTACGTGATGGTAAGAAGTGTAAGTGTGTGTAATGTATAGTTTGGTAGTTTGGGGTTTAGTGGTAGTGCAGTCAGTCAATGAATTATGATGTGATGATCTCTTTTATGCCAGAAGCAATAACATTGTTGCACGACTGTAGAATTCGTAAATAATAAATAGCAAATTTAATTTTTGAGATGTTTATTAAAAATAACTCATAATTTATTGTAATCAAAAAACTTTAATTTGACTTGTTAGTTGAATTTCGTGTGGTTCTTGATTGGGCGCCATTTTTGGTTACAAAAAATAGATCGAGTATTTTAAGGGAAATTAGTGGGGTTAATAAATTAAACATATCTTTCATTTATGACAAAAAACTTTATAAAAATAAGATGTATTGTCGTTTTGAGGTTATGTCTCGGGCATGTAGTTCATCAATGACGAAATACATGATATAACATTTAACTTTATATTAATTCATTTACCTAAACAAAGTTATACTTGTGGAATTTAAAATAAGATTATAGTTTTCATGCGAATTAGTTTTGTCTCGGGCGCCACTTAAATTGGGTCATCATCATCACACAACATTTCACCCAATGAAGACTTTTAATTTGTTTTTTTTTGCAAGGATGTACCTTAAACACGCTTTTACTTATGTAGGTATATTTGTATGTAATAATATAAATTCGAAGCCTTCCAAACATCAATATCAAAAACTTCCCTATCCCCCTTCATCAACAGTCGCTGGGGCTAAGCCTTAAGCAATTAAAAAAGAGCCAGAAATTAAATTATGTTGTTGTTGAAACTGTAATCCTCGCTGTCATACAAAAATAAACATGAATGATGAAATGAACACATTTGAACTGGCTGATACAAATAACCAAGTCATGGCACAGCGACAGGACACACAAAAAATACTCTGACAGCCTCGAAGACGACTGACAGCTAAAGACAGCTGAAAGTGCCATTGCTTAAGTGGATTGTTGTTTTATTTTTATTTTTATTTTTTTAATTTTTTGTTTTTATATTTTTAATTTATCTTTCAGTTTCGCGCGCCTTGTTTTATTTTTTCTTCTTCGCTTCGTTTTTGTGGTGCTAATGATCTCGGCACGCAAAATATATCGCGCGAATATGCATGATGTTTTTGGGTTGGTCTTGTGGATGATGTGTGAAAGAGTAAGATGCAAAATTGAAACACCCCTCTTCCGTCTTTCTCTTCATCGCACACAGCCAAAAGCCAACAAACATCCGGCAAAGGCACGTAAAACTGCCATTAAATACTCGCGGTCTTAATGAATTTATTTGACAATTTAAAACCACATTCGAATTTGTAAGCACATTACGGTGTGTCATTAATTTGACGTTTGTTATTTCACTCGTTTATTTTTGTCTGGCTTTGGGGTTCTCTTCATATTATAAACATCACACATACCCATTTTCATACATACATACATACATACATATAAAATGTGTACATCAAGTGATTCTGTTTGGCTTAAAAGGTGGACTCTTGTGTTGACAAAAGCATTGGTGAGCGGTTCTGTGTGCGGGAATGGAAAATACAAAATTGACATGAGTGAATGGTGTGTATAATGTTTTTTTTTCGTAGTCAAAGACTGCTGAGCAGTTAAAGTCTTGTTGGCTTTATGTTTTTTTTGGAATGTCAAGTGTCATGAATGTCATAAAATCGCAAATCAAAACTATGAATAGCGACACTTTACAATCTTCATGGAAAATAAGTCAAAACTTTTCAAGAAATTCGATTGAACGAGTGCCATGATTCAGAATGTAAATAACTGTCGTATTTCTATCTTTTTTACTTTAGATGTATGTATGAGTGACAGAACTCCATTTTTGGAAATTCACCACCCATCTTTATCAGGGGACAGTGAATTCTAGCTTATGACAGTCAAAAATGTGTAAAATATTATATTATATAAATATTCTGTCGGATTTATGTCACTTACTGACTTTGTCTGCCAAACGGCCTTCGACTACAACCTGTACGCACCAAATTTTGCCGTCAACCCCAATGCTTACGAAGCAAAGGGCCAACCAAGACCAACTAGATGACATCTCCATTTCCACTTCAATTTGTCTGTCAACTCGTGTTGAGTTCAATTTCTTTTGAAATAATTTGAAAGGTTGGGGGGGCTTTGAGCTTTTTGAAATGACATATGAAACGACTGTTTTCTTTTCATTTCAGCTTGGTTTTGTTTGACAACGAAATAAGAAATAAAAATAAAAAAATATAATTCGAAATTATGTGTGTTTATTAATGATATAACGTCTCTTTGAAGTGGTGATGCCATATACTCGTATATATTCGAGCAGCACAAAAATAATGACAGCCAAATTTGCTCCAAATTGACATGACAGTTTGTTAATCATATAATTAATCAAATATTTGAAGTCGACACAGCATATTTGGAATTGTTTATATGTTTTCGAAGATTGACAATAATTGACGTTTCTTGGAAATTATTTTTGATTTGATTGAGAAAATATTCAACACCTTGACATGTTGGAAAATTTGATAGAAAATAATTTTTTTCTTTGATGATTTTGACAGATCAAGAAGTCATGGATGAAGCGTATACTAAATAAATAAAATCACTGATTTCATGGTTGAAGTTAGGAATTGAGTTTATATTAGTGTGTTGATTAACTTGTTTAGGCTTCAAGGAAGGGCTTAAGGCTTTGAATATCAATATGGCCATTTGTAACTGAAGAAATGTCAAAATCAGTTCTGAAAGAAACATTCACATTTTACATGTATTAAATAATATAATCAATGAATGAAGATGTGATTTGTGGACTTATGACCTACTGACTTGATATTCTGCGATGTTTTGTTATATCTGCACTGCCTGGATCTAAGGTCTTTAGGGGAATTAAATGTGAAGCTATAACTAATTTTTCAGAGTGTTATACTGTCACTTTTAATTTCCACTTTTAGCCGCTTTAAGTACAGTCAAATTTTGACTTTAATTGAACTTGAACTATATGGATTTATGTCCCGGTTTCCTAAAATTTGGAACAACTGACGTTCAGAGTCCTTGTGCTTTCTCCTTAATTTTCACATACAATGCCTTAAAATAAATATTATGGCCTTCTGACCTTTCACATGTTTTTTTTTGTTTTTTTTTTTTTATGGAATTATGTCTTCTTAGATTTTGACTGTTAAATTGTAGTTGTTATATTGATGAGTTAGATTAGAAGCTGATGTAGAACATGTAAGCATGGGTTTTGAGGGTATACCGGACCAGAAGAGTTATAACTATCTGCTGTGAATTTGTGACCAATTGAAGTAATTTGTGAACTTAAGTCCGCTCTTGTTCTAAAAAACAAAACCATTTTAACATTCCTACATTCGGAATTAAATCACCCTAAAATTTAAAACCGTTGAATTTTTATTAGATCCAGTCATTTGGAGTGTTTCTTTTTTTAATTCCAAGTAATTTGAACCATTCCTGTCATATTTCGACACTTTGTATGTAGAAGGAGATCGCGTTTTTACTCCTGAACTTAATTATCACATTAACATAATCAGTTATGGTTCTACATAATATTTATTAACCTTAAGCAATAAGCAGGGAAACAGTGTGTGTTATCTTATCTGTCTACGACAAGCAGCGGTTACATACTGCACTCGTATATATTTTTTTTAAATATTAACATTAATTAATAACTTAAGGTTTTATAGCCCACTTGGCAGCCATTCATGTTCCTAATGGTCTGCTGAGTCCCGCATAACCGGCATAGTCTAGCGATTTCACCTTGCGCCTAATTGTCATGAGGGGTCTTCTTTACGAGCACTTCAAACGAATTTTATTGCGTCCATTTCTCAAATCGGGAAATCCTGTGAAAAATGCTCACAAAATAAAAATAATAATTACCCCATCATCTTCGCATCTGAACCTAAATGGGACAATTTATCATTTTAATTATTACATTTGTCTCAGGCCAGGCACAGAGCGAGACCCGGGGTATCCATTCCGTGGTTACTCTAGATAATCATCCATCAGAGATATCTTGGCGGCCCTGTCTGGCTGGCTGGCTGAATGGCTGGCCTATGTTGTTTTGTGTGCGCCTTCGTTCGGTCGCCGTGCGTCGTTGTCGTCGTCGTCATCATCTCTACGAAGTAAGAAGCCTATGCACCCTTCCGCGTCCATTCCGCGACATCAACGACACGACGACTACGCGACCCGACGTGGACATGGACGTGAACGTGAATGTAGATGTGGACATGGACGCGCTGTATTTTGGACGTGGCTATGGCTAGTGGCAGCTACTCCAATCGCCTCGCTGGGTTTACAGAGGCTATGGCTTTGGTGCTCTGCAAATGAATCGCCTTAATGACCACTGACAATTGGTCATTTGTTTTGCGGTCGTTTTGAGTAATCGTCCATCGTCAAGACTGCCAGAGTGTGTGCAATGGGATAAGGTTAGCTTGTATATAGCTCGAAGCCCGAGCTCGAGCCGGCGGCGATTGCAACGCGCACTCAGACGACAGATGGGCAACAGAGCGTTACATGAATTTCCGCAATGTCGGCCATTAGTCACGATTCTCGAATTATTCGAATATAAGAATTCAAATTTTGAATTATTCATAACAGCCGCCGCCGCTGTTGCTGTTTGGCGTTGCTCTTCGTGTTGCCTTTGCTGCTGTCGCCGCTGTGCCGATTGCCGAATGTCATGGGCCGTAGCCGCGCACTGTGTGCAATGTTATGAGCTGTGGATATTGTGTGCTGTGTAGTGTATTCGTGTGTGTGTGTGTGTGTGTGTGCGCCAGAGTGAGCGATTGAGTCAACAGAAGACGCGACCGTGGACGACAGTGAAGTGATTAAGAAAAATTGTAACAAAGTGTTTACACATGCTGCTGTGCACATAATTGGAGCGTTCCTTTTGTTTGTTTTGTTTGTTTATTTGTACATAACTGTGTGTTGGCTGTGCCAGCCAGTCAGCCAACCAGCAGCCCCGGGAATTTTCAGACATTTTTTGACTCTTGAGTGCTCTCTGAATGGAAAATAAAAAATGATTAATTAGTTTTGTGTTGTTGATATGATTGAACTGTTTTTCTTTTTATACACACATTTTGTTTTTGTATTTTTTGACTGATGCGATGTGATGCGTTGCTTGATGGATTAAGAAAAATAAATACGGTTTTGACAGCTTCCGGTTGAAGTGTGTTATTGAATATGAAATGTCAAAGTGAAACAAACAACACAACTGAAACGGACGGAATGGCATCGAACCGTCAGAATGTGGAAAATGCATAACAGTAACAGTCGCATTTCATATGTCATATGTCACCTGTCATCTGTCATCAATGTCATCTTACAAAAGACACTTAGGGGTTTGAAATATGTGTCACCCGCAAGTACTGAAAAATTCAAATTTAGTCAAATCGCAGGTGTCATTAAGCTTAGTCATATTCTTCATATGATGTGTTTGACAGCTCGTGATCTAAGAGCGAATTTACTTATTATTATTTTATTTATTATTCTTTTATTTGCATTTTTTTCTCAACTTAACAATGTACTCCGAACCCAACCAACACAAACCTTTCTCATCTCTTTTAATTCTGTGACATTTCTTTGACAGCTTTGCTAACATTTTGAAAGCTTAAATTCAGTTCGCACAACTGGAGAATGAACTGAACATATGTATATCGCATAGAATTATATTTTACTAAATTTCTTTTTCTGTTTGTCACAACATTTTTTTATGTCGATCTATCTAGAAATGTGTCAGCTCCGAAATTGGGTTCATTAGGGTTCGTTTTTGTGTTTATTTTTTTTTTGTTGACAATTTGACATATATTTATGTTAGTCACCGACAAGCGAAACAACAAGTCCAAATGTCAATTTAATGTCTCGCTTTTAAATTGCTTTGTGTATATTAGTGCCCATAGGCTGTTGTAAAAACGATGTGTCGTCGTCGTCGGAATACACATTTGTGACACATTTAAAATCATGTAGCGAAACAACAGCTGCGCTGCAATTGGCCGAAACGAATTAGCGTTTTGGTCCACTTAGGTCAGTTTCAGTTTGCTCTGGCTAAATTGAGTGAGTTGTTGTTCACATTTGCACACTAAAACTTCAGGAATATCTACATTGTTGCACTGTGTCGAGTCTGTGGCATGCCGCATGTCAAATACTAATTAAAGTTTTGTTTTCCCGATATAAATAAATTTAATGACTGTAACGAAAAACATTTACGCTATACAATGTAATGATGGTTTCTTGTTGCTTATAGACTTTTGTAGCAATTTTTAATATTATGGTTCTGTCTATTTGGAACTAAATTATCTGTAAAGTCAACCAATAATGAACGTCACACATTATTTGGTTTTTGGTTTTTTCCCTAAAGTCTGTTTCGTGAAAAATTCTTCTGAAAGTTCTTCTTACTCCCAGATTCTAGAATCAATTGATTGCGATGAACAAAATACATTTACGCTGGTGTCGAACATATCTGACAAAAAGAGTTTTCTATGTTGCTCAGAGTCAGAGTATAACTACCGAGAAAAAAAAGCATTACAAAATCAAAAGGAAATACTTTGAATCAAAGAGAAACGGCAATGATTTGGGACCAAAGACGTTTTTACGTGAACGGTCAGGAATTGACCATTGACATGACAATCTTATGCGCTAACGACCAAGCCAAGCTTACTACAAATATAAGTCCATGTTTTTTTAACTTAAAGGGCTTTTGTGAGTTTATCTATTGCGTTTCGTATTTGAATTGGATACGAATACGAACATATTAAAATCTAGGTCAAAGTTTTTCTCTGAGTGTAGTTTTTAATCCTTAATAAAATTTTTAAAACTTGCGAGCTTTCGGGCGTCCTGATCTGACCCATATCTTTAAATTAAGCCTTAACTTTCTCGTTGCCGTCTACCATGGAGTGTTATTAAAAAACGACTTTATTAGCTCATGTATAGCTACCAACCTCGAAAAGCTGAGTAAAGTCCAAAGAACCACTAGCCTAATTATGGGAGGTGCAATTTGCTCAACTCCCACCGCAGCGCTGGAAGTTCTGTTCAATCTCATACCACTAGACATCTTCAGTAAACAAACTGCCGCTAACACAGCAATCCGGCTCAAAGCCTCCTTACAGTGAAATTATAATAATATTGGCCACACAAAAATTCTGAACTCATTCAGATCACTATCCTCTAACGTCGACTACATCACACCCCTTCTTCGTTTTGATAAAAACTTCAATGTGTCGATTCCCTCCAGATCCTCATGGGAGCTAGAGCCGCCGTGGACTGGAGAAGCCATCGACTTCTACACTGATGGATCCAAAACAGATGAAGGAGTTGGTGGTGGCGTATACTCTGACAGACTAAACTTAAGTCTCTCCTTTCGTTTACCCAAACACTGTAGTGTGTTCCAGGCAAAACTTCTTGCCTTCAAAGAAGTCCTATCTTGGCTCAAGGAAAACGTGTTATCGACAACTGATATACGCATCTTCTCTGATAGTCAAGCTGCCATAAAATCCTTAGAATCATCCTCTAATAATTCGAAAGTTGCCCAAAATTGTAGATCATCGCTGGTGGAGATGGCCGATCAATTCAATATTCACCTAATCTGGGTGCCGGGTCATAGAGACATTCCAGGTTATTGCAAAGCAGACGAACTTGCAAAAAAGGGAACATGTCTACCACTATTAGATAACAAAACTAATATCGGTATACCATTAGCTACGTATAAACTCATGCTAAAGCAAGACACCATTGAGAAGGTAAATCACAGGTGGTCTGATTCTAAACATTCAAAGCAAATAATCTCGATTGGTAGACGGCAAATTAACTCCGTTATAGGTATCCTTGCAGGACACTGCTCAATAGGCAGACATGGCTTCTGACTTGGAGCCCCGGCAAATGATTTCTGCAGAAGCTGTATGGATGAGGAAGAAGAAGAGTCAGTCACTCACCTTCTTTGCCATTGTCCTGCACTAGCACAAAAACGAAAATCACAGCTCGGAGATTTCTACTATTATTATCCAAGTGATCTAATTAACATTGACCTTCACAGTCCTAATCGCTTTATTGCTAGCTCCAAATGGTTCAATGAGTAGGAGGATCTTATGATCCACGTGGTATCACAATGGACCATTGTTGGTCTAAGTGTGCTGGCCTTCTTTCCAGCAGCCACCTTAACCTAACCTAGCTTAATTTTTGGCAAAATGTCTTCTTCGATAGATAGATTACGTCCAGTACTCAGTTATTGGTGGTTTCGTTTTTGAACGAGCATTGATTCATTCAATTAAATTTTTTTTCTGAAGTATTGAAAATCCAAACTTGATCAACTCGAGAGTTGAAATTTAAAGCTGACCAGACTATTTCCTATTTCCATTTTGTTCTCTATAGTAAAATTAAACAAGTCAAACAGTCCTCCCAATCTGATGGCTCTTGGTAATTCTTTGGAAGAATCATTCAAAAAATTCTTGGGACACAAACACCTAAAATCAAAGAATATATGCAGTTTTCAGTTATAATTCTGCTAACCCTATAGACATGCTTTTGTAAAGTTTACAGATTCTGTTATGAAGAAAACACACAAAGCTAAAAATTGTTAATTAATTCTTAGAAACTCAGGCTTTCAACTTTATTTAATGTTTTTTGAACTGTTTGAAATTTTCGTGTCAACGTCTCCTTTTTTTATGCAGTAAAAAATTCTTGAATTGAACAACTTGACAGTTGAAAACTCTACTTTGAGTGAATAAAAACAAAATTAAAAACTAAAAATTCCACTGTAATGTATCTTCAAATCGTCTTTAAACTGACAAATGTCTTCAAAAATGTATTACTTTATTTTTGACAAGAAAGAAAACGAAATACTTGATGTAATGACATTTTGTGTCTTGAAATATCAGAGAAAAAAAGTACTGTAATATTTTTTAATCTCATTGAAATTGAAAAGTAATATTTTATAAATAGACATTAAATGTTTAATTGACACGAAAAAAGCTCATTAATTTTCTTTTTTGACAATATTTTTAATAATTTTCACACGGGTTTCTAATTTTCCATATAAAAGCTCATTTATGTTAGCTGTCAAATGCAATTGATCTGCTTAGCTAATTAAAAATTTCGTAACACCTTTTTGGAAAACAATGTTTCACATCTAATTAGTTTTTTATACAGAGTTTATCAACACCAAAAAATCATTCTAAATTCCATCGTGTGAAACAATGCAGCAAACCAACAAACAAACATAAAAAAAACATAATTACTCGTATTCTGTTAAAATTCAAAACGGAAAATCATTTTCTAATTAGTGACATAAATTAATACACATATCTGTCAAAACAACGCATCATATAAACTAGTATACACTCGTATAAATACATAAATAAAATATACACTCGCATTGGAATTTGACACATTTCTGATTTATTTCAACCAACCAGTAAATTAATTGTTCACATCTTTCGTTCATTCGTTAAAGCTGTTTTCCTTTTTTTTTGTTTTTAATATTTATGTGTTCATATTCATTGATAATAATTTATGGGACTGTCAAAACTGCCATCGCAATTTATGAGATGTCAAACCAAAAATGGTTCGTTAAATGAGCGATCAAAGAAAATTAACAACCAAAACGAGTCGTCATGATGCCGAGTCGATTCAAGTCGAGTGGAGTCAAGTCGGGGAGTTTATGCATAGAGTATGTCTGACGTTAGTTGTGAACGAGTATAGCTATTAAGTATATTCACAATAATAAGAAATGTGGATGCAACAGATCGGCTGCAACGCTTTGCCCCATCAAAAAACATAATTTACCGCCATTAGTGAAACACTCCCATGCTTAGCGTGCTCGATTGTCAACTATCAAATAAATTGTCGCCCTCCTTGTGCCGCAGCTCCGGTTGTGGCCACCCACTTGCGAATGCGAAGACTGCGCGCGATGCAGTCGCAGTGAGATGCAATAAAAAATATCTTTGGAGGAAAAGACATAGACAACCATTAACGTTAATCTACCTACGGAGAACAGATCCGGCGGCCATCACAGACCATAGAAATAGAAAATACGAGTACAATATCCTCCCTCACTCCTGATGCTCCTTATTTCTGCTGTCACTGTCACACTCTTTGGGCTGAGCGATGATCGCTTGCGACGCGGCGACCACGACCCATGGGAAGGGAAAATTGTAGTTCAAGTAGATTGCCACTGGTGGAGCTGTTGCTGTCGCTGGTTGCTGGTTGCTGGTGCTCCTATTAACTAATGACTCTTGTCAAATAATAAATTCACCCAAATCCATTTCGTGTATACACTACGCGACAAAACAAGCAGGAAATCCACACACAGTGTCAAGTTAAGAGTGAGAGCTCGTTGCTGCTGCTGCTGCCTCTGCCTTTGCTGATGCTGTTAGTGCTGCAACAAACTCCCAAAGATATAGATGAGATGTGAGGAGAAGGCCTTCTTCTTTTCCGCCAAGCTTGCCGCTAGGCAATTTGTCTTTCCGAGAGCCAACACATTCACATTAACTTAAAATGTTGATTGCACCACAGCGGCGGCGGCGGCAGCGATTGCATCCTTCTGCCATAAATTTCCCTTTCATTCCACATGCCACAAAAACTAACACCGCCATCACAGCATCCTTCTTCTTCTTCTATAATACTACTGCTCTAGCTGCGTGTTATAAACAATACAGGGCCGGGCTTAAAGTTCGTGAAAGGGTGAAAATCATTTAAATTAGGAAGAGCAAAAAATTGTATCAATGCGCGTTTAGACGATGAGTTTTTGTAATTTCTTTCCTTGACATTCGTCATTTGAGGTTTCAAGCAAGAATTTGCAGCCTGAAGTGTTTCACAAGTGAATCAAGGATGTGTTTACACGATGGGATAATTTAGCAATTTGTTGTTAGCTGCTTTGGGCTGCTTCCGATCAATTTTTTGCTAGAAGCAACCGACGAAATGTTAACACCTATTTAAGTGGGCTTAAACGTCGAGGTAACCTGGCAATTGATTTTTTACAACTATAGAAAGTCAATTCAGGGTTAAATCAAATCACTTTAAAGGTGTGTTTACATGAAGAAGCTTTTTGGTAATTTTCTTAAACATCGAAGTCCAACGAGTACAAATATTCTCCCATTCAAAAAATTCAAGACTCGGAAGAATGTCGAATAACTTTTCCAACGTACGTTCCTGTCCTCTAATATTCTCTCGCTTCTTTGATTGCGACTTTTTGTGCCACTTGACAACGCAGCTTCTTTCAACGATATTATATGACTCTATGGCAAGAGGAGCGAACGAACGAACGCAACGGCACGAAATAAAGATTTTTTTCCCTTTGATGTCATACCGCGCCTCCAAATCTCTCTTCTATCATCTACGAGTGAGTATTTAGATTTGGACCCAAAGTGGAACAGCATGTAGAATGAGCTCATAAATTTCAAAGATACACAACAACCATACAGTGATGGTGCGGTGGCGGGCGTGTTGACAAGGAGCTGGGATCATACCATGGCACAGTGTATGTATATTGGCGGGATAAAAACACGCCTCATGTAGAATTGTACGGGTATTATACTGCCTGCCCTTTGATATCGAATGGGACTCCTGCTGCTGTTGCTCGGTGTTGCTCGGTGTTATTGCAGCAACGTTGCATTTGCACGATCGTGGGGATTATGATGGAGTCGAAAATAAATAAATTTGTTTACGCTTGATGAAAAGCATCTCGTAATCGGGATATTTTTCTAAAGCGCTCATGAGCTCACTGCTGCGCACCATTAATTTGTCAAACGAGCAAAAGATATGCAATGCTTCAGTTTCCAGCTCTTTTCTGTCTCTTTTTGGGTCCCAGGACTCCAGCAGCAGCAGCAGCAGCTTAATATAACCTTTATAAGAGCGGGGCTGTAAAATGTAAATAATGACTGTTGGATGGCATACGCGGTGGGTCTAAATTAAGTGCGGTGCGATAAATGGCTTCGTGACGCGAATGATGATTGCGGTGATGAGTAAGTCAGTGTATTTGATGTTGCACATTAAATAAGGCTATCATGGGATATAAATGAGATGACAGGAAATATCTGAATAAATAATGAAGTGACGGAAAAGAAGGGTTGAAATGAGCAAAGATAAAGTTTCGTTCACATTCAGATTCACACCAAAGTGGAAAGTGACATTTGACATTGAGAAGAATGTCAGTATCAAACTGTCAATTATTGTGAATTCATTCAGAGAAAAAGTATTGAAACTTTTGTTAATGTATTTGAGGTTTGTCAAATTGCGCTAATCAACTTAACATACGCTTGAATGACGATGAACTTTTATAAACTGTCATTTTCCTTCCTTGAATATGAATTATGAAAAAATGATCTATAATCATAAAAGTCAAATCACTGTTGTTAAAAATCTAGTGTCCCTGACCTGACAGAGAGTAAGAACAAAAAAATGTCTACGCACGTCACACATTAAAAATGCGATAAGAGCTGTCATATTTGCAATTCATATCTGTCATGTCAATATAAAATTTTGACATTTATGTGTGTACTCAATTTCCAAAGACTGCCCACATGTTATTGTCTGATCATAAAAGTGATGCCAATTGACGCAGAGCAAGTTAAAAAAGAAAGAAGTAAAAAAAAAAACATCAACCTTTTCGGGTCAAGCGTCAACCGTCAAGCGAGGCGGACTTCATTTGAATGCAAACACCATCATAACATCTGACAGGGCTCTCAAGCCTTCTCCACATATCACTGTCGTCTACTTGTGGGGGAATAATGTCAGTGGAGTGCTTTTTTTTTTTTGTTCGTAGAGCTTGGTTATGAACCCGTCTATTATGGGGCTCTTGAAAGTTTGCTGAGTGCTTGTGTATGATGTTGCTTTCAAAAGTGATCACTGATCACTATCATCATCAACGTCGTCGTGCTCGTCCGTCGTCGTCCGTTGTCGTCGCAGTCGTTGTTGTCAGCGTCAGCTTGAGCTTCAACATCGTTGTCTTTTTCTTCTTTCCCGTCTCTGTGAGAGACAATCAGCTCACTTAAGTGCACTGCGGTTTAAGTTGTCAGATCTTTATGACTTTACACACATGGTGTGGTGTTCGCATCTATCTAACTAACGATGCGGGCTTAAAGGGACGGATCTCTTAATCAGTGTTTACGACTGCGCACCGATTGAGTTGAACCCTTGTCATTTGTTAATATTGCTATAAATTTGATTGCTGTTGAGTCCGGCTATACAGATACAAGTAATAGAGTCGCACGGTGTTTGACAGTAATGACAATTTGAACAAAACACACCACTCACTCGTTTGAAATGCTCTCCCTCTCTAATGGCCCTCGTCACTTTACGTCAAAATAAATGAAGAAAAGTGACATTTTAATCAATATGAATGCGTTCGCTTTATGTGTTGTTTTTTTTTTCTTTAATTTTTTTTTTTTTATTTTATTCTGTAATTTTAATAAATTTTTCAATGACCATTCAATGGAGCTGTCTCATGAAAGTGGACACGAACAAACGGCTCGTTTATCTGTTTTTATATATACTCGTACTCGTACAGTGAATGCATGGAGTTGAGCAGACACATTTGTCATTTTAAATTGGTCCAGAGTTTTTCTATTATTGTTATTATTCACCTCATTCGTTTTTTGTTGAGGTTTATAAAGTGATTTAAAAAAGAATGAATACAAAAAGAAAAAAACTAAAAAGAATAATAATAATAATAAATTGTGACAATTTTATTGTTTTTCATTTTGGTGCTGACATGTGAATTTATTGCAGTCATTTTACGAATATCAAGAGAATTGACACATATATTATTTTTAATATTTGTTATGGGAATAATGAACAAGTCATTTTGATGATAAAGACATGATTGAAGTTTGTTTATTAATTAAACCATTTCAAGATTTATAATTTATTCACAACCAATGAGTTGTTAACTGATTAGCTCTGCTTGGGCAAGAAATGCGTTTTAGTGATGGGTTCATTGGTCAACAAAAGTAACATTTTTTTGAATGTTTTAAACCTAGCGATTCTTTAAAATTGATAATATCTTCTTATATTTTTTTATCAGTTAAGGTTTTTGAAGTATACTCTTTAAAAATGTAAAAAAAGAAGATAATGTGGTGTTACTAAGGCTAAGATAAAACAAAACATAGTTCTCAACAATAAATTTTATGATGATATTGTTATCTTTATCTTCGAGACAGTTTAAATCTTTTTAGTATCTCACTTAGTTTTTGGAAATTCTCATCTATTACTAATATATAAAGCTGAAGAGTTTGTTTGTTTGAACGCTCTAATCTCAGGAACCCCTGGTTCGATTTTGAAAATTCTTTTTGTGTTGAATAGTCCATTTGTCGAGGAAGGTTTTCAGCTATGTGTATAAAATTACGCTACGACCAACAGGAGCGAAGAATCAGAATCATCTTAAAGGGCTTCCGTCCCATTGTCAAAATCGGGTTGTAAAGAAAATCCGTATGTTCTTCTGCCATAAGAAAATAAAACTTAAATATTCTTTACGAAGTACTTTAAAATATATTTTTTTTAAAACTTATTCTTAGTTGCTATAATAATAAATTGAGGCGGACGAAGTCGCGGGGAACAGCTAGTTAGTTATAAATAGCTCTATATAAAGTTTTGAAAAACCATGAATCTTATGCTTTAATAGTTGAATTCGAATCCGAAGTTTGATTTTGAGCTATTAGATTAGGTAAGGTTAGGTTACGATAGCTGCTGGAAAGAAGGCGAGTACACTTAGACCATTAATGGTCCATTATGATACCACATGATGGATCATAGGATCCTCCTACTCGTTGAACCATTTGGAGTTAATAAAGCGGTTGAGACTGTGAAGGTCTGTGTTAATTAGATCACTGGGATCATTGTAATAGAAGTCTCCGGGTGTATTTTGCGTTTTTGTGCAGGACAATATCAAAGAAGATTAGGAACTGACTCTTCTTCTTTCTCGTCCATACAGCTTCTACAGAAATCGTTTGCCGGAGCTCCAAGTTGCAAGGCATGTCTGCCTAATAAGTAGTGACCAGTAATGACACGTATAACCGAGCTAATGTGCCGTCTATCTATCGAGATGAGTTGCTTTGAGCGTTTAGCTTAGCATCAAGCTTTGGCCAAATTGATTTTGAGCTATTAGCTTAAATTTAAAAAAAAATCTTCGGAAAAGTATAATTTGATTGTCAGTTAAAAACTTCGTTGAACAGAGAATCAGCATTTATAATGTTAGTGAGGATAGAATCATTTAAATTCGAAAAATGTCAAGTATCGCAATACTAAAACTTATTAACCACTTTTACTTGTCAATTGTATACAGTCTGGCTAGTTGTGTAGAAATTAGTTTAAATTATTTTTAATACTTTTCGTTGTAGATCAACAGTGAATTTATTTGACGAAGCAATTGGCCTTCAAAGAATAAGAAATTTTTAAGCTTTTCATTTTCATTGAACAATTCACACATTAAGCTCTTCATTTCGAAATTGACATTTTGCAAACCCACTTTTAAACTTTACACCCCGAATTCGGCACAGTAGCACTCTGGGATACGCGGAATGCGAAATGTGACAAGCGAATTCCGCAGTGTGACAAGTGAAAAGCGAAAGCGACGTTGTGTACTGTTAGGTTAGAAGTGTAGACTTAGAGTGGACTCCGTTTTTTTGCGATCTACTCCCAGTACTGTTGCTGTGAAACTCAGGTCTCTGTGGAACTCAAATAAGATTGTGAATTTGGCTAAGATTTTACAATATTTCAAAACACCTGTCCAAACTTCCAATCACAAATGCACAGGAATAATGAATCAAAATGGCTATTTAGAAGAACACCACTTTTTTATACCTATAGTATAACGTATTGAATCAATTCAACATAACTTCATTCGCTTCGCCCTAAATTGTCTTCCGTGGGAAGATCCTAATGATCTGCCTCCCTATGAACATCGTATTCAGCTTCTTCAATTGCAAACTCTCCATCAAAGACGTGTTAATAATGATTTAAAATTTTTTCATCAACTCATTAATGGTGAAATTGATGCACCTTATTTGCTATCTTGTATACATTTAAATTACCGAGGCGGAACTCATAACCTGCGTACTTTTGACTTTATACATATTGACTTCCATAGAACTAACTATGGAAAAAATGAAGCTTTAAGTCGAATGAGCATTTTATATAACTTAAACTGTTCATCGATTGATTTTAATTTAAATAAGGTGGGATTAAAGTCATTGTTTAGAACCAGTGCTCCACTATCGTAAACGTCTTTATTTTATTTTTTTGATGTTCTGTAGTAATTCATGTTAAATGTTAATAATTATTATGTTTTGTATTTTGTGCGTGTGTTAGGCTATAATTGTATTATTTTCTTACTAACAACTAACACATGCACTTATGATGAGCCTCTGATCGTAGTGTAACGCTTGCTGTAAGCTAACTACTTTCTGAAAAAATTCTGAAGTGTAATAGTTTTCTTAGCTTTTCCAAATCAATAGCTGATTCTTCTGACTTCAAGGGCGATTCCAGTTGTCCGAGTTGTCATATCCAATCAACAAGCATTACAATTACTCTGTGACATACCGTCATTAAACAACAATATTGTTCTTACTCAATAAACAAAAATTTAGAAGAAAAACATAACTATTCAACTTGTCAAATATTAAAAACCCGAATGACAACAAATCAACGCACCCTCAATTAATAATATCAAATAAACCAAGGAAAACAACAACACCAAAAACTACAAACATACAAAAACTAAAAAACCAACAAAATCAATACAAAAATCGAAACAATGTCTTTTATTTTTTATTTTGTTGTACATTAATTTTAATGAATTGTAATTGCTTCTAGATTGCTTAGAAATGATTTCAATTTCATTTTGACATTATCACCGAACACGATCGACAGCATGTTCACATGTCAGTAATTCTTTGGTAATTGTTTGTTTTGTGTCCAATTTATGTTGTTGTTTCTTTCGTTGCCTTGTGTCTCTCTCTGAACACATTTAAGACACAAATTCTCTGTTACGCTTGATGCCTATACAAACCCTCCTTGTGTCACATAGTATTGTATATTGTCATAAATTAACAAATTAAAAGTGTTGTTTAATCAGAGAGTGGCAATCAGCAATCACCAGTCAGCAGTCACCAATCAGCACACCCCAATTCACTGTCAATCAATTCAAAACAAAAAGAAGTGACGAAAAAGCTATAAACATGGAGACAATTGAAACAAAGTGTTTTTGTTTCGTTTACAATATACAAAACTACTGTCGTCTACCAATTTAACAGTCTTGGGTGTCAAACAAGGTTATAAATCAAAAATAAGTTGTTCAACATTTTTTTCTTTTTTTTTTCTTTTTATTAGGTACTGTTAGTTTTGTACGAGTATGTTTCATAAACGATTTCTTTATGATGATGATGATGACAATGACAGTTTAAGTTGTAAATTAATAAAAATTCAATTGAGTTGATAGTGAGATTGAGTCTTTAGAATGCCATGCGGGCTTGTAAGTGGTGTGACCAATGCTGGTTTGTAATTTTCCAAATTATAAATACGTCAATGAAAATAAAAATGGTATTTCTAAACAACTCAAGCTAAGTAGAATTGCAGTGGTGGCCTCATGGAAGACTGATTTTCATCAAAACTGTGTTCTGACAGTTCTTCTTTAGGTTCTGAACCAATTAATCGAATTTTATGCCAACAATGTAACAGGCATAAACGTTTCTTCATCTAAAACTTGATGGTGAGTTCGTCAATTTTCCACATCAAGAACTTACCAGTCTTATTGCTTCTAAAAGAGTTTCTAACAATTCTTTAGCTTTTTGAAATTTCAGTGTCCATGGTAGAAGTGGAATCGACATTTTTGGCGTTACCTTCATTGCAATGCTATTGATCACAAAAAATTGCATCTTTTTACAGAAAATTAGCTTGAATTTGTCTTTGCCGGAAAAAATCTTATTCTTTTGGAGATTTTTGTAATCAATTCTTCAAATCAATCAAAACAAACGCTTATTTTCAATGGAGTTTCGAGGCTATCATTGATTGCGTCGTAGAGACAAAGTGGGAAAGATTAAGTTTCAAGTCTTCAGTAATCTCAAAGAAAATTTTGACAAAGTTGTTGGTGTACTTTCGTTAGAAAATCTCCCAACCATATTCGAACTTTGTGTCCTTCCAGCCAGATACTAGAATTTGAATGGAGTGAATTTTGAAATTTGAATGATGAATTTACCACACTTTTGCAAAGTTAGTTCAGTACTTCTTGCAGCCCTCTTGTTTACAAGCGTTTTCTTCTTTCATAATTTTTCACTTACATTATGTCCTTCAAGATATTCTAACACATGCTGACTAAACCTGAGATTGATTTGATGGCTACAAAGGTTCTCTTTGTTTGAAAATAATACGCAGTGCTTGACGCCAGATTGATCACAGGAAAAGGCTGCTTATTGGACATGGTTCTAAGATTCTAATAAGTACTATGATTTCCATCGGCACTAGGTATTCCGATTTCAAGCTTCTATTTTCTATGAACTTGCTTTTGGAACTCTTCAGATGTACCTATCATTTAATTGGACTTATGCTGTTCAATGGGTTGTCTTCTGTTTTTGTCAAAAACTTCTTGTCAAATTGACATTCGCTTGATTGTAAATAATATTTCAATCAATTTGGACACACTGGTTTCTGGTTCGTGTAAACAACATCCCTCTTGTTAAAATTATATCAAATCAATTAATGCAGATTGTAGCCTTGATATTGACAAAAAATGTAATTGAACAACTTTAAATCACAATATATCTCCTCTCAGAGTACAGAGATAAATTTCAATCAGGACCAAGGTCGACACAAATAAAGGAATAAGTTATCCAATACCATCAGAATATCAACTCACTCATATTCCCACACGACAAACAAATTGTGATAAATTGACGCGATAGTAAATTAGATTGGAAATAACTGCTGTTGCTGCTCCTGCTTGTGTTGAATGGTGGAAAGTCTCTCTTGGTGTTCTTTTTTTTTCATTTTTTTTTATAGCGCAATGTCAGCAAATGAAAATCCCACAAATCAATTTATAGTTAAGGACTTTCTACAAACGATCAAGGACCAAGTCACCATCAGCCACACATATACACAGCCATTAAAATGAAATTCTCGCTAGCTTTGGCTGGTCGTTTGTTGCTTAGTTGGCATGGAGTGATGGAAAGTGGGCGCTATGTCCCATGTTAAAGGGAATCCACCCGCGAGAAAGGAAAATGAATATAAGAAAAAAAAAAAAAAAAACTAACAAAACGATGGACATAAATTCTTTTATCAGTATGTGGAAGACATTAACGCTGATAGAGAGAACATTTTGTTTAAGTTTATGGCTTTTTTTACGAGTATGTTGGGTGCATAGAAGAGCGAATGAGGAAGCGGATAATGGCGAATGGAGTCGTTTATCTGGTTTGATATTTTTTTCCTTCTGGTTCTCCTTGGCCTGGCGTCTTTTGGGAAGTATCCTTTTAGGAATGGTTTATTTATTATTTTTTTTTTATTCGATTTAATTTTACGACTTTGCTATGGAATGGAGAGTCACACATCATTGAAGATATTAAATGCTTAAGATTTGTTTGGAAGAGAGATTACTTAAGTCGGTATTAAAATCAGCTTCTATTACTTATTTTTGAGATATGTTTCCTCTTGGTGCCAAATTCAGTCTGAATTTTGTGGAATTTTCATTTCTTAACATTTTCATCGAGCAGATTCTTTTACCGAATCTGCCGAAAGTTGTAAGAAGGAATAACAAGCAAGAAAAAAGAACATAGAGAACTATAATCTTTAGTAGAAATAACAATAATATGAAGAAAATAGAAATAAAGAGTCTTAAGGCTTTAAAAAGTGACAAAAAGTTATAGCTTCTAATTCAAGCTATTCTACCGGTTTCGAAGATTTAAAATCAAACATTTCAACCTTACGCCAGAAAATATCAGAATTTACGAACTCTAAGCCCTGTTTCACTTTATTTTCGAAAAGTGTTAACATTGAATCTGTACATTGAAATTTGGTCTTCTAGTTTCAATAGGATTTCTGAAAGAATGCAATACCATTCTTTGATTTCTTTTATCTTGATCCGAAGTAGAGTCTAAGGAGAGTGTTAAAACGGTATCGACTTCATCCCACAGATCAATCTAAAACATCATTAGAAGACGCAGTGCAGAAAAAGCTGACGAAAACGCTATTCGAACTAAATTAGCCGAAAATCTTGAATTCGAGTGTGAAAAAAGTGTTTCCCGAAACCTCAATTGTGGTTTACGGCTCCGAGAGTTGTTTATCAAATTAGCGGTTATAAATAAGCTACTTTATGCCTGAACGATTAATTGAAAAAAATCTTTAACATCTTCAGTTTGATGCCTCCGAATTTGCGGCATACATGATAACAGCTGAATCTTGCTGATAAGTGTCTTCTAGAGGAGAAACATAATTTCAAGGAAAGTAGAATGGTCAAGGATAAAAATTTCTTCCTCATCCATAAAGCTGTCTGCTTATCATTGTTATGTCAAATTCTTCAGTGTTCTGTTCCCATTTCATTGCTCTTTGAATCTTCAAATATCTTCAATCGTTCTTCACCTTGATTAAAATTTGTTTTTATGTGTTTCACTTTTCGACAAAACGACTTTTCCATCAATTACTAGTCGTTACTCTCCGTCGGCCATAAAAGTAAATGTCATTCATGTGTTGGAAAAGTCATAGTTATAAATTAACCAAAACCCAAAGAATACAAGAAATGAAAAATGTCCTGAATACATTTTCCACGTACATATGTACATAGAAGGAAAGTCACGTTGTATTCACTCGTATTTTGTAGAAGGAAACATTCATAAAACTTATTCACAAGAAAGTTAAACATTTTCGAGTTCATATAAACGAGACAACAACCAGCTCAAGTTCCTATGGATTCACACAAACACACAGACACCGACACAGACAAACACTTGTAGAAAATTCAAGAGTAATTTATAACCCATATGCGGCATGGTAATTTGTTAAGTACAGTTAAAATAATTGCTCGTATTTATAATTTAAACATTCATGTGGCAATTTATTGCATATACGAACAAACAAGCCAGCAAAATGGCCCCCCTTTTTCAACTAACTTACCGACTTAACTGTTTCTACCTATGAGTAGTAAAGAGTGCAGAAAAGAGAGAGGGTGTTGGTTGTACGTATGGTATGCTCTTGTAACGACACAGTAGGAACACTGTTCAGGTAATTTTGCGGAATGAATTATTCTGCGCATAAAATGAAGCAGGATTTGTGTTTGTAGATTTGAAGAGGGAACAAGGCAAGGAAAGAGGAGAAAAGGAGAAAAGAAGGATAAAAAGATCCTTTTGCTAACGAGGTGAAAAGTTGTTAATAAGTGGTTTGTGCACTTTCATAATCTCAATGAAATTAAACTTAAACAGCGGGTGTCGGCAGCGGTGGCGGGGCGAGGGAATTAAGGGAATTACTAATTTTGACTTAGATTATTGCACACATAGAGTTTTAAGATTATAGTTTTTGCGGTGTTTCTTGTAACGATCCAAAAGTAAGTAGGTAATTTCCTTATTTTTAATTAAGAGATAGGAAATCAAATGCGTTGGAATTTCCTGAATTCCATGTGTAAAGATGAATTTTTCGGACTCAAGATCAAAAAACCATAATACTTATTGAAAAAGCTTTAACTGAAGATATAACAACTGTGTGACAATCTCACAACAAGCTTAGGTTATTTCTAACGAAAGTTTTATCGAATTTCTTCAAGACAAGCTCACATTACCCTTTTAAAAGCTAGTTCAATGCTCAAGTCTTGACAAATAACTTTGGTAAAGGTTCTGTACAATTGCGAACCCAAATTTACATCTTAAAATTAACTGACCCTTATTCCTTATCTAAAGTTTGATCGCCTTAGTCCCACAAAAAAATATAATATTTGCCAATTTTCAGGAGAGTCGACGAGTTATAATTCTTAAGTTATATCACTTTAGGTAAAATGTTTCGCCTTATTTTCAAAAAAATATCATACCCAGTCAAAAATCGTCAAAAATGTAGTTGCGTTATTATTGCTTTAGGGCGACAACGGTATAGAAAACAATTTGGAAACCTACTGACGTTAACTTAACTTTTTGTTATGAAGTAGAGCATTTGATACCCGTTTCCCTGGTCAATGTAGGTACCCGGAAATATTTTGCGAACCCGTTACCATACATTACCCTGGTACCTATGTATCTGGTAAATACTCAAAATTTTGGAACCGGGATACCCTTGGACCCGGTAATTACTGATATTTCTCCATCGAAATCTAGCTACCCTTCTTCTTCCATTATTCGAAGTCTGACTTGGATAATCTTACACATCAAAAGTATAAACAGAAGTTGAGTAAAATACCGCACATGAGCTATCAGCATCCATCTAGTGTACTAGTAAGAAAGTTTGACATTCTAACACTTCTAGAGGCTGAAAA
The DNA here is from genome assembly GCA_905146935.1 of Scaeva pyrastri. Lineage (NCBI taxonomy): Eukaryota > Metazoa > Arthropoda > Insecta > Diptera > Syrphidae > Scaeva > Scaeva pyrastri. The sequence continues at coordinate 41,551,384 of LR989927.1, read as the reverse complement.
TGTCACACGTCATGTCAATGTCATAAAAAGGTAATAGTCTATAATTTTAGTAAAGACTTCAAAATACGACACGTCCAAGTTTGAAATAGTAATTGTTTCGTTTCCTCCGAAGGAAAATGACCCCAAGATGGACTTGTCCTATTTTTTTGGTTATGTAGGGATGTTTCATTGGAAAAGTGAAACTTTTGTTTACTTACGTTCATAGATATCCCCAAAAGCGGTCACTAAAATGTGATTCCATCAGACTCCATCCATTCATTAATGGTTGATATAAAAAATAACACAACAGTTACTGTGAACATGACTGTATATCCACCGCCATAAATAGCGCTGTCAATCAAGATCGAGATATTTGATGATGAGAACAATCTGCCATTTGAAAAGTCATTGTTCCAATATTGTCGTCGTTATCTTACAGCACGTTCGTTCGTTCGTTCGTACTTCTGAACGCTTCCGACTCCTTTGATCAATCTATCAAAACATCTGTCTTTACATCCAACAAACACCATGCCGCCGCCACCGCCGCCACTTTGTACATCACTCGAATTGAAGAAAAGATGTGTTAATTGCATCTATCACAACACAACACGCAAACAGACTCGAGTATTATATCGTCAGATAATTTTACAATAAAACTACAACATCTTTCACTTCCGTTGCATTGGCTTGGTGATTGCTTGATAAATCAACTGGGTAAAAGTTCTTCTTCGTATATCACTCCATACCCACTTACACATCCCGATCCCATCGGAGCAGAGGGTGGTAATTAATTCAATCATTACCACCAACGCTCTGACTGATGTGCGTGTATATAGACTACCCATCAATGGAGCAGGAACTACCCAGGACCAGGATTCGTTTGAGAAGCGCATTAACACACAAAGTTGCATACCCGGCCACGCCAAACGAATGGAACGGAATGAAATGCAGTGCAGTAATTATCGTTTATACTGTGTGCAACATCAATCCATCTGTCAGTTTGTTCATTGAGTTCTGAGAGGAGCGACGGCGACAGAGAGAGTATTTGCTCTCAGCCTCAATCCAATCCATCACTTCGCTCGCTTCCCGGGCGTCGCGTCGCATCGTCGTTGGTGTATGTCGTGTCGATCGCTCCTCGTTGCTTCATGATAGAGTTTTGTGCTGTGCTGTGCTGTGCTTCTTTAGCAAGTCATTCACATCTCATCCATTACACTGAAACGAATACGAATCTGACAATAAACCATTCGAAACACCTCCGCCCACTGTAACCCCCGGTTCCATGTGAGTGCAGTACGCACACAATAATCACCTTACCTCACCGCTCTGCTCCGCTCCGTTCAGCACACCATACCGACACATGGACACAGCAGCAATATCTAACTTGACGATAGCTTAAGCACCGGCAATACATCGCACTGATAAATTGATGGCCATCCATAAAGCAGTCAGAGCCTGTCGGCCGCCATGTTCCATAAATAAACAAACTCAGTCCGTAATTCACGAAGTTGCACTGTTCCACCTTCCGCTAAGGCTTCTCTTCATTCTGGCATTAACCTTTCCCTTATATTTATATGTATGTATGCATCCAGAGGGGAACTTGCATCTCAATCTACGTTGGGATGATGGTGGACCGTCGTCGTCAGTTTCAAAGCCACAACCGCATCAGGATGCATCGTTTGACTATTTGACTCTTTTTGGCAGTGAATACGAGTATGTATTGGTGTCTTTGGCCTAGAGTGGTAGTTAGGTTCCATAAGGCGAACGGTATTTGAATAAACCAATCGTCCAGATGACAGACTCTTCAATTGAATATGTAATGAAATGTTTCGAAGCCGAAGACGGTACAAGAAGACAGATGCAAGATTTCGTTGCGTCTTTGTAAAATTACACTTCTTTCATTCTTGATTGATGAAATCTGCAGTGGCTTTAATATAAGGCCTTTTTGGTTCTAAAAAAATGAAAATGTCTGTTTGAAAATTGCAGCTGAACTCAAAACGTCACAGACCAAGGCCTAACACGAGTTCTCTAACGAGTGACCCAATAAGAGTCCACTATTAAAATTTGAGGAATGAGTAATAAGTTTAAAGGAACTGGAAACTGCTGCTACCAAAACCTCGGGAACATCAATTTAGCACCGTTCAACAAATTTTTTACATCGCCCTGTATCTTAAAACCCACCACTTTCACATGAAGTTTAAAAGGTATTAGATGTGGGTTGAAGGTTTGTGGGTTTTTGGATTTCTGACACGTGGATTTTTTTTTGTTTTTGTGCTTAAGGGTCAAAAATAAGAGAAACTAAAGGATTTGAAGATGTTTATTGCGACCGATATGACACTCATCTTAGGCTCAGTTGTTTACTACGACAAAACTGAGCTACTCCTAAGTCCCATTATAACACCCTTAGGGGTCTATTTTGGAATGTGCATATAGCCCTGACTTAATTTTTTTTAGAAAACCTGAAATAAGACTTCATGAAAGCTAATTGAAGCTCATTTCAAGTCAAATAGATGTCATAAACATCTGAATGTCATTTTGATCAATTTTTCAACTCAGTAAATATCTGTTATTATTTATTTGATTATGTAAACATTAAAAGTAAATATAAACAAGAATTCATTTTTTAAAATCATTATTCATAAATCATAAGCCATAAACAAATTGACGTTTATTCAAGTGTTTTTGGTTTAAAAAAAGCTTTTGTTTTCGATATTTGTCAATTTCAGTATGCATATATACTTACCCAATCCACACAACTTACTCAATCCACAGAATCTGACATGGTAAGAATCGTGAAAGAAGTCTTGAATTCAAGTTTATTGGGTTATAACTGAAAATGTAAATCAACTGGCTCGTTGGTCTAGGGGTATGATTTCCGCTTAGGGTGCGGGAGGTCCCGGGTTCAAATCCCGGACGAGCCCAAAGTTGTTTTTTGACGAAAATCCTCATTTATGATGTAATTGAAAGTCAGACTTTACTATTTGCTGTTTACATGTTTGTTTTTCTAATAAAAACCAAGAAGATCGAAATGAAATAATAATAATTCTTTCGTTAAGTTTTAGTCACTTGATTTTTTTCTAAATTTCTTTGGCTTTAAGTGTTACAGAAGTATTTCGAAGTTCTTCTAGATGAGTTAAAGCTCTTTTCTATTGAAAGCTTTTAATAGTGTACTATTTGACATTGTTTCCTTCGTTAAATTTCGAACTTAAAAATTGTTTTAATGTCTTCTAACCGAAGACTATGGCGTTGAGGGTGACATAATACATAAAACTAAAATATTTAAAAACACAATTCCGAAGTTCTTGAAATCCGCATCTCAAAGAATATCTTCATCACTTAACGAAACAATAATAAGCTTGTTCGGGTTCATGTTCGTCAGTATTTTTTTTTTAAGATTATTGTATGACCTTTCTTAATTATTTCTTCCTCTTTTTAAATAAGTTCCTTATTCGCATGGAGACATTCAGTACGTATTTCAAAATCATCCCGAATGACTAGGCTACTGACTCGACATTGCCCCTAAGTCCCAAATATTCCTTTGTTCATTCTATTCTACTCATCGTATTATATTATTGTAACCCTTAAAACAGAATAGAATATACTCCTAGAAGTAACTTCAAAAACCCCTAGCTCCGGGTTATTCATACAAATCACTTTGTAATCCCATCCAAACTACAGCCAAGCACATTCCAAAATCATTACTCATTTGCTTGGAATGATTGCGGTGTGGTCTGTCCATAATCCCTTTTGTCTCCTCCCTTTTTGCTAGCCATACTCAGTATCAGTTCATCATGCAACTATGGATGTACGAATATGATGTATTATGTAGGTAGAGCGGTACTGACTTCATTTGTCATTTTATATATGGACGCAAAACTAAGCCACACCAAACAACAATATTCTTTAGCCCCCTTGCTTACGAGTACATACATACATATATGTATACTTATAAGAGTTCGTCTGTCTGTCAGTTTTGTTGGTTGGTTCGTTTGTTTGCAACTTGTAATCATAGTCCAAACACTATTCCATCATTTGCTACTTAATCTCCCAGCTGTCATAAAACCATTAGTCATCATAAGTCAAACAAATGTTGACACCCAATGGGTATAGCCTTATGGTTCCATATATTTTTCACTTGTATATTCGAACGTTTGTACATTTTATCTGGGTTCTTAGTCTTTATAGAGTTCAAATGGCATTATATAGTCTCAACTTGAATTATATGAGTGTGTTTATTTTTTTGGGCTAAGTGTCGGGTATCAGCTGGATGAGGTCCTTAATTTTATTTACGAAATAGCGCCCTCTTTTCTTTGGTTTCATTTTTTTGACGCAAACACAGTGGGAAGAATTGTCAAACATCGGGAAAGAAATCGTTTTGAGGTTGTGACAACATATCGAATTTAGAAAACAACTGCATTTTTCCTAAAATTTGTTTAACTTATAACATTAACAAATATTTAACTGAAGTAATAAAAGTCTCAAAAACTCATTTTGTCTCACAATCCTTCACAAAACTTCTAATAAATATTTTTTTCCACATTTCATTTAAACCATTTTACTGTATAACGATGACGATGACACAAAATATATAGCTCCTGTCATTATTTCCTAATAAAAATTGATTGATGCTTGATTAAATGGGAAGTAGGTATGCCGTCAAGTCCGAATTTCTTACTCTAACCACTAAATATAGTAATCATTTAATCAACCGACAAAACGTACTGCAATATACTATTGGTAACAGCACAGTGGGGGATTTGCAATAAGTTACAGGAGTCAACTTTTAATGGGCTCCAGTAATTGACACATATAGAAACAAAAAAACAGACTTAATTTTTGTATGCATTGATAAATTTAGTTTATAAAACATATTTCCAACTTTGTATCTCACCACTTTTGGTATAAAGTTCCTGCCAAAGTTTTATAAGGGATGGCATGTATTGACCATAAAATGATAAATGATAAATATGTACATACATGCTTGAAGAGAGAATTAAACGCCAAATTAATTCAGCAAAAACTTGTTATCAAATTCTAAAGTAAAATCTTAGTTAGCTGTCAATATTGAATTGACAAATCAAAAGCTTCGAGTCTGCAATGATTTTTAGTCTGATTTTAGTCAGAAACAGTTTCTGTCTTTCTGATCCAAACGACTTTATGTGGAGGTGATCTATTTGAAAAGTATTTAGGATCTCTTCATCCTTAGGAGACATCAATCACATTGTTGTAAAAAAATACACAAGCTCAATGGTGGAAACGTGATAAACGTAATTACACCAACGTTTTGGCCCTAGAAGCAGAAGAAGCCGCAAATAAGTGTGACAGCAGAACTGTCTATAGAATAACCAAAGAACTCGCTGGTCTTCTGAATTCAAAACAATAGTCGGTTAAAGATAGAGATGGAACCCTGCCGATATCGGATGAGGACCAACTCAGAAGGTGAAATGAGAATTTTGCTCTTGTCTTAAATCATATTTTTGACAGTAAAATGCAAATGACATCTTGTGAGTTGCCCCATGTAACCAATTCCCGATTACGCACCGCACCACTTCTTCTGCTGTTCATTGATTTCGAGAAGGCTTTCGACAGCGTTAACAGGGAGTTTATCTGGCTTGCTTTGCGGAGGAAGGGTATACCGGTGAAACTCATTGCTATTATAAAAGCAGCTTATGATGGATCCAAATATCACGTCTTACACAGAGGTACGTTGTCTGAAGAATTTGAAGTCCAAAGCGGGGTCAGGCAGGGCTGCATACTGTCACCAATCTTGTTTTTATTGGTGATAAGTGATGTATTGCGGATGGCTTTGACAGGAAGCGGAGGAATAAGATGGACTCTGACAACTTACCTTAAACATCTTGCCTACGCAGACTATGTATGTCTGCTATCCCATAGGATCAAGAATCTCCATCAAATGGCAACAAGGGTGGAAAGAGAAGCAGCATTCGTGGGACTGAAGATCAACACAGGAAAAACAATGATGTTCAGCCTCGGGAGCTCGCAATCATCCGCTCCGATGAACATTGGTCAACAAGCAGTAGAGACAGTGGACAGCTTCCAATACCTTGGAAGTATCGTCTCTACTGAAGGAGGAATTGAACTAGACATCGCCAGCCGCATCGGAAAAGCAAAGGTTGCGTTCGGAATTTTCTCCAATGTTTGGAGGAACAAATCTCTCAGCTTGAACACAAAGCTAATACTGTTTAACTCTAACGTCGAATCAGTTCTGCTATATGGTTGCAGCACCTGGAATATAACAATAACAATAACCAGGAAACTGCAATTTTTTGTTAATAGGTGTCTTCGAAACATCTTAAGGGTTTTCTGGCCTAATTGTTTCTCTAACGAGGACTTATATATATAGGCGAACAGGTCAGGAACTCGTCGATACCATTATACGAAGGCGCAAGTGGCAGTGAATTTGACACACACGCTTCAAAAAGTTGGTAGACCAAGAAGCACGTGGAAGACAACAGTTGAGGGGGAATCTGTGAAATTTGGAAAGATCTGGAGGGAGCTTAAATACATCGCTGAAAACCGCACACGATAGCGCGTAGGAATAGTTGAGGCCCTATGTCCCGCTATGCAACACCAAAGGACTTCGTAGGTTTGAAGACCTAAGTAAGTAAGTAAGCATAGCTGTAAATGTAATGACATTCACTTTTGAAATCGTTTTTCTGAACCCAGAGAATAAGTTGAACGTTTGACTTAGAAATGTCAAAGAATATCCATTAATCTGTATTTCTAAAAGTTTAAGTATTTCTCCAGTCTGCTTACACAATACAATCTTGAATGATACATATTTGTGATCGTTTGATAGATTAACCGATATCCACTTAAGAAAGAAGAAGAAATATCATTAGTTTTGCCAAAAGAAGGTGGAATTCCTTGAACATTTATTGTCATTCTTTGATTTTGACACCAGAACAGTTAACAAATCACTACTATAACTAGACAATAAAAAGACTTATTGGAAAATTAATTTTTATCATTTATCATTAGACAAGCTAGTTGTGGTATAAGCCTAATCATTTAGGCCCGATTTAGATAACCTAGTCAACTAGAATTAGGGGGAATCGACTAGAATGGTAAGTGATCGCTCATCGTCTGTTAAAAGCGATTCAACTTAAAAGTAAGAAAGGTTTCAGGCCAACAAATGTTAGTTTCGATTGCGAAAAAATTGAAAAACCTAGAAAATATGGTAATATTTTTGTATTATGTCAGAAAAATCATATTCACTCAAAAGTGACCATATGGTGTTTGTTAATAAAAGTATTTAAGCTATCATTGTATGTATCCATGACCTTACTCGGACTGAGTTTATCGGAACACCTTGAGAAGACTATTTACGGGACGTCCTTAAGCCATCAGGCCCCTACCTTACAAAGTCTGGCCCCCGAAAATATGCTCAGGTAAAATATATAGGCATTATGAGCTCCTAAGATACCTCAAAGAGTTTTTAAACTTTATCATGTTTCCAATTATACTGTTATTATTATTTTGTATGTCAATTTTATTAGTCGTTAGGTTGTTAAACTTGCAGTTAACTATCACGACGATTACAACGAAACGACAAGTTATTTTGGTCGCCCCAGTAAATAGTGATTAATTGACTCCTGAACGAATTGTGGCGTCGTCGTCGCTTCGTCGTAGTTATTCGCTTTATCACCATCGCAGCCGCAACCTTCACCAAACGCGGCTTGTGTTAATAAATCGTTTTCTTTAAAAAAAAGTAAATTACAAAAATGACAAAACGAGCTATGAGAATGTCTAAAAGTCATTGGTAGTCTATGGTCATTAAATTCATAAACTTTCTATATGCCTACTCGTACTACGATTTGTAATGCGCTGATAGGTTTAGAAAAACCATAACATAACATACATACATATGACCAATGGATGACGACGACGACATTTGTAGCACTAAATCACTTTAATTTATTTGGTTTTTTTTCTCTCACTTATCGCCAGTCCGAATGGCGGTAAAACTTGTAAGAAAAATAAGAGAAACAAAAAAGAATTAACATCCAATATAGTTATAGAAAAATTAATATCACTCTGACAGGTGACATAGATAGTTTATTTTACACATTGACATATTTGGTACACAAACACAACATTTATGTACATGCGAGTTTATGTTGTAAAGTCACAATACTCAAACGGAATTAGGATTCAAGAGAAGTTCAGTAACATGGCTGTGTAGTTTTGGACACAATTAGAGTGCTTCACAGAAGTTTGTGGAAATTCACTCAATTCATTTCTTCTAAATAGGGCTTCTACGGTGCCACTGACCAGGTTCTGACTGATAACTGCAATAGCTTCGATCCACATATTTTTCATGAGGCAACAACTGTGGAACATATTCATTTAGCACAAAGTCTACAAATCTTCAGGGATGTGGCATACGGCTCTGAAGTGTTACATTCGACTTTCATATTTTACTACGAACTGTGGAACGTACAATTTCTAGACTGGGTATTGATCATCAATTTCAAATCTTGGCCAATATTTCATGATTAGCTCATTGATTCTGTGGACAATAATTATAAAATATGAGAAAGATAACAGCAACTTTTTTAGAAACCAGTATTTGGTGGTCCATTTTTAATTCTTGTATAAAACAAAATTGTGGAACATACTCGTAGAAGAATGAAAGACACTGGAGACTTCAATTTCATCAACACGAGGGCCGAATACATTTACAATACATCCATTTTATTATGGGTCTTAAAAGCTTAAATCTATGACTGATACTCACAACTTCTAATTTCATTTTTGTCATGAAATGTCAGAATTCAAAAGCAACGCAATTGAAAACGAGATAAAACTTATAGCGTGGACTAAAATTTGACAAGGCTTTGTCCATTCTCGTTAGCCTTTTTGAGGTTGTGTGTTGTCAGCCAGCAAAATATACATACATAGGTTGGATGTATTATTGAAATCGCTGGATTGATTATTAAAAACTTTTCATTTCAATTTGACAAATCTGGACATTTCAAGATCCCTAGAATCTAGATCTACTTGTAGAGATATGTCTGTGTTAGGGTTCCCAACATTTTTGCAACTGATTATAGTATTTTTCAAATAAGCTTAAAAAAAATATAGTACAATCCGAAAGATTATAGTATTTATGAAAAGTGAAAGAAAAAGCCAAAATTATTTTGTCTGCATATTATTTTTTATAAAATCTATATTTTTTTGAACTTCTTGCATCATTTAAGAATTTTTTGTTAACAATAAAAGTTTCGTAAGCCTTATCACATTCAATTTTCAAATTAATAGAGACCAAAAGCTCTTTTTTGATAATGAGAGACTTGCTCGGTTTCTTTCTTCCCGCCATTTTGAATTCATGATTGAAAAAAATCCTTTCCGTGAACGCCGAAGTGTCAGGAATGGAGTGTAGAAATGAAATTAGCTTAAAAATATTTTGCAAATTGTTTTCGGTATTTTGAAAAAGTTCTGTTTTGATCTGAAGTTCTGTCCGTAAAATCTCTTGAATTCCTTACTTTTGCAAATATTTCATTGAGTATTGTTATTTCACAATAAAGTTCGTCCATCTTGATTTCCATTATTTCTTGTAAGTTAAGAACTTGTAATGACAATTTTGTGTAACGAGTTGTCTTCTTTAAAGTTAAACCAGTTTTCAAGGTATTCCAGACATTTATTGAAGAATACTATAAAATTGTTTTTGATTTGATCACTTTCTTTTGAAGATTTAGCTACTAAGGATTGCAACAATTTTTGTGTTTCATAACCAAAGAAACAATCTTTTTTGCGTTGTTCTAGCGCAATCTTTGAATCCATTGAATTAAAGTATTTTTGCGTACTACTTGTATATATTTCTTTAACAGTATATAGTACGCAAAGCCAAAATATAGCACAATACTATATATTATAGTACGGTTGGGAACCCTAGTCTGTGTGTACGTTTGTACGTTCGAGATACCATTTTTTGTCCACGGTATCTCAAGAACGATTAGAGATATATCGACTCCAATTAAATTTTATTTGAAAGGTCATAACTTCAAAAAAAAATTTAATAAAAATTTAGTGAGCGGTTTTTTCACTATAGCAGTTAAAAAAAAATTGGTTTGTTGCAAATATCTCAGGAAGAAAAAATGGTATTGACTTCAAATATTTTTTTTTTGTGTGTACATTATGATGTGTGATATAGATTTGGTATAGATTTGGAAAAACTTCAAAATACCGTTATTTTTTAAAATAGAAAAATTAAAAAATATTTTTTTGTGGTCAAATATAAAACGAAGTGAACAATGGCACTATAATGGTGAAAGTATACAAACATCTAGGAGTCTGCTTTACTAAGAACTTGAGCATGGAAAACCATCTCAGTGACGAACTTGTCAAAAAACAGTTATAAACAAGGAAATTACACACTCCGATAAATTCAGGAGTGTATCGGAATAAGTTATGTTTTATGCGGCGCAAGCGTGGGGAGGTCGGAAATATGAACAGGTGGAAAAACTGCTCAGATTTTACATAAATTGGATTTTCCACATTCATTCGAGTACGCCAAACTACATGATCATGTTGGAAACGGGTTTATAGCCTTTATTCATCAAAACACTCACACTTTCCTCAAAGCTCTCGACATGCCAAGTTATCGTCTTCCAAAGTAAGTAGTTCTTCAAACAATCCAATCCCGAAGTGGATGTTTTAACGACTGGTTAGAACTAGCCGAGCAGGTGGATGTTAACCTGAACTATAAGGACTTACCGATTTTATGCAACCTATGCAACTTGAAAGAGCGCGAGGATGTTTTTCATAAAGATAAAAGAAATTCATAAGAATTAGCAAACTTCAATAAATGTGACGTTTTAAGTGTGGACGCACCCAGAAAATCAAAAAGAATGAGTTCTTTTGCATTCAATCTCATTGGAATCTTGTTCCACATCATGTATGGAAATTGTGTTTTACTTCAACTTTTTGTGGAATTAAATCGAATGAATTTATAAATTGAGCTTATGGGAATCTACTTTTTAAGGAGGCCATCCATAAATCCTCAACATCAACAACTTAATCCACTGTAATTCAAGAAGAAGAAAAAAACCAATCATACATTTCCCATCTCTCAACCAAACATAATTCCACATCTTCACTTAAAATTCTTTCCATTCCAATTTAATTATAATTATTTCCTCTCTGGCTCCGTGATGGTAGAATCCCTTCCACGTTGACGAAATAAAACAATGTTTATAATTAAACCTCAAACCATAAATCCAGAAATCCAGAATGAGAATGTTGGATTACATGGTGTATAATTTCTCGCCTAAACGCATCATCAACATCGGCCTATAATAATTTTAAATACTCGTACTTTTTACCCCCGTATCTAGAGTGCAACACTTGAATTATAACGAACGGGACGCCTCAAAGCGTCCAAAGCGGGCTGTAAATCACTTCTTCGAAAATCCCATTAATCCCCATTTAAGTTATAGCTGTCCCCAGTTACGACTTGTACAAAAAACATAAAGTGGCTCTGTGCCACCAGCCAGCAGAGAGCAGGCTCTAAGATTCTTCAGAGAGAGAGAGAGGTGGAAGGCGATGCTGTGCCTTTTCTTATTATTCTCATTTCGGTTTCGGGTTCTGAAATGATTTAGTGCCAAGTCGGAGATAACAGCTAAAGCAGAAGCATCAGCCCTTTTTTTTGGTTGGCGGGAAGATATCAACTCTAACTCGCACATAAGCTAGAAAAACCCCCCGTGTCGTCATCATTGTCGAATTAACTGGAAATCAGCGATTCCGTAATTACTCGGGATCATAACTTTTGACTTTTATTGTCGCACCAAACATTGTCGGTTTTTATATACTCGTAACACAGAAGAAATAGAAACCCCTTATTTTCGACAACAAAACGACGACGAAAGCCAAATACAAAACAAATAAAACCCCTTCTGCGATGACAAGTGTTGGCCGGGTTTTTTTGTTCTAAAAAAGCCACTTAAAGCCGTATAATAAAATAAAAATTACATTAATAAAATAAAGAGGCCAGCCAACATCAGAGCTGAAGGGGTTTTTCATTCCGGGCTACCATTTACCATTTCATTAAAACGACAACGACGAAGCCCACAATCCAAACAGTTGTCATAAAACTTCAAAACTGTTTCATTGTTTCTCAAGAAATGCACAGCGTTACTGTGTTACTCATGGATGGAATGGATGGAAAGTATATTGAATGATGACGAAGACTGCGACGGACGACGACGACGGCAGGGGGCGTTGAAGTGGGATTGAATGGGTATAGTATAGAACATGACAGACAGAGGGCTGGTGATAAAGAGGGTTGAATCACAAAAACACAAATCCTGGCATTAAGCGTTGGTAATAAAAATTATTTTATGACTTTTATTATATGCCCTGTACATCTCAACTGTATCTGAAGCCGAGGCTGGAGTTTGTGTGTAAAGCTTATACGAAATAAATTTTATAATGTATATTGTAATGGAAGGGTAATAAAACGCAACTTGCCGCAATAAACATGGCTACATTGCTCACATCCGCATTTATTATATTACATAATACTACATATTGAATGAAATTCGAAAAGGGGTAGAGGCAGAGTAGCCTGGGAGAGTGGGAGAGAGGGATGACAGGGTAAAATTAATAGGCATGTTACACATGCTACTCTCACTTGGTCGTAGAGAGTCGAAATTGGGTTCGTTCGAATTCGGTTTGGTTTGGAAGGCAATTGCAAAAAGAAGGCTCAACCAAAAAAGCAAAAAAAAAAAAAAAATAAAAGGGTTATGATATGGGTATACTCTATGTCTACATTTATATCCATTCCAATGTGCTTTATGGAAAAACGAGGATTTATTTAATTCCTTTAAGTGGAAAAACGGGAAATATTTTACCGCTTATAAAGACTTATGTCAATTGAGATATATTGAACATTGTTAAATGGTATTTTTTGTTTCGTCGTCGTCGTTTTGACAGAGAAATGTACACAGAGGGGAGATTTCTACGAAGGACGGACGCACGAGAAGTCTACACGAGTAACTTTGGGAGGTTTTAAAATAAATTTTAATCTGACATTTAGATGGAAAACTGGTTAAGCAACAAAGATAAACATGTCAAATCAAATGAGATTGATTTAAAATTTGCTACATAAAAGGGGTCAGTTTTAAATCTGACAGATGCTGCTTGAAGGAGTGTTTGGTATCTTTTGACAGCAAATAATTGTGTTTAGTAAGAGATAGACGTTTGAAGAATGTACAAGTGACAGCAACGCGTTGCAAATGTCAAAATATAATTGACAAAGCTACTTGCATAAGCTTCACATTAAGTGGATTCGCTAATCTTTTGTAGACCTTTCTACGCTAATGGAATATTGTGGAACTTATCCATTTTTTAAGTTTTGAAACAAGGTTCACTGGGAATTTTTTGGATTTAGCCGAAGGGATTCTTAAGTCATATTTTTTCTTGTATGGTAATCAAATGAAAATCTTGATTTTTGATTTCAAATTTCCTGTTTCATAGAAAATCATTAAAGTGAAATATCGAACATCAGGATCCACACGTGAAATATTTTGTAAATACCAAAATTTTAACACATTATCCATGAATCATGAAATCGAGAAGATTGTGGTGTACGAATTTATGAGTAATAGACTTTCCGCTTTAAACAAAACATTTACAAATAGAACAAATTTTATTGATTTTTAATTCATTCATAAATTCCATGCAGGCTAAAGTGCTAATATTAATCATTTGTAAATATAAAGTACAACAAAAGGAAACACATAATTCAATGAGTTTCTTGTGCCTAAAATGCTAAACACAAAATTGTTTGGCCTATGAAGGTGGCCTTTTAAGGTGACCAGCTAAACATTTTGGTTCAATAGAGGTTTTTTGAATTGTTTTTTACTTTTAATCTTTAAATTGTAGCTTAAAACTAAGGAATAATGCTTGTGGAACGTATCAATTGTTGTTTTCGTTTCACTCGGTTTTAGGCTTTTTTTGAAGTTGTGGATGGTAAAAGCCTAGAACGACTTTGTGTGCTAAGTACCATTTTTATGAGATTTCTCAATATTGTGGAACTTATTCGTTTTCGAAATTAAATTATTCAAAATCTTGAGATATATTTGTTTATTTCTTTGTATGTATCAAAACAGATTTTTACTTACGTTCCACAGCACAATTACAAGAATGGAAATAAGGAACTTGTGTTCCGCAATTGAATGATCTTCTTATTTTACAATTTAGATCTGATAATGATCTTGACTTTCTAATAAAATTCATTTCGGCTAGTGAACAACGTTGTGGAACGTATCACAAAGGGATAACACACTGCCAACAAATTTGTGGAACTTATTTTCTTCAGACATTACAACAAATTCAAATGTTTTGCCAATTTGTATGTCTAACAAAAAATGGTCACCCCACACGTTTGCCACACCACCGATGGAACTTTATCGTTTAGTTTTCCACAGGGGGATAATAATTATTGTTAAACTACAACCAAGTGCAATGTATCAAGCAAAAACGCACAAATGCACGGTTTATCTATTCCCGTCTTTATAGGAAATGCACACACCCTTGGACACAGTACACACTGCATTTTCCCGTCCACACATACGCGCAAAAGCACCTATACCAATATTTTCCATAGAGCCTAGCACAACAATATTAACCGAAACTATATATAAAACCGCTCGGCAACAACTCATACCCTCTGTTCTACACACAAGCAACATATCGCTTTAAGTGCGACCATAAAATGATTTAATTAACACATAAATCAAAGAGCCGATCTGAAATTGTAATTTACTTTTAATTCCAGTGCAGTATAAGTATACCTACCCGTACGTCGTCGTCGGCGTCCGTCTCCGTCCACAAATACAGCCGTATACACTATCCTACCCCAATCCCCGGTGTATGCGATGTGTTCTCCTTTTGGGCAATAATTCGAAATGATTTACGGCCCCCAGTAAGGGGCCTCGGTTGCGGACGTTGACGGTAGTGTAGTCGGTAGTGCAGCCTCAGTTATATAGCAAATGATGCCCTGCATTGTACGATTCTACGACGTATACAGGGTGCTCCTCTCTGTTTTCCATTCCCACATGGAGTACAATTGAGTTGATCATCATCGGGTTTTATTGTACGATATTCCATATTCCTATATCCAGGCTAGTCTAGGCGGCAGTAGACATAAGGCTGTGTGTTGCTACTCCGCGCAGCACCATATAATGGTTTCCAGGGGACGCGTCCGGATGGCCGTGTTGTTGGGAAGGCGGTGGTGGTGGCGGTGGTGGCAGCGGCTGTGGCGGTAGTTTGGTGTGGTGATGCGTTTTATTGTTCGGCCATAGTGTGAGACTGGCTTTATTAATTTAAATCGCTTTTATAGGACAAAATTAATTAGAGACACAATAAACTGTGTGATGTAGTAAATTTAATTGTTTCTTTATTTCACTACGGACAAGCTAAAGCAAAAATAAAAAAAACAGGGTGATAGTGCTTGGGAAGGTTAGGTAGGTTTTGTGTCTTTAAACAGGGTAAATTTAGCATCTTGTAAGCATACGAGTAAGAAAAAGAAAGCAACATGTTCCTGAAGGTTTAGTTATATAAAACAGAGGAACAAATTGTACTATAACTCAGTTGTAACAAAGAATTTGATGCGGATTTATTGTCTATCAATCTTGATCCTTATGGGACCTACTCCAAGATTGGAATAATTTGAGAGCTTTTGAAAAAGATAGGATTCCCGAAGAACTAGGAAATTAACAATTGCACTTGTTTATATGTGATTGGATTACAAAAGAATATAAGCTTAACTGGGATATGTCAACTTCTCTGCATTATGTCACCTTAACGGGGTAACCTTCCAAGGTTCAATGTTTTTAATTGAACTGCTACTAGTTCAAACATACAAAATTGTTAACATAAGGTCCGTTTCCGACACCAATTCAACAAAAATGAGCCAAATTTTAGGTAACAAAAGTGTTTGTCATTATCTTCATCTTTTTCAAAGGACTAAATTAAAATATTGTTGGTCGCCAAAATTTAGACGTCTTCGTTTAAGTTCAATGAATAATAAAGCATTTTTCAATTCAGGCTTTTACTCTCACTTTTTTGTTTAGAACTTCGTACATTCTGAACCCCATTAAAATTAATCCCGTTCTGTCCTGATAGAAATAGGAGGTTTTTCACTTGAAGTTCGTAGAGCTCCGGTTGCAGTACTGCTCGTAAGCCTGTACTAATTCACAACTGCATTACCAGTTACTTTGTCTTGCCTGGCTGTCAGATTGGTCGATATTTCATTATTCTCGAAACTTACAAAAAAGTGTATCTAAAATAACATTTATTTGAATTGTATTGAGTTGAAGTTCGTCTTTTTCTTGGCATTTTAAGGAGCCCAGTACATTTTAGGCATTAACATGACATTATGATAAAAGATTTTAATAGCTGTATAATGGTGTTAGAATGACAGGAAACTTTAAAACTTTTCGTTCACGTTGGACAGACTACTGAAATGTACAAATTTGACAACCAACTGACAGTCAATAATATTATTTTTTGCAGTTAAAACAAATTGTAGGGAAATATGAAAATGTATTTCTTTTACAATATTTCTTACAATTGTTCAACAATTATATATTTTCTCGCTTTTTAAACTTTCTCTGGACATTTAACATTTCAAAAACAAAACCATCAATTTATATAATAGACGCTAATTGTGCCACCTTTAAGTATACTACATACATAACATTCACAGATATTGCAATCCTCAACTATCGTATAATGTATTGTAGCTTTTAGGAGAAGAATGAAGAAAGGAATGAAACGCAGTCTAGAATGAAATTTAAAAAAATAATTTTTTGATTGAAAGAAACATTATCTAGTTATACATATAAACCTTCCTCTTAATCACTTTATCTATTAAAAAAAACCGCATCAAAATCCGTTGCGTATTTTTAAAGATTTAAGCATACATAGGGACAGAGAAAGTTTTTTTGTTTTATACTATGTAGTGATAGTGATGGGGCATTGAAAAAGTGATGCCTATAGGAACATTCAGTCTTAAAGGATCTGTAATAAAAGAACTTAAGTAAAGGAAGATTGGTTAGAAGACAGTTAATTTTACGTTCTAAGCATCTTGACATTGACATTGCACTCTTGGGTTTTTAATGTCACGATATCTACCATGACATAACCCGAAATAGAACATTGAGGGATGAGTGCTGAAATGTCACTCCGTGCGTTTTCGAATAATTGTATGGGAATAGTCTCATTCTCTAACATTACAATTACATTCCACACACAAATGCATGGCAACTTATCGAATAAGGCTATCAAATGATGCAACACAAAACAACAACCATTATGCCAATAATTTAATAATGTCCATTTTAAGCAGAATATGTTAGGAACGATTACAAAACTCCGTCCTCTAAAGATATGTTGGTAACAAAAGGACAGATATAAGCTTTTCTAATGAAAGATTTACATACACACTTAAATATCGCCATCTTATCTTGTTTTAAGCCTTAATTAATTCTTATCGAAAACAAAAAGTATCTTTAAGGGTCTTAAAAATCATCCTCTTTCACAAATATTTTCCCTCTCGAAATCTCCGTTATTCAAAAAGATGCCGCACAGAGTCGATGGCAAATAGAGATAAACTTTTTGAAGGCTGATAACAACAAGATTAGTGAAATAATAACATAAAATAAGTAAAACCAGTAAATAGACAAAACAAACAATAAAATTCCTAGCTACTTCTCGTATAATGTATAAAAGATTGCATCAGAAGATTAACTTGAACCCTGCCCTGTGCCATCGTCCAGAGACAGGTAAAACTAAAAAGGCAGACAGGAAAAAAAGGTAACTTTTATGACATCTTAAACGAAAACAAAGAAAAAAACAAACAAATACCAGCTTACCGCCTTTGGTGCAAAGACAGAACTACACACAAGATTGATATTTTACTAAGGTCTTCTAATTTAGGATCATGGCAGTTCGAAAGGTTCTTTACTCGAACCCAAACTCTTTTAAGGGAACCTCCAGAACAAAGAAGATAAGAAGTAACTTTAATTAAATTCATAACGTTCGTGGTTGTTTTTTTTCTGGGTTTTTATTTGTCAGCATCTGAGTGTAAGATGAGGCGTGTAAACACGAGACTTGCAGCCACCCAGGTGGCAATAAGGTCACCCTCCCTCACCAGCAGCGCTATCCAACCATTAAGTGAAACACTCCACAGTTGTTGAATTCATGAATTCAACCAACTCTAACAACCGCACTCAGTAAAGAACAAACATCATTTCATGTTTTTTTTAATTTTTTTTATTTTCTCAAATGTAAACACTCCCGATATTTCGAAATTTAAATAAACCCAGTTAACTGTTTATGGTTTCCTCCAACCGAAAACAAACAAACCTAACCCAATGCAAATGAGTTTTCATTTAGAAATATGCCTACCACCAATAAATTTTCAAAATACAAAAAAAAGAATTAAAACTGACAGCCAAATAAATAAGGGCCAACTGATGTTAAAACTGTTATCATTTCGCAGGAACAATGGTTATGTCGTGTCACCGGAAATGCTAGCAAATAATACACAAACCTCGCCGACGGGATAGGGCGGATGTGTTTTGGTGGTAGTGGTGGTGGTGGAGTACTATTGCACCAAGTGTCAGAAGAAATTGTTGTTTACGATTAGGTCGATTTTTGACAACACTCATGTCAAACGTATACAGTATAGAGACCTCATTTCAATATAAACTTCTACATATTTCCAAACTCGAATATGTAAACCCAGAGTTGGTAAAGTTATGTTTGCGTAAATGTGAATTAATGTGTGTGGTTGTTAGATTATTTGAAACATTTCACCGGAAATAGAAATGAAATTATTATGCATTGTGAATTTTATATACCTAATCTCCGTTTGTGAACCCTTTTTTTGATAAATCACCACTTGTCATGGAATATTATCTGTAGGTAAAGTTTATTCGTACATAAATCTGAAATCTTACCTATGGCTAATATTTTTAGAGAGCATCTATATTTAACTCGTTCGATATGGGTTCGATAGATGTCGATAAATTTAGTGAATATTTCTGTGAAAATTGTGGACTGTAGTCGACATAAATCATTGAGTTTGAATATTTGAAAAGAATAAAAAACAGGGCTGGATGGAAGGTTTTTCTAAATCTGTTGAATATTGGCGGCGGTAAAATTAAATTTTTAATTCTGGATCCTCTTTTAAAATGTTAATAGGTACTGCTTCGGCAAATAAC
The DNA here is from genome assembly GCA_905146935.1 of Scaeva pyrastri. Lineage (NCBI taxonomy): Eukaryota > Metazoa > Arthropoda > Insecta > Diptera > Syrphidae > Scaeva > Scaeva pyrastri. The sequence continues at coordinate 41,532,152 of LR989927.1, read as the reverse complement.
TATCAAATCAAGGACCTTTCACCCAAAGTTTGTTAGTTTATTATGAAAAACCTTAGTTCGAGTTTACTCCAAAAAAAACTGCACAAAATTATAAAATAATCTACTAATTTATTAAAAGTAGACTCCAACATCAAAAGTTCTATGTGACCGCAATCGTGGAAAGCCTCGATCTTCTATCGTATATCTCCTAGAAGAAACCAAAACGTCATTGTACAATGTACATTTTCTGAGACTTGCATGTTGCGTTAGACATTTTGAGTTTAAAAACGTCAATTTTAGATTTATTGTTAAAATTGATTAAACTCCTATTTCACAGTTTCTTCCGAAAGATACCTGGATGTCAAAATATGTATGTGATTTTTTGTGTCCATTTTTCTAGTTATGAACTTTCAGACCGTGGCCAGACTTAGTAATATGAAATACAGGCGGATGAAGACCCGAACGAGAGACTGACATTTAATCGATTTAAGGCGGGATAGCAAAAGTTTTGTCGGGATGTTACTTGGCTGTTAGGAGAATTTAAAAGATAAAATCTCCGAAGGATGACCAAAATGTTGCTTTGTCTTAATTCCCTAATCTTAACAGGCAGTTATCAATTTAAATATATTTTTAAGAAATCGATTATATTTTTAATTCGTTTTGAAAATTCTATATTTGTTATTTCTGCACCTTTTTGAATAAGTATTGAATTGTGAGAACTTAATGAGGTGAAGATTTTAAATTCTCTGCATAATTAGACTCGTTTTCTAAGTTAACTCCCCAAATATTAAAGCAAGCCCCGAATCATTTTTGTAAGTGCATTAATTCTGTTCTCAATGTTATAAATCTCTAAAGTCTATTTCTTAGTTTATCAAAATATGAATTGTTTAATGAATGAATATAATTTTGGGATTTATGCACTGCGACTTAAAAGATCTCTTGTGCCTCCTACTAAGTGCCTATTTAGTTTACAGTGACCAGTGAGTGTGTTTGTCACTATTCTTAGGTTGTTCCTACTTAATTTCATACAGTATGTGAAACGTTTTTAATTGTAGTAATCACATTTTCCCCTAATCCACAGTAAGGTTCTGGTCCTAATAGTGGAGTTGAAGTACCTTTTTTCGCTGAGGAGTCTGCCTATTCATTTTCCTGAACTCCTACATGTCCAGGTACCCAATAGAGTGTAACAGTGTTTACCTTGCCGAGTTTATTGAGTCCAATACAGTCGCATACATTTTTTGAACTAACAGTGTAGAGCAGCTTGACTTTCTGACATGATGGCTATGCTTTTCTTACGATAGCTTCTTTCGATATAACGTCCAGCGCATTGAATAAATTTTGACATCTTATATAATAAAACAAGTTTAAAGTCATAGAATCTAATTAAAAAAATTACATAAAACTGAAGAGCATAAAATTTTTCGAATTCTCATATTTTGCCATTTTAACAGTCCAATATTAATAACTAGGTGACCATTCATAGGTTGTTCTGCCCTGTTCTTCAAATTGTGTGACAGAAGTTGCTTTAAATCTTCATATCAAGGTTCTAACAAAGTTTTGACATTTTTTTTTTCGTAAGAATTTACCAAAAAACAGATAAGAGGTATAAATGGACCTTATATTTATTCAATATTTTTACCCTTGTATTTATGTATCTTAAACACAAACTTCAAGCACTATTTTCTACTTTATTCGATATCCAATTTATCACCAATATATAGCCTGTGTTACTTACAAATTACGTTACTTTCTATTGATAAAAGAATTTTCAAAATCGGTTCTGTAGTTCCTGCCGGACCCTGTACAGTATCGTCTTGCATAATTTTTTGATAGGTTGTATCTTCAAAGTTTCTTTGTCCAAAACTAAATTTAGTCAAAAATCCATCCTCATCCTTCAAACTCCGCTCCTGAGTTCATATTTCTTCATGAAAGAAAAAACCAGAACATATACAACAAATTACCATCACCTCTCATGTGCACAATGCACAGTTACTCGTTTACATATTTATGTATGAACTTTGTATCTTTTAATTTGTAGTTTCATATAGTTATCCATTGATATGCTAATAACCCCAAACCGCACCGCACTCTACCACATTGCTGGCACTCACAATCGCACTACATCATTATCATCATCATCATCATCATCATCATCATCATCATCATCATCATGACAATCAACCAACAACTACGTACATAGTTAGCATAGTGGAACGGTATACGAGTATTCATAAATTTCCCAGCACTATCTGGCCAACTGTATCTCGAAAATAGACTTCACATTACATAAATATGCAAAATCCCGTTGTAAATATGCATATAGCCTGACACTAAATATTATTTTCGATGATTTATATCCACACACAATGTGCTTGTCGAATAAATCTAAAATCCCCTGTATTTTGCCTGTCCCCGCTTAACCCCTTCATGTGAATATTATGGACAGAGCTAGAGAGCTCCTAAATGGTCCCTGGTTGGACATTTATCATTGTCACAATGGGTGCTGTTAATGGGCGTTTGATATTTTATATAATACGAGTATATTCCCGGGGAAATAAAATACTACGAGTATATAACATAAATACAGAAACAGCGATGAAGATCTCCGGTTTTTTGGGATTGACCAAACCACCCCCCTTCCCAAATGGTTTCCCAATCGTTTGCCAGCCAAGAAGAATTTTAAAATCGTTTCACTTATAAATCATCGGACTGAGAATAAATTAGCCGACAGTTGGCCATGTCAGATGACATAAACAACCACGACTGTCAACTGACTGTATTCCGTTTGCATCGGCTTCGACATCGGCTTCGACATCGCAATGCATTCAGGTAGATGCGCGCGTATTATAAAATGGGCGACAAGTGACAACCAGGGAGAAGCCCACACTTGAAGACCGACGACCGACCGACCCCACTACGTTCGGGTTCCACTCCACTCCCCTCCACTTGCAGTCTGAGTCTCTCTTTCATAGTTAATTAATGAGTTTATCGATCTGTTGAGAATCGATCTCTCAATCAGCGATTATGAAGAGGTTGAGCGAACGATGTTGTGCGCCGGTATTAATCAGATGTGTCCCTGTCTGTGTTCAGGGGACCTGGCCATGCGTTGTAAAGGAACATGTCTAATTATAAACTCTGACATTAATCTAAAACTAAATCGAAAGATCACCTTGCATTGCAAAGCACGTTGGGATAGTTTGTTTGACAGGTTCGGATTGAGGATATGCTAGGAATTAAATATAAATAAGGCCCGTCTTGTAGGGGTTGTCCTTTTCCATGATTTTTGAAAGTCAAGGAAGGGAGTTGAAAATATGTGAAAAAGGGATGCTATAATTGGTGCATAAATACGTTCAAGGTCCTTTGAAAACAAAGAAGACGAAAAAATGTATCTGAATAATGCAAGTAAAAGAGCGCCCTCTATGGACATAAAACGTTCTTTATATTGTTATATCACACATTGGCACCTTGTGAGACCAAAAATGTCTAAATTAAAGTGAAGAGCTTTATTCAAGGGCTTTTTTTCGAAACAAAGTTTAAACTTCAGATGAAGATGTACAGATGTAAGTTCTAAAACTTATCTTTTAAGAAAAAGGACGGTTACTGAATTTATTACACATTTTTCAGTGTCCGATATGAATGACTCAATTACACTTAATGATATGTAGAGTTTGTGACCATGTCCTTGATGCCAACCTCATGTGTCGCGTCACAGTGAAGTTTGGTGTTGTATAGTGACTCTAATTTATCTCGAATGAGAATTTTAGAAAATGACAACAGAGGAGTAAAAATAAGAGTGCCCTTTCAACAACTGCGCGGGCCTTGCAACATTGGTTATCCTCAATCTGACTAAATGCGCTCCTGTGCCATTTCCTTATAAAAACTCTAGCTGGGGTGAATTGAAGATCATTAATTATAGACGTTGCGAGGATCCCTCTGCGTGTTTGTACGGTGGGGGTCTCTGCATGTGACAAGCCCTTTTCCGGGGGTAATTAGAGAACATTTCAACGTTCTCTTACCGCCATCGCCTCGGCATTCCCACCACTAACGCATCCAACCAGTCGAAATGATTTATCTACCTCGTACTATTGTGATATCTTATTTCAATACAAAAAAATATTCCCAACCACATACATATTATATAGGTACTAAAGACATATCCAGAACCCAGAAGAGATGTGAATCTAGAGAATCGAGAAGACTCCATAGTATACACCATGAAGTTCCTGCTGCTTCCTCATCCTCATCCTCTCCGATGATTGTATAATTTCTTCTTGTTGATTATCTGCGAGTGAAAAATTGTCATGTTCACAATGTCGCCTTTGCCTGTTTGCCCGCCAATATGACGATGACAGCCCACAGATGGTTGGGTCGTAAATTCTTCTATCTTTTCGTTTGAGTATATTTAAAAACGGTGAGATATTATCAAAGTGAAAATTGAAATATCTTTCGTTGGAAAATAAAATTAAAATACAAATTAATGTGCTGAGAGTAAAAACAGTTTTAATGTTGGTTCTTTCTGTCTGTCTTTATATTTTTTTTTTGTGGTTACTTATTTGGGAGCCACCTTATAGATGGGCAATAATATTTATTTATTTTGAAAAAAGGTGCCGATAAGCATCCGTTGAGGTTATTTATGTGTGCGTTTTTATTAATTTGGTCATTAATATTGTGTTTTTGTTGGTGGGGGATGTTGGTAAATGAGGGACATGGTTTTCGGCGCTACTAATAAGCATCAAGACAGGTTTAATTTTACACCAACAACAACAGAAATCGAAATATAAATGACTTTGTCTTAGGTTTGGGAATTTGAGATAAATAAATTATATTAATGGCAAATGTCAAAATAAATAACAATTCATAATGTTAATGTTGTTTTATTAAGAATGTACCATTTTTTTTTTTAAATATGAGTTATTATAGGGAGGTTCATAATTCTGACAAGTCCAAAAGGTATTCGAAATTCATGATTAAAGACCAACGGATTTTAATTCAAGTGGTTTTAAGACTAAGAAAAAAAAAGGAAATTATTTGAAATTTTGTTCTCAATGACACTACTCGTCAAAATCTGTGCAATTAGTTCTTCAAAATTCGAAATGAAACCACATAAACACCAATCTATAAGAATGACATTTTTTAAGTCTGTACAGTTTTACTTTTTTAAGGGAATGAAATTTCGAGTTAATTTTTCATAGTTTCTTTCACCTCTTCGACAAGGGCTGCCGACGACAGAAGACGAGATGAGATATTTTATAGTCTTGTGACGGTCTCGTCGGTCGTCTGCTTTTCATTGAGAATTCATGTACAATTGTACATTCATTTTAAATCTTTTCTAAAATTCTGGAATCTGAAAAATTGGTCTTGAGTATAAATTCCTAAATTTGTCTAAACTATTCCAATGAGAAACATTGTCATTTCACTAGTAGAATTAAAAAAAAAAAACGTATACATATAAAAAGGCACAGTAGGAGAATGGTCTGAGTCTCGAAAAATTTCGGTCAAAAACGAACAGTCTAGTCTCGGTCTCGTCTTGGGTGATTCTAAAGTAAGTTCGAAATTTCTCGTTTCCATTTCACGTGAGGGACCAACATCTTTCCCATCTTAAGGCTAGACTTGTCTTCAAAATTCAAGTTTCATTATGTAACACTTAGAGCACATACCTTAAGGCTTATCGTGAACAAAGTTTTTCCAAGGAATGTTTCGCTCACTCGATCTTTGGAACGTAAATGATGCCTATATGTGTCATTTGAAACTTTTTGATATATAAAATGTCATTGTATTGGATTTATGTTAAAGGGAAATTTATTTCACGATACCAGTCAAATTTTTCGAGACAGGAAAATATTCCTAGAGAAACAAATTTTCTCGACGCTCCCTATGGATTGCCATTTCCCATTCGCAATTTGAATAAAAGAGGAGTCAATTTCATGCTCATTAACTAGTGCTGCCATGGATAGCTACAAGTTTAGTACACTTCCATGTAAAATGGTAGTAAATTGGAAAATTTGTACTCCTCCTGCAACCAAGTTTTTTTTAAGCTGCTATTGTCTAAATTTTTGGGAAAGCTGCAAACATATTTTTGTACTTTTTGAAACCGAAAGTCACAAAAATTTAGATTTTCTTTTGCTCTAAAATTACTTCTTACTGATTTTGTGAATTAAGGTTCTTACCTTCTTTGTTGTTGTCAATGGTTTAAACAGCTGCTCTCAACTCGTTCAAATATTATTAAAAGCTTCAATAACTACCCATTTGATTGACTTATTAAATTTACGCTTAAATGGAAGTTATTGTTAATTTTTTTCTAGTTGAATTTTAATTTCAATCTTTTATCCGGCTCGTTGGTCTAGGGGTATGATTTCCGCTTAGGGTGCGGGAGGTCCCGGGTTCAAATCCCGGACGAGCCCAAGAATTTGGAACTTTTTGAAAGATCAGAAATTATTTTATTATTCACATTCAGTGGACTCAGAGATGACCTCTTTTTTTTTAGGTTAGAAAGCAGACTTTGAGAATATATTTCATATGTAAATTGTCAAAATTTAAAGACATATCTTAAATAGACTTGTCTGATTTCAGTTATTTATTCGATCAACACATTTTGAACATGAATATAAAATAAATAGAAATAATAAAAAAAAAATCACTCATACGCCACAGTAGTCGACCGATGTTTATTATACTAGTATGTGGAATTTGCTTCTTATTTAAGTAAAATAAACCATTTCAAAGTTTTGCTTTTCTTTTTTAATTTGAACTTATTAAAGGTAAAATTTCCTGAACTATTCCAGACAATGGATGTATTTGAGTTCTTCAATTTTTTGTCCGAAACTACCACAACAATTGGATTCGATAAAAAGAACAAAACAATCTCAAATCGCAGTTAAATCCTTTAAAAAAACAGACCCTCTGCAATTCTAACCTCACACTCACACACTAAAAAAATAACTTTCAAACGGTTAAACTCCCGGAAGTCAATTTACTCGAAATACCACCATTACGAATCCTTATGCCTCCTCCTTCTGCTGTGCCACTAGACCTACCTACCAAAATGTAATTTACAATCCTTACAATCCTCAACCCCATCCCGCCTAATCAAGGATGAGTTCATGTACGAGTATAACGAATAAGATACCTAGAAACCAACACTCCATTTTAGAGGAACCTTTTTCTCCTAAAAGTTCTCCCATATCTTTGCAATTCGATCGTAAATTAAAACCAAAGAACGATTACCCTCTGTATGCTGCAAATCGTCGGCGGTGCTGGCGGTGGCAGCGGAGTGTGTGTACCTCTCTACTAAATCCAATCCAAATTAAACCATAGAAACAACGCCGATATTTCCGTCCGCCATTCACACCCAACGAGGTGCAAGACGCGCCATCGAAGGATAAATGGCCACGTAACGTACTCAAATGTGAATGCGGCGGCACCACCGTTCTGTTTCCTTCTGCCCCTTCTGCCCCTTCGCCGCCGCAGCCGCAGAAGCATGAAACGAACGACCTAAGGTCTGAGCTAATTTGAGAACATTTTATTTTAAAACCGTTTATTTGAGTAACGTTCGAGCAATAAATTTGTTCTTAATGTTCGTGGAGCGGAGTGGTTCGGCGAAATGGAAATGGAATTGGGATTGGAATGGCGATGGCGGCGGAAAAGCGGAAATGTAAAAGGATACGGAACTTTCTGTTTATCATTGCCAGGGAATATTATTTCTATGTGAGGTTCGAGGCAATGCGGTGTGGTGGTGTGGCAGAGCAGTAGCGATACAAAGAGCTTATTGAGCTACGAAGCAAGGTGCAGGGGCAGGGAGCAGAGGACTTCTGCTCTCTATTTGCAGAGTTTGGAAATGCCAAAATCGAGTTCGAAGTTGTTATTCAATTGCGTGTGGCAGCAAATAATTTTCATAATCGCACAAAGGAGCAAGGTTCTTTCTTTTTTCCGCCCCATCCACCTCCTCCTTTTGCTCCTGGTTCTTCTTCTTTGTACTTCATTGAGCAAAAGGGAACGGGAGGACAAGTGTGTAGGTATCAACCTAAATCAACCCTCGAGTAATATCCGCGCCTATCAAAAGGGTAAATAGCGCCCATTATTCAAGCAGTCTTCTTCTCTGAATGTGTGTGAATGTTTATTGTCTGGAATATTTGTTGCACTGCATACTTTATACTCGTACATACTCAAAGTCCTACATAGACATAAAGCGGTATAATGGCGTTATAGGGAGTCAGAGTCAGAGTATAACGTCAGCTATATTATTTATGTGTATGTGTATGTTGTTGGTGCGTTCGTTCGTTCGTTGTTAGTGCGAGAAGCAGTTAAGAGGGTTATTTATGATAGACGCTATTTCTACCATCTTTATGTCTATTCGGCTATAAAAGTGACTCAAGTTGAAATATTATTTTTGGGAAAGTATAAATGTGTGTTTGATGGCGGAGCACATGAAAAATTATGAGCTTATTTAGATGTTGGCTTAATTCTGAAATAAGACAGCTGAAAGCTATAAAATCATGACTTTATAAATGTAAATAAATGTCTTTTTTGTTGACATTAGCAACAGCAAAATAAAGAAAAAATGAGGAAATTGTAACAAACCTGCCAAGTATACGAAATGATAAACAAAGTCAGAAACATGATTGCCTGTTATTTGGATTTGTCTTACGGTTATTAACTTAGTTAAGTAACATGTTCTAAAAAATAAAAAAAAATGCAGTGAAATTCGTTGGTTTTTGAATTCTCAAATCAGTATCTGTCAAAAAATTGTTTAACGGATCAGCTTAAAAAATTTTACGAATATTGATTTTCTTTTGAATTTATCAGTTATGTTTTTTGTTTAATCAATACTTCTAAATTTGCAGTAGTTTCAGCTAAACACCTTAAAAACTCTTTCTCTTGTATACAAGTTAGCAAACCGAATTTTTTTTTTTTAATATTCCTCATGTAAGTTGGACATAAAGTTTTCAAGTTTGTATATATCCAATCATTCAAAACAGATCAATTACCTGTACAATAATAGCATTTCATAAGATAAAAAACGTTTTTATGTGGAAAAAAATATATACTCGTAAACACTGAAAGAACTACAAAAAAAAAATACGTATACGCCATAGGGCACCTATAGAATCTTACGTTTTTCCTGTAGAGATTCGTTCTAATTATAAGATTTGAGTTTGCGGTGGTAAAATGTTCCTTTTCATACTGAATTTCCTTGATTTTTGTCAAAATTAACCTTAAAGAATGCTGTCTTAATTGATTTTTAAACTGAAGCTATTGTTGGCGGAATCAAGTAGTAGAAACTGAAGTATGTATGACTAAAATACGTTAGGAGTTTAGCTAAAAATATTATAAACTTGGGCTCGTCCGGGATTTGAACCCGGGACCTCCCGCACCCTAAGCGGAAATCATACCCCTAGACCAACGAGCCAGTTGAAAGTTTTAAATACATTTTAAGCAAAAAATGAAAAATTATTACTCTCCAATTTAAACTCTAGTAACCAAGTCAATGATTTGGGTAGGCTTATGACTTTGTGAGTAATCTGTTTTGAAGTATTTATTTTGTGTACACTTGTTCAAATATTTAAAAACTAAACCTTACTCGAGTTTAAAAAAACGTTGTACTTGTCATTTTGTGGGAAAAGAAATATTCGTTAGTGAAGTTATATTGTTCTGAGATCTCGGTACTTAGTAAGACACTAAACTCTGAGGCCCGTTGCAGAGGCTGAAAATTGTGGGCTCTGTATATGAGTAGGGAGAATTCAGGATACGATACTGTTATGCACTTTACGCAGTGCATAACCTTAAGTTCTTGGAAAAAAGGCTTGTGTTCTGCATAAATTAGATGAACGTCAATTTTGCAAATCGTATGAAATGTGTTTTTATAAAAAAATGTTTGAACGTTCATTTTTAAATTAAGCTTGGCTTAGTATCCGTTGTGTGACTGTCATGCCAGAGGTCTGCGGTCAACGGCAAGCTTTCTGCTTGGAGTGGAAGCTTTAAATAAACAACACTAAATGTGTAACCATACTGTTCCGCAGCCCAATAAGACGCAGAAATTCAGATTTGAGACGAAATTGGAAAAACTTAAAAATATATATAATCTCGGAGGGTCTCGCCATCGAATCAAAGACTGTTATGAAGTACCTGGGTGTTCATTTAGACAAATTTTTGTACTATAATGTTCACATAAACATATGTCGCTTAAACGCCTTTTCTTCTCCAGCTACCTGAGATCTGATGTGAAGATTATTTGCTATCAAGTCTTTATACGTCCAATTCTGACTAACGCGAGTCCAGTGTGGTAGAATATTAATCCGTCGTATATGGAAAAGCTTCGAGAGAAAATGTCTTAGAGCTTGTTTGTGCAAATGTACAGAAGCTCACATTCTGACGTTCGGCATAACGTTTCTAACAAGAAACTATTGGATGCTTCCGGTGGGTCCAGAATTGACAACGTCATTCTGAACCTTGTGAGGAATCATTTTGAGCGGTCGGCAAACATTATTGAGAACGATCTATTTCTGGGTTATTCTATTTTAACCCTAGATACTTCAAAAACACATTTACGAGTGGATTTATACCGCCCAAGGCATTTTTGTTTCTAGATGTACAGATTTATCCTGCTCAACGAACATTTCTATAATATACCATATGTCAAGAAGAGCTACAGTTAAAAGAATACTATATGAACCTTCTGAATTAGTAAATGGAAATATGGGCCTACATAAGATACTGCGTAAGCATACCTCAAAGAGATGAACAAAATTTCGATCGTTATAATCGCGAAAGATATTGGTGGCTTGACTGGGTCATTGCAGACACTTTGTCCTTTTACCATAACGTCCTGATATATGGTTTCTGATACGTCGCACTGTGGCGCCTTTTTGCAAAAGTGCTTGCAAAATTCAATTTTCGTGTATGCTTCAAATCCAAAACTAATTTGTTTACTGGATTTGGAAATATTGGAAGCTTCAAAATCCGAAAAGCTTTTATGAAAAGTTTCAGATTTTCGAGGCTAAAATAAATATTTTTTTATTTGAGCTTGTTAAAAGGACCATTTGTATTGCATTATGGTCCTCTTTTTTTTAATTTATTTCAAAGTTTTAAGATTTTTGAATGGCAGGTTTTGGCTCAATTTATTGACTTTGAGTTGAGTTATAAAAAATCCTTTAAGAGTCTTTGGCCTAAACTCAACGGAAATGTAATCTTTGTCTATTTCTGAAACATTTACTAAGAAAACCAGCTGCCCGTTTTTGCCCATTTGCGTTTTAGAGAGATTTTATTAAAGAAGGTTATTTTTACTCATTTATGACTTTTCTTATACATATATATCTTAGTATAATCTTAAAAATGCAAATGCAAAAATGGTCATAAAAACATTATTTTTACATGTAAAAATGTATTCTTAACTGCATATAATAAATATTTTATGGTCCTATGGTATTTTTTTTAATAACTCAAATTTAAAGAATTAGGACATGGGTATGGCCAGGTAATATTTTTGTATGATAAATCAGGTAGCTTTCGAGAATTGTAAAAGCTATTAATTTTTATGGCAGATCAAGTAATACTTTTTATTTAATGCAATAAGAATGTTAGGTACCTACATATAATATTATCATCTCAAAATAAGTAGGTATATAAATATTTTTTTTTAATGATTAGTTATAAAGTAAACACTTCATTGATAAGTCATAGACACTACTGGAGGTGATAAGAAGGCTTCAAGTAATACTTAACGTTCTAAACTGCAGAAAATATAAATGTTGACCAATCCAAATTTGGAGTTTATGCAATGGAAACAACAAATTAATTAAAAGAAAAGTATCCCAAAAAGCAACTTACACCCACTCTTCATAAAATTTTGGCTCGTGGCCAAGGTATAATCGAGTATCAGTCGTTACCAATCGGAGAACTATCTGAAGAGGTTCAGGAATCCAAAAATAAAGATTACAACAAATATAGGTACCAAAATATGTGCAAGGTTTCAAGGATGCCACAGAATGAAGACATATTTAACATGCTTTCAGCCTCATCGGACCCTCTTATTTCTTCGTTAAGGGATGTTAGAACTGAAAAAGACCTCAAAACACGATACTCTCCAGAAATGATAAGTTTATTAGAAATTTCATCGGACTTTAACGAAAGTTTCTTAGTTTTTTGTTTTTATTTATTATAACTTATTAATTTATTTATTCCCCACTGTTAAACTTGAAATATATTATTGAATTAATTTGTTATGTTGATGTGCCACAAAATAAAAAAAACTTTGCAACACAAAATTGAACTAGTTTTATTAATTAATATAATTAATTGTACTAAAAATGAAATATTAATTCGTATGTATACGAGAAATTGATAAATAAGTAGGTATTGAGAATTCTATGTCACGTACTAAAAATTTAAAAGAAAAAATAATTTAATAGTTTATAAGTTTATTAAACTAAGATAACAATTGTTAGATTTTAAATGAAATAAATAAACAATAAAAAAAAGAAAAGGTCTGGGGTCAACCCCTGTCTGTACACAGAAAAAGTGTTTTTCTTGAAAAAAAAGTAGTTTATTTTTTAATTTCTCAAAAACTAAAACTAAACTAAAAACCTGCAACCTATCTCTTTGCAGCTCTTTGATGCATCTTTTGCAAATCACCCTGTCTTCCTCTTAGCAACAAAAAATCGTAAGTAAACTTTTGGGGTCTTTTTGAATTATTTTTTGTTCGGAAACTCTGAAAATTCAAATAAAATTCCAATTTTTGAACTTTTGCTATTCTTTTGAGTGTCCCTACTGATGCATAATAAACCACCAGTAAAATCGCTTGCAAAATTGTGAAGTTCTCTTTAGATATTATCATTTGAAATGCTTAACCTTAAAATTTGAATTTTTAACAAGTGTTTCTTAATATTAGCTATTTAATGACCATTTTCAAAATTGAGTGCAATTTAAAATTGTATGCCCATGATTTTTTGATAAGAAGTGGATTGCATGAAATTTTATCATTGAAATTATTGAATCAGATAGTCGACTGTTGGGCATTTTGGCAAAAATATTACCAACTTGGGCTCGTCCGGGATTTGAACCCGGGACCTCCCGCACCCTAAGCGGAAATCATACCCCTAGACCAACGAGCCAACTGTAATTTTCTAAATAAAATTTAACCAAAAAGAAAAACTCATAGCTCAAAGTAACGTAATAAACCTTCGTTAGAATATGTTCTTAACAAATAACATTGTTTTAGGCTGCTGCTTAAATGATTAACAAAATATTCGAAAGTTGTATGATAACCAAATACATATACACTAGTATGTTGAATCGTTGGGGGAATTAAAAAATCTGTCAAATTTTCTGATCAATCAATGTGCTATAGCTAACATTTCAAAACTTTTCTCTTGTCTTGTCTTGTTTTATACCCTTCTCTGTAAAACAATATCTCATACTCCAATTAATAATGATTGAAGACTTTGTGCTATTTATTCTTAGCTCTCGCCGAAACAGAAAACAAAATTATTCAATCACTCAAAATCTCATTCCACTTTTTTTCATTTTTTTTTTTTTTTTTTTTTTTTTTTGAAAAAGTTAGCTATCGCCTGCGCTGCTAGCTGTCAAACAGCTATTTACACAAAACTCTCAACTTAAAAAGCAAAATGGCAAAATTATTAATTTATATTCTCGAAAAGAATGACAGACAGCCCTTCGGGGAATCAATATTATATCATCTGCAATCACAAATAGCCCCACCACGCAAAACAACTCAACGCAATGCGCTTGGGTATACGTTATGGTGGCAAGTGTAGGAAGGTTGTAATCAAGGAGCAGGCAGGCAGGCAGGCAACTCTGGAACACGCAAAGTGAAAAATTAGCACTGTCAAACGGGTCATCTTTATGATTGATTATGACATTCTTCACTTGCTTAGTCGTTCAAATGACACTTCAGTTTGGATGAGTCGTGGGTATAGTGGGGCATTTAATTATGTAATATGGTTTATGAAATTTTATTGTGTAATCCTCTATAGTGACGTTTTTATACCATGTGGGTGTGGGTTTTGTGGAACGTATTCATTTGATAACGATAGAAATGATTTCACGTATCTCATTTGAAGTTTCTTTATATTGTGTTGATATTAGTAAAATATATTCGAATGAAAATAACCTTTTTCCTTCTTCCACTCTGTGAAATGTAAAAGTGAATGCTTTCCACACCGGTCTCACTTTTACAGTGAAAAAGTGAAATAATTTAAAATTTAAAAATTGGGAAATAATTTTTATTTGCGAATCCATCATGTCTCATTTTAGGTTTATGTTAACGAAATATATCATGTGGAACCTTGTGGATTGTAATCATACAAAAACGATGAGATACATGAAACGAACAATATACATATGTTTTAGAAAAAAGGTTCATTAATGTGAGAACATTGGAGACAATCATTTTTTTATTACAAAACGTCAATTATTTCACCTGTCGTAAAGTGGAAAGTAAACGCGTTCCACATTTAACGCGTTTCACTTTTGACAGTTTAGAATAAAAATGATTTCAGAATTAATTTATGGATTCTAAAGCTTAAAATGTTCATTCCATTTGGATTCTAATAAAGTGAATTAACTAGCAAACATTTTTAAATTCCAAATTCTTCTGCATCTGCCCCACTGTTTTTGATTTCTTTTTGCTTGGCTAGTTACATTAGGTTGACTTTAGAGATTTTTGACGGCAGAAAACTCGTTGGGTTCGTCCGTCAGCTTGATGAAAATGAATGACGTAATTACGCACCCAGTACCCCATGCAATGACACCAGAAATAATTCAGCCACAACGATAGATTACATTACATGTCATGTTGTGGCACAGAAACGTTTCGTCGTCGTCGTCGTCGGCAGCGTCGTCTTCGTGTCGTGCGTCGCGTCGTGTCGCTTCAACGTTGAACGAGTATACACGATTTGAGTAGGTACGAGTACCTTCCTATTTTTCGTGGTATGGTGACTTGTTCAGAAGGAGGAACAACAACGACGAGAAAAAAAAAACCCACAACGAGCTGAAGCTAATGCCGCTGCTGCTGCTAGCTGCTGTTGTTCATGTCACTGTGACAGCTCTTTGTCTGTGATTAATTTGACTATTCGCGGTGAAATAACTTGCAAACTGCCATGCCGGCATCACACAGTTGATATATTATATGCTCTTGGATTTTAACTTTCCGTACAACTGACGTGGTCGGTAAAAAGTCTTAGGAATGGTTTTTATATTCCTCTTAGGTATCTTGGCTTGATCAATGGAAAACGTGTATATCCTTGATCCTAATTCAGGGGGAATTTTCCGTCATTATTTAAATAGAATGGGCAAATGTATGAATTTCACCAGGAAAGGTTTTATTTTTGTTGTCATTTCGAGAGATCTGTTTTGGCTATGAAAGAAAAACTTAAATTTCCCACAACTTCAAATTGACTGAAAGACTTTTTGGAGTGGAATTGAAATCATAATGAGTTCCACAATATTTTTTGTATGCATGTGAAAATTTTATAAATTTTGTCATTTATGCTTTACCATTTAAATATGTCCTTGTTCTAACTTGGATTTTTGTAGGCAGTTTCTTAAACTACAACACTTACGTTCCACATTGATCCACAAGACATTAATTCTGTCCTGAAAATAAGTTTTAAGGAATCTTACTCAAATTTAACCTCTCTCCTAAAATTCACCTTAATTGACAATGACTTATTGAACGAAATTTATTCAACTAAATGAGTTTTCGTGATCCTCTTGCTAAGACCTCTGTACATAAAATAGCCACTCCCAACAAACTACTCCTTCTTTCCTTGATTGCTCCGTTTGCGCAATTTATACAACAATAAAATAAATATTTATCATGGATCGTGTCGAAAACCTCCTCCTGCTGCCATCATAAAAAGCCACACCAATCTTTGGGAACAAAAAATAATAAAACCATAGCCTAAGTTGCCCATTGTTGTCCACAAGATATCTCAATTTAAAATAAGGAATTCCCATGCCTGACTTCAGGCTTAGCTTTGCCAGTCGATGTCGAAGAGACCAGAGGGAGACCAGGTGAGCTTATGACAGCGACCAATTAATAACAGCACCACCATATAGCTTGCGCAAAGTCTTGCCATAAGGCTCCTCCGCTCAGATAAACATACCTTAACCGAGTTGGATGGATACAGCTACAAGTCAAGACTTCAACAATCGATTTGGTTGCAAAGGAAAAATCACAAGACGCTTCTCGGGAGAGTCTCAAAAGGTCTGCAATTAAGTGCTCAGAGGGTACCTACTTTGACTATATGATTATGACGGTTTTCGTTTTGTACCTATAGTTGGTAGTTGGTAGTTTGTTGGTCGGAATGGTTTGGTGCTGTGCTGGAGAAAAACGAGCACCATCTCCAGGAGTTCTTATCGGAGATCCTAATATTCATATTTTATTTTTATCCCCGTTTGCGTTTGGGGGAATTATGTTTCGTGTCTTGGGATTTTTTTCATTTTTGCTTTTGCTCAATGAAGAATAAAAGAGTCTAGCGAATGATGCGCACTTGCACCGGTGTGGAATTGAGTGCCGGTGGGTGGGAAAAAGATGCTTCAAGCTTAAATTAAGCTGTGAAGATTGCAAGATGAAGATAAGCTTAAGAGGAGGTCTTTTTTTATTACTATCACATTTTTTATTGTAAAAGGTTGGAGAATTACTGAAATAAAAATGTTAATACACTCGTTGTTGGTGCCTCTAAAATGCTAAATCGATTAATAATAATGAAGTAAATCTTCAGTGAAATAGGGACCTTAAGTGACGCGGGCTCTTTGGCCAGATTGGAAAGTAGGTTGTTTGACTATTTTGGAGCTTTGGTTTATTAGAAACGAATTTGACCTCGAAGTGAAGAAATTTATTTTACCTTAAAGTTAAATTGAGTTGTAGTTATTTTTATTGTTGGATCTTTGACTTTGATTTTTTCCGTTCCCGTTTTGGGGCTGGGCTACGGTGGTGTTGTGATTTTCTGTAGCGAAAAAGTCAAAAATACTTAACAAGGCAGCGTTTTTTGGGCTCTGGCATTGTTTTTGCTAGAAAGACGTTATTGAAGAACAATGTTTCGTCATATAATAATGTTAATGTTTTAAACCAACATTTTCGAGAAACTGACAGAGCAAAATCAAGAATCTTCAATTGGAACTTCCTAAATTTCATTTATTTTTCTTCCGAATGTTGTCCCGAGACTAAAACTCTGATCATGATTAAGAAATTAATTCAACTCTTAACCACGACGCGACGTCTATAACTCATGAACTAAGACTATTTAACCTCACCGCCACGCCGCTGCGCCGTTTCGTCGATGTAACAGTAAATAAATAATTTATTTCCCTTACAATAAATCAGGATTTTTTTCCTGCAAATCTACCTCGAAAATTAAAAAAAATTAATAGTTAAAAAAAAAACGCCTAAAGAAGATTAACTTTGCTATTCCTTTGCTACATGTCCTGACCTTTTGGCTCCCAACTACATACAGACAACAACTACTATGTCTAGGTATGCTATCTTCATTTTGTTCCCACAAATCCCCGATAATCTTTCATGGCCAACGCACCACTTTGTCTTTTTCCATGACAATACCCGGCGCGGCGTATAATACAAGCGGTACACCTAATAGGATAGTCAATGGTAAGGCGTTTATATTCATATACCAGCTACCTGGGCTTGATAAATAATAGACTGCTGTTATCCCTTGGCAAGCGGGTGATTAGTCATCATTGTCATCCACATCGTCGTCGTCCCGTCCGACGTTATATTCTTCGTCGTCGTCGTCGTCGTCGTCATCGTCATTAATGTTATTTGATGATTCCCAGGAGCTATCAAGTGATCCGCTACTGTTTGACAGCTGCATGACATTTTCGTCTGATATATATAATTGATTTACACACCTCACTCAAGTGAAGTCCCTGTTTGCGGGCTTGAGGCAACGAATGTCTATGGATGCCATTTAAATTCAATATCCATATGAATTGATTTCATTATACGGCTGATTGCTGACAAATCCGTCATTCGATGAGACAAGGAGAATAGTGGGATAGTGAATGCTTCAAAGCTGGAAAAAAAAAAAACATTATTTTCTTAATTTTGTATAAAGTCACAAATGGTTAAAATTTTAATTGAATTGGGAATGTTTATAGAAGTTTTCTACATTGAAATCAAACTTACGATCCACAATTAATTTTTTGAATCAAATTCAAAACAATTTTCAAATGTAAATATATATATTTCCTCAAGAATATAAGAATATGTTTCTTATAAAAAAACAGTTATTCAATTGATTTTCATATGAAAAAATGACAAATTAGTTAAAAAGTAAATCTAATCAGAATGTATATGAAAACTTACATTCCACACCATATTTATTGAGATGCAATCAATATTTGCTAGATGAAATTATTATATGTACAATTTTAGTGAAAGAGCATCAATGTGGAACGTATTGATCCAAAAATATATTTCCACGAGATTGTCTGTATTTCAAATTATAGTGAAAAAATTGGCCTCAAAAACAAAACAAAAATACGTTCCACATCTAATTTTAAAATTCAATTGATGGCAAATGTCAACCATTGCAAGCTGGATATCATTTTCCTCTAAAAAAAGGAAATTTCAAAATACAGAGCCACAGCAGAAACTGTGGAACGTATTTTTACATTTGATTTTAAGGCTTGTGTAAATAAGATTGTGGAAAGTTTTATTTCATTAGAAATAAGAGTGTTGTAAGTGCAATACCTAGTTTTTATTAAACTTTTGAAGCTAGCATGGCTGCATGTAGAAAAAGAACAAAATACTTGCAGCGTGAAAATTATAAACTTACATTCCACATCATTTATAAAAGAGAGAGTGATTTGGTCGGAAGCAAATAAGTTTAGAATGAATAAGGTTGTTGAACGTATTCGACTTAAATGCTCCGACTCTTATATTATAAATGGATTATGTGAGCGTGCTTCGATAAAATTCAAATTTTAAGCTCCACTTTGTCCCACTATACGCGGCAGTGTCATCGATATAGGTTTGGATGAATATACTGTAGATAGTATAATTTAAGAAGAGAAATAATTTGTATTTGACTTTGACAAGTATGGCGTCAGACAGTAAGCTGATTAATTCCTGCCGTAATAAAGGCAAATTATTATTAACTGAATAAATAAAGTGGACAGCAGAGGACGAAAAATTATATGCGGCATTTAATCAGATTAAAATACGAAGAAAAAAATCCGCCCGCCAGCATGACATAGAAACACGATGATGGGTTGGGGACTTGAGTATTCGATGAAGTGCATTATTTATTTTTTTGACGTTTTTCATGTTATACCTACGACGTACATTCTATGTATGTTGAGGGTAGTCTTATATTAAGACGCTATTTACAGTTTTATTTTTTATTTTCAATTTATTGAAGAGGTGTCAAATTCTGGCGCCAAATGGATTTCAGTAGCGCATATTGAATACCGGGGTATTGAATTCATTTCATATCCATGAAAAGAAAATAAAAACCATAGAAATGTCTGAGTGATTAGGATTGATTCGTTTTGAAGAAAAAAATGACCGATTAGCTTTGGAATTATTACATTGGCGTAGCATAGAGTAATACCTGACAGAAAGATTGATTTGATAGGCGATATTTCATCATTCCGTACCTTGTTCGTTCGTTTGTAGTTTTTGAAAAAAGCGCTTTTTTATCTCTTCTGAAGATTTTCTCTTTTCGAATAAATCAAAGAAATTTAACAAAACAATTAATCATCTAAACACTCAACATGACCACATCAAAAAAAAAAAAAAAAAAAATTCATTAAGATTTATAAAGAAGATTGAAAAAGTATTGCTGAAAACTTTTGGTCATCATTACTTAAGCTAATCAATCAACAAAGTGATTATTATTCTTTGTTTTAAAGACGATTGTGGGAGTATGAATTTATCGGAGAAATTGACAGGCAAATTGTAAAAAATCAATTTAAAAAATGTGTGTCAAGTCGAAGAGGACGAGAAAAAAATTTTTAATTTTCAGTCAAAATCTTTTGTTCTGTATAAGCATGATTCGTGGAGGGAAAGGAGCTGCTTGGGAGAAGATTCGTTGAGGTAGTTTGCCCTCCTTATTTGTGTAGGGCAGAAAAATGTCCACTATTTTTCGACTTCATCAGTGCAACACAATAAAAGCTTGGCTCAAAATTAGTTTGAGGAAGTGTAAACTTGTGCAGACCATAGTCTGTGACGTAACCATTTTCCAAATACGGTTCTTTCAGTCATAATCCAAAAGCTTTTACAAAGTTTTGGGCTGCTGTCTATAATTTCTGTACTGTTTTATAACTTGAGACTTATATACATATGTATATCGAAAACTTAGTGGCTTAAAAATTTATTGTACTTTTCGACATTGGTACATCATCTTATGGCTCTTAAATTATGCTAGAATTGTAGGCTCCCTCTATTTTCAACGACCAACAAAGAATCAGTCAGTATGAGTTGCCTCTTTTTGCAGCACTGAAGGCCTCCTTAAAATAAGAAATGGCACTTATTTTTATTATGATGGATGATAACTTCATTGGGTTAACTTAAAAAATGTAGTAGTCTTTAAATCTACTGAATGTCTTATTTAGACTGAAGAATTGCCGTTGAAAGTGAAGTTATTTTTAAGACTCCAACAAGGACAAGATCTTCTTTTCAGCAACCACCGTAACCTAACCTAACAAGGACAATGAAAAAGACTTTGGCTTAAATGTCAGGGCTGCTTGGTAAAATTGTATTTAAATCTTTAGTTTGAACTCATCCAATCCGTTAATACATTTTAATCTCAATTATTACATCAAGTTGGTTAATTAAATTAGTAAATCTTCACACGGGCGCCATTTAAGTTTAAATCATTCTTGTCAAAGATGATTTACTTTAAGCTTAAACTCAATCAGTAAGACTTACTATTATTACATCAAATCAGTTAATTAAATTATTAAATCTTCACCCGGGCGCCATTTAATTTGAAATCATTCTTGTCAAAGATGATTTACATTAAGATTAAACTCAATATGTAAGGGAGTTCTGACTTAGGTAATACGCGCTTAGTCATTACCACAAAGCTGACATTCTAATACATATCGATAAATAAGATAGCTACTCCTCAGATATTATGCCAGCAAATGTGTTTCGTATTTACATAAGTAAAGTAAAAGATTGATAATAATAAAATGGTATGTAGAGCCAAGAATACAAAATTCAGATTAAAAATGTACGTGAAAAAGATTTTTCAAATATAATTTAATCCACACCCGGGCGCCAGTTAATCATAAATTGACCCTGCTCCGAAGTATTTATACTTTTACCTACTTTAAGTAAATAAAGCTACCGGTCTATTTACATTTATGTCAGTTCTCTATTTGATATTGACAAAGCTACACTACGCTCCGAACCTACATATCTCTCTTTGTTTGCATTGAATAAACAAAACTATATCAAAAAGTTATTCCATCCATAAATACGAGTACAATAATTTATGTTGTCCTTCTGGAAATTGACAACAAACTGTTATTTACCCAAATTTCAAATATCGTCTGGTGTTCTCGTTTGATAAAAAAAAAAATAAAATACAGTAGCTATCGAAAAATATATTTGTGTTAAACAGACAAAAATAAATATCCAACTTGATTGATAGACACACGGGGATGGAAGACAAGTGAAATTGACATGTAATTCAAGAGATCCAAAAATATTGACAACAACACGCGGCTGTATAGTGACATGTTTGTGTGGTGATGATGAGTTTTGTGTGTGTCATTTTCTAAGAAAATATTGTGATGATTGATCGACAACGATGACGGACGTGAAGTGTGGAAAAAGCAAACAACTTTCTGTAGCTAAAATTAAGTCAAGCATTTTTCACCGTGTATTGTACCAGGGGCCACCAATGCCCACCATTGATAATTATCTCACAAGGAACAGAAAAAAAATGTGAAAATCTGATTAAAAACCCTGACATCTACATGACGTTTCATGACCTTGTATCTCAACTCTGAACATACAAATTAAAAACAAAAAGTAACGAAAAAAAGATATGATTTACGTGAATTCCATATCCAGACACGTCCGTACAATAACCGCCCATTTATGGACATTACTCACACACCATCAGCCTATATCAGTCCGCTGCGCTGGAGTCGAGTCTATGGACCCGTGACAAAAAGAATAATGAATAAATTAATTACGGTGCCGCGAATTCCATCAAAGCAATCAGATAGCGATGTGAAATTTATTAAACTCCGGCCAGCAGGAGACCGCAATCATGGGGCTGCCAGAGCGATGTCTTTTCGGTTTCCCCTGCAGAGCGAGTGCCTTTCCTCGTATACTATATCGAAATGCCAAATGCCAATAACCATTGCAGAATAATGGCGGATGGTCGACCCAGCACCAGCTCCAGCACCAGCATGAGTACCGGCGATGGCACTGGCACTGTAATTATGAAAACTCCAACGACAACGATGAAGAGTGATGACGAGGACAAAGCATCAGGCGGTGGCTGATGGTGTTCCTCTTTATGATGGTGATGTCCGTCGTCGCTGCCATGATAAACGTCCTCGGCGACGACACACATAACCGCAAAAAGTGCCGAGGGCGGCAGATCGTCAGTTACGACTACGACGACGACAACGACGCGACGACGATTTTGTCAGCTTTGTTCGTGCTACTGATGATGATGACGGTGATGGTGATGGGGCATGGGCACATGGACACATGGGGCATGGAGATGACGATCGGGAATGATTATGTGATGATGGGTGATGGCGGCGGTCGGTGGCTCGATACACGCACTTGCATCCGGAAGACAGCACAGCAACACAACTCTCTGTCAGGCAGTCATCCAGTTGAACATCCGACATCTGACAAGAGTTCTCGTTGCTGTTCGTCATCCTCAGCCGATTATGCGATGCGAAATGCAACTCGATTACCGTATGCAACTGCCGCGCCGCACCGGCCGGCCGTGATGTGCGTTTTTCTGTTTTTCAGTTTTTATTTTTTGTTTTGCTTCCTCCTTTGCTGTCCTGGGCTGTGTTGCATGCTCGTCTGTCAGAGTGGCAGTGGCGGGTTGCACCAGCGTTTGGCTTGTCATTTATCTTATGCATGAACTGGCGGCTAGGCATTTTCTGCCTCTCTGACGTCTGACGTCCGACTCCGCCAGTGCAGCTGAACAGAGCAGCATACGTGTTTATAATGTGTTCGCATAATTACTGCGCGCTCTAGAAGTGTTGACTTCCTTGGACATGTTTCGTTTAATGTGAGAACAAAATTACAGATCTCTATCAGCGCGTCATCGTTGGATGGTCACCGCTTTTGGTTTTTTACTTCGTTCGTCGTCGTCGTCGTCGTCGTCGCGTCGGTTGGTTTCTTTTTTGCTCTGAACACTGTCGGCCGGCAATCCTATTTCTGAAGGTTCTGGACAGATCTAGATTAATCACGTCAATCTGGAAAAGAATGGGAGGAAAGATTGTGTAAAGATATGTTAAGATTGCAACATTCCTTATATGACTAGCTATTCGAGGCTCGAAGTTGTCGAATGGATGGCGAGGAATACGAGAATTTTGTGGTTGGTGGTCTGAATCAGGTGGAACTTGCAACTTGCAACACACACGCAATATGCTCTTTGCGGATTGAAATAAAGCACATTGGTGAAAGTTAATAATATGGTAATAGGAGTTATGGAAAATTTTTAATTGATTTTTAAATTCCGAAGAATGTTTTTTGAGGATTCTTAGAAGCATTTGTGTCGATTTGCTCTATAAGATCCAGCAATTAATTTTAAGACTGACTTTCGTTAAAGCTGCCTTCCAGGACCCTACGACATTCTTGAAAAACTAACTTCCGTTTCATAAAATGTGTCTCCTCAACGATTCCTCACCGGAAAGCTGATATTTTTGCTATATGTTAAACAGATCACTCTGTCGAAAAATGAAGCATCTTAAAAATTCCATTTCAAGTGCTACACATCTCAGTTTTTCAAAGCTTTTTCGCAGCAGCTCTCCATACTCGTACGTTGCATTGGAAAAAAATGTGACAAAATCCGTTTTATATTTGTGTGTCTTTCGAAATTCCAAGGCCCTGCAGCCTCCCAGAACAACCACCAGCCACCTAACTAAACTTCATCATCAGTACCTAAGGCTACAATAACTCAGCCAACATGGGATTTGTGGAATTTTTGCATATCCGTATCAAAGCATTGCAGTCTCCGAAAAACATCTTCCAATTCCAACACACTCGTTTCACATTTTGCATACGAGTACGTCTGTGGTCTGTATCTGTATCTGTATCTGCAGTTAGGTAGCAGAACTGTCAAGAATTTGATCGTGTTGCATAGTCGAGCGTATGTGCTTGTGCACCGCGAGTGTAGTCGCGTATTGCACTGCATCGCCATCGTCATCGCCATCGTTCGTCGTCCTCTGTTTGTCTGATGAAATTGAAAATTTGAAATATTTAAAGCACGATGTTCTTCGTTGACAGCTCTTAATTGGGGGGGTTCTCACACAAGTGACATATGTGTGACTGCCACTGGTGCCAGAATTTATTTCACACTCTGCATACCACTGATGTGCATATTTGCTTGCCATAGAACTTGACGAAAAAGGCTGCTGCTGAAAGAACAAACAAACAAACACACAAACACACACACGTACACATCATAGAGACACAAGTTCGCAGAAAATGTATCTCACTTGTCAACTCTTCGTCTGTCTATCTGTCAGCCAAAAGGTGATCCCACTTCTGAGCCAAAAGTAATAAAACGGAATGTCGGTCTCGGCTATCGAGTGATTGATGAATCGATGCTATGCAAGTTTACAACGCTCAAATAGTTGGCATTTCAAAGCTCTAATTGATGTTGATTTGTGAAAATAGCAAAATAGCGAACTAGGAAAATAAAGAATCTATCTAGCCACAGAGTCTTTGTATAGCGGATTCTTTTATTCGTGAGTGAATTTATTTTTGGAACATCAAAGGGTGACAGGAATACAAAATCATGGCTTTGACCACCGCCGCCGAGCCACTGGCCGTACCTTTCCAAACCATTCAGACTGTACTTTTTTGTTTATTCACAAAGTGTGGAGATTGATGAGTGTGAGGGCATTTTGTTGTTGTTTTTTTTTTTTTGGTTTGCCTATCGGCCGGCAGCGGCAGCAGCGGCGCGGCGGGGTCTTGGGTTAAAAAACTCAAAGTGATTGTTGTCTGTAACGCAAAACGAACGACGACGACGACGCTGAAACAGACGCTGACGACTGCTACGATGACAGCCGCCATCAATCATCGGGCAATTGAAAATTTTTTGACATGTCAATGGATTACGGCGAATTGTTTGCATATGTCTAACCAACATCCAACCAACCCAGCGAAAATAATAAACAACCGTCAACGAGGTCTATGACTACATACATACATATATGTATGCCTGCGATTGTATTCCTACCGCCTGTCATGGGGGTTTCAATCATGACTGACACAGTACTAATATTATTTTTATTTTTTTTATTTCTATGTTATGAAGCGCGATAAGTGTAGGTCTGGACAGTGGCACGTATACTCACGATAAGATAAATCGTGGTTTGGAAGTATAATGGACTTTCTATTACTCAGCTAAATGCGCTTTATACTTCGATTTTCCTAATGAATAAATAATTTGGTTTAAAAACTCCTTGGTTTAGTTGGGAACGCAATTAGAAGTTTGTTTTTAGACACACTTTTGTAGATAGCTGTTGTGGAACGTATTTAAAAAAAAATCAACCTTGAATATGATCTGTTCGTATCAAGTCGAATTTTTGCAGGAAGAATTTTTGTAAATGTCAAAATTCTCCACAGTTTTAGCGGAAGAGAATCTGTTATGATAAAAGGTACCACAACTTTTTCTTTGCAGGGAAACTAAGTTGTGGAACGTAAAGTTTTGAATTTCATTTATATTTACTTGTTTAGATTTTGCATTGTACTTTTTACATCATATTTTCAATTTCACGAATAGGAAATCAGTAAAAATCAGAATCAGTAAAATTTCTGTTTTCGTGGGAAAATGTAAAGTAACTTTATTTCAAGTGGAATCTAACTTAAACTCCAATTTTTTTCTGATTGATAAATCTTCTTTAACCTGTTCCTACTTCATTCTTCACAAATTAATAAGAATGTTCCATTTCTAGGATCAGAAAATTAATTTCCCAAGTCCGAACTTCCATAAATCCCTCGGGATGACTTATTTTTTCCTAATGGTTACCCGTCCGGGGATGCCTATCAATTTGGATTTCTCCGTTTTATTTTATACACGATCGTAGGTACCTACCTACCTTTGGGTTTAAATATTATTAATACCCTCATAAATCGTCTTTCCAATATGTATCCAGCCTTTCAGCAATACATCATGGCTGAAGTAACAACAATAAAATTAATAACAATAAATAACAAATCATAACTCAATTGTTTTCTGTCATGCATTCCACATACACACACTTACCGAGCTGACCGCCAGCCTTTCGTCGTCGCTGACTGCTTCTAAGACTATCTATAAGTCTATATGTCTCAGGCTCGTGGTCAGTAGGTATATGTACGTAAGGTCCAACAGCACCACTACCACCAACTGTGGCAGCGACATTTTAAGGCGGCAATTTACGATTTGTAATCAGCAGCAACAGCGGCTTGACGGTGAAAATCCTTTCATCTGACTCCGTCAGAGCGGACGTTAACGCGCACACAACAGCGTCTTAGCCACTACACCATCAGCCGATGAATCGGAGCCCATATCTCATTTGGTGGAGTCCGCCTTCCGCCACCACGCCTCCTTCTGTCTCCTTCGACACAAGAGAAATGTAACATCGTTAGGGGCAATTTATTATAAAACAACATTAAGCCTTGCTCTCAACCAGCCCACGTAGTGAGCTACGTTGGTTGCTGCGCGGACTGCGAACTGCGCTTGCGATTGCTGCGATCGGTGCTCACAGAATTATGACCACAGACAGGATATGAAGTCGGAATCAGAGTGAGATTGGTACACTCGAGTGTGCGCGCGGTGCTCCTCTACATACATATATGTATTCTTTGCCACGCCAAGCCACACACCACCATCACAAGAGTTAAAGCATTCATTGCTGGAGACTTAACAAAAGGCTCGTTGAGTTCAGGCTCCAAATGAAGTTGTTGGCTTGCCCAAGGAAGTGACTTTGAGTAATGCGTTGATTTTGAACAATAAGAAGGCGCACAGGAACATCAGGCATCGGAATCGAGTGGTTACGTTTACGGGACGTGCAAGTCTTTAGCTTACTCTGACTCTAACTGCATATCCAATTCGACTAAGTCGGCGAAGACGAAGACGAAGACGATGGCCAAGACGACCAAGACGAAGATGACGACGGACGCGACGAATCAATTTATGTCCATAGCGTGTTTTGCCATCGTAAACGTTTGTGGCCGCTCGTTTGCACACTGGGGCGTTTGGTTCGGCTGTCGGCTCGCCCGCGTCTTGTTTACGATGTCAGGTGAAATAATAAATAATAAAATTTGATGTTAGCTTGGCCCGGCCTGGACCGGACCGGCTTGGCCTCACTGGCTGATGGTATAATAATTTTTCCCGGTGTGTGGAACTTCAATTCAAAAATTGAAGATAAAATCGTTTTGAAATAAAAAATATAATTTACATCACCATCACGCTAAGAAACTGCGCGATGTGTCATAACTACAGAGGCGGAGATGGTCAGATTACAAACTGCATCACATCAGGTTTTGTTTTTGGCATGGGTACTGACTTCTTGGGTTTGGCGTTTTAAGTTGAAGAGGTCAGAAATGATGATGCAGTAAAAAAAACACCAAACTTTTGTTTTCTTTTTCTGAGGATACTCGATAACACGGTTTATCTGGCAGAAACTTTTTGGAAAACTTTTTCGTTAATAGTCTGAGAAAATATTCTCCCAGATGTCTTTTTATGTCCTCCTAAATCTGGAGGTTCCAAACCTTTCCTAGATCAATTCTGGATCTATGCAATGCTTTGACTGCTAAACCTTGTTTAGAACTGGGTGCTTCCACCATCTAGCATGTTATCAGGATGTCGTTTAAAACTTACTTTAAACTTCGACATCTGCAGTTTCAACACTTATGTAAATAAAATTTGTTAAAGTATTAATTTTGATTGCGACTTAATAAATTAAAAAAAAAGTTCAAGACTCGAAACCATGGATGAGCAACCTCTCGTGGTTTTTGAAAAGTTAGGAAGCTATCAAAATTTTCTGTCATAGTGGGTTTAAGTTTCTCGGAAAGACTAAAACCAGTTTAAACTCGGGTTCACCCAAATTTAATTCAATTTTATTATATCCTAAACTTAATTCAAAAATTCTAAATTCCGTATTGTTGGAGATTTTAATAGGCCAGGATGTATTGATAAATTGTGGAAAGAACTTTTTAATGTTTTGAATGCCTTAGGACTACCAAGAAAGGATGCTTCTAAAAAACCTAAACTATAGTCATTGGCTTGGTCCTTTGTATGTTGACTTCGGACTTTTGAATTTGTATCCATTTTGGACACAAGTGCTCTTCCGCTAAGTTGACAAACTAATTTCAAACTTTTCTAAAAGTCTACCTACCCAACGTGGAAATCATTCCCAACTCCTCGTTGATGTCCACCTTAAGCAAGTGGATAATTTTACTATCGAAGGAAGCGATCCGCCAGTATTCCAAGGATTTTAGCACATAACTCACCGCTTAAAATCACCTGCCAAAGAAGCCAACAGAACCCTTTAAATAATTTAAATTTTATAAAACAATAACTTTGGAAGTCAGCTATGTAAATTAAAATAAAATTAAAATTTGTTCTGAAACTTCGTCTACTAGCCCACCTTGGTATAATAGAAGACTCCGTTCTCTTAGAAACAAAAGAAACAAACTATGGTCAACTTTTCTTCAAACGCGAACTCCTACAAATTATTTCAACTATCTCGGTACATATCTCCAATTTAATGAGCTGTCCAACTCATTATATCAGCGTTACTTAATTATGACGCAAGCCAACCTTATTAATGATCCCAAGTCCTTTTACCAATTCGTCAATCATAAACGAAAATCCGACGGTTACCCAACCTCTCTTTCCTTCAACAATATAACATCAAATGATCCACAAACCATTGCCAACTTCTTTGCCTCGTTTTTCAAACAATCCTTCACGGATGATACCTTCGAACCTGACTCTTCCTATTTTAATTATTTACCAAGTTTTTCGCTCGGGCCATTTCTCCCACCTGCCATCGATCCAACTACTGTGGAAAATAAGCTAAACCAGCTTAATGATGACTTCTCTCCTGGTCCGGATGGACTCCCAGCTATTCTCTTAAAGAAATGTTCATCATCGCTTTCCCTTCCTCTATCGAAAATTTTCAATCTTTCTCTAGGTGAATTCCCTGAGATATGGAAGAGCTCCTTTATAATTCCAATACACAAAAAGGGCCCAAGAGGCGATGTTATCAATTATCGTCCCATCGCCAAACTCTCATGTATCCCCAAACTCTTTGAAAGCATACTTCATGAAATTTTGAGCTTTCACTGTAAATCCATGATCTCTCCCAAATAACATGGCTTTCTTAAATGTAGATCAACTACTACTAATCTTGTAGAATTTGTTTCATTTGTCCTCTCTGCCTTAGAGAATGGTAAAGATGTTGATGTTATTTCCACTGATTTTAGTAACTTAGTAACAAACTTATCCTTTTCAAACTTTCCACCTTCGGTTTCGAACCCATTCTTATAAAATGGATTTCTTCCTATCTGGAAAACCGTTACTACAGTGTTCGTTTTAGATCCACTTCCTCTTATCCTTTCTTAGCCACGTCAGGAGTCCCTCAAGGCAGTCACTTAGGGCCTCTTCTTTTCATTCTTACTATTAACGATATTGAATTGGTCATCAAACATTCCCATATATCTCTCTATGCCGACGACACTATATTCTTCAAAACCATTTCCTCTGCACAAGACTCTGCTCTTATACAACTTGATCTCAATAAGTTTTCAGTTTGGTGTCTCAAAAACTGTTTAGACTTAAATATTACTAAATGCCACTCAATCACCTTTTCACGAAAACGTTTAACATGTACCCCCCGTATCTACTTTCTTCACAATCAACCCCTTTCTATCGTTAACTCGATACGTGATCTCGGAATATTATGCGATCAGGAGCTTAACTTTATTTCCCATTATGACGACATTATTCTTAAAGCCAATTCCACACTTGGTTTCGTCAAACGATGGTCCAAGGAATTCTCCAATCCATATGTGACCCGATCCCTCTATATTACCTTTGTCCGCCCTCTGCTTGAATACGCCTGTCAAGTGTGGTCCCCCTACCAACAAGTCCACATCGCCAGAATTGAGAGTATCCAACGTCGATTCCTTCGCTTTGCTCTTCGAGGACTTTCTTGGAACAATCCCCTAATCCTACCTCCTTACCTAGACCGCCTTAAACTAATCAATCTTAATTCCCTAGAAGAACGAAGAAAAACTTATGAAATTCTCTTCATTCATAGACTTCTTACAGGTTCTATTGACTGTATTACTCTTTATAACTCTATCTTCCTTAATACCAACCCCCGCAACTTCCGAAATCCCCTTCTCTTTTATATACCCACCCACCGTACGTCTTATGGCTCCAATGAACCAATCTCACGTATGCTAAGGAGTGTCAACTCAAATTTGAGTTTTATAAAGAAATCAATTATGTAGGTATGTGAACATTTCAAAACTTGACATAAAACATGTAGAATTTTTTTTTTCGAATGTACCGCCTGTCTGAGCCCTTTGTACTTCAGGTCCTTAAACTTTTCTGGCGCTTTAAATATTTTAACATGAATCGTAGAACTTCTTTAAATCATCGAGTTCTACCTTTTGTCATTTGAAATTATTTTAAAGCTTTTTTTGTAAGGTGAACTACTACTCAGATTTTCTTAAACTTATCGGTCCATTTCCAATGCCTCCTTCAACAAGTATCACTACCTGCCCGATCATCCATTAGTAAATTCCACACCATGCTGATCTGCGCAGGCTTTTGTCTACCACAGAGAGCATTCCTAACGATCGATGAAGGAAGCCGGTTTTTAAATGGACCTGGACCTGGTAATAATGATTCCCATCGTTTGCGTACCAGAGTCACGAACTGCTTTCTTCAACGCCAACCATCCTTTTGTCGAAGTTAATCACAGATGTTGACTGGTCTTGATGGTAATCCTACTTAGTATTTCAAACTTCTCCTTATTTTGTGCATTTGGGAGTGTTGGGACACCAAAGTCTCTTATGTCTTTGTGGCAATAATATCGGTCCTGAGTCTATGAATAGAATTTAAACTAAGTTTTCTTTCAGTGTAAATTGCACTACTTACTCAATTTAAAATTGAAAACGGTCCAAGATTTTTTTTTTTCTTGTAACTTTTCGTTCTTCTTGTACTTGTGCTCGCTGTGTCTTTAAACTGAGGTTGACTTTGCGATGGTGATGTTTAAAATTTCACTGTCGAAAACTACATTTATCCCAACTGTCCTTCTCCATCAAAATCATGTCCCTCTAGCTTGTACCTTCCTCTCTCACTACCACCACTCCGATGAGCCAAAAGCTATCACAAGGGTTTTTGTACTTAATTTTTTGGTTGGTGTGTTTCTGCACAAATCAGCACTGGTTCGTTGGGCGCCTGTCACTCGGCGCGCACTTTACACTCAGTGGAATTTGTCATTTTAATTAATGTCGACTTTTCGCTCGGACTTAATTGAGGCTGTCACTATGAAGTCGTTTACATGAAGGCAATAATAAGTTTATTCGTTCGTCAGTCAGATAGTCAGTCAGTAAGAGCAGAACAGAGCAGAGCAGAGATTAGAGTGTGCTATAATTTAGTTTGGTATACCATCAATGCAGGACAAGCTCTCTGGGCAGGGGACCAGACCTGCTGCTGTTGTTGTGGTGTATATCAACTGTGCTGTTGCTGTCACCAACAGACACGAGAAAAACTTGCCAAATTATTTATTTTGACAGGTGGAAATGAGAAAACGCTCGAGGACAATGGGTGCAGCTCAAAATATGTTACAAAGTTAGATGATTTGCAATTATGGCAACTAAATAAAATAATTGGAAAGATTTTTTTTTTTTTGCTGTAGGTGTATAAAAAATGTTGTATTTCTGATTACATATTTATATTTAATTTTGACAAAACGACTTCTGTTTGAATGTCAAACACTGTGTACAACAAGCTTTGTGAAATGTTTTTGTTTAGACTAAAGCCATCATTTAAGTTGAGAGTTTCAATGTAAGTGAATCTGTTTTTAAGGTTTTAAAGTAGATAGATCTCCATTTGTGGATTGCATTGTTAGAATAATGTGGAATGTACCGATTTTTCCCTTTTTGTTCAAGATAAAATTTAAAACTGGAGTGCGAAACCAAAAATTGTCGATGTGGAACTAATATACTGTACATTCCACAACATTGAAATTTGGCAAATTGATGAGCCTTGAAATGGCAAGCATTGTCTTTATACTTCATGTTTCTTTTTTCGTTTTAAAATGTGGAACGTATTCAAATATCTGTAAATATATTTATTAACTTGACTTTATTCCTAATGTAATACAAATTTTGCTTTTCAAGTCTATTATTTATTAAATACATGATATAACAATCTTGTGGAAGATATTTGTTATCCCATAAGGATTAAGGAACGTTTTACAAACCAGAGAAAACTATTTTGAAATCAGTAAACTAAGTAGTTCATCTCTCTTCAAATAAAAGACATCATGTCTTTTCACCAGAGTGCACAATAAATTGTGGAACGTATTCATTTACTTGGAAGAATAAAAAAGTTGTAGTTGTAAATTAATTCTCTGTGAGACAAAAATAAGGATGGACTTTTGAACAAACCAATTGAATAAAACTTCAAAAAATTTGTGGAACGTGTTTATATTTCAATTTTCTTCATTGTGAGACGCCTTATTTTACTTGCAAATTAAATTGCATTTCATAGACAAAAATAATTCAATGTGGTTTAACATATTCATTCAATGACAAACTAAGCAACCTCAATAGATATATCCTTACAGCATTGAAATACTCAGATTAAGATAAAAGAGGAACAAAATAAACGCCTCACCGTCATCGTCACTACCACCACCACCATCACCATCATCATCATCAACGCTCGTCGTCGTCGTTGTCGTTGTCGGTCGTATATAAGGAAAAGAAAGCACTGAACGTGACAGTGGAACATAAAGACATCACATAACTCAGCGTGATTAACGTCTTCTGCTAGGGACATAGATAAAAGGACACCCACCCACAAATACACTCGTACACATATCCAACATTAATATAGAGGAGAGGAAGTCGGTGTCATCAACAACAGGCAGCGCATGACACACTAAGGACGCACCGTACCACCGAACGAAACTTATTGTTCTATACAATCACGATGGCGTGGCGATGCGATGGTTTCCTGCGCCCGGTTTTCTGGAAAATGCACACGATAGAGAGAGCAGTGCAGTTTATTATGGGCGCCTGGTTGAAAGGATATCCAGCACACTTGACAAAGAGAACTCAGAGTTGTGTGGGGACTGCAAACCCAGAAATGGTATTGGAACTCTGCACCACCCTGCCTGTGCCTTCTCACTTTGTTGAATGGTTGATGCTCCTTTGCAGCAAGGAACTGGATGCTTGCACCACAGCATCCAGATTCACAGACAAACACAAGTTTCATACGTTCTGAGTCAGATGTCAGCCTGGGCGGATCGGATAGGAAGGCGAAAGAGATAGATTCGAGATTGTGGTAGTGTGTGTACGTGTGTGTTGTCGTGATGCTGGAGGATACTTCCTGCGGAGTTTTGTGGCAGTTTGTTTTGGGGCTAATAACAAATGGTTGCACATAATAGATGGCGCTTACTAAACACACATTTTCTTTTCCCAACAAATTTAGTGCACTAGACGATGAATGGCTGATGTTGGAAATGGAACGACTTGGCTGGAGCTCCGGATGGGGAAGAATATACTGTCCTGATTCGTGACGTTGACTGCTTGCTGCTTGCTGCTGGCTACTGGCGTTGCAAGCAGAATATGAATGTCACATACAATACGCCAAGAGGAGGAGGAACGGGTGGAGACAAGATTTAGAGCTGCATATAGGATTTAAATACTCAATGTCGTTGACAGTATACAATGCATTCCTATTTGTAGCATCGCCATCAAAATGAATGAAATCTCTCTTTTATTGTTTTTGTGTTGTTTAATGCGATTGTGGATGCAGCTCCTGACTGTTGGTTGAAGCTCTTCAAAAGTTATGGGCGCTGTGATGGCAATGTGTTTACTATGGCTATGAAGGATTTTGTTTGCTTGTGTTGAACCAGAATTTGAATTTGAAAGTTTTTCAATTAATTTAGACCAATTTTAGGAGATGCGAGGTCTGGGTCTTGGCATGTCAAGCTCTTCAAATTTAGAGAGGATATAGGGAAATTTCACAAGCATTTCTTGTTTTGCTTGCTAACTATCTACTTCACACTGTACAGGTAAAACATAGTACCAACTTTTGGAAAATGAAGTGAATACGTTCCACAATAGATGTAATTGTACATTCTGAATCAAATACTTTTAAAAAATCGAATACGTTCCACAATGTTCCACACATCGTTTATTGAAACAAAGTTGTGAAATTTTGAATTTACTACTTTAAGTTTATTTCCAAACAATATCAAAATTTCTTTGAATAATATGATTTGATATTCTTTCTTGTGTAAAAATGAATATGTTCCACAAGGTGCTATGCCTACGGTTTCTCTAAGAAAAGGACTTATTTGGGATGGAAAATCATATCGCTTCCACTTGAATTCTATTCTTTAGGTCCCTGAAAACACAATTTTAATCTGCATCACAATCTTAATAACCATTTTCTCCCCTCTTGTAACAGATGGATGATTCTAAATAATTACATCAACATTACTTGGTGGTAAATCTTATTCAACTTTCCTTCTTTTCTGTTTTTTTTTGCTTAATCACAAAAATAATAATAATAACATACCTACAAGTAATTTGATTGATTACCAACCATATACATCAGACTCGTTAGTTTGTGGTAATGTTTCCGCAATCAAAATCACATCGTGCTGATGCATCATCAAATATGGCGAATTATTATACCAACTAACTAATATCAGAGTTGGAGTTGTTGTTTTTTTTTGTGTAAAAGGAAAAGCATCAGATGAAAAAAAAAAAAAAGAATATGAAAAAGTGCTGATGATTATGATGATCAATCACATCTTATCTCATCAATTTTAGTCCGACCTCAATTTCATTTACACACATACACTCGAACACCAAAGACGATGATGATGGACAGGCTGAAAATGGTGGTTATGGCGGCGCAGCAATTACAGTGGGACAGAATACACAATTTTTGTGCTTTTCAATTTAGTAATTTCAATATATAATTGCTAAGATTTCAATTCTACTTTTAAATGAATCCCTCATATATACATATATACATATGTATGACTTATGTGTGTAGTGTCAAGGTGTTTCGACTTTTGAATAATCCGATTTTTCAAATTGAAATTATTGACAAATCTGGACGTGTCAAGGTCCCTAGAATCTAGATCCGTCAGTTGTAGATAGATGTCTTTGCTTGCACGTTTGTACGTTCGAGATACTCTTTTTCGTCCACATCTGGTGAAAGTTTTAAAAAATTCAATTGACAGTTTTTTTTTCCAAAAAACAAAGGTGTACAAAATATTCTGCCAAAAATTGGTAAAAAATGTTTTTTGACTCGAATATCTCAAGAACGGGAAACGATATTGACTTCAAAATTATTATGGTATAATTTTGACAAATATCAAATTGACAGTTCTTTTACAAAAAAATAGACAAGTAAAACAAAAATTATGTAAAAAATGTCAAAAGCTGGTTTCATGACTTTAAAGTGTCGACAGTGGTCAATCATTTTAACTTTGAATTTATTTTAGTTTTTGCATAATACAATTTTAAACACATGGTTCACTTTTGGAAAATATTAAATTGACAGCACTAAAACAAAAATTTTCAGAAAAGTGTCAAAAATTGTTTTCGACTCGAATATTTTCACAAAAAGCAATGATACTGGCTTTAAATGTATTTTATTTTCAACAGAAGGTATTTTTCAATGAATGATAAAATGCTGACATTGTAGTTTTTCTTACAATAAATTAAAAAAACTTCAAAAAGTTCTAATAAATATTGGTACATATTGTTTTTCCACTACAACATCTCGAGAAGTTTTTTAAGTCTGATAAATTTTGTTGTTATTAAAATTGTTATTAATCACTATCAAAAGTAAATCAATTAATAATTATTAGGAATGCCAAGTTTTCAAAGTATGCATAATGTGAAGTTATTAGTGTGCGTCGCACCCAGCCTCTTTTTTGCTGACATTTGATGGTTAATTGTGAATTTAGGGCTACTGGGTGTCATTTATGTCATGTATCACTACACTATGTAGACGTCTTTTTTGTGTTTCTTGTAGCCTATCCATTGATATCTAACTTGTCAAAATACAGTTTTATTTCTATATCCTAAGGATATACAAATTTCTTGAATGACATTTGAATTGCAATATATACGTCAATTCGTCATTGTCAAGTGTAAACTGGCGAATGCTGTTAATTAATAAAATAAGCTAATTCAGAGCTTTTGAGTGACATTAAAAGCTCTAACTTCCTATAAACGTCAAATTGTTGCTTTTCGTATCAAAGAACTCATCCTTTTTTTGGTTCAATAAATTTTTCCAACTACTCTTTCAAGCCTGTCCCACTGTTCTTGTGGCCTAGTGTTTTCAGTGCATGTGTTATACCAGACAGACATCAATCAAAAAATTTCAACATCTATTATTATTAATAATATTCACCGGGATTCTCTCTCTGTACCTTACCTATACATAAGTACATCTTTGCCCCTTATTTCAAAGACAACACACCATTCAGCAGCCATCTACGTCGCGGTCGTTTCGTTGAATGACAGTCAAGGAAGCACGACGACGAGTAGAGCATCCAGCACAGCACCATCATCAGGTATCAGGAGCAGAAAGGAACTCGCTTTTCAGAACTCTTATTCCAGGAGCTAAAGCGGTGCGGTGGTGGTGGTGCGGCATGGCGCAGCGCAGATAGAAAAATCAACCGCATTTCTCATGCAAAACTTCTATGTATAGTGTCTGAAGTCTGATGTTTGTGTCTGTCTTTTGAGTTTATGTGTGTGTTTTGATTCATCGCCGCTACAAATCTGTCAGGAATGACAGGAATCAGGTCCAGAGCCACACGGTTCGTTTTCGTTCGTGGTGGTGGTGGATTGAAGAACTCCGGATCCAGGGGCTGGCGCTGGATTACAACAGTCGGGTGATTAATGAGTTTATTATTACTCGGCAGAAAAAAGGAGTGTGGTGATGGTTGGTGCCTGTGCTTGAGCTGTTGCTAGCGGTATATAGTGTTCGTGTCTCCTTGCTCTTTCTGCTGGCTGTCCATCGCGCCTTGACGTGCAATTTATCTTCCTCTCTGGAGAACTGATGGGAGAACGTTGCCATTGCCGTTGCGTTGCTTTGGCTGATGTGAAAAGGAACACAGGGTGGTTGTGTTTGGTTCCCTTTAGTTTTTTTTGTTTTTTTACATATATTTCAAAAAACGCAAATCAGAAAGGAGGACAAGTGAGAGACGAGACGACAACAACGACGTTGATGATGATGATGGAAATGATGAAGAAGTATAAAAGCACAAGGGAACCAGCCCCAGCCATAAGCAGATCTCAAACCAGACCATTGCCAGAGCCAGTGTGCTGGATGAACACAAGCAAGAACAAGAAGAAGAATGATCATTGTTCATTTTGAAAACTGTCTAAAATGATAGATGATTTGCCAGGCCAGGTACTTATAAATGTAGATGTTCCACACCTCCCCTACCCACAGGAGGTAGCCAGGAAGATTAAAATTAGTTTGATACTATAGCCCAATCCCAAGTTCCCAAGCTCCAGCTCCAGCCCCAAATCCAGATCCAGTCCAGTCGAAGTCATTCACTGGCAAGCAAACATAATGAGCAAGCAAGCAACTGAAGGACAACGACGCCGCGCCGCCACTGCTCAATAGAACAACATAGAACGAGAACCTTGTTCGCCAAATATCAGCAGTGTCATCGAATTTATTACCAGGGAAATCCATTTATGGCAAACTAACTAATGAGTTCACTTTTTGGGCGACAGATGGTAGCACGTAGATTAATTGACAACTAGACAACAAAACAAGCTGACATTTGGAAATTCCACTCGGAATGACAGCTTGGATGGCGTGGCGTGGTATGGTATGGCATGGCATGCCATGCCATGGTGAAGTGTTGTGTAGTATAGTGGACTATAGGCTGTGGCTGTCATGGCTCGCGGCAATGATGGCTGCCGTGACGATGTCGCCCCCTGGCGCTTTTCGTCCGCTCGCTCGTTGAATTCATGGAGTATACAGTGTACACTCTAATCCCCAATTTAACAAATTATCTAATGACGTTTCGTGTCGGTGTCGACCGTGATAAGTGACTCCATCAATCACGTTGATTAGTGTCCACTGTCGCGCGCGGCGGTGGCCGCTAATACAGAGGGGCCATGTGCTCCGCACCGCGCCGCCGCCGCACCGGCTTGATTGTAGCTGTCAGTTGAAAGGCATTATTCGTTACTAGTGCTAGCTCCATTGAGTATGAATAATGATCTAAGTAAATTGTTTTCTGTGTTCGTTGTGAGTTAGTTTTTTTTTTTTTTTAAAAAGCTGTTTTCGTTGTTCATTTGTTTTTTGTCCCGCCCTCGGCCCATCAGCCCACACCCTCTGGGTACAATTGGAAAGGTAACCGACGAATATTTGTGAAGTTCTTCTTGTTTTTGCTATCAGTTAGGTTAGAATTGATGGACTTTTTGAATAATCGACCGGAGAACGGTGTATTTGTGTCGTTGTTTGTAGATATGTTTATCTAGTTGAGCTATTTTTTGATGAGTAGTTGCATCTGAATTCATTTGTTTTGCTGTCAAATTGAACTAAATGGTTTTTGTAATGAAATATACACAAGTGGGTAAGTTTGGTATTGGTTTAACAGGGTTTAGGTTTCTGTTTCTCTTGTGTCGATTTATGGGGAAGATAAAGGGCTTGGTGTTTACAGATTGATGGATAGAAGCTTTGTTTTAAAAGGTACAACTTTCATAGCTTCAAATAGAGAGTTTTTTGATGACATATGGATATCGTTGAACAAATCTTAGGTTGTAATGGGTGGAATGTGGAAGAGGTAATTCTAGTGAGTCATTTAAAGTCGGGAGTGCAACCAATTTGATAATTAAAAATTATGAAAAGAAAACATTAAACTTCTTAAATACGTCTTCATATACTTTAACCCAATTTTTGAAACCAAATAAGATATTTTCGACCAAATTTTACGCACTTTCGAAATAAAAAATAACAAATGGCGCAACATTTTAAATAATTTAGGAAAAGATGGTTTTGCTAATTTTAAACGATTTTACTATCTCTTAGCATATTGCTTAAGTTAAAATCCCGAAAACCCTACTTTAACTTTTAGCAATTTGCTAAATCCATATGACAGCTGTCATTATCCTTAAAAAATGTCTTCAATTTTAGTTCAAAGTGTTGATTCGTGTGTTTTTCATGGTTCAAACTAAAAATTGTTTTTAATCAATAAAATGTTATCGGAAGACGAAGATTTCGAAATATTTGAAGTCTTTGTGCAGAAAAATGTTTTTATTTTTTGGGAGAAATCTACATCAGGTCAGGATGATGGAATACGAGAATAAACCTGTGTTCATGTGTATTTTAATCTTATTGGATTGCATGGGATTGTCCAGTTTACAGTTGGGACATTTCCATCTAATGGGTCCGTTTAAGTATGTTTGCTTTGCTGATTCTCACGAACTGTCACTATTTGGACATGTTCGAATGCCTGTTTTTTAATAAAAAAGAATTTAAATTTTTGAAGTCGTTAGTAAATTGTTAAATATTTAGCACATTGCTAGTTAGTAAAATGTTAAGTCCTTAACAATAGGTTGTTTGAAATTTAGCGCCAATATCTCAACCTCATGATCCCTCCAAATTGTCTTCCAAATTTACTTCTATGACAACCAAAGTTAGCCAAAATCTAAAGAAAATATTTTCATAAGACAAATTTATGCGTCTAATCCATTACTCATACATATAATCATATTGTTTTTGTATCTGAAGATAACATTCCGCAAAATCACTTGATCTTTCCGCCCTGGGGGCAGATTAGGCATCAGCAAATCAGATTTAAAATAGTTGTTGTCTAGTTTAGTTGTCTTGCCTGTCTACAACTTCATTTAGACCTTTACTCGTACCATAGATACTCGTACATCTTCACCCTCAAAAAATGTATATCTACAATCTAATCCAACTGACATTTCTCTCTTGGCCATAATCCGAAATTTTGGTTTTTGTTGTACATTACGTTCCATAGGACGTAATATCTCTCAACCATCGACCGATGAAGGAATCTGAATCTGAAAATACATTATTTCATTCCTGAGCTAACCGGTGACTGGACTGGAGAAGGAATGGGAGCAGGAACAGGAGCTAGAGCTGGAGCAGTGTCTGCCTTAAAAAGTTGTAATTCATGGAAAATCCATGATAATTTTCTATGCTGCTTGGCAATTTTGGATAAAATAAAGTTGTAAGGGTACTTGGGCGAAGAGCGGTAGGTATGCGGAATTGGAAGTTGGGAGTCAAAAAACCAATCCACTTGCCACATTCTCCGATTCCATCCAATTGCTCATCGGAAGTTATTTAACCAAGACAGACATGGATATAGAGCTACTTCCGACTTCATTGAGAAAACGTGCTTATGGAACAGAAGATATACAGTGCCTGTCTGATGGTGGCGTTTGGGGAGGTGGTGTAACTGGGTAACTGGTAAGCAGCAGTAGTTTCATAAATATTGGCAAATACCAAGACCAAAGGGTAGGTACCGTACACTGAATACTCGTACCTGCTTTTCCTTTTGCACACAGAATTTCCACACCAGTTCATTAAGCTATTTACAGTTATAACTTTGAGGTTATTCCGTTTTGTTTTTTTTTGTTCTTATTATATTTTTGTTATGTTTGCTCGTTTCACCCCAAAACATGGTTGTTATACAAAAATCGTTTTCCGAGTCTGTTCCTATTCTGTATACACACCTTCTCTGGAGTGGTTTAACCCTTTTCATATCCCTTAACTTCGGAGGGGATAACAAGTTTTAGGGATTTGATGTTTTTGTTCGGGTTTGGTATTCATAGGAAAATGGTTATGGGATAGAGGGCGGTAGTGTTGAGGGTTAACCAGTTTAGATGATGTGGTTTGTCGATGGTGTAAGAAATAACATGAACTCTTC
The DNA here is from genome assembly GCA_905146935.1 of Scaeva pyrastri. Taxonomy (NCBI): domain Eukaryota; kingdom Metazoa; phylum Arthropoda; class Insecta; order Diptera; family Syrphidae; genus Scaeva; species Scaeva pyrastri. The sequence goes on along the minus strand of LR989927.1, from coordinate 41,490,794 downwards.
TGTATATATGTTTGTATGTATCTTTTGGCCGAACATTTGCAAGTGGACTTCTGTGTGGCAACTTTGACTATACCAATATGTATAAAATGTCCTCGTCGGACGACGACTACGACATAAGTACTTAGGACTCTATGGTAACGATGAATTCTGGAGGACAATCAAAATGATGATGGCAATGACGATGGGTTGTGGTTATGTTGATGGCCAGGTCCTATTTTTGTACAAACAGCGTTGCCATGTATATGGCAATAGTTTCCAAAAAGTTTCTTCCATCAGTTCGTTCCTGATCTTTCAGGGTGTAGTTTCTGTACCTTTTTCAAGAGTTTTCAGTAGACCTTAAAAAATATTATACACCTGTAATGTGGTACATTCCCTAACTAGTCTTTGGTCAAAACAGCTTGGCACTAGATGTTCGAAGTGAAACGCATGTTGAATTCGATCTACGATAGAAATGTCTGCCCTATGATCAAATGGATATGTACCGTTTACATAAAGACAGAAAAAGGTCTTTTGAACGATGCAAAGTGAATTATGGCCCTGAGCATGCTTTCGTGATCCGGTATTTTGCCAATGACCTAACATTTCTTCCATGAAGTTTTTGTAACTCTTGAGTTTTGTGTGAACTCAGTAATAAAATTCCATTTTCTTTACTATTTATTACAAATTTTCTTTTTGGAAGAACGAACATCATCTATTTTTTCTGCAGAGTTTAGCATTTAGCTTTGGTCTTTTTTGGTTTTTCATTTGTATGCTTCTGATTGTGTTACCCTTGGTAAGACCAAAGGTTTGTTCTCATGAAGAACTCAGCACTCCGGTACCAGTATCTGCTTGACTTTTTGACAACAATTCATGCTCTATAGGCAAGAAGCCTTTTCTGTCGATAAAGTAGTAGGCGTAAGAGCTTTTCTGTCAATCAAAATTTGGTCACTCCTGTTGATAGTTGATTACTTGGAAGATCCAAAACACCACATATCCGATATTTTAAAACTTCTGTTAAAAAACTGAGTATTAATGTCCATTTTTGAAATACTTAAGAATAACTGCACATCCATCCATTCCATTTGTTTTGAAACAATTCAATCTGACAGTTGGTTGACAAAATAATGGACATAATTGTAAAAAAATCAATCCTGAAATCGAGTTGGAGCTATAAACTTCATTTTCATCACCACCACGAGGTGATAATACGAGTTGACAGATTTAAGTAGTAGGAAAATTTAATTATTTCTTTCGATTGACAGGTGATTTTTCATAAGTATTTCAAAAAGTTTATATTCTTTACCTACAAACATCGGAATATTTACTGTTTCAAACGTAACTGTCAACCTAAATATTCCCAAAGTTTTGCACATTCACAAAAAAAAAAAAAAAATGGCAACACTGTCCACAAGTCTAGATAAAAGTAGAAATATAATAATGGTGCAATTGCGATGTCGACAACGACTACGACGACGGACGATAAGATATTTCTAAATGCCATTGACTAGATTGTTCAACAACCACCACACCATGGCATATACACATGTTCAATGTGGTAATTTTCGACGATGACAGAGATTTGGTCATAGGATATAAGCTCCTCGGTACATACCATAGGTTACTGTATCTGTACCTAACAACACCACCACCGACCGACCGGATGGAGAACACTTTTCTAAAAGGAATTTCCGGTAATATTAAAATGAATATCATGCCAAAAGGTTGCAAACGAGCAATCCCAACCGCACTATAGCTATCAGCTCTCTCGCCTAAAGAAATCACATGGAGTTCGCATGGAAGGACGAGATCCTGTAGGTAGTCGAAATAACAGGTTTCGATTCTATGTCATGTAGGAGAGGGTGTGAGTGGTCAATTTACAGGATTAAATGGAATAACTTTGTGTGTGCGTTAAATGATAGTTTCCTTTGGTAAAAATGGTTTCGACCATTTAAATGTTTGGCATGAAAATCACCCTTTTTTTTCTTGGAATTGCCAGCATATTTTGACTGCAAGAACAAAAGTTTACACGTCGTCGCGTAGTTGTTTTGTTGTCGCTTTATTCTATTATATAGGAAGTAGAGGAATTCAAATGAGCATGAGCCAACGAACAATGAACATGAACGGCGACATAGTTTTGCGTGAGCACGCAACTTGAAATCGATCAACAAGTCTGACAGACAGACAACCCAGACGACGAAAATACAAACAAAAAACACCAACAACAAAAAAACATTCATCGCGCAGTTATTATCGTGAGTCAAGAAAGGGAGACCTAGACCGAGACTGGGACTGTGACTTGGACTGCGACTGCGACTGGGTCTCAAACCGCTTTTAACAGCACACAAAAGTGTCACAAACACACAAACGCTTTTAATGACACGAACTGTCATTCTGTCCAGCTTGTCTCTAAGGCTGTCAATCTTTTCAACAAAATGATTTATTTGACCGCCATTGCTCATTAATACCTGTCACTCTGTATACCCGACGGTGTCAATCTATTTAACTTGGAAGTCGGCTTTAAAAGCTACATATACCTACACTACACACGTAACTTGTATTCACAATATGCTGTTTGCTGCTGGCTGGTCTGTTTATCTGTCTGTCTGTCTGCCTGACAGTCACGTCACATGCAACTGCATACACTCTTAAAGGTAGTAATAACCAAGGGTTACATCTTGTGTCATGAAGTTATAGTTGACTTTTTGCTTTCCGCCGCACTGCCGCCGCCATTCATCGCCATATACTTGATCATGTTTTGACTTTATTGATGTTCTGCGGCAAGCACATTTTCTGAGTCATGCAATATCTGTATGTGTCTCTTAAGGGGTTTAGTGTGTAGCTGTCAAAAGTGATGAAAATGGAAAAGGAGAATTAAAAACAAAACGAACAAACTCGATCAATCAACACATCATGTAACACAATGAACAGAACAGCAGTAGCTGTGCAATATAAGACGAATGGCGGGCGATTGAACAAACAAAGGCGAATGAATTATAAATCAGGAAAAAGAACGCAGCTGATCAAGCTCATGTGTCAAAGTTATTTTAACATGAAATCTGACATTTAAGATGAATATAAGGTTTTTAGATTTTGACATAAATTTCATGGGTTTTTGTTATAAATTCAATTAAGATCTGGTCTTTGATTGATATTGGCATATTGTGTTGATTCAAAACGAAGAAATATGTAAGTGTTTTAAGGCTCCAGTGAAAAACTTTGCATTGATGTTATTAGTAGTTAAGTTCTGTCAAATATCACAGAATCTGAAAAATTCACCTTATTAGATTCTAATATTGAAACATTACTTAAAAACAATTCCATATAATTTCGAGTCAAAGCAATATATGTATGTTAATGGTTTTCCACCTGTCACTTTCAGGGCCCAAAACAGATGGCTTCCGTGCCTCGCAAAGTTCGATAAAATCCACCACTGCACATACTCGTAATTCTTGGTTATTTCCTGTTTATTTTAAGGGCTCTCTTTTTTACGATCTCAGCAGTCACTTTGTCATTTTCATTTGTGGCCTGGCATTATCATCGGCCTAGCTGGGTTTATTACAAATTGACATCATCTTCTATCCTCTCTGTCTCTGGATCAAACTGAGTGCCAAATAAATGCCTCGTTATGGCATTTTTGACGTCCCTCGGTGTTTTCATTTTTATTTTTTTGCACTTCTCTCAGCTCAGGCAAAGGTATTGCAAGTCCAAAAAAGATTGTAGGTGGAATATTTTGTTGCTGTTCTGCTTCTTCTTCTTTTTCTTTAAGCCCTCTCGGTTGTGTCGTTGTCGTCGGGGCTAAGAGTGGTGGCATTTTTATTACCCATAAAAAGAATGCTTGCAAAATGTTATGGAATTATGGATGAACCAGAGGAACGCTATATCATCAAAGGAATGAAAGTGGGCGATATAGTCATTCCTATGCCATCATTCCACCCAAAAACCAAACCAAACCAAAGCCCGAAAAGATATAGTAAAGTATGCAAAGTGATGAGCGTACTTATTTTGTCTTCTCGTAACCCTGCCCTGGCCCTGCCATAATTATTTGGCGACGGCAAAGTGCAAAGTGGCATTCGTTTCGTAAGTTGTGAATGTCATAGGATGGCTTTTTATATTTATAGATACAAGTACCTTCTGTATGGGAGGCGGGGGTTGTTTGGGGTGGAAATCATCGTACATATATGTAGGTGGTTTTTTTTTATAGGGTGAGTACGGCAATTGTTGGTCTAGTTATATCTACATACATATATTTTCATGGTGGAGCAGGGTTTCGAAGCACCCAGAGTTTTCGGCAGTCACATTAAATGTTACTTTACGACTCCTCATAAATTTAGATTATTTTCGCACTGAACAAATTTTATTTGCCTTCATTTTCAAAAATATTTATAGCTTGGTTTCGTTCTGAATTGTTATGACAGTTATTGCTATTTTTTCTTTTTGCTTATACAACCTTTGCCCCTCCAAAAATACTATTTAAGACTTCATTCTTGCGATGGAAATGAATATTTAATTCTTTATAAGCTTGAGGAATTTGGGGTTGGTTTATGTTATACTTTTTAAGCCTGAGGAGGATTTGAGAGATTTTATACAATTTTCCAGACATTAGACTTGGCTTAAGTGATTGAGGGCTAATAAATTGGTCAGATGGTATAAGAATTTGTCAAAGTAGAATTTTAGATGTACCTACATAATGTCTAATGTTACAGAACTTTATATGAATCTTTAAATCGTCAGGGAGCAATCTCTGCCAAGTTGAAGCTTTTTTACAATCCCGAATTTTAAGGAAACTTACAACACTTTTACGGACGAATCAGAATTATTGAGCCATGGACTTGGACTTTCTTAGTCTCGATCAATCAGACTAATAGCTTATTTTTACGAGAAGATGATCATCTGATCATTAAATCGAGACTCTTAATAAGGACAATAAATGAAAAAGATATTTTGTCCTTAACTCAAATTACTCGATGTGACTTGTCCGACGATTACATTCCACAATTCATTATTGCCTCAACAAGCCGTTCCAGACAGTTTACAGTGCTGGTTAAGAAGTTCCCCAAGATGGGTTCTCCTCTTGTTGCGCATTACTGGACTGGGACTGAACTTCAAATCACACTCTCGGATTATCTTAGAGATATGACGTTTTGCATAGACTTTTTCCCGATAAATTTCCATCATAATTTTAAGCTTGTAACATTTAAAAAAATCCCACTTCTGACATCAATGTTACAATTCTTAGAAACCGCCCGCTTTGAATATTTCATATAACTTATGGGCAACGTGTTCGTGGTTCCGCTACTCTTCTCTTTCAAGACAAAATCGTGCTATTAAGTCATATCAATTATTTTCGTGTGCCAATAGGAATATCCCTCATCACGCATATGGCATATCAATTGGTAGGAATAAAAGGAATGCAAAAGACAGACAGAATTCATGTCCTTATAATGATCCTTGATGATAGTTTGCCCCAATCTTCTCATAGTCTTTGTGCTATTATTTAAGTTGCGGGAGGATGAATTATTATAAATACCTTGGAGGTTTTGAATCATAATCGAAATTGTTTTGTGCTGCATAGCATGGTGTTGTTATGTGTGCTTGTGCGTCGGCCGCATAAAGTATATGGTATATGTATGTATTATCCTTGCGAAAGAATAATGACTGCTCTGCCATCTCGTGGCAAATAACCATTCATCAAGCATTCCAAATTACAGACATTTCACTTTGACTTGCACGCTCCGCTCCGGCAATGACTATGGCTTTGACTGCGACTAAGCGACTATGTGGATTGTGGATGTGGCGGACTTGGACCTTGTGTTCTGTAATGGTTAAAAGAGAAAGAGAGACAGCACAGCTCACACACAAAATGCCAACGAAATTTGTTTGCACCAATTTCATGGAGAATATGGCAATGGCAAGGCGAGGCAACGCCATCGCCATCGCCAGTTGTGTGTTCTGCGTTGCATCGTAAATAATCGGGCAATTCCGCAAAATATCGCCCTCTGCATCCGAATATTTCTTCCATGTTGCCCATCCGCCGACATCAGGGATAAGAAGAGAGGAATCAGGAGGGCGGGAAAAGTGTTCATTTTTGAATGTCATGACTATAATTCTTGCATTTCGCATTTATATCCTTAAGGGGGGCTGTTTGAAAATGTATAGGTTATAGTTATGAAGTCGCTTTTTGCTCGCATCGCGCCTTCTCTCGTTCTTGCCGTGGAGCTTGAGCTGTCTTGTAAGTAAGAATTATGTGCCATTTAACGTTTTTATTTGATCGCTGATTGCCCCGGCCTAAAGGTCTCTCATTAACGTGTCCTTAATTTAGTAGTCTCATTCAGTTAGGGTGGGTATAGTATATATATGTATACCTACTTGTAGGTATATTTGCAACTTGCCATAGAAGAATGTTTCCCTAACATAAATTAGGTTACAAAATGAAAAATTGTCTCCATGATGTTGTTCAATCTGTCACGGAGAGTTAAACACTGAAAGAATACATGTGTTATTATGCAGCCTTGAGGGATCCCATATTTGTGTTTTTTCTACCCATCCAATTATCTCATTCTCCTCTCTCTCTCTCTCTCTCTCTCTCTCTCTCTCTTTCTGTCATAGAATAAAATGGTTGAACAGGGGAATCGTGTATCATTGTGACGTGTGTGTTAATTGCCCAACAATTTAAATGGCACCCACCATTTTTGTTCTGGAACAGTTAACAGTTAACAAATAGACACATATACCTTACCCTACCTTACCTTGCCGCTGCCATTATCAACCCCCGCCTCAGTCCTCACTCATGCCAAATAACCCAACAACCCAAAACGCCTTCTCTTTGCTTTAGTGTATCCTGTGTGCTGTTTGCAGTTAATCAAAATATCAAATTAACTGTCGTGTCTATGGGGCATAAATCAGCACTGAAGTTGGAGTTTAAATTTATGCATATGTCAAATTGTTGAACAAGTTAGTTGTGTGTATTTGAGAGAGTTTATCTATGTGTGTCTGTGCATGAATGTTGTATAGGTAGGATAAGGTATGTTCGTTTCTATAATATGTATATATAATAACGAACAGAGGTGCCTTTTTCGTGAGAGTGTTTTCGATTTGAAAATAAAAACAAACACTTGCTGTTGGAAGTTTGGAGACGTTACGTTTTTTTTTTTTTAATGTAAATTTTACGAGTATAGTTTTTTATAGTATTTGTAAATTACGTTCAATACAAACAAGAAACCAGGTTTTTAATACTTTTTGCCGTCGTTATTTTGTACAAATTTGAAAGATTATCAATTTATGGAAATTGACATTTTAAGGGACGGACTGACGTTTTCAACTAATTGTGTTTTTTTTTTTTAATTTTGCTGCTTCCGTTATGTCATAATAATGCAAAATTAAAATAATAACTAGCATCACGGATTGGTCGCAAGAGGGCAGCTCCAATGCAAATTAAAATAATGGCCGCAAGAGGGCAGCTCTGAAGCTAATACTCTTTTATATAATGCTTTCTTTCTTTTCGCCATTCGTCTTTGTGCTCTTAGCGCTTTAAGTCCAATCCACAAATTAGATTACTTTTCATTATTTGTAAATTGAATAACTTTTCTTTATACAATAAATAAATATAATTATAAAATAAAATAAATATATTAATACGATTAATTGGTAATGAAAAAATTCTGTCAAAATTTAAAAAAATGTATAATACAATTTTCAATCTTCTTGGTTTTGAATCGAACTCTTAGACAGACGTACAATACAATACAATAAACTCCAAGACAATTGTCATAATTTTGAATACAACTTTGATCCTCGAAATGAACGGAACGCACTCCAAATGTCAAAACCATACACAGTCGCTTGCTTTGCTTCAAAACATTCAAGTAATATTTGGGACCTTGCCTTAGAAGCAAAAAAGAACATTTATCCTTGGGCTCGTCCGGGATTTGAACCCGGGACCTCCCGCACCCTAAGCGGAAATCATACCCCTAGACCAACGAGCCAGTTGTAAGCTCTTAATTTCGTTTTTGTTTTGAGATCTTTGGTATGAAAATATAGGTCACAAATCATACTCCATGTCAAAATTACGAAGCTTAACTCCCTGAGGGCCTGAGTTAGTACTTATAAACAGAATACACATGGTCAAATATTGACACTATTTTTGTTGAATAAATTTAAATGTCTTAGACTAACAAATTTATACAATTTGCCAAGCTTAACACCCGAATCGTAATATTAATGAGTTGAGAAGCAACAGCTGTGTTTACTCACACCGCAGCTTAACAAACATTATGATGAAAGTTTCAAGTCAATTATTTTATGGCAAACATTTTAAAATTCATAAATTCAACTCGATCTTATGTGCGGGATCTCATTTGGTTTAATGTTTTCCCCTTACGCACTAAAGTAAACCAACTATAAAATTACGCACACAAACAAACAGACCGCAACGATTAACTTTAATCCGGATTAAAATAAATCAATTGTATTTTTTTTATGAAAAAATTAATTTATACAAAAAACCATGTGAAGCGCATCACCACTCAGTTGTTCGAAAACTTTCCACACACAACTGTTTACCCTAATAACACAACACAACACAACACAACGCAACCCCCTTCACGCTCCCAGATTGCCGCCTAAGACCAAACTACCAACTACCAACCATCATCATCATCATCCGCCAGCTTTACAGCCATTTATCAAATCATAAATTTCTCGGCGCTGAATTGAATTGGCCTGGGCCCATTGTTTCGTGCGATAATCTGCATGCATTTATAATTTTTCTCTTTGGCAGAATTATGACGACAGCTCGAAAAGCCTCGAAGACTATGCCACAAGTACCAAAGATACAAATCTATCTGTGTGTGTGGAGTTAGTCGCATATAGAGTCGTAGGTTTGCCAGAACTCCAGAAGCTATATACTCGTATGTTTGTATAGAGGAATACTCATGATGCATTTATGAGAGTACTTGCTCGGTGTTTTGGGGAGCCGGGGAAGGTGGCTGTGGCAACAGGATGAAGACGAGGAAGAATTATGATGCAGCCAACGCACATTCAACGTCCAACGTGCCATTAATCGTATCCATCACTCCTCGGGCAATATGCATAAATTCCAAATCACAATCGAGCACGCACTTGGAAGGCAAAGGGAGAGAGAAGGAGCAGTCTTTTATGCCGAACCCGAACCTGAAACCGAAACCCATGCAAGCGAGATTCCAATTCCATATTCATTCACCAAAGAACCATTTTCCCCCTTGCTTGCTACAAGTCCATTCGTCTTCTCTAACTCTAACTCTTGGGTCCAAAATCCAAGCCAAAGCCAGAGCTAGAGTCAGAGCCAACAGCAAATGCAATTTCCGCTTGAAGAGCCTGGGCTACAAAATCCATGCTGCTAATGCTGGCTTAAATAATTGACAGTGCATTTGCAACATGCTGAAGGTGCAGAGACTTGGATGGAGTGGTTGATAGTTGTGTGTGGTGGTGGTGGTGGTGTTGAGGGTGTGAGGTGGAGTTGCAGTTGAAGTTGGACAAGCATTATAATAAATTAATTATGCTATTCCATGTGTGGCTCTTAAGCGCTAAGAAGGAGAACTGCCTATCCATCAACGTTGCTGTAGCTGTTGCAAGTGGAGCGTTTGATGGATTCATTATGAAAGCCATGCAATCTAGCCAGGGACGTTCTAGTATGCTCTGGGTCTGGCCAAAGCCTCTTTTCGGCGAATACAATGCATTGTTTTGCTATTGTCTTACCTTTGAATGTTTCTTGTTTGCTGCTTGCTCGTCGTCGTCACTCGTCGGCTACTGTGCAAAATTTAGGCTTAGATCTAGCTATGGTGTAGAAACATAGGATCTATTTATTATTCACTAAAAGAACGGGGGTGAATTTGACGAAGATTTCATAAGGCGCAATGGAATATGCATATGTTAATCGTGACTTGGTTCTTACGACTGATGATATTTACAAAATTGATGGAGTGACAACACTTCAAACTCTGAGCCACGTTCGATCAAATTTTTACAGTTTCATCATTTCATCTGTGAATAAAAATTCAATGTAAAGGCCAAACCTTTATCAGGCTCCCGATCCATTGGAGATCTCTGCCTGCGACACGGTGGCCTTCCATCCTCTGTGATCAAGAGCACGTTGCTTTCAGTCATCCAGACCAAGCGTTCTGGCATCCGAGATGGCTTGGTCTTTAAGACAGAGGTTCGGTTTTCCTTGTCGCCTCGAACCAGGTGGCTGCGGTTCGAAGATTCTCTTAGCCGAGCCAATAAAGTCGACGTGTTTTAACGTTTTTTGACAACGTCCACATCTTTGTGCAGCTCATAGAGTTCGCGGTTGTAACTTCGCCTCCATCGCTCGCACACAGGACCAAATATCCGACGAAGATTTCTTTTCTCGAAAGAGCCAAATAGCAGCTCTCCCTTTCTGCTTATCGTCCAGCACTCAGCACCACACAGCAGGACTGGTAGTATCAGAGTTTTCTAGAGCAAGCATTTTTTGTTTCGAGAGTGGAGTTTGGAACCCATTTGTTTTGCTAAACCGAAGTAGCAGCGGTTTCCTAGGGTAATTCTTCGGCGAATCTCCACTAAGGTGTCCTTCGTGGGGGTGTTGGATGTTGACTCCGAGGTAGATGAACTCCTTAAATACTTCGAAGTTACTGTTAGCAATAGTGACGTTGTGTCCAAGCCGCTGGATGGATGTGTTTTTGTTTGTTGATAGCAGGTATTTCGTCTTGTCCTCGTTAACTTCAAGACCAACTAGTTTCGCCTACTCTCCAATTGCAGTAAAGGACTCAATAACGGCACTTTGCCGTTGGGAGCGACCGATAATGTCTATGTCGTCCGCATACCCCAACAGTTGGATTGATCTGTTGAAGATAGTGCCTTCCGCACTATATGTTCCAGAACGACATTGAAGAAGTCACATGATAGCACATCTCCTTGGCGAAACCCTGTACAAGTTTGGAAGAGTTCAGAAGAATTATTTCCTAGTTGTACTTTGATCTTGTTTTTTTCAGAGTTACACTACACAACTGGATCAGTTGTGAGATCCCGAGTCCGTCCATCGCCCTATAGAGTTCATGACGTATGGATGCTATCCTATGCTGCTTTGAAGTCTATGAACAGATGAAATGTCTCGACTTGAAATTAATTGGTCTTTTCCAAGATCTGCCGGACCGGGAAGCCACACTGGTGTTTGCCGATTATAGTGATGCAGAAAAGCTTTAGATGCTCACATAATACGTTGGATAGGATCTTTTGTGTATGTGACATTAAGCAGGGATATGCCCCTGTACTTTCTACAGGATATAGAATCTCCGTTTTTGAAGATCGGGCATATGGAGCTGATAGACCAGTCTTCGGAAATTCTTTCCTCCATCCAAACTTTATTGATGATAAAATGTATGTATTCTACCTATCAGCACATATCCGCCGTGTTTAAACATTTCACGTCCATTTAATTAAACTAATTTCTTACCTGAATCTGTCACTATATTTTCGAAACATGTCCTTGTTGACAGTTTTTGATCGTGATAGATTTAATTCTTGAATGTAGGTATAGTAACTCGTTTTGAAAATTTGCACTAAGCTAGACGCGTGCTTAGGTGGGTGAAGCTTTGGTTCTTATCCTTCAATACTTTGCACTAGTCAACAAGGTTTTGTAACTAGAAATCGAAAGAAAAGTATTGTTTAAAAAAAACTCTTTAAATTTTCGCTTTTTTTCTTTTCGTTTTTAGTAAACTTTAAACTGTTGTAAAATATATAATATTATACATACTCATTAAGCCATTTAATTCAATATTTTTTAGAAATGAAAACATTAATTCTAGAATATTTAAGGTCGGCACATAATCTTTCCATAAAAAGAGTCCCCTGTCGTCCAAATAACTCCTGAAATCCGGCCCTGTTTTGTGAGGTGTAATATTCATGAATACGGGAGATTTTTTTAATTAGTTTTCTTGGAAATTAAATTGTTTAACTAATTGCTTATTTTCATAACAACGTATGGTGTTGGTCTGCTGCTGGTGTTGGATTCATGGTTTGTTGTGGTTCCTTCTCCATAAAGAAGCCTCTGATGTGGTGCATTGTTTTCAATTTAATGCAGTCTTTCTATACCAGAATACTTCACTCAAGTGAAAATTTTCAACATTGTATGGCATGTTATACGAGTATGTATACACTACTACATATGTATGTATGCATGTATGTAATAGTTATTAAATAGACAGACATCATTGCAGTTCGTCTGGCGTATACGCGCGCGTTCCTTGAAAATTAAATTCCAGCGAAATAATGTTTATGGCCATTTGCACAAACTTATAATAAATTATTTTTGTTTTGCTACTTTTTTTTTCCTTTTAAGCATAACTAACGTTATTGTTGTTGATTTATGGGCGGTGCATTATATATTTATATATGGATGTATGTACTTACATATGTATAAAATGTTTATTGTAAACTTATGTGGGTGATGGTGCCGGTAGCAGTGGGTTGTTTTTTTTTTTGAAAAAGAAGAAACTTGTATTGTTCTATATTTGAAAGAAATTCAAGGCACAGGGGGTATATATTCCTGGAAAATTAAAAAAAAAAGTAAATATAAGTAGCCCACACGGGTGGAGACCGGTAGTGGCGCATGTAGGCCTTTTTGAAGACCTACGAGTATACATGTATTAAATATAGAAGTAAAATTGTTACAAGGAAGAAACAAGCTTAAAATTCAGTAGCATGTTCCTGTTGGAAATTTTAGAAACACAATTTTCTGGTTTTGAAGACAAGTTAAAAAAATGCAAAAATTCAAAATCACGGTCTTTTTGTTTTCTTCATTTGGCAAGTTTTACTATGAAAATTTTGAGCAATATTGAAAAAACACTTACCTACCTCGATTAAGAACTTCAAGAATTTTTTTTTTGTCCTAAACGAATTGGCTTATGTTTATATGGCTTATTTATGTAAACCAAGTTTTGTAAATCTGCTGGAGCATCTACAGATAAATAATCAACTTCCAGAATTGCAGATTTGCAAACGGAATGACAAACTTCCAAAATTGCAGATTTTCTTTTTTGCAAGAAGAACAAATGTTATTTTTTTTTCTTGAAACTAAATTTTCTCGATCGAGCGTTATTAATTAAGGACTTCAATTTAAAATCGACCTCTTGTTATGTTTGTATTTAATGTCTGAAAGTATGTTAAAGAATTAAATCTACATAAATCTGTCAAATAGTTGCTGAGAACGATAAGCTGACAGTTTCTATCATTGACAATTCAGAAAAATCATTAAGTCATTTGTATTCGAAAACGCAAATCCATTACGTTTTTAAGATTGTATGTCAAACTCCTAAAGAACTTATACATATATAATTTTATATGTAAAGCTATTGATCCTTGAAACACCATAATTTTCTCTTCTCTCTTAACTTTAGTTCAATATGCCTGACAACACCACTCACCATAGATGACAAGTTGTTACAAGTTCTGCTATGTATCAGAATAAATCCCCTGGCTCTTTTGTTTTTGTCGTCGTCAACAACTTTTCTTGCGATACTACAATGTGAGGTCATGAAAGGTCGTGGGTCGTGACACCAACAACAAGAAGGGAAAGTTTGTGTCCTATTTATATACACCTCGTACAAAACCAATACACCTCGTACAAGGAGTCAGCCAATGCCAATCGGACGTCACGTCCATCGTCGTCGTGTTTGTCGTTTTAGTCCTCACGTCACCTTCTAAAGAGCCATTTGAAGAAGTACAGTGGCTTCCATTGCACTTATTTTATTGAAAAAATCGACAACGATTCATACAGTCACTACTTTACTCTTCCTTTTTGGTAAAAACTGAAAAATATAACGTGAAAAACGATGTTGAACCTATTGTTGAACATAATAATTTAAATTTTTAATACCACCAGGGAACTTCATTTTCTGGACCTGAAATTTTGTCAAATCAATCCACTGTTCAAAACCGCAAGCTCAAAGTGTGGATTGTAACTTTTGTACACTTGTTGGTTGGTATTCCCTTGCTACAGAATGGAAACAATCTTTGATGGTCGGTGTCGTTGGAGCTGGAGCTGGAGCTGGTGCTGGGGCAAGTGTTGGTGTTGGTTTCTGTTTGACTTTTGCTTTGATCGATGTGTTGATAGTTTAACTTCCTTTCATTCGTCTACGTCCCAAACTCAATTCCAAATAACAAAACCTAACCAACCGTTATACTCGTATATACTATATAATGTATAAGAAAGAATAAAAAGAGACCGGGAAGGAATGAAGAAATGTGAGGAAATCAACTGTATGGTGCGTCGGGTCTTCGCGTTTGTCCGGATCGGGGAAACAAGGTTATTGATGGCCCGTCATTTACGGACGTTATTTGAGTTTTATGATTCCATCCTAGTTAGAGGAATCCATTTAAGGGTGAACGACAAGCGCAAACCGAAATGATTAATGAATTTTGAAGTGACTTGTATGTTCCCTGGGTTACATTCTGTATACAGGTTCTTGGTGTGTGTAAGTGTGAGTTGTTTTTTTTTTTTTTTTTTCTTATTGTTCCTTATGACTTTTTGTTAGGGTGTGAGGTCCTGGAAAATTAATGACCCAAATGACTTTGAGATAAGTTCAATTAAGACGAAGGACTTAACCACAAAACATAACCAACCAACCATACATATCAGAAAGCGATGAAAAAGTTTTCCTGTTCTTTGTATGTGTATTGTATACTGTATATCCTGATAAGGGTATATCCTTGAAATTTTATGGACGTCCGTTAATTATAGGAAACATCTTTGGCACCAAAAAAGATGGACGGATGGATTGACGGATAACTGAGGTTAAAATTAATAATTTCCTTCGTTTGAGAAGTTGAATTTGAGTTTGGTGTCAATTTCTTCGGAACATGAATTAATTCAGTAATGATATGATACCTACTGACTGAGTGTTTGTCAATTTCTTAATTTTTTTCAACAGTCACAACTTTGCCAAAAAATTCTCAGTTGCTAGAAATTATGTTTGTCATATAAATAAATTCCAGAGGACGTCATTCTAATTCAGAAAGTTAGAACATTTCTAGAGAAAGTTCATTCCTATATTATGACCAAAAAAAAAAACAAATTTCGTCAACGCTATATGTTCATTAACGCTCAACTACGCGCTTAAATACTTATAAACTTAACTCTAGGAGTGTCAATGTAGTTCCACGTGCGTCAACTAGGATTTATTACTCCTATGATTTTACAATCCGGTGATTCCTTCTTGCTTCACTCCACTTAATGACATTACTAACTATTCTTCTCGTTTTTTTATGATCCCATACCTTACCCTTACAAAACTTACATTCTACATCGACATAGAAATCGCGAAACCCTCGAGTTTGATATTGCGCCTTCGAATATGGAAAAGATGAATTAAAAGAAATATATACTCGGCTTATACATGACTCCGTATGTACATACATATGTATGTAGGTATCTAAAACTGATGGTTAGCTGTCAAATGGAACAAGATTAATGGACTCCGATTTAATAATTTCCAAGTAAATTCCCAATAGGCAGTGACGGTGGTGGTGGTGGTGCCGCGGCCGGTGGAGGCAAGGCGGCAGAGATGACTTTACGCGGCGGTGGTGGTGGCGACGACGACTCATACGGCGGCGGTGAATGGTTTGTTAGAGACGCAATCAACTGGCAGCACAAAGTCGTTGTGTACTCGTCCGATATGTGCGATGTGTGCTACTACTCCAAAGTTGCATGTTTCGCGCACTCGACTCCATTAAAGGTGGCACACCATCGCCTTTGCGGTATAGCAAGCACAGTACCTACCATCAGCACCGCTAGACCACGCAAACTCTATTTTCTGTAAAGGAATGAACCGGCAACAACAAAAAAAAGCGTTGATTGATATTGGTTACCTGGAATTGGCAGTATATACGACGAGTAGTAGCACACTGGTAGTCTGATGCCTCCAACCAACCATTCATCCATCCATCCATCTATCCATCTATCAGTCATGTGGCGTAGACTGATGGAGTGATGACTTCTAATTACAGTACGTGCGTATATAGTTCCATGGAGGAACCAAAGCCGCATACAGTAGCCGAGTAACTGGTGGAGATGGAGCTGGAGCGGGAACTTGAATTGGAACTAGAGCTGGGAGCCACAAAGCCGAAGTCTGATCTCTGATAATGATGTGCGATGTCAGAGTCATGCTATGCCAATAGAAGTCCATGTTTTCCATGAAGGCATTCGACCGTTGCGTCAGACAGAACACACATCGTTCCCTGATGCCGATACCTTCGCCTGTCTTTTACCCGAGCCCCTGCCCTTACCTTACCGATGCCGATGACGATACCGATGCGATGATGGTGAGATGAAACAATGCTTTGGTGCACAAAGAACACCCAATAACAGACCCATGCAATGTGTGCTATTAGTTTTGATTGACATGTTATGGTATCCGGAATATGGAACCGGGAACTAGAGACTCGAATTGAATATCGACACCGCAGCAGGAGGCTGCAACATTTTGCGTTCTTTGTGATGCAACAAGGTGTGGCAGCGGTAGGTTGTTGGGTAGTAGGTAGGTTTTCTCCATAACCAAGCCACAATTTTTTATTTATTTTTTTTTTCTCTACTTTTTTTCCTGAAGAATTGGACCTGCATGGTTTGCTGGTTAGCTGATGGTTAGTGTTGTGCTGCTTCAAGCTGTCAGTTCGTGTTGTGGTTGCTGCAGCAAATGCCTTCCAGTGTTACGCGTTTGTTGAGATGTTGGGTGCTGATTACAGAGTGAAATTATGATCCATTATTCAGAAATGGCAATTCGAAGAAGCCTTTTCTTGTTACGTTGTTTTTTTTTCTGTTCTGTGTTTTCAAGAGAGATCTTAAATTTCAACAATTTACCACAGTTAAAGGCTGTTTTATTGAGTTACTCATGTATTTTGTAAATGAGTTGCACGCATGAAGATATATTTTTTCCTCACGAACAAGACAAGCAGACTTAAAAAGCAAAACGATAAATGGGTATTAGTTGTGAGGGAAGTGCCGCCATTTTGAATATAGTCTTATGTCAATCTGTCAAAAATGACAGTAAGAACTTTGCTTTCTCTCTTGCAATTAATGATTTTCGTGGAAATAAGAAGAAGTTAGATATTAAAAATAGAAAAAAATATAACTTCTCAAGCTTCAAGTTATTGTTTTAAAAGATGTTATCAAAATGTTATCTTAAGAAGAAATAGAGCACCTTTTTGGCTAAGGAAGTGACTGGGGCAAGACATAGAAAATTCCGATTGAGACGTTAAAAAAAAATATGACTTCATAGCTTAAAGGGTGATCTTAAAGTCTGTTTTCCATATTGAGTTTTAAAATTATACATAAACGATTCTTTGAATCATATTGACCGAGTTTTTAGACGAATTGAATATTTAGAGGATAGATATGCTAGTTCTTTGTTATTTCTTAAATCAGACTTCGTAGTTTCATTAAGATCTACTTTGAAACTCGAATAAATATTATCTGTTCACCTGTTTATGATTATCCTCATCTGACATTAGGTTGACATCAATATTCGGATTTTGCCTTTCTCAACAAGGTTAGATGTGTCGTCTAGTTGTTCTTGACGCCAGCATGATCTGTAAAACAGCCTAAAGGACTTTCCGAGCCGTGTAGCAAAGTTTTTGTCACACTATCAATTCCAACATAGATTGTTGAAAATAAATCTATGAAATCGTCGTTCAAACAATTTCTTATCTAACTTTTCTCTCGTAAGACTGCTACGAGGTCAGAGTAACTTTTGCTAATTACCCTCCGATTCCCACGTTAGTGAGTTCTATACAGCAGACGTCGGGATGTTATTAGATTTCTGGTACTTTCTCGACAGAAAAGACTGGGCTCTGTTGGGTATCAATTCTGTTAGTTTTCGATCAATAGTTTTGACAATTTTAGTTTAAAAAAAAAAGTTTTTTACACATTTTTCCATCTCAAATTTTTGTCAAAGTTTATAAATACAATTTATAAAATGTTGCTTAAAGTTACCACAACAAATCATTTTATTTAAAGCTTAACACAATTTAAAAATGTCTTGATTAAAAACAAAAATAGTTCATTCTAAAATCTTATTTTTACAAAAAATGATTATTAACTGTTAAAAAAAGAAAATAAACTTTTGCAAATCGAAATTTCTTAAATTTGTGATGATAATGACACAATTAAAGATTTTTTTTAATTGACCTACTTAGGTACTAGTTAATTAAAAGAATATTCATAAATTCACTCAACAAATTCTGTCTGACAATATTTTTATGTTTTGTCATTTAAAATATCGATTATTCTGAAAGTTATATTTTATCCCTTTTATAGATGAAAGAAAGTAAAATTGATATAACAAGACGATAGTTCGAATTTGAAAATTGAGTATTTTCACGCTACTCGTTTTCAAGAAGTACGCATTCCAATGACAATGGTTACATCCGTACTGTCATTTAAACAACTACAGACAATTAACTTGGATCTATTATACAATAAGGCTCATAAAACTGACAAAAACATATCGTGAAAACATCCAAAACTATGAAAGCTTCATTTCAATAAAACTCGTGCCTACTTTATTTTTAGATAAGTCCCTTAATTGTATTTTCAAAGTAGCTCGAAAATCGACAAACCCCACGTTTTACTCAAACCCTGTTTCTTTGTCAAAACAGTCCTAAACCACGACAAACAAATTCGTTTTTATGTAATTTACCTCCTATGGTAGATACTTTTATGATTAATAGCTAGCTGATGATATTTTATTAAGCTCGAAGGATAACGACGTACGAGTACGAGGAGGTATGGCGTTTTTCTTTTGTCATTAACGCTGTATAATATATCAATAATAATTACAATAATTCATGATCAATTCTCAGTTTATATGAAATTGATTGAAGGCAAAAACACACCGATATCACATCGAACTGCCAGTGTCGTTGCGTCGTCGTCGTCGTCGTCGTCGTTTCCCCTTCCGCACATGGATTGTATTATTTATACTGTTTTTATGCCAAAGACGAGTGTATTTGTATCTGTATGGTACTATCGCAGTTACCGAGATTGATGACTGTTTGACGTGAAATCGATTATTTTTATTCAAGCTTACAGTTCTGAAGTAATTTTTCATGTCATTGATTTTACTGTAGTGTTATTGGTCCTGTCTTTGGGTATTTTTTCCCAAGGATATTATCATGCAATTCAGGAACGAAATGGTTGAGAGCAGAGCCCAATTTAACACATCTTGAATGTGTTAAATTGTCATTGAAATATGACAGGAATCGGCAAGGAATCGTAGATAAAATTGGTCTTAATATGGATTAACACAAACTACATATCAAAAAATGTAAAAAAGCTTTTGAAGAAATCATTAGGTCTTATCCGTCATTGATATAATAATTGACCCCATTTAATTTTGGTCATTTACTTAGTTTTCTCAAAATAAAAACAGTTCTCAATCTATGTCAAAAGTCAAACGAAATGGCTTTAAATAATCTTACCTCGAAGAAGGTAAATTTTAGTTGGTTGACTCCAAATTTTTCCTTAATTAATAAGTAAAATTATGGCGCCCCTGATGCCGTTGGGCCCTTTTGAATCCAAGTCTTGTCCACCGTCCTCATTACGTCCCTGTTTTATTTCAATATGTGATTTGCTTTTTGGCTCTGGATTGTCATATCGTCGTCGTTGGTTGTTGTCGCCTGGGCATATATCTGTCAACGATGGAGCTTGCCAACGATGACAAATTAATTTCAAGATACATACATATGTACATATACTGGTAAATATTGGGCGTTGCGGGTAATTGTTGTTGATATTCGCAAATGGACACATAAAAATTACGATACTGTTTCATACTGTTGGCATTGATAGTTTTGTTAAAGTAACTTTTTTGTGTGTGATTGAAGAGTTAATAAACGATGTTTGACCAGCCAAAAACATATTGATTGATGAATCAATTGAAAGGATAAATAAATTTATTTTTTTGTAAACAGATAATTTTACTCAATAGTTTTGACGATTACGATGATGCAATGTATTTAATGGGAGAGAATTACTATTGTGAAATTTTGGAAGAATGAATGATTGTAATGTACTGTTAATATTAAAAATCAATGAAAAAAAACCTTTTAAAATGTAATCATAATTAAATGTTAAATACAATGAAAGAAACCTAAAAAATGGACAACAATAAATACTCCTAGAAAAAAATAGTACGTATACGCCTAGGTGCACTGGAATAGAAACAAAGCCAAAACTATCAAATTTTGACTTTTGTGTTGATAAAACCAAGCAATATTTAATTCAATCAATCTCTTGTTTTATATTTATAAAGTTTTAAATTCTACTTTTGGTTGAAACTGAGTTTTTGATGTAATTTCAAAAAAGTACATTTTTGTTTACAAATTCAAAAGGAAGTTCTTATTTGTCAATTCTGATTTTTATATATTTCAATAAAGCTTCTATAAGCTTTCCTCAATTAAAAAGCTATTTGAAAAGGCTTGTATTATTTAAAGAAGTTTTTTTTGTCAATTCGATTATAGAATGCGTTGCGGTTGGTTTCGGGGAAATTGACATTGTCAAAATTAAAGTTTGCTTTCTCTGCAGCACTTGACAGATTCTACAATAATAGGTTTGATTATGTGGTTTTAAAAATAACAGATTTTCTATGTTCTAAATTTTCAATAACTAAGCTTTCCTTTTCTCCGCACGAGACCAAACCTGTGCTCTTAAGTGACGACGTATAGAATGAGTTTCGAGCCTCAGGTGTTCAGTGTGAGGTACCACGTACCCCTAATCGACAAGGAATTTCATTCGCGTGTCTTTCCGCAAATGTACACAACTGTCAATACATTTTTTGAAAATGTAAAAAGAGAGCATGAAGGCTTCTTTTGATTTGTTCTGACAGAAAATTACAATTTTATGTACATGACCTTTGCAAAAAAAAAACCAAGTAGATTTTCGATTTTCAGTAAAATGTCAAAACTAATCCACCTACATGCAAAACTTTGCCTTTTTTAATATCAAAATAAAATACCCAATAACATTTCAAAGAACCTACAGACACGAATTTGTGTGTTTTTTTGTTAAACATCAAAATCAACACAAAAAAATAAAATGTATATGTGTGTATACAATATCCACCCTTGAAGTATAAATACAACAAAGGACTTTCCACATCGGCACCACAAAACAAATCCTTCATGAAACCTAACTGACAGCTTAATTACCTAACGCTTTGTCATTCCCCGAAAGCTGTGTGTCAGTATACTAAAGAAAAGGGGGGAAACAAATTTACCACCCACGACTTCCTGTCACTCTCATTCACTTTCGTTGACATTTTTGCATCCGACATCCTGGTGTCCCATCAACAGCACCAACGCCAGCAAAAGCAGCCAAACAATAATTGGAGTGGCGCCTCACCTTTTCACTCCTGGGTTGGCCTGGTATACTGGGAGGTTAGGTGTAGGAGGTAAATGTGTGTTCTCTGAGTCTCCGAGGAAGGTATGTCGTCGTTTTACTTTCAATGTCACTTGGTGGCTGCTGGCTCTCGCTCGCCCCACACCGTGCCGCGCCGGGGTTCGACGACGATTTATGTCAGGCAAGTTGCGACAGATGGCACAGCCCCCAAATGCCCTCCCTCCATGATCTGGCAGCAACCTGATTTATTTTCTCGACTATCACAACTTTCGGTCCCGCTGTCGACCGTATCCTGGCACCCCTACACCCACTAAATCGACTTGGAAAGGCACAGAACGAACAGGAGTCGCAAGGACCCACGTCCACACAGCTCTACGAAATAGAAGAGAAGGCGATTTATTGAGATTGGGATGTGCTGAAACACCACACTTGCACACTCCACCTTGCCAAAGGACCAACAAATAAATATATATAGAAATATTTAACGATGGCAAGGATGTGAAGAGTTCAGAGCGAGCTAAGCGCTCTATTCTGTCTTGTGTCCTGAGTGTGGTTGTGCTCCAGTCAGAGTGGTGAGTTTCTTCCTTAACTTGCTGCTAGATAAATCTTCTATTTCTCGTTGGCTCTTTGCTCGTAAAGTGCGAGGACTTCCGATAAATGTAGAAGGATGTGAAAAATGGCACTAGTGCCTGTTTGTTTGTGTGCTCTATCTCTCTCTATCTCTGTCTCTCACGGGGAGGAGGCGAATTGGAATGAATGTCCTTCGATGTGATCTCGGGAAGATCTTAAATTATGTTCTCATAAATCTTCGCAGAGTTGGCGGGCGAAATTAATTCTCTCTCTCTCACTGTTTAAGTGAAGCCATTTTTCGTATCGTTCTTCGTCCTTTTCGTCCTTGTCTTCATCCTCGTCGTTGAGTCGTCGTCGTCGGTGCTAGTGTAGTCATGGTTGTCTCTAGGCACCATATCCTTATCCATGCTGGAGCAGATACACAATATTCTCGTGCTTCCAGAATGTCCGGTAGTTTGTGTGTCATGTCCTTTCGTCGCCTTGCGAAATTCTATTTTTCTTGGCGATTGTTAGTTATTGGTCGACAACTGATAAAGTGAATTGCTTAAAGGAGATTTATCGACCAGACGATAAATTTTGGTATAAAATTAGGTAGCCGATGTTTTTTTTGTTGAAGTAATTTTTTTTTTTTTTTACATACATACAATCATATGTATGTAGGTTTGAGGGTTGTATATGTATGTTCGTTTGGGTCTTAAGGGTTTGTTAAAAAGGATGACCCTTGCTTATACATTTAGATTTTCTGAAAGAAATATTTCAGCTCGAGTTATTTGAAGATAAATTGGATTATCTACCTAAATAAAAATACATACATATAAAAATATTAGAGAGTTCAATTCGATTATGGACACTTAATTTCTTTTTATAGGAACTTTATGGATTTTATTTCTAGAATACGATTATAAAGAATAAATTTGAATGTTTTGTGTAACAATTACAGACTTCGAAATAAAAGGAAGAAGAAACCCAAGACCGTTGAAGCACCAATCGGGAACTTAGTACAACGAAGTGCAAGGAAATTATGTCTACCTTGTCTTCAAGGTGATAACTCAACTGGTCCTGGAGAAATGCGGCTGCTTAAAATTTAATCGTCGTTAAATATTTCACCAGCAGATCCCATCACAAAATGTAAGTGTTTTGTTTTGTATTAGTAATAAATCTATTTGGAAAAGTCAAAAATACAATTGAGTACCCAGGGAAAACCTTCAACTCATTTCCGTTGGTTTTGAGATGAACTATGGTCCATTGAAAAACATAAAATGCCAAAAAAGTCTATCCACATAAAGGATTTTAAAATTAAAAAAGAGTCTGGGTGCGGCCCACGCTGATAACTTCCCATTATGCATAATTTGGCGTTCCTGACCATAATTGAATAAATTTTGATGTTAGTTGATAACAATTTTATTAACAGAGATATTGAATCTGAAAATAACCAATTTTTTTTAGAAATATTTGTAGTTTTGTATTTATTGTAAAAATTTCAATTTGATATTTGTCAATATTTTACCATTTTTAAGGTATTGAAAAATGCAATACGAGTTGGTTGAAGATAAAATACATTTGAAGGCAATATCATTGTTTGTAGTGGCGATATTTGAGCCGAAAAATAATTTATTACACTTTTCTGTAAATTTCAATTTTAGTTTCTTATTTTAGTAAAAAAAAACTGTCATTTCGACATTTATCAAAAATATACCATAAGTTGACAATTCTATTAAGCAAAAAACAAATTAAATTCGAAGTTAAAATGATTTATCATTCTGGACATATTTAAGTCAAGAAACTACTTTTGAAATTTTTGGGTTAATTTTTGGTAAAGTTTTTTTATTTTTTGTAAAAAAAAAACTGTCAGCTCTATATTTGTCAAAATTGTAGCGTATATTAAAATTGTATTTTGTTTAAGCTAAAATAAATTTTAAGTCAATATCGTTGCCCATTCTCGTGATATTAAAGTCAAAAAAACATTTTTTACCAACTTTTGGTAGATTTTTTTTTTACTTTTTTATTTTTTGTAAAAAAACCGTCAATTCATTTTTTTTCAAAAATTTTACCAGATATCAAAGGTCACATTTTACTTAGTAAAAAATTGTTTTGAAGATGATATCATTTTTAATTCATTGTATATTTATGCCCCAAATTTTTTTTTTTTAGTTTTTACTTTTTTTTTAAATAACGGTAATTTAAACAATTTTAAAATTTATACCAAACCTGTGTCATATTGCAATCTTCACAGTAAAATGTATTTGAAGGCAATAGCATTATTCTTTTCTGAGATATGTGCGACCAACTAAAATTTTCACTTTTTTTAAAAACTGCTGTTGCGAAAAAACCATCATTCTACAAATTTTTGTAAAAGTCCTTTCTGCATTTTATGAAGTTATAACCTATTGAACAAAATTGAGTTCGTTTTGATATCTTTATTCATTCTCAAGATACCCTTAACAAAAAAGGGGTTTTGAACGTACGAACGTACGTACACTCACACACACAGACATCTCTCTACAAATGACGGATCTAGATTCTAGTGACCATGAAACGTCCAGATTTGTCAAAAATTTCACTTTGACAAATCGGACCGATTACAATAACTCCCTATGGAAAGTTAATAAAACAAGTTGTTACTTCTTGAGATATCAATAAGGTTTTATCTTAATTTAAAAGCCCTTTCAATGACATTAGGTGTGCTTTTTTTGGGCAATGCTATCCGTAGTGAAGTGGGATTCCCAAAAAAAACGTTTATCCGCAGTGGTGTGATTTTTCAATTATTTTAGTTAATTCCTATGCTTTTAGAATCAAAAGTTGATTTGTGTATTTTTTGTGACAAATATCAAAACAAAAGTCAAGGGGTCTGTTCGCAGACTTGTTGGTTGGTTTTGGATTTACACTAAGTGATTTTTTCTTGAAGACGAACGCCAAAAATTCGATGCTACGGCGAAAGGTAAGCTGGAACGATTAATTTACAAACGATAGGTGCGAGTACCCACATTAAAGGGATCCAAAGCGCTATATTATTAATATAAGAAACCCACCCGTTTATGTAGCAATGGTAAAAGTGATATAAGCTTATGAAATTTCAAACATAAAATCAAAAAACGTTAAAACGCCGCAGCCTTTGCAATAGTGCTTAGTAAAAGAAGTCTTACAAGTTAATTACTTTGAGGTTTAATTTAATTTTCTTATAAAAATATTGACCTATCCGTTTTTTAAGTAGTGTCGCATTTCTGTTTCACCTTAGTTTGGTTGCATATAAAACATGAAAATTCAAAAAGTGCAGCAAAGAGTAAAAGTGTAAACACTCAGTGACAAATGTAAAACAAAAACTACTTATCGTACTCTACGAACATGCCTTTGAGGTACACAAGAGTTATCAAATGTCCCAACATTTTTATTTGAGACTCGACCAAACGTCAAAATTCTATCCGTAGTGGGATCCTACTTCTACTTTTATTGACAGTGAGGTTGGTGTATTTGTAATGCAAGTTAAATCTTACATCACAGATAGAATTCCTAAAAAAAAACACACCTATTATGTGTGAAATATAACAGTTGTCAAATGGCTGCTGCGGTTTCGCTGAGTGGAGTGCATTCGGAAGGTACAGTTTTCGATGCGAATAAATCAGGCTGAATTTGACCGGGGGCATAGACCTGCGGCTAGAGGAAAAAGTCAAAAGGGGTCAAATCACACGATCTTGGTGTACAATTTAATCACCTCGGTGCGAGATAACCATGCCATAAAACCGCTCGTGCAGAATATTGTGTCTTGAGATGTGTGGCAAGTAGCGCCATCTTGTTGAAACCATGGCCTGGCCAGCATCATTTTCGAAGAAATACTGCCCGATTACGCCTCCAGACCAAAATCTGCACCAAACAGTAACTTTATTTGGATGCATAGACACCTCGTGAATCTCGCGTGCATTGGTGTCTTCCCAAATCCGGCAATTTTTCTTATTCACGTACCCATTCATCCAAAAATGGGCCTCATCGCTCAAGATGATTATTTGACCAAAATTGGGATCAACTCCAACTGCTTCAAAACCCATTTTGATAGTACAGTTTTATCAGTTAGACGTGTTGCTCGACGCTATAACTTGACATGATGATTTGTCTTTAGCGACAATATTTTAACACAAAGTAAAAGTATCAATATGGCCGCCACGAGCTGTCAAAATCAACCTGTTTGCATATTTTTAGAAATGCGGATTCCGAACACATTTGTGAGACAAATTTTCCATTTTTACTGTCATAAAGTTGAGACTTCAATAGCTGAAATGAGTTCTTACAGACATCTTTAATACTTTTATCAATTTTCCAATTCTTAATTATCTTTAACGGATCTTTCGCAAATATTTTGTGTATCTTGAGATATTCAACATTTCGAAACTAAGTTACCATGGATTGATTTTTAGAGAAAATACTTTCTACAAGATTTTAATTAAAGGCAACTCAACTTTTTCTTTTCAAAAATTGCAAAGAAAGCAATGACTGTTTCGCAAGATTTGCGAATTCATAAAATGAACACTTTCGGTATCATTTGAACAACTTAGAAACTTGAAAATGAAGTTAAGCCAACACTTAGCTGAGTTTGTCCTTCGCAAGATTGTTTACTTGGATAAGAACTTGATCAAAGAAAATTGTTGGTATTCCTTGTCCTTGATTAGTTTTAGTAATTCTTCAGTAGTAGAGCATAGATTTTGCTACAATCTAGAGTCTTAAACTCCGAGTAAAATGACAACAATAGCTCGGTTCACACAATCACCAAGCTGATTAAACCCGAATCAAATCGGAGAATCTGTTCAAAAAAAAGAAAGTATCAAAAAATATGCATTCAGAACTTAATTGACAAGAACTCGTTCTTAAAAGTCCCTTCAAAGGCTACACTCAGACTTTATCCTCAAGCTGACATCATCAGCATTCAGTATCTACTGACACACCAGAGGAGGTTCATAAACGGCATATCGAATCTTGTTAAGGTTCATTCGAGATTCGACACACTCAAAAGTCGTAATTTGCAGCTTATTTGCTTTCACATACAAAACACCCTTTTCCACAGAAAACGCTTGCACCTAGCCAAGGTAAAAATCCTGATGCCAACATCCATTCCATGGCTTAACTTAACTTCTGACGTAAAGTTATTATCATTTTCATTTTTCTCGCTTTTTAGAATCTTCTTAGGCTGCTGAAGACAGTTAGTTTGACTTGTTGGACAGCTGAAGGGTTTTTTCGTTTTTTTTTTTTTTTTTTACCCGCGATTTCACGAAGCCTTAAAAATGTGCGCCTTTGACTTTGTTTATTGTTGAGTTGAGTTTTGTTAGTATCTTGGGTTTATTTGTTAAGATTTACTACGAAAGTCTGACGTCTGGAAGCCCAAGTGAAGTTCACTTTTCAATGGATGTCTTTTAGGGTAGACGACTACATAATGGAGGAATAATTATACAGATATCCAGTGGCGTAGACGAAATAAAAGATGACTTACAATTATTGGTTACCTAATATATTTTTTAACTTAACTTAATTTTGCAATTTTGGTCTGCACAATCCAATTTTCTCTCTATATTATTTTTGTTTTTGAAAAAATTGTAAGTCGAAAAAGGTTCCACACCACAAGATCACCGCCGAAAGGCACAACTAAACTTTTGGGTTAATGATAAGTGGCAGGCGATAAAATGATTTACCTTTTATCAATTCTACAAGACTGTAGAGTTTTAAGAGTGAAAATACGCAAACAACAAGCTGTGGAACATAATATTTTTAATACAT
Organism: Scaeva pyrastri; assembly: GCA_905146935.1. Classification (NCBI taxonomy): domain Eukaryota; kingdom Metazoa; phylum Arthropoda; class Insecta; order Diptera; family Syrphidae; genus Scaeva; species Scaeva pyrastri. The sequence continues at coordinate 41,463,088 of LR989927.1, read as the reverse complement.
TCCACAAACGTGCATCGAGTCAGTCAATAAGCTATTTAAAGAAAATTAGAAGCTAATGAGTTCTGGAAATTTATCAATTCATCGTTAGTTGACAATTCTTAGTATCCTTGTTGTTTTCAACAAGTGTCAATCATTCAATTCCTTGATAATGAATGAAGTTGTGTAGTATGAGTTCTTGTAATAAGTTCCACAAAGTGTGATATACCCATTCGTATCTATGCAAATGTTTGAATTTATTTATTTGCCAATTTAAAACTTACATACTACGTTCCACAACATTTGCAAAAACATCAATCATTTCTAAACATTGATTTATTTGAAATTCAAGTGCGTAGTTAAATTTTAAGAACATACATTCCACAAAATTATTTAATTTATGTTTTCGCATCTTAGAAAGATCAAAAAAGTTCCACATCTTTTCAAAAATCATTATCAGCCTTATCATACTCAAAAAATTCTCCGGAGCTATCGTGAATCATTTTTCCAGGGACCTTTTTCCTAATTTTGATAAGTTCTTGGGGAAAAAGTAACCACAAAATTGACAACAGGCCTGTATAAGAAAAATTCCTTACTCATTAGTAAAAGTTGACAATTTTTTTAATTTTATTTATATAAATGTAAAATGGAAAGTCAGTTATACGATCCACATTATTCAGAGAAAAAAACAGAAAGGTACTCCCGTTCCCATTTGGTTTCTTTCCAACTACACCTCTGTTTTGCTTGCCCCTTTTTTTTTTCTCTTAAAGCTCAGTACTCCATTGACTGACTATGGGTACAGAAAAAAATGTACATTCCCAAGAACGAAAGGATGATGTTGGTTCTCTGGTCTGACATCCATAATAAACATGACGGACTTAAATGCTAAATAATATAATATTCTGTCCGTTTGCCTGTCCAGCTGTCTGGCATGTCTGTCTGTTGGCCTGTCTATTTGTCCGCATCCACATCAAAGCTCTGGATTATTCCGTCCAATTAATCCAGGTGAGATGCACACAATGTGTAGGTACTACCTATACTCGCATCGGTTTTGCGCCACTCTCGCACACTCGTCCAAATCCAGTTCTTCTCATAAATGTGCTGGAGGACCAGGACTGGGACCGGGACCGGGACTGGGATCGGGGTTTGAGTTTGAGTTAGTGTTTGTGTTGGTTTCGGGAGGAAATGCGCCATCTTATGCGTGTGCTTGACTTGCTAAGTTGTTCCGAAGCCGAAGGTAGATAGGTAGGCACTTTGCCCTTCCGCCCTCTCCGGAACCTGGCCATCAGAACCATGTGAGGGATCCTGTGTGAATGGATCTGTCCAGTGGATTTGGATTTTGGATTTTAGATTTTGGATTTGGGTTTGCTTTTGTGGTCTTGGCCTTTTGTCAGTTTTCAAATATATCTTTCATTTCACCATATCATTGGTCATGTCCGTTCACATTAGCCTGTCATGGTGCGTTTGTGCGTCCAGTTCCTTTGGCAGGATGAAGGCTGTTCTCTGGTCTTGTGTTTGGCTTGGTTTGGTCGGTTTGGTTTGGGCTGGGTTGGTTTGGGTTGGTTATGCTGTCATGGTGTGTGCTGTCTTGCTGATGATGCTCTTGCTGTTGCTGTTGCCGTTTCTGTTTCTGTTGCTGTTGCTGTGGCAATCAGTGTGCCAGAGGTTTCCGATATATTAAATGAAATTGTCGGCATCACCTGGGTAGACAGATAAATCAATTTTGGGTCTTGTGTATAGTCAGGTTCTTGACTCTCTCTATCTCTCCTCTCGCCATCCTGCTGGTTTATATAAGAAGATGTGAGATCTCAGAGTTGATGATGGTGCGGTGGTTGTTTTTAGTTCGGTTCGGTTGAGTTCAATTCAGTTCTGTTCGGTTCGGCTTCTTTAGTGTTGTTGCTGATGATGGAGCTGCGAGCTATCCGGCGAAGTCGGAGCGGCGGCGGCAGCCATGGGTTGAGGATTTAAAGATTGGGAAGGTGATGGAAATGGAAATGGGGAAATCGGAGATGATGGAGCGGCAACTTGTTCTATATGTTGCTAAGATGCCGAGATGAAGTTTACAACAAGATATTTTCTGTATTTCTGACAGTTTGACATTTATCTTAATGATAAATGACACACAAATTCGGTAGCTCTATAAATGGGATTTTAATTGTGCTGTGCGGGGTTCTCCCAGTTTATCTTTTATTTTATTTTATTTCATTTCGTTTTGTTGTTTTCTTCTTCTATTTAGTATGTGTGCTTATCATAGGTAAAAACTTTGATAATGTAGAAATGGGTTGGGGAAGACAAAAAAAGATTCTTTAAGGTCAAGTACGGAATGCTTTATGTTCTATGACAAATAATCATCCTACTTTCAGTTGATATAAATTATTAAAATTTTGTCTGTTACCAAATTTTATGGTTCGACAATGATTAGGGATTGAAAAAAAGGACATTGGAGTGGTTTTTGTGTTGTTGAGAATCGAAACATGCATAAGTCCAAGTTATTTCAGTGTAGGTATTATTATTGGATTTTTTTTTTAATTTGACAGTTTGTGCATATTTTTTAATTTTGTTCCTGATGGATTTTTGTTTCTAACTTAATGTTAAGCTAACGATTTAAAAAATGTAGGAGATAAAATATATGAGTTTTAAAAAATACTTTTTAAACAAAATTGGTTTAATTGTTATCAGCATTTGATTGTCAAAATCAATGCAGTCATTTTTTCTTCTAGAAAATAATTAAAAAAAAGGTAAAGCCCTAAATTTGTACTTGCACTGCAGGCAAAAAGTTGAAATATTGATCCTGTTTTTTTGAAAAGGGGAATTATGAAAAAAACCGCTTATATGGATTATTGAAGTAAGACTTTGGGTTTTTCGTAATTATAAATTTCAAGGAATAAAGAGGTTTTCAAAAGAAAAAAAATTAGACCTTGATTGCAAGGTTTTAATATTAAAGCCACGCTTTGAAGTCAAAGTGTTTGAGAACAAGTATCTACTTCAAAATGTGAAAAGTTGCGGAAAATCCAGTTGAAAAACGTTCTGCAATCATCATATCACACTTATTAAGGAAGCCAAATCGTAGCGAGAAGTTGCTTAGCAGCTGAACATATCAAAGGGTTGGGTTCAAAGCCAGACTTTTTGAGAATAAACCACCATCAGGACGCCCTAAATCTACAACAAAACAGGAAGATCTGCTAATAGTCACTACTAACAAACGAAATATACGAAAAACAGCAACCGAAATACGTGCCGAAATTAATACAACGCGTAACAAGCCGCTGTCGTTGACAATGGTCAAACGTAAGCTGAGAGATGCTGGATTTTTTGGACGAGTTGCTGTTGAAAAACCCCTTGTTCGACCACAAAACAAGGTGAACCAATTGAAAAGCCACAGAAACTGGACGAAAAAGGACTGCAACATGGTTTTATGGAGCGATGCATCCATGTTCGAGGTATTCGGCACAAAACGGAAGACTTTCGTTCAACTCAGCGCCGAACAAAATATGTACCTGACTGTATGGTTCCCATCGTTAGACATCGACATGTGGATGGCTCTGTAATGGTCTGAGTATGTTTCTCTTCAAGTAGAGTGGGAGATCTACATCGAGTCAGTTTTAAATTGAAAAAGGACGCGTATAAGAAGATGTTAGAAGAAAACGCTTTGATGTCTGGTTTAAGATTGATTGGCGAAGGTATCATATTTCATCAAGAAACCGACCCAAACACACGTCCAGACTTTGCCAGGATTAAATTTTACAAGTATGAAATGGCCGCCGCCAGAGATTAACCCTTTTAGGAGTTTATATGCATTATATGGTTTTCTTTCCAAAAATGCATTATTCATTTGCATTTAAACAGACAATACTTGATTTTTGGCATGATGCCCCTTGTTGTACCCACCAAATTTAAGATTTATTTTTCATATTAATTCCCAAAAGTATGCAATAAAAAATCATTGAAACTGTGAGAAAATACAACAGAGCTCCTCAAACTTCAACTGGAATTATTTTTTCTAGCAAATGTCAGAACCATTTAAAGCTTAACCGATTCAATTACGTTGGTTGGTTTGCATATCTGCTAAGTATTTTTTTAAAGCTTCCGTTGAGTCTTTGCAAGAAATGTGTTAGTTTTCAATGTCAAACATAGATGTCATTTGAAAGGAAAATCTGAAGGATTTAAATTGAAAAAATATCCGTTTGAAGAAAATCAAAAAAATTACAGAAATAAAACTTTATTTAAAGATCAAAGAAATACAAGGAGCATGTGAAAACTTAAATCGTTTACTAAGTGTCGTTTGCTTATTTAAGAGTTTGTTGAGAAATAGAGAGTTTTTCCAATAGTAGTAACTTTATTGAGATTCCATTTTAAAATTACATTTGTGTTGAATAAGTCTTAATTCACAATGAAACTTAACTTAGAGAACAAGGTTTACGATGCCGACTTAGAAGTGGTCTGGGTTTTTCCAATAGGGACGAGTTGATTTTGACAGCTCATGGCAGCCATATTGTTTTTTTACTTTCTGTTAAAATACCGTTTTTTTTTATCAGTCACTAAAGACAAATCATTATTGCAAGTAACAGCGTCGAGCAACACGTGTAACTGATAAAACTACGTATTATCAATATTGTTATGAATATTTTCTGATTCACAGATTGTACCTTATGTGTCGATACGCCATCTTTTAGTTTTTTGTATTTCTGAGAAGAAAATTAGTAACTTTTAGAGTGCATTTATCCAAATTCGAGAGTTCATGGTATTCTAATTTTAGCCATCTTATAAAATTTTGTGAGGGAATAAGTAACAAAACGAAGCCTTAGAAAGCTTAAGAATTTAAAAAAAAAAATTGCCAGACATTTATAATATAATGTAATTTCGTCTCGGCGATATCTGCATCGATTCCGAAGTTTTTAAAAAGAACAAAATTAAAACTTTTTCGAGATCTGTTTACCTCACAACTTCGTAAATACTTTTTTTTTCGTCACAAAAACCAACAACACAGGTTTTGAAACGCTATTTAATGATCTTAAAAATAAATATCCTGAAATAACTATATTGTAATATAAATAAAACTCACACTTGTGTTTCATAAAGATAATTTAAGTTGGCCTCTGGCCGCAGGGTCATGTTGACTCACAATTCTCGACATACTACAGTGTGCATAATTTGAATACCAATATATTGCGAAAGGTATTCATTGTTAAAGTTGACCAAAAAATAGTCTTATTGTTTCAACAGTTTTAGACTCAATTTTTCCCTTTCTATTGACTTCGTTCATCACTCACAATTATTCCACAATTATTCCACAATTCCACACCCCCATAATTTATACAGGAACCCTAATGTTTTTGCTGTCAATATTGAAGCATTTAGTCGATTAGTTAGTCTAGACAAAATAGAGTTTTGAAGCACGCCATCATTTATTCTGTGAACTTCAGACTTACTTATTTGGCTGAGAATAAGATCATTTTTGCCAAAAGCCCGACCTTGTGACACGATAAAATGACGCAAGTGTATCAAATAGATTTTAAATGTCCATTCATCTATCGATGATGTGTCAGTATTTGTTCATTCATTAATCTTCAAACAATAAAAATACTTAATTTTTGTCGTTTTGGCAATAACTTGTGTGCAATATTTCAAACATTTTTTTTTAAATTTGATGTCCAATAAATTAAAATGCAAATATTAAACTACCAGTTGCCGGAGTCTCTAATTAAATTAAACCTATCCTAATAGTTGATTTTTGTCTAAAAACCCATGAATATTAATCTATGCATGAATTATGTTGCAACAATGTCCTTAATTGCAGGTATTTGTACATAGGTTCAATTAAATGTTAATGATAACTTTCGTGGTATACAAAATCTTAAAACTTATTCTCACCTGTGTTTTGAGCAGACTCCAAATCCAAAGACCCCATAAAAGCTATACTAGATCCACAAACCGTGAACTCGTATCTTGCTGATGAATTTAAACCAGGATATGCACAACGATCCACCTCTCTTTGCCACATCACCCACTGTTCACAACATTAGCCCAACCTATCTGTACCGCCCCCAGTCAGGGAACAACACAACACAGCACAACAGAACCTAAAGAAAAAAAGTAAAATTTTCTAACATTGTCGGGCCATTGAATGGAATCACCCAAGAGTGTGCCACAGTTTCACAAATTGTAGCACTTTGCCACCGAAATCAATTGAAGCCGGTGCGACGCGACGCGGCGAAGAATAGAGAGTAGGTAAGGTAGGTACCTCCCTGAAGCAAATTGCTGGCTTGATGCAACGTTTTCTATTTTTTTTTTTGCTTTTGCAAAAGGTAAAAGCAGAGCTCCGAAACGGAGCACTATCTTGTCGTAGCCGCTGTGGTCAAAACCTCGCGAATAGTTCAACTCCAGTGGCAGCCGACAGTGTGGTCAATTTAATTGAATTTTATGTTACTGGCAAAACGATAATAATAATAAAAGCTCGTTCGCGTGCAGATTGTCCGGAGCGGCTAGGCGGCTAGGTGGCCTAGCTTGATGGCTAAGCACCACTTTATACTTTGCTGTGCCTCATCATAATCGATGAGGGCGGAGAAATACTAACCAACATTGAAATTGGATCACCACCTTACCTTTACCTCAAACCGACTTCCATAAGGAAAAAATAAATAGATACAAAAATTAAGTAAGGTGGATTCGAAATAGGATCTCTCTGGGACTGGCTTATAGCTGCGATGCTGATCCATTAAAGAAATTGGCCAAATACCCAGAAGATTATAGCCGCTTACTATCGTTGGTTTGTTTTTGTTTTCGTTTTGTTTTTAATGGTTCAAAATTATTAGTGCTCGTTGGTTGATCCACTTTTTTGGATTTTTTTTTTTCTTGAAAAGTTGCACAATTCATACCGCCCGGACCTGTACTCTCAAAGAAACGTAGGCGGTTGGTTGTTGGTTGGAAATTCTTCCAATACAGAGAGAAAAAGTGTGCCAATGGCTTTTGACTTTTGGCCAAGTGCAGGTATCAATTTTAGACAAGAACAGAGTAAACTCTTTGAAGGAGTCTCCCCATCAGATTGGTATTTCACTTCAACCTGTTGTTGCATTCTTTCAGTCAAATTTTATTTTAAGTCTACATACACACAATGTTACGAGTATGTAGTTGTTTAAGCAAAAGTTAGATATGTACATAATTGAATTGGTTTCAAAATTTTCCAAAAATAATGGCAAAAATTTGAAATTTGTTTTCTGACTAAAATTTAAGAGGCTCTCTAGTGAAACTTGCAATTGTAACGAATTGACCACGTCTCTTAGATTTTCAATCCTTAAAAAAAGCATGATTCTCCTATAAAGTAATTCATTTACTTCTGAGAAAGTATTGACGACCACGCCCCCTTCAAATCAAATAAATATCAATATTCCAAATTGCAACCAATTTAATTTGAATTGTTCTTCCAAATTGTTCTTCCACCAATTTACAACTTTCAAAGGAGTTCCAAATATTTGGTGACCATTGTGGGGAGAGGGTCCGCCTCGCTCCATAATTTCGCAAATTTTAATTTCTTTTTGTGTTCTAACAATTTACTAAAAATTCTGGAAAAGTGGGCAGATACCACGCCTCCTAAATGAAATACTTAAATACCTAACACTGTACAAATTTTCACCACTTATCTGGACAGAAATAAGAAGTGTTCCATATAATCGGAGATAAAATTGTAGGTGGATACCACGCCCCTTGAATGAAATATCGCATATAATTATAATTTTCTTTTGAATGCATTTTTCTTTTTGTTTCAAAATTTACCAGAATGTGGAAAAGTGCTAACTGATAATGATGACACTTATTGACAAAAGCGTGTCAAAAAGTCCTTCAGTATTTGCGTTCTAAATCAGAAATTTGTTGAGTCGCTCATTATTAATCATCTTTACAAATACAGTGGACTCTCGCTATCTTGAACATATGATAACTTGAACAATCCAATAACTTGAATATACTATATTCCCTGTTATATATTTTGTAGCTTAAACATTCAATTTCGAAGACTCTTTAACTTGAACTTTTCTATTGCTTACTCCATAATTTGAACAATTAAGACATTTGAACTTTTTTTATTGCTGACAATAATTAAGATATTTGGAACGGGTGATGTTGCTATGGTACAAAAAATTGTAGCTTATACCGTAGTTATCGAATCAATTGATAAAGTAGTCAATTGGGTATGTCAAAAGAACAAAACGTTCATAAAGGATTCACAGTTTTCCAGAACCTGAGGGATAGTCACTGAAGAATGTTTTGTATAAAACTAAGCAACGATTTTTTTTTTTAAAGTTCGTTTAAATAAAATTGTGTTAAATATAAACGTTTGTCAAAGGAATGTCAAAAAAACCCTCCAGAATCGATAGCTGTGGAAAGTTTGTGGTGCCTTCACTTTGGTCAAACAAAAAAATTAATGAAATGTTTTAACTCTCCTCAATTGTATCCATGATCACATTCTTTAAGTATTCACAAACTTCAAAGTCTTCACTGACGTTTCACGACAGTTGTTTGTCTTTATTTAAAGATCATATTTGACATATTTAGTGCTTGAAGTTCTCAAAAATATAAAAAGAAACAACATTTCATCTTCACAATTAATGTCAATCTGACGTGTACCTGTCACTTTTGACGTTGACAGATTCGTATAGTTATTGTTTGATAGGTTCTCAATATGTGACGCATTCCTTCACACTAACTGTCAAAAATTGAAGGTGCCAAAGCAAAAGAATAATGGTTTAGTGCCACCTACAACCCAAACAACCACAAAAACTAACTTCATACCTAATTGAATTCCCAGATAATGGCAGGTTCGATTAATTGTATCTCTCTTTATTCCCATAAACCAATGCCTACCTTTTTTATTACCTTATGGCTACTGCAATGACGTTGGCTCTTCGTTCCATCATCCAAGCATTCAGTGGCAGTGTTAGACAATTAAATTTGAATTTTCACCTCAACGCGCGAGTTTTTGTGATATAAAAAAATGCAATTCAAATGCCGCACAGCCCACAGCTACCCGCTGCATAACATTCAGTACCATGCAACCATCATATGGACCGTCATCATAATCAACGCCCCATTGGCAATTTGCCCCTAAACCAAATGACGACCGACGACCGATGGAACGATGACGACGAGGTAAAGGAGACGGCCGCACGTCTGATGATGATACTATGTTCCCAGAGAAGTCAAAGTTCTTGATGGAGCAAACCCATTCAGACATTGTTGAAGTCCAAAGCATCATCGTCGTCGTTGTATCGTTTGTAATGAAGTTTCCAAACCGGGAAGCCAAGTTAAGTTATACTCAGTCAGCTCCAGCATCTCAAATTTTATTGTTAAAATGCGGTGCACCTTTAGTAGGTAGATACTTATAACCAGCACGTATCCAGAAGCTCAAGCTTTGTGAGGCTGACGCAGAGTGTACCTAAGACTCGTGTAGTTGATGGAAGCTGCTCTCTGGAACTGATGAATGCCTTAAGATAGACGCGGGCCATGGCACATGGCAATTTTTGCATTCCATCATCGCCATAACAGTAGGGCCTGTCATTAAGTTTCGATTTCCTGGACACATAAAATTAATCGAAATCAATCAAGCATAATAAACGGATTGTAAACCAGTGCTGTTGAAAGTACTATAGTTTTATATTGTACTATTTAACTTGTGGTAGGTTATCTTGTGTTATCTCTCAAAATAACTGGTCCTTAATAAATTAACAGATACTCTGACAGATTTCTGTCAAAAGGTCGCAACTAAAGTTCTGTCCCAACATAGAAAAGGATTTTTTAATTTGTTTAAAGGTTTTTAACTGGGAATAAATTGTGAAGAGGCTGCAAATGATCCTCTGAGCCGGATTAAAATATTGAACCCTGGTTAAACTGCTCTTCAACTTAACTCGTTTTTCTTTTGTTGATCACAAATTAAAAAAGCTCAAAGTTGGAAAGAATTAAGTTTGTAGGACTATATAACCCAGGTTGATACAGCATACTCTAACCTTAAACCAGGGCTCACAGCAACCACGATAATGCTTGTTAAAAACTGCGTCTATTCGTACTTGAATTTTAAAATCTTATACTTTTATAACAACTTTGCAGTTTAGTGAATCGACAGCACTGCAATTAGTAAAATCAGGGTTTTTCAATACCTAGTGTTCACTTTTCGACTTCTCTCTGTTTAGAGGGTTGTGTTTTCCAGATGATTCTGACATGTTTCCATATGAATGATGGCATAATAATTAGGAAGAAGAGATTCACGTTCCACCACAACCTATCTTTCATACACATTTCTGACACGAAACACGCTCATAAATCATGCCAACCCAAAGGAATGGAATATTTCCTTCAAGCATCAAGCCCAGTCAAAGACATGTATAACGCCCTCTTTTGATTGTTATCATCATCCAGCAACCGCATAGGTTCAGAAATTGCATTTCCTTACATAATACAAGTATACATTGTAGATGGGCCAGCAATGATAATGAAAAACAAAAAAAGGAGCTCCGAAGTCCGCACCGCACCATGGTAAAATTCGAGGTGGAGTGATGAGTGAGTTTGGGCTAGGGTTCTTTTCTTACTTAGCCAGTAGGAGGCTAGTGAGCTTGAGCTTGTTATTTGCTTGGCCGAGTGCACGCAATTTTATGCTTTGTTGACCATGAAAATGACTTTTAAGTAGAAAGGGGTTCTGAATTTTGTGTAAACGTATTGAAATGGGGATTCGGAGTTGTGGTGACATACGTCAGGAGATTTGACAGATATCTACATTTCGTTATTTTTTTAACAAAAATAGTGATGGTAAAATTCAATACAAAATTGACTTTGAAGGAATGTCTGTTGTCCTGTCGAAAAGTTGTCAAACTGAATAAAACCACACTTTACTTCTTACAGACACTTTATTTTGTTGAAAATCTCACCCAGTTCTAGAAGGGGGCACAATAGATCTAATTCATTCATTCGATCTTTTTTCCCAAGTAAAATAATAGGTAATCACAGAAACCTAACAAGCTAATTTTTGACAAACTGTCACTTGTCATTTCTTCTCAACAAATGTCAGTTCAAGTTTCGTAAAATTTTAAACTCAGTTTCACTTTGACTGCAGAAGAAGAAGAAGGCATCTCTTCGAATTAAAATATTCATTCTCATACATTTTAGCCACAGGTGTCTCTGCCATCGGGCACATAAAATTCATTTTAAATTAGGTGCCTGTTACACGCATGACATACCAAATACCAATAAATGATTAGAACTTTGTCATTTTTACGCATATCTGATGAGTTGGAATATCTTCTTGCAAAACTCTTCAATCCTGCCTTCCCCCCGCAATCAATACGATTGACCAAAAGATATCTTAGTCGATATGGCATGGCGGTGCAAACGGACACTTTATGCGTATTGTGTGTAATGTCCATCATCTTTGCGGCACGACGACCGACGACGAAGGCGATGAATGTGGTTTTGTTCGATTTGGATTGCCCTTGAGGTTCTTTGCCTTGCTCCTCATGGTGGTCTTTTCTTCACACCACCGCTTACTCGAAGGCGGCTAAAGTGCAGAATAAAGCCAGAGGGTGGCGGTTGGTGGAAGCGTATGCAAAGTGGTCTTCACACCTTTTGTGTGTTAAGTTTTTTTTTTTTTTCTTTTCGAAAGTTGAGTGCGTGATGGTCAACTGGTGGTCAGGTGGCGACCAGAATCAAATGAGCGGCGGCGTTGTTGGTTGGCATCTTAGCCAGTCCCCGGAGAATGAACACTTACTTGCATTTTAATTTTTTCAAACAGCAAACGTTCAATGAACTGCATCAAAGCAAAGCAAGCGGGTGGTCAAGATTGGCATCGTTGTCAATTTCTTCGTGTACCTATCCATTTTGTTATAACTTGTTAATATTAATTTTCTTTGCTAAGTGATGATGGAAATGATTTCAGTGGGATGAGCAAAAAACCACAACAAATTTTATTTCTTTTTTTTTTACCTTCAAGACATGCTTATTATCTACTCCAAAATATGAAAATATTTGAATAAGTTTTTTAAAGTTCACAATTGATCCAAAATAATTGACAACAAAGAAAAAATTGCGAATATCCCATTATAGTGGGGTTTTTAAAAGGATTGTGATAAAATCGTATTTCCATGCATTCTCAGAAATTTAAATGTTTTTTTTTGTGACATTTGCTGATAGCATTTAAAGTTCGAATCTTAAAGAACTCAGTTACTCAGTTCATAATTCACCATCACAGCGCATTTTTACAGGTGACAGTTTCTAGACTTTCCGAAAAAAAAATCGTCAACTTTTAAAATTTGTCAGAAATTAAAAAAAAAAAAAACATTTTCGTAGTAAAACTTTTAGGCTCGTGCTTTTTGATAGCAACAATATACATATGTGTGTTGTTTTTTTTTATAATAATGATTTTAATGATTTAATTCTAAACATAAATAGGTCTTTCAAAATAATTACTTGATCTTTCTTTTTTAAATTTGGTAAATCGAAAACCCTCCAAAATAAAAAAAATATATTTTTTGCTTAATAATTAAAAAAAATATATATCTTCGTAAACATTAAATTCTCGTGTCACAATAATTTTTGTTCCCATACTCTTTCGAAACGACTCAACCGATTCTTGTGAAATGTTATATGCATATTCAGTTGGTCTGAGAATCGGCTACTATCTATCTTTCATACCCCTAAGTGGTGAGGGTTGTCCACCTCTAAAATTTGTTAACAATTTTTTTTTTATAATGTGGCTTTAACAAATGTATGCAACCCTTAAAAGGGTGAAACACTTCTATGACCGGCCTTTAATTTAATTTTAGTTCATTTTCTTGATTTCATAAAATAAATACTTACTTCAGTTTTAAAAATTCAAACAAAATAACTGACTCGGTAGTTTACGATTTAAAATTTTTCTATTTTTAATTTTGAGTTTAGTTCGTACGTAAATGAAGCCCTATTAACTTGAGAACGACTTTACGGATTTTATCCATCTTTTTTTATAAGTTTGCTAATATATTCGAGAAGATTCTTGCAAAAAAAAAAAAAAAATTTAAAAACGTGAACATAAAATTAGAACATTTAAGAATTAAGTTTTTTAGGAAACGCACTACTAAGTATAAGAACTTTTCTTATATAAACTTAGAGTTTGAAATAATTGTAAGTCGTATGAAATTTATATTATTTTCATTTAGATCTGGGTTTCTAAGAATGCCACATATCTTTATTTGGTTGACTGAGAGGATAAGAGCAAATAGAATCTATGATGTGATATCCGCGGATATTTCTGATGATAATGATAAAGATCCACTGTTACATGAGGTTATTACAAACAATATGATTCATGGTCCCTGATGTGGAATATTAAATCTTATTTCTCAGTGTATGCATGTTGACGGAAATTGTTCAGAACACTATTCATATCCAGTGGCGAAGCGTGTGTTTCGGGCGCCCGGGGCGGATGGAAATTTTGCCGCCCTCTCATAGGCATTTTAATTTCATGTGTACTACATTGAGGCATATTCCCTTTCAAAAAAATATTTTATGACACCTTCATACTCGATTTTTTTCATTTTCACAAAAATACTCACATCGACGCGCAGTCAAACGACTGTCAAAGAGTTGTAGAAAGCGCCCCTTTTTTTATGTTTGCACACATACAAACAGAATTTTACGACCTGTCCATTGGCACATTTTGCACACATGGTTGGTAAAAATATTGGGGCACCACTTTTTAACTTGAGGAAAATGTGGGGGAAGGCCACTCAGGTTTAAAGAATTAAGAAACTGCTGTGTGTAATGGAGCTCATTGTCTTGCCTTTCGACGCATTCATTGATAACAATCTTTATATTCTAGTCCATCGATATCAGGGTAAAATTTCGATATTTAATCCTAATAGCTAGTCATTTTTTCTCCTAAATCGCGATCAATTTCAATTTTATTTTCAAAATAAGGTAATTTCCCGTCTTCTATTAAAAGTAGCTTTCAAGAAAAATTAAATTCTGCAAACAATTTAATAAGTTCACAACCACTAAAATCATTTTTTTACATTAAAATTACGATTTTATAAAGCAATAAGCAAAACCTAAATTATGATAGGAGACAATGTTATAACAATCCAACAATATATCTTTCTTTGAATTGTCAAAATCATTCACGCTGATTGTTAGTAATAGAAAATCAAAGCGCTAAATAAAATACGGTAAGTCCATGAAATTAGGATAGATGGTGTTTTCAACAGTCGTTACAAAATATCATTCATAGAAAGGGGATTTGTCACAGAATAAGTAATGGAAAATTTGAAAAATTCCGTGCAAAAAAAAATATTATCAAATCATTCAAATATTTTTATTATTTATTTTCAAATGTAGCCCCCTAAAAAAGGCCGCCCGGGTACTGCACCCCCCGCACCCACTACGCTACGGCACTGTTCATATCCAAACTTTAAATTATAGTTTTCTACTTTATTACCGCTGATTCGTTAAGTGTTCATGGCATCAATCTTGAAAACTCAATGTTTTTCACACGGCCAACTGTATGTTGCCTATTCTCGGAATTATTTATTTACGCACCACGAAATAAAACTAAAAATGTTGTGTGTCAAAAAGCATTACAGTAGACACAGTTTTGTTAACTGTTTAGATTAGACAGGACAACGTCTGTCGGGTCAGCTAGTTATCTATAAATACATATAATACGAGTAGGTTATTTTCAACTTAAGCATACAAATTTCAAAAGTGTGTTTTGAAAACTTCTTAATATCAAATATTTGGTTTTTAAGAATTCATGAATCCCCTACAAATTTAAGGATTTTCGAGGAATAAGTTTGAAGGTTAAGATTCTTTAATCATCTGTTCAAAAATGTATGTATATTTAACGCACATTTTTGGAGACCTCTCAAAATTTAATTAAGTGTACTATAATTAACTTCTTTCACTTAAGTTGCTTTCTAAGAATGTTCCAAATATGTTTTCTAATCGCGAAAGTTCTCCTTGGGGTTTTGTTTAAAAAGCCCATAACATTGTTGGAAGTTGGAAGCCATTTCCCACTTAAACTCTGCTTATCGAATGTTCCATTGGTCCTCGTAATACTCGATATTGGTATAGATACTTTTATTTTCAGTGTCAAGTTAAGTTTTAAATTGAAGCCTTGGGCCAATTTAATTTCCTTTCATTAAAATTGCTTCCATTTCTGTAACCCACATCCCCACAAAGTTTTTTGTTGTTTCTTTATTTTTTCTAAATAAAATATCGTCTTTTAATGGACTGCCAACACAAATGTCAAAATTAAGAGCTAGCATTAATTTTATAGTTCGGCTTCTTAATAATTTGCCAAAGGCTGTTTTCAACAAAAAATTTTAAAAAACTTGACTTCGACTACAAGTATTATGGGTTTTTATGCAGAGCACAACTAATTGGAGCACCTACATCCACTCCAAGAACTAAAAGACTTCCACTGCCTGTCATCCTTGCTTCAAGATTCAAGTAAAAATGTACCAATGAAAATATATGTAATACCAAAATGGAGATACAGAGTCATCTAGCTTCGACCTGGATTCTGGATTCTCTTTCTATACTTACCTACATTATGGCATGGTGTAGTCGTCTTCTTCTGGAGTCTTGTCGGCTGTAGTCGGTTTTTAGTTTTTTGGTCGTCGTCAGGAAGTTAATCTAGGGACGGACGCAGCACAACACAACACAACACGTCCATTGCTCAAAAAAACCAATGACATTTATGGGTGAAACTCCATTAATCCACTTCCAAGTTTCTAGTTCTTGATGTTGATGGTGCTCTAGGTCGATTTACCTGGTTGCTCCTTTAAGCGGTGCAGTGTAATGTGGATGTGGCTTGAAGTGAGCGTAGGAGAACGCGAAGTTGTAGAGAAGAGCTCCAGAACTCCTTAAGGGCATTGTGTTAGTAATGAACATTCCAGTGTACATTGGACAGGTATTTGACCCAGTCAAGATACTTCTTCTTCTATAAGGCAGCCTCATCATCATCATCATCATCAGCAGCAACAGTAACTGCAACAGCAGAAGCCGCGTACATTGCAATTCGCGCG
Organism: Scaeva pyrastri; assembly: GCA_905146935.1. Lineage (NCBI taxonomy): Eukaryota > Metazoa > Arthropoda > Insecta > Diptera > Syrphidae > Scaeva > Scaeva pyrastri. Next base: position 41,447,072 of record LR989927.1, on the reverse strand, counting down.
GTCTTAATTACCCCGGCAGGCGTTTAACTAATTACCAACTATATTACGTTGTCTATAAGCTCCTATACACATACATACAAATATGTAAGTTGTAAGATGGCCTGTGTGGAACGCAAGCTGGGTGTATGATGTGCAAATGATTCGACTTGCTTCATTATAGTTGTTGGAAGCTATGTAGTGATGGGACACACGAATCTAAGTTATCGCATTTCCTGCTAGCCCCCAAGGTGTGAGACATGTATTTCGTGTTTAAAGTTTCCTACAGTAGAAAACACTTTTGTTAGGTGTCCAGTAAATGTAACAGGGTGTTCCGCAAGTTAATGAAAAACTACATGATTTAATATCAACTTGAATTTCAATGGCACCAACCATGGCTTTCTTCAATTTTTTCAACTTCATCCGAATGGTCCAATTAATCCAAAGGAGGCATTTTTCAATTTTTCAAGCTCAATATTGATCCTAATCTCACTTATATTACTGAGTGAAATTGTGTAACCAATCAAGTCGATTCATTCTATCGTAAATATTTGAGAATGTATTGACATATAGGAGATCATGAAGGAAGTTGGTTGATTTCAACCTAAGTTGCCCATTTCGACGAAAGATTTTGTTCAAGTTCAACCGTGCTAACTTTTGTTCAATAACTCGTATGAGGTTCTAATGCCAAGAGGATTACCTTATCAACATAGAAAGACAAGCTCCTTTCAAATACATTTTAAGTTTTTTTTTAACTATCTTGGATGAATTCAACCGAAGAAGTTGAATAAGTTCAACCAAGTAGACGGTTAACTTAAATTGAATTTATCATAAAATTATTTAGCTGCTGGCAACACTGATTTATTATCAATAATGGAATTTTATTTAAGATAATTTTTAATGAAAACTATATTTTCTGCCAAAATAAACGGTTTTGAATAAAGTCAGGTTGTGGGTCCTTCAAGTTTATCGTGTTTTTTTTTAATTCGTTTATGAAATTCTGAATTCTTGAACACCCTGTTGACATGGCACACTTGAGACACCTATTTTTCCTATTTCCCATTAAACTACCACAATAGTTAAGTAGTGTCTTTTGTATACGTACATTTTGTGTGATGCGTTCTATGGTGTGATATATGGGTCAATTAAAAGACCGTTACAAGTGTTGGGCGCATTCATTTGACCCCCATTTAGTTTCTAACTGAAGTTGATGTGTTTTTCTTAATGTTTTTCTGTTTTTGTGTTAAAATGTTAACCTTACTTTGACTCATTTCATATGTGGTTGATGCTGTGTTTTTTTGTTTCGCAGCAATTTGTTGTTGAGGGTACCTTTGACAATTACCGACGACGACGTGACACAACGAACGGCAAAGCCAAAGACATTAGCTACGGGAAGTATGGCACCTGCTTTGGAATTCATTTATCTGAAGAAAAGTGATTGATCATAATAAATATTAAATATAGACGATATGCAATTACTTTATGGCTGAAATGTTATGGTTCATGAAGTTGATAAAAATTTTCGATTGGGCGCCATTTTCATTGATCGATAGTGAAATCAATCATAATCTTGTCCCACTTCTTCACATTTAAACTGGTGTGACTAACTTCCATATCACTTTTTGAACCTTTAAGTGGAAGGGAGACAAAATGAATCTTTTCAAAAAAATCCCGTGAATTTTGACAGCAAGAAGAGAGACACGAGAAAATGAGAATGTTCCTGTAAGAGGGAGTGAATGTTTTCGATATAATTCCTATCTCTCTCACTCTCATAAAAATTTAATAAAATCTCTGACAGCTAGCTCCTTAATTTGAAATTATCCCAAAATTTTTAAGTGATAAAAGAAAACGTCAGAAAACGGAGAAATTCTTCTACAAACTCTGTCTTAACGAACTTATATTGCTCGAGGTTGAACTCGAAGGCAACTCAGCTCTGAAAAACAGGCCCTAGAAGACACCAATTGTTACCTTGCTCATATTTTTCATTCTATCACTCTTCAGCCATCTTATTCTCCTTCAGTGTAAATACCACCTCCAGAAACATCCGTCTCCTGCAAATCATTCCTCTCTTCTTTACAACTCAAATTCAATTAACTATTAACTAAATTGTTGTTGCTATACCACTTTAACTTTGTATGTGCTTTAAAGTAAAAATTAACTAAGACGTGTCGCGTCCGGAGCTAAGAAGAAATCCTAATGAACCTCTTGGCCATTTTGCCATCATGGAGCAAAATCATTGTCATATCTCATAATTTCTGACGTAATAAATTAAAATCCTTATTCAGTGTGTGTTAACTTTTTGCTCTTTTATAATCAATTCACAAAAGAATGTTTAGTCGGGACACATAACAACAACAACAACAACAACTTAGGAAAGGAATTAGGTAGATTCGAAGTTTCCAAGTTCCAAAGGACTATCCAGACACAAGCTCTATTCAAACACCACGCCGGCTATAGGAACCCATTAAAAAGAATGATGGTGGAGATTTTTATCGAGCACTTTTCTAATTTTCAGGGCCATGGCCAAAGCTGCTGCAGCCAAGCCACATGCATAGCAACGAAAAGGGACAATTCATGAGGACGACAAGAGCGTGTGGCCCACAGCCATGGCCATGGATCAAGACAGGAATTATTCAAGAAGCAAATCGAATGAAGGTACTTTATAATCTTGGACGCAATCATTCCCAAAGGGGGCAACTGGCCTGGCGTAGGTATAGGTAGTACCTAACCTACCGTACCTTAAGAATAGATGAAGGTACACCTTGATCGGCCATGTGACAGCCTTCGGGAGTGCATCAATTTTTCTTCAACGTAATGACAGGACAAGTTGTGGTGTGTGAGTAGGTGTACGTTTTAATTACGCTCATACATACTAGAAGCAGCCCAAACCATTTCGGACCAGTTTTTCTGCGAATGCTCGTATATTATGGCTTGAACGTAAGGCTTAGAAGGGCGGTATATTCCGCTTGATTGAAACCTTTGAGTTTGAGGCTCCCCCTTTGCAAAAATGCGATAAAGAGGTCGATGGACGACATCCGAGCATATGGCTAGTTTACTCCCTCAGCACGCATGACAATGAGTATTAGATGATTGGAGTTGATGGAGGCCTCTTTCTGTTTGATGAAATATGTGGAGGTGGAATCAAAATTGCGCTGGACTTGATTCAAAGAGATATATCACTCAAGAGTCAACACAAAAATTTCAGGTGGGAGGAACTAGGAAATGACTTGTTGATGGGTGAAATAATTTAGAGCGATCACATCATGGCGGTCAGTGATTGAAAAATATTACACCGAACAGTTGGAGAGTTAGGTCCAGTCATTTATAGTCAGAATGTGAGAAGTGGCTTTTGAGTTGAAAGTATTGAAAACTGAAGTCCCTCTTTCGCTAGATGATGGAAAAAGTGCAACTTAAATTTCTAATGCTGGACACGTCCCAAAGTACAAAAAAATGTCTGTTTCGTGGTCTAACAGCTTCAAAAATAATTTTCATCATTTTTCTATTAGTGAGACCTTCAACTAAAGGGATATCAAGCGCGTAGAGCTTTTCAAGCTGAGCTATGGGCAGATTTGAGTTCTGATCAAATAGAAGTCCTTTTTGAAAAATTTTTCAGCTCTACAATTCCTTAAAAAAATATTTCAATAGTCTCCCAAAAATTGTAAACGTCGAACTTCGCCATCTCCTTAAAGAAGTGTTAAAAAACAGACCTTTTTAGCTTTGTTAAGCGTAAGAACTCCTTGCACAACTGAGTCTTCAGTTCCCAGGTTGCTCATCTTGAAAGTACATTAAAACATGATTAATAAAAGAAATAGTGAACTAATATTAAAAATGTTCCAAGACTTTCTTACAATATGTCCCACTGTTCACATGGAATCTAATTCACTGTCAGAACATCTATAGTAAAAATGTTTGCATTCTACCGCCACCAATTTTGCCTGTGTCGCTTATATCAAGCACAGTTCGTCTCTAGATGTCAAGTTCGAAAAATTGAAAGTCACTTTTAATTGTGTCGGTTGCCGCCACCGCCGCCGTCGCCACAGCAGCCATTAAGGTCGCTCAGTAAGTGGGAGCCGACACAGTCCCAATCAGAATCACACCATTATCTTCTTTACATCTTATCCGGCCATACACTCGCTCGTTCGACAGAGTACGTGGAGCCTTTTTCAAATCCAGGTCACCTATTGCCCCTGAGCTGAGAAACAGAGACCAAGTCATACATATAAATATATCGTCTATAGATGTCAGCTTCATGGTGGTTTTATCTTCAATATAAAATCTTCAATTAGACCCTGCAAATATATGCAGCAATATCGGAATCGATGCAACTGAAGCAACAACAAAAAACTACAAATTTCCCTTTTTTTCCCGAGAGAAGAGTTCTGCTTTTTCTATTTGTCTTCTTCTGTCATTCTAAGCTGAACTTCGATTCGACTCAAATCGACTCGACTCTATATCGATGGCTCCAGAACCAGATTGTAGCCAGTGATAACGCCAATGCTCCAATTCCTATATCGAGAATGCTATTGTCCTCGTTTGTTCGGGAAAGAAGAAAACAGTCGGAAGATAAGCCTTCCTCAAAAAATTCACTGTCACAATCCAAGGAATATAAATCGACAGTGCAAGTGATAAATCTTGTTCAATGCAAAGGATCACCTAATAGTGGGTCTGGAACACGAGTTCCAATCTCTTCGAACATCTGTGCATCACCATCAAGCACCACCGGTAGTAGATAGATGGAGATGGTGAATTGCCAACATCACCCCTATGAGGCTATACAAAAAGAATCAAAGAGCTTGCAGCATTGACAATAGAGTATGGTCTTCTACTACATATACATATACTCGTACATATGTATGTATGTATGTAGTTACATAGGTATTGGTCTAATGTGAAGTGGGAAAGGAAAATTTATTGCAACTGAGATTTACTGAGTTCTAGAAGGGGGCTTACTATTCTGATTTGAAAACTATAGCACATTATGGGACTTTTCAATCGCCTTTCACTTTGCAAGATCTTTTTCGTAGATAAAGTCGAGTGAAAATGAAATTTCCAATCGCAGTTAAACTTAAAGCGATTTAATATAGAACCAAAACGACACAAAATGTGGTATGAATGAATTCTGACATTATAAAGACTAGATGATACCACCTAAAAAGCACACGAGACGCGAACCGGACAGGACCGTGCTATCTGTCCCGAATTTTGACAAGATTATCGCCAGTAGCGTGTCGACCTAATAAGTCAATTCGGGTTTTAGTCTCTCCACTCTCCAGCACTCAAAATACCAACTATTTTGAATTAATCGTTAAATTACTTTAACTTAAATTTTTTAATTGTCAAAATGTAAATTTCGACACAAGATTTAAAAACAAAGCTGTGAAGTCTTACAATCGAGTCTTCGAATCTCAAGTGTGAGAGTTAAAGCACTCTTTTTGTTCAAAATTATAGAACCGAGCCCGACATTCTTCAACAAAATTCTCGCCTCGTCAACAAAAATGCCATTGTTCATCCGAAACAAATATCATCTGGCAATGCTGTTCTGGTTGACTTCAGCCTTCAAATATTTAGAGTTTAATATTTTCTTGTAAAAATCATAAAAAGTAAAATCTTAAAATCTGAAGAAATCCACCTTCAAACATCAAACAAAAAATATGGACAATCGTGTTGCATGTCCATTTTTACAAACAACTCTCTTCTTTGGTTCTCTTCCGGTCAAGTTGGTAACTGTGCCAAGTGAATATAGACATAGACACACTACCTGGTATAGCTAATTATATTATTTCCCTCCTGAATTTGCCACCTTCTCCTCCTTCCGCGCTGCCACATCTTTGGACGATATGGCGGTAATTTCATACCTATTGCTCTACAATAATAATTCCAAGTTTAATGATCGATCGAGGAAGTTTTCTGCATCACAGATTCAATTGGCTTAATTCGCGCGCCTTTTGCTTTAATTAAAGGGGGGTTTCGATCTAATTGGGAGGTTAATCGGCTTTCGTGTGTGGTGTGGTGTGGTGTGTTGTGTTGTTGTGTGGTGCAGATGCTGTTGTATTTCAATTTAAGTTGAGCATCAGCTTAACTGTGAAAGCGGGCGCGGGAGGACGACCGTATGGCCACACTCGACTCAAGTGCAAGTCGTGTGGCTCAAAACAAAATTCCAACTTAATTTGCCGGTGCTGACTTTCTTCCGGCTCTATATATGTGTCTGTGCACTCCATCTCCATCTCGATCAAAAATTATTATATTCCTGCCTGCTGCGTGCCCGCCTGCTTACTCGTTTAAGCACAAACCTCTGCTAGAATGCGATCAATCTTTTTATCGCAATCATAAAACTCGTCGTAATACATATTCATATTAAAACCTTTTATCTACTCGTATATAGGTTTGTTGTGCCGCCATGATGAATGTCATAAAATTATTTTCAACTTACTTCTAATCCAAATCAAGTGGATTTTAATGCGATTCTTTTTTTACAGTAGATAAATCTGGGTAAATGTATTTTTAATCTTTCATTTAATTAATTTTAATCGATAAATTAAAAAAAAAACTGGCACACAAACAGAAAAAGTGCCAACTGATAGATCTTGTTAGCCACCAGGTGGAGCTTTGAGCCACACGCCATCAGTCAAGGCTTAAGTACAGTGGCTAAACTTGAATTGAAAAATGGCCAAAAAATATTAACAGCCAGCAGTTGGCTTTTTAAATACTGTTTCTAATGCATTTTTGGTCTATGTGAATGTCATATGGATGGTAACCAGATTGAAAAAGGTGACCAACTTAAGTGCCATTTAACATAACAATTTTATCAACATTAAACCATTTTCATGGTTGCCACTTAAAAATGATTATAAATCAGTGAATAAGTACATTTAAAAAATATTAACAAATTTTCGTTTTAAATATCCACCAAATTAAATATCAAAATATAGCGTTTGCAGTACTTAATAAAATAAATTTGACAGCTAATATTTAAGAGATAGGAAAACGTGTTATTTAAGAAAGCATCCTTTGGGTTACACATATTTAAGTAGAGAAACCGACGACGCTCGGTACTTTGGTGTTGTCCACCACCCAATTCATCGGAAGAAGTTCAGTTCTTCTAGGACCTTCCTTGATAAAATTTAATTTGGAAAAAAATGTGATGTATTGATTTGAAGTTACTGTTATTGAACTCCCAGATTGTGGTTCTAAACCTTTAAAAGTCAACATATATTTAAAGATTGATGATATTTCCTCTAGTTCAATTTTGTCAAGACATAGTTAACAGAAGCTTGGAGGGACAGAACCATATGACTCACTTTAGAATCAATTGACTTAAGTAAAGTGTCCGATTTACCTGAAGCCAGTCACTTAGGTCCTTTATTTTCTCCAGTTTATATGTTATTTCGGTTCCACAAGCTTTCTTAAATGTTTATCGACACTAATTGGACATATTTACTGACGAAAGCGCGTGCCCGACATTCAAGATTTTTCATATGACAAAAAATCATTACTTCTCCACAAGTTTTTCCCTTTAAACTTTTGTAATTAGTTTTTTTTTCTTATTTCTTTTGTGATCGGTCCCACTGTGCCTCATAATTATATGTAGAACACTCGCCATATTATTGTGTTAATGATGCTATGAGGAATTAATTTCTCCAAATACTGGAACTCAGGAGTGGGTATCAACGAGCATATCAAATACATAAAATTGCAATTTGATTGATTTATTATGATGACACTTTCTTAATATGGCTCGTTTAACGCTCGTGCCATGATAGCAAGAAACTAAAATGTATCTACATAAAAATTAAGGAGCTGGTGATAGCCTTTTCAAGTTTATTCCTTAAATAATTTTGGTATAAAATGAGCATTTTTGATGAGAAAAATTATTCATAAAGTAGGCGTGTCAAAATCCCCCTTCAAGTTCTGCGTGATGACATTTTAAGTCTTTTAGTATTTAAATTGACTTGAAGCATTTGACATCATTCCAACTTTTAAATTCGATCAAAACGCCACAAGACCCCTATTTTCCATGACTATACTAACCTGTCTTATGAAAATTCTACTGTCTAATTGGCATTAGAGTTTGAAGTCACTTTCAAAGAATCCGGGAGGTGCTTTTGAAAGTGATGTTTTTTTTTTTTTCTTATTTTATTTAAATTTCACATTTTGACAAATTTATTAATTGATTGAAGTAACTTGATTCAGATTCACTGAAATTGTGTTAAATATTATGCACATTTGCTTTCTCGCATTTATTCAGCATGGTTTATATTTAATTTCATTTGCGTGATGCAAAGATTATATATGCTTACATTTAGCATTTAACTTGTTCTGGATGAGATGACATGAGATGATGATGGTAGATTTGTTTTTCTAGGTTAGTAAAATGAAGAAGCAAATTTATGTTTGTCTACGAGTTGGTATTTGATACAATTTGGTTTAAATTATGGTTCCCGGAATGATGGCACTGCAATAAACATACTTTCACTTGAAATGCAATAAAGGGTGTCTCAGAATTTATGAAAGATTTGAATCGACTACTGCCAAGAAAGAGCAATGATAAATGTCCAGTGACTATAGGTATTTTTGAAAAATTGTCATTATTTTTGCCACATTGTTTAATAGCAATCAAAAAAGTTCTCTACTCATATAGTTCTTCATTGTCTCCAACACTTAGCTGTCAGCTGTCAAATTGCTGTTTTCATCGCTGTCAAACTCTATGTATAGTAAATACACAAATGGCGCCAAGTTCAAAACTTGCGTTGGTTTCAAATAAAATCAAATTATTTATATCAACTGGTTCATACCAAGAACCAACCATGAATTACCGATATTAAACGTCTAATTTTTGAATATGATTTAACTTCCATTTGTCATATTTTTCATAAAAATGTTGACTTTATGCAGCGACAGTCCTTTCTATTTTTGTTGTTTTGATAAATTTATTGAATCGTTAAAGATGCAGATAAATACCGGTTCCCCGTATCCTTTCGCTTTTAATAATCGAAATTAATCCGACTTGTCAACGAGCATCATTTACTCTGTGTTTATGTTCTTGATACCATAGTCCTCTTGTCATCCTGTCGGTAGAGTCTTCCCATCTCTGTGGCTGGGTCTTGATTCTAACTTGGTTTTAATCGTTTACTCAGAAATAGCACAGGACAAGAAAATCATTTCACCATTTTTATACTTCAAAAGCCATTGAATTAAAATGTAAATTTTACTCACAGACTAAGAGCCCGAGTCCGGTGCCTATTCGTATACCTATCACAATTTTCTGATAAAAAAAAGGACAAACTAGGCATACTCACATAAACATACATGAATTTATTTTGCGACGCCTTCCATTCGATTTAATATACTACGTACATAAGAGCGTCACATACATAAGTGGTCTGGTGAACCTATTTTTATGGTCGCAGAATGTGAGGAGCATTGAGATGGAGTTGACTAAAGGACTAAAGCCTCGAATTCGAATCCGAAGGTCGACAATATCCAATGGCCTAGAATCTGAGAATAGATAGGAGTATCTACATACATATATACTTCGATAGGGGAAAAAAAATCATGTCTACACTTTAATTGGTAATAAGTTGTTATAAAAATATGTTGCGCTATTGGGTCTTGTTGATATGATGGTCAAGATGAACACTATACCTATCTTTATTCGCAGAAGATGCAACATGTCCACTAAATCGAAGATGCTATTTCTAGAGGTTTCTATAAGTAAATGCGTTGACCATGAAAGAAGGTTGTCTGGATTTTGGATTAATAGATTTTAGCAGATAAAGTTTTGATTCTTATTCATTTTTGAATATCGATTTTTAATTTTGACTTTTGAGTTTCTTGAACAGCTTGGCAATAACAGATTTAAACAAAAATTAAATTCTTTAAAACTTGATAACTAATTTTGACTTTTTCCTAAGTAAAACTCGAATTTAATAAATTTGTAGACAACACGGTTCTAATTCTTATTTAAGAATCTTCGGAATCTGCAAAACATTCTAGTTTAAACCCCGTTATCTAGAATCTAGGCTTAGACATAGCAGATGAAATTCTACCACTTTACCTGATAAAATTATCTGACTTTTACATTTCTAGCACCTATGTACATAGTTGTTTGAACTGATATAAACAACCAGCTTGAACTTTAGTGGTAAAAGCTTGATACTGAAAACTAACAACTGTTTTTTACAAACGACTAGAATCGTCATACTTACAAACCATTAAATGTGACTACTTGAACTAATTGAATTCAAGAATTAAGCTATTAGAATCCGATTACCGAAACTTTTCTAGGTAAATTTTGATATTAATGCTTGAATTTATGCACAAAATTTTAATTGCAAGAACTAAGTGTAAGTTCACGAACGTCAAATTTTGCTGCAGTGATTCGGCATTACTGCTTTTTTGCTGATGCAGCTGTTGCTGATGCGATGCCGACTAATCACGCCGTCGAAGTGATGCTTGTTTGTTTAGTTTTTGAGCATCAGTTTATGCAAGTTTGCAATAATGAACAGTTGACGAGAAAAATGATGCCAGAATCTGCGTTTGTGAACGTTTGACTTTGACCATTTGGGCGCCATTACTGCAGTGATGCGTTTGTGAACTTACACTAAGCTAGTAAAGTCCCACTATTTTGGATGATTTGTTCACTTTTTCGGGAGCTTATTTTACCGCGAACTCACTTTACCCTAAAGTCCCACTATTTAAAGTTTAAATATAGACTCGGTCTTATATTCGGGAATTTAGTTTTAAAAATCTACGGGTCCTTAAATGTACCACTATGATGATCATTGCTAGAAGCTGCAAATAAATTCTGACTTCTAGAATCAAATTTTTAAAATTTTTCTGGTAGAATAATTTCAGACACCTACTAACTACCAACAAAATCTCATTGCTAGAATCTAGACTGAAGAATCTATCTACGAGATGCAATTCATTTAAACTTGTTTCATAAAATACATCCCTAAAATTTTAGATTCTTCTAATCTGGCGGTCACATTTTAGCTGCTAAGAAACACATATGTCAAAATCCTTTGGCTAATATTTGAATATTGAAATGCAAGAGATCAGCTGCTTCAATTTAGCCGAATCTTACTGCTAGAATGGCTACTTCGTTCAACTTGCAAATATGTAGTTTCGTTGAGATAACATTTTGTTAAGATTTGACATATCTGCTCGCCTTCGTAGCGTTCCCTTCAAAAACCCCCTTTGACAATTTTTTTGTGCTACTTGTTCGTGTTAACTGAGAATTTCTGAAAAATTAATTGAAATCATTTGGATCTACTTGATGGAATATTAATGAATGTTTCATTAGTCTTTTGACATCTCAGTTCTCCCGAAGGTTGGCTCTCCAACCGATTTGATCTATTTTAGTGGCCTACTAGCTCTTCAAGTATTCCAGACCTGTCTCTAACTTAAAGACAAAGATAAAAAAAAAGTAAATCTCAGGAGTAAAAATTGTTCATCATTAATTCACCAGTCAGCTGAAGTCACTGGCAAAGCCAGCCCAGAGAGGCATCCCCCGTTTTCCTCGAATCCTTGTCGTCATTAATCGCGTATCGATTACATTCCACTCTACAGTTCGAGATTACACAGAGATTTCGTTGTTGTTGTTGTTGTTGTTGCGTTTATTGTAGTCGTAGTCGTATTGGACACTAAAGATTTACTCTAAGGGACTATGGAAAAGCGTCGTATAGCATCGTGTGCCATCAGCAGCGCAGTCCAGCACTGTAGCAGCAGCAATTCCTCGATCCATTGGCGTTGTTGTCCACCTAAGGAAGCCATCATCGCAGATAACATTTTTATTTATTATTCAGTCAGTGAAGAAGGGTTTTGCTGCAATTTCGCACAGTACTCTACTCGTATACTCGGAGCGTCGAAGTTGTGGTTCTTATGATATTGTTGCGTTCCATCATCTTGGATGCAGAATGGGAGATGGTGCTAGAGAGCCTCAGCCCATCAAAGACTATCATTTTCGATTTCTAGATTGAGCAATGACCGTCGCTCGTCGTCAGACCGCCATCGCCACCGCCACCGCAACAGTGTGTCCGTAGATAAGGAGCATGATGGTAACACACCACATAGCAGGCGCGAGGAAGATAGATCTACCGCTTTGGGTTTTAGAGGAGGGTTCATACTTCATGAACAAGTGTATACAGCTTGTCTAGATGATGTCTTACGAAGGGAGCGAGGAGCAGCTTGCGAAAGGGCGGCACAACCCGCACTATGTCTTGCTCTCTGGGGACGCGAAGCGACGGCTTGGGCTTCACCTTCAACGTCTTATTCCCGATAATACTCCTTGTTCCTCAGAAGGGTAACCATTTCGCTCCAAATTGCTATTGCATGCTGTTCTCTAGGAGGAGTTACCAGTTCCCAGCTCGTTAGCCATATCAGGACAGGACAGGACAGGCAGACTAACCACACACTGTTGTCCAAGCCTCCGCTGTGCCTGCTGCTTCCCTGAGAACTGGATGATACTCTCTGGAACAGAAAATTAGAATTTTGATTTATGATTTCGATTGTTCTGCGGTTTGGTGCAGCACAAGCAGAAGTAGAAGCAGGAGCTAGAGCAATAGGACGAGATGTGGTGTTGTCGACTGTGTCCAGCATTTGTGGCAGACAAATGGGCAAACATCATGGCCATCTGGGAGGGCGACACAGTTGTTGTGCGATCAGACCTCGATCAAGTTTTTGTTTTTTTTTTTTTTGTCCAGTTTTTCTTCGGTTTTCTTATTAATTACTGTGATTGGAAAAGGGTCAATGGATTCGCATATGGAGTGCAAGTGAAGGCTATCGAAGCATTTGACCCTGAAACAGGCGAGTCGAGCCTAGCCGCAAGCCAGGAGTGATCAATTGATGAGCAGTTTTGGGCGAGATTGTGCACGAGGTGATGCATTGAGGGCACACGTTTGAAGATGTTTTTAAAGACTTGAAGATCAACGTGTCGAATAAATTGATTGTGCCAATGTATGCAGTTTGGTCTTGAGTGCTTTGTCTATCTGCTTTATGGTGTGAAATGGAATTTTTATTGAATTCTAGTTTAAGATTTTCAGATGATAAATTGGGTTTATTTTTGGCTCTTAAGAATCAGGCTTGGGGCGAACATTCCAGACACTCAAACTAGACAGGAATTTCAGCGATGATAGTTGGACTTGGAACGATACACTCTTGTGTGTTCAGGTTTTGACGCACCACTCATTATCGTCTTGGAATTGTATGTAGCTAAAAATGTAACTGGATCGAAACAAACGGTCTCATTTGACAATTTTGGTCGATCTTTTAGGATAGAAAAACTTTTTAACATTACCAATGTTACTATTCTTTTATAAGCGTACAGTGGACCATATGGATTGCAGTAATCGAAAATCTTACAAATGTTAAAATCAGTTCCTGTGTTATTAATTTTTTTATTTTACTGAAATCAAATCAAACTGCTTTTTCAACTTATTCTTTTGTCAAACCAATGTAACAAAACCAATTCAAATTGGTCTCCTTGTTAATTTAAGAAGTGTAGTTCCTGATGCTGTTTAAGTACTCTTCTTACCAATTGAGTCTTATCTTCTCGAAAAACACAAAAGTTTATGTCGTGCATAAACTCTAATTCACCACTTTGGTCCTTTCTTCAACAAAAAGTATTAAATGCACGCTTTGTCCATTACACAGTGGATGAGTTTTTGCAAAAAATAAGATCAATCTGAAAACTCCTTTCATTTATTAAGAATTTACGTAAACTTTCAGTTCTTTAGAAGATTTCACACATAAAACCAACTCAGTAAAATGTCTCGTTATCTTTTTCAAAACTAATTGGTATTTGGACTGAGAAAAACCGTTTGGTGTTAAATTTTATTTCAAATTTTTTCATTTTAAAATTCTTTCAAAAATCGGTATATTGTTGAATCATGGACGAAAATCAGATTTTGTGTTTGTAAAAATTCAATTATTGTCTTTGTTTTGTCCTAAATTTCTCTATTTCGTCCACTGTTTGCGCACTAAAATCCTTAAAAAAAAAAAAAAAACAAGACTAAAACAGGAACTACAGCATTGTTCTTGTCTCGTAAGCGAGTGTTGCCGCTTTTGTTTTTCGTTTTCATTTTCATTTTTATTTGTTTTTTTTTTTTACTTTGTTTTTTTACACGCATGTATTTTTTTTTTTGTGTTCTTGTATACGAACATACGCAATAAAAAGCGACACGCGTGTTTCGATTATCGCCAACAGTTTATCTCAGCGCGATCTGCGAGAGGCTATAGGTACTACAATTTTGGTTGTCCTTGAGTCTCCTGCGATGTGCGATAGTTTGGTGCGAGCTTGGACGGGGTTAACTGGTCTGCACTTACAAAAAATGGTCCCCATTGCCAGTTTTTTCCATCAGATATTTATGATTATAAGAAACCAAATTAACAAAAATGAAAAAAGAAAAGAGAAAAAAGAATCGGTCCGACCCATTCAGATATGTATATCCCGCATTTTGTCTTTCTAGTCGTCTGTCGTCGTCAGTCCCCGTGCGTCGTAGTCGTCGCGTCATCGTTTAAAGATGCGTCCTCCTTGTTGTCGTAGTTAATTTACATTGCGCTTTTGTTAATCAACTAAAGGAGTTGCGCCTGCGTACTGTGTCCCTCTTTATGGCAAGTTCAGAAAAAAATCAAAGCCCTAGAGGACCAATCGAGAAAATGACCATCGGATGAAGTTTCCTGTTTTTGCTGGTCTCGTCGAATCGACAGCGTCGCGTCGTCGTCGTTGGTCGTCGTCTCACACATAATAACAGACTCGATGAGTGAATCTTAATGGAGGGTTATTCCTGCAGATTCTGACAACACACATGTGCATTAAATTCAAAAATTATCAAAAATAAAAGCATTGCCATACCAACAAGATTAAAGACAATTATGACGATAACAAAATTCGGTGATTGAATTTTGGATGGATTTGAAGAGATTTTTTTTTCACATTTTTACTATTCTAGAAATCTCAAAATTGACATTTGATTTCCTACTCGTCGAATTCTTAAGTCATTCTGAATCATCTGTATCATAAAAATATAGTTGATATGACAGCAGCTGTCATTGACTATAGCAATTTAATTACTACATTCATATTTAAATAAGAAATATTTATTAAGTGCTAAAAAGTGTTGTATAATTATATTTGGATATGCTTTACAACAAAACTGGTACTTGTGATTAAAATTCCATCCGTGTTGTCAAGTTTTTAAATAATATAGATATTTTGTATTATTGGAATGGCAACATTGTCTTCCAGACTTAAAGTGCATCGTGATTACAACCAAAACTTAAAATTCACTTGTCAGAAAACATATAGCGTTTTTTTAAACCCTTTTTTATTTAAATGTTTATTAATTGCAGTAAGTTTGAAGTTGAAGTGTCTTATGTCTCCTCTGAATTTATTCATGTGAAAATAATGTCTTGTGGGATTATTATTTTTGGCTAGGGGCGTAGAAAATATATAATAGTGCAAAAACTATTTAAAATTATCAATTTTAAATTTGATAGTTTAAATATGATATTCATTACAGATTTAATTATACATGTTTTAATATCTTTTACTTCCTAATTAAGTACTTGAGTTTTTTTATTTGACTTTGATCTATTTTGTGGAAAAAAACAAAATACAAACAGTTTGAAAAGATATCGGTACAATTTAATCAAAACCGTTTAAGTAGTCTTAGGGCTACTTTTCGACTGCTGAGTTAACTCTGGGGTTAATTTAATCCTTATCCCAAAGTTAACTCTTGAATTAGTTTTTCAGTGAAGAGTTAACTCTATCATCAAAATGTATAAATTCATTTGGCATCACTGAAATGTTTCTTAGTCCCAGAGTTAACTCACATAAACTGAATTGAAGAGGGTTAACCTTTACTCGAGGATAATCTCGTACTGAAAAACTGGCGCTTAGAAATAAAAAGTAAAATAATTAAATCGCTGAGAAGAAAAACGAAAACATTGCAAACATTTCCAAAATTTCCTATTTTCTAAAAAAATTACATGTTTATAAATCTGTGTACTTAGGCGTTCTAAATTAAACACATTTGAATTATTTTTAATAGTGAACAGTTGTTGGTCACAAAGTCAAGTCTCTGAAAAATAACACGTATACGCCATAGTAAACACAACAAAATACATCATACATCATGGTCACTGGTGTTAGCAATTGAAAATTAAATCATGCCTCGTTTTCACAAAACTAAACAAAAATCGTTTGATCTCAAATTTAAGTACAAAAGTTGTAAAAAATTACAAGTATTCTGAAGTTTCGGTAGCTATCAATTCAGAGGATATTTTTATTCCCGATTGCTAGCCATGAGCCATAAAATAATAATATGCTTAATTTCAAAAGGTTGAATATTTTTTGTGTGTGTCATAGTAAAACATGTTACTTGTCAGCAGTTGTCAAAATTTTTAAACTATCCTATAGATGCAGCTGAATTTAACCAAAGCCTTTGCACGAGACATGAGAAACAACCTAATGGTCAACAAATTAACACTTTTCTACCGTTAATTTGCTTGAAGTGAAATTTCAATGACTAGTTAAGGGAAGGGTATGCTGGGGTAGGTCTGTTGTTATTTTAGAACTTTTCAGTTTTTTTTTTTTTCTAAATGAGTACAAAATCTTGGTCATGAAATTGCTGTATTATTCAATGGCCCGTGTACCACCTTCAATTTATTACTGAACTTCATATTCCAGAAAATGAGCCAATCTCAATCCGAAAACAGGACTTCATATTTTGCTTCAAATTATTTTTTTTTTCTAAAAACGGTTCACTTTGTCCTTTTTACCATTTTGACTTTGGATTCATTTTTTTAGATACTAATAAATTTCTCATTCTTGATGAAGATCGCTCAGAACTTTCGCAGAAAAATATAAATTAGAATAGCGATTTATACCTTTTTGACGTCTAGATTTGAATTTGTCGCCATTTTAAAATACTCCGATAGAGTGACAACTATTTAGCCCCAGTCTCCCCTAATGATAAAAGTATGCGTTCTAGAGATAGTTATCTTAAAAATCTTTTTATTTTTCTTGTTTCTCATTTAATTTGTTCTTGTTTACTAGAAACCAAGCATTATGCCAAATAACTCTGCTAGGTATGTGTTTTTCTGATAACCAAGCATTTATGTGCATTCGTCGTACTACCGGGGAATTCTGGGGTCATCTCTGTTCTGAATTGCAACTACTTAGACTTATACTTATAGATACTTATAACTCTCGTCGTCGTTAAAAGCGTGCGCTAGCAAGAAATTTAAATAAATAGAAGCAGGTTGTAGTGTTTATTACGTGCGATATTATCTCGTTAGAATTCCAACAACAACAAGTACAAGAAGAATTGAATTTTTTATGACTTTAAGTCTCTTCACGTTGTTGGTTAAATAGGAGCTATAATTAAACGTTACAACGCTATATCCGCACTCATTCAAATGCACTTTGGATATATCTAGACGATGATCTCTATTGGTGTAGCATTACGACATGTTTGGAGAAGCTTAATAGCATAAGAAAGTGAGGTTAATAGAATTTGATTGGTCTAACCGGTTTTAACATTGTTGTGATAATTAAACAGTGCGAGAAACTTGATAAGATTATGAGAGTTTTTGTGACAGTTTCTTTTCTCATTTGGTCACAGTTGTCAAATTGAATTTACTGTCAAGGAATTATTATTATGAAAAAGAAAGTTTTGCATTTGTATTTCTACACTCTTCCAATAATGAACAACAATTTTTCCTTTATACCTATACAAAAAGTACGACGACGTACCCCACAATGTCTCCCAAATTGCTACGCCACTGTATTGAATCTCAATTAAAATAATGATCGTATTGATTGGATATTTTTCATCGCAGTCATAAAAAATAAAAACACAAAAAACCACAAAACTCCCACTCGCATAAGATCTGCAATCAGCCAGGCCAAAAGAATTATAATTGCCAAATTGAACAGCGAATCGTGAAGTCCATTTATTTTTTGGTCAAAACCCCAAAAAACAACGTCTGTATCAGACGCAGTTATCCACAAAATCTCCTTTGGTGTACCTAATTGTGATGTGATTTTTCAAATACATAACTCATTCCAACCCATTTTTGGACAGTCAATACACTGTTAAGAAAGATATTCCATTGGGAATTCATTTAAAAAAAAAAAAAAACAAAAAATTCTTCGCGTCACTTCAAGCGTCTGGTTGAACATGAAAAATACACTTCGTTGTCCTGTTTTCTGTCTGTCTGTCTGGCCAGACCAAATTCGATAATTGTATCGTTTTTGGGATGCAAGATATGTGTTTCGGTTTTTTTTTCAGTCCAGTCCATGGAAGAGGATAAAGATGCACGTCCGCGTCGAGGAGGTAGCTTGATTTAAGCAACTCCTGAATTTATTCTTTTAAATGAAACAAGAAGAAAAAACATGCTTGTTAGCAGTTGAACTTTGTTTGAATGGTTTTTTGTTCAAATTAGATTCAATCATGGTGGAATATTGAAAGGGCCGTAGTCAAAAAAAAAAAAAAAAAACCCCATGGGTGTAGGTTAAATAATGGTCAAATTTGAAATTGGCTAAGAGTAAAAAAGATTTTTTAGGAGTTTTCAACTTTCGAGACTTAATAGAGAAAAATGAGTTCTAAGAACATGACAAGAACATGACTTAATGCAAATTTTTCTTTCATTTTAAGTAACTTATACTTCTACAAAATAAGGTCTTAAGTCAAAATTTAACTATTATAAAAAAAGAACTGAGATTATTATCCTAAAAATGGCGCCCAATGCGAATTCATTTACCTACTTAAGAGCTTGAATTGGATGTTAATAAAATGCCACTTTTATACAAACGTAGGTCACTGATAATATAAACGTTGGTCACTGATAAAGCATCCATCGGTTCAAATCGATCAAATTAAGCATCAGTGACAACGGTTAGCAGAAAGAATTTCACATTTTTTCTTTTTTCTGTCTGTTTTTCTGTTTCCAAATAATTTCTTGTTTGTATCATCTAATAGCTCAAGTCACTAAGATGCAGTTTCTCTACTCCTTGCATTTAGATTTTTTATGCGGAAAACTGTTTCAGCTTATCTTTACCGCTCTTCATAAACTTTCCTAACATAATCTTTACCTCCATATTAGCTACAGCCTTGAACTTAAAACACAAACTTTTGATTGAGCCCACGACAATCTTCGAGTCATTTAAAAGTGGCATTGGCACAGGTAAGTCAATTTAAAAAGGAGGATTCATCAATGCCAAACATACAACAGCATCTTTTTCTCTTCTTGGCAAATTAAATTGTCTTGTCTAACAAATCTGTTAACAATAAAAGAAGAAAAAAAAACTATGTTGTTTTGGACATTCCATAAACATAACATCAAGGAATTCACTTAGGAAACATTTGTAAAAAGCTTGTTTCGAAAGAGTCTTTGATGGTTTGCTTGAAATCTTCTTCGAAGCCAACATAATGACAAAAAAAAAATGCCTCTCTTTGAGTCTTCCTCCATAAATTCGTTTTAAATTAGAAAATAGTTGAAAAACAAAAATGTATCTATACTTGTACAACTTGAAGAACCTTGCGTACCAGGAGTATACAATTTCACTTCTAACACCAAATCCCACTTTGACGCCCTACTAACGCATTGGAGCGTGTATTTGCCGTCAATATACTCTCGGACCATTTCCCTACACACGCAATACGGCTTCGGCTTGTATAGGCACGGTCGCGGTTGCGGTCGGTTTAGACAGCCAGCAATACACTGAAGACTGAAGACATGGCCGACGCATTTTTCGTTTCTAGTTTCCTTCCGCCGAAATGGACATTTTGATAAGTTGGTTGGTCCACCACAACACGATCTGCGAGATACTTTTGATTTTTGTTGTATCTTTTTCTACACAACGTGTGACGTTAGTTTGTTTTTCTTTTTTGACTGCAAAAGTTAACACAGGCGGCGTGAATACGCTACGCCTTTTGGTGACAGTTTTGTTACGCTTTCTCATGCCAGTCGCAACTCGCAAATAGATGTAAAGTTGGGCGCCATAAGAAATGCCATCGCGATCGTTGCCAATTGCAACCAAATAGATCATAGTTTTCATAAATGCCCCAGATTGGGAAGACGCATTCGAGCGTTCGAGAATCATGAGAGGCGTGTAAGTAATTAATTTTCGATATGGATTGGATAAGATGTCCCTTTATAAAGTCAAGAGTGAAATTCAAATGGAGCTGCATGCATTTGTATTTGTGTGAAGTGATTCGTTAAACTTTTGGCATATTGCGAGGAACAAGGGGAAAATGATTTATTGGCTTGTTCGAGGAGGGAGAGATAGTTGAATTAGTGAATGTGTCAATTTGGAATTATGATGCTCAGACCCACAGTAGTAGGTAGGTTCTTAGTAAATGGAATACCGTCAGCGTTTGGTGTGTCAGATAAGTGAAATAGTCCTGTTATTTATAGATACTTGACTTTAAAATGATTTGAAAGCATTCTCGTGTCATCTTATTTAAGATGGATGAAAAAAGAAAGCACGCAGTGTTGGGTCTTCTAAGACCAAGAGATTGCCGGAAAGATTGTAGAAAGGCTTTCCAATTGTACCAAAAATATGCTTCAAGTTGAGATTCCTGAAGACAATGTTCTGTACGGAGAAACGTCTGCTGTACAGGAAAAACATTTTGTAACGTCCTCTGAAGTCTATACTGGTCTTGAAAAGCCCAGCTAAATGATGTAATTTCCACAAAATCGATATAAAACTGTCTTAATTTAACTTTACTTGACTTCATCAAGCTTTCAAATCATGTATGGTATTGGTTTATACACAATAGCCTTATTCCCTACTATTCCAGGCATGTCTCTCTCAGATCTAATCTTCCAGATTAAGGGCTACGGATTTGCCCTCTCTTTAAGATTCTTTAAGCTGGATCATGAAGTCAACGTGATTTGACATCTTTGTCCAGCTCATATAGTTGCGGTTAAATCCTCTTTTGAATTCCCCAACAGCATCAACTATCCTTCGAAAAATATTTGTTGTTTTTTTTTTTTTTGGCAAAAGAGATCATTTTTTGCTTATCGGAACCTTAGGACTTGGAACTGATCAAGGTCAATTTTCTCGAAATCTGAAGATCGGCAATCATCATGCAGATCTCTTCAAGATTTGGTCTATGGTTCAAACGAAACACTGTTGTTTTGCCGATCATAGTTTTGCAGAAATGTTGAAGTAGCTCACACAGTTCCAAATTTGGAACCTTAAACTAACGCCAGGTTTTCAGATTTCCGTGAAGTTTTCAGCCTTTTTTTGGAGGTTTTAGGTGCATCCACTTCTTTAAATATACATAGATACTTATGGCCCCAGCAGTTTAAATTCAATAAACAGAATTCACGCTGTTTGTTCATTGACAGAGCTTAGGAAGTCTGGGGAAAGGAATCAAATTCTGGCATAAAAACGCCTAATATTTCCATTAACAATTTGATGATAAGGATAACCCTCACAGAAGCGACGTTAATTAGATTTCCGTTCGACTTTTTCTGCAGTTTTTTTCTGAATGTCAATTCCGTATTTGACCGAAACCCTTAAAACGAACATAACCAGCATTTGGTCTGCAATACTGAATGTTTACCACATTTTCCTGTCTGTTGGCAATTATCCTGAATACAATTTACAACCCCTTTCCAACTTGTTTCGAATTAGCCCAATTTAAAAAATAATACACGACTTTATATGAATTTTTCTATCCGGCTTCAATCTGCGGCATCAACATCATGCATCCATAGATGAGGTACAACCTGAGATAGGATTGACTATATACACGGAGTTTGATGCACTTACTGCAGTCACACACATGCTGAGATTTGTCAGTTAAATTGTCAAAGTTTTCATTATTATTGCCATTGCCGCATCACTGTCGGTCGTACCTCGATCACACTCCTCGCAGCATCATCAGATGCAGGAAATGCAAAATTTCTGCAATTATGGTTGTTGCAGCCACAAATCCGCAATATTTTCCTGCTTTTTTGTCGCAATTCGCTAAAAGCTAGAGGCCTTCCGTCGTCGTCGATGGGAGCGACGCGAGGCACGAAAGAATTACTGCAGCACGACACACGCTCCTCACAGCACACAACATATTCTTTGGACTCGTTTAATTGATTGGAAATTATGTTGCATTAGGACACGCGCACCACATCGCACTTCACATTGCGTCCCATCTAGCCAGCATCAGCAGTTGCACGCACAGCATCACATCCAGCCATCAAAGCCACTGGACTTCTCCGGATCCTTTCCTTGCTATGTCTGTTCAAGGTGCGTTGCGATTCATGAAGATGGTGGAATACAAGCGGCAGCTGTGGCAACTTAGTTACTAAATGGTGTGATGGTACTAATTCGCCGCAATGCCCGGACTCGCACTTATTGGAGGACCGCATTTGAAGTTCGTCGCCCCGCTAATTGATATTTTCACCTTCACCCAATTGGTTTGGTTTTATTCGGCACTGTGCAGTGTGCAGCGCAGCAGTGCTATGCAATGTCTCTAATGCGGTATGGTGAACAACGGCGGCGGCGGCGGTGGCGGTAACATTACTACAGTGTTGGAGTCGAAGTTAATTTTTGATGGCGCTACAAACCTGATTAGAGATCTGACTCTGACAAACAACCACACGGCTCCATAAGTCTTAAAGGAGGACGACGACGACGACAACGTGATTTCCTTGTGGTACAGATGCAGTAAGGCCAACAGGCGCAAGCTAGCAGGCACTCAGGCAGATACCAGGTCCCCCATGACGATTGGGGCACAGGTTTTGTGAAAGTGCGTAGCGAAAGGCGGAACTAATGATGTACAAATTGAATTGGGATCTAGCTCTGTTGTTTTTGTTTTTTATGCTTACTATTTTTTGGAACATACATTATGAAGTGTCTAATCTAATGGAGGAATAGTTGTGAGATGGGTATAGGATAAGGTAAGGCTATGGGTAAAAATCCATGCACAAGACAAGTGTGGAATTTTGATGTAGTGAACCTCATGTGGGGTTTCTAATAGAAATTTGTTTTAAAGTTATTTAAACAAAACAAAAAAAAAAACGTGAAAAATCTTTCACCTTATGGATGCCACTCCTTAAAGTCAAGGATCACAAATAAGAAACTTCCATTAGGTTTCTCGACCCCAATTTATCAATATCGTTGTTGTTTTTTGGAGTTTTTTGAAGTGAAAACTTTAATATAAATTGCCTGATTCCCGTCCGGAAATCGATTTGAAAGCTACGAAAGATGTTTTCTCCTCGAAGACAAGGATTCCATGTATCGATACACTGAAAATTTAGAGTTATTCAGATCTCTTGTGCATTTGACTTTTGTCTTGCTGATTTTTAAAATCGATAGTGAGTGTATTTTTTTTAGAAGTCTAGGTGTCGAAAATGTTGAGTTGAAGAAACTTAATGTGGAATCCATTAATCCAATAAACTAACTCATAAGTCTACGCAAATGGAGTATAGAACTTGAGTTTCAATTCTTTCGTCTGGACAATCTCATTTGGATATTGTTCCAAGTTTATCAAAAATTTGATCGCATCTAGTTGTGGTTGACAGCTTGATGTCCAAAATAGTGTTCTTATTCTCACCTTACCGATCGACCTCCCAACAAAACTTACTGAATCGAAATTCCATTAAAGTTATTGAATGCATTTTAAAATGTGCTATCTTATTCAATTTTGTCAAAATTTGATCCTTTGACAGCTGCTGAAGAGATACTTACAATACTGCTTTCTAGTTATCCATCATAATCAAATAAATAAATTATTTAAAAAGGATGTCGATTTTTGACATAAAAAAGTCTTGAAAAAAAAAAAATATCTATGTTCCCGTAGCATCTGTCCCAAAACAAATATCTTCCCTCGACGAATTCCACCCAGAAAAGATGAAGACACTTCGTCAAAATACCTCGAAAGGATAACAAAACTTCACTCAAGATGCCAGATGACAGGTGATCTTAACTATGCTCCTGCATATGTCGAACTACTTATCAAAATTAAATCACAATATATGAGGTCAAACGGTCAAAATGGTTATCATATAAAAACTACACGCACCACAGATGTTGTTTCTTAAAATACAATACAATACAAAATAAAACAAAAAGCAATCATTCCCATAGATGAGCTCGGTCTCTATATCAAGATTCAAGAGAAACAATCCTTTGGAATTCTTCCTGCGATGTTCCAGTGCTTGTACGTGGTCGCACATTATTAGAAACAAATCCGAGAACCTTCGCCGAATCGTAGATTGTCTTCTTTTTTTGACAAAGATACACTGAAAAAAATAAAAGGACACAAATTTAAACTTGAAAATTCTGGATAAAAAAAATGTCTTGGAAAACAAATCAACCACTGGAGAAAACTTAAAGTAGTCCTGAAAACTTTGATACCTTTGATTTTACGACTTGTGAATTTTCCCGTTCACAAATGCTCACAACCAATGAAATCAAACATTTTAAAAGTGATGTTTCAAATGAAAAACGTATAGAACGCCCAAAGGAAAAACGAATATTGAATAGGTTCCACAAATAAAAAAAGATCATTCAAAAGGTATGTCGCATTTCCAGTGTGTAAATCTTCCAGTATGATATTTCTGGAAGAGGGACAAAAATTTTCTTCTTCTTTCAGTGTAGGCGGACTATGAATCGAAGCAAATCGCAGGCAATCAACGAACGAGGTGAACCAAATCAGGAGCAAACCACAAGACCCGCTAAACCTGTCTGCCATGCCAATTTATTTCAAATCAAATTGCAAATTCTTCCTTGTTCCTTGCGCTGCGCTCGCTTTGGCACTGCACCAATTTTCCGGTGGTCTTAGGAACATGGACTGGACATGGTTGTAACACATGGGGCGCTATCCCATCTATATTATATACCTTATGCCTGCCTATACAATACATAACTTCGATTGGTCTTCTTTCTTCTTGATCGCACTGATGATCTTGTCGTCGATAACATGGGAATCAAACATGCACTCAAATTTGCGTCCTGCCGCTCTACGAATTGCTCAGCCGAGCCGGCTGTTCCATGGCTGCTGCTGTTGTTGCGTTGCTACTTTTGCGTTTTCGCATAGCCAATCTAAAAACATATCTAACAAACAACTATTCAACGTGAGGGTAATTATTTGAAATTATTTTCGAACTCAAATTGATGGAAATACACTCCGCATGGGCACTATACGACCGACTGCGGCGGCGCGGCGCAGCTACACTGATGATGTGCATTTGAGAACCAGGCCATTCGCAAATTCCAGATTCTTTTCTCGAAATCAGAAACAGAAAACAGATGTGCGGAGGAAGCGAGTGTTTTATACGAGTAATAAACCTCTATTTATGGAGATCAATCAAACTCCCAATCAATGATACTCCGGCACTTTAAATATTCCTGGCCAATTTTCCAGATATTAGAAAGGTTAAAATATTTATTTTCATTTGAAGTTATCTAAGATCAAGAGATATCTGGTTGTGGAACGTATGTGTGACTTGCCACAGTCTTTGATTTAAAGTTAAAAAAAAATTCACTGATTTTTTTTTTTTTTTCAGATTGGATGAAACTCGGAACTTGCAAAATTTGTACTTTGCCAGGAGTTGTTAATTGGCGTGAAAAAGATAATGCTTGATTTGTGTTTCTCTGGTATCGATTCACAGTAAGTAAATCATAGAATTTTTAAATTTTTTCTGATTTGTGACAAAAAGTAAATACAGTATTAAAAGCAAGTTAAACTTGTGGAACATAACTTTGAAAAAGTTAGAACGCATTTGTTTCTGAATCAGCACAATCAGCTTCAAAGGTGAAGCTTATGATATTTATTAATTTGTGGAATGTATTTTTTATTTTTTATTTAAAATATTTAATATTTATTTATGGAACTAGGGCTTGCTACAAGACAAGATCCAAAGATGTTTCGGTTAGTTTCTTCTCTGTCGAAGTAATTAAGTTTCCCGTCCTCGAACATTAATAATAATTTCTAAATGTCATCCTGGAACTCTAAATTTGACTCACAACTATCTTTATATAAAATTTGACAAACCCATTTTCTTGCATTCCGTTCCAAATGTAACATCGAAGCCCAAAATCTGGAAAGAATTTAGTTTTTAGAAAATTTGATAATTTTGTAGATGATTCCAATCAAGCTAACTGGTGGAGAGAGTCTCGAATTTCAGTGTATAAGTAAGCATAAACACTTTTCATTTCGGCTTTACCAGAAGAGACCGAAAATTTGGATGTGTCAATTCGATATGTTCCATTCTATCACTTAAAATTTAACTTGTTCCACGGAATCAAATGTCCACCAACCTCAGCTTGAGTTTTGAAATATTTTGTGGAACTTATTCCTGTCTCAAAATGCAATTCAAAGCTTGTAAAACCATCAAATACTTCCTCATAAACCAATCCAACTATGGACAAATGACTCTGGGTAAGTTGTCTGCTTAAAATAATTATGCCACTCTCTCAAATATGGTCCTATGCGAATTGGTTCCTTATGGGAATTTCAATGATTCAAGTGTTGTAAACCATCATGGCCTGGTCATTGTGTATTGATGGCAATTGATGGGAATACAACGTCGAAAGTCACATCAAATCCATGTTGAAGAGAAATCCCAATCCTAGTGCTAGTTCCAGTGCTTGTCAAGTCAGCCAGCCATTCAGTCAGTCAGTCAGTTGGAGCTCAGCCTTTCTTGATGGCCACAACAAATATGCGCAATCAGATTCAATGGCCAACATGTTGTACATGTTCAGTACATATAATACGCCCCGTCATTTACTGCTCCAATAATGAAAATTACTATACTCACCACATCCGATCGTCGTTTTCGATCGTTGTCCTTTCTTCATTCGAAGCGACGACGACGCGACGCACGGAACGGATGCCTTGGTTATATCGACTCCAAGTTATGGTTGTTCCTCGGCTTGGATTTAGCTGTGTGCTCGCTTTCTATATGGTACCGTCAGAATGATGATTGTAATGACGACAAGAAGATGGGTTGTCATGGTACATCGTTGCATGTGGTGGACAATCGTGATGATGGTAATGTAGTTCAATTCAATTCCGTTGGTTTGAATTGAAGGAAACAAACTTACGCACCATGTTCTGGGTAGTAACTGGAAAAATTGCACGAATTAATGGCTACAGATATTGATATTAACTAGAGAACCAAATTGAAGTTGAATATTTATCTGGAGATTTAAACTTACTTAACTTAACTAAGTTGTTTCAGTTTTTGAAGATCTTAACCCAGACTTCAAACTTAGTAAAGGTTGTTGCTGAAGGGCTCAAATAAATATCAATTTAGTAAGCTTTAAATCGTGAAAACTGAAAAAAGAAATCTTCGTTTGGCATTCGAAGCAAAAGAAATCGGAATTTTCCATTTTTCCTTTTACCCTTCGAAAAAAATGCGTCCCATACAATGATCTTTTTTGGAATATATCTCTATCCAAGGGATGTTTGGATAAAAAGAAAAGAATCTTAGCAGCCATACCTTGCAGGAGCTCTTGGCTTTGAGACCTACATAGGTAAGGTGTTTTCTAAAATCTTTTCACCCAAGACCCCAAATGAATAAAACCATCGATTTCTGTCCAAATGGATATTTTCTACTTGCCTTCAAAATTTGGGTTAGTTAACCAGTGATCCAAGTAGAAATTATTTTCATTCTTATTTTTCTTGACCCCACATTAGTGACCTCAAATAAATTTCATAGCTTTCCATCGAAAATTCATTTCTCTCCGTCTATATGATTTTTCATATATCTAAGCTTACAAGCCCTTTTCCAATCCATCAACCATCACGTCCCAACTATCCTAGAAAAAAAAAAAACAGAAGCGATTGTCGGAAGCCGTACTCTTTCAGGAGTAATTACACGTGAATTCAAAGTATACAATTTTATTTCACCGACAAAGAGAAAAGTCGATCACAAGAGCCCATAGAAATTACCCATAGACAACAACAATTCTCCTCTGCGTGGCCCATTTCTGAAGAGCGAGAGGTCCATTCAGCATCAGCTCCATCATCAGACCCCTGACCGGAATCAATGTGCGCTGTAAGAAGGTACATAGTCTACAAATACACGGGTATGCTGTAGTATAAACAGGCAAGTTTATTAGATGCCCATCACGGACAAATTGGCCGGTCTTACCGGTACACTGATGAAAATAAATATTTTTTTTTTAAATTCCACAAAACTAGCTTGTGAAAAAAAATGTTTAAGTAAAATTCAAGTAGTGTGGAACTCATTAAAAAATAAGTTCCAGTTTTTTCTTTAGGAATTGATATTAAGTTTCATATTTCACATTAATTTTACGTATCACAAATTCCAATTCAATCTTATTTTCCACTTAAAGTTCCACGTTCTAAACATTGTAAAATACATTATTTTTTTATTTCACAAAAAAAGGGAGTGATACCTTCCACAATCTTATGTATGGAAAATCATGGGGACAAATAAAAACTAGTGGACAAATAAAAAACTTCTTTCCTCTCTTTCCTACCAACAATAGGACCATAGATAAATAAGTAAAATTCTGTAATATTCACCTTTTCAGGTTATTCTATTAATAAATATTTTAACTGACAAATTAAGGCCTCATACTCAAAAGCTCTCCAGTGAAATAAATCTTCAAAATAGGTTCCACAACTTTATGTATCATGATTCATGACTATTTTTCAATTTTGTTTTGGACGAATATTGCACAAATATTGAATATTTGGCAATAAACCAGATTTTTTTACAGAAACTATTTGTGGAATGTAAAATTAAACATTTCTCTGTCATAATTTCGTGTGAAAAATAAATTTGAACTAAAATCGTGTACTATATAACAAAAAGTAGAGTGAAGATGAATAATGAACAAAAATATGTACATACATTTTTTGATATTTAAACATTAGAAAAACAATACGTTCCACAAAATTGTATTTACTGTCCACAAAACGTTATTTACGTTCCACAAAGGAACTTCAAGTTCAAGCTCATGTGAAATTGTCTGATAATTTAATTTCACATTCTTTGAAATTATCTCTCTCCGATTCGATTTTTTTGTCAGTGTAAATTGCCTTAGGCTTCTCCATTAGAAATCAAGACAAGGGAGGAGACTTCAACTTCATCTATTGCCTATTGCCATACAAATACAATACAACACAACGACAGACTGTTTTGACTCCTTGCTATTGTCACGGAGGAAGGTAGTGATTAACAATTAGAGGAGAGTCGTGATCTATGACGATTGCTCCAATGCTCCACCACCTCCACCTGGGGGGCCTAATTTTCATTCGAAATCAGAATCACTTCGAGTCAGGTAGCCACGGATTAGCGTCCAACTAATAAATTACCACCTGAGACAAACCACCATCGCCATGCCGCGCTGCTAGAGTAAAAGAGACCGAGAGAGATCATAAAATGAGGAAAAGAAATTAATTAGGTTGATGAAAGAGCAGGGATTCCCATTGCATGGGATTTTTATGATACACTCATGATGGTTCTTCCCATCGCATCATCCACCTGCTTAACATTCAAGTCTCGCACTGAGAGTTTAGCCTCTGGACTTGGATTTCGCATGAAAATCACATCAAAATCCAGAAACACACAGAACTCAAGTCCCGGACGATAGATCGGTGCATTTCTAGGAAAACACAAAACTTCGTCCACTTGTTAGATATGATGCCAGCAGCGTACCTCTTTATGACCATAGTTGGACATGAACATTGGACTTGGACATCAACATCTTCTGAGCCGAGCCGGTGCAGTGCAGTATTGGACGTTGGACGTTTCTTCATTGCATGTGAGGTCGTGAACATGGGCGGAACATACAATCGAAAGTAAGGCGGTCAGTTGATAGTGTTCCAAGTTGTTGATATAGCAGTTTTGTTACACATTATAATGCTCATCTTCGTGCGTCGAGTTGCGTCGCGTCGTCGGACGGGGGGAAAAAAGTCGAGTCCGGTGGGCAGCAAAAACAAGTGATGTAATGTACTCGTACTATACTCGACTTGTTGCGAAAAAATGTCATGTTTTGATGTTGAGTGATGCTTGTTGTTGTTTTGTAGGTAGGTTATGTGTGTAACTTGTGTGTGATAATGATGGATCAGTGGACTCCGCGTTGACAATGACGAGGACGATGAAGACTTATACTAGATTCCGAATGGATGTTTAATTCATGGCGAGTAACGTCATCGGTGTTTCCAAGTTGGCTGGCATAGAAAATTTCTCATCGCATGTGTTTGACGAAAATGTTTTTGTTTTTTTTTTTTACCTATTTGTTTATGTTTAGAGATCAAAATGGTGTATTTGATGTCTGAATATCCTGGTTAATAAACACGACAGTTTGGTGTTGCTGTGTTGCTCCATTTCTTAAAGATTTAGTTAACCATAATTTTTGATTTTGGTAAGATTTGTATATTTTCGAAGCTACAGCAAGCCTTAAGAGTTTTATTATTTTATTAAAACAATATAAGGAGTTGTGAATAACTTTAAAAGGAAGAAACAAAGAAAGAAACACATTCCTGCAAAATAATAACTAAATTCTGAACTGCTAATTGTAATAAAATTGTAAATAAAAAAATTGCGGTATTTTTTTTTAACAATGTGTTCTGATTGTCAGACGTTGGCCGATAAGCTTAAACAAAAACGATCAGAAAGTATGAAATATATAAAGCTACAGAAACAGAACAGGATGAACTAAAGGGTGGTTGAATTTTAAGGGGCGATGTTGATTTTGAA
This sequence comes from Scaeva pyrastri, assembly GCA_905146935.1. Lineage (NCBI taxonomy): Eukaryota > Metazoa > Arthropoda > Insecta > Diptera > Syrphidae > Scaeva > Scaeva pyrastri. The sequence continues at coordinate 41,416,400 of LR989927.1, read as the reverse complement.
TATGTATGGAACAAAATATCCGCAAAATAGCCGCCCGCCACCTCCCAAGTTGTTTGTTAGCTGTGTGACAAGTGGCACCGTCTTGTTGAAACCACATATCGTCCGCATCCATATCTTCCAATTCGGGCCATGAAAAGTTCGTTATCATCTCACGATAGCGAACACCATTCACAGTAACTGCCTGACTGGCCTCATTTTGGACAAAAATACGGTCCGACGATGCCGCCAGCCCATAAACCTCACCAAACAGTCACTCTTTGTAGATGCATTCTTTTTCGACAACCACTCTTGGATTATCATTCGCCCAAATGCGGCAATTCTGCTTATTGACGAATCCATTGAGGTGAAAATGTGTCTCATCCCTGAAGATGATTTTCTTCGATTAACTTTTACGCGTTGCTCGATTGTGCATCTTTCCATGGTTCAAATTGAGTTAGTCTTCTAAAATTGAGAAATGACAAATGAAATGCAGAACAAAATTTGACATTTAGGTGTGGTTCACATTCAACATCGGCCCTTAATATTTAACCACTCTTTATTACATGACAAACTAACTTCAAAAACAAATACGCTATGACACAGCAATCAAACTTTACAAAAGACAAAAAGAGACAAACAAAGAATAAATACATACCTACTGTATTGGAATTGCCATATCAAAATACTTTATGTTAATTATGTAGATATTTAATTTCATTTTTTTTTTTTTTTTTGCACCAAATCAAACAATGTCAATATTATTATGCTATATGTTTTTTTTTTTGTTGCATAAAATCTCTCTCGATAATTGTTAAAAGTAGCGTAATTTTAATCACTACCTACTCTGTGTCGTTACATTCTTTTGGCTAAATCAATTATTAGAAACATAAATTCGATCTCTTCTTGTTTTGGACAGCGAAAAGAAAGCATCATCTCGATTTAGTAAAAACTATACACATTTTTTTTAAACACACATTACACACATTTATACATACATATGTATATACACATTGAATAATAATATTACACAAAATTATAATATTCTTGGTTTTATTGAAACAAATTACACATAAACATGTACATACATACAGTCCACTTACAAAAACAATTAACACGTACCTATAATACAAAACACATTAATAAAAAAACAAATGACAACAAGTGGCAATTAAATAAAAAGTACACCGAAGGTGAAATAATTATTTCCGAAAAGAGTCAAATCAATAAAAATAAAAAATAAATAAGTTGTGATAAATTTTGAATTTAATAAATAATAAATAATTACTTCGTTTTCATTTTACTTCATATTATTCATACATAATAATAAACATAATAATGATTATCAAAAAACGTTTAACAATAAATTAGAATAAATACATAGGTTTCATTAAAAAAATCAATGTTACTTTCTTTTCTGTCTACTCATAATTTTAAAATTAAGAAAATAAATGCCCAGAATATAAACTAACAATTCATCTCTCGATATTAAATATTTAATATTTCACAATCAAACAAATACAAATTTAATTTCATTGATGATTCATTGATAGTATCAATTTGATACGTAACTACAGAAAAAAAATTAAATACAAAACAGCAATTCGCCATCGAGTTTTCAACTGGCTCGTTGGTCTAGGGGTATGATTTCCGCTTAGGGTGCGGGAGGTCCCGGGTTCAAATCCCGGACGAGCCCAAGTTCTGTCTTTTTTTTTTTTATTATTGTCTTGATTGGTTTTTCTTGTTTTATTTAAATATTGATTAATAAAACAAATACATATGTCAAACTCAATGAGAAACAATTTATTTAGTTCAGAGGGTTCCCATTTACCCTCTTTTGATACTTCCTACAGAATTATCTGGTTCCAGGTTACGTCATAAAAATGTAATTTAAAATCGGATTAATTTTATCCATTTCACTTTCAGTTTCATCAGCCAGGAGAAATCGTTGGGAAAGTACTTGCTCATGTTCATGTGTCAATTACTGCCATAGAATGGCGCCTTGGGTGACAATAATTGTCAACTAGGTTGATATACCTTCCTAATTCAAATGTAAGCACATTGTAAATCTTGTGTTCATCAGTGCATCTTATCTAGAGTTTCTATTAATGCCAAGTGTTAATGCAGTCCACAAACAAAAAAAAAAGAACTTAAGTGGACGATTGGACTAGCTGCATATGGATATGAAAAATATTCCCATAGAGCATGAAGCACTTGGTCTCGGTCTCGAGGAAGAAGCTGCAGCCAAATGTGCAACTCTTCATCTATACACATGTATAGATAGATACTTCCTTGTTGACCTTATAAAAGTGCACGACTGGCGGTGGCTCTGTAGTCTGTACTGTACATATAATCGTACAGTGGTACGCAATGATAATTCTTGTAGCTAAAATTGAAAATTTCAAAGGTTAAATGTTGTTGACATGAATTTCTCTGATCTAAGAAGGCAAAAAAAAAAAAAAATTACCTTATTCTTCTAGGCTTTAATCTCCTTCTAGAAAATCTGAAATATTAAAAAAAATTGATTCTTGGTTCAACTTTTGTCATTTTCTGCACCACTGTCTAACACCAGTAACATATCTAAGGCGAATTGAAACTTAGCTTCATAAGACAACGATATCGCAATGAATGCACACAGGGTGTCTGTTCATATTGGGGAGCATCCTTTGATAAATCACGTCTTGCACCTTAAGACATAACTGACAGTAGAAAAGACAACGAACGAAGCAGAGGCAGAGGCAACTGGCTGGCAGTGATGCAGTGGAATATATTTATAGGACTTTCGTTGGGTTCGGCCAGCCGCAGCAGCAACCGCAGCAGTGGCGCTGCGATGAGATCATCTGCTTTGCGGAAACTTTTTTTTTTTAGGTTATTGTAGGGTCAAAGTGGATGTAAAAGAGTTCCTCTTTTAGGCTTCAATTCAATTTCTCTTCGATTTGTTTCTGTTTTTTTTTTTGTATGCGCCTGCATAAACTGGGAAGCTGAGAAGAGACTGATGAAGATGATGATGGTGATGATGATGTAATACCTATTCACTTTGATGTTACTTCATCAATCACATTTTGTAAGGAAGGTGTGCTTCAGTTCATAGGTAAGCCGCAATAAGATGATTACAGATTCCAAATTCGATTTTTTTTTCTTGCCTAAGTATGGCTATAGACTTTTGGACGCAAAATAGTTTTAGAAATTATAAATAATACCTATGATGATGGAAGAGACGAGAAGTGTTGTCTTAGGAAACAAAGACGAGACGTTACTACCTAAAAATGCTCCTACTAATTGGGCTTGAACTTACTGAGCCTCTTGGCAATTGTTGGGCTTGTCAAACGTTTACAATTTGCTGCGTATTTTCAATGTAATAAACTGTCGAATTATGTGATCGAAATTTCGCTCTAAAGGATCAACATATTTTAAAAAAAGTATTGCTTGCGAAAAAATCAAATTTAAAGTTGATATTTCGAAGGAAATATTTGTTTGAAAACTTTATACGAGACAAAATAAGAGGACGACACGAGACTCAGTTTAACATGAGCCACACAGAGAAGACTCCATTTTTTTTCAATTTTTGACGAGACCAAGACGGTACACCAATGTTCGGTCTGGTATCATATCTCATGGCTAGTCCTAACGTAAAGGTCGGTTGGATTTAAATAAAGTAAAATATCAGTAGAATAGGTTTTAAGATTCTGGTTCTGTTTATTCGATGTGCGACGATTTGATCCCAAATCGGAGTCGTTTCAACTCTCAAACCTACAACTTTAAGTAGGTACCAAACCCAACAAATAGCCTTTAATCAATTAAAATCTTCAAAAACAATCTTCACGATGTCGCAACATTGTAAACCTACTTAAACTTATCTAGAGTCTTTTAAAAACGACCTAACGTTTCCCAACCACATCAACAACAACAAAAAGAAGAATTAACAAAAATTTTGCCCCCAGGTGACCCAACAACATCTTCATCGTATACTCACAACTAGCTTAACCAAGTATAAGAGCTATTTATCTAAACATGATCTTTGGCTCATTTCCTTTCTTCTGCTATAGTCGAATAGCTTCATATCTTCATAGCACATCGCGATGAGAGCGCCCCCAAAGGAACCTTTTTTTTTTTTTGTCTTTCCAATCGGTGAATTAATTAAGGTCGCATGGTGTAATTAACCGCTAAACTTAATGAGCCTTTCCGCACATTCTCACAACACAGCCCAGAATTAGATACTTTCTTCTTGGACCACGATAACACGATGGTGTTTCGTTCATTTTAATTGTTATGAATTCCTCTTCGTAAATCTTCTGATGGCTGGAGAATAAAAATAACACAAAGAAATCCAATAACATGACCAGGAAAATTAGAATGGAGCTATGTAGCATGTAGATAGGTTTTGTTGGTACTCGTACCTTAAGCCTTTAAGAAGATAGGTTCCTTGAAAAGATCTACAATGACGACCGACAAGGCGACGAAGGAAAGGTGAATTTGCCGGGAATGTACGAGCGGGACCAACGTTGTGTGAGTACGTATACCTTCCTACGTTACCTCTGGCCAATTAGGTGACCATTTAATTTGCAACGCGACAATTAATAATTAAATTCCATTTGGCATAAATTTGTTTGCGATTATCGTAGTCGTAGTTGTCGTCATTGTCGCCGTCGCTGTCGCGTCGTAGCCGTTGTCGTTGTCGGTTGTTCGACGACTTACTTAAAAGTCCATTACTAAAAGGTCTTCCTTTTTGCCTTTTTGCACAGCCCATAACGAGGACCCCATTCACCTATATAAGCCCTCTGGAACAAAAAGTTAATGCTTCCTTCTACCAACATACTCGTACATATAGCAGCAAGATTTACCTATCTAATTAACCAGGGTAAAGAAGTGGACTCATTTGAATAACAGCATAATAATAACCCTTAAACAAAAGGTGAATTTATAAACGTGGTTTGAAATAATGGTCCATGAAAAAGACCGCTTTATCTGCTCCCTTTGATGCCTTTGGCTGATTTGATAGCTTTGAAGCTGATAAAAAAATATAACAAGAAAGAAGGTAAAGGGGGAAGAAACACGATAAATTTAACACTTTTTATGTGAGTTGAATGTTGAGAGCAATTTGATTGGTGATCATAGACATACCTGACGCCTGTACAGACGATCAGATTTTATTTTTATACAATTTAAATAATTAATTGAAAAAGGTACAATAAAAGCATGTTTTTTTTTACTTAGGCCTTGTTATGATTGTTTATTTGTCAATTTGTCATTAATTTGAATCAAACGAATTTTTAATTTCCACTAGTATAAATTGGTGTTACAAAAATAAAATGTTCATTTGACAACGGATGACTAACTGGCTCGTTGGTCTAGGGGTATGATTTCCGCTTAGGGTGCGGGAGGTCCCGGGTTCAAATCCCGGACGAGCCCAAGTCTTACTTTTTTTATTTTTTATATTTTTTTTTTTTGCATGTGTGTCTGATTTAATGTGTTTTTTTATGCTAAGATAGAAAACAAAATTCAAATTATGTATAAGTTTCTGTAACTTATTTAGTAGTACTATTAATTTTTGTGTTGTCATATCCAAACAAAATTTTCAACCTTGTTTCTTTTTGGGAAATCTTTTAAAATATGCAAACTATTGATGTATTGGGTTCCAAAACTATGTTAAAATTTTGTATGATCAAAATTCTATACATATTTCAAAATTCATAACAGGAAAGTTTTCCCATTTTTACTTTAATAAAACATTTTCCCTTTTTCAGTATTCATATACATTATGTATGTATGTATGTACAATGTACATCATTAAGAAGTTCAGAATTTATTTTTTACAAGATATGTTTGTAAGTGTCAACTCATCTATTCCTTAACAAATCCAGTAAGATTTACTCGATGTAAAATAACCGAACTGTACCTATAATTAAGGTTCCTTATTTTGATAATTAATACGTTAAGTCATAAAAGAATAAATCTAACCAAAACCAAAGCTGTCTTCTCTGTTTTTTTTTTTTTTCTATGTAAAATTGAAAAATAGTTATTAGAATTTTTATTTTTTTTTATAAATAATACACTAAGAAAATATGTATAATTAATTTTAACATAAATTAGTTTTTCCCAATACTTACATAATTGGAAAATCTTGCTCACTTTTTGTTTGAATAAATCTTTTAGTTTCTACATAGTCTGGTCACATGATTTTTTTTCTTATTTCTCTTCAATTTTTTCTTCTGTATAATCGAAATATTCATAAAAACAGTAGACAAAGAAAGCAAAAAAAATGAATTATTTTACGCCTGGGCCCTATTGTGAATAAAATATCATGAATTAGAATTTATTTTGTTGTTTTCATGTGATGTTCATTGTTTCTAAGTCGTATTCAACAAATTTAAATTCAGAGTCCTTGAAGAAGCCTTTATAGTTATTTGTTCGATGGGTTAATCTGTGGAAGGTGTTTCAAATTTATTTGAAGATATCCTTTATGAAACTCCCATTGATTACCGAACAAAAAAAGATTCTTTCACCATTGGCCATGGCATTCGCTGTTGTTTTTTAAAGAGCAACACAAATTTGATTTTTTAGTTTATTGTTTAACTATATTTTTTGCATAACTACCATTATGTATGTACATACGAATTCCATAAATTAGAATATTTAATAATTTTTAAGACTTTCCAATTTATTACTTGTACATTGGCCTGCATACAATTTAACAAATGTTTTTTTTTTTTTACAGTGTTACTAGATGGACAATTCTAATTCTTTTGGGATCCTTTTAAAGACATGAAACCGACTTTAATGTAAGCCTGCACTCAGCGGGACTGTTTGGAAAATGAAATTCACGACCTTCGCAACATCATAGCATTATCATTATCGAAGATATTTTGTAAATACAGATCTATTGGTACTACTTTTTATCGGAAGGGAAAAGTTTCGAGGGAGATTCACAATTGGGAAAAAAAAACCTCGAGAACAAAATATTAAGAGAGAAATAAAATAAAAAATTTTTGTTTTATATTTTTTTGTTGTTCATTACGTTAAAAAGCTGTTAGTATTTTTTCACTTTAAAACATAAATTATATAAATTAAATTACACATATTTGAATTGTGTTGACATTATGTGTTTATATTCGTCGACAAATTATTTATTACATTACAAAATAAAATTGCAATGCAAAAATTTAGACGTACGATTTTTTTTTCTCCTTTATCGTTTACGTAAAAGAACTCAGATTACTGATTACTAGCAGTGCTGCCACCCTACAGATAAAGAAGCGCAGTAGATTGTAATACACCGCAGTAGATCTTAAAATATACATTGAAAAAAACTTAAATAATTTTTAAACATTTAATTTACTAATAAGTACATCAATATTTTAACAATTACTGCATCAACGAACTCCAAAAAAAAAAAAACGAAACCAAATAAAAAAACACCGTTTATTTGATCCACATATTGCGTTTAGTGCTAAGTTTGGATGACGATATAATTTTTTAAAAAGAGGAGTAGATTAGTTTTGCTGCGAAGTAGATTTTTATTTACGACTTAACGCAGTAGATCTACTGCTATAGGAGTAGGGTGGCAGCACTGATTACTAGCCGTAAAACAAGGCTTTCGCTAAAAAGCAAAAAGAGACGGAACAAATTTCTATACTTTCTTTTTTACATGCTCGCCTGGTAGTGCAGAGAAAAATAATAGAATAAAGATCAGGCGACCGAACGGCTATTGCTAATTTCTCACTTCTTACGTAATACGACATTTCTTTTGCCTTTACTAGCACATCCATACATACCTACATGTGTTTATACATGTAAGCGTAAGGAGTCCAAATCTTTTCTTCTGCTCTCGCTCTATTGTCTTCATTCTTTATACAAACAGTGGAATATTTGCTGGACAATAAATGAAAAATTTACACATTTACAGATCTATTTTTTTATCGGAGGTGAAAAGTTTCGAGGGAGATTCACAATTGGGGGAAAAAAACCTTTCCATTAAGATTTTCGATTGGCCCCACTATTGCACGAACAAGGTTCTATAAATTGGTAATGTTAATTTCTTTTTCTTAAGCTGTACTGAGAACTGCCAATACCCTGAAGTATTGCCGACGGGGTTGTATTTGTTTGTATTTCATTACGTTAAAAAGCTGTTAGTATTTTTTCACTTTAAAACATAAAGTATGTAAATTAAATTACATATATTTGAATTGTGTTAACATTATGTTTTTATATATTCGTCGCCATTACAAAATAAAATTGCATAATGCAAAAATTTAGAGAGCGAACGAAAGAAAATTGTATTTTTATCCTTACATTTTTATTTCTCCTCTTCTCTAACATTATCCGTTACGTAAAAGAATTCAGTGGTTACTCTGATAACGAGCCGTAAAGCAAGTTTAATAATATTAATACGCCTTTCTTTTTTACATGCTCGCCTGGTAGTGCATTCGTTTTCTGAGAAAAAAATAATAGAATAAAGACAGAGACAGCAGGCGACCGAACGGCTATCGCTAATTTCTCACTTCTTACCGAATACGAAATTTCTTTTGCCTTTACTAGCACATACAAACATTATGTGTTTATACATCGTTGTTCATTTTAGAAGAACAGTTGTAAGGAGTCCAAATATTTTCTTCTGCTCTCGCTCTATTGTCTTCACTCTTTATACAAACAGTGGAATATTTGCTGGACAATAAATGAAAAATTTTCAAATAAAACAATTTACCATTAAATTCAATATAACTTTTTTATTTCATAAAATATGTAATGATTTTCTCTCTCAATCATTTTTGTTGAGAGAAACAAAAACGAAATAAATCTGAGGGGTTAACAAACAAATAAAACTAAAAAAAAACATACACTAAATAAAAACATGCACTAATGTTTAAAGACGTTTATATATTTAATATTAATATTATATGCATTTTTGTATATATATATTTATATTTGTTTATAATAATTATACTCTTTTTAATTAATAGAGATAATAATAATTAACATCATAGAATAATTATTATGTTTTTAATTTTAAATTTTGTTTCTAAACTTTGTTTATTTTTAGATAAATTTAAGGAAATAATAGAAGAAGAAAATATGATTACAAAATGATGAAACTATACAATAAATTATTTATAAAATTTTAACTTTAAAGAAGAAAAACTAATTAAAAAGAAAAACAATCAATGTCAGGGTTGATTTCATAAATTATTTTGTTTGGTTGTTGGTAAGTTCTTAATAACTTTTAATTTTATATATTTTGTTAAACTGTTTAATGTTTTGTTTTTGCCGTTTTCGTTTATATTTCCAACTCAAATCTTCTCAAATGTGAGGTCGCATGATGATGCTCAATGTCCTTCCCACTTAAGGGAGGGGGTGAGCATAGCTTACCACTAAAATTTGACGTTGAATGCTTCTTCTTGATGGTCGCTGGGGCCCCTAATGCTGACATTGACATTGAAGTTGAAGTTGCCGCCGGCGACGCACTTGACTCATTGAAAACACCTTTACAAACGCCTCTTGCCACTCTATCATTCTCATCATCAGTGTTGTTGTTGCTGTGATCATCACCCCTGCTCCTATGCATCACCACCGTTGTTGCTGGGTCATTTTCACCAACACTAGCATCACTAGATGGCGTTGTTTTGCGAATAAGATCGCTAAAGCTGCCCAGGCTTATTGCAAGCTTGTTTTGGACACCACCATTGCCGCCACTGCCAGTGTTGCCACCACTACGAAGATTTGATCGACTGAAGATGCGCATGTTGTTGGTGTAAGTGTTGCTGTTATTGTTGATGTTGCTACTATTACTAGATGAAGTATCATCGATACCACTATTACTATTTTTATTTATAAGATTATTACAACTTAATCTAAGATTATTATTATTAACTAATTTTAATTGAGTTGAATTTGGATTTAGATTTTTTAATAAATTAATGTTCTTTGGTTGTTCCACTGGTTTGGTCGTCGTTGTCTTTGTCATCATCATCATCGTCATCGGTTTAACCGTTGATGTTGTATTTGTTTGATGGGGATGTTGTTGTTGTGGTTGGTGCTGTTGCTGGTGGTGGGTTAATGCTTTGGTTACGTGTAATTGTTGTTTATTACCACCACTTTGCAGTATTAACGGGGCGCTGGTGGTAGTGAAAGATTGTTGATGGGAGGAGGGTGATGATCTGATATTAAGTTGTAAATCATTGTTGATGCAACTTGTTGATGTCGGCATGCTATTGTTGTTGTTACTGCTGCTGATCATGGGGCTCGATGATGACTTTTTTAAACCTTTACAAATACAAAAAATTATTATTAAAAACGCTGTATTATTTTTAGTAAATGTTTATAAAAAAGTGATGTCAAATGCGTTTTTTCTCTAATGACAGAAATTTGAGTACTCATGAAATGAAGATGAAAAATGATAATAGAAATGGGAATGAAAATAAAATATCATAATGAAATTGGTTAGTTTAGGTGATGTTATTGACGAATAAATAAAAATTGTATCCCATTCCAATAATATTAAAAGCAAACCAACACTAACAAAATTGTTTGGAATGGAAAAAATCATATTAAAATTAATTAACTTAAAATTTGTCTAAAAAAAATTAAAACTTAAAGAACTGAGTAGGTATTCAATAATATACTGTATCAAAACAGTCCCGGTGGAAAAGAGAGAGGAATGTACAATTTTTTAGGAAAAATTTTTCAATATTGCATTTTTTGTTTACACTAGCTATTCTATTCTAGTAGGCAATTCCACAGTTTTATTTTTTAAGTTGAAGATAGTTTATTTTGTCTTCTAGTTTTGGAATTTCGCATCAATCATTTGACTTTAATGTATAGAAAAATATAATTTTTGAAGTGTCCTCTAAACAGAGTTAACTTCGAAATATCTAGGATCTACGATTTTAAACATGAAGCGTGATTTGATGAAATGTTCTAAATAATAAACCAATTTTTTTGAGTCGGAGGAAATCGGAAGAACAATCACACTTTGAATTGACAATCTTCCTCTCCGAACGGATACCTCGCTAAGTCCTATTATCAACTATAAGCTTATGTTTATTTAGAAATATCTATTGAGCTATAAGTATAGAGTATAAGTATAATAGTACTAGTACATAATAATAAAATATACATTTAAAACAATTGTGGAACAAAATATAATAAAAAAACAAACAAATTAACAAGTGTTTATGTTTGGAAGCTTATTTGGTAGGTTTAAAGGAACACAAAAAGCAAGACTTAAAGACATAGACATTTGGACAAAAACAATACAGTGAGCTAGGACAAAAATGTTTATTTTAAGTTTTCAAGGTGTAGACGGAATTTAAGGATCTAGAGTTAAGACTTTTCACTTATAAATGAACTTGATTTCTGAATTAATTCGTTTAATTTTTTTGAATGAAGGTAATCGAAAAGATCAAATATTTTTAGAAGTATCATAATTTGGTAAATACTAGTTCCGTCTTTGGAAACTTAAAATAAAAACGTTTCCATAGCAGACATACAATAAGAAACCATAAGGCTTCAAGACAGCTTTGTAGACAGTTTAAAGGTTATTAAAAAGTAGGAACAGTATAGAACCCAGGACAAACGACAAAGTTCGTTCACTTTTTACTGTATTGTTGTTTTTGTTGTTGTTGCTTTACCTTCAATAGAGTTCCTCGTTTTATACTCAAATGCACCACTCAGCTTATAGCACGGATCATAGCAACAATTTAAATCGTCTTCAAAATCGTTTGCCTTTCTACCAGATTCAGATTGTCTGATGCCAATGGAAAGCAAGGAGGATTGCTCTGGTTGTGATGTTGACTTAGTAGTAGTGTGTTCTGGGTGTGCTTGTTGTGTTGTGTAACTAACTTCAAGCGCATGCTGTTTTTATTTTTATTGTTTTTTTAGTATAGTTTATAATATGGTACAATATTTAATATTTGAAAAAAAAAACTTTTTTTTGTTTTTAGTAGAGGAAATCAAAAACTGTATTATTTTTTTATTTATTGTGAAATCATATACAAATGAGTGATAGAATAAAGGATTTAGTGCTGATAGTTTTGAAGAATAAAAAAACTTACCTCACTGTCTGGACATGGCAATTCATCTTTGGATGAAGTCAATCCTTGCACGAAATTTACATCACTTAACGGGTCCTCGGATGCTAAATGTGCTCGGAACTGTTTATTTCTGGGAAGATAAAAGAAAAACGGATTTTTTATGACGAAACAAAGTACTTTCCGCATTCCAAGTTTTTCAAGTTCCTTTTGACATCCTTCATCTCGCTGGAGTCCTTAAAAAATTAAAATTTTGAACTTCAACTCACCTCAATTCGATTTGTTGCATTTGTTGAAAATGTTTTAGTTTTTGATTAGCCGAACGCAGTTTTTCTTCGAGGGCTGCATTTTCAACGCATTTTATTGAGTATTTCTCAGAAAATGATAAAATTTCTTGTCTCAGTTCTTCGAGTTCCTCTCTGTTGAAAAGAAGAAGAAAGTTTCAACAAGCTTCAATTGTTTTTATTTAGAAAACACTTACTCATTTATTTTGGTGTTGTCAATTGAGTGTTCACCCTTTTGGAATTGCCTTAGGAATTCCTGCTTGAAACGTGCTACCTCTCGTTGAACTTCACTTTGGTGTGCCTTACGCATTGCATCTAAAGCAGCCAGAGTTGCCTTACAAACAAAAAGAAAGTTACAAAAATATATTTAGAAATGAAACATTCCAAACCGAAGTAAGTACCTGAGTTTCTTCGGCTAAAGCAGTTTCCTTCTCCATGAGAAGTCTATCGATCTCTTGTCGGTGTTTGTCTTCCAGATCGTTGATTATTCGACGATGTGATGATTCCATTGCTGTCAGACCTTTCTCACAGAGTGTCTTGGAAAGGAGAAAATAATTTGTCAAACCACTGGAAAACCTACAAAAATGGCATTCTTCAAAAACTCACTCTTAACTGTTCGATCTCCTGTTGGTATCGCTGCCGGAAGCTCTCCTCGTCAGCGATGTTTGTAAAGTCCGAGCAATGCGACAGAATCTGGTCACGGTATGCCTCTTGGAGACATTCCAATTGCTTTCCATGTTCTACCTCTAGCATTTCCAAACGGCGCTCCAAGCGTCTGCAACGTTCACGTTCCTTATTCAGTTCGGACTGAATGAAATCCCGCTCCTGCAGTAAAACTGCATACTCCTCGTCTTGTCGCGAACACTTGCCCTCCAAGCTTTCCCTATCCGTCTGATAGTTTTGAATCTTTTCGGTCTGATCTTCTAGTCGATCCATAAGATCTAGATTGTCATTTTCCTTGCGATGGCACTCTTCTTCTTTGGACTTCAGTTTCATTGTCAGTGTGGTCAGTTGACGTTCGTGATCGTCGACCAAACTCGTCTGCTGGTGGATCTCGTCCAGCAGAGAATTTCGTTCCCTTTCCAGAGATTCAAGGCTGTGACGCTGACTGTCGACTTGTTGCATCAGCATAGACATGTTTTTGGCATGATCCTGTTGCAGTCGCATGAGTTGGGAGTCGTGTTGCACGTGTAAATCACAGATGGTGTCTTGTAACTGTGAGCAACTGGAGCATGAAGCTCTTAGATTTTGTACATCATCGAGCAGACCATCAGTTTGGGCTCTAAGGTCACAACATTTCTGACAGACATCGGCGAGAGTGTTCAGCTCGATGGTTTTAGACTCCACAAAGGCTTTATTTGGATGGATAGCACGTTTGAGATTGCCGATTGACTGCTCCAGTTGGCTGAGGAAGTTCGCGATGTCTTTGAGTACAGCTCGATCACTGATAAAGTCTATCGTTCGATTTTTATAGACAAACTCAAAGTCAGCTTCAGCAAGGATGTCATCGGGGTTGGATATTTGCAGATCGTTCGAGAGTTCTTCGAAGAGAGTCTCGTACTTTTGCAAGCTCGATACACTGAATGTATTGCCTGGATCCATGCTAGCGAGCTGAGTGGAACTTTCCGTGGTGGTGTAATCACCTCTCAGAACTGCTATTCTTGCATCCACTAACGCCTTATGGGCAACGATGTCGGCAAACTCGGACAGCAGTTGTCGACCCTCGCTTGCTTTTCGTTCTTGCTCTAGATGCATTCTCCACTGGCCACGTTTCATTTTCTGCAGAGCCTCATCATAGCATTGGGAAAGCTGTTCGATAGCATTGTCCATTTCCTTGCGTAGGCTCTCGTGAACCGCATCAGCGAACGATTCGAAGGTTATTCGCTCCTCAGCTGTTAGTGTGTATCCAAATGAAGGCGTAATTGAAGTCTCAAATCGTTCAGCATTCCTTATCATTATGTGAGCTATCTCTGATTGCACTAGCTCGGCATTCACAGTTTCTTGTGCTTGCCGCCAAGCCTCTTGAACAGCTCCCTGCACCAGATCGTTTGAACTTATATAGCTGAGCGTCTCTGCTGCCAGCCCGGAGGCTAGATTTTCCATGGCGTTATTTTTGTACCTTTTTGCGATCAGGTTGATCTCGTTTTGTTGACGAAGAAGTTCTTCGAGAATCTTTGGTTCGACAGGATCCATTTCGGGAACTTTTGTCTTGTCCTTACGGAACGAGGAGAGAATAAGACGTCGGGCGAGTACCCCTGCTAGAACGTCGAGGCTTCCACTGGGCTTAAATGCACATTTACCCCCAAGCTTTGCCTTTAGCATAGACATCAGCTGGGAGGTTTCAGCGATTTCGGCACGCGTTTGACGCTGTCCGAATAGTTCGGGGTTCTCAGCTCGATTGATGGACTCGCGCAGTTTTCCAAAGCAGACACTTTCGAAAGCTATCCTTTCGGCAAGCAACTCAAGGTCCTTGCGAGCGGTGAGTTCATTGCGTTCCCTAAGCACTCGTCTTTGTTTCAAAAGATCCCCCAGCTTTCCGCGAAGTTGAGCTTCCAGCTGTATCAAGGCGATTTTGATGGGGTTCGTTTCCGGCAGGAGGATCATTCCAGGGCCAGTGAGCCCTTCGTTAACGACACACGTCTCACACGACTCGCGAATCAGCTTAACCACTTCGACAAGACAACGTTCTACAAATCTGTAGGAGTCCTTGCGATCAGTGATGGGTGAAACAGATCGACGAGTTCGTGACGTCGATCTAAGTGCTTGTAGTTGATGTAGACTCTGTTCAAGACGATCCTTACTGCAAATCAGTACTCCCTCCAGGCATTTGAGACGCTCGATTAGATGCTCGGACATTTTGGGACTAGACGAGCTCCGTTTGACATCGATTGTCGGCGCCGATGGTTGAGACGAGGTGAAGCATTCGAAACGTTTCTCAAGATCGTTAACTCGAATCATAAATTGCAGTGAATCTGTACTGGCTGAGCTTTCAAGGGATCGTCTGCGAGCTGATTTCTTCACCGAACTAGACGAAGGTATGCGCACTTGCTGACTTGGTGACTTCTTTTCAATTTCATCAATCTTCGACTCCAATTCGGTGACTTTGATTTCGAGTTCCTTCGAGACTGTCAACTGTTCCTTGCCCTTGAGAGAAAGTGATCGTCTCCGCTCAGACTTGGCCAGCTTCTGTTTTAATGTACGGACTTGTCGTTCGGAGCCACTGTATTTCAGAGTTAGGTCCTGAATACGCTCGGCCATCATTTGCAGCTGCGACCGATCTTCAATTTGTTGACGATCGAGATCTTGTTTCAGAGATGCATACGATATTTCCAAGGTATCGAATTGATTTTGTGATTCCTTGAGTTCCCGCTTCATGGCCTTAATTTCACTGACAGCCTTTTCAAATCTTGACCTGAGCTCATTGTATTCATCTGCTAGCATGTCACGATCCAAACAGTACGGATCTATGTCACTGATTTGGGTGAGGTCACTTAGCGAATCCATTCTTTTCAGCTTGTGCCGGTTGAGATTGCTAAAGCTCGAGGGGCTGCAGCTCTCGAGCTCCCGCAGTTTCTTGTAGAGCGTTTCGTTTTCCTCGATTCCTCGTGACAGACGATCTTCGAGGTTTTTTATTTTCTTGTGGCTCTCGCCCACTTCGATCGTTAAGCGGTCAACGATCTTCTCCGCATTCCGTTTGGCTTCGTCGAGCTGACTGGAAAGGTTATCTCGAGCCTCTTCCATTTCCCTTATTCTGCCGTTTAGTTCCTGCTCGGTTCGCTCGAGGGTTGTTAGAAGTTCCGACATTCGTGCTTCACGTTCTTGCGCTTCATTGCGCAGAACATCTCTCTCTTTTTCGGCAGCTCCCAGTCTAAACTGCAGCTCTTTATCAATTTTGAGCTCCTCCTGAACTGAGTGGATTATTGGCAACTCATCAGAACCCACACTATCAACAGTGCTCCTTCTAGAACTAGGTGGCGAAGATCTACTGCGCTTGTGAAGTCTCGGGCAGTTCCCGGGACGCGATCGCATTCTCTCTTTGGCCCTTAGCAATGCAATCGGTATCGGAGGTGATGGCGACAAGGGAGAACCCCAGTCCACACTATCCCTCCGGCCACCTTCGGAGGCAGTCCGGTATTCTTCGTCCGAGGAAAACATCGTGTTCTTTGGAGTCGAGGGAGTCACTGGTGTGGTGACCGTTTTCTGTACAACCACTGGGCTTGTGTCTTGAACTAGCTTGCTGTTATTCAAAATCAACTCTTGATTTCTTTGAGCTTTGATGAAATCCTTCTCTATTTCACTCTTGATATCGTCGCTCGTATTGTCCTTGATTATCAGTTCTGTCGCCAGGATACATTCAGTTTCGACTTTCGGCTCTGGCTGGAGACCGGCAGCGTTTTTAAGCACTGTTATCCAGCTGTTGCGTGAATTCGCCGACAAACTCGACAAAACCAGTCGTCGTTTGTCCCAGGTCGACAGTTGGAAGGCGTAATTTCGTGAAGCATTCACTTCTGTAACGCTCGTTAAGCTATTCACATCGAGCACACCATCCAGCACACCACGTTCCTCTGACACCGGATCTCGATAGTAGAACAGTGCAGCTCCACTCAGCGTGAACCAATGCTTCGTCCAGTCACCCGTCCGTGCGTCCTGCTTCATCAACCAGCCTTTCTTCGAATTCAGAATTTCCTCTGCTGGCAAATTGACTCTCAGCTCCGAGGTTTTGGCCAAATAGTTAGTCGATAGATCATCCAAATTACACCCACCATCCGGATCGCCTCGCTCATGCGACTGCGATTGTTTCTGCTGTTGCTGTTGGAGCAGGCGCAATTGTTGCTGCAATCTGGGACTAGATTTATTACTACTACTACCACTAGTCGCTTGTTCGAGAACAGGCGGAATTTTCTTGACTATGGCTGACACAATGGCCGGCGTTGAATTCGATGCCAGAGGCAATGACTTTGGTCTTAGATTGACAACATTTGTGTGGGCGGGTCGATAGTGGCCGAAATCGGTTTCGTCACGGGTTGGTTTTTCATCGTTCAAGCCCTGCGTCTGACTGTTCAGGGCATTGTTGACTGCTGTAACTGTTACATTAAGTTTACTACCTACACCGGATGTACTCCAGCGATTTGATGTTTGACTTAGATTGGTGATTGTGTTGGCGATGTCCTTCAATTTTTCGTCGCGACGTGCATCCTCGATCAGTAAACAAGGCGGAACTGTAAAGAAAAAAAAGAAGAAGAAATTTAACAGAAATTAATAGTGAATTAATAATTAGGAAATAAGTTACCCAAACAAAAGTTTACCTACCTAAATTTCAATAAATGCTTTTCGAATTTTTAAGCGTTAAAATGTTCCCAAAACTTTGATTCTGATTCGATCGAATGACTTAAGCTAATAATAGTCTTACAAATAAAACTCTACTGACCAGAAGATAGTAAGTTTTAATTTGGCATTGAAAATTGAAGAATATAAAGACTATGACCAGCGGAAACTCATTAGTAAAACTCTGTTTGAGTACCGTACCTGTCACGAGTGACGAGATCCCCTCTGTTTTGTCTGGGTTCATAGGATGATGTAAGATCTGCCACATGTCAGAAATTCACTTTGATGTATTCTGTCAAATTAAAGTCAGAATCTAATTTTATCTTCCTAACTAAATGATATAATTTGTATAGAACTCCAACCTAATGTCGTAAGTAGTGCCTTTGAGTTTGGTTGTTAAATAAACTTAAGTCAATTATACCTGACCTTGAAATGAATAAAAATCACAAATAGTCAGCCGGGTGGTACACAGAATCATTAGTTATCATCATTTTTTTTTTTACTACACCGCCTTGCCTAAATTGCTTACATTAAATTGCCCCACAAAATGACTGAATCGTTCATCGTTTCTCAAAATCTGAGGAATTATTATTTTTTATTGTTCCAACTTGACTTGAGACTTAATGTAGGCTCACTGTAGTAGATAATCTGAAAATAGGCGGTTGAGGGTGCATCAATAAAATCACTTAAAAAGATAAAACACTGAAGTCAATTTTATTTTGAATGGAAGAGGAGTCAATAATAATATTTTTTATTGGTTGAACTTATGTGTATAGCCCTAAAGTGATGTGTTTTTGATAACTTAAAAAAGTATGGTTCTTGGGGAGATATAGTCAAAGGTTAATGGCGAAAAATTTTAAACAACCTATTGTAAGGGACTTGACATTTTACTAACTAGCAATTTGCTAAATACTCAGCAATTTACTAGCGATTTCAAAAATTTTCGTTTCGTTTTGCTAAAAAGTAAATTGCTAACTCTCATTTATTAAAAAACGGGCATCCGAACATGTCCAAGTAGTGACAGTTCGTGAAAATAGACAAACCAAGTATACTTAAACGGACCTATTAGTTGGAAATGTCCCAACTGTAAACTGGACAATCCAATGCAATGCAATAAGATTAATTGTAATACACATGAACACAGGTTTATCCTCGAATTCAATCATCCTGATGTATATTTCTTCCAAAAAAAGCATTTTTCAGAGAGTCTTCAAATATTAACACACAAATCAATCTTTGAAGTCAAATTCTCAAGAAATTTTGTATAGGATAATGACAAACGCCATTTATGGATTTAACAAATTGCTAAAAGTTAAAGTAGGGTTATCGGGATATTAACTTTAGCAATATGTTAAGAGATAGTTAAATGTTAAAATCTTTTAAAATTAGCTTCACCATCTTTTTAGCTTAGCAAATTGCTAAAAATGGCTTTAACAATTTACTAAATCGTTTAAAAATTTGCGCCAGTGTGTTTTAAAATTCGTTTTTACGACTTTTTATAAAGTTTTCAAAAGTACCTTTCTATTCTAGGTGTTAAAAAACAACGTATTTGAAAATGTAGAAATGCGATATCAAATTTTAATTTCTTTCCAATGTCAGCAATATCAAATTTGGGTTCAAAGTATTAACTTATTGGTAATTATGAATTAATCCTAAGTTTTTAAGATAAATTACAAAACATTCTATTCTATTGAATGATTTATTCCCTTGTCTTTTGATAGTTAGGACATGAGACTTTGGGTGTTGCTAAGAACGTACGGGACAAACTATATTTTCAGTAATAAGCCAAAAATCCTTGTCTGCAATTCAGTCTTCTACCATATTCTGTCTTTTTCATACAAATTGAAGCCCATTAACACGAACAAAAAACAATAATTTCACTTTATCTTTCAAGTACAATCTTTAAAACAAATCTGTTGCTAACTACATTTTTCCATCCATTATACGAGTACAAAAGCCAATCAAATTCAAGCATCCGTCCGTCCGTCGGTCTGGTTCTGGGGCAATCTATAGAGAAGAGAGCAAAGATTTTTGAGTGCATTTGATTGAGTGGGAGGAGCAGGATGTTCTTTATCTTCTTTCTTGGAATGACTTAATTAAATTTGTACAGATACGCGAATATGCCAGGGTATATACATAGTATGGTATTGGCAATTTTTATTCGATCGTGTTTAACACTTATTTATCTTGTTTTGAAATTTGTTAAATGTAAAACGTTCAAAGATGGCATGTCCAGGATAAGATGAAAGACAGACAGAAAATGATCCTAAAAAAAATTGATACATTGTATTCATATGGAAGTCTTTATGAATGCACAGTGGGAATCCCAAGTTCGGAATATTTTTACTGAATTTTTAGCTCGATTAAAGTAGCTAAACAATTTTAAGGCGCACAAAGATAAACAAGATAAACAAAATTATTTATCACATCAAAAGATACCTACATACATATACAATTTTCAAAAAATTGAGAATGTTTAAATTTGTTGTAATTTTTATTGTTAATTGGCCGTAAAAGGTTAGTCTAAATCGAAAATATTAGACCCTGACCCTGTCGGTATCGTATCACTGGGCCTTGTCTCGTTCGAAAAATTGGGAATTTTTTTCCGAAAATGTTAAAATTTTACTGCGAAAAATGTTGATTTTGTGCCATGGTTATTTTATGATAGATTTTATATTATAAAAAAAGTAAAAGACAACTTGAATCATTAATATTTGTATTGTCTTTTCTGAGTAGACCAAATAATTTAAATTGACTAAAAAAGTTACGATTTTACATCAGTATCGAGATTCTGCTGATCGACTTCAAGAGCTTTTACTGTATTTGCCTCATAGCTAAAGTCATTCAAAACAAATTACTCAAAATGACCAAATACGTTGAGGATCAGAAGAAGAAAAGGTTTGTGGTCGATCTTATGATGATACCTTTTGTATATTTTTCAGTGTTTTTTTTCGAAACTAATGTTTTATTGACTTAAATGTTTCGACAATGGACAGAGTTCAAGGTTAGACTCGAGTTCAACAATAAAGGTATTGTTGATTGGTATTAAACAACAATGTTGTATAAGTTAAGGAATATACCGTCATTATTATTATTATTTGGATAATACATTATTCCAACTCACTGATTCATATTATTTACAATGTCAATAATATTTATTCAGTGTGTTTTGTGTGTGTTGTTTAATGTGCGGTGTTTACAATTAATAGAAAAAATTAATGTCATTAAATAACACTTTAGGAGAATTATTGTTGCTATACGGGTTACGCGTGGGTTTTTTTATAACTTGGTTTTATTGAGTGTGTTCAGCGACATCAATTCATTAGTGTTATTAGAGTAAATAGACATTTGATGATGTTTTTGAGGAAATATTTGAAAAAACTTCCAAGAAGCTATTCGCGAAGGCCTTACATCTATTTCTCTCCAGTCTTGAAGGATTTAAGAGGAATATTAATCAAATTAAACTAGCTGCACATAAGGCACTAAGACTTGATTAAAATGGAAACAATTGTTGGTGCCAGGATTAGAACCTCTACCGAACTGTCTTACAAAGGCGGAGTAGGGGCCTTTAGCATAAAATACATCACTTCGTTATTTCAATATCCATTAATATTGCAATTCTTAACAATGCTTAATTGGGTCATTGTAATTTTCGTATCGCGTGTTAAATGCAATTTTGATAGATCTTTTTTAGTTTTAGCAACACGAAATTTCAATTCTCAGATTACTTCAAAGGATCAATTATTGTCATTCGGCTTAAAAATACTTACATAAGAAAGCACAAAGATAGATGAAGCTTGATGCCTTCAAGACATGATTACAAACGCATGTACATTTTGTGGAATAAGTCGAATCTCCTCAAGTGAGCGCAAAGATCAAGCCAATCAAATTGAACTTGTATAGCAAAAAATATACATTTTTGTAATCATGATCCTCGCTTCATTTGCTCGAGCGCTGCTGTTTGCAGAACGACTCTCACCTATGGCTAAACCTTTAAGACCTTAAACAAACCTCTAAGTTTTAAGAAAGTACTGGCATTAGGTAAGGTGTCTTCTTTGATGCAGAATCTATTATATTATATTACTTACAACAACAAAGCGAACAAGCCCCTCTGAATTTAATTGAACATCTCTGGGAAAACTATTAAAGCAGTTACTGCCACAATTCATTCTGGAAGATGATCCTCTGCAAAAACGTACATTTCGAAGCTCCCTAGTTTGAATTGTAGTTATAATATGTTATCGCGAAGGGATCCGCTTCAGGAGCAATTGTCTCCTGTCAGATTTTAGTTAGAATCCTTAACAATCTCTGCAATAAGCGAGTACACTGGTGGACGACAATCATATGGAGGGCGGATGTACCATAAGCTTTTTCTGATGGAGCCTGGTTCCATGCAAGTATGTAGCTTACATTTCATCTATCCCTTGGCTTATTTATGCCACGATCATCGAGCAACGCATCTTTGTACGTCGACGACTATAGATGCTGCCTGAGGTGTAAATGGCGACGACAACACGATCCGATCAGTCCTTTCGTTGTAGATTGTGAGTATTCCAATGAATTGGTTCCAATTTATATTCGATTTACCCCCAAGAAGTTACATATTTAATGTACACTGAGAGAAACAAATCTGAACACAATCTATGATATTATAAAACTATCAACGGAGTTCCAAGATCATTTCATAAATTCTTTGTGAACAAAAACATTCCAAAATGAATGCAAACACTACATTTGTGTCCAATTTTTTTTTCAGTGTATCATCTGATCATCTTCTTTCTGCTGCCACTTCCAATTGAAATGAAAAGTGTGAAGACCTGAGCCCAATCGCTGGCGTTAGACGCCACCACCGCCTCCCACCTACCTTTTATCACAGCCTCAACCTGTAAAGGCTATTGGTGAGACACGAAGACGTGCAAAATTTAATTCCAAACTAAAATATCCCCTGGCTAGATTCTTCAATGATGTTAATCCAAGCAAGTGGGATGGTGGCGGTAGTGACTTGTGATAGTGCAAGAAGAAAGAGGTGGTGATATGTCGTCTGTACTTTTGTATAAGTTGTAAGACTTGAGATTATTATAAAAGACTGCGAGGTCGTCTTCCAGGTGAAGACAGGGCTAGAATAATAAATTGGCTCATTTAAAGGGCCATTTCGATTATTGATTGAAGGTAATTAGTCACTGCCAAGTCCAAGCCGTCTACTATATATGTATACGGCGAGATCTATGAAAATTAATTCCACCCATTCTTGCCCCGTGGCTGATGGTGGCATCCAGATCCCGGCCTTCAGTCAGGTCAGGTATAGAATATATTTATTACAAGTATATACAGTGTATACGAAGATCAGTTGCGACGATGAATCCTTGTGTTAGTTTTTTGCATAGGATTGTTAGCACTTTATATTATAGCTACATATACGAGCATATAATCGCTTCCAAGAAATGAAAAAAAAAAAAAGGTGGGCCTGGATAAATTACGATCACGATTGCACGACATTCTTTCTTGAGTTCGTATCGCATCGCTCGACTCGGAGTATGGATGGATGCCCCTCTCTTAGGTTAATCAACCAGCATCGTCATCGTCACACAAATAGAATTAAGAAAACAGAAAAAAAAAAAGAAATATAGTAATTTAATTTCGAATTGTTTGCAATTATTAATGAACAATAAGATTGGGTAGTGTCTTTTTTTCTCTCTTCCTCCCTATCACTCTCTCTCTTTCTCACTTTGATTTTTCAGTTTAATTGCAAGGCCCCATAAAAAATTTACATATATCATGTGAATCATCTGTGGGGATGTTAAATTGATAGAGAATTTTAATTAGTTCATGGTGGAATGTGAATTATAAATCTTGAAAAGTGCCTTCTGTCCGACCGCGCCAGGTGGGCAAAACAAACGATTATGGTCGGATAAATTCCAAAGGTTTATTAATAATAAAAACAGCACTTGAGGAGAATACTTGATACCTTTATTTACGTGAAGAGATATTAAGGTTGTCTGGTGAAATATATACAAAATACATGTGATGTTAAACTTTATCTTGATTTTGAGTTTATCCACCCTAAGTGTCGAATTAAATTTGAAATACTTTTTCAAATGTTTACCTGTTTGAAGGAGAAACTGTAAGACGTTGTATGGCCTAAATTTAAAAAAAAAACTGGCACAAGTTAATAAAATCTACCCAAGACGAATCTCTCAAATTAAGTGATTTCTTCAAAATAAACAATAAATATCTACAGTTCTAAAAACTCCAATCTAAAGACAAATTTTCTTTTTCTCCAAAAGTACTTTCTACGCACTTCAATAAAAGAAAGACAAAGAACCAACAGTCCAACACCACCATTACTGCAATGCACCACCCCAGAGCAACGTAAAAAGATGGTTTTCGTGTCATGTAAAAATAAAGGAATCACAAATTGCATAATAGATTTTGATATAATAGACCCAAAGACTAAGATTGATGTTCTAGCTAACGAGTTCATCTTTCTGTTTCTCCCTTTACCATCATTTGATTCGATGCACATCCTTCAGATCAGAACAAGTAATCATAACGTCCGTCCGTCTTATACTTCGACATCGTCATCGATAATGCCAATAATGACTGGCTTGGCTATATAACAGAAAATAGGGTCCGGTTGTTACACAAGGACTCACGGTTGATGATGCGGTTATAGTGTGCTTCCGCACTGTCAAGCCGCCCTTTTCCCACGAATAGATTTTCTATTTCTATTAGACGTACAATCTGTATAGGCTTATAGACTACCTACAACAGGTTAAGTGCACCCAGGTAATTTATCAATTTCTATTTTATTCTTTTTCCTTATTACATTGAGAATTCTAAAGTCTGTATAGACTAGAGGAAGTAGGCACTGATTATGGTCTTGAAATTATTGAAAATTTGCTGAGAATTATTTGAAAGGGAATTGAAATTTCTATAAAGCTACATATAGATTTCTATTAGACAACAAAAATAATATCAAACCTGATGAATTGCACAATTGTACCTTTTTCGTATTTGAAAATAAAAACTCAAAACAGAAACAATTTCACATTGAAAATAAACATTTCGAATGTCCCACGAATCAATGAGAATCAACAAGAACGAACATTTCCATGGAGAATATTATGGGACTTTTTATAACAATTGTTATTAATTTTGTTGATTGGCGGTATTAGAAAATCAATGTCAGCAAAAGTGTTGTGTTTTTTGTTTTCTTTGTGAATAATGCATGTAACTTCCCATACTTTGATTGAAAATTCAAATAGTTTGAGGGCAAAAAGCTTAAAACAAGACAAATTGTTTTTTTTTTTATGTTTGTTTCTAATAATAAATTCTTAAGGCTAAACCATGAATTTTTTTGCGGTTGCAGATATTCTGTTGGTTGTAGGTAGTGTGGCGCGGCATTTAACTAATAAAAGAAAAAATCATTGTTCTCTCAAACATTCATTTAACTCATATGACATATTTTTCGTAGGTACATACGAGTGTATTCATTAGTTTGCAATTTCGCATCCAAACGAATAAAGATACAAACCATAGATTCTTATTATTTTATACTGGGTTCTACCTCAATATGTGTGTGATGTCTTATGCACCACAACCATCAATTACACTAAAGCTATATTTTTTTTAGCTCAAGGCTGCTCACTGCACTGTGCAGTCTTAAATCCAAAGAGACGACGACGACGGACGGACTCAACGGGGTCGATCGACAATTTATAATTCACTTCTAAAAAAATGAATATAAATATAAGATAAACTAACAGCTATTGCTCGCACTTGTTCATTTTCGCATAAGTTCGCTAAACACACTCCGGGTTCGTTTAAAAGCCTCAGCAGCTTTGGAGTATGCTCAAGCCAATTATTCATGATGCTAAATGAGACCTTAATTAAGCTTAATGTGCGATGGAATTGCAAATTTATTTGGTTTTATGGTTGAATCTGGTCGTTGTCGTTTATATGTATGTGTTATACGTGTGTGTGACGTGATGACAATGAATGGTGGGAGTCGTGATGCAGAAAATTTGTCTTTGGATTTTTTTTTTTGTAATTTGTATAGAGAAGATTTGCATAATTCAGGTGCAGCTGTAAAGTGGTCGTTCAGAATTTAATTTTCTTGTAAAGTAAAAAGTGATGGAGGTCTTGCTTTAATTTTAAAGTTTTGATTGAATCTTTTATATGGATTAATTTGAAAAATGGTTCTGGATAAGTTGTAGTCCTCTTAAATCTTCTGGAAAAAACTTAAAAGGTTCAAGCCTTAACAATCATTTAAGCTTTTACTAACATTTCATATCACAACACACATTCTTGGTTTAAAGTTCGTTTGTTCGTACTGACTGATTTTAGACTTCCTATGAGAATAATGTTGTTTGGAAAAGATTTAGTTCTCTAACGCCTCCTAACACTGGACAAATATTTTCTCACTACAGTATACAATATTTTAATTTTTCCCACATTTTCAATCGATAACAAACCCGAAAACAAATAAATTTATAGGAATGCAAAATAACCCGATATTTTTTTCTATTGTTCATGTTATAAAGCTTGTGTGAAAAAATTGCAACCATAAATTGGTTGAAATTATTTACATAAGTCATGGGCCAACAACAACCAACATCAAAAAATTGTTTTGCGCCACCGAAATCGATATTTTTCAGTAATTTTGTGCCACAGAAAACCCCAAAACGACCACAAGTTCACTGTTCAGTGAAAAACCAATTGGGCAACACCTGTGAAGGTAGGTAAGTAAGCACGAGGATCTATACATCTGGTTGAACAATACGAAATTCTTGTGTTGCATGCCACTATATAGCAGAGCTATACTTTGATATAATAAAGCTGATATCGTGCCACTGATTAAACCATATCTACTCGGTGAGTGAAACACAAAGCCTCGAACTACCTACCAATTAAATTTCATAAATTCCCCTTCTCGTTCATTCAACTGGCTTACCTCACCACCAAATCAACTCATACCAACCAACCAACCTACTTAGCAAGAAGTTCGATTCCCAAAAAAAAAAAAAAAAAAAGTTAAAGGCTTTACCGAGTGATAAATTGATTCATGTCCGTTCAGACTCTTGTCCTCAATGAAACCGGGCACTGGTGCCTTACAGGTAATAAAACTCAAAACACCCAACCGAATCGACCGACCGACACTGAGAAAACTGGAATGACGCAACACCTGTTCCGCCCGGTATATGCAGCACACTCTCCCCAATTCACAGTCGGCCGCAGCCATCATCAGCCTGGCCTAGGCGCTACAACATTCTTCCAATTCTGTTGCGACATAGCTAGTTCGATGAATTAATAGCTCTTTGCCGGAACGGGATATGAACGGACCAACTAACATTATTGCAATAGGTGCTCTTAAAGACCGAGCACAAAATTAACGGCTCACTATATGGACATCAATCATATCTGAGAAAAATGGTTACTTTCAGTACTCGAGAGTGCTAAGACTGATACTCAGGGTCATCGGCTGGGGTCATCTTTGGGTGTTTTTGATTTTACCGAAACCGAAAAGAGCATTTAAACTCCAAAGTTGTTGCAACTACTGTTAGATACGGGAAGCGGGAAGCAGGGCCCACAGATGGTGCCTAGTTTGCTAGTTGGGTGTATGGGGGATGGATTGCTGATATTTTTCATTCCTCTAAACTTTTCAAACGATGATGATCAATTGAATTTCGTTAAATTTTCGATTTTGAAAACTCATTTCCCACGCTTTTTTTTTGATAGAGCGGCTACATCACTGCCTCACAGTACAGTTGGGATCAGGCTCAAGCTCTTGAGGCTTGAATTCGTGAAACTGTGAAAAAGTTGCATTGAATATCTGGTATTTTCAGTTGTTGTTGTTGTTGTTGTTGTTATCGCAGGGAGTTGGAATGTTGCTGCTGCCTGTTTAGCTTTATTGTCTTTTGAAAGACAACTTGAATTTGGCGGGGGTAAGGTAAGCTAAGGCAACTTTTCGTGCGGTATTCCTATATTCCACTTGGAGGAGAACAATTGTTTTCTTTTTTCATTGATTTTTTCTCGAGAAGTTATGTAAGCTTGATGGGCTGCATTTGAGACTACTTGTTGGGAAGTTGCATTGTTAAAGCAAATTTTGTTGTGTGAAATTGTTTATGAGACGAAAGGTAGCATAGTTGTGTTAATTATATTTATAAGTAAGTTATGAGTTTTGTTTTGGTAACGAGAACGCAACAATAGAAGCTTTTGAATTTGTATTGAGAAATACTTTCAATGTCCTCCATCTATGGACTGGACAGGTATTGAAGTTGCTTTAAATAAATGATAGATCAAAAATCAGAAGTAACTTTAAAGTGGAGATACATCTGTCAGGGATGAGAAAGATAGGAATGTTAATGCTGTAAATTGATACAAAATTAAGTTTTTTTATGCTTGATTAAGTTTATTTGGTGAGACTAGTTCTAGAAACTTCAATCTGCCTGCATTAAGCTTCGGCTTAGAAGATAACGTTGTATAAGCTTGTGTAATATTTTTTGTCATAAATTTAACAAACTAATCTTCAATCATAATTGCATAATCTACTACACATTTTTAAAAACATATTTAATGAAAACTTTACGACAGAAATAAAAAGACAAAGCAACTTCTATAAGGCTTCGGTATAGAACATTCATTGAAGGCCACAAATATACAATCGTTTTCTGATTCAAATGGATGGCGTCACGCCATCAAGTACCGATTAAATTTCCTTAAACCAATTTTCTTCACCATTTTCACTGAGGCTAAAAAATCCTTCGGTATATAAAAATTATAAAAATATCGATCGATCATTTCTCAAAAACAAAAAAAAAAACTGAAGTCAAAAACACACCATAACTCAAAACGAATTTTTTACGCTTCGCTTGACTGAATGCAACATCTCAAGTCTATGAGGAGGTAAGTACCTCTACCAAACGAACCCATAATTTAATCATCAACGCTAAATAGAATTTAATTTTCCTTTTTTTCAGTTTCAATAAAAAACATATACCTACCTACAAAGCCAAGGAAGGAGGCGAAGGTACCTACTATGTATATCCTGGGGCAGGGCAGTTATAGATATACTTTTTCTATCGTACGCATCTTTGATGAGCTCCACATCATATGAGTGGATTGCATTCGAGACGAACTATGAGAACAGACCCAGCCCACTATCCATTCTACTCTTCATCGCACTGGCACCTTGTAAAGATCGTTGGCCAGGTATAGTGCCTTCGCCTTGCTTGGGCTTCGAACTGAACTGAAACTGACTTGGTATTTCGTGCGTCTATTGAACTTGAAAATAGATTTCCAAGAATGCTCCAGATAATAATAGGCCCATGCAATCTCAACTCACAAGTACCCCATCCTACCGCATCCATGACGACCGAAGACCGACGACGATGATGATGGTTGGTACAAAAGATGCACTTCGTCTTGTCGTCTTCGTCATCGTCATCGTCATGGCTGAATGAAGAGAGTCCATTCCTCCGCTTTGATGTTTAGACCCCGACACATGCATGCGAAGGTCTTGTCCTGTGATGAAACGCATATTCCTTTTGACATATTGCATGCAATGTGTGAGACGAATTTGTAAGAATAACAAAAAAAAGTCTGCCGAACAGCAATGGATGCAAAATAAAAGAATATCTAGATGGTAGGTAATCAGATGAAAAAGTGTGCAAAAATAAATTGATGTATTCGCAGCAGATAAAAGCATGTAAATGCAGGACAGTATGTTTGGGGAAGTTCGGACACATTTGTCATAAAATGTGTCGAAAGGAAAAATAAACTTAAGAACTTGCTGGAATAAAACGCTTATTGATATAAAATCTACATAAGCACTTTCGACTCTCCGTTTTCTGTAAATAAACAAAGGTTTAAGGTGTCTAAGCAGATTGAACCATCGTTGAACCTCAGTTGAACGGCTTAATTCGGTGTATTGATCTGTGAATCAATTACTGAGCCATATGTATATGTTTGAAAATAGCCTTTAAAAGAATTGAGAAGACACTAGAGGGTCGCCGAGGTTTTTTAGTTGTTATTTAACTTTTTAGCTCTTATTTGATTAAATTCGGTTCAACAATGGTTTAAAAATATCACAATCATTCTATTAAAATCGTATTTTTCCCATCAAACTTTCTAGAAGATATCTAATAATTTCTTTTTAAGACACAGAGTATTAGAATCATAAAATGTAACAGTAAATGTACATAGTTAGTCTTCCATTAAACACTTTTTTAACTATTAAAAACATAGGTAAAGAAAAACTGGCATAAGGCTTTTTAGCTTAAAGAAGACTTAACTGACATTCTATAGAAATGGAATAGAAATTCAAATCCACTTAAATCCTGTCTAACTAAAGGATAATCTTATATGAAACTATTAATTGATGAGATAATTTTTAGAACTTCTGTTTTTAAGGCACTAAATTTTGAAGTTTTTTAATTTGCGAAACGATCCTCATCTTTCTCAACAGACTTTAAAAATTACATGCAATTCACAAAAAACTACAAAAACTATAAAAAAACATGATCAAGAAACGAAAACTTATTTCACACTTACCCGAATCAGAGTCGTCCTGTTGCACCTGAATTGATGATGGTGCTGTCCGATTACGATTTCTTATGCGAACTTGAGCCTTCGTTTCGGGATGAATTTTATCGCGTGTGGGTGGCGACTTCGATGAGACTGGCTGATCGGTATAAACTATAAGATAACAAAAAATTAAAAAATTAAAAATATTATTTTCTTAAGTGGAAGCGGGTGTTATTGGGAATGATCATAGTTGATCCTAGATATAAGAAAAAGGAGAAAATGTTGGTTGAAATTAATTTATTTTTGCTTCGAGATTGGAAGGATGCGATTTTATTATTTGCTATGCGGTTTATTTTATTTTAAGAAAAGGTTTTTAGGGAGAAGGAAAACGTTAAAATAATAATTAAATTATCTACACTTCACCTGAAGATTAAAGTCGAATTATATCAAGGCTTACCGCCTGTATTTATGAAATGGTCAGGTATCAATAATTTTAGCTCAAAGTAGCTCAAATCAACTCAAAAGTGGTGTTGAAATTTAAACACAGCGGCAGAGCTCTTAAAAATGTTAATAGCACAATACTTATGCAAGATATTAGGCACTACACCTTTTTTTCAGGAACAAAATTAAATCAAAACACGAAAATTTACAGTATTTACCAACTTGTTAAGGCCATGAAACTAAAAAAATTAACTTTTGAAATAAGATGTTCTTGAGAAACAGAACTTAAAAATTGTTAAAAGCAGTAACTTTTCGACATCGTAGAACCTTCAAATTTCGCGAAAATTTTCAAACATCAGTTTGAGAAACAATTTTCTCAGTTTTTCTTTACTTAAATCTTAATACTTAATCTCACCGAGATACGTTAAAAGTTAAACTCGTTTATCTGATCTGGCCTCTATTAAAATAAAACTAAGTGATCAAAATATATCAATTAATTTCCATGTTATTACAATCTGTCAAGTTCAAGTACATTATTTCTTTTTTTTTTAATTTTCATAGGCCTCAAACCAATTTCAATCCTTGAACAAAAAACTAAAGCATCAACCGTCTTGTCGTGTCCATCAAAGCCCAGCTTACACCTACAAGCTTCGGTCATTCTCATTGTTAATGACTTCGCTTAGGTAATTGTATGCTGTCTAGTTAGTGTCAATGGTCAACAAAAACCATCCATTAATCTCAAAACAAAAAAATATTATAGTTCACTTACTTATGAAGGTTAATTGAAGATACAGAGCAACTGAGGTTAAAATGAATGACTTAAGAGTCCTAACTTAATAGACATATTTTTTGAAGAAGAAAAGACAAAAAACAACTAAGAATTGACAGAATTGTATGCAAAAAAAAAAAAAACAAGTTGAAGGTTAAAGCTATGTCTGTACGAGTACCTACATTTGTGGTTTATTTATTTAAGATTTGGAATTGAATAGGACAACCAAACAATACCTAAGATCGATTGAAACGAGACGTCAAATGAGCTCAGAAAAGATGAAAAAGTGTTGT
This sequence comes from Scaeva pyrastri, assembly GCA_905146935.1. Lineage (NCBI taxonomy): Eukaryota > Metazoa > Arthropoda > Insecta > Diptera > Syrphidae > Scaeva > Scaeva pyrastri. The sequence continues at coordinate 41,384,764 of LR989927.1, read as the reverse complement.
TTTTTTTTCTCGGTTATAAAACAAACAGAACTCAAAAACAAATGTGAGCAAATATTTGCTAAGATATTTATGGCAGATACGAGAACACCGCAAATGCGACTTCCAGGAGGAAAGACACTAGAATTGAGGCTTGACTTATTCAATTTTGACAGCCATTTGGCACGTGTTGTCACGCTGAGAGTATCTACATGAGAGCATAACTACATAGCCCTTAACATAATGAAACGTCAGAGGGCAACGACTTTTTTATAAATTTAAAAAACATTGTCTTTTAAAATAAAAATGGCGATTTGTAATCTAGAGGTAGTGTCAAACAGTTGCGTGTCAGTGTCAGAATTTTGGATACACAAGTTCTTACACAGAGCACTGTTTCTTTTCTGTTTTCTTACAAAGTTCTCACGCAGTCATAAAGACAAAGATTCTTACACAAGGTAAACGTCCCCCACTCACGCTACACGCTACATAATTGACCTATAATTTGTGTGTAACTTGCACAAATTAAAAAAAATAAAAATTCATAAAAACGTTAAAAAAAGGTCACACGCTACATAACGTGAGTTCGTCGTTTCTTTGAGTTCACTCTCGATTTCATTTGGCATGTAATCGTTTTGTTTTGTTGTTGTTATTGTTGTTGTTGTTGTGCAATTGAATTCATTATACAATTTTTCATTTCTGTTTTACCGCACATGAAGATATTCCAATATAAAAAAAAACCCTGTCGTTTTGTAAGAAATCATAAGACAGCAAAATCCAAAAGAAAAGTGATTTCCACAAAAAAAAAAAAATTAAGTCAAGTCTTTTTTGTACTGCAATACCTACCGGGGGGCCTGGTCGCCCATCTGAAGGTTATTTGAATTATTCATGAATAAAATTTTGGATTTGTTTTAACAATTTTTCGCTGTTTGTTTTTATTTGTATTATTATTTTTTTTTACTTTTGTTTTAAGAATGAACGAAGGTAAGTCTTTTTATTGTAATTACAGATTGTTATGTAAATAGATTTTACCCAACGACCGACCATATAATACCCCTCCTCCACCCTACCCTTTCGTGCATTTTGTCTTGGCTTTTTGATATTTTGAAATATTGATTTTGCATACCAATGGAGAATCGATTGACAGTAATTTTATTCAATCCTTTAAGGTAAATATTTATGTGGGTATGAACAATGTTCATATATATTGTTTGTTCGGGTATATTGACTTTTTTAACCAAAGTTTGACATTTTGGTGTTGTTTTGGAACGGACATGGAAGATCTTAATTATTGAAATATGGAGCTTTACGTTAGCTCCCAACTTTTAAGTCTTCTCATTTCAAAAATAGTAATTCGAAAGAATTGATTAAGGGTTGACTACTTTGTCGATAGGGTAAAGTGGGGGAAAACATAGGATATCCATCATAAGAACTTTGTAAAATATAAAAATATATAAAGTTTTACCGAATGTCTTAATTGGAATGTCAAAGAGATTTGTTTATACATTTTTTTTAGGCTCACAATGTATTACATAAGGTTAAAACATTTATATAAAGAAAATTATATTTTTTTTTTTTTTAAGTTAAACATGGTTTAGGGAGTGTGTTTTCACCATTCTTTGAAAATTAAAAAAGTAGCTACGAGAAAAAATCGTATGGAAGTGGAGGTATGAAGGCAATTTTACAATAATATGACTTAAAACTGATAACAATTATTTAAAAATAACAGTAAGGCTTACATTGTCATGTTATACCTTTTACGAAAGCTTAAAATCTCGTCTTTAGTTTTTATTTCAATTAAAGTTGGGTTGGTGAATAGTTTTCGAAAAATTAATTCTCAAACTCGAAATTTTGAAGGAAAAAAGTTTTTTTTAATATTTCAATTTTTTTTTTTTAATTTAATGCTTTCATTAATTATTAATAAAAATTGAAAATCGGAATTTACATTTTTTTTAGAAATTCTTAGAAAACTATAAGTGCATTTAACCAATTAGTCCACTCACCTCGATTAGTGATCTCATTGCCGGCATTTTTATTATTTTCATCCTGTCCATCATTCGCTGTCTGATGATGATGATGATGGTGATGATGATTACGATCCACGACACTATCGTCTGCATCATTTATTACATCCTCATCATCATCTACATCCACATCCACATCCTCCTCATCATCATCGTCATCATCCATATCATTTACATTATTGGCATTGCTCGTTGGATCCCAAGAATCAACACCACCACCAACTCCAGAATTCCCAATTCCGCTGAGTGTTTCCTTATTGTGATATGAATTATGGCGATTACGTGATCCCATCACAACACAACCACCAGTGATTGTTGTACCACTGGATTGTTGTTGTTGCAAAATCGTTGTTGCCTGACCGCCAGGAAATGTTGCATTTCTTTTGTGACGACCCTTTGATTTGGGGAAAGCCGCTAAGATATTCAACCACCATTTGGACTCTTCGGGACAGGTACCCTTAATGAAGGTGACACGATCTGGTGCTGTGATGGCAACTGAATTTGTATGGCCGGTAACATCTTCGGCAGTGGTGACTTCGATGACTTTGGTCATATCGATACTTGCTTGCGGGACTGTTTCGGGCTGTGGAAAAAAATACATATATAAAATATGGTCAGAAATGATAAATGACGGGGTCAAAAGCCCACACAACTACATTTTGTCTAATTAAAGATCAACAACTTTTTCTTTCAATATAACTTTATTACCTAAGCCACATGGAACTTTTTTGCACACAAGATCCTAGCACTTAACTAATCTGTACCCCCTTAGGTTGGGGAGTTTGTAATTTTCTTGTGATCCTTTTCGAAAATAATACCTTTCCGAGCAAAGTACATAGCTGCAAACCCTGCACAAGATCCTATATCAAATATCCAAAAGATTATAATCATCTTTGGTGAGTGAAAAATTATGAAAATCCCATTTGGTCAGGCGAACTAGAAGACCTATAGGTCTACAATTTATTTACTTCTTGGTGGATTATAACTTGTGGTTGTACAAGGAACATGGACAGCTCCATGACAGCGTAGCCAGTAGGGTGCCAATTAGTGACTAAAAACATCCTTGTTCTAAATATCGCATCATATCGTTGGAAAAGTATAGATCCAAAGATAGGCAAGGTTTTGGTGTCGTGTAAGATATCGCATGTTAAGTTTGTTCTTTTCATACCTTGAACGTTTTTTTTTTTTTTTTTTTTTTTGGTGGGGAAACATGAAACATAAAAATTGTATCTTAGCCACTCCTTTTGGTGTTTTTTTTTGGACATGTGTGAAATTATTGCGACGCGACGATGTTATAATTCATAAAGTGTCAATATTACGTGACCCACACTCTATAGGTTAGGTATGCTACTTATTTGTTTCTGTTTTTTTGTAGAAAATTAACCGAGCCAGTTTGAAGCTCAAAATGAAATCAAAGCCAAAAGATACTTATCGCATGTCCAAAAGACCTGCGATTCAAGATTTGCAGTAGATACTGGGTATAGGTTCCAAGCAAACCGTCACAGAGCCAGCTGCTCGAGCTCGCACTTGCAGTAAGTTCCAAAAGAATCGAAAGTGGTCAGAAAAATCTTGATCTCCTTGCTCTGTAAAACTGGTAAAAATAAGTGAGTACAAGTTAAAGATTGCACGCGAATTAAAATCAAGTTGTTTTTTTTATTTTTGGGTATCACTGATTTAGGAGATCGAGAGGAAAAGGGCTTTTTGAATATTATGACCAAGTTTTTGAAGGAAGACTTAATACAACGACAACTTTGGGCTTGAGAGATTTTTTTTCTTTATAAATATAGAAGTACATAATATTACATGTGTGACCACCGTACGTGTCGTCGGTCGATGAGAAATTTACTGCTGCGGGTAAAATTGCCATAATTAAGAGTGAAAAGGTGCAACAAATCAACAGGTGTGTTGCAAGTACGTATAGAGCTTCCAAGGAAGTACTTAAATAAAGGAAGTTTACACGTAAGAAAGCACCTATTGAAGTCAAAGTATACATCAGCAAAAATTGTATGGGAATTTTGAGGAGGGGATCATTCAAAAAATTTATGTTTTAAACTTTTTAATTTCAAGAAGCTTAGAAACTGTCAATTTTAGTAAGTCTTTCAATGGACACTCCAGTTTAATCCCTGAACACGATAAGCACGTTCCTCTAATACCAGGTTATTGTATGTCTTCTAAGTCTAGGTAAGCTAAGGTTGAAGCGACTGTCAAGAAGACACATTTATAATAATTGTCGTTCTATTGTTAGTCCACGCGACTTGGTTCCGAATGCAATGAAACGAAATTGAACATGAAAGGTTATTATTATTGATGTTTATGTGTCTGCGATTTGCTTGGACCATTCTAGAAGATCAATACACCACCTCCTTGAAAAATCTTTGGCTTCCAAACTTGTTCTAAAACTATTCCCTGTGTTATTCTACGGATGCAAAAGTTTCCGTAATGGATTAGCTCCTACAAGCTAATGGGCTATATTCTGTAAACACTGAACTGTCTGTCTCTGTCATACCACTTGAAAAAAAAAGTTGGTTAGTCGCACTCAGTTTTTTACTCCATCCACTCGGTCACTTTAGAGCTCATAGAGCGCAGTCCGACCCAGCTCAGATTTGTCTGAGTTAAGAAAAACACAGATCTTTTTTGGCACCTTAAAGGCCAACTATAATAGACTTAACCGAGTTTCACCTAATGTCAAAACCGAACGAAAAGTTTCCGAAAGTTTTCGTTAAAACACAAAGTAACCATAATGGATTCTGGCTACTCAATCGAATGTTATTTGATAATAGCTAACGTCACAAGCAAAACTTACAAGGGACCGAAATTATTATTATTAGAGACAACAACATGTGAGCATGAGTTGAGTTCAAATGCTTTTCAAGTTTGACATTTACGTAAGTTCGAGCCAATCCAATGGCTTTTGCTTAGTTTCACGAAAGTTAGCGAAATTTAACGAAACTGAGTAATACGTCTGTTATAGTTAGTGATATACATTTAAAACAGTGTGTTTAAGTTGGCTTAAGTTCGGTTAAGTCTATTATAGTTGACCCTTTAGTTCTCTGCTCTGAACTAAAATAGAAAAACGCCTAATAACTTCACTTATCTTGGAAAATATGGACAGAAAAATACTTTGAATTTTAAGAACTTACGTGTTCGTCCACGGAATATGTTAGCTCGCCATCGTCGTACAGCACAAACCACCTTCGTTGCCATCTCTGAAAGAAGAACAAAAAAAACAAGAATTTAAGTAACAATTTGAAGAAAAGATTTATAAAGCAAAAAAATAATTACAAACATAATATCGGTTATTTTCTTCAAATGACATAAAAATACTTTTCTGGAAAATGAATTTATTTTTAATCTACTGTCAGTTCTATAATCTCTCCATGTCTCTTTCGCAATGAATGCGGTTCACTTACCAACCTTGAGGTCATCCATATTATTTATATAAACCAGACTACACATGATTGACACTTTCTAGAGATACAAAAAAAAAAAAAAATAGAAAAATAGAACACCACTGGCATTCGGATCTTCTTCCATAACAAAACATCATAAGTATATACTGGAGACATATGTATGTACATATATGTACTCGCACTCAGAGCCTACTGCATAACAAGACTTAATTACAGTGAGTCTTTGCTAAAGCCTGACGTTAGGTTGTCTTCGATTCTGATGCACACACAAAGTACAAATATAGTATGTAATAGTCTTTTGTTTTGTATAATGAACTATGGTGTACCTTATAATCTAATTACGTCGTCCGTCATAATTTTCTACGAGTAGGTATATACCACAAGTTTGAACGTATCTTCATTGTTCGTATATGTTATATGAAAACGCTTTTCTAATGAGATTTTCTTTTGTCACTTTGGGTGCATGTAATTTTTTTTGTTCTTGCTTCATAAAGCCTAGAGAAAAAGAAACAAAAAAAGTAAAGACAAATCTAACCATTGCAGCCCTGAGATATTCTGACAGGCACGTTGCGAATTGCAACGATGCGAATTTGTTTTCGTTCTGTTTTTGCCTCTTCAAAGTCTACGAATATCTACGTGATTTACGTGAATCCCCGTGTCAGTATTCATTTCACTTAATACTTGAACAGGTCAAACAGGGTGTACTCGGCATTTGTCGATTGTTTATATAATTTTGCGCAATTGGTTCAAAGGTTCACCCTCGGGGACAAATTTTATGTTGACAAAATCAAACCGAGCGCACTCCTGATTCTGATTTTTAAGAAGAAACTTGCAATTGCCTGTTTTTTTTCACTTCTGACAGATGAGCTCTTTTTTGTTTGACTTATGTAGACATATGTCAACTTTCATTAACTAACTTGAATTTGATTAACCACACACTGGAAATTTTGCAAATTGGGCCAGCTTGTTTTGTCTATCAAGCTGTCATGGGAAAACTTTTGCTTTAAAATTGAAATTTCTCTAGACCATTCAAATCAGGCAGTAAAACTGTCAAAAATATAGAGTGAGAGGGATAACGAAGAAAATAGCTTATTTCGTGATCTTTCTGACAACAAACAAAAACTTAACGGAAACTTTATACTCTTTCGTTTTAAAATGCCTTTTCTTGTACAGTATTGTCCATAGTTAGAAAATAAACAATTCCTTACAGAGGTATCAGAGGAGAGTTTGACTTATGTCATCTTATGAAGGCTTAGTTTTTTTTTCTTTCAGCCTTTTTACGGTTTTCAAAGATCAATTAATTGACAATTGAAATATTTTGTTAATCAATTGATACCTCGGTATTATGAACCCGAGTTGATCATTTTTTGATCCATTGTGAACAAAGATCAAAAATCTATTGTGAATAGTGCCTATTTACTTAAGACAGCTGCAAATTTTAGTATTGTTGGGATGGATTGTTGCCTTTTCGTTGGCTTTAACTTGTCGTTGATATCTAAAAATACATTAAGGAAGGCTTCTTTCGAAAGTCTAAAGTTTTGAATGAATCTAGAAGCGAGCCAAATTAGTTTTTGTAATGTAATTAAAAATCTTTTTTTAATCTACATACATATGTTCAGCCAAATGCATCGGATTTGAAGCATAGCGTAATTTTCTTCGAATCTTTCCTTGCTCCAAAGTATTTTCGTCTTCAATTTCATTTTCACCGAAAAATAGTTCTATAGTAGACATGCTTTTGGCTTTCGCGATCCGTAAAATATTTTATCAACAAGGAATTTGTGATTGACTGAAAATTTGATAATCAACAAACATTTTGACAACCATAATACCAAGGTCCAAGACTGTCAATTTAAATCATTCACAATAGATCTAATTTCTGAAGAGCGTTCACAGTTTATCAAAAATTTTGATTTTTGACAACGATAATACCGATTCATTAATTTTATTGATAAATATCAAATATCGTATTGATCTTTGACAACCGTAATAAGGGTGTTTTTCTGTGGTTGACATTGGTAAGAACACTTTAGTGGATAACAAAAATTTTGAATATGGTAAAAGTTTGGAAACAAATGTGAAAGGTCATTTAACCAACAGATTTGACAGAACGCTAACGTCAACCAGAAATTTAAACTAGCTGAACATAATTGAGATGTTCCTGTCATAGCTGCCAAAATATTGATTCGCCACAAATTGAAAGAACATTAGCTAACATTTAAAGTGGAAAATTTTTAAAGGTTGCATGCGACATAAGTGACGTTTCAGTATCCTGATCGTGTTTAAACCACACCAATGCTTGTTTTAATGGCAATGTAAGTCAATAACGTATATAGATTTATTTATTGAGATATGACTTCACCTGTAAATGACAATGTTTTTGGTAAAAAGCTGTACACACATAAAAGACTGTTTCCATTCAGCCTCATATTGTGTTAAAATAGTTTAACTGTCAAAATTATTATGTCTGGTTGACATAAGACTGCATTTTGCTTCTCTGACAAATGTCACATTGAAATTAAAGTTCTTTCAGTAACATGACATCCATAAGTAGAAACGTCTAAATCTGAAACTGAAACACCCTTTTTTTTGATGATATCCATACACCATCGTTATGTGCGCGTAATTATTAAGAAATAATTATCCGAGTACTCCATACCGCAGCAGTTGTTGGGTGTGCTGTGCGGTACAAAAAATTGTTTTTCCGTCTTAGCTTTTTTCTTTCTTGTGATGGATATTTTGTCTATTTGCGCTTCCTTTGGGAGTTTCATTTCATTACGTTCAAATAGTTTTCACCGGGAAATCCATGGAAGAAAATTCCTTGAACCGCAGACAGTCAAAGGGCGGCGACAGAGAGGAGGCGTTTTTTTTTTTTTTATTTCACATGTTATAAAGCGTTCGATGGGAATGGGGATTCATAACGTCGTCGTCGGTCGTCGTAGATTGGTTTTAGGGTTTGCAATTCAATATTTACAAAGTACTCGATGTGCTTTTTGAGATACTCGTACTCACTTTAGTGTAAAAATAAATAAACCCAGGTTGGTGGCTTTTGGGGGTAACTTATCAGTTCGAAGAAAAAAACTGAAAAGGTATCTCATTACCAGATCATAGCCAGACTATAGAACACCGCATTTGATTTCATAATCATAATATAATAAAACACATGAAGATAATTTAAAATAAATTCGATGAAAATAAAATCGCGTCTCGCATCTAACTTTATAATTGCGCACTCTAAAAATATCATAGTACGATTATAAGATTTTGTAATTAAGAAGAAAGTTAAGCGGTTTATGGGTCTTATGGTTGAAGCCATTTAAATATGTAGGTAATATCAAATATCCATATATAAACTTTAGACGACTCAATTTAAGCAAGTACGAGTCGCGTAATAAATGTATACAAAGTGGAAAACCCAGTCCTTTAGAGTTTCAAGCTTCACCAGAGTTGATCAAACTTATGAAGCAAAACGAAAAGTGATTTTATTTCTTTCATAAAAAACAAGTACAGATATTTATCTAAATGAAATACTGCCAATATGAATAATATTGTGGGATGGAAAATCACGTATCTGTATGAATTTTTGTTTTTCCATTTTTCTATTTACAATTTAAATTGGCAATAAATTCAGGTCAATAAAATGTGATTTATTGATAGGTCTTCAATTAAGGCTGTCGTTAGACGTTTTTATTAAAGTAATTTGCAGTATTTTAATAAAAATATGTCAACAGACTGATTTGAAATATTAATGTGTCCCGTCGCCAGATAGAAATGTCCATAAATGGATATGATTTTTCTTTTCGCTATTAAAATATAATTTCATAATGTGGAGTCACAGTTTTGAATTAAGTTTATTTTTACATAAAAACATTAAAATTTTTAGTTAATATCAATGAAGAAGCTGTTTCTTATTGTCTAAATGCACTGTCAGCAGCTGAATTGATTGATCTAATGAATATAATTGTTTAAAGCAACCATCGTGGAAAATCTGTGCCAGATATAACAACATTTAAGTTTTTTTTGGCTAAGAATTAATTTTCTTAAATTTTAGTAGCATTTCAATATCAACTTATTTTGAAACATTTAAAATATTAAAATCAAATTTTATTAGTCACTGAAATAAATTCTTCAGTAAAGCTGCTAATCAGGAAAGTAGAGAAGCTTAAAGTTGTATAAAGAACGCAAGCAGATATGTTATTGAAGTTAAGGTGAGTGAGTTTTAAAAAAAGGTTTCTATTACAGTTTCTTAAGTTAAGCTGTTTAAAATGATTTAAACATTTTAAAAAAGGCTATTTATTTAAAAATGTTAACAACTTTTTATAGAAACTGATAAGCTAGGATTCTCAACAAATTGAAGTTAATGTAGTTATTTCTTCAGGAAAAAATGATACAGGGATTCTTCTTATTTCAAGGATCTCTTCAATTTGACCAACTGAAAAATACTTACCATTAATAACACTCAACAGCATAAGCAGTGTTTTTTTTTGTTAGTGAAAAAATAGGATCAGTTCAAAAAAAAGTCAAATAATTTTACAATCTGTGGAAAGGCCATATTGAGGAAATCTCAAAATCATCTCGGTATGCATTTCAATGAGTATTTCAACTGAATCTACATTTACATGCATTATTCAACTCGACCTAAGAACTGTATTACAAATTTTCAAACATACCCAAATTAATGAAAGATTATCAATTTTGTAAATTGTAAAATTAATTGTGAGTAGGTTAGGTACATATGGTATTACAATGCCAGCTAAAAATTTGCAATAAAACACGGCTACAAAAACATCATTTATTGCAGAGCTCTGTATCAATTAGTGCAAGCAAAAGCCTTCAGAATTAAAATAAAAAATTACATAATAAGAATTTAAATTCTTTAAAATTGTGTAGGTACTTATATGCAATTACTTATGTATATAATCGTACGTTTTTATTCACTCTTTTTTATTGTCCCTGATTCAATGTAAAAACTAAATCAAGATCCCGCACTCACTAAAATTTATTGTCAAGGTTTTAAATTTGCAAAATTCCTTGTCTCTTACTTTACTAAGAGAAAATATTTATATACATTTAAATCAAATTGCTTCAAATGTTCATTATAATCTTGACCCATCATTTCTAATTGAAGACTTAATTGACAATTTGATGCATATTTTTACATTGTTGCAATTCAATCTCAGCCCCTACTCATAATAAGTGGGCAATTTATTTTTTCAAAAATTAATAACTACAACAAAACAAATAAATCAGAAAACGCATTTGATTAGCTTATCAAAATAAATTGCACTTTTGCGTGCTGTGAGAAGAAGTGCTATGCAAACAAATTATAAGAATCAGTTGAATCGACATCCTTCGAATTCAGAGTTGCCATTTTAAACTTCAAGAATTTCAAACAATAGACAACTAAAAACCGTCCATAAAAGCCGAAGTCCTATAAGAAACTTGGTTTAAAAAGGTCTTTGAATTCAAAGGATTTGAAATTTGGTGAATGTCAAAATGTCTAGAAAAATTGACAGATTTTCTATAACTGGACATTTCTGTCAGTTTCAATGTTCATGTTTATACTATATTGTTTGTAATTTCTGACAATATAATTATACATCAGAATTGAAATGTCAAACTAAAATAAACTTCAGAATCAATTAAATCTACTTTTTAAATCAACACTCTCTGAACTTGATTCGTTAGAAAAAACCAAGACACCTCTAAAATTTTCCGAAGGTAACCCTCTTTTAAGAATCCAATTTATACAAAACCTAATTTTCAGAGCTTCTTGTCAGTTTTTGTATATTTCTGTTATTATTGTTGTTCTTGTTAACCAAATACAATCTTTCATGGCAAATTAAATCCGTTTATTCTCAAGATGACTATATGTCAGACAAATTAGGACACTCAAGTCGAAGAATTTCTTGATGATGAACCTACTTTCGTCTTAAGTGATGGAATGATTCATGATCTTTAAGAACACATTCGCTTAACTGCGTATGAAAAATTAGGGCAAATTAAAGACAGGATCATGCACTTGGTCGATGATGACTTGCGATGTAAGTTTAAAAAAAAAAAAAACAATTTATAAATACCCCTGACTAGGTCAACATGCTCCTCCACTCATCCTGTCCTGAATTGCATAAGTGGAAGTAAATTTATTTGAGATGTCATGTCAAATTCATACTTCTGAGTTTTAATTTAAGTATGATGAAATGCAAATTCACATGAACAAATCTTATTTTATAACTTAAGTTGCTTTGTATTCGTAAGATTGTTTTTTACGCTTAAAAAATTATTGATCTAAAATTAAAAGGGTATTATGGATTATAAATAAATTTAAATAATAAATTTTGAAGTAACCATTTTTCAAAACAGTTCTTACAATGAAATATATTACTTTATTCAAATATTAATTATTATATAATAATTTCCATATTCAGCCGTATCGCCAATTTTATAGGAACTTTTTTTCCCGTTTTTTTTTCATGGTTCATTTCATGATTCTTCTTTAAAAACGATTCTGGCCAGAACGTTACAGTCAATGGTGACCGCTATAGAGCTATGATTGCTGACTTTTTCGTCCATCAATTGAACAACCCTGATGTGCAGAAGTTGTGGATTCTACAAGACGGCGCAACATGTCACACAGCTCGTGCCACAATTGATTTGAAGGAAACATGTGGTAACATAATTTCACGTTTCGGACCCGTGAATTGGCCTACAAGATCGTGCGATTTACCGTCGCTTGACTATTTTCTGTGGGGATATGTGAAGTCGTTAATCTACGCCGCCCGATAAGCCCGAAACGATTGACCACTTGGAGGACAACATTCTGCGGGTTATTGCCGATATACGGCCACAGAATATGTTGGAAAAAGTCAACGAAAATTGGACCTCCAGATTAGACAACGTTCGAGCTAGCCGTGGCAGTCATATGCCAGAAATCATATTTAAATTATTATGCCAGAAGATTGTCTTTCGAATAAAGTAAATTTCATATAAATAAAAACACTCATCTTTTTTATTCCATTAAGTTCTATACCTCTTAAAAAAAACACCTTTTATTAGTAAATGTAAATGATGTTTCTTTTCGGAAATCACATTAGGGTGTCACTTTCTTAAAAGTCTTCTAAGTTAGTGTCGATTCTTGAAAAATTTGTAAGATTTGAATGTTCAGTATTTTGAATTTATTATTGACTTTAAAATTACAAGTCACTTTGCCTATTATCAGACTCGATTTAATTATTAAAATTGTACAAGATATACACCCTTATTACGGTTGTCAAAGATCAATACGATATTTGATATTTATCAATAAAATTAATGAATCGGTATTATCGTTGTCAAAAATCAAAATTTTTGAAAAACTGTGAATGCTCTTCAGAAATTAGATCTATTGTAAATGATTTAAATTGACAGTCTTGTATTATGGTTGTCAAAATGTTTGTTGATTATCAAATTTTCAGTCAATCACAAATTCCTTGTTGATAAAATATTTTACGGATCGCGAAAGCCAAAAGCATGTCTACTATTGAACTATTTTTCGGTGAAAATGTGAAGAAGAAAATACTTTAGAGCAAGCAAAGATTCGAAGAAAATTACGGGATGTGAAGCATGGATTTGGCTGAACATATGTATGTAGATAAAAGATCTTTTTTTAATTACATTACAAAAACTAATTTGGCTCGCTTCTAGATTTATTCAAAACTTTAGACTTTCGAAAGAAGCCTTCGTTAATGTATTTTTAGATATCAACGACAAGTTAAAGCCAACGAAAAGGCAACTCTCCATCCCAAACATACTAAAATTTGCAGCTGTCTTAAGTAAATAGGCACTATTCACAATAGATTTTTGATCTTTGTTCACAATGGATCAAAAAATGATCAACTCGGGTTCATAATACCGATGTATCAATTGATTGACAAAATGTTTCAATTGTCAATTAATTGATCTTTGCCAACCGTAATAAGGCTGATAGTGTAAAGTTGAGATCCTTTTCTAAATTAATTATTTCAAAGAGAAGTCCTGAAACAAAATTTTATTTGTATACTAAAAATTCAATATTTTTTTTTACATTTTAAATGTTCGCTTCTCCAGACGAACAAGGCTTTGCTTCTTTGGGAAATTTATAGAAACTGAAGAATGACATTGAATTGCGGTTTCATTTTAAATTCAAGTGCTTATAGATTTCGTAACATTGAGAAAAACTTAAGCAATAGTATTTTTTCGAGTTTTGAAAATTACAAAAATTCAGTTCAGAAAGTAAGCAAAAGCTTAAAGTAAAAATTGTGTTAAAAATAAAAAATAGTTAAAAGCGACTTGTATTTTTTGGAAGGATGCACTAAAAACCTCAAAAAATTATTTTATCCTTCGATGAACCCTTCAAAATATTTGTCTTTTGTGAAATTTAGATTATTTTAGACAGAAGAAGAAGCTGTTCAAAAATTATTAACTGGATAAAGATAATATAACTTTTATAGTAAAAAAATTGTTTCAACTTATTTAAACATTCTAAATTCTTAAATAAGATGTAATAATCAATACATAGTATAAAAAAAGTCGCTTTCTCTATCCCTTTGTATGCTTAAATCTTTAAAACTATGCAACGGATTTTGATGCGGTGTTTTTTTTAGTAGATAGAGTGATTGAAGAGGAAGGTTTAGATGTATAATTAGATAATGTTTTTTTCAATCAAAAAATTAATTTTAAAAATTTCATTCTAGACTGCTAGATACACTTTTTTGTAAGTTCCGAGAATAATGAAAATTTTGATCGGTCGGTTGAAATATCGGCCAATCTTAAAGCCAGGCGAGACAAAGTTCGCAGGGTCTTCTAGTTGTTTTACAAAAGCGGAGGCATAGGGAGTCTTAAAATAGTGGTGGGTTTCTAGATCTAATAATTTTCTCATTTACAAAACTAGATTAAAGTTTCAGTTTTTTTCAAACATGTTAAAGAAAAAATTCAATTTAAAATACTAACAAAATAGATTTCTCAATAAAACTAGTTGTAGAATATAAAAAACATACTTTTTTGTTTCTCAAATCGAAATATTTTCATATTCAATTGAACCAATGTGAACTCCACCCAAGTTTAAACACAAACCACAAATTAGATTCAACCTTTGAAACCAAAATTTTCTCGATTTTTGAAAATATTCTTCTTCATTATTGTTTGAAAAAAAAAATCAATGACCTTTTAAATATAAACTTTAACTCTCACAGCATCATAACTTCAAATCAAATTTCAAAGGTCAATCTAATTAAACTGCCCGTTTATTCGTGAATACGCACCTTTAAACTCAAAGACATACATACATACAAACAACAATGATTCTAAACTTATAAAAGATGAATATAAATCATCAAAACCTTTCTTCAAAAAACCACACACCAACCAAAACCAACTTAACTGTTGTTGAATAGGCATAATAACATTCAAAGATCTCATCACAAAGATAATAGCAACAAAAATTATAAAATCAAAATTCCATTATTATTATAATAGGAAACACCTATCGAACAATGATAAAATAATATAATTGAAGATGTTTAGCATTGAGCTTGATGTTTGGTTTTTAATAAAAAAAATTATAAAAATAAAATGGTAGCCATCTATCGTCGTCTTCATCCGTTGGTCGTTTCGTGGGATTGTTTTTATGTCTTTTTTTTCTATTAATTTATGACCTATGGGTGTTTATTCATTCAGAGCTCTCTCTCTATTTTTAGTTACATAGTTGAAAGATTGTAGGTGTATCTTAATTTATTATTAAAAACCTCTCCATTTAATTTAATTCGAAGTTTAATTCAATTAGCGCATCACTCATTGATGACCGACTTACATCACAAAACTATTTCAAGCTGCGATTTGATATTCACATTTATGACTTCCGGATTTTATATTTCTTTGAGGTTGCAAGTTACCACTTTTGAAATAATAAGCCGAAGTTGGCACAACATTTGAGCAACTACTGCTCTCAAAATTCAAGAGTTATACAGACGTGAAAGACTTCTTATTTAAAAGGGGTTTTTAGGAAATGCTGTCGTTAAAACCATAATTATGAACACTTTTAATTACGAATAAATCTTTTTATAGCAAAATTATTCTGAGTTAAAATTTGTTTCAAAAATTGATACCGAAGTCCGGTCCCTTCATTTTAAGACCTTTATGTTTCTTGAAAATCGGACTAAAGCATAAATTGCATCTAGCAGAAATAAAGTTAACAGAATTTTAAAATATTATAAAGTTATTTTTTTGATTGAAATATTCAAAATCGATTAACAATCTTGACAAATTTATCATACAACTTCCGCTCCTACACAACGTTTATGCACATCAGGCACACCACACAACACCACATCACATCAAATCAGATCAGATAGGTCATAATAAAGATTTGATACGAAAACAACTTCTACTATATGAAATGCATTTAAATCAGATTTCCCTCTAATTGATATGCAAATCATCGCAACACACCCATCCTCTTTGCTTCTTCTTGCAATTAAGTTCTTGCTCTTTACGTGCATCGAGCACGCCCGATAAGTTATTCTCGAAACGAATTGAGATCAGCTCTTATGAATACAGATGCATATACATATGTATGTATGTAGTATGTAATAATAATTTTAACAAAAAACTTCATCCATAATTCCAAGAGCAGCTAAAATGGTGCTAATATTAGAGTCAAGCTTCATTCGAGCAGGGGTGGAATTGGAATTAGGCTCATGGTGGGCCGGAACATCTCATATCTTAGAGCTATTCAATTTTTGTATGGGATTGAAGCCAAAGAGTTTAGGAAACTAAATACCCCCCCACTCCTTCCCCTCTAACTTTGGAACCAATAAAGTCAGGAACTTCAAATATTTATTTACTAACCAAATTCCAACTCTGTAACGGAAGTAGTTCCTGAGATATATCACTTCAAAAACCTTAAGAATTTTACATGTCTTAAAGACCTTCAGTGCAGTGTTTCATCTGCGATATTAGAGTGCCTATAAATTTACCGAAAGATAAATTTTGACAGTTGTAAAGTCAAAAATTAGATATTTTCGAATAAGGGCATGACATCTGCCTAAATAAAATAATTAAAATAAAAGTATTGCCAATTTTTGAAAAAAGATTTAATTAAAAATGAGTTTAAGTGTGTTCAAAGAAAAAAATTAAAAACTTGGTGTTAAATTTAATATTTAAAAAATATAGTCAAAATATCAGCCATGGAAGGTAATGGGATTTTAAAACACGCCAAGTTCCAACTTTAAAGAAGGGCAGGAACTTGAAAATTCCTAAAATGAATCGTATGGTAAAAGTTTAGTTCAAGGTGTTTAAAATGTATAAAGAAACTATACTCGATTGACATACAATTCAACATAAAACGGGGGTGGCAAGTTCCCTCAAAGTTTTTTATAACAAATATCTCAGGTTTTTTTGAGTTTAGACTCACCTTGTGAGTTCTGTTTTTGGGTATACTTCGATCTAAGGAGATTTTAAAATGATTTTCTTCTTTTTTGGTAGCTTGTAAAGTGTCAGGTGAACTCTCTTGCTTGACGCCCCCTGATGAAAAGGCCTGATTTTTACTCGAATTACATTTCCCGATAATTTCGCTATTGTTCCCGAATTTATGGTTAAGTGAAACAAACAATTTTACCCCGCACAAATAATAACCAAAAGGTGGGCAGACGAGGTGTATAGGTACTTAATTATACCATCATCTCTATGTCGTGGTCGACACGTTCGTCGCAGTCAGCATTGCATCGTTGTTGGTGATTGCACTATGCCACATGATGGTCGATCCTATATGGAAGACACAACACACCTTAGGCTCAAAAAAAACAAAAACCCATCATCATCATTTCAGTATCAGCAGAGATCAGCTATCTCCACCAGCATCTGATGGATGTGCAGCAACTCAAAATATCAGGACAAGACCAACAAGCGACACAACCCACCGCATTATTCACCTGACATATTTGCATTTTTGTGGATGCTAATTTATTAGCAAATTGAACAAAAAAAAAAACGAATGATATAGTGATGGGACATAAGAGTTTATAGAAAGCGGTCACACACACCTATATTTTCTTAAACGATATTTAGTTTAGCTACGAAACAGTGGGACAGGAGTAGTGGGAAGTGGGAATATTTTTGAAATTTTAATCTTTGGGAGAAGGATACAGTTGGTGATCGAGAGTTTAGTCCCCTAAAAGCACATAATTTGTGCTAAGATTTTTTAGGAATACGGTAGGCGTGTCGGTGGGAGTTTCTATAATTGTTTAATAGATTAGTCCCAAAAAACTGTCTGAGATTCAAACTGAGGTATAGAAAAGATTGCTTAGACGCTTTTTCTTCCTTTGATCTAGAAAGTTCCTATTTGGAAGGAATTTCTCAAGAAAATGGGAGTGGTTGTGGGCGTGTTTTGGCGACTTTTTAAAACTCTAATTTGAATAGACTTATTAAGAGAACTGTTTTTGACTTAAATTAGGAATCACATAGGAAAAGTGAAAGTTTCCTGGTTGATTTTTTGAAAAATAAGGGCGTGTTAGTGGGTGGAAATTGTGAACTAGATAATTTATATTTTATCCAAAGTGTCTGTCATGTCAACCCCACTATGTTATTTGTGGTGCATGTGGTCATACATATATGTACATGAACTCGATCGAACAAAATAGATCTGCCACTTCGAATCGAACGAACGAGTGTTTGCGAAGACATTTGTTTGAATTAGTTCGCGATAAGTGAGCTACAAGCGGACTCGAGCACGCGCGCAACCTTTAAGAGAGATGGACGACCGAAGGTGCGCATAAATCATGCATTCAGCCTTTAAGGCTAGGAGACAGATGGCAAACATTTAAACCACACGCCAAACTGAGTGTAAGTGACATAAAAAGACAGACAAACAGACAGACAGAAACACCACACACACACTCAGATAAATAGTTCTTATGGCATTTTTGCATATTTTAGGGCGTTGGTTGGTTAAAAAATTCGAAAAGTTTATCTACATACAAACATAGGTATTCGTAGTTTTGTTTGTCAAGAATGTTAAGTGTGTGATGGAGCACGCTTAGTTTTTGCTCCTCTGGGAGGGTTATTATTGCAACAAAGAAGAATTCAAGGATGCTGAATTAGCATCTCTGAAATGGTGTTTAAGATCGAGCTGATTTATGCAACAGCACAGAACTGAATCAAAGCGAGAACTTTACATGTCAGCATTTTGAATGAGAACCTCAAACCTATATAATTTAAGTGAGGAGAATTAAAACAGACAGAAACGTCGTCAATCGACAATTGTCAAGAGTGTCAAGGTTTTTGTATTGAACTGGTTGCTCACTGAGCTTAAGTGTATTCTTTAACTTTGAAATACTCAAACCGTTGAATAAGTTTGATATTTTATGAATTTCAGAATAGAAACGAATCAAAAATTAACAATAAGTTCAATGATTAATTCAAGAGTTTGAGTGGGTTAGCCAGAAAAACGCAAAGCTTGGATTACTGCATCATCAGTCCGCAATTTCGACCAAAACTTTTGGAGGATTGGAGTTTAAAAAAAATGGAATTTATGAAACAATGTCGGAACACAGTAAGGTCGTATAAAATTTTATAAACCTGTTTATAAAACGAGTTTACAAAATATGTATAAACCCAAGAAGAATAGTCAAGTATTTGCTTAGTTCTATGAGTAAAAACTGAGAATTTTAGAGTAAATTCTACTAAGTACTAAAATTAAGTTTATTTTTCGGCTTGACAAAATCCTTTAACTTCTAAAATAACTTAAGAAATTAGCAAACATTTTTTCATCGATATTTTGACTTTTGGGAAAAGACAATTGGAACTTAAATAATTTCCAATTCAACAAAAATTTTGTTTGCACCGAATTTTTTTTAATAAAAAAAAACTAGAGACTTAAAAAAGTTTACTTCACTACAACATTATAAAAATCGAATTTTGCTTAAGATCAGTTCGAAAAATCGACCCTATTGTATATTTGATAAAATTTAGAGAAAAATTGTCACAAATTTTGCAGGAAAATGAAAAATTGACATCAGATAACTGTTTGTTGTTTTGATTTTTAAGAAATCTTTGTCAAGTTGTATTCATGATTTGAAAATGGAAGAAGTTATATTTTGAAAAATCATATTTCATATACATCTCTGTTAAAGGAAATGGCACTGACATGGAGTTTTAAGACAATACAAAATTGAGAGTCAATTGAAAACTCTAATCTTAAAACATCTGACCATAAAATTTTCTAATTCAGAAGTAGTTTCGACAGCAGTCAAATTAAAATATTAATTTTTCGATTTTGACCCAGATTCGAGGTCATATTGTTTATGGTTTTATTGCCGAAATGTAATGACATCTCCTTCTCCGTATTTATAATAAGTTCCAAAAATTTTAAAAATGGAAAAATGTTATCTTACTTAAGTTATGGTTCAAACGTATGTACATACCTGCAAAGATAAAAAGAAAAAAAATATTAGTTCAGAAATCAAATTTTATATTTTATAATCATTATAAGTTTTGTAAAAATAACCAAAACTAATAACAACACAAGCAATCTGTGTCAGTTGTAAACATGAACACGCAAAAAACTCAGCGTTTCTGACCTCACATTAAAATCATTCACCATTTGAACATAAAGATAAGAAAGCCATTAAATGCAGCTTATAGATTTTCAATCATAATAAAACTTAAAACCCGCATTCAATCTAAACCCACAGAACAACGCAGAAAAAAATAGTCCAAAACATTTCCCAGAGAAATATATAATTTAAATTTTTACAAAAAAAAAGTGCCATGAGTAAACAGATTTTATAGCATTTTTATGACACTTTTAATATTTGCTCAATAAACATTAACCAACCGAATTGATTATGGTTTTCTGTAAGTTTATAAAAACAACACTGAAACTTTAATCGCAGTTCGAATCACACTCAGACTCTGTTCGCATTCGATGGAGACCAATTTCAAGGATTTTCAATTGAAGTTTAATGGTCGTTGATGATGATTTTTTTCTTTTGTACTGAAATGATTCTTTGGAAAATTAGGTTAGGTCTGAATTTTATAGGGTATATGTAGGTCTGTGTATGAAGGCAGATAATCTGTAATAAAAATGCCCTCTGTCAGAAGTTGAAATCAAATTTTATTTGCTGTGCAATGGAATTTCAGATTTACAGTCATTAAGTGGTAAATATAATTGAAGAGCAAGAAATAGAGATTGGAAATTTGAATAACCATGAATCATGAAAAGAAATAAATACACAAATGATGATGAGTTCTTGGAAGACTTTGAAGTTGAAGTTCCGCAAGGAAGCATTCAATGATTACTTCTATTTTTTTATTTAATAAAAAACTCGGAAGAACTAAAAAATTAACACTCATTTAAAAAATGCAGTCTCAAGTGACAGGTTGTCAAAATGTCTTTTCCGTATAACATTTTGGATAGAAAAGTTCTTTAAAACAAGCTTCATCTTATAAGTTGCAAAAAACTTAAAGAAGCTGATAGATTTTCATATGTTTCTATTGACACTTAAGCTAATTAAAAAAGTCTCAATCAAAAGTGGCTTGATTTGTCCAAGTCCATACTCATATGTACATCCCCAACTTATTCACTTAAAATTAAAACAAGAAAGGCGGTCAAGACATTTTGCAGCCTTACCAAAAATGAAATCATCTTGAAAAACATGATTTTTTAGCAAAATTCTATTTTGCTGAGTTTATTTATAGACATCGGGAAAATGAGTTCACAACAACAACAACAAAAACAACTTCATACTCTATTTCCATTTATGTTTTCTAACCAGAAGTGTAAAATGTCAATATTCCAGAATAACTTGTCTCAATCGGGTGCAAGAAAATTAAAAAAAAATTCTCAACTCCCATCAATATTATGATGCCCACCATTCGTACATATTGCTCTCTCTGTTTTAAGTCTTCTCCTCTTACGTCACCACCACTCACCATCACCATTCCGACAGCAAGCATCCAGTACCACTAAATCTATGTCAATTGCAATCAACTATGCATCTCATCATTAATAAACAATTTTCCACTTCGACAAAAAAAAATTTATAAAACAAAAAAAAGGAAAAACCAGGAGGAACATTTTTCTCCTCCTACAAGTAGTGAAGCTGCCTTCGCTTTGCAAAAGTTGATTAAAGTAACACGCGCCCGGACGAACTCCAGCTTCAGCAACACATCCAACCGACCAGTCAGCCATCCAGCCTGCCAGCCAGCATCAGCAGAGCAACCTGCTTCCTGAAATCTCGTTTCTTTAAACACCTCAACAAGATTATCTTCAGATTCTGCTCCTGCTCCTGCTTCCTCTTCGCCGCTCCGGCCGCCACCGCCTCGGCAGCAGTGGGCACAGAGTGGCCAATTTTGCAGCGAGCAGTTTAAGCTTCCAGTTTTCTGCGTTAGGTTCTCGTCATAGAACCATACTATATGTCCGTCCGTTCGTCCGTCGGTCGTCTTAGTGGTCGTCATAGTCTTCCAGACCTTGTACAACATTTCGTTTGTGTATTCCGGGCGCGCAATCTCAAAACACTGATTCACTATTTTAGGGGCCTTAAGGCCTCTCCGCCATGCAGTGGTGAGTGGTAAGTGGTGGTGTCGGTGGCAGAATTCAGAATGCAGAGTGCTGGCCGAACTTGTTGTTTGGCTGATTGCTACAGCTGCTTCGGGTGCTGGTTACAATATGAAGGTATGGAAGTTTGCGAGAAAACAAGTGCGCTTCTGCTTCGGAAAGTATCCAAAGTAATAACAATAATAACTAGGTATAACAGCAGTGATGGCATCAGTGGTCTTTAGAATTCTTTGAACAACAACAACAACAGAGCGGCGGTCGCGATACGGAAGAAACTCGAGGGACATTCTATGAACATCAGGAATTCCCTAGGCCATAGTTGGTAGCGGTTTTGTAACATACTATTGATGGACAACGTGCCTTGTTTTGTATGATGATTGCTGATCATCGATCATCCCAAATGACAGGGCCGGCTTTGATGAAATTCGGGTAAAATTTTTGAGTTTCCGAGGTTTGTCTTTTCTTATGACTTTTTTGTATTTTGAATGTTTCGATGTTTCGATTTTAAGGGCTTCGGAACTTTGACAGTTGATAACAACCATATTTTTGAACCTAGAGTGCCAAATTTGCTGATATCTTTTTAAGCCGTTTTTAGAAATCATCATATTCGGATAGTGACAATTTCCAGTCGATCAAAATAATTCGGTCTTTGGCAGACCACACAACTTATCGAATTTTCCACTCCGACTTAAGGATCAATGGATCCAGAAACAAACGACCATAACCCATTGGTTATTGAAGAAGTTGGAAACTTCTTATATCATTAAATCATCTTTAGCGATGCGGCCCATTTCGAGGTAAACGAGTTCCATGAGAGAGTTTAGAAATCGTCAGTGTTTGGTTATAGCGATTGAAAAAGACAAAATTATTTGAAGGCCGACTTCTACAATATTTGATACAAAATTAGTAAAAGACCGGTCCGCAAATATTCTAAGAGAACAATCATCAATTTGCTTTCATTTAGCACCCAATTTCAATCAACCCAGTGAAGCACCTACTCCCTAAAAATAGATCTGGAATTCGTTTCAATTCAGTTGCTCCACACTCCCAACTACAGCTTTAATTTTGTGATGTAAGATCTAAAGTTTTTTCTGTCTAAAATTGACTGCACACTGCACTTCCAATACAAAATGATGAAGTATCTACATTTAAACACACTTAACACTGCATCCATCTATTGTATCTACTCTCTACGACTCATTGCAGGTCATAATTTATTTTTGTATCTTTAGGTGGCTATGATGGCTAGGCTACCCTACATGAAGCCAATGTAAACTTTAGAGCTTCGAGGTATATAAAATATCAAGACATGGCATGGCAACAAAAACAAGTTATAGATTGCAAGTGCATCGCATAACTGATTGTTACACACGATTGAAGATGCAATTCGTTCTGGGTGTTTTTGAGGGGTGATGATGATGCAATCTCGATTGCTGGGGCTGGGAGTTTTTATATATAAATTTATTTCAAATTAATTTTCCATAAACAATTACCATATTATTGGCAACAACTCTACACTATTTCAATTAACCACACCCAAAAATAAAAGCGAAAAATAAACGACTCTTTGAGTGCACAAAATCAATGAGATATTTTGTAACACATTCTATGGATGTAAACATCAAGGCATGCAACCTATGGATAGGGTTACCATGTTCATCAAATATTTCTAGGATTTCAACAAACAAAGAAACCTCAAATCATAGTTTGACACACATTTTTTAAACCTTAGGACAAAATTTATAATAAAATGGTTTCGAAAGATAATGTATCTTAATTCTCAAAAATCTCTTCATTTTTAAAAGTTTTAAGACATTTCAAAATATTCTCCTCAAAAAGGGCAATGGGTAACCCTTTAACATCTAGATCGATGTTTAAACATTCAAATGTAGTTGCAAACATAATTCATTCCTTGCACTTTTTAGAACGACTCCACGAAGACAAGCACAACACAACAACGATGCAGGAAATTGGACATCGGCCAAGTTAAGTGAAATATAAGGCTATTCAACTCGGCCCATTGTGGTATATATATATTCGTACATGTTTTATTTTTGGTTCTCTAAACATGAAAATTGTTTATTTTCATTTTCATTTTCATTTTCATTTTTATTTTTAAATTGAAAATTAAATTTTTGTTTCGTGTCTCATGTTTTCTATTTACGGAAAAAAACTCTAATCGCTGCTGACCATTTGACCGAGTGAATTAATGCAATTTAAAGACAAGGAATTTGTACGAAATCCACAATTTGGATGACCGCCTAACTTTTTGAGGAAATGCCATGTGAAGTAAAATTAAATGTGATGGAATTTGGATTCACTGGGGGGGTATTTTTAAGTTCGTCTTTTGATATGCGAGCGAGAAAAGATAAATCATTTCGGAGTGACATTTGGAACGGAATGTCATTTATGTAAGTAGATGTCAAAATAAAATTTGTCGAGATTGAGACAATTCTATTAAAAGACACCGACACCGACAGGAAACTGAAATTCTTAAATTTTGACGAAACCGAGACGTAAATTGCAAAAGTCTCTTGGCTAGATCCAATTTTTGACTAATTAAACGATAAAAAAATCGATATTTTCGATAACAAATTATTTATCGAAAGATGTATGAAGTTTGTTTTCCCTGAAAGGTGGCAGGAGAACTAGGATTCTTCGAACTATTTCTGAGGGCATGATCAAGGTGTGAGCATGAAACACCGTCACTTAGTGGCACCGATGGACCGGTAAAGTTATGTACTACTGGAACTAGTATCTAAGACAGATGGATCAGGTTGAGCAGGAGAGTTAGGTTTCTTCGACATTCAGAAACATCATGATACAGTTTCTTGTGGGTAGGCCTACCGGAAAATAAAGCCACAAAGGCAGGTATTCCCGTAAATTTACTCTTTGTTATCTGTTCCTGAATGGTACATAAGGGCAGTTTTCACCAAAACTTTATCTTCGATTCGTCGTGTTTAAATTTAAAAAAAAAGATAATAATATTTCTTATGTTTGAATATTTTCTAAAAATAACATTAATTGTTCTGTAGAAGTACATATAAGTTATGAAAATTCAAGATTTTTTGAACAAAAGTAAACTAAATATCTCGCTTGCATTTGCTTTAAGAATATTTATGTTTCCCTTCAAATTTTTGATATGCAATAGTTTCCTAATATTGCGTTTTTAATACATAAGGCACCCTAAGAAGACAAACTTTTACTTCAAGTCTAAAAACGATTTACCAAATTAGTAACCAGAATAGTAACTCCGAACTAGTTCTTTTTGCCATGTTAATTTTTGCCTTAGTTCCAAACCTCATCAATAACTTATGTTACGACTTGAATGGTCTATTAGTCCAAGTCCGTAACTCTCCAACTTTAGTCCACGAAACCAAACCCAAGTTCGATTTCCTGGTGGTGATGGTCACTCGATATTGCCATCTTAAGAAAATTGAATACAAACTTAATCATCATGTCCACTTGTTGACTTAGTTATAATCTTCTACAATGGTAATTTCATTTTATTTCTTTTTTGCATTTGACCATTCAAATATCTTTGACAGTCCTATAGATTGTCTATATTAAAATAGACTACGTTACATTCGTTCCTTTCCTATGCACACTCGAAATCTCTTTTACCAAGTCCAATGTTAGAAATTTGTTCCAAAGACATCATGACATTTCAATATGGAATCAAGTTGCCTTAGCATACTTACCGCTATACTTGCTCACAATTGTGCACACCACCAGGTATTGCGGCACTCTATTACAATCGGCTTTAAGGAGAAAAATCCCAAGATTACCTTCCTATACTTCCCTCCCTACCAACCGAGCTATTCCTCAAACCACTAGATTTTCATTTGTTGTGAATCATCATCATAATCATAATCGTGGTCATAATGATGTTCTTCAACTTCATTATAATCATCATCATCTTCATCCAGAAACCATTAAATACCGTTATCTTTTGATTACACAACAAGCCGCGCATTGCTAACAGTTATTGTGATGGTGGGCACACCAAGTCAAAGGATCGTCCGTCCAACCTAACCTAACCTAACCAAACCATCCATCTGAATCCATCCACGATGCTCTGCAGTGCTTCATCAACCGAAAGGTGCAAAAATAGATACAAAAGTCTTATGGGTTTTCAACTAAAATCCAACTACACGACTGACGATGACGATGGCGACTACGACTAAGACGATGACGACGGCTACGACGACGACTTGTAGTACACAAGATTGGAATTTCAACAAGTTACGTTCTAGACATTGTCATCCACGCCTTCGGGCTTTCCGCCGAAGAACTCTAGTAGTAGATGAGTAGGTAACCGGGCACTTTTAGACTTGGAGGTATTACGTTCCTGGAATGCCAAATACTAGGTGAGTTCTATAGAACTACCATAGCACGAGGAAAAAAAAGATACAAAATTGAATACAAAAAAAAAAAAAAAAAACTATGAACACTTGACAAGTAGTTCGATGAGGAAATGCTCTCTCTCTTTTTCTTGTTAAATTGAAACTTTAAAACCAACAAACAAAATTTTGGAAAATCATCATTGCCGAATAATTGCAAGTGATAGTCAAACTCAATATTTCTGAAAATTAAATACTCATATCAATCCACGGCTGCAACTTGAACTTCTAGGTAATTGGAACGTGAAAAATTAAGGAGAAAAGACTCCCTGTTCAAAATACCAGGTGCGAGGCTTAGTAGGCATAGGAAATGGATACAAATTAAAGACAACACCGATTTATGTTTGGAAATAGTGACTACGGGAAACATTTGAGTTTCTAAAACTTTTAGAAGAAAATTTTAATTTAAACAGATTTTAATTTTTTTTTTGCGTTAAAGCTCAAGGCAGGAACACTCAAAGAACAAACACTGACACACTGTCTTTTAAGGTCTCGTTCGGATGAACAAGAAGTCTGCCTACCTATACCCGTAACTATCATGGTGAACATTCGACTTAAAGTTTTGAATGACAAAAATGTCCCTAGTCACTGGTTGTTTTACCGGAATTCGTTTTATGAACTTCGCAAACGATGTAAGGCTAAAAAAGCTGACGGATATTCCTTGACGAATCCATTTTGCACATGACGTTTTATTATTGAAGGTTGGATGGTAGATAACTTCAAAGGGAGGAATGTACAAAGTAAGCACAAACCATAAATTGAAAGATGTCCAACCAGGGCCCTATTCCACAAAACAACTTATCAACTTTTCACTTTGCACTTTGCGAATCGATTTTTTTGGCAAAGTGATAAGTGTTTCTGTTCCACAATATTCTTTGCAAATTTTACTTTGCACTAAGCTAACTTTAGCAAAGACTTTGCACTATATGCAAAAGACTTTGCACTTTATGCAAAGACTTTGCAGTTAATGCAAAGTCTTTGCACTGTCCTGCAAAGTGAGAGTGCAAAGTGTTCCACAAAGCATTTAATCATCTTTGCACTTTTGTCTTATCATTTTTCACTTTGCATTGTACTTTGCAAAACCAAAGTACCAAAAAAAAAAAAAACAACTTTTCAACTTTTCACTTTGCACTTTTCAAATTTTTCGTCAATTTCCACAGAACTTTAAAAGCTGATAAGTGAAAAGTTGAAAATGATAAATGTAATTTGCAAAGTCTTTGCAATTTTTATATTCACTTTGCAATTTCTGTTCCACGTACGTTCTTTTGTGCAAAGTGCAAAGTTAATATTGAAAAGTGTAATTTGCAGAGACTTTGCCAAAATTATGCTGTTTCATTTCACAAAAACATAAAATTCTATTTTTGAATTCTGATGTTTATCAAAAGTTTGCAAAGTAAATGATCGCTTTGCACATGCATATTGATATCAAGATGTTGAGACGTGCAAGACAAAATTTTGAAAACAATATTATGGAATAGAAAACTTATCACTTTACCAAAAAAAATCAATTTGATAAGTGCGAAGTGAAAAATTGATAAGTTTTTTGTGGAAAAGGGGCCCAGCCCTTAATTTGTTTAAACCCCCTCCTTAATTCTAAAACAAACCTGAGGAATGTATTTAAGGAAACTTCTTCTTGGTTTCTGGTTTTCCCAAATGCAAATGCTTGAATAAAATATAACACTAAGACTAAGTGCATTGTATATTACATTTTTAAGCACATAACTTTCTCCAACAAAACCCTCAAAAGAGTTACCATCTCTCAACTTGGGGTGCAGTAAACATTTCTTTAACAAAAATAAATACCATAGTCTTGGTTTCACATCAAAATCACGCAATAAAACATACGAGTACCAACTTACGTCGCATAACATATTCAACATTTTAAACTTATATCGTCAAAGATGAACGTACACAAAATTATTATGGTTAAACTTCCGTGTAATTTGATTTTAAATGCAAGCACATGCTTATTATTATTATTATTATTATTATTGTGAGTGAACAAAAGCTCAAAACACACAAAACAATCGCACATACCACCTGAAGTTTAACACACAAAAAAAAAAATAAACTGTGTAAAATAATCTGAAACAGGGGTCAAAAGGCGGCAAAAGTTGGGTTTGTTGTATAAAGAAACTAAAATCCGATTAAGAGTATCTAAATAGGAAAACTTTGCAAACAACCAAACAAACAATGCAGATGACACTTATGCTAAAAACGTGCGCGTAGTGTATTGCGAACGATTTACAGTAAGACATATCGGGTCTCAAATGAGGAAAGAAATACCTACACCAAATGATTTTTAAAATTTTAATCAGGACTAAGACAGGTTTAACAATTTACTGAAGCATTTATAAAGACTAACTAACTAAACGAGAACTTTGGAACTAATTCATTCTGCTTAACGCGTGTTTTTTCTTTAATCTCACAATTAACGAAATTTATTTAAGTCTTAATCACGCTTTGAAATAAGTTTAGCATTTTATGATCAATTGATCATCTGGATCAAAGATCAGGGGCCAAGATACACAAAATGAAAATGATTGACAACGCATAAGGCTTCAACTTTTTTAAAGACGTTACTTTTCAAATTTTGTGCGTCCAAATTTAAGTAAGATGGAAAAACTTTCGATCATAAAATTTTGGGGAAATATGGTAAAAAAAAGTTTAAAAGTTGATATCAGTAAGGAAAATTAATGACTCTCTTAAGAAATTCAATGGCCGGTTTCTGGAAATAGATACACAGAAGTTAAGAACTAAATTCTGCAAATCCGGACTTAAAAGATTGAAAAGGACGCTGAGCTTTCCAAATATATTAGAGTATAAGACCAAAGCAGTTGGAAAATTGAATCTGCATCTTAAAGTTGAGCAGAAGTAAATGTGCTAAATTTGATGACTCAAAGGAAAGAGGAAACAATACTCTCAGTGCTCAACTTTGATTCTATAAATTTTAAGTATTTAAAAGAAAATTGATTCCAGATCATTTCATTTAGAATAGAATTTTGATTCATGAAATTTTTTTAATGCCCAAAAACGGGCCTTTTCTAGAATTTTTCCTGAGAAACGAAATTGACAATTAAGTCCAGGTTGTTAATAATCTTTAAGTCATCAGTGAATAACAAAGCTTAACATTCAAACCTCAGACGTTAGTGTTTTGAACCTTCAAAATAAAGAATTATATGAAAAACTCTTCATTAACTTTTTAATACGTATAGAATGAATGAAAACATTTTAAAAGAAAATCCCTGGAGCACCTAATTTCTTTCTTCGTTTTTATCTGTATAAGTGTATAATTTTAACATTTGGAAAATATCACTTTAAAATATATCAAAAAGTTTTCGTCCATCTGCCAAAATCAGTTCACTATAATTTTAACCAATTTCTCCTTTAAATAACTCCACTGTACAACTAACTTAATTCCAAATATCAACCAGGCACGACTTTAATGCCATGCCATCTACCCCGAGTCAACACCGCATTTTCTTCTTCAAATCAAAATCAAAGTACAAAAATAAAAAAATAAATAAACGAAACAGTATCTATGAAGTTTTAAGACGACTACGCAATCTTATGGATAAAATGCAAGCCGATGTTTTGGTGTATTTTCCATTTTGCACTGATGTGCGAAACTTAGCAAATAAAAAAGAAAACTGAATGACATAATAAATTTTTGTTGCGACATTTCACTTTATATGTATTTGTTCAACAAACTGCTTAAAGTTTTGTGTACGGAAATATCTTCAGTGACTGAACTGTTATGTGAAGATCACCCACAAGTTTAAACAGTGGGTGATTCAAGTTTTAAGGGATCATATTCTCTGTTTCTGGTTTGCATCCAGACATTTTGAGCAGATTGTCAAAATTGTCAGAAACGACTATTGGCTGATTGAGTGATGCTGTATTTTAGTACTTTGCAGATAAATTGACATTTGAAAGATATGGAGATCGGAACTGAATTCACAGTTGATTTGAGATCGACTTTAGAAGAGGAGGGTAAGTCCCATAAGCACAAAAATTCTGAAATTTTGACTGCAATCGCTATCCCCTCCCATACAAAAAACCCACAGTGCCTACACATTCTCACACAGCAAATTCCGTTGACATGACAGATTAATAGGAATTAATATCGATGACAACGTTAAGATAAATGGCTAAAACAACTTAATCCCTGTCAAATACGAAGCAAGTTCGTCATTATTTTAATGATCGAATTGTTATTGCAACAATAATACAAACAAAAAAATGAATGCAGAGTTTCTATATAAAGGTTTCTATTCGAGAGAGTGTGTGTGTTTGTAAAAAATAGCACGCCTTAAAGCTGTCACCTTTCTGTCATCTCATGTGCGACTGTCAGTTTTTTTCTTTTTACACATCGAGAGAGTCTCTAAAAACTCACGTTTCGATTAAAACATTTCTTCATTGCTATCTTAAAAAAAAAGAAGAAAACAAAGTCTCACCCAATTGGAGACTTTTTTTTATTTGACATATCAAAGAAAGAAAAAAAAAAGAAGTCATATCTGAGATGTCATTTGACGTCTTTTATAGTTATAATGCAATTCCACTCTAAGGTTAGGTTAGGTTATTTTTTTTTGTTTGTTTTGTGTTTGACAAATGTGTTGTGCCACTTTTCAAAATAGGTTTGGTAGGTTGGTTGGTACTTGTTTTATTGAGTGGGCTTATAAGCTTGATGCTAATGATGACTTAGTGGCATGCTATAGGTATGGGGGCTCATTATGTGAAGAAGCAAAATAGATGGAGCTTTGTAGGTATTTAAGAAATGTGGAAATATTTGTCAAGCTTAAATGATGACTGACAAAGTGGTTTGCGATAGTAAATAGTAATTTTATTGATTAAGATCGAGATTAGTCAAATGGATTTATAATTTTAAAGACTTGAAAGAGTTGTTTAATGTTTATTTGTTTTTTGTTGTTTGTTTTTGTTTTGTTGATTTTGCAAAAGACCTCGATAAAAGTTGTTGTTATAGTTTGCCTTCACATACCAATGGAACTCGATTTCGATGAGAAACACATATGACTTTTGTCAAAAGTGAATTAAAAAAATAAATCAGACAAATTCAAATTTTGACGGAAGGAATGGGGAATTCATTATTAAAATTTACGTACATTCATAAAGTCAATAACTTGAATAATGATTTTGACACATACTAAAAAAGACAATTGGAACAGTCAACAACTTTGTCAACATTTCATCGAAAGTATCATGGAAAACGCTAGGTCCTAAAGGGGAACCCAAAGTTTAGTCAATTGATTCCAAATTAGAATCGTGCCCACTGTTTTGAATATTCATCAACTATTTTGGAGAATTTCGAAGTGTGAAAAACTACTACTTTGCATTTGACACAGTTCAATTTCTCATGCAGCATCTCAATACCCCTCAATGGCCCGTCAATTTGTAATTAAAATAAAACCGAACATTCCTAAATGCTTCCCAGATAAAAATTGCGGCAAAGCTTTGACTTATTACCGAATTGACAGAAAAGAAATCATCCAAGCCTACACATCGTCAAGGGCTAATCAAAAACTATTCTTTGATTTGGCTCTCATAATGCCGCTCTTAAGTCCTTCGGCATTTTTCTATATCCGATTAAAGTTTGTACACATATAAAATTGAATTTCTAGCTTAATTTTTTTATTTGTTCGTTTTGTTGGTTCATAAATTTAACAAGATCTCTTACACAAGCCCACACACAAACAACGCATACACAAGACCATGATTTAATTTGATATAAATATCCTTCGGCGACGACACACGGCGACGGTGCACCGTAGTGGGGCCGGGCACTGCGCTGGGCGGCTAGAGTCTTTTTTCCTCAAATAATAATTTTCAATTAAATTCCGTTTGTCGTCTGAGTGTGATTTTTTTTTTTTTTAATTTTTAAGATATTTTTTTCCTTTGCGTACATATGGAGGAATCCCTTTGCCTTTGGTGTGAGTGAACGCCTGAACTTTGAAATACGTCAGATTTTTAAATGCACAATACTCACTCACACACATACATCTGCATGTACATACATTAACAACAATGTCCCCTGGAGCATTTATGAACGCGCTTCATTGAAAAACCATTGTGTATGAAGAAGAATCAGTTTTTTAATATAACACGGCCGGATTTTAAGTGATGCAGAACGAGTAAGGTAATTATGAGAGCGGTGGGTATTTTAGGGGCGCAATACAAAAAACAGACTAGTTTATCGAGATTACGTCGAAATCAAGCACGAATTTTAAAGTTTGACAAACTTTTTAAAAATATATCATTTTTTCACAAGATAAGTCGTTACAATATTAATAAAAGTAGATTTTGACAAAAATGTATTTCAACTACAATCAATAAATTCTCAAGGACAGTTGAAAAAATCATAAGAAATTTTGAAGTACCTACGTGAGAAAAATTTTGAAGGCAGCTTCGAAGACAATTTAGATGCTATTTATAAAATTTCAACAAATACAAGTTTCAAATAAAAATCAAAGAAAACTTTAATTTAGAGCGGCCCTAAAGCCACACTTTTTCAATAACCCAATCCCACCCTGTTGAACAGAAATCAACAAAATAAAAAAAAAAAACTAATGTAATCAACTCAAACGAAAGTCGAGCAAAAATTGAATGATTTACGAGAGTATCTGGCTTCAGATTTGTGTGTCTGGACTGCAGCTTCCTTTCAGAATTAAGACCGCCGTCGCGTCGTCGTGTCGGTCGGCCGGTGGGGCGTGGTGAAGGGCAGGTAATAGTGTCTGTGTTTCTCGTGTTCGAATTTCTTTTTTCTACTCACTTATTAATTTATTCGTGATTCTTCTTAGAAACGTTTGCACTTTATTCTTATTATTTTTTTTTTAGTTCAAAACAGCTCCGCCGCCGCTGCCTGGCAGCCGCCCATCACCTAACATCCAACAGAAACTGCAGTACGTTACGTACTCTCCCCTTCGACCCTAAAAGAAATATTAATTTGCCCAGATTCGAAGGAAATCACGTGGGCAAAATATTAAGGATGGTCTTTTTCTTGATGCATCAGCAATGCAACAGAAAAAAAAAATAAAAGAAATGAAAAACTTTGGGCGAATTTTCTTCTGAGGGCTTTAATATAACTTAGTGAAAATTTTATGTGGGAAGAGGCGGAGCCCTCTGTTAGTTTGTCTGTCAAAATTTTGAAATGTGAAATAAATTAATGTTCCTTTAATAGAAATCTGAAATTGTATGTCATAGGACTTGGTAAAGGATCCAAGGAGGATGCATTGAATGATTTTCAGTAACGAACTCACGTTAACACCCATCTATCTAGTTTTACAGTCGAGGCTGGTTAACTAAAATTGGCATAGAAGAAGTAAATGACTTCTATGAAGAAAAAACAAAGCCAAATTTAATTGAGAAATTTTACCAAATATGGTATCATTTCATTTCGAAAAGTATTCTTTTTTTATTCAATTCAACTCAGTGGGTTTGACTATATAGAGTATTTATTTAATTGCTGGAGTGAGTACCAATCCCACACAAATCTTATGCCTTTTTTTTGCAAAGTGCTTAAAGTTTCCTAGAATAAGTGGCATTGACTTGAATATAATAAAAATTAACAAAAAAAAAGGAGACAAAGGAACTTCAAGACAACAAAAAAAAAAAAAAAACTTTTCAATTGTTTATTTGACGTTTGTCAAAATATCAAAAGTCTATTTGTGGATTTGTGCTTTGAAAAGCATAACTAATAAAATTGAGTCACACCTCACCCCAATTTAATTAGCAATCTATTGTTGAAATTTGCCAGACACTTATGATTGAAGTATGAAATTTTTATTTTGATTGCAAATTAAACAAGAGACAATAAATAATGTTATTATGAGTATTTTTGTATTTTTTAATTTTTTATTTTCCTGGTATGTATTGGATTAAAAGTCAAATTTTGCAAAAGCTAATGTGCCAAAATCACTTGACAATAGGTGTGTCTTTTTTGGAGTGCACTTCAATATTTGAAGTGACAAAAAAATTGCAAATTTACAAAAAAACATTTAAATATTTATCTACAGATATTTTTAAAATATTTTTTAAACTTACCTTAATCTTGTAAGAAAGTTTGTTTTTGTCTTAAAAATGTGACTTAACATTTTATCTAAATGTTTTAAATTTTAAACTTGACTTATTTAAAATTTTGCACCACTTTAGTTAAAATTCTGTTAAAATGAACTAGAACATGTAAATACCTTTTGAAAATTCGTCGTCGTTTTTTAAATTATTCTAGAATAAAAAAAATTGATTTTCACTTTTAAAAAAATTCTCAAAAAGTTGAATTTTGAGTGAAGAGAGAGCTTCGTTTGTACCTCCTTAAATTTGAATTGAGATAAAAAAGTGTTCAAATGGGAGAAACTTTTTTTTTTCAAAGTGAGTCGAAAACTGCAGGTTTTTGTGGGCAAAATTGGAGTATTTTGAGATTTTTGGTTACACCCAAAAATAACAACAATTGAAAACAAAGCTCTAAAAGAGTACTGGCCTAATACCCGCGGGGCTGACTTTGCATTAATTTGTTTTTTAGTTAGAGCTGTCCAATTTATTGTTCGATTAAAATGGCGACTTTTTCTGTTGTAAATCAAAACCTTTTAACTTTTTTTTTGTGATTTTTAGTAACTTTAAACCGGTCGAAAGTTTGATTAGAAGTCTGATTTTTACCAAAGGACGAGAACTGAAGCGCTTCGAAGTTGTTAGTGCTGACATATTTTTAAATTTTAAATTTTTCTCCGAGATGAAGACCCAACATAAAAAGTTAAATTTCTGTCTCATTTGTTATCACGTCTATATTCATATTTATTTACTTAAATATAAGGGTCCATAGTGAAATGAAGCTGAAGCCCTTGAAGTATTGGCAACCTTTGCCTAACGCCTTTTTAAAAATGACTTCTTTCATAAATTAAATTATTCTAATGGTCACTGATTTTATTTCCGCAATTTAATTGAAGACTTCTATGTATTTAAATTCCTCCAACCACGTATTAAATTATAATTAGATATTATTAAAAAAAAAAACGTTTAATTAGACAAAAAAAAAAAATAGAAGAAAAATTAAAAACTTAATACTCCCCGGAACAATAATAAATTTTGCAGTTATCACCGATGGACGCCGCGTCGCGTGGCGTCGCAGTCGTTGTCGACGCCGTCGGACAAAATGTCTGCACTTCCATATAAGTTTATAACCATGCAATTCTCACTCGCAGTTCGGTTGACTTCCGTGTTTCGCCAGCAGGAGACAGTGCAGTTACAGGTATCAACAACTTATCTTCGCAATATAAAATGCGTTACTGTTGTAAAATTATGATCTGAGATGGTAATAAAAAAAATATAATATTCTCGATATGAAGTTCAGTTTGCCCTATCCCGTCCCGATCATTTCTGCGTGCCTCGAGTCGTCGTTTCGTACAGGTGATGGTTACTGAAGACCTGGCGTCGACAACTCCAACGACGACTATGTCGATCCTCTGTCGGTGACTGCGACGACGCGACACCTCGCTATGTTAACATATCGCACATATGCATGCCACCCCAACGAGACGGACGTACGTCGTCGTCGGTCGGTCGTCGTCGTGTCGTCATAGAGACGTCTCGCCGTCCGCATGTTTCGATATAAAGATACAAAAAGTAATGTTTCGCGATTTGAGTTTAGATTTCTATTCACAGAACATGAGCATAAGCATCGATGTCAGCCGGGAATCGAGGTGTGCCTCATGGGCACACATCATGGGTTAGCTTAGAACATCGTTAGGACGGCTTTAAGTCCTAAACTATACAATAAAGAATGTTTTAATGTTAACTCTTGGATGCGGAGACGGAAAGGTAAAAGTCAATAACAATTTTTTAACTTATTGTGTTTTGGACTGAAATGAAACAATCAGTTGATAATTTAGTCAATTCAATTCAAGAATTAAGGTCGACTTAAATTTGCAAAAGTTAATTAGAAGACGCTAATTTAAGTATTTTTCTATTTGATGAAGTATATCGCAAAAAGACCTTTAATGATTACGATCAAAATGAATGCTCCTTATTAACATCTTTTGATGGAAGAGACTAATATTATCTATGAAATTTAACAAGTGCAAAAATATTTTTACCACCTGACTTATTTCCGCTCAAAAGAACAATTAAAGAAAAGTGTTCCACATCCGTCAAATTGCACTGCGGCCAAATTTAAAAAAAACGTCTTCAAGGTTATGGGATTGTTCCGAGGTTTCTGGATATGACTTAGAAGTTGATATTAACAATTTTTTCTACATTTTGAACTGTGTCTAATTACTTATTACCAATTTAACATGTTTTTCATAATTTTTATATCGCAGGTAATTATTACCAAGGAAAAGGAAATGAATGTGCACTAAGGCGTATACGGAATTTTTTTTAAAACTAATTTTACTGAATTTCTAGCAATTGTATCTTTTATTTAGTTTGATGAATTTCAACTGCTTCCAAAAATAACCATTTAAAGAAAAGTTCGTTTCATGAATCGTTTCGAAAATAAACTTACAACTTAAGTGTCATTTTGTCATCATGTTTTTTAACCATCAATTTTGGAAATTTGACGTTAAAATTAAATATTATAAATATAAATAAATATTATTAAGTACTCCTTAAATTGAGATCCCTTCCTTTTTACTTGTTCTTAAATTCTTACAGTGCTTTTGTCTCATGAGGCTTTTAAGTGTAGTTCAAGAATGCTACCTATTAAGCCCGTTGTTAATTATTGCTGCAAATTTTAATTACGCTTTTAACATTTATAGGGACGTTCATTCATTAAAATTGGAATCATCGAAATTCTTCGCATCTAAGACTTTCAAACAAACACTCAAATCAAACAAAAAAAGACGTTTTGTGTTTTTTAAATACTCTCACTTTCTTAACTTATAACTTAAATGTGCATCGAATGTGCTTAACAAAAAGTGCGTCATCAAATGTTATTTTATTTATTTTGTTTTTGTTTTTGGTTTTTTTGTTTATTTCGAAAGCAAATGCCCATTACCTCTACATCACTTTACAAACTGAAGGTACGTTTTCGAGTGTATGTATGTATGTATAACTACCACTTTCACTTTGCACATTGCATTCATTGCATGACCAACGTCCAAATGTCCAAGTGTTTCAAGACAGCAAAATAAATACAAAAAAAAAAAACAAAACTTGGACCTCGTCCACAAGCAGCCATTCCAAGCGAGTTATTATCGACTCTCGCTCATTCGCCATTAGCTATAACTCAGAGTTTTGTTAGAAGCGCCCCATAAAGTGCATTGAACGCACCCATACGAGTATGTATGTCTATTTGGTCTGTTTGTTTTTTATTACTCAATTAAACAAAGTAAAAAGAAAACAAAAACAGTTACTCCCCTTCTATACTCGATGTCATTAAAGAGCAAACAAAAAAAAAAAACAGAAAAAAAAATAGAGGACCAAATTGGCTGCCTTGTGTTTTGTGTTGTGACAATTCACAAAAATTCCAGCTCTCTTTCGTATGACAGATAAATGTCGTCTCGTATGTAATGGTTTTCTATTATCTACGACATATTCTAAGACAACATTTGAAAAACCCCCAAGCGAATGGGGGGATACACTGAGAGAAAGTAAACTAACAAAACAAATGGATCAAAAAGATGTTTGTCACTGAGAGTGATAGAACCTAATTGGGATCAATTTTTGACATGTTTACTCTGACAGAAATGTCAAAACTGACTTTTTACTGTATCAACCGACTTATTCTGTAATTGGTGTGGTAATGTTTTGACTTAACATTGAAGATAAATAGACTTCATTTTTGAGCTTGAATTTTTGGCATTTGGACGCTTTTAAGGAATTTGTCAAAACCCCATTAGCATCAGAAACACTACTGCATCTCGTAAACTATGAAAAGTACGAAGGGTTATTAAGAAGAAAAAGTTAAATTATTTTTGTCATGAGTAATTCTAATTTTAAACTTCAAGTTTAAGTTTTTAAACTTCACAGTTATTGAAAATCTAAAATGTTAAAAAAAAATGCTTTAATTTCAATACTTTTTGACAAGTGTAGAGTTAAGACACAGTTTTATGTAACTTCGACGAACTGAAAATTCTCAACTCATGTTACCTCATCAGCTTTAAACTGAAAATTGTCAATGTACATTGTATAGCACAGTTCAAACAATTTACCCAAATAACTGTTTTTATGATTGTTTAGTATTTTATTAAAGAGCCTTGTCGGACGACTTGTAGTCATTAAGAGCGGACAAATACAAATTTAATTTCTAAACTAGTGTTTATTATGTCGAAACTACAAATTACTTAAACAATTATAGACATTTGTTAATTTTCTTCGTTTTCTGTCAAATCATTAATACATTGTCGTTTTTCTGACGTCCAACAAAAATTATATAGTGGAAGTGATTTCAAGTTCAAATGTCATTCAGAGAAAGAGTTGGATGTCATTAATCTGTCATTAATTGCCTTTTTGTCTTCTTTCGAATGCAGTGTTGTCAATCATACATCAATACTATTTAGTGATGCCCTAAGACATAAGCTGTTTCGGAGACCCTCAATAACCTATAGATTTGTCACTTAGATGGAATTGTAAAATTTTGAGCAGATGGATAAACAAGATGTCACATATCGCTCGCTATTCCAAAATGATACTTTCGACGGCTCTGTTATCATATTGTCATTTCAAGTATTTCTCTCCCACAAGTGACAATTTTTTTGTACTTGATGGTAAAAAAAAAGAAACACAAATTGAAAAAGACCGCGCTTTCCACTTAACATTTTGTAGCATAAAAAGTTACAACCTACCCACCACCTGAACTCGTTAAACGTCAGCAGCATTAGAATTACCATTACCTGGTATATTATTTGCGGTACTTGGCGACTGCGGCCGGCGGGCGGTCAGTTTTTTATTCTTTTTTTCATTGACAATTTAATCGCTACGTAATTTGCCTTAGCGATGAGTTTATCATAATTTAGTATCATTTGGCTAAATGAAAATCTTCGACTTATGTGGCAGAATCATCCGGCTATAAAGTAGTAGTAGTAGATATTGTTGTTGTTGTCCACTGATCGCTCTAGTACATACACCTAGACATATAGTAGGTAAGACTGCTCCTGTTCTTTGATGATGATCACGGATGAAATCATTGCTTTAGCAACTGCAAATTGCTTATACTCGTCGCTATAGAATATCTCATGAATTAAATTATTCGAAGGAGATAATAGTGAAAATGAACCTCGATAGAGAGGATGAAGTCTGGACCGTCTTCGTTTTTGTATATTTATCGTATATGCTCTGGATATCATCATCATCGTTGGTTGTCAAGAGTTTTATTACCCATTACTATAAGAGGAGGGTTCTCGTGGTGGAAGAACCAGGAAGTTATTTCGATGTCGCCATCATTTGTTGTTCGGTTCAATTGGTTTAAGTTTTTTTTTTTTTTTTTTTTTTTTTTTTTTATATTTAAAGTGGAGAAAATTATCTTTTCTTGTGAATTTAAGTGTTTGAAACGTTTTATATAAGTCGCAGTTAATTGGTTATTATGGGAGGGCTCGAGTGGAATTAAGTTTTAAATTGATTTTAATTACGAAGAACAAACAAAAAACTGCGGTTGATAAGACTTCAAATTGAAAGGTGTTTGTTTAATTCTTGAGGAAACAAAAAATGGCCAAGTTTCCTAATCGACATTTTATGTTACTTTTAGCCAAAGAACCTTGAAATCAGAAATCATTTTTGATTTTTAGAATTTTTTAAAACGAAAATCCCAAATCGAAACATCTCAAAAGACGTTAATTAAAAATGATCTAAAAAATGACCGACGCAAACTTACAACCTCTTTTTTATAGGCTTTTGAATTGAATGTATTTTCTTGAACATCCCATACATATGTATATAGGGGATATTCAACAGTTATATTTTATATACATGTACGTGCATACTACCCCAGAAAAAAAGGATAGCTTTAAGGATAAGTACTCATATGTGGGATATTCAAAAAAAATGTTGTTGATAAAAAGTCTCGAAAAATATATTTACCAATTTTAGAAATAAATTATTAAAGTTTATCAAAGAATGGAGATTGTTTAAGGACCCTATTAGAGGAATGTTCGCAAAAGCATGTCTGCGAATATCCCACAATACTGTCATGTATGCAGAAGTACTAAGTAGTAAAGTGTTTGCACCAGAAACGATACTAAGGTCATCAATTAGTTTAAAACTAATTCCCAAATGTAAATTGTGTTTGCAAAAAACTAGTATACAAAATGACACACGAATGTTAACGGTGACAGCCAAATTGTCAAATTTTAATTCATGAAAATCTTCTCATACTTTTCGCACTAATTGCGAAATTTTGTTAATAAAAAAAAGAAAAATGTATGAAATTTGTCATTCAAACTTAAGTTCATGCTTTTTTGTCGAAATCCGAACTTTCATAAGATGATAAAAAATAACACGATTAAAAAAACAAAAAAAAACATTTCTATTAATGTTATACCCCACATAAAGGTTCACTGGCCCTTTGAATTTATTGACCACACTCTTACTACAGTGCGCACTCAGCATTAACTCAACTGTCAAACTGACTTAGTGTCCGTTAGATATATGCAGACACAACACAACAAAAAAAAAAAACACCACTCTCGACTCGACTTGTGTTTCGCTTGTGTCATGTTTTCAATCTAACGGCACTGTGAAGCGAAGGACATAAAATCCCATGAGTATACCAGATACCTACCTTCAGATAACGTGGAAGGATTTTCTGGGACAAACCACATGAAATATTTGACAGAATTAGAAAAAAAGTTTAAGGTCAGACGACAGTATAATATGCAGAATCGTTGAGTCGCCTCACCAAAAGATCAGTCGGCTCGTTGTTACCGCCACCACCACCACATGTGTGGTATGAAACAAAGTATTTGTTAGATGCGTCGCGCCGCCACCGCACCGCCGCCGCCGCCAGCCACACACTCACAACGGTTTTCAAAACAGTGGAACAAGTCAGGGTAAAGATTAAGATAAAAATAGTCATATAAAGATATGAAGTTTGAAGTTTAGTTAATTTTCAAAACTTCAGATTTTTCTTATTGATTTCAGTTTGATTTTTAAATGATAGAGTCCCACTGTTCCTAGCCATGGTCCGGTCGCCCATGTTCTTAGATATTTTTGACATTAATCTTGGAATGTGCGGTTAAAAAATTACTGTCGGCTCAATAGACATCACCTCCAGAGCGAAAATTCACAACGGAAAAGTGATGATCAAAAGCGTTATAAGCGGTTGGTGGTGGTGTGCAAAAGAGGTGGGTTTTGGTGAGTCCGGTTAAACAGCAACACAGATTTGGCTCGTGTCGTGGGTGATACAAATATACAACAAAAAAGTTGTAATACCACGAAATGTGAGATATACTATACATATTTATATTTGCAACATTGTTGTACAGTTGAGGACTTAAGATCATTGGCGGTCCATTCATTGGGGTCAGAGCAAATTGAAATGTCAGTAAATTATGTTCACAAAATTTAAGGTCTTAAATAAAAAAGTTATAATGACTTACCTTAGTTCTGTAGAGAGGATTGTTAAAATCCCAATCCGGTGCAACAAACAAATAACCACATTTTGACACTTTCCTCGATGCCTGAAATAGTTAAAAAGTTTAAAGTTAGTTTTTTGTACAAGCAATATGTTTATAAACAAAGTTTTATGTTTCTAAAATGTCAAATGGAAGTATTTTTACTCAAAAGCTAGATGACGCTATGCGAATAAAATACAGCACAAACTTACTCTCTAAGATGATTAATATAAAAATATAAATCAAAATCAAAACACTATATCAGAGCTTAAATTGTATCTAAATAAAAGGGCTTGGTCAAGGCAGCCAACCAAATCGTGCACTAATCACTAATAAAATCATTCTGCCAAATGACTCTACACAAATTAAGTATGTATAAATCAATCAATTGTTCCAATTTTTCACAAGCAACAAAATTTTTCACTAGCAACATATTGCATCAACAATTCAGCAATTAATTAGCTACTCGTATACATCTACTTCTCTCGCATTGAATTCTTATTGCAAATTGTGTGTTTAATGGCGCCCTAAAAGGTTACAATTACCCATAATCAAAATCCAATCAACTTGTCACTTAAAATAAAGTCTAAAGAAGAAAAAACAAAACAAAATTAAATTAAATAGCCCCAGTTTTATAAAATTAGAATTCACCAGACAAAAAAAAAAAACAAAAAAAAAATCTTATTACAATCGACCAAACCTATTGGGGCCATTTAAATTCCCATAAATCACCATTAAATGGAATTGTTTTTATTTTTCCATTTGTTGTTGTTTTGGTGTTCTAATAGATTCGGATACGGATCATTATGTACGAGAGGCTCAAAATTACAACATGCTTGCGCCACTTGGGGGCGATCAAATTTTGCTACTGTACGACGACGACGATGACGACGTTAAGGCTGTCAGACTGGACACGATACTCGGATACCTAATATAGAAGTCTAGAGCTCTAGTCGCTTGAGCTTCTTAGTATATGCACCACCAACAATCATGAGTGTCCCATTTTAAATTGGCAGACAATTTTGTTTAAGAAAAGTTCCACTGACTTGTACTTGACTACCTACCAATTCAATATAGGCATTAGGCAGGTAGGTTTATGGGGGGTAATGATGATGATGATGATGACTCATTTAGTCACGACTTCTTCGTACTGAGATTTGCATATAAAAAAATGTTGGCCTCGAGAATAAAAGATCTGTCTGGAGAACGAATTGCAATCAATGTAAATGGTATTAGTGGAAATTTTGGACAAATTAAAGCAAATGTTTTCCAAAGAATGTTTATTCGGTGTTTCCGCAACAAATTTTTAACATAGAAATGTTTCAAGACTTTTGTTTGAAAAAATGTTCTCTAATTTTTGATCAATTTAAAATATATTTTTAAGGAAAACATTAAAAGGTGTATTTTTAAACATTTTAATACCGTTATATTGCTAATGGATATACAAAAAGGCTACTTTTTCAGAAGCAAATTTAAAGTGTGCAACGGAAAATTTAAGGAAAACTTTTGAATTACTTTATAAGTTGGTATCTTTTTTTGTAAACCGGGCTGATAGACTTTGCTTAACATAAAACTTGGTTTTTGATTTTTAGAACCGTTACAAAAAAAAAGGCAAGGTGTATTACAGAATTCTAAAAAACAAAAAAACATTTCCATTTGAAAACCCTTTAGATCTACCAAACAAAGTGAAATATAAATAGATACATTCTAATACTTGAACTTAACAAATGAATTAAAATAGTTTAAAATATTAACTAAATGAAACTATTTTAATGTATATCAGTGTGAATGTATCTGTGATGTCAATTTACTCTATTTATTCTAAGATTAATAGATTTGTTTAATATCAAAGGGTACTTACAAGAGTAATTGGCAAAATAACCGGCTAGACATGTAAAATCAAATATATGTACACATTATTTATTATTATAATTTTATTCAAATTTTTTTAGATTCTTAAATTTTAAATTGATTTTTAACATAATAATTGCATTACAATAGTATGGCAGATGTTCAAAAACAAATTCTAATAAAAATAGTACGTATACGACCTGGTGTACAACTCTAGATTATTTTTTATATTCTAGGTTAAGATAGGTTTTTGAAAAGACATGAAAGAAATAAATTTTAGTTTTCAATGGTAGGTATATAAATATTTTTAAGGCAGTCGACAAGTTCAAGTTCAAAGTTCAAAAAGTTAACAAATTCAGTAATGGTAACGAACTTTTGCAAGTGAAAGATCAAAAAACAGATATGAGAAATATTTGTTGCAATATTCAACAAGGTAATAATTATTTTGACCAAATTTCAAATTGTTAAAAATCTGTGAAGGAAGAACAATTCCCCTCTAACTCTAGTGGGGTACCTCTTTAGCTACCATTGATTATATTTCTGATTCAAAAATACAGAAGTTCATGAGTAATTCTAGAACTTTGAAAAACAATTACGAAAAAATTATTACGAAATAAAATGTTAAATGGGTAAAAATGACTAAACAACATTCCCTGTCGCCATTATACCTCTTTTACTTTCCGGTATCAGAGCATCAGCTCAGCAACTTAAAGCCATAATTTTCGTTTCGGCTTATTGTGGTGCAGATGCACTTCTCTTCGCAGAATACTCGTGGCTTCCGCGAGCGGATGAAACATGCAAAAAAAAAAGAAGAAAAAAAAATATAAAGCAGCGCACAACATTGAAATGTCAAAGAAGTCACGACATGAGGAGAGGACAATTATTATTACCGTTCAACCGGTTTAATGTCATCCTGACGAGCTTCTTCCTTTTCCCTTTTCATTTTAGGTTTTGTTTTTCCATTTTTTTTTTTTTTTTTTTTGCATGGCCATCATCTTCCTCTGTGGATTGGAGTGGGGCTTTGAGGCAAGTTCGGAATG
This sequence comes from Scaeva pyrastri, assembly GCA_905146935.1. Lineage (NCBI taxonomy): Eukaryota > Metazoa > Arthropoda > Insecta > Diptera > Syrphidae > Scaeva > Scaeva pyrastri. The sequence continues at coordinate 41,339,942 of LR989927.1, read as the reverse complement.
ACAAACAGAAAAAAAAAAACAATCAGGGTTTGGTTAAGTTGTGTGGGAATGATCGTTAACAGTTACCACGCCGCAAACACGAATATCGAAGGCTCAATGAAGACGATGACGAAGCGACGACACAACAAAAAGAAGAAGACGAATACGAAGGCAACTATCGACAAAGTTTATTGATCAGACAAAGTGATTTTTACCGATTTCGCTTTTTACAGTTTCTAACTACGAGGAGGCATGAAATGTCACTAGGTACTTCTTCGGTTTGATTAATAAAAAATAAAATAAAAAAAATTATATGAAATTAAAATGGGTGGGGTAGTTGCTTAGATTTTTCAAAGAAGACAAAAGAAAAATGCATTCCTACAAAGTAATTATGTTTCAACATCCGTTAGAGAAGTTCATAGGAAATTTTTCCGAAAGGTCATGGATCTGAACTGTCAAGAAATTATAAGTTGGTGGATTTTTCTACTCTTTTACCGAACACCAAATGACTGTCCCAAATCTGGTTAAATGGATGTTGGACAGTGTTGACAAGGAACTCATTTGAGTCGACACGTGAAATTCTTGCCTCATTTAATGCCAACTGGGAGAGAGGCGGAATGAGTAGTTTTGCATTAGACTTTTTTACTTTTCAACATTATTTCATCTCGCTCCCACTCAAAAAAGTGCGAGTAAGATAAAATTATGAAACGTCAAAATCATTAGTCTGAAAGGAGTCATATGTAAACACAGTCGAAAATCAGTACAATGTAAACATCTGCCTATATTTACGTCAAAATGAAAAGTTACAGGACTAGACTAGAGCTGTGCGCAAGATGACAGTTGACAAGACTTTTAAGAGTTTCGTCTTGCCACAAGTATATATTTGTTTCAAAATGTCACCTCAAAGCTCGTAAAGCAATATTTTATGAAGTAAAGGAGTAGAAACACTGGTTTTCGAAATTTTTAAGAAGCTCCCCTTCAATTAAATTTGACAGTTGAACATTATGTTCCAAATGTCAACCCGAAGGTAAAAAATTACTTTACATTTTGATAGGCAAATAATAATTTATTGAATAATTAAAATAATTAAGACTGTTTAAAAATATACAGTTTTTGTCTTGAATTTTTTAGGCAGATACATAGATATCTAGTATTGTCTCGTCCGTCCCGGTTTAACTAGACGAGACCAATTCGAAACAAAAACAGTACAACTGGAGAATTACTTTGACAAACGAAGCGACAGACGGTTGTTTGATTTTGACAAATAAACATCAGAATTAAAAAAAAACACTGTTCTTGAGACTGTAATAGATCCTTGACATTTTATTATGTTAATTTTTATGATAATTCATTCGAAAATTATATTCCATCCAAAACATCAATCTTCTCTTAAATCGTTCCTCGTTGAACTCCAATCAACAGAAGGATTCCAATCAAAATTCTTGAGGGCCAAAGAATTACAAGCGCCACAAATTACAAAGCTTTTACCTTGTTGTTGTTGTTGTTACTGTTGCATGTCGTTGAAAACATCATGCTAAGTCCCCCTTGCCTCTCCAACGAACAAAAATGCAATAAAATATAAAGATATTCCGATGTTCAAAATTCAAGACAAGAATCCAATTTAACCAGTTTCCAGCATCAGATTCCAATGTTCCTTTTTTTTTTTTTGAAAGAGATTCACTTGTCCACTTTCATTTTCTCACAAACTCTCCCACCGCATTCATCTGAAATTTTTCATCGCTTCGTCTTTGTGTGCGTCCGATGGCGATGGCGTTGTCTGTAGCGGCGGCATTGTCCAAGTTGTCGTCGATAACAGATAAAGAAAGTTGAACAAATATTTAAGGTTCGAGGCGCAGTGCAGTCGCGGTACGCAACGTTCATATGATAAGATTGCATTGTATATGTCGCTATTCAGATGTTGAAATTCAGAACAACATACGACCGCCAAAAATGTCAAGAAGTCTGTTCGAGCAGTGAAGACATTTTGTTTTTGTTTAATTTATTTCGTTCCGTGCGCGCGGCGGCAAAACCGTTGATCAAAACTCAGTGACTGGGTTAATGAATGAATAAAATGAGAAAATCCAATCTGAAAGCCAGTATCTTCCGCTAGAGCGAGCGGATGGATAGTAAGTTTATATGTTTTCCTTGGCGGTGGTGGCGGCGGGCGGCGCGACGCAGAGCGGAAGTTATTCTGATGAATGTTGAACCGGAAAGTGATCAGCCGCCATCATCACCGATAACCGTCATCCTCTGTTTGATTACTTTTTGTTTTTTTAGTTCTTTGTTTTTTTTTTTTTGCACATTGTTTGGCGAAATGATTTATAGCGATGAGTAGGTCAGGTGGACAGAGTGCTTTTGTAAATTCATGCGTATCACTTAGCACAGTGGGCTATTTGCACATAAAACATGGGCAAATCTTTAGTCTTTAATTGTCTATTTTAATAAATTATTTAAGAACAATTTATCCCATCAGTAAGAAGATCAGAAGATGATCAGAATGAGTGTGCTTACTTGTTAATGATGAAAGACTTAATTTATTTTGTTGAACTTATGTCAAGGACTTCATTCACTTGTTAACCGTTACAACAAAAAATTAGAAATATGACCAAATTTTAGGTTAACATAGACCACTGTGTGTCGGATATGTTGACGGATATCGTGCTGGCGATGGCGTTCGATCAGCAACTAACTCCCCTTAAAGCATCAACTCTGGACGGCGAATATTTTCGGTCATCAGATTTAATGCATCCAAAAAATGAGATAATAGCAATAACGTGTTGTGGGCAAAAGATTATAAAAATTTAAAAAAAATTGGAAAGACCAATCAAAAGAAGAAAGGGCTATTAAGCACCTTACTTTTTTGACAGTAATATCAAGATCAATCGTTAACGCTTGCTTAACTGTGAATATGGACCTGAATGGATTGAAAGATATCTTGTAATTTTATTTTTAACTGTAATATTATATTGAGAGATGGAAGATGAATCATAAAATTTTAATTAAAAGCCAAAAAAAAAATGCTGTGTTTATTTAAGTGCACTTTCGTTTTGTGCCTAAAGGTGAAATATGGAACATTCGTTAAGAAAGTACACACAAACCCTCGCACGAAAAGTCTTTTCTAATAAAAAGTAAAAAAAAAAGCTTTTACAAAAGTATGATTATCCCTTTCTTTTTTATCCATACCTAAACGTCAAACTCGTGACACTTTCATTATTACTATTTAAAATGACTTTTATCTGTCTCTTTCCCACTTTTAAGTGAAATCGTTAAAAAATTAACCGTCAGAGGATTTAAACATTTCAATGTCAAAATTGAACTTCTTTGAAAACATACCCACACAAAAACACCCTTTATTTACGCTTTTCATTTCAACTCTTCTGCAACTGCAACAACATGACAACTGTCACTTTCAACGTTGACGGATTCGTCAAGTTCTTCCTACTGACAGACGTTCGATTTCGGTGGATTGTTTTGTTTTGTTGTGTGTTGTGTTGGAAGATGTATTCGTGTCCCATCCGTTCTGATGGCTTGTTTTCAATTTTTCCCCATTTCCTTTCAATTTCGTTTAGACTTTCGCCCGTCATCGTCTGACATTTTGTGACTAGACTTCTCTACAAAAGTAACATCTCTTCCTCTTTGGATGGGAAAAAAGATCGTGCAAACGAAAGGAGATTTTTTTTGTTTTAGTTTTCGTGAAATTGGTCCTCGATCTACACCACTCTGTCAGAAAGTAGCTGGTAATGACTTGGCCATTAATTCATTAGGCAACTGTAAATTTGAGACAACTTTAGAAGACAAAAAAAAAACAAACACATCGAATGTCATCGAGAGTGTTGATAATAAGAAGACACTGAAATTGAATGCAACCAATCGATCCATTCGACATCCGACAATCACCACCATCATCGCTATCGATTGATCGTGCCCTTGTGTGTCAAATTGATCATGAAATGTCATTGTCGTTTGAACTTTTGACTTCGTTACTATACTACCTAAATGCACAGTGGAAAAACGTCACAGACAGAAAAGTTGTTTTCATTTTGTTTTTGTTGTTGTTTCTTTTGATGTTGTTTAATTTCTTCTCTTTCTCTTTCAATAGATTCATCGATGGTGATGAGTTGGTATTGATTGGATTGTTTCTTTTTAGTTTGACATTGCGATTGAAAATACAGAAATGTGCGCCTTGTCATTGATGAATTATTCTTGATGAATTTATTTTGTGACGTTTTGAAGACTTGTCACGGGATATAATAATGTTTGACTGTTTATCTTTCGTTGTTTTTTTTTTTTTTTTTTTTAAATTACTTTCTTTTCATTTTCATCGATCAAGTAAATGTCAGACCATCAGTGAAAGTCAAAATGAAAATCGTTTTTAATCAGATTACATACTTTGGAGATTGACATATTAGAAAATCGTGTCAATATGAGACTTTAAATTAAGTTAGAAAAGAAAAGTAGTCGAAGACCTTAGAAAATTTATGAAGAAATTTCAATTTAAAATTAGATGTCAAAAAGATAAGAAGACAGCTTGTCATCCATAAATGATAATAAGATTATCAAATTGCCCGTTTAAATGTAGCTATTTCTGAATGAACCTAATTTTGTTGTAGTTTTTGAGATTCTAAGCCATTCTTTCATAAAATGAGAGCCGCTTGAAAAAAAAACTACTTATAAAATTGGGAATTGTAACTTGGCTAATAAAGATAATATTTTGCGAGTAAATCTAATACTAATGTGTAGATAAGTATTGTATTTTTAATTTCGAGAATCGTTTTAATAAAATTCAAAAATGATACGTGAGTAACAAAAAATATGAACAAATGTTTCACAAAAAAACTTTGCTAAGTTTCATGCAAGTTAGTAAAGTAGAAGTTTTAGAAGACTTTTTGAAATGCTTACTTGTTACGTTTGTGACACAATCTTTATTATAAACCCAAAAATTAAGTCCAAATTAATTCAAAAATTTAAACTTTAGTACCTACACATGTCAAACACTGACAAATATTACTGTCACTTTTAATGAAAGATGTAAGACTATATTCGTAATTGAAGATCATTAAACCTTCGAAACAAAAAGATGTTATTACAAGTTACAATCAAAGACTTTAATTGGTTGTGAAAATTCCAAGAACTCAAAGCAACCATACGCATTCCACTTTACATGGCATCTTAACTCGAAATTCCATAAGCATACCACACATTCAGAAGCTTTATTAGAAAACTCCCCAAAGCCAAACAATGTCAAACAAAGATTTCACTTGTCCACAGCCATCATCATCGTCATCGTCATCACTATCTTCGTCATCACCATGATCGTCATCATCATGGGCATGGGAAGTTGCACTTAAGTCTTCTCGATAGATGACTACGTCGACTGATGAGGTTGACGACGAGCGCGCTTTAAATCCACGTTAAAATTTAAGAAGAAGAAGAAGAAGAAAACCCAGACGAAGAGTTAAGGAATCTAAACATTCAAGCTACAGCAGAAGAGAGAAGCTTTAGAAGATGATGATGAGATGTTGATGATGGAAAGTTGTTTGGGCGCTTTTTTCGGTTGGAACTGTTGTTGTTTTTGTCTGTTTAGCTTCTTTCCTATTTCACCAAACAAACTATTAAATGTGCGATACACATTGTGGCCGGGAGTTGGTGATGCCGCTGTCTCTGCCTCTACTGCTGCCTCTGCTGATACCCAAGATTTTGGACTGTTTTAATGATTGCACATGTGTAGGCCCAACTAGGCTTCCTAAAACGATGATGGAACCAACAACAACAACCAACTTTGGTATTGTCTCGAGGTATAGCGTATAGGACGGAAGGAAGTTGTGTTGCCTTGTCGATTCATTTCGATTCGGTGCATGCAACCAACCAACTCCACCTTGCTTTTGGCTTTTGGCGGAAGACGAACGAAAATAAAACGAAAGAAAGAAAGATGAAAAGACTTTTTCCACTTTCTGTCTATCGGGCCATTTAATTTGAACAAACACACAAAGACTTAAGTCAAGACTCCTCTCAAAAACCCAAGATCCCACTAAAGACTAAAAAAGACTCCATATAAAACTCAACTCGTGGTCAATGGTTAATGCTAATGTCGATTGTTTAGACGAGGAATTCAATGCTCTGTGGCTCTGATGGAGAGTGCAGAGATTAAAAGGTAGGTAGGTGTCAACTTTCTCATTTCTTCGGTTACAGGTGTTTTTTTTTAGTCTTTAAGATAAATCTATTTTGCTTTTTGTTTCTTTCTTTTTTTTTTAACTGAAGACTACGTGAGATGGTTGGTTATTTTTTGTTTTTTTCTGCTGATAGAGTTTTGAATATTTTTAAAGGTTTTTGACACTTATGAATCTCATTAAAAATTGTGTTTTTTTTTTGTTCTCATATTGAAACACTTGAGTTTAAGCCTACGAGTATACGAGCAGGAGTTTTAAAGAAAGACTATAAAGTTTTAGTGGAATTCTTTTGTGGTTTTATTTTAGCGAGAAGAAAACAACAAAACAAGAAAGCAAGTTTATTGGGAATTATCATTGGTATACGTGACGACATACACCAACATTTTTAATAAATTTGAAACAGAAATATTATGAATGGAACTTTTTGAGAAATTTATTTGTCATTTATTTCATTCATGCATTCGAATTTTGAGAAATTTGCAAATTTGTGATGATTTAAAGTTTATAAGTAAGTATAAGATATTAAAGATTGCTTAAGAGGCTAATAAAGAAGATGAAAGAATTTACTTAAGGAAAAAAAAAACTGAAATATTTTCAACTCTTGGAGTTATCATTTTATAAGACACATTTCATGGAAGTCACGTAAAGATATTGTTTTCAACATAAAAGATCACGTTTATAGAAAAACTTTTATGATCAAGAGATCTGATAGCTTTCTTTTTCGACTTAAGAACAATAACTTAACAAATCTCTAACTCTAACTAAAATACACAGTGTTTGAGTCTCTACTTTTAAGACTCCTAAAGGATGTAGGTCTTCTGGAAAACTGTGATAATAAGTATTTCAATTTACAAACTATTATCTGTTTTTTTTCAGAAGATTATAAACATTTTAAAATCCTTCCACCTATGATTTCAATTCCAAGAAAATTGTCTGCTGAAAGTTTTCATTTTTATTGCACAGGAATTCAAGAATCAAAATTTACATTGCTCAAAATTTGAGTTTAAAACATGGACAATTTCAAAAGAAAATGGAAATTACTTTTCAAATATCGGGTTTTTCAACAGTGAGTCAGTGACGCTACAAAAGTAGAGCGACAGGGACAGCAAACGACGCCATATGTCTTGCCTCTCTTTTGACATTTCTCTTCAGTAAGGTTTGCCATTTTATAATGAAAAGATATACAAGCCAACAACAAGTCGAAATTATTAAAATTTACTACAGAAATTCGGAGTTAAGAGCGCTACGTCCAATTTATGGTCGTCATAATCGTCCTAGCAGATCAACAATTGAGCGTCTAGTGGAAAAAAATTGAAAAATGTTCCCGTGCCAGTGAGACAAAGAAGTGGCCGTAGTGTCGAGAATATTGCTGCAGCTAAGGCTTCAATTGCAGAAAGCCCAAATGTGTCTCTCACACGTCGTTCTCCAGCGTTGGGCATCTCTGTGATGTCGTTGTGGCGAATTTTGCGAAAAGATCTTGGCTTACATCCTTGCAAGATTAACTTGACGCAAGAACTGAAGCCGCTTGACCAACAGAAGCGTCGTATGTTCGTGAATTGGGCTGAGCAACAACTTGAAAATGATTCGGATTTTCATTAAAATCAAAAAATCATCTTCTGGCTGAATAGGTTCCGCAATGAACAAAATATGCGGTATTGGTCAGGCAGCAATCCACACGTACTCCATGAGTCATCATTGCATCCGAATAAATTACGGTGTGTGGTGTGGTTTATAGGCCGGCGAGGCAGCGTCATTGGGCCGTACTTCTTCCGTGATGATCAAGACCATTTGGAGAACGTGTTATCTCACGAAATGTTCCAGTCCTTGGCCACCTTGGTCGTGCGATTTGACTCCGTTAGACTATTTCCCGTGAAGCTACGTCAAGTCTATGGTCTATGCCAACAAGCCAGCGACGCGACGATTGATGAACTTCGTACGAATATCGAAGGTGAAATTGCAGCAGAATCGGCCGATTTATGTATGCTTGAAAACCGTCGAAAATTGGGTTCAGCGTCTGGACTTCTGCAAGCATGCCCGTGGTGGCCATGCAAAAAAAATCGAGTTCCATACATAATGGCATCGAACGAAATTTCACAGGAAAAATTTCTGGGTGAATTGTCTTGATCCAAAATTTATCCTACCACTGGTCTGAGAAAAAGGGACATTTTCAATTACAAGTATTAGGGTTTTCATCTGAGTTGTCAAAACGGAGTATTGCCAAAAACCATGGTTTTCACTCCGCACTCGATTCCGAATCCTTATCCGATAGCAAATTAAAGTAAACAAGTTGCAGAGTCAGCTTCAGGAATGCAAACATTTTGATAATACGGCCCCATGTCTCAAAAATTGTAATCTCATGGAATGTTGCTGCTTAAATATGTGTATTTCACAACATTGGAAAGATTGTATGTTTAGATTTTCTACTCGTAACGTAAAATGTTTCAAAAAATATCTCAGAATTCATAAAGTTGCCTGAAATGAAGGTACTGACAGGCAACTTAATTATTTAAGATTTTTTTTAAGATCCCGGTTTGAAATCCTGATTTTTAATCTCACAACAGAATTTAAAAGACTGGGATTGTAAGAGGGTTTTAGAAAGCAGTACTTTTGAAAAAGTCAATACAAATTTTTTCAGAATTCTAGATTCTGTTGAGTCTTTCAAACATTCAGACTTCTAAATTGTTCTGTTAAAATTTATAAATAAAAAAAAATTTAATCTTTTTTGTCTATTTTATATTTTTGAAAATATTGAAGTTGTGAATTCCAGAGTTCTGACTGTGCATTCAAAAACCATCGACAGCTCCAACTGAAACTTGCATACAAACGTGGTTAACTTAAAAAATGTTGAAAAGGAAATTCATATAAGTAAGAGAAAAAGTGTTTCTGATCACGAAATCCTAGATAAATAAACAAAAACCGAAAAAAAACGCCTTTGCACCCATTTTCTACGAGTATGTATTACCTATTTGCAAAAACTTTCACTAACATGTGAAGTGTCTTTTTGTTTTGTGTTGTTGTTGGTTGTTGGCTGTTTTGTATATTGAATCTGCAATTATCACCGACATACTAACGAAAAAAAAAAAAATAAATTAAAAAAAAAAATCCAAACAGCGAAACACAATCTAAAGATACAAATTGTTTTCATCTGACCGACAGATATGTGCGCACACGCAAGAGTTTTATCAATGTAACACATGTCCAGGTGCGGATTTGATGAGAGGGAATATTTTTGTGGGGTAAGAGGTGGAACGATGAATTTAAGGTATTAAAACAAGTTTAAGAGACCTTAACACATACATACTTATTTCATTTTCTTATTAGGGGGGGGGTCTATGAATAATTTTGACAAAATCTTTCAACATTTCAAAAATTTGATGGAGAAACTCATATAAACATTCATTATTACAAAATTTTAATATTTTGAAAATTGTCTTGAAAGTTAAGACTGGTGGGTTTCTGTTCCCCAAAGATTTTATAGCATTGTGTGTTTTATATATTTAATAAAAATCGTAATCTAAACAATTTGGATCGAATTTATTTGATTTTAAATTGGAAAACGTCATGAAGAGCCCCCTAATCGCATCTCTAGATACAGCCCTGTTCCATAAGTGCACTTAAGTTTTCACTCTCGTACACTCTCGCATTCAAATGTTTTATTTTGTTTTTCTTTCTTCATTTTTGAGTGTAAGTAAATGTATCTATGCGAGTCTTTATGGGGAACACACAAAGAGCAAAAATAAAATCTAATTGAGTTCATAAATATATGTATGTATAGTATGTATGTACGTGCGTTTATATTCTTTTTTACTTTTCCTCACAAGTTAAAAGATATTCACTTAGATTGGTAGGTACACTTCATTTATGAAGAAATATTTATCTTAAGCAAAAAATGTTAAATTATTGCACGAATAGTGAGTCGTGTAATGATCGTGATTTTATCAAGATCCATTCAGTCAGTCAGTGAGTAAGTTAGTCAGATAGATATAAGATGATACATCAAGACACCAACTTCGCATCGCAAAACCATCGTTCGTCGTTATAGCTCGTCGATGTGTTCATTCGTATCGTTCTGTCAAAATGGTTAAGAATAAAAAAAAATTATATGTAGACATATATGCGTGCGAAATGCCAATTAAGCATTTAATTTACGTAGATTTCAATTTAAAAGTTCAGCTTGATTTTGTTTTTATTGAATTGGCCTTTTTTTTTATTTAGTTTTATTGCAATTAGAATGTTGAAGTCATAGTATCGTGGCGAAAGTGATGAATGATGGTGCTTACCTGGAAAGAGAACAGAGAATTCGAGCATAAGTATTAAATTGTGATGTTCTTGGCAGAAAAAAAAATAATATAAAAAGTTTTATTAAGTGGACCACAATGAGACTTAAAAATAGACTCAAAACAAAACTTGAAAACTAGGTTGAATAATGGTATTTTTAATTTGAAGGTATTACCCGGGCGCCATTTAAATCATTTGTTTAACTGATTATGATTAAGCAGCAATAACATCAAAAGGTGTTGGTGCCATTTTATTTTATTAAATTTGTAGAGATTTCAGAATTCATAGTAAGTAAAGTTAAATTAAATACAAAATTAGAAAAATATTTTGAAGAAAATGCAGTTGTGTCCTCGAATTGACTATGGGAAGAAGATTTAAGGTTACCATTAAATAGTAGATTATGTTTCGATAAAGAAAATCATTATTAAGACTAAATTCATGGATTTTTATAAATTTCCTCAATTTACACTCGGGCGCCATTTAATTACCAAAGTACCAATACATGATTTTTGACTTCTGTCGATCAAGTCTGATCTAACTAAAATTTGAGAATGCTATTTTGAAATATAATTTTGAGTACTGCCTAATGACCAGTGTGATCTGCCATTGGGCAGGCCTTTCAAAGTGTTTACAGAATCACACCAATAATCACTTTTTATTTTTTTTTTCATTTCAATTTAATACAGTATTTTTAAACTGATGACAAAATCGATGATGCCAAATCCTTATTTAAATGGAATCTCAATAAAATACAGTAACTGTCAAATGACCATTCGGTCAACATCTATATGAATACCTCGTTTTTAGCATTGGTAGATAGTGCAAAACGATGTGTTAACTTTCATGTTTTTATATGATCTATTACTCTATATGTTGGCATTAGAACTGACTTCTTCAACCTTATTTGTCATTGTCAAACAAGAGCAAAAAAATGAACTAAACTTAACATCTGTTCATTAAACGCAACTTCAACTTTATCTACATCGCATCAACCCAATCGCCATTCATAAAACACACTCCACACAACTCCATTCATTGGAAACAACATCACACACAACACACTATACGAGTTTAACTGCCAAATACAACATTTTCCTGCTTCACCATAACCCATAATGCCACACGCGGCAATTCCTCTTTGCTTAAGTGTCATTTGTTCCACTTAAGACGTAAGTTGGCAACTGACTTGGACTGACTCAAATGAGCGGGACTCAGAGGCTGTTCATGCTCCGGAGGATCCAATGCGGCGCAGCGACGAGGAGAGTTGCAAGACTTTTTCCATACCAACAACACATTCTCTAGACCCATTATAGAAAGTGTACACACGTCATAAATATCCATTTCCTGGACTCGAAGATCCAACGTGGAAGATTGACCTCTCTACTTGGTGTTGTCGTGCCGAGCCGAGCCTAGACTAGCCTAGCCTTAACTTTCTGTCACTTCATCTGCCTGCGAGTGCGTTACAAATTTAAGGAAAACATGTCACGTGTACTAAACACGCATTCTTACCATCACCAATTGATCCCCCTCACCTTCCCCCGTCACAAAACTTTATCCGACTGATAGCACCAATTTCAAACGAAAAATTGGATCATTGGAAGCTTGGTGCGGTGCCGGTGCGTTCCGCTGTTGTTGTCACTGTCGTTCGATCTGATCGTCTAGTTCTTGTGGAGCTGTTGGACTTATGAGATGGGGCTGGTTTGGTTATTTCATTCATGATGTGTATTCTTATCGACCATTCCTTGTTCCTCCTAATCACTGATGCTATGTTTATAATTGTGACTTATACCTGATTCATGCCACAACCATGCCTTGCCATACAGTCAAGTCGAGTTGAGTTGAGTCGACTCGAGTCATGGCGATTCCGTTTTGGAGAAGAAACCAAACATGCCACAGCCATCATCAGCGCACTTATATACACTCCTTAGAAAAGCGGTGAACCAGTAAACAGTTATTATTGTCTTATACAGTTTGGCTTTGACTATCTAAGATACGCAAGACAATGGACAATAAAAATTGTGTGTGTTAAACTGTTCCTCCTGCAAGACAATATGAAACCTTCCTGGGGCGGAGTTAGTCAAATTTATACGGCACACAGCGGGCGCCCGACCCTGGAGGTAGTTTTGGGAAAATTATTCCTGAATTCTAACGCACTTTCGTATTACATATTATTTTAAGCAGTTTAAGAACGTTAAAGTTTATTCTGATATGTGAAGTCTAATACAATTTTACGTTCCACAAGTAATTTTTCTTATTTCTTATTATTGGATGTGTGGAACGTATATAATATTTGAATGGTTATTATCTTATCTTTCATTTTCTTTTATTAATTAAAACAGAATAATCTCATCTGTACCTTGTGGAACACATGTATGTGGAATGTAAGTGACAATAAGTATTTTAACATTTAATTCGAACATGAGTAATTAAATTCATTTGTTCAGAATTCTTCATGGTTCTAATGAGATGGGTACAACGAATTTGAAATGTGGAACCTAAGTCGAACTTTTGCAATTTAAATTTTGAGAGTCGTTTTTTGAAACATAGGATTTATAAGACCGTTTTGCATTTTGGAAGGTTTCTGCATGTGGATCGTAAGTGGAAAACATTAAGTTTATGCATCAAAGAAAATTTAAAGGAGTATAAGTTAAGTTTAAAATTGTAGATATAGTACGGCCCTGCAATCTATTGTACATATCTTTTTTAAAGTTTATTAAAATACCAAAAGAGATACTTATGCGATCTATATGGAAACCTAGTCAGCTAACGTCATCGTCCGCACCACCACCGCAGCTTCGCATTCACTACGCTGCGCTGCGCTGGCTGACTGGCTGGCTGGCTGGCTGGCTGGTCGGTCGGTTCGTCCAACGCCGAGCTGGGTTGAATGGTTAATCATTGTCGGGCAGTGGGTTTTTGGGATACAAATGTCCCGTACTTCGTATGAGTAACGATCTTTTGTTTGTTGTTTGGGATAGTCGTGACCTACCTAAAAACAAAAATATAATACAAAAAAGAAACTAAGACCGACTGGAACTGGTGCGGCACTCTACTAAACCGAACCGCGTGCTATGACTGCAAATTAGATTGACCACCAGAAGTGTACGAGTATATAAAAGCCACGCTTGCAACAAGACAACTAACGACACATGGTTTAAAGGTGCGGGGCTTGAGATTAGGTTATGGAATGTTGGATAAAATAAAAAGTTTTAAGTTTTTTTTTTTTGTTAAATATTCTTTAGTTTTCATAATGGTGCTTGATGGAATGTGGAAAAGTTTCGGTAGCTTTTTTTTTTTTTTGGGAAATATGGTTCACTGAATTTGGGTAGTTCAGTTGATTGCCACACTTTTGTCTTGTTTTTATGGGCAGTAAAAATAAAGAGAGATCATGTATTTGTTGCATTGACACAAGGAAATTTTTTAGAAGAGACAAAATTAACTACTTATGTTCTTGGAGCTTAATTCTACTAGAAGCAAGAAAGAACTGAAAATTAGAAAGAAGAAAACACATGTCTACGATTTTGAGCGAACACCTTCCTACACGAAAAATAACACGTAGTCTTTAAAGTAAATGAAAATAAATGATACCGTAAGGTTAAGTGATGTTGCGAAAATATTTTCAAGTCAAGGTTGAAAGAATCAAGTCTGGAATTTTAGCGATATCAGCAAAAGACTGACTGTGATCGTCGAGACAAAAACTCTACTATCCAAAATTCGTTTGGAGCACTCTCAGCTTATAAGGAGTAGAGCACAAGTGGAATAGGCTTCAAATCACAAGAGCTTCTCCAAGTTAAGGGCAATATGGAACAACACGCGTTTTCGAAGCAAGAGTATTCGAACAGGTTCAAATATATTTTAGAAGCAAATGACTTCAAACTGCTTCTTGACAAAGTTGAAATTAAGGACTCTGTCAAAGTGCAAATCTGACAATTTCACACTTTTTTAGGATTAAATAGAAAAAATGAACCTTAAAAGCAGTGGGAAATATGTTCCACCACCTGAAAAAAAAAACTTAAGGAGTTAGTTATCAGTGCTCGATGGAAAAGTTGATGAAGAGATCCTAATGGTTTTCCCGAAATCTTGGAGAGTTTTTATGCAAACGATCTATGAACTGAAAGATAGAGTTCTGGGAAGGGAAAGAAGTTGTGCAATCAACAATCAAATATTTCCTTTGGTTCAAAATCTGTAGCGGGTTAGGAATTTTTGAAGATGGGATTCATCGCCCATAGACAACTCACTGAACACTTTTTCGTGAAAAATTTGTCCACTCTCTCAGCCATAGAAAAAAACATCGTTCTTGCCTTTTGGTGGGTTCCTGATCCTCGCAGCAAAATCATTTCAATATTCCCACCATCATTTAGCATTCACTGACCAAAGCAAGTCTTTTCCAATGGACTCACACATATTTCTAAGTGCCCACCAAAACTGTACCCTATGCCTATCTATCGCTTAACCCTCATAGAACATTCCTCGTCTTCGTTTACATTATTTGAAGTCTATAGGTTAGCCTTGTTGGTTAGTTGGTTAGGTATCGTGTACACCATTTCGATTTCTTATCCGAAGATCTCTCTAATTGAATCTCCACCAAATCTAAAGTGGATCACATAAGTTGCTTTTGTTGTCTCCTAGATGCTGCGTCTTTCCCATTTCGGTATCACCAGAGATTTAAACAAAAAACAAAAAAAAAAACGTATTCATTTGCCAATTGAGGAGATGTGTTTCCAGCACTCTAAAGGAAATCATTCCCCTTAGCCCCACCGGGTCTTCATTTGAAACTAACTCACAATTTGTTGTACGAGGCTTTTTCGGTAGAGATTTCTTGAAATGATGTTGTGAAGCCTTTATAAGCCGAGAGAAGAGACTGTGTGAGTGTTGTTGTGTTTTTATTTTTTGTCCGGTGCCGGTACCCGGTTAAAAAGTTCTTCTTCCACAAATGCACAAATACCTTAAGGAACAACTACGACGACGACGATGAAGACGACGATGACGACGACAAAGACGAAAACCAGGAAAGATAAAATAGATTTTAAATTATGCACACGGAAGCGTATCCATGGAAGATTAGTTCTTGCGCGTGTGTATACTCGTATCTATGTAGGTATGTTCTCTCATCTGCCACAATGATCCGAGACGCGACGCGGCAAGAGCTATGCGTCTACCACTCACACCTCCTTCCTGATGCAACTTATTGTATCTATCTAGGGATACTTAACATTGTTGCTTCGTCGATTGCAGCATATTGTTGCAAACGTAAACGTCCATAGTTGTTGCGCGTTCCATTCCTGGCGAAATGTGCAATGGATGCGCACTTCTGGAGGCATCAGCTACTTCAACAGCGACGACGGTGGTGGTGGTGGTGGTGGTGGTGGCGATGGCGATTGTGGCCAGCGATCGAGATTCGCAATCCCTACTCCTGTTTGCCCATTTCTGAAAATGCCGTCTTATCCATATTCGGGAGGAATTGGGTAGACTCTTCGGTATATCCATATAGCAGATCTCTATAAGACACGTCAACTGCGATGCGATGCGAATATCCAAGACAAAACTATACACGAAAGATGCGACTTGAACTACGACAACGACGACGACGGCGAAGTCCAAGTCAACGACGACGCATCCGTTAACCGGTCGGTCGCAAGCAAATCCATATAAAAATGGCAAACTTCCCATATGTGCCCAGGGCCACATACCGACTTGTCAATCAATCTCTTTTCTCGGTGATTGTCGATCGATCGTGCGGCTTGCACTAGCTCCATGATGCTTGTTTTCATGATCTCATCGTTTGTGATTTTGCGTCTTGCTGCGAAATAAAAGCCAGGAGCGGATTTTCTACATTGTAAGCGTTTTTGACCCAAAGGACTTCTAAATGGGGCCAAGTGTACGTGTGGCAAAGAACAATTTTAAAGGGTGTCCCAAAACTGACACATACTTTAATATGATGAAGAGTCATTCACATTTTGGGCAAGGTCTAACAACTTAATTTTTAAATATACAAAATAAGGGTTGCCAACACTTTGTTACGTAAATGAGGGTGAGTATAAATGCTGTTGACATTTTAGGACACTGTTTACAGGATTTGAAGTCTCTAATAAACAATGAGCGGAATTTTAAAAATTACACAAATTATGAAGATTACAAATGTTTTTTTTTTTTTTTGATTAGGGTTGCCAACACCTTACTACACAAATGGCAGAGAGTATTAACGCTATACATACAATATATTTTGGGATACTTTTTACATCAATAAAAGTCTTCATAAACGCCTTTCTGACTATCCAGGCCTATGCATATTTGCAATGAACGCCACCAAGTCCGGGGCTTCAAAACAACAAAATACACCCCTTAAATCATTGGAACAGGAGAAGGACTACCAAGAAGACATCTATGGGCAGAGAGTGAGTAGAATCTCTTACTGACCATTTTTGGTCAGAAAAGGAGGAAAATGGAAATTCCTTTATGTTTTATTTTATTTTATTTCATTTTATTTCATTTTTTCCTGAAACGGGAAAATAAAAAAGGAACAAAAACAAAACTAAAATAAAAATAAAAACAAAAGGAATCCAACTTAGCCAAGGAGGATGCGTGAAGAAAAATCTTCAGAATTTTTTTCCTTTAACACAAAGACCGTGATACGAGTTGGGTCTGGGTATATCGCCTCCAATAAATATGTCAAATTCAGTTAAATGCATTTGACTCGTCATTGTGTGCTCGAAACCAGCAAACCAATATCATTTCGGAAACGGGACAGGAATAGATATTCTGGAGGATCTACAGTGCCTGATGGTCGTCGTCGCCTAGTCGTTGGTCGGTATTGCGGTCGATCGGTAGCCACATGGGCTTCCTCATCAATCTCTCCCCCCCTTGGGAGAGGTTTTCCTTTGTTTTCGACGAAGAAAACTAAACGACGACGACGCGACGACAGAGAGCACCGCCAACGAGCAAGGTAAGAACGTTCTGTGTCATTGAGCGCCTATTCCGACCCGACTTCAACATACATATATCGCGCACGGATAACGTTATGCGTTTATTTTATTGCAATGGCCATTTTGTTGGTCAGTGTTACTGTTATACCCGGTAAGGAGTAGCGGCTGATGCTGCTGCTGCTACTACCGCACAGTTGCAGAAAATTATCCAAAACAGTTAAATGGTGCAGTATTGAAATTTATTTCTCGAAGATAGAATAAGACGAGATCGTAGGATTCTTTTCATTCAGTCATTGATGGACCCGGGCCGAGCACTGAGCAGGAATAATTTTCAAGTTGTGGTTGTGAGAGAGTATCTTATGGATGCACTTTAGTTTGGACACGAAAAATAGTAGCATCACTGCGGCGATAACAACGGTAAAATGTACGTGTTGTAAATTTTATAGCTTTCGATGCAGAAAATACTTTTCGCTGAGTTTATGAGATTTTTATACAATTTTCGAGATTGGATCTTCAGTCTCAGAAGTGATTCAGGAAGATCTTCAAAATTCATCTAAGGAATGTTTTAGTGATTTGAAGTAATGGGGAATTCAAATGACAATATACAGTTATGTGTGTTTCGGCTTGAAGCTTAAAGATTGGAAAATTTTTGAAGAAAATGTAAATGAAAAAATAAGGTAAAATGAATGGTGATAAAAATGTGATTTAGTCTCGGACGATGTACATACATATATCTTTATATAATCACATTTAGATAACGATTCTTCTTTTTCAAAAATAAAAAACAAAATTATTCGGATTTTTAAGAATTGTACACCAGGGCGTACACTTATTTTTTTAAATATATTTTTTAATTTTATACTTATATACAGGAGATTTTTTGTTTTTTGGTTAATCTCGCACACCACGAATATCAAAGTGAAGGAATATTTACATCATTAGAATATCATGTCTTTGGGTCACTGGAGCTATAATTTGACATGTTCTGTTCATAACGGGTGATTTGTTAGCTGGTTTGGTTTTGGCAACACTGGTTTTGACAGCTGACGTGTGTTTAGTACCTTGTGTCACTGTCAAACAGCTTCAGTTTGGTTTGAAATTTAACCATGGATCGTCTTACAAATGAACAACGCTTGCAAATTATTGAATTTTACTATCAAAATTCGTGCTCGGTTCGAAATGTTCATCGCGTGCTGCTTCCATTTTATGATCGACATTCTCGACCTTCTGAGCAGTCTATTCGGAAGATTGTGACCAAATTTCGCACCAAATTTACTTTGTTGGACATTAAACCACCAACACGTTTACGTACTGTGCGTAGTGAAGAAAATATTGCGGCCGTATCAGCTAGTGTGACAGAAGACCGCGAAATGTCGATTCGGCGCCGTTCCCAGCAGTTACTGTCAATGGTGAACGCTACCGAGCGATGATAACAAACTTTTTTTTGCCCGAAATGGAAGTTCTTGACTTGCATGATATGTGGTTTCAACAAGACGGTGCCACATGCCACACAGCACGCGAAACAATGGCGCAATTGCGAGGCGAGTTTGGTGAACAGTTAATTTCACGTTTTGGGCCGGTCAATTGGCCGCTTAGATCGTGCGATTTGACACCATTAGACTATTTTTTGTGGGGGTATGTCAAGGCTAATGTCTATAGGGACAAGCCCGCTTCGATTGACGCACTGGAAGCCAACATCCATGCATTCATTCGTGAGATACCGGCCGATATGTGTGAAAGAGTATGCCAAAATTGGACTCAGCGGATGGGCTACCTGAGACGCAGCCGCGGTCAACATTTGCATGAAATTATCTTTAAAAATTAAATTGCAAGGTTCAAACTATCGATTCAAATAAATATTTCATTCATTTTTTCGAATTTTTTGTGTTTTTTTTTTTAAGTTCTAAACCTCTTAAAAAATCACCCATTAGATGGAAAATATTTCATGAAAATAAAAAAAATACCATCAACTATCAACCAATGGAAGCTGATGTTCAATTAATTCCAATGAAAAGTGAATGTTATTTTTGTTCATGTACATTTTTTGAAATATTTCTCACAATCCTAAAATTACTTTAAAAAAACCATCAATTTTCATAACCACATAGCATCGGATATGTAAAATTTGGAATACAAAAAAAAAACAACATTTTTATGCTTTTTACTTTCTAACAAAAATTTGCATAATGAATTGCGAAATTGTAAAATTGCATTTAAATTTGCAGCAAGGAGAAGCAGAAGAAGCTAAAAAAAAAACCCATTTGAATGCGCGAAACTTTCAGCATCATTTGGGAATCATTTCCATTAGCTGGCTGCCATCATATCGCCAGGTACTTATCAGGATTTTTTTTGATTTCATGTGAGAGATTCAAAGTTGTGTTGTGGCATTGTTTGGCAAATTTCACAACACACCATCATAATCAAATCACTTTAACTCAACTCTCAAGACCTCAACCTCCTCAAATTGTATGTGCTGCATGACGATGCCCTTCAATATTCCAATCTATTTTTTATGCAGAAAAGGCAAATTATAAGATTCTTATGTGAAAATCACGAACAATTTGCATAGAAAAGGAATTTTTTTGTTTTTCTTTTGCAATCACAAATCTTGTTTATACACAACTCCCCTCCCCCCTGAGGAACTATCATCCCTTTTATTTTGTGGTTGCTTTGAATGGAAATCAAATTATAACGGTAAAATGGAGGGAAATTGGCAGAGTTCCATGTGTGCATTTTCAGATTGACAGTGCAGTACTCGTACTCGTAATGTGGTCGTGTGGCGTCGGCGTCGGAATCGGAGTCGGAGTCGTCGCATCACTGCGGTCGTATGTCTGAACCAAGTTTAAGGAGAACAACATTGGAGCCAATTTCCGTCCGGGAGGCTTTGCAGTTGGTGGCGCATCGAAGTGATATGAAAGTAAAGATACACTTTTTCGTCTGCTGTCTTACCAATAGATACATACACATTTGACGATATTCACAAAAAGATATCAACAACAACAACCAATTGGCAGCAAGACGACGACACACACATGTTAAAAAACCACTCGCTTTTATCCTCATGCAAATCTAAGATTGCCCCAGACAATTTCTTCGACAAGGTAGAAGGTATATTATCTACGTATCTATGGGTACTTTAGACAAAGGAAAAGCGCTAGCGCACATGCCACAGATTCAAGATTCAATATAGGAGTACTGCGCTGCAGCTCGTTTGGGATCCCTCGTCAAGTTGGTTTTGTTTTTTGTCTTCTAATTTTTGTTTAATGGCGGCATGAAGTGCGCTACGACGAATTTGTGTGATCTCATTGATTGCATTGGACGATTGCCAACAAAGAGACCTGAAGCCTGGACTCGCTCCCCAGGGACTTTGTGAGTTCGTTTAGTATCAGTCATCATCTCTCCCTGCATTTGGTCTGAGGAGAAAAACCTGCTGGGTTTTTTTCTTTCTTTCATTTTTTTTTTTTTTTTTTTTTTTTGTTGAGAATCGGGGAGGGAAGAGACCAATTTTTTAATATCTTTGAGATGAATCACGATTTCGTTATAGGTGTTTTATATCGTGCTCTCGCTATTTTTATATTCGTGCCATGTCGTTTGACTATAACCAAAGTTTTCAAGGGCTCGCTGGGTTGGGAAAAATGGGTTAATAGACTCAAATGCGCTTTTAAACGACTCATATACGAGCACTAATTATATTGGTCACTGAAGTTCAACACGTATGAAATTTCTTTTTAGGAAAGTGTCAGGCAAGACTAATAGGTCCAGACGAAACTGGCGCACACCAACAATCTTGATATGCAGAAAATTGGCGTAGTTTGGCTATAAAAACAACAATTTTTAAGAAATGTGCACCAGGGCGTATACTTCCTTTTTTTTAAATACATAATTTTATTTTAATCTGCGCAAATAGAAGTCAACAAATTGATCAATTTTAAGTTGATTAACGGTATTTAGGTTGCAAGTTCCGTCAACGAATCGTCGTTAAATAACAGTTGCGTTTGCTTACATGTTTATTGACATCTGTCTAATTTCCAGTTTTTTTTTTTTCTTTCCACTTGACAGAACTCGTATTTGTAATCACCCTTCACGAAGGACAAACTAGCTCCACTGAGTGTTTTGCTGCCCATCATCTGGCAACTTAAATCTTGTTTCCATAATCCCGTAAACCCAACCTATTTGACGTCTGTCTCTGTACGAGTACTTTCCCAACCTAGCCTATACGAGTATCTCGTTCAATTTAAATGCTTTTTATTCGAATCAAAAACCAAACTATGTACGTGCATTCCCCCTCGGTATGTGCAGAAGAAAAAAAAAATCTAATCGTTATTAACTACCAACCAAGAGTGTCCTATCCACTCCTGTTAGCCATCATCATGTTCCTTACATCATCGTCGTCATTCATGTTATCTTATCTGTCAGATAAATTAGAAGAAAAAAACCAACGCTACAAGAAGGAAGTGATTCCAGCTCACACATGCCTGCACTCGCGACTCGCCATTGAACATAACGACAACGTTCGAGTCGAGTACACTTCTCGTCGTACATCCCATTCGCTCTGCCTCAGATAGAATTCCAAAATTCTTGTACCAACTTATGACCGCGGCAAGAAAATTATGATTACCATCGCGCGGGAAAAAAAAACAAGAGGACAAGTTGCGACACCGTGTCCACTTCACTTGGCCAAGCAACGAGATCCACGCAGGAAAGGGACGAAACAGGATGAGAGATTACACCGAGCACAGTTCATTGAGCAGCAGCTTCAGCATCAGCATCACCTGGAAGCAGTCGGTGGATGTAGGAACTCCGTCCATGCAAATTTTCGTTCTTCCCATAGAGATGGGTTTTCTGCAACTGTCTGCAGTATGACCTTCTGCTTGCGCGACACAAACCCAAAACCAAAATTGAAACCATCAAGCAAAAACACGGAACAAGTGCTCCTACTGACCAGTCAACAGCCAACCAGCCCAAACAGCGCGCGGCCAGCATTATGGAGTGTCCCGCTCTCCTGGGAATGATATTAATTTTCTAACGCTCCTCCAGAGGATGCGAGGAAATTTAATGATGATGATGATGATGACGATGATTCCAAATGCTGATGTGTGCATTCATGACTCTCCAACATGACCAAACTCCATCTTCAACTACATAGATGTAGTCATGGAGCGATTAATTTGAGCTTCCCCAGAGGAGTGTGCATCAGCCGAAGACGAAGAAGGCCGCTGCTGCGCGGGGTGTATTTATTTTGTTTTTGTTGTCGTTGTTGTCTCCTTCCCGCTTTGGTTTCAATCTTGATTATGATTACGGTATAATGTTAGAATTTCGCCATTTCGGACGCGCGAGCTTACGGAACTTGCTCTTACGGGCATATCCATACGTTAGTTGTTTATGTGCTCCATGGAGCCATCTCTAACATCATGGTGTGCTCTGCGCCGCCGCCGCCACCTCCGAGCTGAGCTGGCTCTTTTCTCCCTGGCTGATGTTGCAATGATGTGCTGGTACTGGTGCTGGTGCTGTTACTGTTGCTGGTTACTATTTGCTGGCTGCTGATGATGTTGATGTTGATGCTGGTTTTACCTATAAACAGCGCGAGCAACGACGCAGAGGTGGACTTGGACAAAAAGGAGTGCCTGATGGTGCTGGAATGCATGTAGATATGTGTGAAGCCTTGAAATTGAGGTCATATGCAAAGAATTTTTACGGCTTTGGTGCGCTCGAAAAAAGATGCTGGTAGAATGAGGAGCATAAAGTTTGTTTGCATGTGTGTGTCTTGTGTCTACCATTTTTGTTCTGATCGTATTTCGTCTTTTTGTTGTGGGTAGATTAGAGGCGCCTTTTTGGGGGGATACAATGTTGCTGGAGGAATTTCCCGTCTAATCGGAATTCGCATACATTATATGTATATGTACTCGTTCACATTCGTAGATTGGAGCATGTTTTTCGCACAAGTTTATAATACCAAATGGCCTTTAAGATAACTTTGCAAAGTCAACAACTACAAAGGTAGGTACATATATGTATAATGTGTGGACACTTAAGGAGGTTAAGGGGATTCGGTTAAGGAGTGTGCTGATGTATAAACCACTTTGAATTAGCAAATTGACTTAATGCAAACAAATCAAATGCGACATTTGTTTTGTGTAATGTAGAACAAGTTCCAATCGATTGAAATTAATGTGAATCTTGTGTAATTGATGGCGGCTGATGGGGGTTGAAGTCTTACAGAATCTGAAGCCATTCAAGGTTTTGAGATTAGGTCTTCTAATGTGTTGCTGATGCAAGAGAACATTTTTTTTTTGGAAGAAGCCAAAGTTGTTCTGGAATTAATTCTTAGGCAACACATTAAGTGAAGGTTTAGGGGCTAGTTTTGGACTTTGGATAAGTTGCAAAAAGCTGATATAATATGGTTTAGGGTGGAATAATTTCAAGGCATTCCAAGCTAAACGAATTTGATTGGGTAAAAACAGGATTTCATTAAATGCTTTCTCAACGAAATTATAAAGTTGTTTGAACTACGAAAAATAAAAAAACAAATGGACCTAAGTTTCTTCCTTGAGGTATACCAGAGATATTGAGATACAACTTATTTTAGCAACATTAAATGTTAAAATCATAATTTACTTTTGAGTACCACTTACTTTGTTATTAAGTAACTTAAGGAAACATTCAAAAACATTTCATTTAAATTTTTAATTAAATCAGAAACTTCTCGTAAATGAATGAAATTAAAATCTAATAAAATAAATTTGCTAACTTATGTATATTGTTCTCCTAATGTGATTTGAACATAAGATTCCAATTATGCCATTACTCGCAAGACTGTGATGTGTGGTGGTACTTTTAAGGGCCTACGGGAATGTTAATTGAATTTAATCATAAATCCACTCACTTCGTCGAGTAATTAAATTTGTATTGTTTTTATATTTGCAGTGGGCAGATACAAATCACTTCTTTCCTTTAAACTAAAACGCGCAAGAAACTTATTACAACTTTTTAATTACAGACCTTAAGAGGCATTATAATATAAGCTCCCATAACCAGAGAATAGCCCATAATTCATTTAAATTAACCCGGAGACAGAGCCAATAGTATCTTATACATTTGGTCATCCCGTTGTTGCCATCGTCACATCTTCCCTGCCCCCTTTGCAATATTATTATTTGTCAATATTAACATTTTAGTCATAAATAAGCAAATAACTCCTCGGGTAATAAAGATTCCTCATTAAAGTCTGTTGGCATTAAAAGAATGACCAGGGAATGGGTTATTTTTTTGCTTTTTAGGCTGCAATGATGTTGAGTTACGCTCGTAATAAAATGGTCACAAAAAAGCGGGTCACGTGCTTTTGGTGTAAAACTACTTAAAAATGCTAACATGAACAGTGGGAAAGTTTCACTAAAAAAGGACAAAATTCTGGATTCATTGTGCGATATTCAAAAAAAATAAACAAATAAACATTTGTTGGGATTAACTTTTAAGGAGTGATACTTATTTTTTAACAAATATCTCACATGTTATGTAAGAACTGGGAATTTCTACTTATTACAAAATATTTTTTTTAAGTCAGGGCTTTTCAAAATTTCTTTTTAAATTGTACTCGCCAAGCAGTTTTCGTTTGTTTTTTTTAGGCGAAAATCCCACAACATTTATCTCTTATTAACTTTTAAGTCTCTAATATTTATATATCAATTTTTCTGCGGTTATCTTATTTCTGAAGGCTAATAAATTTTGCATGGCCAAGTTTCACATATGTGAATTTTTCTTAAATACCCAATTTTATCAAAAGGTTTTCATTATTTTGAACTAAAAATTAAGTTTTTCTTCGAATATCCCATTTATAAGAATCTAAAATCCTAGTCAGCTTTGTCGATGTTTGTTTTGAATTTAAAAACTCATTTTCCAATTCATAATTCCCATTTATACCACACGTCATCCAATTTTTTCGAATATCCCAAAGGCAAAAAACAGAAAACCAATATCCCAATTATGATATTCTATTTATCCGCAGTCAGTTCTTTTGATGTGCATTTTCTCTCTTGAATTGGTTCATATTTTCTATTCATGCAACAAGCTATCCAATTTTTTTTGAATATCCCACAAGTGAAATGATTTTTTGAAAATCCCATAAATGAGGTTCATACATGTCGAAGTAGATTTTTTCATATGAAGGTCCTCCTAAACATGATTATGTGTCTCTTTTATTTGGAAGTAAGAGAATTCATTCCAATTTTAAGACTCATCTGACCCACTGTTTTGTATGCAAAATAATGTTGATTGCACTGTGTTCTCCGTCGTCGCGTCGTCCATTCTCAAGCCCTCTTATTGTGACCGCACAACGCAACATCGAACCGGGTGCGAAAATAAATATATGTGCCACACAAAATCCGAAGAGGACCAACCGACCGACCGACCTCCAGCCCAAACGACCGAAAACTCTTAATTCGGAATTTAGTACGCAACGAGAGGAAAATTTATTTGATTATTTTTATGAAGACGTTTTTATAGGTACGCGAGTATTCCACATCGCCATCAGTTTTCAGTAAGTAAAACGAAGAAAGGTGGAGAATGGATTTCTGGGCATAAAGAATGACACTGGCGAATGGTAACCGTTATTTGGACACCTTTAAACCTCGATCCAGGGCAATCATTGTTCGTGGATCCCACAACAACAAAGAAAAAGACACTCGCACCCGGGACCCAGTCCAAGACCAAGAGCAATCCCAAATGCTCTTTGCGAGTTTAAATTAGCCCCTTTGCGATGAAGTCCATTCATTATTACTTAACTGGATATGGTAGGTGTTTTTTTTTTTTTCTCAGTGTATAGGAATATAATGCCCAAGTGAAATGATTGGCAGATTTATGGGATTTCGAAAGCTCGGGGTCAGAGATACCCTCTTGACCGCAGAGTTTGCATACATACTCGTATTCAACAATAAACGAGCAGGCTGATGGCGATATGGCGATGGCGGGCGGGCGCTAGTACTTGGCCGTAACCTAAGACTGGAACGTGTGCCTTTTATTATTTCTCATTTTTTTTTGTTGGTCCCTTTTTGCATTTATATATTTTTGATTGTTATAAAGTGAATCGTCGCGCAGCGTTCGTTGGACAGTTTTGCAATTGTCCATGCGGTCAAGGGGTCAAAATGGGGAATTATTTTTATGTTTCCTATACTAGCTGCCTCAAGCTCAAAAGGCTCACTGATAAATCTGTTAACCATCATCATCGGCAACCAAAAGAAGAAGTTGAGAGGATTGAAAATTGTAAAGTAACGATGTCGAACGATGGTTTAGAGACTTTAGAGAGTACTTATTGAAGATGTAGTTATTATGGTTATTTAAATCCAAGAAGACCGTTTCATGAAGACCCTTGAGGACATTAAGTCATTGTCTTGTTTTTTTTTTTGTTTTTTTTTCTTATTTTAATCGAGAAATCAATGTTATTAGGGATTATTGTCGTGAAATCGAGATTTTTGTGGGAATTTTCAGCCTTCAATTTTTTTAGGGCCTGAGAAAGAGAATATTACTTACGAAATTGTAAATTCTGTGAAAAAAACTACATCTTCGAGGAATGAGTACATTGACAATCATTTACGAGTAATACTCGTAAGCATTGGAATTCTCGGTGGAATAGTAGATTGAATAAGGAAAATAGAAAACGATCGTGAAATTGCTGAAATGAAATTATTGAGGTTCCGAAAAAATAAAGGTTGTCAGAAGTTCATCAAATTCAAGAAGTTCCAGTAATTGGATAACGAAATAAATTTTTCTCATCAAAAGATTAAGGTTTCCGGAAACCTTGCGTCTGGACAAAAACCACCATCAACAGACGACAGTACAACAGATACAACCTAAGTCCAATGCTTAACGTGTAAAAGAACTTATTTCGCTGGTTGATTGGCTCCTTTCAAGCCCTTAGATGTATCTTAAGATTGTTCAATAGTTTGGAATACATTTCGAATTGGAGTTGCTCTAAAAGACTTTTGCATAAGTAGTATGGATTTTAAAGAGAAGGAGGCAATTTCTAACCTTATATGATATCTTTACCTTTTAACCCTATCACAAAAACGAAAACTCCACTTAGGGAAATTCACCAAGAACTAGTGTAGTTACTAGATTCGACACTAGTTGTATCACAGGCTTCAGAAAAATCAATATATGCAATGTGATATGACAATGGACCACCTAGGCACTGTCCAAAATATGTTAGTTTTTAATGAGACAGCCACTTTAGGCTTACTTGACTTAAGTTTGAGGTTACCAATCCATGTACAGTTGCGGTCAAAAAAATAGCACTGTGGTTTTACTTGGTACTTTTCGAACGATTGACATGAATGTGCTATTTGGTGGAAGAAGATCAAGGTCATTAGTTAGAAGCCCCAATATATGACCATCCCAAATACACATCAAAATCATCAAACATGGCGGATGAACCATTATGATCTGGGGCTGTTTTTCATATTACAGTGTTGGCTCCATATACTGGTTAACAAGGTATCATGAATAAATATCTTTATGTGAAAATACTGAAGGACAAAATGTTGCGTTATGCTCCTGAGAAAATGCCGTTAAAGTGGTTATTCCAAATGAACAATGACGCGAGTACACCAACACACTAGCCAAAAAATGATTTCTGTATAACAGAGTAGATGTTATGGAATGGTACGTACAGTCCCCAGACTAAAATCAAATCGAAAACCTTTGGTCCGACGTATAGACGGAAGAGAGGAGAATAATGAACTTTGGTGTACGGCTGAATTGCTGTCAATCGATTCCTGTCGAAAGATGTAGACTCAATGTAAAGGCGCTGTACAGCTGTATTTGCAAATAAAGGATATAACACAAAATATTGATCTGGACCAATTTTTAAACAAATTCAAAAACGTATTCTTAATACCAACAATGGTGCAGTTTTAATTTTGTAAGATATTTTTAGGATGCGGTGCTATTTTTTTGACTGGCAAAATATTGGGAATTCAATGGGAAGTTAACAAATCTTAGGAAATGTAATGAATTTCAAATCCATTTTTTTTTAATGAGTTATGATTTAAAAGTTAATTTATTTAAATACAATTAGATTCCAAACTTTGAATTTTCTTTTTTCATGTCATAAAGATTCTATTCGACTGCGGTGTTATTTTTTTACCGCAGCTGTATATTAGGTATACTCGAACAATATTTGTCGTTATGATTCCAAGTTTACATTTTCGAAAAAAAGAGTTGAAGTCATTTGTTACGAATCTGACGAGGTATATAATAATTTTGTCACTCTTACCTGAATTATTTCCTAAAACATACTGAATATTTGAAAGTTGTTACTTTAATGACTAACGATCAGAACATTTTCTGAATTTTCAAAAAAGTTAAGACTAAATTTTGCTCATCTCGCAAAACACATTTATGTAACATGTATCACAAATAATTGGTTTAATTAGTTGAAGCTCAGTTTTCATTCCAAACCAATTAACAATATCATCGGTTACCTAATATCCTCAAATCAATGTTAAATACAATTGTGTAACTCAATGACTACACATAATATCCACCTAAATCTTTGATCGCATATTTATTTTGTTACTTTTGATGCATAAATTTATGAAAGAAGGTAATAAAATAATGGAGAAAGTTCGATAATTTCTAACTGATTTACTTGAAGGAAAGTGTAAGAAAATTTGAAAAAAAAAATTAAATTATATAAATGCATTTTATGATGATACACAAAATGCACATCGATTTGAAACAGAGGCGTTTCCATTTTTTTTTTTACAACTTCTACAAGTTTAACGAAGGCATTTATGTGAAGAAAAATCAGAAACACAAATCTAATCTATTCATGGTTATGAAAAACAGTGGGGTAGAGTATAGAACAAATTTGGAAAAAAATAAGAAAATATCAATTCTCATTTTCCCAAAAAAAAAAAAATTAAATGCTTCCTGCATAATGAAAAACTATGAACATTAAAAATCTATAGAATAAATACAAATAAATATACACGTACCCTGATGAGAAATCTACATATGAATATGTATATATAAAAGAAAGATCTATTCTTAAGAACGGCTGAACCGATTAGTCTGAAAACGATCTGGCAAAGAGACAGTTAATACTCTGGAAAAGCACATATTCATACTATTTGTATCTCAGTAAAAAGTATTTTATTGGGATTAAACATTGACCACGTTATAGACAAAAATTGCAAAATACTGTGATTATTATTTTACATTCAGTAAAACGAAACAGATGGTTTCAACAACTAGGACATGAACCTCGGTTGTCCTGCCGCTCTACTTTTAACTTACGAGTTATACCGGTCCATCTAGAAACTATTAAAAATTGCATAAGCAACAACAATATTTTTCCATAGCTTGAGTTTCTGCATTAAATTGAGGCGAGACGAAGTTTACCAGGCCCTCTAGTAATACATAAATACCAAAAATATATATGACTCCATACAACTCAAGACTAGGAGTCAAAAAGAAAGAGTATCCTTAAATCTTGCAAGCTCAAAACCTTAAAGAAGTATGTCTTAATTTGATATTCTTAAAATACCCCCTTAAGACACTTACATACCCATCTTAAATAAACTCTACCCCACTGTGCAGCATAGTTTGATCTACGTTAGCTCATATTTAAATCTCAAACCGATTAAAAATCAAATTATGGTAATTTGTTTATACCTGTGCCTATCTCGTACAGGTTATTGTCCGCCATTAGGCATCGATTTTTTTTCTTCTTCTTCTTTTAATCCAAATTCAATCAAATAATTTATTCACTTGCATTGATTTCAATTAAGTAAATTAGATGAGGATTTTTTTTTTTAAATTTGGTATAAAGATTTAAATGAGTAAGGTTATTAAATTTAAAAAAAAATAAACAAATCGATTAAAAAATGTTATTTATAAAGTTCGGTGACTTAAAAACAGATCAATAAATGAATATTTATGTGTTTTTTAATTCAATTCGAATTGCGAATAGTTTTTATTTTTTATTTTTAGCATTGTAGAAATTGTATCAAATTTTTGTATTTTTTAAAATAAGTTGTCAAACTCGTATTTCAATGAATTTCCTAGACTCAATGTCGTCGTTTTGTTTATTTAATCGCAGCCAAATTAAAAACATCACAGCGACAAATGAGGCCAGAGAAATACTACTTTATTATTTATTTTTTTTTTGGATGATGGATATAACCTTAAAATTTTACATTTGCAAAGCTATGAAAAATATACGTATATGGTCACTTTTGTCTCAGTTTCGGATTCAAATGTATCTAAACTTTTGGTGAAATGTTGATAACATGTTTCTAAGTTTATTTTTCACAGTTTTCTGCTTTTAAAAATGTATTTGAATATTTTTTCGAAAATTGTATAAACAAATTCTAAATTTTAACAAATCGCTTGCAACATTGTTCGAGTTTATACATTCTACAGCATTCACGTACGTACAAGTATGGTATATGTATAGAAACATGTATACAAGAATTCCCATTGTTTCAAATTGCTCTATGTCGTGACACCTGTGTGTTGGTACTTCCTTATCAATCTGAAATTATCTTGAACATGATGTTGCAACATCACATTATTAAAACAACTATAATTATTATAACAATGTACTATGTATGTCTATATGCATATGTTGATACAACATACTCGTACACCTAAGTAATTAAATTCACTTGAAAACCTTCCCACATTCTTTTCAAATTACGTTTATGTAAGTAAAATAAAGTAAAGTTGAAAAAAAACCCTGTTAACTGATTTTTCAACGGAAAAAATCCATCAGCAACAACTTAATAACACATGACTCGATAATTAGATACAATTGCATCTGCATTACTTACGTAGGTACTCGTACATGAGATTGTCAAAGAGCAAAAAAAAAAAAAAAAAATATCTCACTTCATTTATTATTCATATTTTCTTTCTCTTTTTTGTGTTTTAAATAAATTAATTATTCTCAACACTCTTGACGTGTTGGCTATGAAAATTGACATTTGCCAAGCCAAACGGCTATGTGACGCGACTCGATGGTGTCTAGAGATCTTGGCTTTTATAGCCATAGGGATATGATGACCTCGGTATGTGTGGTGTTGTATTAAGTTGCAAGTGCAAATTATTATTAACACCATAAACACACACACACACACACAAATAGCCAGCAATGGCAAGCCGTGTTTTGAAGGTGACCATGATCATTTGAAAGCCATGAGTTTTTATTTAGATACTTATAGATACGTCGAAAGGGAAAGACACTTGTGTTTTGTTGCCCTTCAATATTTCTCGCCGTGAAATTTGTTGCCATCAGTAATACACAAAAACTATTTAAAATTTAATATCCGCAGAATAAGTTTTCAATCAATCAATCAATCAATAATATGGCACAAAAATAGAAGAACAAAAATTGGCATTAACATAGAATAGAATTAACTTAGGTCTAATTAATGACAAATTACTAGGCAGATAAATATTTAAGATAAGACTTCTAAGCCCGTTTTCATGGGGATGCAATGTAGAAAAAAGACTGAAAAAACATAGAAAACATTGCACAAAAAAGTCAAAAGTATCAACTATTTCTTCGATCTTGGTATTCATAACATTGCTGAATGAAGAAGAAGATACAAAGACATTCATTAGTATCATCTGTTTTAACTGACAGTTTTGTTCAAGACTGATATAGATATTCACTCAGTTTACAGGGTTGTCAAGCAAAACTGATACTGACGAGTAGAAAAGATTGAAACGTTAAGATGACATCTTGCTGACTGTTTGTGCAGGTGGTTGACAAATAACTCACTAATTACTAAAAGGTCGAACTGTCAGTCATGATCCATGAAGCTTATTGCTTTTATTCAAGAGTTATTTAAAAAACATTATATATTTTTGTATTTTACAAATATTTACTTCTAAATAAAATACATTTCTAATAAAACATTTTATAAGAATATTTAGAAAATTAGTCAAAGAATAATTAGAAGTTTTAGAAGCACTTAAAAGTTTTCTACAAATTTAAACAATGTCTTAGCAATATCTGTAGAAACACTTCGAAACCGTAGAAATTGATTCTCCCAGAAAAATTTCAAAAAACCAAAACAATGAAATGATTATCATCTTATCTTAAATCGATTAGACTACACACTGTTGAAAAAGTTGCCAAATATTTCAAAATCTTCCCATTTGAATATTTCATCACAAAATTTTCAACTTACACCAAATATTATGTCACAACTCATCACAATTGCAACCATCGTCAGTATTAATTCTGCTTCTTCTTCGACATTGCTGAAAAAGCTTCTTAGATTGAAACTGAAAGATTATTATCGTTTTTCAAATAATGAAAATGTTGTTTCTTACTACTTCTTTATTGTATTGATGAAGACAAAAAAAAAAAAAATACAACAAAATTGATCAACTACAGCTACCAGCAACAATAAAGTATCTATGTATGTAGATAGAAACACATCAATGGCAAAAAACATCAGCAGCAGCGGATGTGTCCATAAACATAGATACTATAGTAAATATTTTTATATTTCCAAGCTAAACATTTTTTATGGTCAGACAACAAACTGGAAGCAGTAATTTCATTCCGTTCTTTACAAAAAGCTACCTACTAAATGCTCAAATACTTGTTTCTATTATTTCACAAAAACAAAAACCAATACCAAAAAGTTACTTCTTGGATAGGTGAAATCCTGACTTTAAAAGCATCAAGCTTTATAAACCTATCAACGGATTGAAATCGCATAATACCGCGGATCGGATACTCGGATGCCTATAAGTCTCCTCTAGGTCTTGAAGATAGAGATGGACATGAAAAGATACGAATCAACAAAAAAACAAAACGAAAAAATACCCCCAAAACCAATTGAATAGCTCAGCTGGTGGAAAAGGTTAACAACGAAAAAACAAAACTTCGATTTCGGTTTCAAAAAAAAAAAAAAATTGTGCAAGAAGATTGCAGCAGCTTCCATTCCAGTCTCTTAAGCTAATGCAATAGATTACGAAAAGATTATTTACACTCTGACTGCATCTCCCTGCTTCTTATCATCGAACTAACGTTCCCACAATTAGACAGAAAAAAGGTTAAACAAAAACCCAGCAGATACTCGTAGGTACGGGTATGCAAGTTTTGAATGAAAGATTCGAAGATACCATGAAATGCACTTTGGAGGAGTGCCCGCAACTTGGGGTCACTCTGCACATATAACAACACCTGAAGCTCAGGCATCTACAGCTATACATACATATGTACATTATATTGTGTATCCATGTCATCAGTAATTATACTTGCCTTAGGTTTCACACAGCCAGCCAGCGCTGCGCAGCTCATCGGCAGCCACATAGCGTCAACTTGAGCACAACGAGGCTTAGAAGACGACCGATACAAGCATCGCGTCGTGCCACCTTACCTAACATCTGACATAGCATCCATCACGGATGCATGACATGCCGCCAAGAGTGTAGTAGGTGATTGCCCATTTTGCGACCGGACATGACCATCATTGGTATACAAAAAGGCGTAGAGAGATCCGCCCCCAACGCTCGCACGTCTACAAGATACTTTTGTATCTTATGATGTGTATGTTTGCTATTTGGCGAATAAAACGCCTCACCAAATGTCAAATAAGAAAAACCGAGTGTACAAATAGTTTGAACGCCAAAAATAGAGCTGTACAATGTACATCATGAAAACATGATAAAACCGAGTTAAAAGAGCTAAACCCAAACTCCGAAAGGCTTCTTCTCCACACACACACCGACACCATACCACATTGCATTGCATTGCATAGCTTGGTCTGTGCCGAAGCCAAAGATAAATGCAAATCATACTGACATTCGTTGAATCATGTTTGCTGGTTTAGATTTAGATACACAAGCTGAATGTTGGCAACACTGAGGGAAAAATTCGGGTAAAGTTATTGAGAAATGCGTTTTTTGTGGAATAGCAATGAATATTTTAATCCACGGATTAATATTTTAATCTTTGGAATCAATTTAGCTAATCCGTCCTTATTTGAAGACTTAATGCTAACTTGATTCACGGAGAGCCAGGACAATTTATCCGATACCTGTTAACTGAAGAATTTGATCCACCGAACAAGATTTTAGTTCGATTTCAAAATAGTATTTGACCCACGGATTAAGAGTTTTTTAACCTAAGTTAAGTTTTCGAACTGTTAGAACAAAAGAACACAAACATTTTGCAGAAGTTCAGAGCTCAAGACAGAAAGGAAGTTTAAGTGCAACTTTTTTTAGAACTAGCTTAGACTGTCAAAAGAAGAGGACTAAAGACTTAATCAGTGGTTTAAATCGTTTTCTCTGACCAAGAATTTGAATTTTAACAATTTTTTATTCCATGTAAATATATACTTCCACAGATTGGATCACTTTTCTCTATAAGAAACTTTAGATGCAATGATTGCATTATGGATGATTGTGGTTTTACATTGCACTCGGTAGCCTACCCTAACATATCTATACATACATTTACGAGTAGGTAAGTTGTTGGTTTCAATGTGTCTAGAATATTTAACATAAACATATACAAAACTAATTTCACTACAAGACTATTTAAGGCTTAACATATAAAAAAAACGCCACGACATTTGTTTAGATGTCATCAAAATGATGTCAAATTTTACCAAAAGTTGTAAGACTGTCAACAGGAATTGTTATCAACACATTGACACTGAAGTTATAATACTCCTAAGGAAGTTTAAAATGTTTTTAGAATTGAATTTTTCAAAAGAACTCATTCGAATTTTGGTTTTATTGAACAGTTTCAAAAAACTCAAATTCCATGAGTGCCGGCTCAGAAGGTTAAAAATTTACGAGATAATTTGAACACTCTTAAGGTATTTTATGCATGCAAAGGGAATGTTGGCTAAAAGTGAGCATTTTCAAAATTAAGTGAAACACTTGGGCGTGTACTTGTTTTTTTTTTTGGCTGATAAAAATGTCACACGAAATAAGATTACCCTAAAATCTAGAACTAAAAACAAAAATGTGTCAATTAAAAAACTCTCAATCCCAACTAAGTTCTTTAAACATTGGCTAATGCGCAAGTGTCGTAAAAAATATAAATTCCTGCAACATACCTGAATATCAAATAAACTTGTTTATGTTAATATTTAATTTAAATTATACAAGATATTTATGCACATTGCAGTCCATCGATTAATGCCACAAAGAATTTATTCCGCTTACCTGTAATAAAAAAAGAAATAAAAAAATTAGAATCAATTGAAATAATAATGTCAAATGTGTAGGAGCATAGAAACAACATGTTTACAATTTTTATTATTTTTTTTTTTTTTGAAATAAACATAAAATTTGTACATAAATTTGTATCTGCATATTGCCCTGGCGCTGCTGTGGTTGTCATATTAAATAAAAATGGAATTTACTAATGAACCGGACAGTGAATAATAAGTAGGTAAAGTGTGTTAGATTCAGTGTAAAATAGAAATGTTCTAACCAAAACTTTAAGTCTGCAAATTCAGTAGTTGACCTCCTCAATTTTTCAACAGTGCTGGATTTACAGAGTAAATTTCTTGACTAAAAAATATTAGCTGAAATCAGAATTAAGAACTTTGCAGCTCTGTGATTGAGGCTATCAGATGATACAACACACTCACTTATACCAGACAGATTGACAGAGGGAAGAAAGAACAAACAACAACTCTTAAACTCGTGTTAAGCATTCAGTTAAAGTCAGTTGATCTAACCTTTAAAAGCTCAGCTTTAGACAACCTCAAAGTTTGATGACTTTAAAATTGGAAAACACCAACTTTTCAGGGTATCAACTTTTTAAGATCCAGCAATGTCTTGGATATAGAAATACCTAGTTACCAGTTATAAAAATGACCATCACATTCAAACATACTTACATACATATGTACATATGTATGTACATACGAGTGAAAAGAATTTTACATATTTTAATGTTTTATTTCTCTGCTCGCTCATTTATAATTCTTCATCAACAACGTGATAATTTTATAATGAATTCGTTGATATGCAGACAACAAAATGACATATTTAAACAAAATAATGTATGTGCCTATGTTATGTTATTTGTGCTCATATGTAAATAAATGTAGTTTATAATTTTTCTTTTGTTTGTAAATTAATTTATTCAAGGCTCGTTAGACAAAATTTTAAAAGAAAAACACGCACATGATTAGCGGATGATTAACTTAAGATATATGAACTTATTTTTTGGTAGGTGATGATGATGATGATGATGGTTTTTGTTAAGTGCATTGTAACTACTTGTGAATTACATACACTAAAATTTAATCATGTTAACTAGTGAAGAAATTAGCATTAACTTTCTGTAGGTACTTAATTTCAATGATTTCATTATATTTCAGTATAAATTTGATGCGGCATGTATGTTTCTAAATCTGAATAATAATTGAAGTTCTTATACTTTCATGTTGTTAAAATCAAATCAAAAAATATAATCAACAATATAATTTTACAAGTAATTTATTGCTTAATCGAATTTGGATTTAGAATTTTAAATTAATAAGTTTTAGAACAAAATGGCTCCCAACAACATACTTTTCCTACAATTTGACTATTCAGGTCATTAGTCCCATGCTAGTTTTGTGTGTCATATGGATAAGTAGGATTAATTAGGCATTTATTAAAATTTAAATAAAACTTGACTCACTCAATTTAATCAGATATAAATACATTTTAAAAACTACTGATGAGACGTTATTTTCTCTAAACTTTTAAGTTTTCTTGTTTTGAATGCCTTGTTTTTGTTTGAGCTTCAAATATTTAAATGAAATATGAAAAAAAGCTAGTTTTTAAGAAATCTTGCTTAATTTTTGCACAAATTAATACTTTCGATAAAAATCGGATGCATTTTTATGACTAGCATCACCAAATGTCAAAATTCGTCACTTTTCCACGTTTAGTTTCGCAAACAGAAGGAAGAAACATTTTTTCTGTATTTTTTGAAATAGTACAGTGTTCGTCAGTGCAAAAACAAAAATGATTCAGAGTATAAAATTTATCGAAATCGGTCAAATACTTTTTTTCAGAAAATGGTTCCACAAAATTTACCTCAGCCTATTTATATATAGATACATAATATTTATTCTATGATATTTTAGTGCTTGAATCAACGTTGGATTAAGTAATTTTAATAAAATAATAATTTGTATATGTAAGAAGATGATTAAATCATGCATTTCATGCATATTTATTAAATTATGTTTGCTTGTTTTAACGGTTTGATTTCAATTTTAATGCTTTTATTACTTATCTACAATTTACAGCGAATAAATACACCTATGGCCAAAATAATAGCAACACTGGCTAATTTTTGGTAATATTGATTCCAGAACTTATATGTACTAGGGAAACATTACAAATGTTAGCATTACATATTAGAGGCAAGTATATTGTTAATATATTTTTTTGAAAACTAAAAGGAGTTTGCAAAATTTTGTAGTTCGTTTGCTTTAAGCTTCGCAACTAGCTGGTCATAAAAATAGCAACACTTAATAAATTTAAAAAAAAACAACACATTTTGGTCACCGAAATTTGTTTGTCTTTATTATTACAAAAGAATATTTAAAACCTTTATTTTTCAAAACTTCATCCACTCGTTTTGGCTGGTTAAAGTCTACTAACTTCTGGAACTTTTCTTGTGGAATGCCAAACTTCTTGGACAATTCTCCATAATTCCGCTTTGTTGGAAGGTTTTTGATTGGCAAACTCAACCTTTAGCTCATTCCAGAGGTTTTCAAACGGATTAAGATCTGGTGATTGAGAAGGCCACTCCAGAACGTCTAATTTGTTTCGTTGAAACCAGAGCTTTGTTGAATTTGCAGTATGTTTGGGGTCGTTATCTTGCTGGAAACGCCATTTAAGTGGCATATTATCGTCGGCCCACGGCATGCAGCATGACATTTTGCAATATGTCCACATATGAATCTTTTGTCATTATTCCATCTATAAGGAATATTGGACCAACGCCCCACCAAGAAAAACAACTCCATAACATAATGCTGCCACCTCTATACTTTAATGTACTTCGTATTGTAGGTCTGGGCGACGAACAAACTGTTTACCATCCATACCTAACAAATTTATTTTCGTTTCGTCACTCCAATTTACATCCCTCCACTTCTTTTCGGCCTTAAGTGGTTTGTCTTTCATTTGATACTTTTTCGCAAAACAGATCCGCTTCTGGATGTGTATTTTTTCAGTAAAAGCATCTTCCTTGGAGATCGTGTGTGAAGGTCACCATCCTGCAAAACACGACGAACAGTTCTTGAGCAGCAGATCTTTTAAAGACATAAACGGATTCGTCTTAACTTTTCTCACCAACAAAGCTTTGTCTCTTGCAGTCATTTTAGACAGATCTCTCTCATGGATTTACCACTGTTATGCAGAGCTAAAATAGCTTCGCGTTGGCCTTCAGTGCCATTGTTTTATGCCATATTGAAGACAAAGTTGCCTAAAATGTCAATATATTGTGAAATAAAAAAACAATTGCACCAAAATCTTGTATTTTTCTAACTGGTAACAATTTTTTTTTAGCGTTTATTTAAATGTTGCTATTTTTTTTCCAACTAATTTTTTAGTTGTTTTCTACTAAGGGCATAATATTTCAAAAACCTTTTGGTAACTACTTACAAGATTATGCATGGAATGAAAATCTTTGCCTAAATAAAGTGCCTTGCTATTATTTTGGCCATGGTTGTACATAAACAAATTACCCCGTTTTATATTTTCAAAACTATGCATAGCCTTTTTTATAAACAAAAATTATTTAGTGTTTATTTATTTTTGGACATAATTTAACGTAATAAATATGCACAAATTAAAAAATAAATGCATACAAAATGTGACCCATAAATTATGTGTTTTAATTAAAATTACAGTCAATTCAAGATTTTTAAGTTAGAAATGTGTAAAGAGGCTATTAAATTGAGTTTACACAAATATTTCCATTTAAAATTAACTTAAAGTTTTTTAAGAAATTAGACTTTTTTCTTAAATTGTTATATA
This sequence comes from Scaeva pyrastri, assembly GCA_905146935.1. Taxonomy (NCBI): domain Eukaryota; kingdom Metazoa; phylum Arthropoda; class Insecta; order Diptera; family Syrphidae; genus Scaeva; species Scaeva pyrastri. The sequence continues at coordinate 41,300,572 of LR989927.1, read as the reverse complement.
CCTATGCATATACATATATATGTATAACTATATAAAGTTTAGGTGATATCCCCTTAATTAAGTTTATATTTTTGTTTTGTTGATTTTGGCTAAAATATGTATTTCTATATTTATACTTTTTCGTGTTTTAAATTAGAAACGATTTTGTTTGTTTATTAATATCTACTTTGCCTTCGATATTCTAATAATTTTGAATAATTTTTGTTTGTTTTCTGTTTAAATTATAAACATTTAAATAATTTATTTTCGAAGTCGATAGTAGAAGGGAAAACATAACAAAACAAACTTTGAGAAGAACCAGCCATTAATTAGTTAATCGATTTTCCAAAGATTTGGATCTTTTTAATCAAATCATCTAAAATTCAAAATAGAAAATTGTATAGTTTAATTTGAATAAACCTTGTTTTTTTACAATTATTGAACAGGGTGTTTCAAATTGTTTGGTAATTTAGATAAAAAATACAGTGGCAAGGCAAGTCGTTAAATTAAGTCTAATACTTCCAGCTTAGGTATCCCGTAACAGTTTAGATTGTGGTCGAATTCTAAACAGACAAAGTTATAAAGTCAATTTCGATAACTCGGTTTATATCTGAATTGTTAAACCTTGTCTAAAATTTTTTTTTTGGCAAGAAATACATTGGTTAGATTTTTTTACGACTTTCTCCATCGTCATTCTGACCAAACGAGAAAATTTGACAGGGATGCCAAAACTAGACTTTGCTCAGTAAAGTTCCTCCTTATAGATGCTGTCATACGCGACCTTGAAAACGATAAGTCGATAGTGGACTTTCCTGCTCTAAAGCTAAACTGATCAGGTTGTTGATGAACAGTTTTAGCCGTTCACATAATACGGCAGAAAGGATCTTATAAGCGATGTTCAGGAAGCTGATATCTCTTTAGTTGGCAAAGTTCATAGGGTCTCCTTTTTTGAGGATCGCGGCAAATAATGCTGACGTTTAATTAATCGGGCATGCTTTCCTCTGACCATATTTTCCAGATGAGTGGGTGCGTACTCCTAACCTAACCAAGCCATCGCCTACAGCTTTAAATATGTAGTTCTGTTCGGGAGCGAGGCCATCAACTCCAGCAGCTTTATTGAACTTAAGATTAGAAATAGCTATCTTCACTTCCTAAGAGCTTGCCGAACCAGAATTTTGGCTTTAAATTATCGTCAAAATTGTAATGGAAAATGTGTTAGAGAATTAGTTTCGGAAGCGTAACACTTCTTAATTTAACTTGCAAACCTCACAGGAATTTCTATTCAGAATAATTTTGTCTGTTCAAAATTTGGTATTTCCATTATTCCTTTCTTTTCCTATTGTCATTTTATCAATGTCAACTAAACAACTGGTTAATTATTCAAAAAATCAAATCGTTTTCCACTTAATAACGGTTAATCAAATGCATTAACAACAAAAAAAGAACAATACCCCCAACTCGTAAAGTAGTGATTTCCACTTATCCCCGTTTAGAGTTTTTCCTTTTCATATTTTTCTATTTTTTTTTTTTTTGTCCTAATCTGAAGACAGTTTCATGTCTATTGTGCGTCGTCGGTCTTCGGTCGTCGTCTGGTCGTTATTATAGACGCAATCACAATAAATTAATTATTTATTCCAAAAGAGAGCAATAACTCGATTAAGACTCGACGGGGTTCATTTGCAATTCAATTTAACATCTCCACAGGGCTGGACTTATCTTGGATGCTATATCGGTCTTGAAAATTAAAGGGGAGCACAATTGAAAGTCTGTTGATTTTTTTTTTTTTAATAATACTTATCTTTGGTACTTGAACTCCTAAAAATTTCTGATCTAATACTTAATATTTTATGACATCGAAAATGTTTTTTATTGATAAGATACATAATTTGAGTACTTTAAGGATTTTTAGTCAAAAACATAATACTTTCATTTTGATCCTTAAAATTCTTTTCCAAAATTATCTATTTTAAAAATGTGCAGACAAATTTGAAGCCTCAATTTCAGCAATCATGTTTAGAAATCTAATCTAAGAATAGAATTTAAGACTTATGCAATGACCCTTAGGGCCCTCTCAAAGGTATCTGCCATAGTCCAGCCATTGGCACTAATAAAATACTTTACTTTTTGAGATGATGCTTAGAAGATGTCGTACTCTTATCCATGACAAAACCAGATCTATAGCAACACAATCAAAATGAATCTACCATCCCAAATAAATAAAGACGAACAGAGAAAAAAAAATCCATTAAAAGACATCAGACACAACATTAAAAATGGGCCCCCTTTTTTCTGTCCCTCCCCTCTCTTGTGCTTGTGACCCAAATGAAACTAGATTGTGATGAGTGACAAAATGATAATGCTTTAATCTTTAAATTTATACACCAACCAACAACCTACAATAAATATAAATTAAAATAAAATGACAATTAAATCGGTTGCATTTGGAATTGATAATAATTAAAATACTGCTCATAAAATTTAACACACATTCGTACATAAACTTTTCATTGATTGATTTGTTTCAAAAAAAAAATACAAAAAAAAATCAAGATTACTTTTCAAAACCTCGCACGACAAATAAAATAAAGACATCAAATTTAATGAGTTAATGATAAGACAGAGGATTTATTTTTAGTATTTTTCTTGTATAAAAATTGAAAGTTAGTATTAATAGTTTCGAAGTAAAATAATTGGGGTAGAATAGGGTTTGTTAATTTAATTACAAGATAAGACAAGGAAATATTTATAAGATAAAGTTTTCAAGTTTATTGACATTCATGAATCATGAATATGGGATTCCGAACTTATCAAGTGTTGATTTTTTTTTTTTTTTTTTTTGAGAGCTTCTGGAGAGTGTTGTTTTGGTTTTGAAATACTTAATTATATTACCTAATTGATGATAGTTTTTGGAATTTGTGATAAGACTTGTGAACATATTCAATCAACTGGAGATATATATATTTTTTTTATTTTGAAATAATGAACCTTAATTAGGTCTTTTTTGTTAAAAACGATTAGATAGAAATTTGTTTTGGACTTTGTATCAATCTTGTAATATTTTCGTAATCAACTTGAAAATTAAACTGTTAACCTATATTTCTATCTTGAATAACTTTTCAAATTGAAAGTGTTTTCCAACACATCACCACATTTCATGAACATTTGTACAGATCGTAATTTGACCATTTGAAGAAATTTTGGCACATGAAACACAATAGTCTTTCCACTTACATTTTTGCATTTGAATTAATTTAAACATTATTGAAAAAATAGAAATTGTTTCTTTTATAAATTGTATAATTTTTTAAGTTTAACAACATTCATTTTTAAAAAGAACTTTAGTTTTGCCAATTAAGAACATTTAAAAATATCATATTTTGAATAAAAAGTCAAAGTAAAGAAGCTGCTAAAAATATACTTTCAAACGAAAAAAAAAAATATTCAAAACTTAAAAAAAAGAATTTGAAATACAGTATTTTTTAAAACGAATTTTTAAAGTAAAATTTTAAGGAAAGAATTTTAACCCAGTACGTTTTTGGCTACCACATATCTACTTGGTGGCTGAGATTGAGAAAAAACTATTTTAAGTCATCTACATTTACCTGATATCGAAAATCCATTAAGATTCTTATTAGAAGCTTGTTCAACATTCTTTTAATAATTTAATTAAAAATTTAGTTGTTTCGAAACTATGGACATATTTTGTTTTCAAAAATAACTACTACTTTCCAAATAACTACTTTCCTTTCCCAATTTTCCGTTCGTATATTTTTACACTGTCTTTATAACACAAACACAAACTCTATATGCCCCAGATTATAACTAAGTTAAGTAGGTTTTTTTTCAATTGTCGATGTGGCGTCGAATATTGACAAATTATTGATGTAAGAGATCCGTCAAAGTTCAAAATTTAAATTACCACATCCGTTAGGTGTAGGAGGTGGTACCTATGTATGTACACTACACACACACATAAATATCAGACATTATTTAAGCACATGAAACAGTTATATCATATCCATGCAAACATTTTGCAAAAAAAAAAAAATTAAAAAACAACAACAAAACAAAACAAAACTTTATGCATGCGTGCGTTTGGAGGTTCTGGGTTGCCTCGCTTTTCGCTATAAAAATATTATTATTTTTTTCATTTTTAACCTTCATTGCTAGATACTTATGTAGATACACAGAGAGAGGTGTTTGTACATACAACATTCTCACTTCTATTTCATTATTTATCCAACTAATGACGACTTTTGTTTCTACGAGTTTGTATCTATATCTATCTAAACCTACAATTTTTATAATATGTTGTTGTTGGTGCAGAAAAAACACAACAATTGTCAGTTTTTTTTATGTATTTGTTGTTCCTTTTGGATGGTTGGTCACGCATTCGCCCCCCTAATCATCATCTCTGTAACTTTGACAGAGGTTATATCTACCGAGACAGCAAAAAAAATATATAATTTTTGTTGCAATTGCGCGCAAAAATAATATAATGATAGATGTGTGGTGTATCTACAAAAAAAAAATAGATTGACTTCAAGAGAACGTTCCACACTCAGGTGGAAAAAATTATTATTCATGATTGCGACGAGAAATTCAATTGACACTTCAACAATTAAGAACAATGAAAATTTTAAAAAGTTTACGAAAAAAAAAAACAATTTAAAAAACTCAAAAAATACTGAAATGAAATTTAACACTTCTTACAGCTGCAACATTCTCCACATTATTCAAATTAATAGATTTATTGTTAAACTAACGACTTTATTTTGAATTCTATCATTCTTCTTGTAATCCTTTTAAATTAAATATTGTCTTTTTACGCCGATCTACGCACTGAGGATGATAAATAATTTAGAAATGCATTCGAACTGTTTTACTATTTAAAATATAAAATTAGAAAAGTCAGTTAACATGGGAAATTGTTTAATTTGAATTATTCATGACCTTTGTGGTTACTATTTTATCGTCGTCGTTTACTTTAAAAGCAGAACCTGCAAAAATTTAAGGTACATAATAAGAATTATTGAAAATTGAAAAGAAAACAAATAAACAGAAAAGTAAAATATCAGAAAAAATTAAAATCTCATTACATCAAAAAACCTAGCAATTATAATTTCAATCTTTGGATGTTCCTTTTGCACTTGAGTGTAATTACACTCAGGCTGAAAATGAATGAAACAGAATGCGACACAAACATGATAATGATGACTGTTTGGTTGGTTTGCTGAATAAGTGCACCATCGCACTAACACCGACCCACGACCGACGACGGAGATTTTGACGTGACACGACGGACCGATCAACCGTTCGGAAGTGATGGCCAAGGGTTTGGGGCGGACATGGGCAGTGCGGCTTGAGCGGGTCGGTTCAGTTCAGTTTGATTGTCGGTCGGTCGGTCGGTCGTCTGTGATCGAAAGCATTCAATGTGAGCGGTGGTAAAGTACTTACTTACATATAAAACGAGTGATACTTGCCACAGTCTTTGACTAGAAAAACTTGTTCGCCATTTAAGCCATGTTTACTTGGTGTATAGTTTATGTTAGGTTTGTATTTTTTTTTTTTTTTTTTTTTCTTTTTCTTATTTTTTTATTTTCCAACGTTATTAAGGTTGATGGAGATACTTTGAGATACTCGCTCTCAAGGTATTCACTACACAGCTGTATCTATAAAAATAATAATAAAAAACAAAATGAAGAAAAATCTATTTCTTGTATGAATGCGCGAATTTGTGCTTTAATAATTTCGATACTTTACAATTCCAGATATTTTCTGTTTTACGATTGCAGCAGCAGCAGCAGCAGAAACTATAAACAGTCAAACTTGTCAAGCAAAAGGAGTTCAGTTTTATTTTTATTTTTATTATTATTATTATTTTTAACTGCAATATAAAACGGCATATGGTTTTTAGCGTTTAGATTTTATATTGTATTTGTATGGAGTTGAAAATTGTAAGTTACATAACAGAATTTTTTAAATCAACAAAAAATAAATAAATCAAGAGTTGTTTTTAATTCGAATGGAATGTTGACATGGGTTGTGTTTTGATCTTCTGATGTTTATGTTGCTAATGAAAAATAATAAGGATGTTTTTGAAAGTGCATTCGCATAAGAATTGAAAGGCGCAACACTTAGATAACAAGAATTTTGTTTCTTGTTTATTTTTTTCAAAGTATCCATCTTAAGACATGAGTGAAAAAACGTTATCATTTAAAACCCATTCACATTCATTAACTCAAAAATTACTACTGGTAAGAATTTGTTTTCGGAAGTTTTCACCTAAATTTTTAGATCATTTCCCGACATTTGAAATTCCTTTTATTTTTCCTTCACTTCTGTAAGTTATAAGTTTAAATTTTAGCATCTTGAAGTAGTAAAAATTATATTAATCCGAAGAAAATTGAAAAAGAACCAAAAAAAAAAAATTCATAAGATTTGATAAGTTCCACTATTTGTTCACTTGGGTCTTGGTTGTGACTTAATTTTACAACAATGAAATCGAACAGTTTTGGAATTTAACTATAAATTTTCACGGCGAAAATATTTCTCATTTTACCTACATACCAAGTTGTGATCTAATTTGAATGTATTCCAAAAGATATTTCATGTGAAATTCTTAGGTATTAAGTCAATACGATCCACAAACTCTTTCACTCCATATTTATAACTTTTTCAGATGTGAAACAAAAACATGTACTTTAGGAAAAGGTATCATGACAAATTTTATTAACTGAAGACAATTTATACAAGGTGAAAAATAATTATTATTCATGAAATTTTTTTATCGTTTTTTAAGATTTTAACTTAAGTAAAATGTTCATTCATTCCCGTGAAATGTTCGATAGCTTCTTGTGTAAGTTTTCACAAGTGAAGTGAAAAAAAAAAAACAAATTCGATTTCAATTGTTTTCCAGTGGCAAAGGGAATCCATTTTACAATTTTTCACCAAGCGAAATTTTACCTTTGCCAAATTCATTGTTTTCTTTTTCATTTCGATGAGGTATTAGGGTAATATTTTGTATTTCATGAATTGTTGAATCTATAACTGTGAACAAAACAATTTTGAACATTTGGTTGAATATTCAATTACTGATATTAATATTTGTGATGGGGTTAAGTTTTGATAAGAACTTCAAATTAACCATTCCCTCTAGATCCTCATGGGAGATCGAATCACATTGCACAGGAGAAGCTATCCACTTTTACACCAAAAATCTATCCAAAACAGATGAGGGGTTTGGAGAAGGCGTATACTGAATCATAGGTGGTCTAGACGCTCACAGCAACTCATCTCGATTGGTAGATTGCACATTAGCTCTTCTTACTGGTCACTGCTTTCTGTAGAAGCTGTATGGATGGATTGCTATTGTCCTGCACTTTCACAGAAACGTAGACTTCACCACTACTACCTCTACTACCATGATTTCTAAAAAACGTAGACATTCAAAGTCTCAAATGTTTTATTGTTAGCTCCAAATCGTTCAAAGAGTAGGAGGATCTAATGATCTATGATGTGGTATCACAACCCCCACCTTAACCTAACCTAACCAATGAGCTCAAGGAAAAAAAGTTGTAAGTGTGAAAATATTTTTCAATCTAGTGGAAATGTTGTTTGGAGTGAATATTTTGGTTCACAGTGCTTAAGGTGATCCTAAAGTCTACTGCAAATTTTAACACCTGAAGGTTGTTGCTAACAACATTTCAATACACTGTTGCTAATTTATTATCGAAAAATCTACGACAAAAAAAATTTATTTCAATAAAAGTTCAAGTTACAGTTGAATGTTTCCTAAAGTGAACTTCTATATTTTAACGAACTTTTATAATTTCACCCGAGAAAAATTAAAATTAAGGCAAATTTTGTCAGTCTTTGAAAAGTTAGTAGAATTTGAATTTACATCAAACTTTGCTTTGTTAAAAAATCGATTTTTGGAGTAGACATTTTTTTTTTTCAATACTTCAACTACTATTTAGTCTCAAAGTTTGAACTAATAAAATTTATTAAATTGATTAATTTTTTTTTAAATCTGAATTTGAAGAGAATTGGTTATTTTCAAACCAACTCTGATCACCATCGCCTTGAGTCTTGAAGAATTTCCAATTGAATATGCTTTAAACAAATGTAATTACTACCAATTAAATCTGCATAACTCTTTACTGATATAAAAGTACATTATTTTAGACAAACAATAAAGTCAAACATAAAACCTTCAAAATTATGGGACAACCTGAAATTATGTAAAAATGGCACATCTTTCAAAACTCGGAACGGAAATTAGATGTTAAACAAAACTCCACAAAATAATTGTCTATTCAGAATCAACCGATTCGAATCTGAAAATTCAAATTCGAAAAAAAAATGAACTCACTAAATAAACAAAAACAAAAAAACGTCAAAAATTGTTTATTTGTTCATTTAACGGTTCACTCCTATTGTTATGTTCTCACAGATCGTAAGCTCAATGTCTCGTTTAAAAAAGATATAATCATCATCTTTATTCTCACCATCACCATCACTATCGCCAATATAACAATTTGCCTCGTATATAAAAGCAAAATTTAAGTTATTATTATAAGAAAAGGCCATGGCACTATCTATAAGAAGGCACATGGAACGATGCCGATGCCGAAGAATGACCTGTCCTTAAGTGTGACGACCTCTCACTCTCTGCAATATCCACCATCGACAACGATGATGAAGAATTCAGCAAATCTGCCTCATTCTTTGTTGGTTGTGACTTTTATTCTTGATTTTTGTTTTTTTTTTTTTTCGTCATCATCATCATCACCAAGAACAATGTGTAAAGATCTCCAATAATATTCTCACTTCTTGCAAAAAGAATCTTTAAACAATATACAAAAAGAAAAAAAAAAAAACAAAAAAAAAAAAACAGAAAGAATAAAAATCGTGCCGATGAGCGTATTGTTTTGCAGATACAACACACAACACAGGGACGAATTTTCGATGGAGCAGACAGACGAGTCAGAAGGGGCTCTGTTGTTTTTTAAAGGGGCCTGAAGCAAATTTAACTTTATTCGTTGTAGATTAAGATTTTGGCTGCTTCTTAGCTTTCTCAATACCTTGTTACCCTTTGAAATCCACTTATTTATTCAATGATTGAATACTTTTCATCTTTGAGCAAAGTTTTGGTAAAGATTCTTAATTTCCATACTAAATCCGTCCCTGTAACACACAAAAGATTGATGAAGATGTGCCCAATGCACCCCCTTTCGGCACGGAAAAGAATTCATACACATAGATACAGAACATTGTGTGTTCGCACAAAGCTTGATGACTTGTTGTTTTTGCTATTTTCCTCTCTTTCGAAGGTGGCTATCCACTGACACTCCGGTTACCTTCCATCGCACTTGTGATTGATAAAAATCTGTTATTTCTTGTTTCTTTTTTTTTTGTTTGTCTTGTTTTTCTTTTTTTTAATTCAGTTTTATTTCAGACATATACTTTATAAATGTATCTATAAATATGATGATTTGTGACTGTGTATGTACTCGTATGCAACATTACAGCAATTGTTGAATGGAAGCTTTAAAAAAATCAAAACGGATGAGTGAACAGGCAACTCAAGAATTGACCCAAATTTTTGAATATTACTTCTTTTTTACATTTTGATTGATAGAAGGTCCATATCCAATCCATACCCAAAGAATATGGAAGACACCATTACAAGTGGGAAGTAAGTGATAAATTTTAGTTTGCAATTTTGATTAAATGTATGAAACATTGACAGCAGAAATTAAGGTTAGGCTTTATAAATTAATTTTTTATTTGGTTTTGCTAGAGACGAGAAAAAAAAGCAGCAGATGAGTTCCAAGAAAACTTAAATTGAATAGTTGCTCATTAGTCACTAGGAACAAGAAGACAGAAATGATTTATTGGCAACCACGCAAGCACTTCCATAAATGGGTTAATAGAGAAGTTCTAACGATCGCGGTTTGATTTTCGGACGGTTTAAAACGGGATTTTAGAACTTTCCTTTTTTACTAAACTTGTTGATCATTAAACTTAGCCAAAAAATGTAATGTGTAGTTGTATTTAAAAATTATCAAGGCCTTGGAAATCATTTCTTGTACAAAAGAGCCTTAAACGTCTTTTTAAAAATAAGTACCTATAAACGCCAGTTCTATATTGTGGCGAATTTCGGTACTAATTGTTTCAAAGGCTGATAGCTTTCAAACATGCAAAATAGTATCATTCGAAAAAAGCTTAAACTGATAAAAACTGCCAATACTTTTCTCCAAACATAGCGTAAGTTAAATAAGCAATAGGAGTGAAACTTCAGCTTTGTTTGACCGATTCTCGAGAAAGAAAACGCCTAATATAACAAAATTCTAACAACATCGATCTTCTGTTCAATTTACCTCTTAGAGGAAACCCAAGAACTTCAAATAAACTGGTCACAGATTTTAAAGACTGAATGACAGATTTTATAGAAATGAAGAATGCAAGATAATTACTAGTCTTTCAAAGATGTGATATCAAAAGGACTTCTTAAACATTCTCCTGGAAAGAAAAGTGCAAGATTCTCCTGTCAAATCTTTCAACTGTCCTCCCTGGAGAGCTACTAAATGGTCTCATTCCTTATGTGTTCTATTAAGACACGGACCATGGATGTTCCGAAAGATATATTTTGCGGGGGATTTGAATGATCAAAGAATTGGTGAAAGACTTTGAGGGCTAAAGAAAGAGTTCTCTGGCTTCAATAACAGCGAATGAATCTTAATTTATCGAATGAAAAAGTCTTTTGATCTTATCTTAAGGAGCAACACAGTTTCGGAAAACCGAGAATCAAGAAGCTTACAAAGTTGGGAAACGACCTCAATCAACTTGGACCTCAAAACTGTCGAATGAAGTCTAATGAACAAGTACGAGTAAAATTGTGCTTTATTCGCAGTCAAATCCCACATTTTTATTGGTACAACTTGAATAAGTAGGAAAATAGGTCATGATGACATTTGAAGAAGAACAAAACAAAAAGTCTATTTTATTTCTTATTAAGTTTATATTTATTGCTTTTCAACCATATTTCCTTTTTCGTCAGCTTTTAAGAAAGCTTAAACACATTAAATACAACCTCAATGAAGAGATTTATTAGATTCTATTTTATATCAAATATTTGAGTTATTTTTTACAAAAAAAACTTTAAAAAACAATAATAATGCATTTCCACATTCTTAACCAAGAATAAAAAAACTTTTTCTTTAGGTTCAAGAAACCAGCTTTATTATCTCTCTGAATTAATTTCTTATTTATTTATTTTTTTTTTTTCATTCTATTCGCCTAACTGTTCCGACATAATGTATGTATATACCCTTTAGGGTTTGGTCTTTAGGGACAAAACAAAACCATAATGGACAACTTGAATTAAAATGAATAAAAAAAATTAAATAAATTAAAATCTCATTGGAGTAGGGAGAAATTAATAACATAAGCCTCAAAACCAAAAGGTAATCTTCACAAGTTATTATAAAGAATAAAAGAAGAAAAACTAAAATTTATAGCACCTTTTTAAAGAAAAAGAAAAAAAATGAGATTTGCATTTAGATGCGCAGCCAGCAAGTTTTTTTGTTGAACTCGAATTCTTCTTTGGGAATTTTGTCTCCAACTTGTTTCGACAAAAAAAAAATAATCAAATCTTCATTTGTTGGGCATACTTTCGGTTCGAGTTCATTGACATTTCGTTCGAAGATAGTTAAACACGTAAAGAAGTCACTCATATTTGAATACAAGATCTGGAACTTCAGAGTAAAAACCATGTAAATTAGTACGATGTGGTTATATTTATCATTTAGACCAGTTGACACATTTAATTTGTCAATTTATACCAATTACTTATTCTTATAAACGAAATGATAGATAATAATTATATGAGGCTCTAGTTTTGATAAGTACTTTATCCAATTAAAAGATACTTTATACCAGATTAGACCTTTAAGTGTTTTTGGTTTTTAAAAGAAACTATTCGATGATTTGCCATAAACCTGAAATTGGCAAAATATAAAACTGAGTCATTCAAAATTGACAATCAATGATTTTATACCAATTGTACCATTATACCAATTGAAGGAATTGGTATAAAATTGAAGTAATGACATTTTTTAATGGTGATGAATTAGACTTCTTCACAGGAACAGTCCGGTTTTTAAGCTTTATTCTTCAAACCTTATTGGTATAAATTACAGAAATAGAAAAATTCGATGGTTTAATGATTTCATTTTATTAATTTTTACACGATAAAGGTTTAAATAAAAACCTGACGCTATCGATCCTTTTTGTTGATTTTTTTTTTTTTTATTGGTCTAAACTGGTATAAACTCTCTGTCCAGTTTGGGTAAAATCTGGTAATATTATTGAAACAAATAATTTCATAGATAAATATTCTACAATGATGAGAATTTACTGGGAAAGCCACTGTCTAACCACATTAGATATAAAAACGTCAAAATATATAGCAAGTTCGACAAAAATTCGTTCAAAATTGTTTGCAATAGAACTTAAATGTAAACAGAATTAAAAAAAAAAAATTGACAATTTGTATATGACAAACAAATAATGACAATTCGTAACTTTTGTGGGTGAAGCTCGAGTCTACTTAAGCCATTAATTGGTATAAAAAATCACTCAGAACTCAAAAAAGCCAATAGTTAGTTTCATTGTAAATAATATCTTCTGCAATCTGTTTTTAGCCCGGATTTCATTGTCTTCGTAATCAAATGAAAGTTAAAAGTTCAGAAATACAATTTTTTTGTCCGACAAACTATACAATCAAGACCTTCCTACCAAAGTTATTCTGAGACATGACCTAGTTTAAGATGTTGTTTAATTCGATTTGATTCATTTTCTTCTTTGTAAGATTTTACACTCACATGTGTATGTACATTTGTATTATATTGGAATTAAAGTTCAAAGAACAATTATTCTTATCTTTTTCATGAAGATCTATTCTTATTGAAAGCACGCACATGAAATAAGACCCAGCGAGACAAGACAGATGGACAGAAATAAAAATAAAAAAAAAAACCTTCAGAAAAAAGGAAGCAAATAGTTGAACGTTGCTTATTTTGATATAGAAATCGAATAAACAGCTGGCTGTCATTTTATAATAAATGACTTTGTTTACGAAGCTTAAAAAATATACATTTATAAATAATTCTTGTCTGGGGGGAATTTAAAATATATACGCGCATCACAAATGTAGAACGGGAAGATTTGACCTAAATAAGTTCTTAATTTTAGCCAAAAGACCAGGAAGTGAGACTTTGACAGGAGAATTATACTTTACAGTGCTAATAAAAGTGGGGACATAAATTATAGACATAGGAATGACAGATAACCGAAAAGTATTTAAAGATCTTAGACAAGTGAATTGGGTTTTGATGGGTTTTAACTTTTATGTTTAAAGCTAGTTTCTATTTGACATTCATGTAATTTAGATGGTTTTAGAGACTGGATCTTAACCCATTTCGTCGTCTTGTACCTTTTGACAAATGCAAACAATTTCTTAGACAGTTTTCAGAATTTTTAAGTCGAAATTTGAAGGTTTAAAAATCGAAAAAGCAAAAACATGGTTAACATTGAAACATGTTGTCTTTACAGAAAAACACCCTTTTTCCCATGTTTATCTTTGAAACTAAATTTTTTTAAGTCAGAAGAAAGAAAATTAAAATTTTAATAAATTTTCAAAAGTATTTTGTTTATTTTCTTAAGGCTTCTCAAGTAGGTAACAGGTCATTCACCTTAGATGTATCTTTTCACAGAAGCTCAAACAACTTAAGGTTTTAATTTTGAATACATATATTTTCAAATTTACCTTTACAAACCATCAAACTCACAAAAACAACAACAACAAAGTGTGCATTTTTAATAAAAACAAAATTTCATGGATTCATTTGATTATTACACACCAACTCGTTTAAATTGGTATATTTTTTTAAAACACGATTCCAAATCAAAAACCCTTCAATTTTTTCTTAAAAACCGTTCGTAAGTGATTGACTTGGTCTCAATGATTTGAAAGACTAAATGCAACGAAAGAAAAACATAACTTGGCAAGACAAGGTGGCCATTACAAAAAAAATAAGACAGCAGGGAATCAAAGTATGTAACCATTTCTCACTTGTCGTTGTCAAACTGTGTCCTTTAAGGACTACTAAAAGATCTGCTCACCAGTTGGAGAATTTTGAACAAAGCCCTTAGTTGGCTAAGTTTATTTTGTTCAAATTAAAAATTTCGGCCCAATGTTCAACTCGGCTCTAAGCATCAACATTTTTGACAGAAAAAAAAGTTTATAGAATATCGAGTTGTTCTTTCCTTAATCTTTCAATTGGTTTTCAAGTTCTTTCTGTCCGAAATACTTGTCTTGGGAAGAACCGATGGACATTTTCACAAACCATGACGAAAAACCCCTTGAGTACCTATTCCATCGATTTGAAGTGTATATTTCAGCCTATAGGCATCTCTAAATTGTAACATTCAAAATTTAAGGCTTCCAAAAAACATCCACATTATAAACAACAACAAAATAAAATCATACAACCAATTAGTTTTTGAATATGTACTTCGGTAGTCCATCCATCGCATCGCAGTGCAGCGGTACAATACAATACGATGCGATGCGATGGTGGCCAGGCCATATGATGGTGGCATGCTGTATACTGATGCTGGAAGCAGCATGCAGCGTACAGGAACATACAGTGTTAACCCCTGTTAACTTCTTCCTTGTTTTTAGTGTATCTTAGCTTGTTTTGTGTGTTGTTTCAGGGAGAGATTAACCGAAAAATAATTAACAATTTTACAGAAAGAACATCCCGGAGGAAACACAAAAAAAAAACAAAAACACATCCCAGAAAATCCCAAGTCCAACAAAACATGCAATCCAAGGGTTTTTGCTTCTTTTTTGTTTTCTTGTTGATGGAGTCGGAGTGGCAATATATGTACATATAGAGAAAAGGAAGAGGAGGAGGTAGGTACCTTGTGTGTGTTGTATACCTGTCACTCTGTGATATGAAAAATCACATCTGCGCATCAGACATTGCATCAGACAGGTAAAAGGAAGGTCGGTCGCGGTTCCCGGTTGGTTGTTTTGGGAAAACATCATTGCAAAAGATACAATTGTAGCATCAAGCCTTTTGCAGGTTGGGGTACCTACCTCTCATCTGTGAGTGCATCATGCCGGTTGGAACGGAGGAGGCGGAGGAGGAGGTTGAAAATCTCAGAGATACATGTGTACAAATGTTAACTTAAGCTTGTTGTTTTTTGTTCTTATGGGTCGTTTACACGAGTCACTTTTTTCCTTAGGATTTTGAAATTAAAAAAAAAAAAAGTAAAAAACATAAATTGCTGCATGGAGAAGAAATTCAAACGAAATGAAAAGAAAAAAGTGTTAGCCTCGAGCCAAAGTCAGGAATTCCTTGTTTTTGTTTTTGTATTTTTTTTCGTTTGTTTGCCTTCGAAGAAAAAGAGTCAACATTTTCAAAGACACTACCTGCCTGACTTCAATCCAGGGACCAGGAAAGGGCACACTTTACAATAAAAATTATGATCTTAAATGTGTGATATTTTTTTTTGTCTCGTGTTTTCGCTCCGTCCGCGTCCGCATCCCAAGGAAATATTTATGCAAATGGAAGTATTTCTTTTTATATTTGTTGGGGAATTCGTTTGAAAAATTAACTCAATTTGGATCGTAAATTATGGTAAGTAACAGAAAGTTGAGAAGGGTGATGGGCATGAGAGAGGCATTGATGGGAAGGTGTGTCCGTCAATTCAATTCCATGTTTGGATATAAGTATCAATACAAGAGGAAAGTGGACCGTTAATTCGTGGCATCACCGACAGATTTTGGCCAAGATGAATATTCTTGAAAGCTTAACGCAACAAAAAAAAACTCAAAAATTTAAATGCAGGAAGTTAAGGATTTACAGATTGATTTAACACTTTTTTTAAATTTTCGAAAATATGATTATTTTTGGAATTTTAATTTAGAACTTATGAGTTTTGAACACTAATTAATTGTTTAGAATTTAAAGAAAGACTACAAAATAACGCAGTAAGCTTGATTTAGACAGCTACAAACATTTGAACAAATATTTTGAGAACAAAATTATAAACATTTTTAACATCTAGGTTTTCAAAATTCTAATAATTCTAAATTCATTTTTGGGAATTTCTTGAAAAATTTTAATATTTGAGGAATTTGTTTCTTTTTGGATCTTAATTTTGCAATTTTATGTATTACCAAGTTATTTTTTATTGTATAGGAACATTCAAAACAAGATTAATGCTAAATTTTTGATCTTTCTAAAACTTACAAAAATTTTTGAATTTTTGATCCAAAATATGTGTTCGATTTCAACTTTCAAATTTTTCAAAATTTGGTGGACTTTAAAATTTTTGAAATCGATTGAAATTTGTTTTATAAAAAGAGGTAGGGTGTGACCCACATCACTGATGATTACTTCACATTATAAATTGAAATCTTGGCTTTATTGAAGTTTTTGTGTTACAATAAATCTCCAATCAGGTACCCTGCAGTCTTCAAAAAAAAAAAAAAAACACAATCATTTGAAGTTAAAATGATTGACAACTCTCGACATACATAAGTGAAGAAACACCTTTTGATATTTTTCACAAAATTTTAGTTGTAACTTTCTATTTTTTGTAAATGAACTGTATTAAATATTTGCCAAAATTACATAATATGTTAACAAACGTAAAATGTATTAAACAAAATAAATTTGAAGTCATGATCGTTGCCCGTTCTCGAGATATTCGAGTCAAAAAACATTTTTTACCAATTTTTGGTAGAATTTTTTGTAAAAAAAACTGTCAATTGAATATTTTTCAAACTTTCACCAGATGTCAAAAGCATCATTTTACATAATAGAAAATAGTTTTGAATATAATATCGTTTTTTCTTCATTGTAAATTTTTTTTCTATTTAAAAAAAAATTACGGTAAGTTGAAATTTTTCCAAATTTATTTGAAGTCAATAGCATTATCCGTTCCTGAGATATTTGTGACCAACCAAAATTGTATAGCGAAAAAAACCCTCGACAATTTTTTTATGAAAGTCCTTTCTGGATCTTTTGAAGTTACAACCTGTCGAACAAAATTTAATTGGAGTCGATATCTCTACTCGTTCTTCAGATACCTTGGATAGACGAAAAAGGGTATCTCTAATGTACGAACGCACGTAGACACACAAACATACACATCTCTCTGCAAATGACGGATATAGATTCTAGGAACCTTGAAACGTCCAGATTTGTCAAAAATTTCAATTTGACAAAAATGTTATTGTAATAACTTTCTATGGGAAGTTAATAAAATAAAAAACACCAAATTTTTACATACATTTTGAAAACAAAAATCTTTTAAGAGTATACTCAAAATTTTGAACACAGGGAACACAGAATTCAAAACTTAAAAACATTAATATTCAAAAAAAAAAATGTTCGCAAATATTTTAAATTTGAAAATTTTATATCAGATATTAAAATTTTTGAATCTCAAAAAAAAAAAAATGATTCTAATATTAACATACATATTTTTATTTAACTTCGAAATTTCTAAATTTCTTAAATAGTAAAAAAAAAATAAAGTTCAAAATATGGATTTTGTTTCTTTTTTTACAAAAAATTGACATATGAAATGTTTCAAATTGTAAGTCAAAAAAAGTAGACACAATGAGGTGAACAAGAAGCGGAGTGTTGCAATTCCTAATTGCTGTTAATTGCAAAGTATGATGGTTAAATTTCAAATCTTTTATGTTTTTAAGGAATAAATTCTTCTACAACCTAATTTTTGAAATATTTGTTTTCATTGGGTATTCATTCATTCATTTAACATCAAAGTATGTACAAGTTTGGCTTAAGAATCTAACAAACCTTAAAAACAAACCGAATTTCAAGAATTTTCTTATTTGCTCCAAAGTTCGCTACACTCGACTAGTATCTCCGCACTTCTTAATCCGATTTCTATGACTCATTCCTCATCTATATTTCTTTTTTTTTTACATCGAAGACTCAATCGAAATAGCAACATGGCCATAAGAAATAGCAAAACAAAATGAAAAACTAAACAAAAAAAAAAACGAAAAACCGAAAAGAAAAAAAAAAGAGCAGCCACAAGAAATATCCACTTTCAAGGTTAAACATTCCACTCGGCGAGTATGCGGCTATGATGGCAATTCGCATCAAGCATCAACTAAGCCCATTCAATTGAGTGCAAAGTGTGATGGGCTGATGGAAGTCCACTTGGGTATATCTCTTTCACTATATTTGCGATGTGAGATTCGATTCGAGGTGGAAGTGGAATCCAGAGATGCCTCCATTCGACTTCGACTACGACTACGACTCTGACTCTAAAGTCCACCATCATCATCCTCAGCGTCTATACTCTATCCGTGTATCGTCAAATTATTCGACCAGAAGTTACATCAGAGATCCCATGATCATTGTTGTGGCAAAATCCCAAGCCTCGAGCGGCCAACACTTGCTCTGAGTATAGAAGCAGAAGATGGACAGAAAAAAAAAACTGAAATAATTTCATACGAAAAACCCTAATAATGAATTTTACCCTATAAATATGGATGTGCCTTGTTCTCGGCCTCTCGTTCATCATCTCTCTTAAAGACCAATCATCATAATCCTCCATCCTCATCTCGGCCTCGGTTTCGGTCTCGGTCTCGTTTTCCTCGCCTCATCCTCTGGCAACCCCCTCCTACTAAATCGTGATGGTCTGGTCGAGGGATCCTGGATGATGTTGGGTTCGTCTATTTGTGGTATCGCAGCGAAGATCGATCGAATTTGTATGTGATCAAGATCTGTGTGAGAGATGAGGGTTCATCTTCGTTTTCGTTTTGGTCTTGTCTCTGTGGACGAGTCTACAGAGTTCCTATATATCTAACCAACCGAGTCTAAGTCTTAATCCTCCTTATGGATTTTCCTTTAGGCTTAATGTCTTGAACGAAAAGGAATGAAAACAAAAAGGAAATGCGAAGTCAGGAGGAGCAGATCAGTTTATGTGTCTGGCTCTGGATCGGGATCGGGATATAACTCTGACTCTGACTCTGACTCTGGCAGTGGCGGGATAAGTAGCTAGATTGAGATGGGAATTCGCAGTGGGATTTCGTTTTTGTTGCTTCATTTAGAGAAAAAGTCTTAAGGGATTTTCTACAATGACGATGATGATGACGACAATGACGATGAAGATGACTATACCGACCATTGCAATGGATTCTTTAGATGGTGCTTGATCATGATGATGATGATGACTATGGCCAGTTAAACAACAAAGGGGATTCCTTTTGTCTGACGTTAGTTCAAGAAAACTTTATGCTTTGCAATTCTATATAAATTTTTTTTCTCTAAGACCATATGTCTGGGAAATATTCAGGATGAATGAACCTATATTTATGTGGTATTGGTGATTGTCGCTAGGAGGCAGAAAGAACAATAATCAGTTGTCAAGTTTTTGATTTTATTAATTTTTACCACCTCAAAGCTTTATCCACAGATTCTTAAAGTTTTTAGAAATATCTAATCAACATTAATATAAGATTGATATTTCAAGGAAGTGATAATTGATTTTGCTTAGAAGACTTAAAATGGAAGAAATCACTGATTTACAAGAAATAGTTACTTTATCAGGTTTAAATTGAACTTAATTAATATTTAATCCAGATTTATCCATGAAAAAATAGATGACCATGATTCAAGGCAAATATAATATTTACAATATTCTGTGATTTCTTGAGTCAGTCCACGATTTAGCTTTAAAATCAGTGGTTTAAAAAATAAAATGTGACTAAGCATGGTTAAACAGCGATTAATAAGCGAAAACTTTAATTTACGAGAGCAAAATTAATTATTTTATCAAAAAAAATGTGAAAATTACCCGAGATCACCTATGCTTCACTCGAGAAACTTGTTAATCAGAAAAAGGGGTTAGTAAAATGTTGAGACTTTAGATTTAATAGATGAGTAGCTAATTTCTGATCGAAATATTTAAACAACCTATTGTTTACAGACCAAATGAATGATTTAAAAGTTAACAGCTCTAATTTACCGACATTAAGTGGGGATTAACGAGAGACTAAAGTTAATCCTTGATTTAAAGCAGAAATACAAGGTTTACCCAGGAACTAAGTTATGTTTAAAAATTCAAATTTAACCTGGTAAAACGTTAAATTATTATTCATTGATATAAAACTCACCATAAAATCCAATTGACTTCAATATTAATTCATATTATCAGAAATACTAAATCGCACTTAATTATTCAATTTTCATGTACATACCTGAAAAAGAAAAGAAATGAAAATTTATTTAGTATTGAAATTCAATTTTAAAAATAAAAAAGAGGCTGGGTGCGACCCACACTGATAACTTCCCATTATGCATAATTTGAAAACTTGGCATTCCTGATAACAATTGATTAACTTTTTAAGTAAGTTAATTACAATTTTATTAAAATAAAAAATATCAGAGATATTGAATCTGAAAACAATATTTACCATTTTTTTTAGAAATATTTGTAGTTTTGTATTTACTGTGAGAATTTCAATATGATATTCATCAATATTTTACCATTTTTTAGGTATTGACAAATGCATTAAAGTAGGTTGAAAATAAAATACATTTGAAGTCAATATCATTGTTTGTTGTGATAATATTAAAGCAGAAAAACAATTTTTGACACTTTTCTGTACATTTCAGTTTTAGTTTTTTATTTTAGTAAAAAAAACTGTCATTTCGACATTTGTCAAAAATTTACCATAAGTTGACAATTCTATTATGCAAAAAATAAAATAAATTTGAAGTTAAAATGATTTACCACTCTAGACATATTCAAGTCAAAAAACTACTTCTGACATTTTTCGGCTAATTTTTGTTAAAGTTTTTATTTTTTGTGAAAAAACTGTCAGTTCTATATTTGTCAAAATTGTAGCGTATATTTATAATTGTATTTTGTCTAAGCTTAAGTAAATTTGAAGTCAATATCGTTGCCCATTCTCGTGATATTTAAGTCAAAAAACATTTTTTACCAACTGTTGGTAGAATTTTTTGAACTTTTTTATTTTTTGTAAAAAAACTGTCAATTCAATTTTTTAAAAAATTTTACCAGATGTTAAAGACAACATTTCACATAGTAAAAAATTGTTTTTAAGATGATATCATTTTTCCTTCATTGTATATTTTCGCGCCAAAAATTTTTTTTTTAGTTTTTATTTTTTAAAAAAATAACGGTATGTTAAATTATTTTCAAATTTATACCAAACTTGTGTCACATTGCAATCTATACAATAAAATTTATTTGAAGTCAATAGTATTATTCGTTCTTGAGATATTTGCGACAAACTAAAATTTTTACTTTTTTTAAAAACTGCTATTGTGAAAAAACCGTTTGACAAATTTTTATAAAAGTCCTTTCTGAATTGCATGAAGTTATAACCTATTGAACAAAATTTAATTCGTGTTGATATCTTTATTCACTTTCGAGATACCGTTAACAAAAAAAGGGGTCTCGAACGTACGAACGTACATACGTACGAACGTACGTACACACACACACACAGACATCTCTCTACAAATGACGAATTTAGATTCGAGGAACCATAAAACGTCCAGATTTGTCAAAAATTTCAATTTGACAAATCGGACCCATTACAATAACTCCCTATGGGAAGTTAATAAATGGTTTTTTTTATATTTTGAAGTCAAGTGACAGATGCGATGGGCAGATATTAAAGGAATGATTGAAATAAAACGTTAAAGATTTTCAAATTTTGTTCGTTACAAAATAATTTTAAAAATTTAATCATTGATTATTTTACACAATATTATTAAGAGGAAAAGATTTTAAAATACATATTTCAGTCTCTTGGTATTGAATATGCGTAAATTTAATTGAAAAATTATTTTACAAAAAAACTTATCCTCCTTCTTATATGTCAATCGTCAAAAGAGGCGAAGAGAAATCAGAAATGTTTGACATACTAAAAACAACAAAAGTTCTACATTTAAAATTAAAAACAAAGGCGTTAAGGGCTTAACATTTTACTAACTAGCAATTTGCTAAATATTTAAAATTTACTAACGCCTCCAAAATCTTAAACCCTTTTTTTCGTTTTGCTAACTAGTAAATTGCTAACTTTTTTTTTATTAAAAAACGGGCATCCGAACATGTACAAATAGTGACAGTTCGTGCTTTTCGTATTCCATTATCCTGATGTAGATTTCTCACAAAAAAGCATTTTTGCACAAAGACTTAAAATATTTCGAAATCTACGTCTTCCGATAACATTTTATTGATTAAAAACAATTTTTAGTTTGAACCATGAAAAACACACGAATCAACACTTTGAAGTAAAATTGGAACGCAATTTTTTTTTAGGATAATGACAGATATCATATGGATTTAGCAAATTGCTAAAAGTTAAAGTAGCAATTTTAACTTTAGCAATATGTTAAGAGATAGTAAAATGTTATAATCCTTTAAAATTATCAGAACTACTTTTTAGCTTAGCAAATTGCTAAAAATGGGTTTAACAATTTGCTAAATCGTTTAAAATTTTGCGCCAGAAGTTTCTGCTGAAGTTGAAAAAAGAATGAAATCTTTTATGAATGCAATTCCCAAAGATCATTCGCTATGCATTCAATCAGAAGATTGTATTCATCGACTTCATTTTTAAAACGTGGCTTCAAATCCAAGAAAAATTGTTTATTTAAATATTTCTAGATGCTTTTTTTTAGTCAAAAGTAACTCTTATAACTTTCAGATAGATTAGATAGATAGATAATTCGATTTATTAAAATTCGTTTACAAAAATAATTTAGTAAAATCGTTAAGGCTTGATTCAAGGTTAAATTCAAGTTACAATTATTAAATCATACATATAGTGTGTGCCACGAATATGAGTCCAATCTAGTAGAAGGTAGATTTGTAACTAAAAAGAGGATCTTTTGACAGCTTGAATTTAAAGCTAATCACATCAAAGCTTATATAAAATTGAGAACCCATATTTCTAAAAAAAAGATCCCATTATACAAAAATATAATCCATGTCTTGCTGCCTACATTGATAAATCACCCGGAACGATTTAACGATTTATACTCGCAAATGACTTCATCTATAAAACACCTTTTCTCAACATAATCGTATAACATAATTTAAATCTTTCAATCATATTATTATCTATTATTGTGGAGAATACAAAAAAGATATTATTGATCTTCATCAATAAATCAAGATTCTTGTTTCCTTCAAAAAAAAAAAAAACATCAAATTTGTACATCCTAAGACACCCTTATTTTGCTTGATTCATATTCCACACTATTATCATTTTTATTTTGAGTTTTAAAAAGAATAAAAAAAGAACATAGATTAAAAAATAATATAGGTACCATAAATATGAAAAAGCATCATGCATAACAATAAAAAGTAATAATTAATTTTCATATCCTCGTCAGAGTATTGGGGTGTTCCTTTGTTCTTAATCATGATGGAGATGATGAGAATCATTTGGATGAATCAATGTCATAATTTTTGTTCGTTTTCTTAACAAAAAAAAAAATATATAATTGGATGTGTCAGACATGATATTTATTTTTCTTTAAAAATAAAAACAACTTTTTTTGGGAAAATATGCTCGTTTCATATGAAAAAATATTTGTGTGTAATTTTTAGTCTATTCGATTAGGTCATTACATTAATTGCAACAATTTTGAAGGCCACAGACACGCCACGTCATTTTCTTGTTTCCAGCAAATAATTTTGGTAATTAATAATAATTTAAGAAATTGTTGTTTTTTAAGTTTTAAAATTTTAATTTATTTTCTGGTTAGCAAAAGGATAACTACTTTTTGGCAATTGTTTTAAAATACAAATTGTTTTTCATTGCATTTGTCAGACGCAACAAAATGGCTATGACTTTTGATTTAACAAAAAAACATTTGTACTGAGTTTAAACTTACTTCAAAAACTCATCATGGAAATGGTACAGTAGTCAAACAAGTTGACGCATATGTCAATGCTCAACTCTGACGTTTATTTGGATATGTACTAGAAAATTTCCAACCATTACAAAGTTTTTTACTCGGTCAAGCTGAGAAATTAAAAGTAAGAAAAAGTCGACTCTAAGCAGTAAATAATAATTCGTCTGTCACTGAAGAAAGTGATACAAATTGGCAGAAGACGCGCTCGAGTTCAAGAATTTTGTTTTAAAAACTTTTTTTAAATTAAGTTTGTCCCATAAATAACCCTACTTTATATGATTCAATATAAAAAAAATACAATTAAAAAAGTAAAACCTGTATTTTCTATCTTATTCAAATCTTGAGTTAATTTTGGGACACCCTTTACTATAAAATTATTTTACCATTGATTTATTGAAATTTGTTTACTAGTCAAAAAAAGAACACAAATGATTAAATTTAATTTCTTAAAAGTAAAAACTTTGATATTTGTAAGGAAGGAAAAAGGCAGCGATATATTTTTATTTGTAATTTTTTACGGATTTTGACATTTATAACAAATATGTCAGTTGAATGTAATAGTAGGGGATCCCGAACCTTTATTAATTTGACAGTTCACAAAAAAACAATTGTTAGTTTTATGAATAGAAGAACATAGTAGCTGTTTTTGACATTTCCTTTTAGTTTTTATTATAATGTCATGTTATTTCTTTGGATTTGCGAAATCACCTTTGACATCTGTCAAAGAATTTGGACATAAATCATAAGACTGTCATTATCTCCATGTAAACTTAATCATGTTGAATATGGATGCTAGATTTGCATGTGGATTTGGAGTAGATATCAAGACGACGATGTTCATATTTATTCGACATTCATTCGTTTTGTTTTAGTGCCGTTCAAGTTTTCTCAAAAATAACAGATAGATTTAAGTTACATGTAAATCCGCCAATAATCCAATCGAACAAGTATTGAACATCAAGTTTCACTTTACAGTGAAACATTAAATATCAAAACATCAACAGTACATTCGTCACCAATTTGCTTACCATAGGTACTCGTGCACAAAAGACAAAATTAATAGAAATTTGCCCACAATTTTCCACCAACCTGCGGTTAAGTAGATTAGCAATCTTGTATAGCAACAAGTTGCACAAATTTATTTTCCCACAGAATTAACAGACAGAACTTTATAACGTAACTTCCCAGACAAAAAGACCATTCAACCATAACGACTGCACCGATTAAACACGAATACGACCCGACCGGCCAGACCCAAGAAAACCCCATTAGAAAAGCTTAATTTTAGAAATTAGCTCAAGTCACAATGTGTCACATCACGGTGAGACTTTTGTTGTTTGTGTGTTCCACATGTTGCATGTGCACCGCAAGTCTCTCCTGAACGATTTTTTCTAACAGAACAATTTGAAGTCAATTCAATGTTCATTTTTTTATTTTGTATGAGAATCGGATTTTGAGTTCACCAATTAGAAAACAAAATGAATAAAATGCAAAGTCATTTTCATTTTATATGCCAAAATGTGTAAAGCCTTTCAAAAGACTCCTCGCATAAACACGAGCACCTGTGTGTCATTTCAGAACTTGCGATCTGTGCGAAATTTAATTGCATTTCATATGGCAGAGTAATCAAATAAACGGATTGAATAATTTTTGTTTCGTTTTTCTCGCAAAAAAAAACATTAAAATAAAAAATAATTCACCTAAAAACCCAGATATTTGAGCTAAAGTTGCCACCTAGCCCGGAGCTGTATGGGTAATGGAATAATAGTGGTGCGGCAGGAAATAAGCTGCTTTAGTTCTGTTTTTTTTTTTTTTAATTATTATTTGTTTTGTTTATTTATACTTTTTTTTCTCATAAGCACTTTTAATATCGAATTTCATAAATTTTATATAAATTCTCACATTTTTTTTTAATGGCGCAAAATTCGAATCAAATTCAAAAAGATTTAACTTAAATTCTAAGAATGTTCGGTGAGAGAGGAAGCAATGGTTTAATGTATCAAAGTATTTTATGGCAATTTGGAGCAAGTGTTTTTTCTTTATTTTACAGTTTGTTTAATTTTTTTTTCTCTTAAGATTGGAGTGACTGGTGATAATTAAAATAATTATCAGGCAACGCAATTGGTAGTGGAAGTTCTTTGCATGTTTTGAATTTCACAAGAAGTTTAAAATTAACGATACAAAAATAATAAAAACGAAACACGTCTTCAATATGATTATTTTTACAGAACGTAGTTTTTGATAAATAATAGATTATATTTAAAAAAATAGTAAGAAGGTGTAATAGACACACAGACGAGCCTATCTTAATCGAAAATTACAGTTGATTAATAGTTACCCTGTCGAACTTCTTAAGTAAACTAAAGTTTAACATAGTTTCGAACTTAGTTTCGAAGATAGTTTTCGACACAGATTTCAAAATTTGTGCTGCTTTTGGATATGCCTAACTTGAGACCCTAAGTGGTTCAATAAAACCGATGTATTAAAAAGTCTTAATCCACAATCAGATGAAACTGAACATATAGAAAATCTAATTGGTCTAAACAGTCTGAATAATTCGTATCTTCCGAACAGTTTTGTATATCTAGGTTTCTAAATTGTCCATTTATAGACAAATAGAATTAATAGCCTGAAGAATCTTTAAGGTCTAACTTCTGTTGATATCTTTGGTCCTTGACGATTAAGACGGTCTTATTAGTATAAACAGATTACAAATCTTTGTGGTCTCGATTTTAAAATAATGACTATGATTTTAGATGATAGATAATTAGTTTAGTTAATTCGCAAGATATTTACTATTAAGCTAATTCATATAACCTTGATGTTCTAAATACTCTAAATTATGGTGTTATTGGTGTAGTTGATAAGCTGTTTCCTAAGATCTATTTAATGATAAGCTTTTTGATCTTGACTTAGTCTTGGATGTAAAGAAATGAAAGGTAGAATTTATCATACTAATTTTAATTAAGTTTGGGTGGAGGAAAGAATTCCCGACCAACGACTGGACCATCAGCTCCATATGCCCGATCTTCAAAAAAGGCGAGCTGTAGAAATTACAGGGGCATATCCCTGCTTAATGTCGCATATAGGATCCTATCCAACGTATTGTGTGAGCATCTAAAGCCCTTCTGCAACACTATAATACGAAAATACCAATGTGGCTTCCCGGTCCGGCAGATCTTGGAAAAGACCAATTAATTACAAGTCGCGACACTTCATCTTTTCATAGACTTCAAAGCAGCATAGGATAGCATCCATACGTCATGAACTCTATAGGGGGATGGACGAACTCGGGATCACGGGAAAACTTATCTAGTTGTGTCGTGTAACTCTGGAAAATACAAGATGCAACGTACAACTAGGTAATAATTCTTCTGAACTCTTCCAAACTTGTACAGGTTTTCGGCAAGGAGATGCGCTATTATGTGATTTCTTCAATATCGTTCTGGAACAGAAAGTGCGCAGATCAGGAGTCAATACGGAAGGCACTATGTTCAACAGATTGATCCAGCTATTGGAGTATGCGGACGACGTATAGACAAAATCAGTAGCTCCCAACGTGCCAACAAAGGCGAAACTTGAAGTTAACGAGGACAAGACGAAATACCTGATATCAACAAACAAAAACACATCCATCCTCCGGTTTGGATACAACGTCACAATTGATAGCAATAACTTCGAAGTATGTTGTTAAGGAGTTCATCTACCTCGGAGTCAACATCACCTCCACGAAGGACACCTAAGTGGAGATTCGGCAAAGAATTACCCTAGGAAACCGCTGCTACTTCGGTTTAGCAAAACAAATGGGTTCAAAACTCCACTCTTGAAACACTAAATGCTTGCTCTAGATAACTCTTATACTGCAAGTCCTGCTAAATGGTACTGAGTGTTGGACAATAAGCAGAAAGGGAGAGCTGCTGTTGAGCTCTTTCGAGAGAAAACTTCGTCGGATATTTGGTCCCTTGTGAAGAGCGAATGGGAAGAAGATGCAGCTGCGAACTCTATGTACTAAGATGTGGACGTTGTCAAAAAAGTTAAAACACGTCGACTTTATTGGCTCAGCCACATCGAGCGAATGGACAACAACGCTCCAACTAAGGGAATCTTCCAATCCCAGCCACCTGGTTCGAGGAGACCAGGAAGACCGAACCTACCGCTTAAAGACCTATTGCGGATGCGAGAACGCTTGGTCTGCATGACTGGAAGGAACGTGCTCGGGATCGCACAGGATGGAAGGCTTTCGTGTCTCAGGCAGAGATCCTACATTGATCGGGAGCCTGGTAAAAAGTAAGTTTGAAAATCTTAATAATCTAGAAGTCTAGTAAATCGAAATGGTCACCTTATAACTTATCTAGAAAGTAAAAATACAGATTTATTTATACCATCTAAATCATCTAGCTTAAATGTATAATCTTTAGGTTCTATGGTTATATGGTTTGCATATGGTCTAGAAATACGTTCTTTAATTTGTCTGATCTGTTGAAACATCTTTCTGGTGTGTACAAACGTTCCGACAGCCAATTGAACTTACTATAAAGACAGACAACACAGAATAAAAAAAAGAATCCCTTGGTTGACCTTATGAGCGTCCAGTTAGTCACATCTATTCTGGAACCGAGATTCCAGGACGTCTTTAAGTCTCTGCGTCACAGAGGGGTGCCCTATAGCTTCACTCAACCGGCAGTTTTTCTAAAGTCTGAACTCTCAAAACAATAACATAAACAATTTTGAGCAGTCATGACTCTATCCTCGAATAAATCCCCCTTTCCTTTCCGCCAGCGATATACTATACCTTATCCCTATACCGAGATTGTCCCTCTTGGTCTTTGGAAGTTGATTTAAATAAAAAGAGTTCCATTGTACCAACAATAGGTTACCCATAGGCACTCAAAGACCAAAGAGTTGGCCATGATGATGCTAAAGTCGATGATGATGATGTCTGAATCTTTGGCAAAATGGTGCCTGGACGTCTGCTCTGGAACTTTGCAACAAAAAATCTACAAAAAAAAAAAAGTCGACTGCGTTCCCGAGTCGTCCATAAAGTTCCAAAGTCGAGAAGGAAAATATAAGAAAACTATAAAAATGTATCTTATGACTGCATTGGACCTTTATCATTGCAAAAGGCGCTCCAGCTCTCTTCTTCATGTAATTCGAGAAGAAGATACATTTTTTTTTTGGTTTGGTTTGGTCTGTTGGTAGGTAGGTTGAGCTT
Source organism: Scaeva pyrastri (assembly GCA_905146935.1). NCBI lineage: Eukaryota > Metazoa > Arthropoda > Insecta > Diptera > Syrphidae > Scaeva > Scaeva pyrastri. The sequence goes on along the minus strand of LR989927.1, from coordinate 41,271,361 downwards.
GATGGCATTACCAGCATCGGCGGCGGCGTGATATATTTATGGGGTTTTTCGAGTTTAAAGAAGTTATTTTAACTTTGCTGTTTGCCCTTTTGATTGGATATTTGATATCGCGCCAATGGGGACACAGTTTTCCTGTCTCATTGACCACAAATTTACCACCAAAGCCTTGGGGTAGACATGGGGACTATATTTGTTTAGTATATTTCTTGTGGCGCACAGAGGGTTAACCTAATGAACCGCACCTCATTCGATCGATAGACGATGATGATGATGACGACAATGACAACGCCAACACGACAGCCAGCGGCATCGACAACGACAACGAAACGACGACGATGACGACGGGCTTGAAGTTGATGGTGATGGCTTTTTGTGGATGGCACTTTGGTGCTTGTAAATGTGGATAAATGGTAATTGGAATCCTTTTATTAGCACACATAAAAAAAAACTGTCTTAATTTATTGAGTGGTTAACAACTGGTTGACCTCTATAAATTATTTTTATTTTTATTTTATTTAAATTTCCACAAACGACAATGACGAACAATAAATCTATGAAATTGTGCAACGTTCCCTTTAACTCTTCCGTTGAATTACATTTCATTGGTAAAACTTGACTTTTTTCCCGCGAATTTAACCATTTTCAATGTGGAAATTTATCGTGAATCTTACAATTTTTTCATACATTTTCAATCATATTTTAGTGTTGTGGTATGAAATAGAAGACCGTGAGAAAGTGTGGAAGTGAACTGAAAAATGAATACGTTAAACGTTCCACATGTTTGGCGATTTTTTATTAAATAATTTACTGGCACTGAAGGGGTTATGATTACCATTTAGGTGATCTTTACGATAACGTGTCAGTGTAAGGAGAAGAAGGATTGGAAAGAAGATTGCAGTGCAATGGAAAAATATTATTACCCCGAAAAAATTGGAAGAAATAGAAAAAATAAACATTCCACCACTGAAACTCGAAGATTTCTTATTTAGAATGTTAAGTTCCACATTTGACGTATGTAGAACAAAAACTAAATACATTTTTTACATTTTTTTACACTTTTAAGTTTAATTTTTCTTTAAGTAGATATAAGAAAATTAAAATTCAAAAAATGTGGATTTTAAATTGTCTGTAAATGATTAATTTGTAATCAATACGTTCCACAACCTTTTTCCGACTTATCCTTGGCATATACAAATCTGCCCAAAATTTCATTTTCCCCAAAAGTGTATAATTTAGAAAACAATTTTGTTTATTCTTGGATTGAAAACAGCTGAAACCCTTACGACCTTAAGTTAATTTGTCATCCTCGTTATTACTTATGATCAATATCTTTCTTTCCGGATCCACTTATATGTACACATTTTCATTTTAAATATAGATTCCACCTAAAATAAGCACTTCTAACGATGACAAAAACAACAACAATTTCAAGAAAAAAAAGGGATCACAGAGCTCATTGAAATTGTCTAATTTTAGATCCTCAAATAGAGCCCAGTGCTAAACTGATGGCGACACGTTTTTAAGAACTCCAAAGCCCAGCAAACATAAATAAACTTCTTCAAATCCAAACACTCATCTGCGCCCATTTAAATTTAAACATGTATCTGTGAACCTAATGATACAAAGTCCCTTAAAAATCCCAGCACAGCGGCGGCGGCAACGGAAATGTGTATTGGACCGAAAATTAATGGGAATCTATAACCAACTTGCGCCTTGGATTTAGACAAAACAACAAAAACACCAACAGCAAAACGGAACGTGCGTCGAGAAGTGGCCGGCCAGCATACTGCACTGCATCAAACCGCATCAACAGTAAGTCGTCGCCGGGAAGGGATGCGTCGTCGTCGGCCACACCGTTGTCGGTCCTCGTCGTCAAGTCGCTCGATCTGCCACCGTACCGCGACATTCTTCTTCAAGATTTAAACAAAAATCCTACAAAAATAAGAACGAAGAAGTTTTTCAATGCTCCACTGAAAAAGCATCAGAGTTTTTGGGATCATTTCTGATGTTATTCTTTTTGAATTTTTTTCCTGGGAGGATTTTGGAATTTACGATCCAAATCGAATTTCAAAAAAAAAAAAAAATAAACGACCAAGTCTATGGAACACAGTGGGGCCATATGCAAATTATATAAGATAATTTATAAAATTTTAGAAATAATTAAGTAATGAATTAATTAATTATTTTATCACAGTGGGCAAACTATGGACAAAATCTATTTTGTTTATTTTTGGAAAATGATTTTTATAGTTCTTTCATTGATCAAGCGATTTCCATATTACCAAAAATAATATTCAATTTTCAAGGTTTTTCGTTAAATTCTTTTGCCGATTTCTCCTACTGTTCGGAACACGACGACACATTTTCACTTTGTTCAGCCGATTTCTCGTGGTGGTGAGTTTAATTTTCCTCCGTTTCATTTATATAGAATCGGAATGTTTATGTTCTTTGGGGCGGAATGAAATTTGTGTGCATCAACAATAAAAAAAAAAGTAGGTTCTGCTGCTCCATCCATACAACATGGCCAACACCAACAACAACATACACCCTGATGGCTAAAGAGACAAAATGAGGATTCTAATTTTAGACAAGAAGACAAAAAAAAAAAAAAAGAAACCACAACGAACCGAATGGATGCGATGTGAGATGATGCTATGCAATGATGCGATATGTGCAATGTGTGATCCTTACAGAATCCAGATCCAGGCCTCTTGGTCAATCACACACATTTATTATTATATGCTGCTCTTTTGATGGTGGTAATGGGGCGATGACTGTGATGCAAACGCAATAAAAATAATGATGATCCCCTTTCGTTCCAATGATCATCATCATTGCAGAATCATGTTGATGATCAGTTTCAGTCTTTGAGTCTTTCAGTCAGTACTCCAAAAATAAGAAGAGAGACATCGAACGGGAAAGGAAACCCGGGACGAGAAGTCTTCTTTCGTCCCATATCAAACCAACCAACCATCAGGCAATGTGTGCAGTTGTTGAAGACACACCATCCAGGAACGTAGGTACATGAAATTTAAGTTTTTATGGCCCTGTCCTATGGCTATCTCTGGATGGCGGTGCGGTGATGGTGCTGTGTTTCCACTGCATTTCCACAGCTCAGTACACATTTGGTCCATTATTTGTTATAAATTTTAAGCGCTCAGGGCGTTGTGTCTTGGGTTAAATTATATTTGTGTTACTTTTATTAATGCAAACATTTTTACGTTACTTGGCCGGCCGCCTGCCACAGTGAGTCATGCGCTCGTGAGTGGGGTTATGGTTGTATGGACATTGCGGTTTCTTTGATTAGACTCGAATTAAAAATTAAATTTCTTAACGAATTGTTAACTTGGTCTTAATATTGAGACTTAACTAGATTAACTGTGAAAAAAGGACTGAAATCAGAACCAAGACCACATAAATGCAATATACATGACATTGTTAAGTGTCAAAATTGCCAGCCATTTTGAATTTTGTGCCAAAAATTAAATGGTTGCTTGAAGGTGTCAAAACTATGGAAAATAGTGTTTAAACGTTGCTACATTATAACAATTTTTTTAGAAGTTTAAATTGTTTTTTTTTTTAACAGTTCAAATAATCCAGAAACTTTATAATTAATACTAGCTGACCTCGCATACGTTGTTCTGTCCTGTTCTTCAAATTGTGTGACAGAAGTTGCCTCAAATCTTCACATCCAGGTTCATATAAAGTTTTGGAATTAATAACTGAACCAATAAAAAATCTGAAAACGCAATCGATTTTTTGTTTGCAAAATAATAGCGTCTCCTAGATCCTTTCTCTTCTTATACAGGACCAACAATTTTTCGTAAGAATTTGAAAGAATACAGTTAAGAGGTCGAGACTCGTTTTGCTTAACACTCATGCATATGTGAGTACTCATAAGGACCATGAACAGCAGCATATTATATGATTAGATTGGTGGATTCCAAAATATTTTAGAGAATAGATGGCATGAAGATACCATCTCCAAACCAACATAAAAACGTGTAAATGGACCTTGTATTTCTCTTAAACACAAACTTTAAGCACTATTTTCTGCTTCATTCCACTTTATCCAACATCCAATTTATCACCAATAAATAGCCTATGTTACTCATAAATTACGTTGCTTTCTATTGGTGAAAGAATTTTCAAAATCGGTTCAGTAGATCTAGAGATTACCCCCTACAATCTTACAAATTCTACTAACTCTTTCCAGAAACGATGGATTTGGGTACTTGTATTTCTCTTAAACACAAACTTTAAGCACTATTTTCTGCTTCATTCCACTTTATCCAACATCCAATTTATCACCAATAAATAGCCTATGTTACTCACAAATTACGTTGCTTTCTATTGGTGAAAGAATTTTCAAAATCGGTTCAGTAGATCTAGAGATTACCCCCTACAATCTTACAAATTCTACTAACTCTTTCCAGAAACGATGGATTTGGGTACTGTGGCCCTTTTGTCAAAAATTCAATTCGACCATTCTGAACTTCAGTCTTCAATGTTATGTCTGTTTTGTAAGCAGTGCTTTTTGGCAAGTCTAAATTCGAAATTTATTTTGAGACATCACATATAAAAATAAGCTGGATTATATGATTACATCAATTCAGAAATTCAGATTTGGAAAGTGCAAAGCAACCCTATGTCTTGATCATACTTCCAGGAGGATACTTTTTGCATGTTCTTTTTGATAAATAATAAATATTGAAGTTTAATGTCAACTGTGACTATCAACGGTCAGTTAATTAGTTCAAAAACACGGCGGCGGCGGTACAAAATATGCGTCGAAATTTGACAACAATTCTTCAAGATTTTTTTATTGACTACGAAAACATTTTCGTAAAATTTTACATGGAGATGAACAAATTTAAATATCAATCGTGCAATGTTTTTCTATGTTTTTTTTATCTACATAGTTTAAATTAAAACTTAGTCAAGAATAAGTTAAGACATTTTTTTATCGAATAGGTTCAATATTTTCGTCACTTCAAATTTGCAATTTTATGATGTTACAAATTTGATAAAAAAAATAAAGGACAATATTTAAAATTTAAAATAAACAAAAAACATAGACAACATCGAATAAAAAAGTGGCCTTTAAAGTAAAAAGTTTTTCTTTGTTTTTAAAGTAGAAAGTACCTCACTTAATTAGCATGCAAATGAAAAGAAAACATTGAAAGGAATTATGGAAACTGTCATAAACTAAAGTAACAAACAAAAAAAACATCGCACAGGAAACTGAAACTATCAATAGTATCACTTGCTAGAAGCTTAGAATTGAATAGTGGCCGAGAGAATATTATTTAAATTGATATTAGATTATAAAACCTTCAAAAACATAGAAAACATCGAATACAAATTATTTATTTTTTAAGCAAAAAATCGATACTGTTTACAATTGCTGGAATATATTGTTTTGTTAACTTGTCTCGGCAGATAAGTAATGTTAAAATTTTTAACCCGAGGATTATTTCGTCTTTGAGTTTTATTTTTAAATGAACAAATAATTTAGGAGCAGATAAACTCGACTTTACAGTGCACGTAATTTCCTTATTTTGATTTGCTTGAATTAATTTCTCATGGTGGGTCATAAATAAAGTAGGTAAGCCTACAATCATAAAGACAAGGTTAATCTTGTAATGAGAAATACTAAAGACAAAGACCTCTATACCAAACTTTAGTTGGACTGATCATCAAGATAAATATATGTACAACTTGGACATAATCATTGACTTAAGTCTTATTTAAGTTTTTTTTTTTTTGGTACGTGGGTTCGATTAAAAAGTAGGATTATATTATAAAACTTTGCTAATTTTTCATAAACACACCTTGAGCTGGCTTTATATGGTTAAACGTTTTTGTCTTTTACCAATAAAATGATTTAATTTAATTTTTTTTTTATAAACCTGATGCCAGTTCGGTTTATCCCCTCGATAAATACAAAAATTCCCCTTTCATTTCCTACGCGCAAACTGATTGCACAATATTTTCTTAATTAATTTCAAATTATTGCCTAGCCAATTTCTGTTGTACACTTAATACACTGGTATGGGTAAGTAAATATGTTGTATTTGTAGATATCTTTTTTTATCCATCATGGGTTATAAAAGTGTCACAGATACAAATTATTACAAATATCTGAATGAATTTATCAGCAAATTTTCCTTTTATAGATTTTAATTGCAATTAAATGGAAAAAACGTGATGCCTGAGTGGATTTATGTTTTCCTTTTTGCATTTAAATTGGATTATAATTATTGTAGATTAATATATCGTTAAATACAAATGTATGATGTAGACAGAGATTTAATGATTCATTTTGGATAAAATCAAGAGACTTTTGTTTTAATTGAGTTATGATTTTTTTTTTTGTTTCTAAAAAATTGTCTTCAATAGGAAATACTAAGATTTCAACATTGTGTCACTCGGATCTTTGGTATTTTTTGAGCAATTATTATTTTTCGTGTTAACATAATGGAAAACTATTTAAATAAAATGTATACAAGCAATTGCATATTTTTAAAAAGATTTCAAATTAAGAACAAATATTTTTGCAAACATTTTTTAATTACTCTTGGAAAGATACTAGTAAAAACACCTTTGGACAAATTTATTTATATTTTAAATTGTAAACAATTTTTAATACTGCACATTTTACAAATTAGAATTAAAAACATTAAACATGCACAAAATTTTGGGACCTGTAAGAACTCCCAAGATCCACAAATTCAGAAATCTAAAATTCGGAAAACCTGTCATTATGAGAAACCAGAATCTAGAAAAAAAACAAAACTGAACAGTGGAAAACCAAAGTGACAAAAATTCCAAAATTAACCAAAAAAGCCAATTTGGACTTTTTTAATCCTTGGTTTTATGTTTCTGTTTTCGAATATCTATAAATCTACAATTCTAATTCTAATATATATGTATAACTTAGGTGTCACGTTGCTTGTCCGCGATGCCGATGAACTCCTAAACTTCTTAACCGATATTAATCAAATTTGTACACCGTGTGCAGTTTGATCCAACTTGAAAGATAGGATAGCTCAGATCTCAATTTATGATCGCAATATTATTTATTGCTAATTATATTTGTCTATTGTTTGACAGTCACAATTATCTGTTAGCTCCAAACGATTTGAACAGATGGTGACATCTCTTGATTGGATTGTGTAAGTTTTTCTACAACTACGACATAAACTTACGAAGTCTATATTAAATTGGGGCGAGACGAAGTTTGCCGGGCCCTCTAGTTTATTATACAGTCGACTCTTGTTAATTCGAAACTCGAGGGACTCCCAAAATATGGTTCGAAATTTGTGAGAGAAAATTTTTTTATTTTGTCCAAATCGTCTGCAATTATGTTTTTAGTTCTATTTTCAAAAGGAAACCAAAAAATGCTGCACATTCCTATCATTATCAAGAATATGAACTCAGCAAAGTTCGAACAAAAAACTTACTCTCCTTACACAATAGTTTAAGATACTTTATCTTCGTTTCCTCATTTTTTTTTCTATTTATTTACTCGAATGAGTCCATTTCAAATTTGGCGGGCAAAAATGTTGTAAAGTAACAACACCAAAATTGAAGAAACAAGAAAAAAGTTGCAATCAGGTTATTCTGTCCACCCACGCACCTTATATGCCACTCATTCTGATTTGTCGTGATTCTGATTACGTCTCTTGTTCTGCATTCAACAGTGGGATGTTTTTGAATAATTTAACGCTCAAAATTAATGAAATCCAAAAACTCAAAAGTGACAGGCAACACTTCGGAGAACTGACAGATCATGCGATTGAACTCCATTGGGCTTTTATAATTAATTGTTGCACAAAATCTATTTCCATTGCTTTACGGAAATGAAAAACCACTGGTCAAGTAAATGTCATTCCCCAAAGTGACAAAGACATTTCTAAGCAAAGAAGACACATATATTGATAATTGAATCTCAACTATTCAAGTTTCATAGTCCAAATCAGTTGTCAAATAATTATGTCAAAAAGTCTGTTCAATGAAGCTGTTCCGAACAGTTTGGAACAGATTAGAACAGCATTTTCTACACTTGGTTTTTAGGTAGAACAGAATTGTGAAGTGTCAAAATCATCTGTCTGTAATTTGTGATTGGTTTTCATTTCGTCTATTGTGCTTTATATTTGTTTTGTGTGAGAATAAAATAAATAAAATATTATATTTGGAACAGTTTTAATTGATTTTTATGTCGGAAACTAAATAATTGGTTTATTTATCAAAAATTGGTAATAAATTTTCATTAAACGTGAGTCAAAGCAAAACAATTTTTTGTTTACAATTTTAGATGCCAGATATTTGACTGTTCTAAGTTGTCTGACGTTTATTGTTCTGTTCTATCCTATCCTACGCTGTTCTACTCTGTTCTATCCTACTCTAAAACTCAGTGAACAGACTTAAAATTAATTTTTGACTTTTTCAAATTTAAAACTGGTTCAATTTTGTATACAAAGTTTTCTACAGTAAGTCGCTATGGTATCGCTCTCGCTCTGTACCGAACGTAAGATGGTGTGGCAATTGGTCGACATCATTTAACTGTCTTTTGTTCATGCTCAAAATTTGTAAGAAAATAATATTTAACATTAAAAAACATGTTTAACTTAATAATTCATTTATCCACTACTTTTTCTTATGTTTTTTTTTTTCAAATTTAACTGAAGTTAGTTTATTGACATTTAACATGTTCGTTTATGTCATTCATTACCAATGATTTACGTGTTGGTCCAACTTTAAGAATAGGCTAAGTAATAGTTTTATGTGATTTGAATCTTTCGAAATTGCGATGCCTTCTTATGGAAAACGTAATTATTTTGGAATATAAAAAAGTGGGTGAAAATCTGATGAATATTGATTGAAAAAAAATATATATATTATATATATTTAAAAAAAATAGTTCTAAACAGGAACACGGATTTAAAGTTGAAGGAGTGTGTAGGTTCATCGACACTTTATAGCAAAACATTTGTGTAGTGTAATTAATTTTGCCGGAACTTGAGAAGTTTTTTTACAAGTTTAAAAAAATTTAAAAATACTATGCGGGTGAATTATACTGGAATTCATTTTGGGTAAATTGTGGGCTTTGGTAACAATCAAATGAACACTTATTATAAATTTAGATTCCATACACTTACTCCCTACAAATGAATGGCCATCATTTCGTTAACTTTTTGTGTATTAACTATTTTATTAAATTACTGGTCTAAATTTACAAGTTTAAGGCTTCCCGGTTTGGTTTTTCGATCGCGAACGAATTAAATTTTATCGTTCTCCGAACCCTGGTTTAAGCAAAGAGGAGTTAAGATCAATCGATTAAATTTATGAGATCGGATGGCTAGGATCAGAATCTACTCTGAGATCTATTCAAATTGTAACCAATTCAAAATGTTTTGGTCTTACCCTTGAGTCTAGACTATGGGGTATAAATGTGGAAAAAGACTTCAAAATTTTTCCAGCGAAAGTTTGTTCTACAATCTATCTTTCTAGAATCTGAAACAAAGCAATTTCCGATCCGGTTCCTTATGGGTCATTTAAACAAGATGACATGCCGATCGTAGTCTTTAAAAACGTCCTTCCTTCAAATGACATAAAACCTCAGATATCAAAGAGGAGGCCTTACGGTTGCACCTGTCGTTAGACTTAACGCCCGGCAGGCCTACCTGCAATAACGGTGCGAAGAAAAACGTTGGATACGCTCCAGTTTGGTTCGACTGTTTTGTACCGAAGTACTTGTTTTGGTTTGCAAAGTTCTAATAAAACTAAGTCAAATCTTACCGCCCCAGTATAATTTGCAAGAGGGCGAGGTCTCTCTAACACCTCTTGCGACAGTGAATTAGATGGTCAGTAATCATTGAAGCCATATGCTCCCACGAACTTCGGGATAACCACAGACACTACGATGCTACCACTACGGGGGCCAACCTCATAAATAGTATATGGGGACCACAAATGCACACCGCTAACTAGCCGGAACTATCTCCCGTAGTACCAGTTTTGCCTCTGGTAAGGATCTCAGACCTGTAGTAGTTCTAGGGTCCTTAAAACTAAGGGACTACACGCCCTTTTCTAGTCATTCACCACCAAATATTAACCAAGGTTGAAGCCAACATCAATGATGCATGACCACAGCCTTTGGTTTAGCCAAAGTAGCCACGTGGAGGCACCAAATAGGCACATCCATCATCCTAAAGTGTCAAAAGTTAAAAGAAAAAGACTAACAAGTCTTACTTTCTAGGTGAACATACGGATGGCGGTCCTACAGGCGCACTTGACCCATTTGCGGATTGGTGTTCACTAGATTTCAAACTTGCCGATCTGTAATCAAATAGCAGTTGCCAGACAAGATCCACCCTGGTCAAGCGTTCAAACATTTTTAGGAATCATGTTGTCTACTGCACAAAAAACCTCAGTAGGAATTTTATATCAATTGTTCAGAGATCTCAGAAAGTTCGGAGAGTTCTTATACATACTAAGCCTTTCAAGTCTCGAACAACAGCTGTTTAGAAGTTATCGTAAGGTTTCTAAATTAACAGAGCCTTGAGAGACTACGAATTAATGATTGCAGGATTTACAAGTAATTTTGAAAGACATTTTCCTATGACGAAATCTCCTACGGAATACTACAATTCTCTCTGTCAAAGTCGACATTTTTTATCAATAACTTACCTAACCTTTTTTTTTTCTTTTGAACAAACGCTAGCCCATCAAGCAAAAAAAAAAAAAAAGGGTAAACATTCTACAATCTATAGCCCAAAAATAACTTTAAAATCTTTCTTAATAGTGTCGAATGTATAATATGCTTGTAAAGTGTACAAAAGTCATTAGTAATTATTGTTAAGTAACTTAATGGCCTCTAATCTTTTGTTTTTGTGTATTTCTCAATCGCATTAAAAGCCTATAATTTGACAAATTCCGTCACTTTGATCGTATACCTTTTCCATTAGAGAAATAGAAGAACAAAAAAAAAACTTGTAATAGGCAGATTATTGTGAAATTGTTTTTGGGTACCTTTATTCTTGTACTTTATCAAATTGCTTGACTGAAGATTAAGACATACCCATATCCAATATATATATTCAAACTTATAGAAACTTTAATGCGGGGAAATTGGGCATAAATTGAAGGGTTATCTTTTTGGTGAATTTTTGATTTTCTTTTTTACTCTTATCTGCCGATTGAATTTTCATTTGTTGACAAAATTCGTCATCATCCATCACCTGAAGTTCCTCTCCGACAGACACACGACGCGACGACGTCAAACTTATTTTATTTTTTTTTTTTTTTAATAAAAGATTAGATTACAATTAAATATAGATACAGATACTCGTATCTACCTGTTAAATTAAAGTTGCTTGCGTATGTACCAAAGAAAAACATTTACCAAAATAGAAGAAAATTATTTCAAGCGTTTCATTATAAACATATGTTGTCAACAAAAATGCAACCAACCATAAATATTTAAAAAAATCATCTCATAGTTACAATTTAATTAGATTTTTTTTTTTTACAAACAAAAAGTAAATCCAAAGTTCTTAAATTTCGATTAGATAAGATGCGGCATATGCAACTTCAAAGAGAGACACAACAACAACAACTACACATGTTTTAATTTAAATTGTAATTTTATCTTTTTCCGAAAAAGGATTAGTGAAGAAAAATAAGAGATAAAAAAGAGCTCAATTCAAGTTTGTTTTAAGTAAAGGGTGTCCCAAAATTAACGCAAATAGATAACAAAGTTTTTAGTCTTTTGATTGTAATTTTTTTTATATTGTAATTTATGGAATATCACATCGGACAAATGGCCTCCACCTCCACGGCTTTGCATACACATACACACTCGTCAACACTTTACTGGATAAATGGCGTCAAATTTACATCTTGCGGTTATTTTGAGACACCCTTTACATTACGTCATTTGTTGTTTTATAATACACTTAAAGAAAACAGTTTTTTTTTATATAATCAAGAGACCAAGTAAATGTTTGTATTGATAATTGAACTTACTTAGTTCAACTACTACACTATTAAGTACTTTGAAGCTACTAGGAGTAATTAGGAACAGTTGAGAGTTCTTTTAGAATAAAATTGAACCACTTTGGAGACCAAGTTGGGGCGAATAGAACAAATTAACAAACTTATAAATTAAGCCCTTATTAAGAACAAATGTGATTTGCAAGAATAACTTTGGACCACCTAGAACAACCTTTGATCACTTAATACTAATCAGCATCACCCATAGAACTGCTTACTGCGTAGACTTCTTTGGACCACCTAGAATATATCACAGAATATTTTAAGACCAAGTAGGAATGCCAAGGATCAGTTAAGACCTCCCAAAACAATCTAGAACCACGTAGAACTACCTAAAACTACGAAGAACTGACATTTATAAAAACGACGCAGAAACAGGAAGAACTATCAAGAACTGCGAAGAATTATTTTAAGCTAACTAAGATCATCTAACTAAAAAACTAGGACTGTAAGTCTAGAACGATCTATACAACCATAGGATAAAATGAGCCATGTCGGACTTGTATAGAATCACAAAATAAGATTTCTTTGACTACGACCTCATTTGAAATCACTTACCAAAATTCTAAGTCTCCTAGGATCACTTAGAACCAATTAGAATCGCCTAGAACCACCTAAAACCATCAAGAAAAAAAATTCTAGAACCTTCACAAAGGACTCTTTTAAACTTTAAAGAACCACTCTAAACAATTGGACACTTGTAACTACCTTAAATCACATAGAACCACTAGTTTTAGTTGAAGCCACGACTTAAAAAATCATCTTCATCTTTGAAAATCTGAAGAATGAGATTCTAATTACGTTTTCGTCAAAATACTGTTTTGTAAATTTTAATTAAAAATAAAAAAGGGGATGGAGGATAAATTGTGTTTGTCAAGATATTTTGTGGATGAAGTTCTCAGTTTTCAGCTCCTGTTCTAAATACCCGTATATGCTAACAGAGAATAAAGTTTAAGTAGGATCAATCTTTTAGGACAAAAAGTCGACATCAAATAAATCTGACAGTAAAATCCATCTGTGTACTCGTATAAACCAGAATCAATGAAAAATTTATCACAGTGTATAAACGACCATGTGTCGACCATAATTAGATGCCTCAGTTTTATTTGATTAGCATTTATTATTATCTATGAAGTACAAATAAAAAATGCATAAGATTAATTTTTAAGACAAACATAAGATACGAGACTGCAATCAGTTAAACTTCTCGTTTTAAATATTCAATTTAAAGAAAAAAAAAATCTAGATGACGAATGTGACCTTAATAATATATTAACATACATAGAAACAAAAACAACATCTTTTCGAATGAAAGACGAAGCTATGTGTGTGATCTTGTAAATAAAGTTATGCTCGTAGAAAAAAAAAATCAAGATCGAATGGTTTTTTTTTTAGACTTCTTCTTCTTCTGTTTCATCCCAAGTAATTCCAATAGCCCCTTAGGGCGACTGATTTTTTTTTTCTTCTCGAGTTCGTGTTCTTTTTATGGAGCTATCATAATATTTGAAAAGACACACTTCAAATCTTTAAATCAGATAAGGGAATAGATTTAGGATGGTATTTAGATCAAGAAGCAGCTTAAAAACAAACAAAACCAGAGAATTGAATTATGAATAAATTCTTGGAATTTGTTCTTAATTTTTTTTTTTGTTCTTGTTTTTTATTCTTGTTGATTTGGATGCTGATTGGCGAAAGTAGATTCCATTTAGACAAAAGAACAAAAAATAGAATTTAAGTACTCTTTCTTAAGAATTCTGCCAAACAACTAATTTAGACATTAAACCTTTTAATTGTTTATTTATTTTTTTTAAGTTTAAATAAGAACACGCGAATATAACGGTAATCAAAGTCCTAAGAACCATAGTGGCTTAAAAATTGCGTCCATTGCGTCCATAAACGTCTAATTTAAGAAGGCTTTTTCATAACAAGAACATTGCTTCTAGAGGACTTGTAAAATTCCTTTTTTTCCACAAACTAGAGCTGTGTCAATTGCGATTGATTGTTGATTTCAATCACTACTTCAATGATATATAATCTTTCAATCTTGTTCAAAAGTAAAGTAAGAAGAAGAAAAAGAACGAACGGGAGTATTGTTTTGGAAATCAGAGAATCTATTAAGAACATGTTCAAATAGAACAGTACGAATGCGAACAAAACTGAATTTGGGTCAATTTCTTATGTTACGTTCAAACTTGTATTTCCCCAAAAATATATAAAAACATTGCTGGTTTGAAACTAGAAGCTTACAATTTTTAACCAATGGCATTTTTTAAAATCACTCTGACAGTAAATTCATGATCAAAATAAAACAGAAACCAAAATGATTGAAAAAATGAAATATTCAAAAGAACGAATCATTGAACTGAACGACAAACATATGAACTATTGAATCTTTTAAAATAAACGATTGACAAAGCTCTCCCAAAAACTATCGATATTAAATCGATATAAATCGATAGTTTTAACAATATTTTATTTGAATGTCGACAAAGACTTTTATTGGGTACCTACCAGAGTTATAAAAGAATGCATTCCGAAAAGTCATTCATTCAAATGATTCTTTGGGAACGCAATAGAATTTATCCCATTCTTAAATAAATAAAAAGAATGCATTCTTTTTGGACTGCTTGTCGTCTTTGAAGTCTTATTACTAATTAGTAAAAAGACTTCAATACATTGAATGCATTAAAAAGACTTTAATAATGCAAAGAATGTAAAAGACTTTTGAAAGACTTCAAAGACTGCAAGCAGTCCAAAAAGAATGCATTCTTTTGATTTGAATTCACTGCTTCAGATGATTTTTAAATAAAAGACTGCAAAATTGACTGGGACTTTAGTTTAAAAGTCACAGTACTGAGGTTAAATCAAAAGACTTTAAAAAAAAGTCCTAACGCTTACATTTAATTGACTGCAAATCTAAAAAGACTGCATTCTTTTACAGCTCTGGATATATTTCCTTTTTAAAAAAATATAACTCATAAAAATTCCAATGGAAAAATGACAGGTCACAAATATCATAATTTTTTAACTTGATAATTATTGTTTTTAATGTATGTAATTGTATATAAATAATAAAATATGCATATTTATAATAAAATTCATAAAGTAAAAATTAAATTTTTAAATTTTAATTAAATTTTTTGCTTTTAATTCTACCTAATAACGACATACAGCCCCAATATAGTCGGGTCGATAGTTTTTCAAAACTACTGATGCACGCAATAGTTTCTAACTTTCGATATCTAACCAATACCACTTCAAAGAGTCCAATGCATGAAATCGTTCACTTCCTCAAAATTATCAACTTCAGAAGTAAATGCTCAATGTTCTGTCCAAGTTTTAAGCACATCAAACGTATAGTCTTACAAAAGTTGAACCAAATTCATTGTATGTTTTTGTCAGAACTAAAAAACAAAAATGCTATTTTCCTAAATGTTAAATGCAATCACGCACAATTAATTAATATAAACCAAATTCGCGTTATTAATCTTCTTCCGTTGGACGCACTTAGAGAATGTTTTTTCTTCGTCGTAGTAAAATTACCAAAAGTCGGAAAAATCTATTGAAGATTGAGCACGTTTTATTCTCGCTTAAATTTACTAGTCTTGAAAAAACCACGTTCATTGCGCTTTAGAGTTTTAGATATGAATCTGTCTAGAATTCTAGATTGTCTCAGTTTAGATTTATCTTTGTTTTTGTTGTTAATAATTTTGTGGGATTTTTAATGTCAGTTAAGATTTAAATCGAAGCTAATATTTTGAACAAAATTAATCAATTTTCAGGGTTGCTAATTTTGACATGGCTCAATTTCTGTTGAATGTTTAAAATAATAATAATAATATAAATAAATAATAATAATAATAAATCAATAATAAAAGCTATATCATATTAAAAGTGTGTCAAAAACTATTTGAACAACAGCGTTTTTACAAGAATGCAGTCTTTTTGAATCCAACCCTTTAAATGATTCATTGAGTTCAATTGAAAGATTCGATTCAATTCATTTGCCAATCAATTCACCTACAAAACATTGCAATTATTTTTCGTCCAATAGTTTGACTGCATTCGATTGATTGGAATCATTTGAGATTTCTTTCAATTGAAGTTTTACATTCGTTTGAATTCTTTGCATTGATAAATAAAAAAGGAATAATTTCGTTCTCCTCGAGCTCCACAACTATTAACTAGATTATGATGAAAGAGTAAGGTTCCTCCAAAGGCGTCCAAAAGGGTTTATGGTTCAGAAACTACAAAATTCTGCTTTTATAATGACTTAAATGAAAAGTGGTACATAGACGGGTTAGGTTACGCTGAATACTACTAAGATAAAGGTTATGTTAATAATGTTGTTTGTTTGTTTATTTGGGCTGCTTAAGAGGGTTACAAATCCTAGGGGAATGATTTAGATTTTTTTTTCAAATTTTGCTTTCTCAAAAGTGGAATGTATTTCTGAACAGACAGTGCAGAGTTTTTACACTCGAAATGTTAAAAGAAAATTGGAATAATAACCAAATACAATAGATCTCAAAGATTAGATTAGTTTTTCAATTTAAAAGTTGGACGGACTCAAGATATTCGGTCCTTAACTTATCTCGGTAAAACGGAGTAGACCTTGTTTAATAGTATCCAGTTTTCATTTCAGAGCTTGTGTTTTAGGGTAAAAAGATTGCATTAAGATGAAAATATTGTTGATTTTCAAATACCTAGAACAGAAATATTTCTTAAAATCGAAACAAGCATATTTGCAATCATCTATTTCATAAAAAGAAATACATAGAAGATTTATGATAAATAAAATCAAAATAATTGAAGAAGCCGAAACAACGCCTATAGGGTCAGCTAATAAGTTAAAGAAACACAACTTCTGTTCATCTTCCCGTCAACCAGTTTGAAAATTAAATTTTTCTCCCACATAGTCTCTAATTTGGTACTAAATAATTTAGTTTTAACAATTTATTTTACAATTTGTAGGAACATAAAAATTACAACACATTTTTCAGTTCTTTTAATCCCCTTCACGGACAATAACATCTTTGAAAAACTTCAAAATTATTCTCTATCAACAGAAAAAAAAACTTCCAGTTACATCATGTTCCAATCTTGTGACAGCTCTGATTTACCCAACAAAAATAACAGTACCTTCTACCTGAATCAAAATCGACACAAAAATAACAAAGACTCCCTCCCGAGGTCCCGGACCTTTTGTTCCGTTTTTTTTTACCTACAAATTTAGCAAGAGAACAAAACAATCAAACAAAATTCACACATTTTTCTATAGAAACAATAAAAACAAAAAATCCATCACATCAACTAAAAAAAAAAGGGACAACAAAAACAAACTTACCCTATTGCATTCCAAAGCAGCAGCACTATGTTCCTCGCGCTGTCTAAAGCAGTGGCTGCACTTGCTTTTGTTGAAGATGTTTGGTGAAAATTTTCGACAATCCGTTGTCCGAGTGCCCATTTTTGAAGATTTACCAAAAACTGTTTTGGATTTTCGTTTCTCTTTTGACTTTAAATGTTTCAAAAATCAATTGGATTTTTTTTTAAGTTGAACGAAAATAAAATCTCTGTCGATTTACTATGTATTATTTACAAAATAGATTTTCAGATTTTCAAACAACAAAAACAAAGACTAATCCGATATTTTTTCAAACACAAAAATAAAGTTTATGTGGCACATTTTGATTTTGGGGCTTTTGAAAATTTGGGACAGTTCTTTTGTATTTTTTGGAGGCAAAAAAAGCTCCGCCAGTTTAATTCCAGTTGTTTTGGTTTGGTTTATTTTTTATTTATGTTGGAATTATGCAAATTAATTCGAATTCGGTGCTGGCCATATTCCCCGATACCCCGATACCCGCAGGCACAACACTCATTCACTCTTAACTCTCGGTCTCGACTCTCGACTCAAAAACAACGACACTTGTCGTGTGTTTTTTTCTTTCTAAATTTATTTTTCTTCGTTTGGTATTTTCGTAAAATATTCACTCGAGCTCGAGTGGAGCGGTGGTGAAGGGCACGTTACTTCAGCACAGCACAGCACAGCGCAGGGACAGGCAGTAGGAACTCCACGTTACGTTGTACGTTCCACGACGACGAACGGAATTTTCATAAACACCGAAGCAGGGAAGCGAAGGACGGTTACGGTAACAGTGACGGTGACGCTGAAGCTGACGGCGAGGTGGTGGTATGGCGGCTGTTTACAGAACAGAAACAGACCCAGCCAACAGCAACAGCAACAAATCAAGAATCTGGAACTCGAAGTAGATGAAAGAAAAAACAACCAACAGCCAGACAGACCAAAAACAACGCGTTGACAGAGGGGACGGGGGTGAATGCACGTTTAATTCGGTTTTTATTTTCGCGTTACCGAGACAGATAAACCGAATTCCCGTTCACAAATCCGCCACAAAGGCTCGATCTAGTCTTAAACTCCGAATCCGAATCAAATTGGTACCATTCAAAGTTTGTCGTTTCTGGTCTATTTGACAGTTTCTTATTACGTTTTGTTTTTGCCGAAATGTCAATCGGGATATTCAATTTTTATTCGGATAAATAACTGTTGTTATTGAGGCACGAGTATACCTTTGCAAATAACTGGAATCGATGCCGACGATCACGAGTGTCAATTTATTAGTCATACGTTATTCTCTTTTGTTTTGTACGAAAAATAATGCGAAATGAAGGTAAGAAGAAATTAATAATGACGATTGAATGAATATTATTATTTTTTTTTTGTTTAATTCATATACAATAGTTCGACACACACACGCGTCACGTGATAACAAAATTTAACTTGAAACGCACAAGCACACTTTTCAACTCGAGTGTATCCACGGTACTGAATCGCGGCCGAACGGTAATTCAGCGATGAAGTCGATTCGACTCAATTTGTTGAACGTTTTTGTTTTGTTTGTTGTTGTTGGTTGTTTTGATTTTGTCGAGTGGGATTTAAGGTTTGCGAGAGCATCGAACATGTTAGATGGAGTTGGAAAGTATTGAGTGCAAATGAAAATGCTCTCTCAAACGTGTGTCACAACTTGGGAGAGAATAGGGGCAACTTGATAGCACATTTGGATGAGAAAGATTATTTTTTTATATTTCAAATTTTTACATAGAATTTTGGACTTAAATAATTTAACGATTGGATTTTTAACAAATCTTTACATTTTCGAAGAAATGAACTGCCGTTCTTTAAGAACTCAAGTAGTATACTTGTTATTTATTTTTTTAAATGTCATCCTCCATTTTATATTGAATCCTTAGACGAAAGACAACGGGGCCTAACTTTTTTCAAGTAAGAATACGTAAGGTGTTCTGGAGCTGCATCGGTTTAATGGTATCGTGATCGTGAGTATACCTCATTAACATATGTCATTAGGTATGGTCATTATAGACATATTTGAAAAATGGTAAAAACAAGCCCCTTTTAGACGATCAGTTCAGTTAAGCTATTAGTTAAGCTTTCAGTTAAACTGATGTCTAAACACAAAAACTGCAACGTTTAACTGAAACTGATGGAATTCTCATCAGTTGTCAGTTCAGTTCTCAGTTAAACAGATGAACAGACCACCGAACTGAGTTTCATTTTAACTGAACTGAAAGTTGAACTGAAAAATAAACTGAAAACTAATCCTCTATTAAAGGGGCTTTAGATATGTATCAACGTTAATTGTTTAAGTTTGTCACTTGTTTAGAATGAAAATTAGAAAATGACATTACCAGCCTTACGGTTGTCAAAGATAAATTAATTGACAATTGAAATATTTTGTCAATCAATTGATACATCGGTATTATGAACCCGAGTTGATCATTTTTTGATCCATTGTGAATAAAGATCAAAAATCTATTATGAATAGTGCCTATTTCCTTAAGACAGCTGCAAATTTTAGTATGTTTGGGATGGATTATTGCCTTTTGGTTGGCTTTAACTTGTTGATATCTAAAAATACATTAAGGAAGGCTTCTTTCGAAAGTCTAAAGTTTTGAATGAATCTAGAAGCGATCCAAATTAGTTTTTGTAATGTAATTAAAAATCTTTTTTAATCTACATACATATGTTTGTTCAGCCAAATGCATCGGATTTGAAGCATCGCGTAATTTTCTTCGAATCTTTGCTTGCTCCAAATTATTTTCGTCTTCAATTTCATTTACACCGAAAAATAGTTCTATAGTAGACATGCTTTTTGCTTTCCCGATCCGTAAAATATTTTATCAACAAGGAATATGTGATTGACTGAAAATTTGATAATCAACAAACATTTTGAAAACCATAATATCAAGACTGTCAATTTAAATCATTCACAATAGATGTAATTTCTGAAGAGCGTTCACAGTTTATCAAAAATTTTGATTTTTGACAACGATAATACCGATTCATTAATTTTATTGATAAATATCAAATATCGTATTGATCTTTGACAACCGTAATAAGGGTGTACGTTATTTCTGTCATTTAGTACGCCAATCATTTGCCGAGACACGAGAATAGACAAAGCTTTAGTTATCTTCTTCTAGGTTTCGTACACATTGTTATTTGTAGTCCATTCTAGTCTAGATTTTTTCAAGAAAATTTCACCACACTTAATGTGTTTTTTGTTTTCAAATAAACCTCGAAAGTCTGAATTGATTTTACAGAGCCAAACATCTGATTTCTTTAATAGAGAATCTTAAATCCATCGAAATCTTAGCTATTCTTTAATGGAATTTGATTGTTTATAACTTTGAATATTCACACACATTTTATTCAATATTGAATAATTACAATTAGCTAGAATTAATTTTTTTAAGAACAACATAGCCAGGTTTTAGACCCTTTAAAATTTTTGTCAAAAAAAATCCAAAAAAATGACAGGATCACGTTTGCAATCATGACAAATCTCACGTTAAAATCCATACAAATACGCTATAGCAACTTGCTTTTATAAAAACTGTGTCAATTAATAATTTTTGTTTGCAAAATAATCATCTTGTGTCTGAATAGCCTTATAAAGTAAAACAAATTGCTCTTGAATTTTTATCGTGATTAAAGAAACCCGATTAATAGCAAGAGTTTAAAGGTTTTACTTTGAAATAATTTTGACACTTCATCGCATTCATTCAAAATCTAAATGTCAAATTGTAAATTACGAAGACAAAACCTGCAAAATGACACATTTTCCTTAAAATATAACAGCCCTACCCTAACCATAGCTACAGAATGAAAAAAATCAATTCCCTACGAAGTAAAACAAACAACTCCTCCTAGCTTATCTCTGATACCTGCTGCGAATGAATTAATCGATAATACGGGTATTTTCAAAAAACTTACTATTTACCTTGGGATAGTCCTGTCCTGTCTTCGTGTAAACCTTCTTATCTAAACAAAAATAACAACAACTATATTGAGTATCTGTATATAGTATGCTCTGTGGGAGTGAATCTTATCATCCGAAGAACCCTTGTTGTTTTGTTCCGCACATTCGTCAAGCCAAGTCAGTTTCTAATCTAAGAGTAATCGATGTTTAACTTCGATGCAAACAGCAATGACAATCAACCATGTTTACACGGTGATTGTAAATAAATAATAGTACACAAAATTATGTATGTTTTTAGATTTATTGCGTTTTATTTTTCAGATACGTTGAACAATTTTAAAGAATATAGTTCTTATCAAATCAATTGAGGGGTTGTGTTGACTTGATCTTGATACTTTTAAAGGTTAATTGGATAAAGTCACTCCAAGTTACTGTTGGTTTATGTAAGCTGCGTAATTATTGTCTTAAGTGTTTTTTGTTTTTGGAATTCGATTATAACAGTTATGTCAAAAATAATGTCCAATGTTAAAAGACAAACAATTCAGTGGCTGATTTTGACGTTTGTCAGTCAATTTATCAAAGAGAAAACAACAACTCAAACATCAAAAAACTTACTTTGAACAACTAACAAAAAAAAATTAACGATGTTTAAATCATGACAGGTGGTGACTCATTTTGACGTTTTAACTCGTTAATTTTTTTTATTTGAAAATTCTGGAACGCCTTCAAATGATGAAACTTACGTCAAATTGGAACCTATAAAAATAGTTCAATCTAAACATCATCATGTGTCTTACGCACATGTTTCGAACTAAAGAAAGCAACAGCAGTATGTTTTGACAGAGTTATGTCACTGTCACATTGGTGCAAATGCAGTGTTCTTTGGAATTTTAATTTAAAGTTGTAATAATCGTATCAAATAAAACAAACAACAACAAAAGAATTAAATGTCAAAAACTAAAAGGTTGATGTTCGATTAAACATTTACGATTTAGGTCGGGTATTCACGATACAAAATAAATGCGCAAATTGGTTCACAAACCAAAATATCAAAATTATTTTAAAATTTTACGCAGTTAACTGCACAAACAACGCTATTCACAACACAAAAAGTCTGTGCAAACCCCTATTTGCGCAAGTTTTTTGTATCGTGAATGGCCGGCCTTACCTGTCATCATTTGAAAATTTCAAAAATCATTAAATCAAATCAGCTATGATGCTTCCTTTATTATAATGACACTTATAATTATATCGAATTGACATTTGTTCCACAAATGGTATTTAATGGTAAATTTTATCTGTCAGTTCTACAAAAGTTACTCCTGTCGTAAAGAGATTTATAGTGTTTCATAGATGGTGCTTATATTAATTTCAGTTGGAAATTTTGATATTATTTCATCATTTTATTTCGGGACTTTATTATTTAAAGAATAAAATTATGAGATGTCAAAATGAGACTTCTAAAATGGACCTTATCTGAACATATCGTTTTTCAATTATGCACGTGCGTCGTTCTGAAACTTGGAAGAAGAACTGTCATTTTTTAGCGTTGCAAATGCTTTGAACGATCAACTGTAAACGTCATTCATCACTAGTGTACATTGTTGGCATTTCTACTTTATACATAAGAATGACACTAAATTAAAATTGACAGAAGTAAAAATCAGAGCACTTTGCACAGTGCACATAGAAAGTACATATGTTTTAAATTAAAGATTCTTAAACTGAGTTAATTCCGTGTGACCTTGGTAAATCAATTTTCCGCCTGCGCATTTACCAAAATCAAGCAACAATGACGACCACTCATGGCGTTTTATAACACCAATTTTGACATTATCAAAACGATAGAAAATTAAGCTTGTTACGAGTATTACAGTTTTTTCTTTCTCCAAATTAATTTGATTACAAATTATGAAAAAAAAAACACATTGACAACAGGGCCAAGGGCGAGCGGATAGTAGTAGATACATTAAAAAACCATTTTTAAATTAACCATGAACAATTTCGCGGTTCAAGCATCTGAATTAGAAAAAGAAAAAAATTTGTATAATCAATTGTGAGGGCGCGAAGCCCTATGCCTGCCCAATGTCCATGTTCGTATTGTTGGACGCTTGAATAGATACTTTCGCCCAGTGGCACATCTATAATCAAAATCAACTTCATGCAACAGTGATTGGGTTTTGAAGTCAAGCCATGCCATGCCATGCGTTTAGTAAGGGAGAAAGGCACTTTTCATTGTCGATCAGAATAGGTTTTCAATATATATACAAATATGTAGTTTTGATCGGTTGGGTATTTTGTTTTTGGTTTTATTGTAATCTCTCCAAGGGGAGTGTCATCGCGGAAAGGCAACAGAAAAAAGAAAAATTTGTATCAATTGATTTTTCGAATTGAATACTGCAATTGTATCAATGGGACTTTTATTCCAATGCAACCACGAGTACAATGTCATTTGTTGTTGAATTATATTGAATTGAATTGGATTTAAGTCAACGCCAATGAAGTGGAAAGCTTGACAAATGTGTAGATTTTTTGGAGCGAAAGTTTTACATTCTAGATTGAAGAGTTTTAATCTGGAAGAACTTCCATTATGGATTTTCAAGTAAGTTTTTTTTTGGGGGTTTCTAAAATTTTTATTGTTTGTCTTGACGTCTGTGTTTGTTAAATCA
Organism: Scaeva pyrastri; assembly: GCA_905146935.1. NCBI lineage: Eukaryota > Metazoa > Arthropoda > Insecta > Diptera > Syrphidae > Scaeva > Scaeva pyrastri. The sequence continues at coordinate 41,247,336 of LR989927.1, read as the reverse complement.
ATAAAGAAAAGCAGAAGTTTGACAGGAAAACAAACTCTTAGCGCCATCTTTTTTTCCTACCATCAGTTGTCAAAAATCAAAAGGAAAGAAAACAAAGTTTTACAAGGCCATATTTGTCAAATTTAAAAAGTTCTGTGACATAAAAATAGATATGTTATAGGAATGTGTATTTATATGTATGCTGAATGGCCACACTGCTCCATTGATTCTCAAAAAGTGACACAAGAACAATTTCTGTCAAAATGTTTCATAACAGATTTATTTTGTCCACAGAAATTCACAGCACATATTTTTTAAAGAGTGGGGGTAAAATTCTCTCAGCGAGAGAGAAACTGTGCACAACGAAGTGGAACGACATTTCACAGAAAATCATAGATTCTATGAAACGTCAAAAAAATGTCAACAAAAAATCATTTCAGCAAACTTGATTCGAAAGCGCGTGAAAAGTTTCTAAGAGTTTAAAATTAGTTAAACAATGGATTTGTTAAAATTGTTACTAATAGAGTGCTCAAGAGAGTCTGACGACTCGATTTGGAACTCAATACGGGTGTTTTCCATAAAGAAAATTGATATTTAAAATTCAATTTAAAAAAAATCGTTTATTCTAACGGCAAAACTTAAATATCAAATGCTTTTTTTTTAGTTTGACAGTCTTCAATTTTCTGTGCACAGAAATTTTTTCGCAGGGTGACGAAAAATGTGTATCTTGAAACAGCTTTTCACAGTTTTTCGGTGATTTTCGTCGAATTTCACACACTTGGAACAAACCTATTTCCTATCAAATGTAAGTGTCACTTTTGACAAGGAATGGGTTATTTTTTTGTTCTATTTAATCACTCCTTCATTTTTCCGTCTCAAACGTTAAAAATGACACTTTTGACTTTTGAAGAATGTAAGACTTTGGTTTAATTTTTAGAAGTCTTTTTCATTTTAAATTGTTAGAAATGGAAAGTTCTTAAAAAAACGCTTGCAAAGACGGTGTTCGCACTGGACGACTCAGTTTGACATCTTATCATAATATATTAGAATACTGTCAGAGACTTTTTAAACGTCAAACTTAAAAACCATTACTTTGCAGAAACTGTCAAAATGTAATTTCGAATTTAAAATATTGCAACATTGTTTTATTGCACTTATTACTCACATTATTCCACTCTACTTTTCAATTTTACACACATATAAACATAATGTCTAACATTATCATCGATTGCACTTTCAAATGGGTGGGGGATTTTCTTTTGAATAACAAATAGGCATAAATCATAAAAATTGTAATAAGTAAAAAAAAAATATTCCAAATGACTAAAGTGAACGATCTCCTCTTAAATCATTGCCAAAACCGATAAGTATACATAAGTAAGCGCATCTACCCACTTTCTTCCTGGTCATCGCTGGAAATATTTTTTGTGAATTTTCCGGCTTCGCAATTGTTTTTGCAGTGTTTTTTTTTTTATTTGTTGCTATTTTCATACAATTTCCTATTTCTGGCTCACTGCGGGGCTGTTAAACAGAGTCGTAGCCAGAAACTTCGCACTGGAAAGTGTAAAATGCGATGCATTCGGAATTTTGTTAAAATGAAAACTACTGTCATTACATTTTCAAGAAAGTACAAACATCATTTCAAAATTTCAAAAAAAAGCATGAAATCAAAAAAACTTTTTCGCAACTTTGCGATCAAATGAAAAACATTTCAAAATTTAGCTAAAAATGTTTTAAAACTTTTTGAATTTATTTGTTCGTTTATTATTATTATTTCCTTGTAAATTATTTTAATAAAATTAAAAAAATAAACTTCACTAAAAAGCTTGATAAGATGCTCGCAACTTCGCAATTTCATAATACTTGTATGCAACCACATTTTGACCGTTTATTTAAATATTTTAAATAGAATTATTTTTAAGATATAAACAACTTTTTCGGCAAACGACGACGCGCCGTCATCACGAGAAATGAAATAAATTTTCGCAAAGTTTCGCAAATTTATTTAAATTTCGCAAATTGCTCTTGATGGTTTATACATTTTCCTTCCGAACATACGAGTACCTATATCAATATATTCACAAAAAAATGTCAATTGAACCAACACTGTGTAAGCTTCAATGTTAAAAATGTTGAGGGATCTCATCCCCCTTACATCCCCTTTCTCACTATGTTCCTTTTTGCACAACATCACCACCAACCACCCAAATGGCAACAACAAAATCATAGCAAAGCTACTCTTTCAACTATGTTGTACATTATGACCGTTATGGTTGTGGAAATCCCCATATGCCATACCATGCCAACCTACATATCAAGGAGTCTGCTCCATGTGTACCCGCACTCGATGCACTCCAACTTCTGCTGCGGCTGCTGCTGTTGCTGCCACTGCTGCAATAAGTAAAAGTTCCAATTACCATAAACAACCGCACTTGCCATTTAAGGGCAAAGCTGCATTTTACTCACCAGCCAACCAACCAACCAACCACATCCACCACCAACAGGCAGCAACAGGTAAGGAAAGGAGCCCCAACAGTGAATAAAAGGAATTTTGCAATTTTCCACAAATCTGGGAGAGCTGCAATGGGTAGGTTTGTACATACCTCAGCTAGCCCGGAAAATGGTGCTGCTGTTTGTTGCTGCCTGGTGATGCGCTGCCTGCTGCTTCCTATTCCTATGCTAACTGAGACGAAGACTACCTTATACCTTGTCCAAAGTGAACATCATGAGTGTTGTCGTAGACGAGGAAGCGATGGTGATGAGGATGACGACGACCGACGACGACCGACTACCAAGCTACTGGATGCTGCATCCGATACATCGACTTGATCATCGTCATCGGTATCACCCCAGGAAGAATTTGTGGTGTTCGCCATATATGGCTGGATTCCTTCAAAAATGTTCCCTAAAGGTCAGGTACGTCCTAAAGTCAACGCACCAAGAAACAACCAATGCAACCTTTAAGTGATATTAGTATACCTAGCTATAGGAACGATGATGCTAGCCTAGCTCATTCAAATGTCAACAAAGTCACGAGTTCTCTCGCTGCCGCACTGCTTCATTCGCGAACAGCGAGTTGAGTTCGATTGCGGGCCACCACATGTGCAGCTTAGTACCGAAATCGAAGATACTCGCATACTTCTTGGAATCCTTGCAGCGCGACAACGACACGTTGTTGCATCGTCAACGTGGCCCGACGGACGATGACTCTAAATGAAAATGAATATCCTCGGTTAACTTAACATACCGCTACTGTCATCGATTGTGATTAATTGCAGTGTTCCCAATTTGTATTTCCAGAGAAAAAGTAGTAAGCTCACAAAAACTGTATTTGTTAAGAGATTCAAGAAAAGACCTTAGACAAACTTTTCAGTCAAGCAACCTTAAGAAAGTCTCCTCTTCATGAAGTATAGAACTGATAATAGTACCTGTATAAGGGTTTTCAAGGCCCCCTTTAGTGACGAAATGGCATCACTGATCTTACAAATTATACAGTCCAATAGTGCATCATCATCATCATCAGCTTCATCATTATCATCATCATCCAGTCCTGATCTCTATAGGTGGCAACATCGAGTTCTTGCGCTCTTATCGTCTTGAGATTTGTAATACATCTTCGTAAAGTTCGGTTGCTGATCTTTGTGGCGCTGTGCTGGCTGGCTGGCTGAGTTCCTGGCTGGTTGCCTACCTCGGGTTAAGCTACATAACTGGCCGAGACACTTTTTGGTGTTATTTTTATGACAGAGGTAAGGTAAAGTCGGAAAATGTTCATGTTGCAGTGCGGATTTAAAACTCGAAATCATTGCTATGTTCGATGGCAGGCAACAACCATAGTGCACAAAATTACAGAATTTCATTTGGACCACATTGTGTTGGCAACAATGTTGCAAACAACGAGAAAATTTGTGGCGGCGGTGCTGAGACTCATGAAGGCCATCGAAAGGTCATTTGATTGGAAGAAAGATCTTAAATTGATCTTAAGATTAAGTTTTTGTTTTGTACATAGAGAAATGGTGTTATAAATTCATACTTTTTATTGTAAATGGAGATGAAAGAAAAATGAAAAATTCGTTTGTGTTAAACTTAAAAAAAAAAAAAACTAAAATAGAGTAGTTCGCAGTGCAAAGGATAAAGTGCACAATGTTTATATGAAATTGTAAAAAGTGCGAAATGAAAACTATTAGATTCATTGTCCGATGTTCCGAATTTATACGAAATTTAAATTGTAAATTAAGACGTGCTAAATGCGAAGCAACATGCCGAGTACTTAGCTCAAAGATAAAGTGCTCAGTCTGAATTGCGAAGTGCCAAATGTATCTCGCAAAGTTCACAATCTAAGGTGCGAAATACGAAAAGTAAACTCTCTAGGACAAATTTATTGTGCGAGACGCATAATAAAATGTCTAATAGGAAGCGCGAAGGACATATACATAAATGTGATTTAAGAAGAATTAAGCACCAAACTAAGAGCGCAAAGAGAATGGTGAAAAGTGCAAAAAACGAAATGTCAGTTACATTATGCAAACTGCGAAGTATGACTTGCTAAGTGTAAACACAGAAACAGAACAATGCGAAAAATAGAGTGCAAAGGAAGCCAACTGTAGAGTTCATAGTGAGATATTCCTCCGAAGATCCGAGTCATAGAGAAGAGCACCAAATTAATGAAAAGTTCATAACTATGAAATACGCATTTTGAAAAAGAACCCTTCGTAAGACTGTTGCGAAAAGGTCCCTTAAAATAAAATATTAATGTTTATCACCTTAATTATTAGCATCCAGCTCTACGCATCTAAGACCTTCATTAATCCTCAATGAAGCCAATGATCTGTCAAACTCTTATACATAAAAAAAAAATTAAGGAGACGAAAAAAAAACACAAACACTCAGACGCTTGGCTCCCAACTATAAAGTCAGAACTCGAAATTGGGGGACATAGTGATTAATCATAATCAAGCATAACTTGTCATTAAACAAGCGCAGCTTCGAGCACGGCTATGATCCCCAGACATCTAAATTAAAATTGTGCTATTTTTTCCTCTTTTTTTTTGGTTTTTGTTTACATTTGCAATCTCAAATTGAGTTTCGATTTCATTTGACGAAGCGTTCCACTTTTAAAATTAATAGTTTGCAGACAAATCTAGTGCAGCAGGGTCAACAAGAAGCAGCAACATACGTAAATTTGCATCGATGGAGGTTCTAGAAACACACACTCTGTGCATTGCTTTGATTTATGTATTTTGAAAAGTTCAGAGACAATGAAACCAAATACAAAAAATATATATTTGCTGTCCAAATCCAAAAGAACACTACAAAAAGTGGGCAAAACTCAAGCGAAGCGAGACAAACGATAAATTACTAATGTCCTCGCATTTGTCGTTTTCTCAGATTCCGAAGATTGATCTGAGCTTTTAAGCAGTAACCAGCATGAACCGCAGAAGCACTACGACCAACGAACCACTCCCATGTCCCATCTTGATGCATCAGAATAATTTCCATCGCTGAAATTCAAATTGATTCAGCGAGAATCAAGATTCTCCCAAATGCCATTGTACCCAAACCGAAATAATGTTCCTTTTGGGGTGGACACTGGACAGATAAGGCACATACCTATCAGAGGCTCGTGTCGCGTCGCTGTCTCACCAAAAGAAGTCCCGAAAAATTCATGAGACTTCTCGGTTTTTTTTTTTTTTTTTTTTTGTGTTCCTTTTCTTTAAAATCCAGAATCCGAAGATTTATTCCCTGGGGATTTAATATTCGGTGATTTTCCGGTTATCGCTTGGAGAGGACACACTATACCATCACCAACTTCGTGGTGAAATGATTTATGATCATCCACGCACAACACTGATCACTGATGCTGCGTCGAGTCCAATCGGTCGCTGCGTAGCTGTTGACCATTGTAACGCGTGTTCATATACCGACTATTTTAAGTGCGCGTCCATAATAAACGCGTTAAGTCGATTCAAGCCCCAGGCCCACCTCGGCTTAGGTCGCCGAAAATCCTTGCCGGGTCCTACTTTGATTTGGCCTCTTATTTTTTTTTTTTTTTTGGGTGGAAGGTAAAGCAACTCATCTTCTTCGGGACGGGACAGTTGATTTATGCGTCCTGCTGTATCTTAGGTTAACATAAAAATTTGTTACGCTACGATTTCGTTCAGATTTTGGAGGTGCAGCCTTTAGTGTTTTAGTGAATTTGTTGCGTTTTTTTGGGGAGGAAATTTATCGTTTGGAATTTTATTTTGCTTTTTTTATAGTTTTGGTGGCAGGTCCTCTTTTTGGTTTTTGGTTCGGGTTAAACCATTGAACATGGTGATAATAAGTTTTTATGCACTTTTTATGGTGGATTTTGACAGCTCTGGAGGTCCCAGCGTTGTGTGGTATGATGTAATGATTGCTTTTTTTATATTCCAACAGTGGGGCAGGTTTAATTCATGATTGAAAAAAAATATACAGGGGGCTTGGAAAATTTAATCCTTTATATTTTTCTATCACTACATAGTATAAAATTAAATCGATTTCTCTGTCCCTATATATCCCTTTGTATGCTTAAATCTTTAAAACTACGCAACGGATTTCGATGCGTTTTTTTTTTTTTTAATTGAAAGAGTGATTCAGGAGAAAGGTTTATGTATATGTATAGTATAAATATATGTAGATAATGTTTTTTCAACAAAAAATGTAGTTTTTAAATAATCTGTTTGTTTGTCTCGCTAAAACTCGAGAACGACTTGGCCGGTTTTGGCTGATTTTGGTTTTGAAATTATTTTCATAGTCCAGTTAAGGTTTAAAAAGTGAGAACAAGTGAGGAGATTGTAAAAAAACAACTTAATTTTCCAACACAATTTGTCAGTTGGTTGTCAAATTTTTATATTTCAGTCGTCTGTCTGTTATAAAGTTGCCCATCATTCTGTCACAATTATGCAGTAATAAAATCATCAGTTGTCAGTGCCTGAAATTTACTGCCCTTAAAATTCTAAGGAAAGGACGAACTTCAACTCATTTTATTAGGAATAGATAAATTTTTTTTGGAAGTTCGGAGAGTAATGATCAGTTGATGACATATCGACCAATTTAACAGCCAAGCGTGCTGTTTGAACTTAATTGGGGCGGGACAAAGTTCGCCGGGTCATCTAGTACTTAATAACAGTTTCAAATGAACGAGTCTGTGTTTTTAATGAGTTCCTGATATAGTATCTTACAAAAGTTGATTGGCAAATAGAACTTTACCTTACTCATTTTCACCACAATCAACATTTTTGTTTTAAGGCCTATTCATTCCCACTGTATGCCTTCTGTTTTAAATCTTTAAAATGATGAAAATAAAATCTTATTTATTTACCAAATCCTTTTTATTGTTTTTACCTATCTTTTAGTTGAGTTATTTGCTCCTCGTGTCTGCCGTGCCTTAAAAATTCATCGTTTGTCCATTCCACATCCACTATAAGTATTTAAGAATTACACTTGAATACCTTAACTTAAAATAAACAATAACAGTAACACACCAGTGATCTAATGTTATGGAGCATTTAATGTTTATAGAGGTAACAGTAGTTAAATGTGTAATGTTTATATAGGCAGCTGGCTGTGTTGATTTATGTTCGACTGGCTGGGTTTTGATGTAATTCAACGAAGTTATCTATGCTTTGTCAACTAAATTTTAACACAAAAAGAAGTGGGTAAATTTATGATTTTATGATGTTTCAGAAAGAGGTCATGTACCTAAGTCAAATGTGGCTTCTACAATCTCAGTGTTGCTGTAGTCAAACTTTAGATTTCAACTGATGTTCAACCGATGGTTGAAACCTCAGCTCATCTGTCAAATGATAAACGGAAAATTGAACTGCTTCTATTTAAATAACTCTCCAAGTCTTATTTGTTTATGTGCATTATCCTTCGGACAAAATAAGTTTGACTTAAGTCAACCTACGGCTTTTGACGGGTTCCAAATATATTTTTATTCTGTTTGAACCTCACTCAACAGTCAAATTAAAAAACGAAAGTTAAACAACTTTTGTATAAATTAATTCAAGGCAAATTTGTTTAAGTGTTTAGTTACGGGTTACTTAAATTTGACTTTAGTCAACCCACTTATTTCAACCTCAAACTGTTAAATTTCAAACCAAAGTCGAACCACTTTTGTATACATAATTTACTCTAAGGTTTATTTTTTTAAACCAACGGATTTCAACCGAGGATTAACTAGGGTCCAAAGTATGGTTTTTCTGGCTGAATCTCATCCCATCGTTATTAAATAATTTTTAAAATCGAAGATCGAAGTAAAATTGTTTTTTAATAAAAAGAAAATAGACTACGGGTGAACTGTAAGAATTGAAAAGTAATTTACAAAATATTAAAAGTTGAAATGAGATCCAAATTGACAACAACCAACTAAAGCTGGGTTAAACTATTAACCCAATTGAGAGAAATGATTACAAAGACTGAAATGCATTGAAATGTCTATTAATCCAAAAAAATCCAAAAATATTAACATGGGTACAATTTCAAAACTCAGATGAAGTTTACTTCAATTTATCGCATTTGATTTAATTTTGAGACAAATTCAATCAAAACATACAAATTATTACATCACAAAACGTTTTCACTCTACCGAAGTTTAATGAACTATATCAAAAGTCAATCTCTTGGCTGCATAAATGTTCCATCCAGCTAAAACACTTCACCATATGAAACCCAGCAAACCACCCAATCTCCTAGTTTGACGACAAGACTTCTATAAAGCGTTGAAATCTGGTTTTAACTTTTAAACCAAAAAACAACAACAACAACAAAAACAAAACATCAACGCGACTCCAAACGACTACGAGAACGACGACGACGACTGCGACGTCAACGTTGACGTCTACGTCTACGTCGGTCGACAACGACACGAGTGAGTCTGTCCGTGATTATGTTGCCTCTCGTCATATAATGTTTCATCTCGATCAGTCATTCGTTTGGCTTTGGATTTCGTGAACGCTAGAATCGAGAATTTGTGTACCATTTGGAAGTTTGGATTGGGTTAATAAACTATTACGCATGTAAAATATTCCAGCACACATCGGCGGCGTGCGGCGTCGCGTCGATGGACGGGTTAGTCCATATGGAACTGGTACCACTCGCTCTATAGCTCCACAAGTCAACCTGTCTAATGCAACAGGTGAATATAATGTGGTGAATTTGCTGTTTGTTTTGTTTTTTTTTTTCAATCTTGAATAAAAAAAAAACGTTTCACTATAGTAGGTACGATCAACACGATAGAGAAATTCGTTATTAATTACATGGGTATTGTTTAAGGTCCGTAGCCAAGGGAAATAGAAATTGGGAAGGAGGAATGAAAAAAGAACTACAAGTGTCTGCACCTTGAACAAAAAGTTTCCGAAATCACCACAGTGTGGCGCTCTCAGTCACCTGACTTTGATTGTCTTTTTCATCTGTCATAGAGATCATGTGAAATTTGACAGTTGTAAAAGTGACACCGTATTGAATTCATTTGCGATTGTTTTTCGTGTTTTCGATTTAATCCTACTGGTGGATCTTGCACCACGATAACTCACCGTTAGACTGTGAAACTGAATCAAAGGTGGCAACATGAATCACTTAAGTGTCACTAGCCCTTAGAATGTTTGACATACATAAGTGACGTTTAAAACATGTACTAATACATACATAAATGATGGAAACTACTTATAGGGACTTAAGTAAACATTCACCCCTTTCGAATGTCGATTTTCTTCTTCAACTACGGCCATGTGGCTTTGTCAAATTTTATGAAATGCATAACAAACCTAATCAGAGATTCTGACAGTCTCTTCAAATTTTTTATCTTAATTGCAGTTTCTCTATACTTTGTGTATGAGGAAGGGGTGATGGCAAAGCAGAGTCGGTAGTGTCGTTTGATTGATAGTTCAGCTAATGGCGATTAGGATTAGTGTCTTATAACTGTAAATCGTGTTTTTTTGGAACAAGTTTTTCCTTTTTTAATGGTTTTTACTGCAATCCAAATACCTAAACTAAAACTAATGCGAATGCGTGGGGTTAAAATGACGTTAAGACTGCGTTTGAAGTGACAGGAAAATGTTGACGTGTGGAAATAAGATTTTTTTTAAGTTAATTTGTCGGTAATGTTTGGGAAAGATGATCTTTGCGATTAGTTGTTTTACTATGTTCTTTTTTGATGAAGCACACCAGATTGATTTCATGATAAGTTCAAATAAATTAGTTTATGGAAGAGATGAATAGATTTTTCATGATTCAAAAATGGACTCATCTAGATTTGTTAATGGGGAATAACAGATTAACTTAAGTTGGTAGAATTTAATTCCTTGAAATGGAGGAATCAGTTATGAATTAAGATTAGGAAAAATTAGTCAGGATAGATCTCTTCAAAATCGTAGATCTTCTCAGGATAAGGCACGGCAGCGAGTGAACAAGATCGGTGATCCAAGTCGGAATATATATAATGGTTCTTTGGCATCCACTCCACATATCAATTATTTGTTAGATGACTCAAGGGTAATTACGAATCAAGCGTCCTCTTTCAGTTCTCAAGATTTTAAAGAAGCTTAGAACTTGAATGAGCTTGTTTAGCTAAGCAATATCAAAGAAAAGAAAGCTAAGCCCTCACATTGATATATTAATTATTATATAAAAAAAATGTCAACAGAAGCAGGGAATAATTTCAAGAAGGTATTTTTTTTTTGTATATGCTTCCCGCGACCTACGGCACTTTTTTTTTTGGTAAATACCAACATGAATCTTTAATTCATTCGAACAAACTGAAAAATTCTTCGGCGAAATTCCACAAATGCATCGCGCACGTAGTCAAAGTCGAAGTCAGTTGACGTTAAAGTGAAATTGATCTTCAATCGCCCCGAAAACTTCCAGGGGTATGTCTTATGTTATGGAGGCCCTGAATTCTGGGGCCTTCTTTTTATATAAGTATTTATAAAAGGACAATGTGACCGTCACATTATTTGTGTGACTTGTTTTTTTTTTTTTTCTCTATGAATGTTTGAAGAATATAGAAAATGATAAGTCTCGACTTTTAGAAAGCTTCTTCTAGTTGACTTTCTCTTAACAGGAGGTCATAGTTGGTTCTATATAAGACTTTACTGGACGTTAAAACGGCCCTGCCCAACACTGTCAGGTTTAGTTCACCCCGACTTTATGCAGCAATGCGAATTTGAATTTATATATTTGGCACGCACCACCACCACACCGTTTATAGCTTTCCCAGAAGCCAATTCTTTTAGCAAACTTTACACTCATTTATCGATCATATAAAACCGTGCATTCTTCTCACGCACATCTGTGCATCAAAGTTGCAGCCTTCAGCTGCCATCTAATCCAGTCAGTCCGCCAGCAATATAAGGAATCCCATATACATAGCTGTAGATGCAGCCAGTCAACCAGTAACGCACCACAAACAGCATATCTACAACAATGCCCAATGAATTATTCAAATAACTACATCGGCAGCCGCCACTGCTACTGCTACCACCACCGCAACTTGGTCGCCCACGCCCGCTTCCGTCCTTGCCGCAGCTCCACGGCGCGGCGCGGCGGAACTGCAGATGCAGAAGAGGTTAACTGAACCCATCACAGCTGACATGGTCAACTTAGTGATCATGTGGAATTAACCGATTTTAGTTCGACCCAAACAGACATCGTTTAACGACGACTATGACTATGACGACGACAACAAAGCTGGCGGCACACAACCATAGCCATCTTACCATCTAGCCAGCCAGCCATTCAGCAGCAGCACCAGCACCAGCAGCAGCCTACGGCAAAAGTTTCACTTTCACAAAAGGTCTATGTACCTCCTGTGAGTATAACGATCCCGAGGGCGCTGTACCGGCGGGGGCGGGTCCGGTGAGGCGGCGCGGCGGTGGAAGCATGCAATCACTGCAATTGTCATCCTGCTGCCTGTTGCCAGTTGCCTGTTGCCTGCTGCCTGCATGCCTCAGGTTCAGACAACATTTTTATGCCAGTCTGACTGCCTGCAGGCGATGCAGGTGGTACGGCCATTTTCAGCAAGTTAGCGCTAGCGCTAGTGCTCCACCGTATCAAGGCAACCCAAACCTGAACTCAAGCGTCTCCTCATCCTATACATACATTACATGTGTGGAGCCAATCACCATTATCTTGAAGTTTATGTAGTTTTTCTTTTTCTGTCGTTTTTAGTTTTTTGTTTTTTTTTTTTTATTTTTCCTTTTTGACGGTATTTTGCGTTTGTATCTTGTTCCGGTGGTGGTGACGGCGCTATTGCTGGCCGGCTCAAGCTAAATTTTAAGCCTGTTTCGCATTCTGGCGTTATTTTTATTAAACCTTCTGATATTTCTGCTGGATGCAGCCAAAAATAAACCCCATGCCATAACTATATCGACAAGCGACGCGACGAGTCTCGAGGAAATGTAATTTTCGTAATTATCATGTCGATGGCCAGCAATTTCAATCTGACATTTAAAACATCATTCCAAAGTTGATACTGGGACTCGACTCGCAACGGGCCTAAGTACAGCAACAACAAAGACGACGCGACGACTGCAAGACAACGCGATTTAAGTCATACGTTTAAACGTGCATCAGCATCAGAAGACAAATACGAGTATAAAAAGAATGTTGTTTAAGGTATGAATATAAATATTTTAATATCATAGGTCAGGTTGATGGTTTTGAAGTTTTGGTTTTTACTTTTTATCCATAATTAATTTTGTTTCAACCAAAAACGTGTGTGGTCAATAAAACAGCAGCAGGATAGATATAAATCCCTATGAGTTGCTTTTCACGTCATTGTGTAGTCACCAGATGAAGGATAATTTTGACTGATAATTTTGAATGTTTTGCAAGTCACTATCTAGACTTTACTTCTGCATGAACTGTTACCCAACCAGAAGGGTTCCTATCAACTTTTGAAGTTGTCATTTTAAGTGTTTCAGAAACATTCCAAAATGAATAAGAACATTTTTGAAGTTTCATTTCTTACAGAAACATTTTAATTCCTGTGAAAACTTTTTAGAATCTTAAGTTCATTAAAAACAAAAATTATCAAAAATTTAACTGTTAAAAATTTGTTGCAGAAACATTTTTTGTGTTGCATAAACATAGTCAAATGTTGCACACAAAAACAAATAATGTTTCTAATCTATAAGGAGTATTGTAGATGTATTCGGACGTCATTTTTTCGGGAAAATATTTTAAGAAGCACTGTAATTTGGTTAAGAAACCTTTGAAGATATGTTCACACTGAGGTTTTTTCTTGAAACCTTAAATTACAGCTGTTACATAGGAACATTTAAAGAGTACAAAATGACAAATTCTCCTCCTTATAACGATTGTAGGGTTGTTTACAAATTTCTAAAGTAATGATTTACTTCAATTTTAACATGTTACTTAGAGTTTATTGTCTCCGAACAAACTTAAACAAGCCTGTTTCCCAATTTATTCGGTAATATTTCTCAAAAAAAGAAAACAATTTCAATTTAAGGAAACGTCAAACTTCACTTAAACAGCATCCACTTAACACCTAACAGGTTAGACAATTTTTCTTTGCAGGTGGATACCCGGTAAAATATCTGATTTTAAAAGGAATTTACTATTGACAGCTGTCAACATCACAGTTGAAAGTTCATTCATTCACCGCACAATGCACATGTCTAACCTATACATTATTTACGACCATAAAAGTGTCTGTCATTGCCAAGCCAAGACCTCAAAAATGCAAGGGGCAACAGTTTAAGTTATTATCGTCCATCTCTATAAGGAAGGAAGGTGTTCCTCATAATGGACCGCACAGTATAAGGTGGCACTTAATTTTTTTTTTTTTTCATCTCTCCCGCATTATAATCTTCTAACGAGCGAAAGTGAAGTTGAACGTCAAAAAAGAAAAAAAATTCAAAACCAAAACCAAAACAAAACTGGGCTTGGTCAATAAAGTCTGTTAAGCTAGCCAGTGCCATATGCAGCCACACCATCACGCTGCCACTAAAATCATGGTTTTAAGTTCATAAGCCCGGAAAACTTGTGAAACTGCATAGAATGTTCAATTTAAACGAAAAAAGAAAAAAAAAATGTTTATGATGATTACCAAACTATTAGGTACTTTCTAAATAAAAATAAAAAGCTTTAAGGGGAAATACTGTACCTACTTACTTATACTTATATAAATGTACTGTACCTACTTATCGGTTTGTAATTGTATGAAGTAGGGTATTTTCTTGCTTCTTATAAAATTTCAAATGTCTAAACTAAACCATAGATATACCAACCTTCCTTATGGTTCAAGGCAATGACAGTGATATTATTTATTTATATTTTTGGATTAACAATTGAATTTAAAGTGAAGGGCTGGGTCGTGTACAATATTAAACTTCAACCATGACACACCTAACTATTGCGTTTGCAGTACGAGAGTTGAAGTTAGAAATGGAAAAACAAATCATTTTAAATTAAGAAAATTGTGTCAAATGTCAACCGTATTTGGTTGATTTTAAAATCTTTTTATCACTTTTGACATTAAGTTGGCGCCCAATGTGAATCCACTTAAAGTACATAAAATATGTTATTAGTTGACGAAAGCAGTGACGTAAATGACATTTATCTTAAGTAAGAAACATATTGATGATCGTCACCGGTAGTTTAGTATCATGTGAATGTGAATATGAATATGAAAGAAAATAGGATTGGCGCCCAATGCGGGTCCATTAAAACTAACTTGTTTTAGAACCAAGTAACTCATTGTGGCAGTCAGGGTTATGGACAACTTAATAAGTCATATTTTGTTGACAATCGTGACCTATAGCTTCCTTTGAACACTTAATATTAATGTGCATAAATATGTTATGAAAACAATTTTTAACATTACCTTCCCAGACTATGAATTTTTTTAAATGAGTATACATTAAATACCTTATCTTAATACATCAAAATTGTAAGTATTTTTCAGTTGTAATTGCAATTCACACATTTAAAAAAAAGAAACAAAACAAAAACATCCCATTAACACTTCATTTTCGAATGTTTAAAAAATTGTAAGACTTCAGATAACTACCTCATGTTTATTGATATTTTCTTTCTTTTAAAAATGTATCTGAAACCATCCTTTCATTCCGATCAAAAGGGAACCTCAAAAAGGTGTTGGTGTTGTGTTAAATCAAATTTAAAGAACAAGGTCAACATTGTTCTGATGGACAAGGTGGAAAGTGCTAATCTACAAACCCAACAAGTTAATATTATTTTAAGCAAGGGATAACATAGTAGTTAAGATAAACTAATAACGACTTACACGTGTTAAGTGATGTTTAGTTAAGAAATAAGTTAAAAAACACTACCAATGCAACATCGGTCTTAAGGTTGAAACAATAGCCATCCTTTAACCTTCCATTTCCGGCATTCATCCAAAGAAAGATTTGAATAAACACAAAGTAAGATTAACAATACTGGTCTAAATATAGAACCTATAGGTGTCCCATGAAAAAGTGAAAATCATAGCTTCCTATTGCCAAGCGTATGCTATTTTGACAGTTGAAGTAAAGGTGCGCATAATCATTTTTAATTTCCATTAAAAGTTACATACTCGTAAATACAAAAGTACAATTGATCTGGCATAAGTGCTGTTATTTTATTCGGCTTCAATTTCAACTTCAGTTGTAGCATTGGCGCAATAGTTCAAGTGATGGCAGGCGGTGGCAGTTGCAGATGCAGTAGTTGTAAATTAAAAAAAAAAAAAAAGAAAGAAATTCATGCAATCGAAACACACGGTCCGATACGATCGAATGGAGTTCGAACCTAATAAGCACTTTCTTTGTGCACTGAGGGCGACGTGTGTACAACTCGGTCGCAGGGATTGGCGTTTAGATATACCTATACATGGATACGAGTTGGTAGGTAGGTAAGGTAGTAGGTACCTACAGCTGGCTCAGACCTATGGGGATTGTTTCGAAAGTTTATTGTTGCTTTTCCTATACCCTGCCTGACTAATCTCCAAAGCTTGAATCTTTATATGACTGCCGTGCCGATACTCTATGTAAAGGTGGCACATGTTCTGAAAATTGAGTGAAAAACAACAATTGATTGTGAGTAGATAATACTCGTAATTGTAACTACCTCTATCTCTAACTTACTCCGAATTATGGAGTTCAGTCAAGCGAAAAGCGGATATTATATCTTTGTTGGTACTCATACTCATACTCATAGTCATAGGTATTGTTTTTTGTTGTTTCGAAATAAATTTACTTAATTGTCGGATAGATTGGCGGGTAATTGTTTAATACTTTTGATAGCAAGTTATTTGAAACTTCCTACTTTGTTGGTTGAAAGAGATCTGGGAATAATAATAATTAAGCGATTTGAAACTGAAACGGAAGAAAATAATAAAATAATTTGAATTGTTTTAATTTCTACAACTGCAGGTGGATGATTGTACATAATTCAAATAGACAATAAAAATGATTGCACTGCCATCTGGTGGCGTATAGGTTAAACGCAAGTGAAGTTAACAAATATCGAGGACTATAGCAGACCATAGATATTCATTCGTCTAGATGTCAATCACCACAAACGGATAAACGCTCTGACAGTTGATGACAAATGATTGAAATGGCTTTCTGATTGGACTTACAAGTTTTGTATAAACAAACAAAATCTTCACACTTCAAACAAAAACCCGACACACTAAACCTACGAAATTGTGTAATGTACACATTGAAAAATTTACACCATGCTTAAATGAACAACTTTCTCCTAAAAAATCAAACAATTCAATTGATTTTACAAGAAATTACAACATAAATGTCTGCCATTCAAATAAGTTTTATAAAAGAAAAGATTACCATGATACATCATTTCATTTTCTTATTCGAAAGTGCATCCGTTGATCACCAAAAACTCGAACCCTGTTAAATCATTCAAACCAGAATACCTCCACTAATTGAAAGACAATTGAAACAAATTGGAACATTTATAGATCTTTTCTTCTTTTCCTACAACACCTGGAATTAGACGAAAGGTCGACCATGTCGATAATTCTGACAACTTAAAATGCAGCAAGGAAATAAGATTGAAGTCTTTCCAAAAATATCAGAATATCATAAAATTGTCATTTGAAACAGAAATTCAAATTGAAAATTTCAGAAATTGTCAGTTTAAATCCCCTTTTAGACGATCAATTCAGTTTCAGTTCAGTTCTCAGTTAAACTGATGAACTGAACACCGAACTGACAGTTGAACTGAAAACTGATCTTCTAAAAGGGGGTTAAGAAATTCAATGAAAATAAGTTATACTCGTATGTGACCTTTGTACCTTGACACTAGCTGTCAAAGCAATACTTCCTTCAAAAGTCTATAGGGAAGTGGATTTTTTCAATATATCTTGAGATTCCTTTTTGAAGAAACTATTTCCGAGCGTTACATCGATCTTCAGATTCAAGAAGTGTTTTAAAAATTGGGAAGGTCAAGCAGCTTATAAACAAAATCATGACTCATGTGGGAATATCCGAAGAACAACAAAAAAATTCAACTCAATAAACCATAACACCTTCATCGTTCAACCAATAGAAACTCCAAAACGACAGACACTTTAAATATACAAACAAACAAAAAAAAATACCAAAGTGCAGAAAAGTCAAGTTCTCAAAGTTCCCATCTTCTTCCGACGAGAGGAGACCATATAAATTGTGACTTTTGAGTCTTTCTATTGCTTCTTCCGATAAGGTAGCCCAAGGTGGGTTCAAATTGTCTATTTGACCTGGTTAAAGACTCCAAGTTTGGAACTTGTTTGGAGCACGATCAAGTGAATTGCCGACAACCCGACGAGACGCTACGTTATAGGGACGTTTAATCGCGATTTTCTGATGTATTTTTAGATATTTGCAGTGTGGTTGGCGACGACGACGATCGAACGATGACACGATCCATGATCAACTACATCGACTACGACTACAACTACGACGACGCACAGTGGGCCCACTCATATGAAGGAATCGGAATAAACTAAAAAAAAAAATTGTAAGAGATGAAAATAAAAACTGATTTTCCCGTTAGCACACATTCTAAGCTTTCATTAGCTTAAACAGTTATATTTAAAAATTTTTTTTTTACTCCGTAATGCTGAATGTAAGTCACATTTCATTCACTCTTAAGACAAGTGTTAAGTAAGAAGTGTTATCAGTTTGCCTTTGTTAATATATATTTTAATAACGTGAAAATTAAAAAACAGTATGGAATCAATAGTTTCAAGTATGTACTTTATTTCTAAATATATTTTAAGTTTCTATTTTTATTTTTTCAATTTAAATGGAATATAAATAATGTGATATATATAATTAAGTGCGTATTTTACGTATAGTTAGAGCAAAAGTAGGTTTCTAGACGTTTCTATGTCGAGATTTTTATTTGTAAAAATAGTTTAATGTCTCTTGTATTGTGGGAAAAAATAATCCGGTGCGCATATGTACGCCATTTTTTTTTATTGAGATTTGTTTAGTAGAGTACCTCAGAAAATTTTGAATTGTTTTTTTTTAAAAAAAACCTTTCTTGTGTAGGTTCACATTCAAATAGTATATTTTATACTCGAATGGAGTTGTATGAGCTCATGAGAGATTCAGGGCTCCAAACAATGAAAACAAAATTTAAATTTTTAGCGGAACACCTCGAAACCAAGCACAATGTTGATGCTAAGGACCTCCAGCATTCGTTGTCAGTTTTTAAAGCTGTATTAACAAAAAAGTGGTTAAAATGTCATCGACACGAAATAAGATTTAAGAAAATAAACGAATCTTGGTTGCTTACGCCGATAAGATTTAAGATTTGTGATCCAGTAACTTCATGTAAAGTTGGTAGACCAAAAAAATCTTTCGAAGAAAGTACCGACAGAAGTAAAAGGATCAAGACAAAAAATATTCGAAAAGAGATGTCAACTTCTGAGCTAGGCTTCGCAACAAAACTCAATTTAAGAGCTGAAGGTCATCCAGCTGCTGCAAAATTAGTTAACGAAGTGGTACGTTCACCTCGGCGAGCGATTTATTATCAAAATGCTTTTCGTAAGGAACAGCAACGCACACGAAAGATGTCAGGTGAGGAAGCACTTTCAGTTATGGTAGAGGCCAAGTTGACGAGGCATCAATATAATGTTATTAGAGCCAAGGACCCTGAAAGGTTTCCTTCCTACAAAGTAGTGCAAAATGCAAAAAAAATGTGCTATCCGAAAAAAGAAGACATGCATGTGACTGATAGTTCAGCAGAGGTAACAGTGCAGGCATTAATGGACCATACTGTAGATCGTTTGATTTTGGTTCAAAAAGAAGTCATACTAACTTTGAATGAGGAACAACTTCGAAATTTGTGTTTGATTTGCAAGTGGGGATTCGATGGGAGTTCCGGCCATAGTTCTTACAAGCAGAACTTTGTTGGAATGGAAGCTGATGATTCCAGTGTATTTATAACTTCGGTCGTTCCCATCCAACTTGTTTGCGAATGTTCCTCCAAGAAAATCGTTGTTTGGCAAAATCCGAGATCGTCATCAACCAGATATTGTCGCCCAATAAAATTCGAGTACAAGAAGGAATCTACAGAAGTATCGGAAGCTGAAAAGCAGCGGATTGATGCCCAAATTCAGGCTTTGTGTCGTACTGTTATTAACATCGGGGAAAAAGTTGTTGAAGTTTCCCACAAACTGATTTTTACCATGGTGGACGGAAAAGTGTGCAATGCCCTCACAAATACAACCTCTTCTCAGCGCTGTTATATTTGCGGTGCAAGTTCAAAGGACTTCAACAAAATTGAAAAGCTGTTGTTGAGACCTTATAATCCGAGTGCATTGCAGTTTGGATTGTCCGTACTGCATTGCTGGATTCGATCTTTTGAGTGTCTGTTACATGTCGCTTATAGGCTTCCAATTAAAAAATGGAAAATTTGTAAGGAAGATAAGGACATAGTTGCTGCCAATAAAGTTCAAATCCAACAAAAATTTAGAAATCAAATGGGTTTGATTGTAGATCAACCGAAGCCAGGTTTTGGAAATTCCAATGATGGCAACACTGCGAGGCGTTTTTTTAGCAACGCGGGAGTCGCATCTGAAATCTTGGGTGTCGATAAAATTTTAATCGAGAAGATGCATTCAATATTAATAGCAATTTCAAGTGGCTATGATATTCATATTGAAAATTTTAGAGCTTTTACACTTGACACTGCCAAATATTTTGTGAACCTTTATCCATGGTATTATATGCCTCCTACAGTGCACAAGCTCTTAATCCACGGGCCTGATGTCGTTCATTCTGCACTTCTTCCAATAGGTATTATTTTAATAAAATTTGATAGTACATAATCTTAAAGCTAAATCTATCCACAAATCTAGGTCAATTGACGGAAGAAGCACAGGAAGCAAGAAATAAGGATTTTAAAACATATCGTGAACATTTTTCGAGGAAATGTTCTAGAAAAAAGTGCAATGAAGATGTTTTAAATTTACTGCTCATCACATCTGACCCCTTAATAACCAGCTTAAGGCAAATGCCTAAAAAAACCATCAGAACATTACCTAAAGAAGTATTTGACTTAATCATTGCTCCAAATGTTTTTAATGATGAAAACTCTAACATTGTTATTAGCGGCGATGAAATTGAGTCTGACGAAAATGACCTTTAGTTTAAATTAATATACTTAGAAATTAAGCAACAAATTTAAATAGAATTGGTTTTCATGATTTTTGAAAAATTGTTTAAATTATATTTCATAAAAAAAACTATAAAACAACAAATTATTTGAAAAAATAAAATAAAAAAAAACTAGCCAAAATATGCGTAATACCGAGTTATGATTAGGAATCGAACTACTAAGACCTTATAAGCTCTCTGTTGGTTTAACAACATATATTACAAGCTGAATGCCCTCATTTTTATAATTTCAGCAATTTTGATTTTTCAAAAATTTTATGTACTTAGTTTAGACAAATCCAATGAGGTATAATATTTAAAAATCGGCCTAACAGACACTCGAATACACATACATTCCTAAAATCACTATTTCCCGCCTAAAAACCGCCATTTTTACTTTTTAAAAATTCCTTGTACCCCTTGTTACTCGTGCCCTTAAGCCGAATCCAATACCGTATCACTTGTTAAAATCAGTTCAGTGGTTGAGAAGTTACGTGCGGACAAAAATAGATACATAGATAGCTACAAAAACACCATTTACGCAGTCGGTAATAAGCATCAACACATAATTCTAAAACTCAATTTTAGTTTTCCTATTAATTTGTATGGTACTTCAATTAAAAAAAAACATGTTTTCAGTAAAGCAGACCCATCTTCTGAATTAATTCCGGTTTTTGGGGTATCTTGCCCCAGTGTGCGACGACGAGACGGGAGAAAGTGAGAACCGGAAGAAACGAAAATGGGCAGTCGTCAATTTTTCTGCCCGGTCGCAGTGCTCTGACATTATGATTGTCATAAAGCAGTATCCAATCGTGTCTTGAATTTTATGTACAGCTAAAGCTCCTCCAAACTATCTGGCTCTGCCTGAGGCCTGTAATTACGGATGCAGACGCAGCGATCAATAGCGATTGATTGGTGGATATTGATTATGACTGTATGTGTATATAGTGGCGGCTTCCTTGGAACGATCAAAGCCGTACATCCGAAGGGGGATCAGTCCCTGATAAGTTTTGACATAAGCAATTGGAACAGGTTCAATGTATTTACAAACATTTGGCTATAGCTCAACTCGCCATTCTTATTCCCCCTGTTGTGTTGCTATTGAAATGTTTTCTTAACTACGGCCTTGACAAAGATCGATAGGTTTAGTTGAAGTTGAAAAAAGTTCACTTGGTCAGGTGCAGCCAGAAGGGAAATAATATAACATTAACTTGATTATTTTTGTTTCGTTTTTGTTGTTGTTATTATTATTACTGTTTGGCCTTAACAAGGATGCAGTTTAAAAGGCCACCAACATTGTGAATGAAAGGGTTACCATCCGGAGCTTTAGATTGTTTTTTTTTTTTTGCTTTTTATTTTTGGTGGGAAAGTTTCATTTTCAATGAGTATTTTTTTTTTTTTTAGGTGAAAGTAAATATTTTTAAGAATTATTGAACTGATTTCGTTTGATGTTGCAGCTCAAGGGGTAACAATAAAAAGGGAAATTATTCTAAAAATCGAAAGTTATGGTGTACTCAAACGAGTTCATTTCATTTTCATTGACATTGACTTACAATACCGTTCTATTTTTAGGAACGTTCTAACCATTTATTGATAGAGACATTTATATATTTTTATTTAAGGCTATATGGGCTTCTTCATGTCATTTAAGTGACGTAACATCAAAATGACATAACACCAAATTGCATATGCATACATTTCTACATTTGTATGTAAGTTTAAAGTTAGCAATTTGTCCCAGTCCCGTGAAAACCTTTACTTTGGTTACTTGACATTTAGGAAATTTGTATTTAGTCTTGAAAGAAAGTGAGTCAAATCAGTCCAATACATTATGCGATCGCACTGCATTATCTGCCAATTCTCCATAGTGTTGGGTGTTACTTTTGACGTTTAAGTCACTTTTAAACACTGTCTCATAACTGCTGACTTCAAACCAAACTGCGTTCAAAGTTTTAACTAATTTATGTCGTTTTTAATTGGCAATCCGGAATTGGAATTAGAAGCAGAATTCCAACTGAACAGTTTTTCAGAATTCTGAAAAATTTGAAGTTTTGTGTGACTGGATTGGTAAATTGTGACATATGTCAACTACATATGTGTATTTATGTAGGGAACGCTCCAAATTTAATTTGTTTTTTGTATTGTAAACATAGAGGATGTTAATATGGATAATTTCGATGAAGAAGATGAGTAAGACGACTCCAACAATTTTCAATTTTATTTTCCATTTTTTATATTTTCAATTTTAATTTCAAGAAATCACTTCAAAGTTCGAACAATTTGTTAATTCAAAAAATATGACATTTATCAAGTGTGACATTTAAAATCTTTGAATGTGTGAGTGATTCTGTTTTGGCTTCTGATTTCAAAGCCAGAAGAGAAATCTCTTCTTTTTCAGAATCAGAACTGTCACTTTTACCCAATTGAACGCTTTCAGAATGCTTTTTTCTGCTTCCAGATTACCAATTGAAAACGCCATTATAGTCTTCTGTCAAATTTGTGTCATTTAGCGAAATGTCATTACTTCTGACATGTTGCACCATTTTTTGAAGACATCAAACAAAGTTCACTATTAAAATAAAATTAAAAAAAACACGTCAGGTCAACTAACGTTCAAGTAAAATTAATAACATTCTTAAATTCAATAGTTTGTAAATGTTTCTTTTTTTTACATCGAATTCCCGCGAGTAGATGATTGTAATATGTCTTCAAATTAAAAATTGTGGCACGTACCACCGTTTCTCATAACACGTGTATTAATGTGCATGGGCTATGACATAAAACAATTGAAGCTTCCTAGTTGTTCAGGCTTCAGGGGATTATTTGAGTCTTGAAAGCCTTAAATATTTCCTCTTTTCTTCATTACATTACATTGTTTTATATGTATGCATGTATGGATGAACGTTGATATAATGTAGGTATGTACGTGTGGTTATTATTGTGACAGCAATAAGAGTGACAGTAAGTGCGCTGCGCATAGTTCATTCACTTTTCGTTCATTACAACTCTGACAAGTAGGCATCAGGTAGGTACCGAGTACCGATATAATTTTTTTTTTTTTGTTAGAGAAAAAAACTTTAACATTTTTGTTTAGATTTGTTGTTGTTGTTGTTACTTTTGCTGACTGACAGAAAACGCAACTGTCATTATTCCATATTTGATTGGTGAAGCAGGCCGTTTTGTTTTTTGTGTAGCTTATAAGTTATAAGTCTATAATGCAGGCTTGTCATGGAGTCATACTTCTTCTTATGCATTGGTATGTGCGCGCATGAAAAATTATTATCGGAGAAAATCTGTTTTTTTTTTTTTGCTTTTCGCTAATTACCTTTAGCCGTAGATTGCCATTTTAAACACGTCCAATGATTTCGTTCGTTTCGTTTTGGTTATCGAACAGCTCAACAAAATTGTGTGTTGTAAAACTTTCTATTTTTCATTATTTTTAAAGTTATAGACACACGAGTAAAAATAATTGAATTTTTAAGGGTGTCTTACTTGCTAATAAGGCATAATCGTGTTGATGTTTACGGGATTGAAATTTAAGAGAAATGATATACTTTAGATAAGATATCTAATGAATAAAAAATGGCAAATCATTTACTCTAGTAATCATAATTGGCATAAAAGAAATTTTCTTTTCATTAGATTGCCTTAAGTTAATGGATTGTTAATTTCATTCCAAGAATTAAGCAAGACTATAGAAAAACAACTGTCAAAAACTTAACGAAACTTTATTTAAATTGTAATCTGATTTCAATTTCTGATGTCTTTAAATAATGACATCTTATTCTTAAGCAGTGTTTTATTTCATTAGCTGGATAACGGAACGAATTTCTCGTAGTTGCAGTGCTTAAGTAAGTTTTGGAATTATCCACCTTGTTTAAGTCAAACTAAACGAATGAATCTTAAATTATGGCTAGAAAACTCAGTTAATGAGAATATGATAATAATTGGTTGGAATATTTGGGTAAAAAATACATTTTAACGTGTGCATTTGTTAAGAGCATTTGTCAAAATTTGAACGAAACTTTGGAGTTTTTTAAATTCTTCTTTTAGACCAGTTCAATAAGTTGATTGCTTTGCGAATGCGATTAAAAATTACAGTTTATGTCGAAAGATTGATTGATACTATAATAGGTATTAGACTTTTTATGAAGTGTTATGTCAGCACCCCAGACTTGAATGGTATACATTTTCAATGTCAGTTTAAAGACGTTACACAGATGTTAAGATTTATTTCAAAGTGTAAAAATAGTTTATGGTATGACTAAAAGGCAAACTCAGTTCACTTTAATCTAGTTCATTTATGTTAACTGATGTGCATTCAACTTCAAAAACTATCGAAACAATTTCGTTAAGTAAATTTAACTACCAAGAAAAACATATGTTCACTGTTCGTTAAAGCTATTCTGGAAATGTATTTTAACATTTTTAAATGAGATTGTTGTTGGCAACAAATGATTTTTCCAGTGCACCCGTTCCGCTCGTTCCTCTAATATCCTCATCAATTTTCTATTACCAATTGTACTGAAGAATAAATTAATTCCATCAATAGGAGCATGAATAAGATTGATACTCCTCTACATACCTTTCTAATAAAGAACAAATCCGTCAAAAAAAAAAAATACATTCATACACATACTTCGAATGGCTGCAGATTTAAAGCCCGCATCCATTCAGCCAATTCAACCTTATTGTCTCGATCTGCAACAAATTGCCCAGCAACATCATTTATCATAAACACCAAACACTGAAGACACAACTCCCGACTCTGGATCTGGATCTGGAGTCTGGACTCCTTGTTGAATAGAATCCATGATTACCCTAAGAATTAGATTACAGGAACTTGCTGGTATATCCTGGTAATTTGAAAATATCTTTTGTTGATGTTGCAAGGAATTATTAGACAACAGAATGTTGCCAATTTGAATTTAGAACGCAGCGTGAGATGATTTAATTTCATATTTTTGTTGTTGCCTTGCCTTGGCATCATAGATGGACAAAAGAATTCTCGTGGAGTAATAAATGATAGAAAATATATACATGCACTTATGTATGTGTGTATAATAATTGAGGAAGTCATTTTGCGAGAAAGAAAATTAATTTTCTTTTGAAGATAAAAAAATGGGAAATGCTTTTTACTTTAGAATCAGTTTTTATTAATTTTTACGTAATTTCACATTTACAAAAGCTTGTCACAATTGTTTTTTGTGACATGTAAGACTGACAGAAATGATATTGTGAATGGATTTCTAAAGGGTGAATGTACAGCAAAGTTGAAAAGAAGTGACATTTGCGATAGAATTTGAAGCTAAACGCAAAAAAATTAACGAATCCTTCTTGTTATAATAACATGTTCACATAGTTGAATGATGAAGTCAATCTGCCTCTAATTTAAATGTCAAAACAAAATTATGATTCATTCACAATATGATTTTAGTACATAGTCTTTTTTTAAGTATACACAAAAGTAATGTGTATTTAAAAAATGCTTTACCTACATAAGTAGATCTTGATTAAAATGCAAGTGCGTTAACGATAAAATGATCTTCAAATTAAAATAGAAATCGATGTCTCTTGGGGGTAACACATTGAGAACGAACATGAAATTTATTAGGTTCTTCGAAGAACTAAAGCAACATTCACTATATTATTATGTTCACTATGAGGTGGAACAGGTAAATCCAGAATTTCTTCCAGGAGGGACTTAAGTTACTATAAGTCCGTCAGTCGTTCGATTCGACGTCGTGCGTCGTCTTCGTAGTCAATGAGTGGTTTAAATTGTACGTCTTCTCACTTTGCAAACCTTGAGAATCTCCAACCAGTGCAGCGCCAGCGCATCATTTCAATGTTTGTCATTAAACTTTTTTCCCACTTGTGGTTTAAAGTGAGAACCGATGAATTTGTGACATAAATGAGATCTGATGTCGGCATCATTTTGTTTCTTTTGTATGTAAACGAATTTATGGATTTATAGAATGAGTGTTAATAGTTTTGAAAGAGATGAAGGTGCATTGTAATAAGGACAAAATTATACAAGGATAAATCAATATAAATCAGTCTTTAATTATTTTTCTTAGTCTATTTTATACCAATCACGTCAAGTTTGTAGTATATTTACCTTTATCACCGACCAATGTCTGTCGTGCGAAACCAAGGTCATATTTTTGTTTATACCAACCATGAAAAAATTGGTATAAACTTTGGCTTATGGCACCTACAACAGTGATGTTATACAAAATTGGAGCATAATATAATTCTACATAAAATATAATGTTTTTGAGTTTTGTTTATACCAATTGGACATTAATTGGTACAAAATTGTCTAACAATACAAATTTGTATAAACATTAAAATTATAATATAAATTTAAATTTAAATCATTGTTCTTTTTTTGATGATTGATTCTTGGCAGTCTCGCTAAAATCTACAAAGTAGAGGTTTAACTTCTTCGGGTCTTAGAATATCTAGCGAGAGTTATAAAAGATACGTCTGAAAATTTTGACATAATGTACATTTTAATATCTTGTTTTTATACCAATCAGAGGGGATTTGTTTCTGATGAACAGAGTAGAAAACAATCCACCTTAACCTATAAAGGGGTTTTTATGTACCCTTTATAGGTTAGTAGGAGGGGATTTGAAAGGACATATCGGTGATCATTAGTCTTAAATTTCTGTACATCACAATGAGAAGGAAAGACAGAGCGTGGAAGGATATTCTACATTCGGGTAGTACAGCTAAAAAACGAATACCTGTACTTGACAATACGCCCGAAATTGGATTCAAGAGTAAACTGATGAGCAACTTTTACAGATAATAGCAAGATCAGAAGGGGAAAAGAATTTCTTGCATCTCCAAAGGAAACCATCTTGCGGCGTTTTTGGCAACGTTAAGTATGTATCATTCCACAAAAGATGGTTTGTGATACACATACCTAGAATCGCAAGTTGATTAGTTTCTTCGATGCAAGTGCCACTCATAGACAATGGCAGAGGGGGTACGTCTCGCTTTAACGACAGAAGGCAGCATTGAGTTTTCGAAGCATTAAATTCTACCCATTGTACAATGCTGTCTGGATCAGAATTTAATGTACTTATCATATTTAGCCGTTGCAGTTCCACATCCGAAGCGCAGGGATGTGAATCTGGGAACGAATATGAAAAGCTAAGGGTGCTATCGTCAGCGAAACAATTTAATGGATTAGTAGTTGCAGACAGGAGATCATTAATGAAAATGAGAAAGAGGGTCGGAGACAAAACGGAACCCTGTGGCACACCAGCATTTATGTTGTGGGTTTCAGACTTGAATCCGTCTAATACTGCTTGTATAGAGCGATTCAAAAGGAAGTTACTAATCCAACGAAGAAGGGTTTCATCGATACCAAAAGCACGCATTTTCGATAAAAGAGCAGGATGCCAAACTTTATCACATGCTTTAGAAATATCAAGTGAAATAATCTTTCTCCAAAACGATGTAAAGATTTGTTTCACTATTCGCTGAAATAAACCATTAAGTCACTAGTGGACCTATTGCTGCGAAAGCCGTACTGCTGGCCAATAAGAAGATCTTCGATCTTCGAGATATTTTTTGAGCTGATAGTTTATCAGCGTTTCCTTCCATGACCTTGGAAAGAAGGGTCGTAAATGCAGTTGGTCGGTAATTGCAGGGTGAACAAGATTTTCCCCTTTTTTTGTATAGGCTGGACAAATGATGTTTTCCAACTGCTCGGAACAAGCCCAGAAGAATAGGATAGATGGAGAAGTTTACTCAGAGGTTTTGCCAGCGTGGAAGAACACCTCTTCAGAACAATGGCGGGGATACCATCCGGACCAGCGGATTTATGTGTGTTAAGATCTTTTATGACTCGCCACAGCTCGAGTACGAAAGAAGATTTGTCCCAAAGAATCATTTACGCGCTCAAGAACTAGGGGTGTCATGACACTATCAGACAGCGTAGAGTTCACGACGAACTACCTAGCGAATAAGTTAGCTTTATCGAGAGATCTAACGAAGGGAGTGTCATTGACAAAGAGTGTTGGGACCGAGAAAGATGTTTTGTTCTTTATGTTTTTACGAATGACCAAAAATGTTTACTACCTGTGGGACATTGTAGTATTTTTTGCTTTAATTTTTGGTAATGCAAAAATTGTGTCCTTCGAAAATTGGGTTGGCTTTAAAACATCGGAAGCTTACCTCTTTAACCCTAATAACCTCTTTACAGCTCGCATCGAACCATGATTTCTCTTTGGGTCTGGTGCTTTTAGCCCTACGCTGGAGTCTACGTCACTACGGAGGAAGCATAGTGACCAGTTAAAGATCCTGAAAAAATTATTGAGGCCGTCCCAGTTGGATTTTCTCGTATTGCCAAACGGGTCTCACAAGGGCTCTCTATCTAACTGGATTTGTTTGACACGAGAAATTTTGCGGAATTGATACAATGGTCAGATGTGCCTAGAGGCATTAATACACTGATTGTGCATTTATCAGGGTCAGAGGTAAGGATAAGAAACAAGTCAAGAGTGTTTTCGGCTACGCCATTAACTTCCGATATTCGGGTGGGCTCGTTGACAAGCTGAGTAAGGTGTTTAATCTCAGCGAAGATCTCGGCACATTAAATCATCTTTGCTTGTTAGCTGTCATTTTCATTTCATATCAATCGTAAATTTAAAGGCGTTGAGTTGGTGTTAGCTATGGAATCCTTTTCAGTTGTAATATATGTATGTACTTGCGGGGCCTATATTATCAAAATGTGGGTACCATCCATCAAGCATCCTACTACTACATTAGGAATGACACTTTTCTCAAAAAGAATATACCTATTTCCTTTTTTTCTTCTCAGTGTTTTTTAACTTTATCCGTTTGGTCCACACATGGTTTTCAATTATAAATAAAAGGGTATCAATTTTATGACGAAGTCATGTTACATAAACTGTCAACATGTGATAGCTGTCAAAATAATATCTACTTTATGTTTTAATGGTAAACTAATACTATTCTATTTTAACCTTTATACCAATCCAGCATAATATTTTTATTTCATCTTCATTTTCTTAAATTTCCCTTTACTAAACAAATCTTATCTTTTTTTTCTAATTCAAAAATACAATTGCCTTTTCAATAACCCAGAGGCCAAGAAGACACGTGCTCCTCAATAAATAAATAAAAAAAAAAGGAACTCCCAATTTCCAAAGACATAAACCATTTTCATTTTCGTATTAAATTTCTTCACTCCTGTCTAACCGCTAGTTTTATACGATAATCAATTCCCAGATTGTGTCCACTATAAATCAATCGAAAAACAAAATAGCTTTTCACCAAGAAGTCAACCCAAAATACGCCTTCTGCAGCCGGCAGCAGCACTGGCACATCGCCACCGGCGCGGCGGCGGCGTGCGGCAGTGGCTGCGTTTGGAGTTAGCACACAGCCCCACTGATGCACTTTTCTTCCAAAGGCTATGAAATTTCACAACAAACGGCCAAGTACTCGGACTCGGACTCGAACACTTAGAATTGAACCTATAGTGTGTGTGTCTCGTAGAGTACTCTTATTGGTTTTTCCATCAGGCTCTCGTTTCGTTTGGTCAGTTCCGGGGGGTGGGTGGTGACGTTGGAGACGTACTCGTACCTACCATGGCAGTGATCTTCATCTTCCACTCGAAGTAGATATTAATTTCAACACCAATTCGATTGTCCGCCATGCAATGCTAACCAAGCGAATCTGAGTCCCAATCGAGATCGGGAAACAGAAGAGGGTGTTCCACAACGACTGCATTAGGCCCAACAAATCGATATAGTAGCGCATAGTTATCGTTTCGATTTCGGACAAAGTCAAGATCGAGAGTGCGCATTGGAAACTCGTATTCGAATTTGGATTCGATTTGAAATTGCAACCTGAATGATGATAGCGGTGTTGATGGTTATGGCCGTGGCGATCTCTAAAGGAGCAGTGGCGCTCTCGATAAGATGCATATCTCTCATCCCATCATCGTTATCATCATCCACCATATAGCCTGGCCTCCTCCTGGCAGTATCTATGTGTGCATCCAATACTGGCACGGAGGACGGAAAACGCGAGTACAGACCAAGACCTAGATCTAGATATGGATCTTATCTCACAGATAGTTTGTTTGCGATAATCACGATAGCAAAACACATTTCCTACACCGCGCTAGCTCTGCGCAGTGTGCCTTATCTATGAGAGCAGTCTACCATAGTGCAGCCAGATGCACTGGAGCAGCACTCTCCAAATCGGAATCGGCCGTCTCGCAAGGTTCTGAATCCAGGGAGTCCCAGTCCATAGATTGGAAAAAGTTCAACACATAATTGGAATCAAGTTGGAATTGATGTTCATGGGCATATCGTTTGATGTCTACCTGTGTTAACTGTCAACAAGAACATTTATGTGAAACCCGTTCGCATGCACACCACGCACTTTCCAATATGTTATGTATGTGTGATAGGTCATGGGGTTTGTTTAAGCCCTTTTCACATTTTTCTTGGTTTATGATGACTGGCACAATTTTAAGTCTTGGATTCAGGAATAAAGTTCATGAAGACGATGCATCTGATTTACCGTGAAGTTGACACTCTAAACCATTTCAGAAACCGGACTTAAAGGTGTTAGATTTTAATAAAAATAGATGAAATCAGGTCATTAAAGTCGAATCACTGATGGGCAGAATAAATATGAAACCAACCCCTCTCACCAAATGCATTCATCCAAATTGCAAAAAAAAAACAATGCATCTCAAACTCACTGCATACTGCATTGCTTTCTTTCTCAATTTCACTCCGAAATCCCGCACACCTATGATTATTAGATTTCTCGTCTAAGCCAAGTTAGGAATCAGTCAACCTGACTGCTGTGCTGATCCGTAATAATATGCAACTGTAACTGCGCTACTGCGCGCATTCATTTTGGCGTCTTCTTCATCGAAGTCTATGGCAACGGCAACGGCGGCGGCGGGTGGCGGCGGCGGCGGCGTCGTCCGTCGGTTGTCGTCGTCGTTAACAGAAATCGCTCGCAGTGCAGTCACTCGCAGAAATCAAAGATGCAGAACATTGGAAATGGGTGATTTGGTGCATGTTATTCAATTCGGTTACTGATACAGTTAGTTGTCGTTGTCGATGTTTTTGTTGTTGTTTGTTTTTGCTCGATGGGCTCCGCTAGTTAGAAGATTATCTCTTTTTTGTTGTAGGTGATATCAATGTGGTTGGAAAATATCAACTTCATGTGATACTAATCTCTGTGATTAAGAATGGACCATCGCATCGGCGGCGGCGGCGGTGGCGGCGGAGTCTGCAGCAGTGGAAGTGAGGCGGTTGTGGAGAGCGTATTATTTTTTTACTTGTTTAGAAATGTTGGACTTTCGTAATTGTGCTTTTCTGAAGAATTAGCAAAAGTATAACCTTCTTTCTATCACAGAAAATAAAATATAAAAAATTGAGTATACGCCCCAGTGAACCAAACTAAATTTTCTCTCGAATAGAATTAATTTTAGGACCTGTAAATCTCCAGTTGAATTTATCTTTCAATTATCAATTAAGATAACAGATTTCTTTTTTAAGTCCTGTTGTTGGATATTTGGAAAAATTTTAAAACTGGCAAATTCTCGTGAAAAAAAAATCATAATCAAAATTCATTTTATTTTACTTAATTTTATACTTAACTTTCTCTATCACTCAAATCCAGTCAATCAAAAATAAAACAAAACTATGTGCCAATTACGCTCAATAATTTGATTAGTATCGAAAATAGGAGCGGTTTCTTCTCCGGTCATTATTCTTCTGTTTGGTTCGTTTCTATAAAAACGAATCGACA
Organism: Scaeva pyrastri; assembly: GCA_905146935.1. Lineage (NCBI taxonomy): Eukaryota > Metazoa > Arthropoda > Insecta > Diptera > Syrphidae > Scaeva > Scaeva pyrastri. The sequence goes on along the minus strand of LR989927.1, from coordinate 41,214,883 downwards.
ATAATAATCAATTAATCAAAATTCAACAACCAACACTTTCAAGCCTATACGAGTGTCTTAATGGGGGCAAGAAGGTGACATTTGTAGGTAAAGGCAAGGCCATAAACATCAAACACATAAATTCTCTGAATATTCAAGACGAAATAAAATACTTTCATAGAAGAAATCAGTCCTCACGTGCTACTGCAACTTTTAGTAACTTCTGCTGGCGCTTAAAAATGTTCGCGAATTGAATATTAAAATTATTTTAAACTTAACAATTAAGGTAGGTAAGTTTAGTTGGCTGCAAAGAAAAAGTCTACCTGATATTTGTTACAGATGCTAACTTGCACTGAATTCTTGCAGAGATCTAGAAAAATATGCTTAATCAACTCTTGTTCCCAATATTTTCTTATTTTAACATTCCAATTTTCTATCTAGAAAATAGTGTAAGAAAGCAATGCATGACATGGGGCTTGCCAGCGGCTACCAGTGGGTCTCCGAATGTGTTGCCGAAGAGTGGAAAAGGGGAATGATTGTCAAGCTCTCAAAAAAGGAGACTTGATGAAGTGCGAAAACTGGAGGGGTATCTGAGTTTTGCATGCAGTCGCCAAAATAGTAGCTAAGATTGTTCTAGAACGGGAAAAAGAACATTTCGAAGAATCGCTCGACGCTGAATAAGCAGGCTTCCGCACTGGGTCCTCCTGCATTGATCATATTAATACCTTGAGGATCATAATCATAAACATTGGTCAACAAGCAGTAGAGAAAGTAGAGAGCTTCCATTACCTTGGAAGTATCGTCTCTACTGAAGGAGGATTAGACATCGTCAGCCGCATCGGAAAAGCAAAGGCTGCGTTCGGGATGTTGTCAAATGTTTGGAGGAACAAATCTCTCAGCTTGAACTGCAAACCTTCGTTTTTCGGTTTTCTGGCCAAATCGTATCTCCAACGAGGACCTACATAGACGAACAGGTCAGGAACCCAAAGATAAAATAATACGAAGTCGCAAGTGGCAGTGAATTAGACACACGCTTCGATAAGGTAATGACTGCATTGCTGGCCAGACAATGCAGTGGAACTCACTCACACAAGAAGGAAGAAGAGTTGGTAGACCGAGAAACACATGGAGGAGAACACTTGAGGAGGAATCTACAATATTGGGAAAGATCTGGAGGGAGCTGAAATACATCGCTGGAAACCGCACACGATGGCGCGTAGGAGTAATTGAGTCTTTAATATTTTGTTTAGTGGTGTAATTCAACTGTCAACTGTTTTACTGCAGCTTTAGATTTCAATTAAGGTTTGTTTTGAATCTATTTAAGAAAACTACACAGATTTATAACGTCTGATTGGTATAAAAATATGGTTTAGACAAATGTCAGAGCAAACATAGTGAAAGATCTATATTAAAACGTCAGAACTGTAAGCCTTGTCATTATCCCTTAGCAGACTGCCCTCGTTCATAAATCAAATGACGCACGGAACGGCTGATACCTACTAAGTTTTTTTCTTTTTATTTTTTTTTTTCTTTGCATTTAAATCATCAGCACTGAAAGGCAGACCTCCTCTGCTCTTTGATTAATAATATAATGACTAACTAGCTCCTGGTCTTCGATGATAATTTTTCAACAACTTCAGCATCTAAGCATCAGACACTGATGCTACAGTTGCCACAGCAGACAGGCATCAGTCGCTGTTGATATTGATGATGGCGATGACGATCATGATGATGATAATGATGATGATGATGATCTGCTAGTGATAGAGCCTGATTTTTAAATAGTCCTCGGTCCAACCAACCGACGACGAAGACGACGACGACGACTATCTGCTATGCAGATAGCAGATCCCTCGATCAATACGCCAATTAGCCCATCGCAGACAAGGTCATGCGAAAGAGGCGCTCATCGTAAATTACCAAGAACAACAACGACTCTACGGAGTATGAGTATCGATGGCGATGCCCATCGCCATATCATAACGAAGATCGGCCCAAGTTTCCCTCTTTATGATTGTTTTTCAAAATTTAAATTTATAGCCATGGGAATCTCTTCGGCAGCTCAATCGAGAAAACATACACAAAAAAAAAAAAAAAAAAAGAAACCATCAACAAAAATTCCATCGATTTGCTAGCGCCCCATGGTCAATGTCATTGTGCTGCTCTTATGCGGTACGCACAGTGGCCCAAGTGGCAATAAATATGCAGTCTCGAAACAGAAAAGAATTTGAACCACTGTTTCATGTTTACTCAAATGTAAAACCTCATAATGCCAACAAGTATATTCAAAAAATATCCCTTGGTACAATATATCAAGGCAACTGCCACGCCCACTTTTTTAGGAAATTGTTGATCTGGACAAATTACAAAATATACAATTTTCATTTTGCAATCAATCTGTCAAAATCAAACAATGAATTGCCACGCCTACTTTTTCAGGAAATGTTTGATCCGAATAAATAAAACAAAACATCCAACTTTTTTCACATTTGGACCACTGTTCTCTGCACCAATCAATTGGTCGAATTCGGCCTTTACAAGACACGCCACAGGAGCGCGTTTGCTTGTTTTGTGATATTGAAATCATTTGTCTTCTTCGACGGCATTGCTTACCAGCTTCATACATATGTAAGCTCCATGGTCCCACATGGAACAAGGAATATACATCTTCCATTGTGGCACTGTGTAGCAGTTAAGTGAGGTTTCAACACTTTCCTCATATATGAACATACTCGTATACGAGTATGTGGAAACTCGGTTCATAATTACACGGGTCTGGCACTGGCTTGGCTATAGGCCTGCGCTCGGTTGCAAAGTGGCAATTACAATGGTATACACTTGATTTGTCCTGTGACTTTCTGCTTGTTTTCCAGCAGCTTATGCTGATGGTGCAGCAGCTTGGTGCAACAATGTTGCAAGCAGATATGGCATATATTCTAGTTGGCCCTCCTCGCGATACTGTGTCTGGCTGTGGGAAGAAAATTCCTACGGATAAATTGTTCGATTAATTAATTGGTAGACGGCGCGACGGCGCGGCCGGAGGTGGTGGTGGTTTGCAGAACTCTTGATTTTATGGAATTTGGTTTGGAGTTGCAGTCTGACTTTAAATGGAGATGTTATTGTCTGTAGCAGTTTTATTAATAATATTACTAACTAACTCGAGTTTCTTTTGGGTTTGTTTTTATTTTTCCAGCCGTACGCCGCCGTTGGGACTTATGTTAAAGTAGCTGGAATGGAAGCTCATGTAGCAAGTAATCAAAAGTGACATCAGTTGATTATAATTTCTGGAGGAATTTATGTGTTTTGGATCGAGTCGGTTTTTATCGATTTGAAGTCATGTTGTGAGGGTAATTTTAATTACTCTGTTGGCATCTTGTATTTTTTATCAATTTTGGCTAGTGAATTGATAAATTAGACAAAGACATGGGACCAAATTGATTATTATTGGCACCATGTGAAGCAATTAGCAATAAAAAGAAAACATGTATTAAACATGTCTGCATGCATGTTTTTGTAATTGGTATATAAACTAGTCTAGAACACGCATTAATTTTTTTTTTTTTTTTTTTATTTTTTTATATTTAAATACAATAACTAACAGTTGACAAAAGATAAAATAATGTCAAGTAATTACCATGATACAAACAAATGAATGAACTTTTCTAAGTTGCGTTACTCCAATTTAATGGTATAAAATGGAAAAATTCATTGGTTTGAATTTACTTCCGAATTCGAGCGGTAATTAATTAAATTGTAAGTATTCCTAGTGGAAGAAGGAAATGAAAAAAATCGAACGTAAAACTATTTTTTGATAAATATCTTTAATTCAAATGATTGGTATAAAGGAAATATTCTATAGACAATGAAATCATATAGATCTCAAAATTAATACCAAAGTGAATGGTATAAATGCTCATATCCAAAATTGCATCATTTATTACTCATAAAGAGCAATAAGTGAGAAATGAAGGTGTCTTCACTGTAGATTTCATTAACTGGTCTAAATAAAGAATGTAGTTATTTCATACATACTCCAATATTTTTAAATTAATACAACTGTCAAAAAAGGAGTACAAAAATGAAAACTACATATATTTGGAAATTCAGTAAAAAGAAGTCAGTTTTTGTTTTATAACTGATTGGTATAAATTGCTTGATTGCTTGGTATAGCAAAAAAATACATATTTTTAAAATATTTTACAGGTGAATTGTCGCTACGAAAACATTAGACTAATTAGTTTTAAGAAAAACTCTGTGAAATATAAATATGGTTTATATAATTGGAAAAAGAAAAAAAAAATAAATTCATAAATTCATCACCACAAACCTTAATTTCCTCATAATTTAATTTAAATAAATACATACGTACATTGTATATTATGCAATACATTCTTTTTCCGGTACAAAAAAAAATTCATAGCAAAAATTAATCACCATGAACTGTTGTGGCTGAACATTCCTCTTTCCGCAACTTTTACTTTATTTTACTTCCAACAAATAAAAAAAATTATTAACATAATTAATGCACTGACTGCTGCAACTATTTGTTGGCGGAATTCAAAATGTACCATGCATCTTTACATATGAAAAACATGGCAAATTGTAGGTTTGGTTGGCAAAAAAGAAACACACTTAGACGCTTATTTTGTCCATTGTGATACCACTTGGATCTAAAGATCTTCCTTACTCCTTAAACTATTTGGAGCTAAAAATGAAGCATTCGAGACAGTAAATTTCTGAGCTACTGAGATCGCTAGAAGATGAGGAGCTGACTACTCTTCCTCTTCATCCATATAACTTCTGCGAAAATCGTTTGCCAGAGCTCCAATTCGAAATGCTTATCCTGCCTACTAAGCTGTGTCCTGGCAGGACACCTATGAGGGAGCTAATGTGCAATATACCCCTGTGGTTCGCTCTTTAGACAGAAAGATTATATAACAGCAAACATATTTTTGACAGTTATTCGTGGATACATTTTTATAATTGGGAACGAATTTTATTCAATTCTCTTCTCTTCTTCAAAGTGTCAATATTTTTTTCAAAAAACTGAATTAATTATTTGACGTTTGACATACTGTCACCAAAACAACATCGAAAAAAAGAACCATTATCATCTATTTTTTGACACATTGACATTATACACTTCAAATGTTTTTGTTAACCCCTACCAATTTCTTTAAGACAATTTTCTTCAAAGTGAAAAGTGTCAATCTGAACAGGCCCAAGGGAATGTCAAAAACACAAATCAGTTGATAAATTTTTTGTTGTGTGAGTATAAAAATCGAACGCGGTCGCGGATTCGATGTTCGTTCAACCCAGAGGCAAACCATACCACAATTCGTTCATAATAATAAATTAGGTGATGAATTATTATTATCGTTTTCACTAATTTTTTGGCTCACAATTGTTCGATACAGTAGGATTGGTTTATTTTTATTTTGGATAAAAATGATGGCACACACTTAATTAATGGTATTTAACATATTAGATTTTCTTTGACAGGAAGACGTAAAATGTCACTTCATTTTAGACAAAATCTAAATAGTGAATTCGAGATTTTTGACACTTGTGAAAATGTCAATCTAACAATGATTGAATTTTTAATCCAAATAGACTGATAAAATACCTCCACCCAACTTTAACAATCAAATACTCTTCTGTAAATAGCAATGGTGACTGCGCATTTACTCACTAAAAATAATAGCGCCAGTTTGTGCAACAAAAAGAAGAAAAATAAAACGGCAGCCAAGAATTGCAAGCTCACGTCAATGCTCCCAATATTCAACACCATATTACTTTACTCGTACTTCTTGTGGAAAGTTGGAGTAAGGTTTGCCGCTTGGATACCTCTTTTGGTTGGGTTTGGGTTTGATATGATTGATTCATGGTCATGCTACATGCAGCAAATGGGCTGCTTTTAATTTTTCACTTTGAAAATTTAAGATTCATTTATGGGTTTGTCCGAACCAACTTGGATACATAAATACAAAGTGATTTAACTTTTTTTTTAACGGTGATCGTTTATCATCATATTATTTTCTTTTTTATCAATATTGAATTATTTGAATTTTTTCATGGAAATTAATTGGATTTGGAGTGTAGGCTGGACTTATTCGTAGTTTTGTTTGAGAGAAAGATAATAATTAATTTCCTAAATAAAAATGGAGAGTTAAGTTATTTGTCAAAGTAAGTACCTAATAGAAAAAAGTCAGTATTGAATGGGGTTGAGTGAAGATAACATAGGAAAGACAGAATACTTTTTTTGACATAGTACATATTACATTATATCAATTGGAAAAATCATTGAACTATTCTGCTGAAAATTGTGTAGATACTTAAATATGCTTCTAAATGTCAGAATTAAACTTTCAAAAATACAAGCGAGTTCTATTGCATTACAGTCAAAAAAATTATCTTGTCGAACTGAGATCTTTTACACGAGAAAACGAGTATTGTTTTAAGTTAGGGCAGCATTTGTTGAATTTACGCAATAACTGGTAGTGAAAAAAAATCTGAGGAAGAAGTCTTAGTTTATATATTATTTGTGTGCTTTCAATCAATTCAAAGACACATTACACAATATTTGACAGTTAAGTTTCTTCGTGTGAAAAGCACAAGTTTTTGTAGAAATAAATAAAAGAATATCTCCTGCTTAGACCGATTGGTCTCAAATGAGTTTTATTTTAAATTATACTTCATTCTTTGAAAGTAAATCGATTGAAAATGTTTGAAGTATGAAAGCCAGCGATATTTTAAAAGACAAATTAAAACAAAGACCTCCTAAAAGTCTTCAACAACTGTCAACAAAAAACACCCATTATAGAATTCATTGAATAAACTGCAATATTATTTTTAAAAAAAAGTCAAAAACTAATTCCGAATCTTGTACTTATTCCGTTTTGAGCATAAATAAATAAGGATTGAAGAAATGGCTTCAACTTTTGTTCTTCACTATTTGATAGCAAACTCAAGAATTTCGATAAGCAATTTTTGCTTAAAAGACAAAATATCTGAGGTCTTAAATACTTCAGATGGCCTTATTCACAAGAAAATTTTTAAAAACAATTTTTCAATTTAAATACAAAAGTTGCCCCATGAGCTCTCTTCCTCAAAAGATTTTCTGTTTGAGAGTCTCTGGAGTGGAAACGCAATAAAAAAAAGCTTTCAATTGTGTCTTAAGCTTAAACTCCGAAAAAATGACAACCGCATTCCATCTGTCTTTTTTCTTCTCATCATCACCTGTCAGTCAACACAATTTTTTTTTAAACAAATTTTTAGCCGCTAATATTCGCAATCGCTTCGCTTGTGCATGTGCCGCTATTTGGTATAAATTTCGCATATTTTATACTTCAATTTCTTCCTTCTTTAAAGTATATAATTAAATTTAATTAATACCATCGTTGTTGTTGAATTGTGAAATAATGGCTCAGTTTTCCTTAAGTACTTTAACCAAAGAATTGACAGAAGTAGAAGAGCCCGGTCTAACATTCGCTGGCGGATCTTTGAAATGGACAACTGCCGAAGATGGTAAGCAAACTCTTGAGTTAATCGCTCACTTAATATGTATTACTTTTACATTACAGTAAAGGAAGTAACATCTGCCATAGATGCATCAAAAAATCTCACCTACCTCAGATTGGAGGGAAACACGCTTGGCGTGGAAGCTGCCGCAGCTATTGGCAAATCTTTAGAGAAGCATCCGGAATTCAAGAAGGCACTATGGAAGGATATGTTCACTGGACGCCTCAAGAATGAAATTCCTGTAGCTCTTGAGCATTTGGGCAATGGTCTGCAGCTCGCATCGGCCCAGCTAACCGTTCTAGACTGCAGTGACAATGCTCTGGGTCCGAATGGAATGGTGGGTCTGCAAGCTCTTTTGAGCAGCAGAGTGTGCTTCAGCTTGAGGGAATTACATTTGAATAATTGCGGTCTGGGTATCTACGGTGGTAAAATGCTGTCCGAATCCGTTTTGGCTTGCTACAAGAACAGTTGTGATGCTGGCACACCACTGGACCTCAGAGTGTTTGTCGCTGGACGTAATCGTTTAGAAAACGATGGCGCGAAGTCGATTGCCAAGATTTTTTGCACCATCAACACATTGGAGGAAGTTGCAATGCCTCAGAACTCGATATTCCACGTCGGCGTCTCAGCCCTGTGTGAGGGATTTAAGAACAATCCCAATATGAGGGTTTTGAATCTTAACGACAACATCATGACTCCCAAAGGTGCTTTTGCTATTGCCAACGCCATCCAAGCAATGCCACAGTAAGTATTGTACATTTAGGAAGAAAAATGAGACAAACTATACATTTTTTTTTTCAGTTTGCGAGAGATAAACTTGGGTGATTGTCTTCTGAAGACGAAAGGAGCTTATCATCTAGCAAATGTCTTGGAGGACAACCAGCCGGATCTGGAAACATTGATCCTCGAAGCCAATGAAATTGGTCCCGAAGGCGGTTTGGCTTTGGTGGCGGCATTACAAAATAAACCCAAACTAAAAGTACTGAAACTCGATTGCAATGAATTTGGCTATGACTGCATTGAGGAGATGAAAGAAACATTGGCCAACACTTGTCCGGCAAGTGTTGTTGCATCGTTTGAGGGAGATGAAGATCCTAGTGACAACGATGATAATGATGACGATCACGATGATGATGATGACGACGACGATGATGAGGATGGCGAAGAAGAGGAGATTGATGAAGATGCCGATCATCATAATGATACCACTGAAGATGCAGACGAAGAAAATGATACGTACGAAGAGGAGTACGGTGATGAGAGTGGCGCTGCAGATAATTATGTTACAGCTGTATTTAATAAGGTTCGTATGGTTCTTCAAACCTTATGGAAAGTTGTTCATGCATTTGTTCCTTAGATTGTAAAATCAACTAACTTCTTGTTTTATTTTGCTTTATATCTATTTACAGTCAAAGAATGATACAGCTAATGAGTCTTTCCAATCGAATACAAGCGTCACATATGAAGGCGAAGAATCCCGACCCAACACAGTTGAAACATTTTGTAATACACCAAATCCATCACTTAAAATGTTTGAAAGCATCGAACAAACTGATAAACTGCAAGCGTTCCGGGATCATTTGAAAGTAAGTTGTTTTTTCTTTACCCAAAACATTTGTCATACTAAAGTACAAGCAAAGTGTTATAGAAAAAGATAAATACGAACATTTTGAGATCTTGATTTTGACTTAATAAAATCCCACCTCAGTCCTTATATCAAATGTTGTCTTCCTTGAAGTTAGACAATATTTTCCTATCTTACAGATTTATATTTATTTTCATTTTTTTTTTTGTTTCTCTCTTCTTTCAGGGATACACATCTGAAAATTATCTTATAATGCTCATATTTACTGCCCTCAAATGTGCAGCCCTCTCAAAAGTATCCAAAGAAGCTCTTGATATTTCAACAGCCTTGTATGCAGATTCTTTCGCTTATGCCGAAGAAAATGATCAAGTGACACGTGTGATGAATTTCTTTCTTATACAATTGGGTTTGCTGAAGACTGAACAAAAGGATTTCAAGCCAACTTATAATTTAAAAGGATGTCGATATGCATTCAGAGAAACTTTGAAGGAAAAGAATTTACCAAATGAAGTTAAACAGACTTTTACATTATTCCTGGACCGATTTGATGTTTAACTAGAGGAAAGGCTTGATTTTGTGTTTTTATCTTTTCGGGTGAAAAAATGTGTACTTGTTTGATTGTACTTTAAAAATTTTAAAACAAATAAAATTTGTAAATTGTTTTTAAATATTATATGATGGGTATTTTTGAAATATGTAAGTTAAGAAGGTGGTTTGAGTGGTATTTAAAATTTGTCTGAGATTATAGTGAACATGAAACTACTGATAGTTTTTTGTCAAAAAAAGCTTCCAATCCGAACAAATTCTTGATCAGCAGATAACTAGCAGCTCAAAATTAGTCAATTCTTATTTGTATTCTGTAACTGACAATAAAACATAAAGCAATTGGCAGGAGCTTACTCTTCTTGCTTTCTATTGGACAAAATAAATTTATTTGGAATAAAATTCCCAAATCAATTTATGGGACTTCATTCAAATATGGAACGAACTATTTTATAAGTCATCATCTCATTCTCTGAAGTCAGGTACATCAAAAATTTATTGCCAATTGATTTATGCGCCATAAAAATGATAAATTTTTGTATTTATATCCAAGCTTTAAGATAAAGTAAAAACAATTAAGTTCAAAACAAAGTGGTTCGTATTGCACCACAAAGTGCAATCAAACAGATCTACGATGTCACTTTAATGTCAAAAAGTGACGCTGTTGCTTCAATTATAAAAAGTATGTTGAAATCAGATAAATAATAATATTGATAGTTTAAAATATAATTGCAATTGAATTCAGTCTCATCATGTCAGAATCATCTTCTGAAGATACCAACATTTTAACCAGTGATGATTTTGAAATCACACTCAACTTCAATTCAGAGGATTACAAACAAAGCAATTGGTCAGAACGTTTGTGTTCCATTGAGGAAAAAAATGACTTCGAGGAAAGACAAAAAGTATTCCAGAAATTGTATAAATACATTTGGAATCTAATTTTCGGACCAGATGCTTCTGAGGACACTCGCAATAGTGCTGTGCAATTATTATTAACTCAACATTGTGATGCTGCATATTTTGAACCTTATATCTACAACGATTGGATTCGGACGGTGAAAGCAGAAATAATCAAACGTGAAATGTTTGATTTTTGGAAAAATGAAATTGTTAAAAAGAATTTGGGATTATTTTATTATAGAAATTGTGATCTTTTCGATATCGGAGATGTTTCCGATGCCGAAGAATTCTATGAAATATGAAAGAAAACTTTAATAATAAATAAAAAAAACAAACACTGTCTGATCTGATTTTTTTTTTAATTATGCTGAAAAACTACAAAAATTGAAATTCTGCGAATCTGTTTATGTCAAATGCAATGGGGACATTTTGGTCATGGTATGTTCGTTAACTTAAAACAGTTCTGTACATGTTCCAAAAAAACTAAAATTATTTTACAAAAATTAATTCTATACTGTCCACAAACTTCTTACGAAATGGAGTTGATTTGTTCTAATAGAATATAAATTTTAATCACTCCCGCATTTCTTGGAAACCTCACTTTAATTTTACTCGATCAAAGTTCAACCCTAATCCAACGTAAGCTTCTGATTCTGCGAAGGAGCGGGTTAAATCAGAGCTTTCAAGACAAAATCGATTTTGGTGATCTTTGAACGCACTCATTTAGTTTTTGACAATCGACAGAACAAAACAAAACAAAATCTTTAGCCCAATTCATATTAAATCAACGAAAAATCTTATACTTTATCGTTTATCCAACTCCAACCATGGCTGCAAATAAAGTAATTTAAAAAAGTAAATTAAATTGTTTTTGGAAAATGCTAAATCTTGAAATCTTCTAGGAATCGATGGTTATGATTATAGACGTTGGAATTGGCGCTGAAAAGCTGACAAAAGACGCCGGCGAATGTTCACTGCAAGTTATCAAAAATAAGGTTTGTATGAAATGGATTGTATCTATGAATATTTCACCATTAATATTAGTCACCATGAAATGTTATCATTTTTGTTTATTTATGTTTTTGTACTACAAAGAATGCCTGAAACTTCGCATGTAGTGCCAATCCACTTCTTGTCTTAAGTTTCAGAAGAAGTCAACATCAATTTCATACGTAGAACTTTGGAATGGTGATATAAACAAGCCAAGAGGCCTTTAATTTGCCGTTTATGATGAAGCTTCAATTTTATTGTCCTAGTCCAATATGTATCTATGAAGTTACTTTGTAGGAAACTAGAAATATGCCAGACCAAAATGGATCTGAATCAAATAGGTCGTTAACTTAGTGACTGTGCTACATTATAATTTTAATATTTATTTTTTGGAGATAGTTTTTGGTCAACTCTTAATTTAAATCTATATCCACCTCGTATAAATTCTTCTAGATATTTCGTCCTTGATTCATATTTTTTTGTTTTTACTTAAAGATCTTCAATCACAAAATCGACATGCTGTCGTTTCTACTTCTTCGCACGTCCATAACTGATAATGTCGGGAACACCGAAGAGACCGATCAGTATCTGAACATATGTCAGATTCTGCCAGGTTCTCAAATACCAACTTGGGATATGGCCAAAGAAGTAACTTCTTGTTTGGGAGCTGAGAAGAGTAAAACTGGCGATTGGATTGATGCTATAATTGTGGCTATAGGAATTATAACAGAGGATGCTGCGTAAGTTAAAATTTGTTTTTCGAAATAGAACCAAAGAATAATTTGTATTTTCCTTCCAAAAGTCTGCATAAAACTCGTCTGTCGAAAATTGTGTTATTTCATAACTTCGATTCACCACTATCATCACTGGATGATGCTATTGTTGAAAAACTCAATGAATTAAACTGCAAACTGATCATTGTGTGAGTCGAACTTCGGTTTTTTCTGTACCAAAGTAACTTATTATTATCAATTACAGGAGCCACAACATTCATTATGTTCCAGATTCAGAGGGGAACCTACAACCTCATTTCAAAACCACCCCAAAAAAGAATTCCACTCAAGAAAAAAATGAAGAATTAGCAATGCAATTGAAAATCCGTTGCCCATTAACACAATTTTGCAATTTCAACGACGCCTTTCAAATTATCTTATGCAAGAAACTAACTCGTCCTTGGATCTGGAACAGTACTCTTGCAATCGGTTCACGAATTGTGATTCATGTTTCAGGAGTGATTCCCATCAAAGAAGAAACGACTGTGCCGAAATTCAAAAAAACATCCAAGGTCATCGGGGAGACCATCGTCCGGCAAAAAACTTACTATTCGGGAGTTGATGAATTGAATAATGATCTGAAAGATCAACTAATTTCTGGTTACATGTTAGGTAACACTCCCATGCCATATGATCCCAGTCTTGGACAAGCTCCTCACATTGACACCAAGAGGGGAATTTATTTCATTGGTTTTGTTGCTTTGGAAAACATTCCACAAGAACACTTCTCTGGATCTTCTACTTATGTTTTATTTCCCCAGAAGGGCAAAAAATTATCGGCAAAGATTCTAGATTCCTTGGTTAGAGTGATGCTGGCCAACGGCACGTGCATCTTAGCATGGAAGGTCTTTAACAATTCAAACAAGCCTAAGCTAGTCGTCCTGATTCCTACGCTCGAATATAAACTTGCAGGTTTAGCTAAGATTGAGCTCTCTTATCATTCCCAACATCGATTCTGGGATTTCCCCAAATTACAGACAAAAAAAAACCAACCCACACGTGACCAACTTGAAGCCATCGATCGTTTAATGGCTTCCATGGATCTTTCAGCCAAACCCGAGACCATCGAGGAATCTTGTGATTTACTAAGCAAAGATCGTTTACCGTTTGATTTCCTTCCCAACATTCGTCAGCAGTTTATGATTGATTTTCTGACTAGCACCATTTTAAAGCAACCCTCTATAAAATCTTCCCTGGAATATCTGAAAGTGCCAGATTTCTTTCAGCCTGAGGCCGCCCAAGCCGCTGAAAACATTAAGAAGCTATTTGAGTTGAAAACAATGGAAGTTCATACCAAAGACAAACTCAAAAAACACTTTTTCAACGGTGCCACCGATCAAATTGACAAAGAAGGTGGATTACTCAACAATCCATCAACGAGTACGTCGACAGGTGACCTTGACCTGGATGAAAACAAATGCACGCATGTTGGTACTGTCACACCGGCCGAAGACTTCAAAGTTCTCATCACATACGTCGTTACCAAGCTACCCAATGGACCTGAACGAGTGGCGAAGTTCCATCAATATGCCTGTCAGATGTGCTCGGTCATATCGGATTTGCTCTTTAAATCAATGACAAAACAATATGAGAAAATTTGCAAAGCATTGAAAGTCTATCGCCAGATCTGTTTAGCTGGCGATAGTTCGTATGACTACAATGATTGGATGCGAGATGTTCGGGCTAAAGTGATTGAAAGGAAAATGTTCGATTTTTGGGAAGATGTGATTGTGAAGGAGAAACTTGGTCTTTGTCTGGAAGAAGATCCTCAAGCTGAGTGTGATTTTTATGATATATCAAAGGAAATTGCAGCGTCCACTAAAGTGGATGATTTGATGGATGATGATGAGTCAGTTGAAGATCTCTTTGGAAATATGTAAGAAAGGGTGTGAAAATATTGTAGTTGTGTTTGAATTAAATTTAGAAGTTAAGGAGATTTTATACAAGTTGATGTTATTTTATAGTCAATTTGTGCTGTTTTGATAATAAACTTTACTTTTTTGTTAATTGCAAAAAGCCGATGATAAAAACATAAAATGGATTTCTTAAAACGTGGTTCTCTGTCGGCGGCGTCAACAGTTCAAATAAAGAAATAAAATTCGGGTCAGACGGTGTAATGACCATCTTTAGGTCTACTCTTTGAAAGCCCCTTAGTATGACAACAAATAGAAAGGTAGGCTATAGCTTACGAGGGACAGGATGAAAAGAGGTTGGATGTAATTTGAGATTAACGTTCCCTAAACACGAAGTGCAATGCGCCAGCAACAGTCAAGACAATTTTCTAAATAATTTTGAATTTTTGCATGTACTTACATATTTGCTAAAATATTAAGTCATAACTTACAATTGGAAGCTCGATGCATGTCCTGCGAGTTGCTGCTTGGCTTGTGGTTATGTAGTACTAGTAGCGTGCGCCGCAGGTGAGTGTTTTTAGGGACCAACCAAATTTGCTTCTCAAAAAGAAAGGTTTTGGAACTTATGTAGGTAAAACATATGGGCAAATTCAAAAACAAAAGTTTACAAACATTTTTGAACATTAACGACGAAACCCGACGGAAGTCATCGCGACGACCACTACACAAAACCGGACGTTCTAAAATCTCCCATCCGACAAAACACAAATAATGGAATTTTATTTCAAAAAATTATTATCACTTTTTAGTAAACATTTACTTTCACACTTTAACACTTTATAAAATTAAATACTTTTTTACAATCAACAAATTAAAACAATGGCGGAGAAGAATTCGAACCAACGCACGAACACGAACTTCAGAATTTACAAAGTTAAACTTAAACTTTCGGAGTAAACGGTAAAAAGCCGTTGAGGTTGAATTCTCGGTTATTAGAAGTCGGTGACAGATGAGAAAAGGAAAAGAAAGATGCGCCGCCGAGCCGGGAGCCGCCATTGATGAATTATTTGTTTTATTTTGTATGTGTAGTAGTTTCACTTTAAAAAGTACCGTTTATTTTTGTGTTCCATTTACATTGCTGAATGAAACTCTGTCGTTCGTAACAAGTTTGAACATGAAAATCAAAAACTAAAACTTGTGTTTTAACTCAAAAAGTTGATTTATTTTTTTCAATTTTGTTAATTAAAAAGTGTTAAATTCTGTGAGAACAATTTAGTTAATTAAAAAGTGTTGAATTGTGTTAAAAGTCATGTGTTGTATTTTTTATCCTCAAAAATATTTCTACAGTGGTTAAAAATCTTGGAATTGAAAATTTATCTTGATAGGTAAGTGATGTGTTTTTTTTTTGTTTATTTTATTAATTTATCCTCCAAATCGATAGCGCACACATGTGTTCTTATTTCCTGAAGTCGAGGATACACAGATTTTGTTATTCGGTCGACCTACATGGCTTAGTAATCTCAGTGGTAGATGTTTTGTTCTTTTTCTGACCACCTTATGCTAGTTATAGAATAATTCTCCTCCAAGCTCTTTTAAGCAGATGGGACCATGAAGTTTCAAAGTCATAGCTCTCAATGGTTACGTTCCGCTCAAGGCGTGCGTCGGCGTTGAATGTCTTTTCTTTATGAAAACATAACATGAACCTCGTTGACCAATAAACATCATCTTCACTACTGCCGTCTACTGACATCGCGCTTTATTCTTCCAATCATGGGGATATTATTTGCGAACGCCATTAATTAGATCCACATTTGAAAGTACCTTGAAGCTCACTTGATTTTTAGAAGTATGTAGATAGGAAGAATAAGTTTTCTGCAAAAGAATATTTCACTTTTATTTTCGGTATGGAATAAAAGCTTTATCTAAAATAAAAGTAATTAAAAAAAAAACAGTTTCCCATACCGGGAATCGAACCCGGGCCTTCTGGGTGAGAGCCAGATATCCTAACCACTAGACAATATGGGATTTTAAATTTTTGTGGCTTATATTTTATCATATTACTTAAGTTAGAAAAATATCGTACATTGTCGACCTAATTTTTTTATTTTTA
This sequence comes from Scaeva pyrastri, assembly GCA_905146935.1. Classification (NCBI taxonomy): domain Eukaryota; kingdom Metazoa; phylum Arthropoda; class Insecta; order Diptera; family Syrphidae; genus Scaeva; species Scaeva pyrastri. The sequence goes on along the minus strand of LR989927.1, from coordinate 41,198,626 downwards.
AGACAACTGAAAGTGAAAATGGTCCATTTAACAAAAGTAGAACACAAATTATGTTTATTGCTCAACAAAATTAATTTTATTTGTATCAAAACGTTACTTGGGGTCTGTACATTATTATATTCATTTTATCTTGATTAATTTAATTTGTAGAATTCATTCGGTTCTGGATCATCCATATCATCAAAATAATCCGAATCTTTTGCCCATAGTAGCCCTAGTTGTTTTGTTACGAATTCATTTTTCCACAAATCAAACAATTCACGTTTGATGATCTCATCTTTAACTGTTCGAATCCAATCATTGTAATCGAATGGATTAAAGAATGCAGCATCGGGACGTTCAACTTCCAAGAATTTCACAGCTTGAAGACGAGTCTCGGGTGTTGCATCGGGACCGAATAAGAGATTCCAAATATGTTTGTAGAATTTCTGGAATACTTTTGTTCTTTCTTCAAAATCGTTGTCCTCAGACAAATAACTCAAACGATCCGACCAGTTCTTTTCGTATTCCTCGGGAGTAAAGTCGGCATTGATTTTGAAATCATCACATGTCAATGGTTCTTCACTGTCGGACATGACTATTTATTTTCTTTAGTCGAAAGAATATAAAACAAATAATTTATTGTAAATCTTTTAATCCGGCTTTCTTGAAACTCCGCCTGACTTAACCAAAAAGGGCAAATTAATAAAATAAATGTAAATAATGAATAAATGACATTTCCCTAGATTTGAGTCTGGCTCTGGATGTTTTTAGGGAAGCTTTTTATATTGAAAACTTTTCTTAAGGGTTGCTTACATGTGGTTTGTTAAAAAAGCTTTTCCTTTTTTGGAGATATAAAAGTTTTAAAAAATAGATGTGTGCCAATGCTTTTCCCATGTGTGTATATATTTGTATAAGCTACTAGCATCTTTACATTCCCTCTGTTTTAGAAGTCAGCTCAACTCAGTATTCCAAAAAATGTTTGTATTAAATCTGCCTTGTACATACCTAAGTAATCTAGATGGACAGTCATTCATTTGTTTTTTAATTCCATTTGAGAGTGTCCTGTTCATGAAATTGAAAAGAATAACCTCTTCGCTGCCAGTCGCCTTCACAAAAATTCACTAAAACATCTCTCAATTGTAGGGTAAATAGTTATGTCGTGTATAAGCTGTTTGTTAAGACTCTAATCGACGTTACGCTACCACGACTATCTATATTTAAAACTAACACCGTTAATAGAAAAAGAAACACTTTATTTCAATTGTCTGGCGTTGACTTCTAATGACTTTATTTCGTTGCCAAATGAGGATAAAAAAGGCGTTCAATTGCGTCTTCTCAAAAGATCATAGTGTAACCGCCGTCTTGCAGTTTGAGAGCAAGTGTGGTTTTTTTTCGGAAAATCAAAACGTCAAAGTTTTCCTTCAAACAACGTCAAATTTTTCCAATTGCGATTTGTGTTTTGTTATATTTTCTCTCTTGCTTGAAATTGCTTCCAATTTTGTTTGTTTGTTTGAAAATCACTCACAACATCACTCTACTTCTACTTCTTGAACTGAATTCAGTTAAAAGTTTAAAAATACAAAACTAAAAATGAATGAAATCCCAATTAGTGAAATTCGGGTGCATCCATCCCACTCGCGTTGGCTGACCGAAGAAGTATTCAATCTCATCGATTTGGTGAGACGAGATGAAGCTATCTACAATCCTCGACATAAGTATTATTTTTGCCGGCCGTACGTTGAGAATTTTTGGCGTGAAATTGATCTTCGATTGAGGAAGAATTGTAAATATTTTATCTTCCTCAATTATGGAATATAGTTTTTAATTGTTATTTATTGTTTTTAGCTGGTGCTAGTTTGGCAAAGTGGACAAATCTTCGAATATCCTTTCGGCGGGAATATGCAAATTTCCAAGAAGAAAAAGTACCACCATGTTGGTCGTATTTCGATAGAATGTTGTTTTTGCATCCTTATTTGCGCAAGTAAGTTAATTTATTAATGTATCTCCTGAGACAAGTTGATCATCTCTGAGTAGCAATTTCCTTGAAGTATCCACACACTAATAGAATTTTTAAATTCTTACTATAAAACTTTAAATTCAAAGAGAATCATTCATGCCGATTCCTTAGGCCTTCTTTTTATGGATCGAGTCTTATTTACATTAGTTATCACTGAATAAAGCTCACTGTTCGGATTTTAGGGCAAATTCATTTGGAACTTGAAAATTGCCTTTTTCAATTCTAAATCTACATCCGTTAAAAATAATATGGATGGTGTAATTTTTGTAACATCAAAGTGATGCGAATATTTTAAGAATAATACGATTTTCCATTCATACTTTTCCTTACTCCTATTACTACCTAACCTATGTATCTAGTAGTTTCAGATGCTTTTGAATGCTATAAAGTGCTGTTCCAAAAGTATTTAAGCATGGCCATTGGCCACCTTCTGATATCAGTGAGTTGAGTACAACAAAGTGGTTTCCTTTGCTATGTATATTTTCAAAAACGTTTTACTTTTTGGCAGCGTATTGAAACAAATGGTAAATTTGTTTCATATATCATCATGTTTTCATTATAATTATCATTAGTTAAAAGATTTAATGAATTGAGTTTCTATCTTAACTGCTTGTTTGACAACATGGGCTAAGTAATGAGATACGGAACATTGTCCCGGGACTGAATTTTCTACATGATATTGTGTAAAACCCCCACCCAGTTTTGGATTTCAAACCCTCATAGTCATCAAAAAACGAGTCCATCCACAAAGAATCATCAAACCATCCACACTTTCACTTTTTTCAATTTAAAATTTCCAGTAAAAAGTCTTCAGAACCTAAAGTCATTGATTCACATCTACAAGAAGCTCTCGCCCAAATAAGCTGTCTAAGCTATAAGTCCCAACAACACCTAACAACTAGTAATGGTGAAAGTCCTGTCAATGAGTATATGGATCAATATTTTTCGTATTGTGAAGACGAACCTCAACCCTCACCAGACGACATAGATGAAATAATCGAAGAGGAAAACCCACCCGTCATGAAAAATACCATTCTAACCGATATCAAATCAGAGAGCGAAAGTGAAATCGAAGACAAAGAGAACAGCATTCAAACTCGAGAACATGATGAATTCAAGGATATTATCATTGAAATTTCCGATGACACAGAACCAACGCCATCGCAAAACGAATTGAGTCAATTAAGTCCACAAAATGATTGTGGTCCAACTAGGAGTCTGCTGAAGCGCCCACGAAATGACTTGAAAACTACAGCAACTTCATCGAACAATGTTTCGTTAGTGAGGCCATTGTCATTGACGACGATGTCGACTTCAAATCAACCCGAAGTTGGTATATTTACACAGGCCATTATCAATAATAGTTCTTCACATTCAAATAGCTCGTCGAGTCGTGTTGAACAAGGAAGTCCTGTTGCTCCTGCAGCACCAATTCGACGAAATGATTTTTGTGAATGTAAAACTGACTCGGATGCAATGTTCCTGATGAGTTTGTTGCCTGATATACGAAAACTTAATGGACGTGATCGGGGAAAAATCAAAATTGCATTTCAAAATATTGTCCAGGAATTTTTATATCCCGACTAAGGATTGCTTAGTAGTTTTTAAGTTTTAAGATAAAGTATTAATATCTAAGCTAAATAATGTGTTATGCGTCTTATAAATAAATTATTTTAAATGTGCAATGCTTACTTAATCTATGTATGTATATTATAGACAAAATATACAAATGTAAAATTATTTAAAGTAAAATTTGTTCTTTGTTTTATATTTTAGTTAAAGTTGGTTCAAATTAGGTCAATACGAGACTTAAGTCCTATAAAAGGGTTCCTATATACTTTCGATCCATTTGTCTTTCGAACTATTTTTCAATTAAAAGCGAGAATTGGATGAATTAAATTTTCATGCATAAAAAACCACAGAAAAATTGGTTGAATTTTGTTTTTTATTTAAAAAATTCAATAGACATAAAATACAGTTTAGATGTTTTTTAGTTACATTTAAAAGTATAATAATTATGCAAATAAAATATATAAAATACATGCATGCATATTTCTTCCAATATCTAAATTAGTACTTGAAATATAAATTTATTATACAAAAGAATTTTAGTTCATTCGTTTGCGTAATAATAATTTCTCAAAAAATCTTTTTTTTTTCGTTTTCTTATAAAAAAAAAATGTTTTATCATAATTAGCAAAATGCATTTATTTTTTTTTTTTAAGAGAAGCAAAATCGCTACCATCTTGAAGTCTTAAAAATTCATACAGAAAAAGAAACTAGTTTTTACAAGTTAAAGTTGTTAAAATGTAACTCAACATTTTTAAGCACCAAGCTTTAAAATTACATATTTAGAAAAACAAGTTATGAAATTATTCGACAGCTTAAGTCTTCTGTGCTCCCAGAGAAACCTTTTGTAATATTCTGAAGCTCATTTTTTACATTTTTGGTTTCAATCCAAATTGTGGATAAACAAATTTTGATTGAAGATTCTGAGATCTCATGCATCCATCGCCAGTTTCTTAAAGGCATTTTGTAAATTTATTAAATTATTAATACATTATTGATTACCCAATTTTAATATTTAAATTAATTTTGATGAAATAATTTCATCGTAATTTTCTTCCAAATTCAAAATCACAAAATGTTTTCAAATGCCTAAACAAAAAACTCCCTCATTCATCTCATTTCTTTTTCTCGTTTCGTTAACATTTTATTACTCTTACGAATTTATTTAGCAAATTAAAAACTATTACTATTTTACTAAAAAAAATCTTAATTTTAGAACATTTCTACGTTTTTTTTTTTGTTTCATAATAAAAAGCATCTATTATTATTTTTTGTTTTTATTGTAACATTTATACTTTGTTTTAAAACTTCATTGTGCTTTGTTTCTTCTTTTTTTGTTAGTGCTTTGTTTTTGTGTAGGTTTTTTTTGTATTTTATCTGCTAAGCAATTAAAAATCAGTTTTTCAGTTAAATTACACATTTTTGTTTAGTTCTTATTTATAGAAATAATATTTATTTGTTTTTGTTTGTAACAAAAGAAGGCACAAAAAACAAACACAAATTCTTTGGATATTAGGATTAAATACTTAGAAAATGAATTCAAGAGCTCGAAATAATTTTCAAATTGAAAATGAAACAAAATACTTGTTAGACAAGGTTATGGATAAAAAATGGTTGAAGTTTAAGAATATCCGCATTACATACCAAATAAACACCTTGACTTGAAGAATCTGAGGTTGAGTGTAATGATTAATCCTTCACTTTCAAATTACATATTTGTCGTAATTAAACACGATAAATGCTTAGATATTTCTATAGACTTTTCTAAGTTAAAATGCACATTTGCATAAGTCCATGGGCAGCCCTTTAAGGTCAAAAAATGAAAACACATCTTAAAATTTGAAAAAATACCGAAGAATGCAAAGACTCCTAAGGCTTTAAAAGAGACTTTAGAATAATGAGAAAATTGTATGAAGACATCAAATGAATGTATGAAGTCTCAAATGATTGGAGAACAAATGACTTTAATTTGCAATTTCGAATGTTAGTGATTGAAAAATTTAAAGCCATTCTATTGACAAAAATTACAGTCTTACAGAAGAATTCAAGTTTGTATTTAATAACAGCGATTGTACTCACGTAAGATGAAATTCTTTTACAATCCAGCTAGATTACCTAGAATTAAACTATTCCGCGCTCTGAATACAAAATTTTTTATTCAGCAAAGCTTTAGTAATTTGATTATGAAAGAGTTTCGTTACGGTGGTGGTAGTGATACTTTTATGTTAATAGATTTAATAGTGAGGGTGGTAGAAATCGGTTAAAAATAGTTTATAAAAAAATACAAATATTTTTTGGTTTCAAATTCCAACATTTTTGTTTGTTAAGTTTTTTTTTTTTTAATGTCACATTCTTAGTAACGAATAATCGCAGTCACTCTTCAATGACTAACGTTATCCTTTATAATCCTTTTGTCCGCTCATATCGTTGCATTCGTGTGTATAATATATTTGTTTTGAATTATATTTCATTATTTTGTTTTTCTTTTATACAAAATATTCTTTCATTTTTGTTTCTTCTGTCTCTAAATTAATAACATACATACATATACAAGTATATGTATTAATTTCTTTGTCTTGTCCTAGGTGAATTTCGATTCGATGATGATGAATTATTTTCAGCATCACCTAATACAGCTGAACTACAACAAAATCGGCTTGTTGGCAATCGTATGGCTCTGGTTAGATCGATTGTATCGCCATTTTGACGCATTTCACGTTCTGTTGCCTTTTCTAGTTTTTGCCAATGTCGAACAGCCAATGTAAAGGCTTCAGTTACATTTGTAGCTGTTTTTGATGATGTTTCAATAAGGCTGGCAATGTTGTACTCATCACACCATTCTTTGACTTCTTCAGCAGTTACTTGTCGACTTTGTTCTTCCATATCGTTCTAAAAACAAATTAAGAATAAGTATTTTTAGTCTCCATTAAAAAATTAACGGTAAGAAAGTTATAAAAAAAGGTTTTTGTTGGTCGTTTACTTCAAAAGAAGACAACGCTATTTTTAACCTTATCGTGAATAAAATTTTCCTCAAAATGTTTCCCATTTTTAAAGATTAGAAACGGCAAGTTTTGTCCACTGTTCCTCTAGGAACTTAGTAGGAAAGGAATCTAGTACTGCAGCAAGTGCCAATGTACTCGATAGTTCATTGATTCAAGTTTAAATCTTATCAATTTCCATAGAAACTACCTCTCTGACAGACCATATTTGAGGCCACGCCACGATACAATTTCTTTCTCTGATCTAAACTGAACTATTGATCGCTGCTGCGTAAATAACTAGTGACGTCACTTTCGATAGTACTGATACCTACACTGACACTCAATTGCCTACGTAGTCGATTATAGAATTACCTTATTTCCCACAACAATGAACGGAAACTTGTCCGCATTTACATCGGCATAACGCAGGAACTCATCGCGCCACAATTTAAGACCCTTGAAGCTGTCGCGGTCGTTGACAGCGTAACACAACAAGCACACATCCGATCCCCGATAGAACGGTGTTCGCAGAGCCCTAAATCGCTCTTGTCCAGCAGTGTCCCAAATCTAGAATTTTACAAACAACAACAAACATTAAAATGCGCCATCCACGATCCACCCCATCGCCGTCATCTGGGCCTAATTGCTTCCAATTGATGAAAACCAAAAGGTCATTTTTGCACACATTGTGTACAATTGTTTGACTAACCTGCAAAGTGTACTTCTCGCCATCGACTTCGATGTCTTTGTTCATGAACTCGACGCCAATTGTGTGAAAATTGTTCTCCTCATAGCGATTTGAGACAAATCGGTTCATAAGGCAACTCTTGCCTACACCACCATCGCCCAGGATCACAACCTTTAGCAGGATGGTTTTATTTGGTGGTCGCATGTTTGTCATATTGTCGCTGGAAAAACTATCACTGCTGCTGTTGTTTTCATAAAATTCAAACAGTCTGCTTGTCCTCGACGTTTGCTGATCTCTTTTCGCCTATTGCTGGGTGACCTGGAACGTTGTCGAAGTTTTTCTTTTCTTTCCTTTCTTTTTTTCTTCTTCAGCTGGCTAATTGAAATTAATTAGCAAACTTTATGTTTTTGATGAAGTATGTAAGAGTTTTCTTTGTATTCTGATATCACGGAACTGTGTTAATGGAAATGGAAAAACTTTTGCAAATATTTATTTTTTTCGAATATAGACAATTCGGGGGGGGTGAGAAAAAGAAAAACCTTTTGTGATTTGATTTGCCTTGTTTTAATAAACACAACAATGAAGGAATAGAGAGCTGGGCTAGAAGGCAAACAACAAAAAATCGACGTTGACTAGTGTGGGGTTGAAAAATAAAAATTCCAAAACGAAAACATACTCGCAATTAATAAATTGACGTTTTCTTTTTTTCTTCCTTTACCTGTCAGCTGCTATGGCAGTTGTCAGAAGTGTTGGATCCATTCACAATATGGGTTTTAAATTTAGACGGGGATGTTATAGAAGAGTAGGTGTATTGTGAATTGTGGAATGCATTACACTTCCAATCTGGCCAGAGTTAGGTATTGGGTTATTGAAATGTTAGTTGCTTGTACTCTGGACATAACAACTTTAATTTTTTCGTATAAATATAAATACGAAATGCTAGCGTTTTTGTAATAATGTGGATAAATAACTGAGTGTCAAAGAAGAACTTGTAACAGAATAAAGTATGTTTATTCTTCTTTTCATAATGTTTGTTAACTTTACAAAAAACAGTTTTCTGAATTTTAAAATTATTATTCAAATGCCTTCTAATTTATAGAAATAAAAAGAATTAAATGACGGAATTACTGATGTTTCTTATTTTCCAAATGTCATACACATTCAAATGACTTTTAGTGGTATTGAGTTAAGTTTAGATACTTTTCGTCAACATTTTGTATTTAAAATTTATAGCCGAAGTACTATTAGTTTTCAACGTTAAAGGCTACCATTTAACATTTATGTTTTGTGCTTTCGTTGGTTTCTTCCTAACGTTGTTCATATAAATTCCAAAATTCTTTTAGAAATTGAAAATAAAAATCAAAGTCACACATCAATCTTTGACACACTTGATACTTCTTGGAATGAAAATAGGTACATACCTATTTTATGTGCTCAAGATGACCTAGAAAGCCAAGTCAAAACATACGAGTAAGAAAACAAAAAGAATTTTAAGCCATTCTCGGCTGTTGGATCCATTGAAGCTATATTTCTACAAGCCGTCTCATTATGGCCAAACATATCTGACACTGACAATTAAGAAAAAAAAAAAAAACGCCCCTTCATAAGCGTCTATCAAAGAATGTAATGCATTTTGCCATCCTTCAGCACCTAAGCTTGTTCAAACCCAATCTTAAGGCATAGGCATGGGTATGGGCAGTTTTCTTTTTTGATTCTTTGAGAGGGGATTGGGGGATTTGTGCCTAATTTCAATATATTGGAATAAATCGTTGTTTGAACAAAAGAAAGTGCATCACATTGAATGAATACCTACCTACAAAACAAATCTGTCTCGCTAATAAATTATCCGCGTCTCGCCATCAATCCACATGAAATCAGTAAAGTGATTGATTTTAATTGAACAAATCAACATTGGACCAGTATTGTTTTTTATTTTTATTTGTAATTTTATTTTTGTATTGTTTTTGGTTTTGAAATGCTTTTGGAGTGAAATTTTCGTGCGCAAGGCCAAAGCAAACCAATCTAGCCAGCCAGCCAGCATGAGACACTTTCATTTTGAAATAAGTTTGAACAGAATCCCAGCTTAAAGCGCCACAAATGGTTAACAAGATGCCTGCGATAAATGAAATATGAAGACAGATTTAAGCGTTGAGAGCGCGTAGAATGATTAATGATTGTATATTTTTTTTCTGGGAAACTCATATGTATCATAACCTGTACGAGTAGATACCAAAGAAAACCTCTTTAACACTGAAAATGTACTCGTATGTAGTAACTAACGGTAGCACGAAACTTCATACACGATTTTGCTTCCATTTTCGGTTAACTAATTGAAAATCAAGATTATTATTGTGAGATATTTTTATTTGATAATAATTATTATTGTCGTGTCACGAAGTCGCATGGAATGGCATGTTGAGGAGATACTTAACTTTGAAGTTGGAAAATTTATGACATTATTTTGTTTAAAAAAGTGAAAAGAAAATCACATTCTTACCTTTTTGGTGAGTTTGTTTCGGGTAAAAGTAAGAAATATCACGATTTTTAGAGATTTTTTTTTTTGAACTAAAAGAGTTCTCATTGAAAGTTTGAACATTTGGATTAGACTGACGATGACGATGGTGTCTAAATGATTTATTTAAAATATAAAATTAGTTGATCAATTTTATTGAGGTTTTTCACTGAAGCTATACTTTTACCATTTTGGGTTTTTTTTTCGATTTTCGAAATATGTATGTGAATTCAAGAAGTCACCCAAGATTTCATAGATTTCTTTTTTTGCATTTAAGAATTCTGAAAACCCACAAAGTTTCATTTAATAAAATTTTTAGATTTGTTCTTTAAATTCAGGATCTTAGAGGATGTTTAATAGAAATGTAGTAGAAAACTGTTGTAGACTTCTGCCATGTATTTTTCCTGTTCATTGTTCTTTTCTCTTTCTGTCCTTTATTGTGTTGTATCACCTGAAAAACTTAGTAGTTAAGGTACAGTGCCTTTTAGTCGGAGTATTTGTACTTTTTTTCAGAATCTTTCGATTTCAGCAATTTGAGTTTTATGAATTTGGGAATTTCAAGTTTTCCAATTTTGTAAGAATCTGTTTTTCGTGCAGTAAGGGTATTGAAGTTTTCCAAACTGTAATTTAGTGACTTAAACTCCCAAGAAACTCGCAAGTTATTTTAAAGACTTCTTGAATGAAATTGTCTGTTTCTGTTTCATGTATCTGTTTTTTTTTTTGTCTTTTTTTTTTTTACAAATTTTCGTATCTCATTCTTATTCCTACTGACAAAAATACTTCAACAGATGTAATCCTGCTCAGCTTCCTGCCGCAATTGGGAAAACATGTTTTCCAAAAAATTGTTAAGACCCTTAATTTACCTTATAAATACTACATCATCAGTAACTCTGCATCAATTTGACTGGAACCGTTGCAGAGTCTCTTACATCTTTGATCAAAGACCCCTATAATTATTGTCATTTTGGAAATTTTGACGAATTAGCGAAAATGTTATTTGCCCCGAAGCAGAGGGGCGCAATCAGAATGTAAATTCTTGCTGTTGTAATTTTTTTATTCCCAAATTAAACGGTTTTCTTTTGGAGTTTATGTTTACGAAAAAAGTTTTGTATAATTAAGGAATACATTGGCTTCGATTTTATGTTCCTTTTTGTGCAGTCCTCCAAAAGCATGTAGTGTGGTGATTGAAAATGAAGATATTTAAATTTACCTCAGGCAGATTGGTATTTATTTTTTCAAAGTAAAGTTTGAATGTATAGTTTACTTTTTGGTTTGATGAAATTTATAAACTGCAAGCATTCGGAAGGTATCTTCTGTGTTTTCATTTGAGATTCCCTTGAAAATATGAATTATAGCGGGACTTGTCAATTCTGGACAATTTCGTCCAAGTTTGTGTTTTTTCTTACAGATACACTTCACTTAAATTAAACTAACATTTGATTTGATAAGGAACTTCACTTAAGTGCCTGTTTTTAGTTTCGAAGGAGTAACTTTTGATGAATTAAAAATGTTCCATAATGTCTTCGAAAGGGTGATAGTTAACTTCGAACTCTCATTCGTTTCCAAATTATGATTTACAATGACAACACCTTGTTCTCGCCTGAAATGATGTTATTAATTTTTCCCTAAACTGTCAATTGTCAAATTAACATCTGGCAAATTCAAGTCTTGTGATATAGGGATAAGAGGAACTCACTTTCATCTTCTGTTACTGCCTATTAGCATTTTCTTCATTTCTTGTTCAGGACAGCATCTTTTGATCCCAACGATTTAACTTAATCTTATTCTTTTAAAATTACATTCTTTTGGATATATGTATAAATTTTAATATTTCTTAAAAATCCAGGAAACGTTACAAATTTGAAAAAAAGAACCTTGTTTAATTCATAAAAAGATAAAAAAAAATGCTTCCGTAATGTACGGCAAATATCTAAACAATGACCTCTAGTGCCATCTGTAACTTATCATCAATTTATTAACCAACTTTATGGATAAATATTTTCCAATTATCGGATTGCCAAAGAAACAGCGGTAGGTCATCTTCGGACTCTCTTTAGTCCACAGTCGAAACGAAACGGCCGGGCATGGCATTTATCTGGCCAGTGCGGTGTCGTCGCCGTTCGGTTGTCGGTCGGCAGTTGCCGTCACCACATGTAGCACTGGCTGAGTCCATTTGTACGGTTCCAAAAATATTTATGGGCAAGCGCATCACGTGTGGCTGGGACAAAACAAATCAATAGCATTAGCCAGAATTGACCACCTCAACACATATTACATGCTATGCACCCCAGAGCCAACAAAGTACGACTAGATAGAAGAGGAATACCGCTGCTGGCTGCGGATGGAGCTGGGAACACAGAGTCATCCAGTCATCTTATGTGATTCGGTCGTTTTCAACATTCGCCTCGCTGCGCTGCTCTGCGCTGCGCTGGAGCGCGAAATGACAAATGCTCAGTGATAGCAAAATAGTTTTGCCATGATGATGATGATGATGATAGGATGGCAATGACGTTGCTCCTTTTGCGCCGAATACGGTACCGGTTCGGAGTTCGGGTGTTACATCAGAGCTTCAGAGTGTATTACTTTGATGGTTCGTTGGTTGCTTGTTGCTTGTGCTGGTGCTTGTGCTTGTGCACGCACCCTACAGCGAAATTGGTGCGATTAATTATGGAGCCGTTATGGGGAAGACCCCTTGGCGTTGTGCTGTGATCCGTGTCTAGAATTTATCTCCCCGCTCCACTCTGGTCTGTCTTTCTCGACTTCCCGATGGATGCAGTCTTGAATTCGATGTGAAGTGTACCATATTTGGTTTGGCTGCGGCAAGGTAACTTCTCCTTCTTCTTCTTCTGTTTTAGCATATACCTAATATGCCCAGTTTGGTGTTGTTAGTTGTTAATTTATGCAAGAAATAGTGCTGAGACTTAAGTTAAATGCACTTGGCACTGGAATGTGGCGTGGAAATATTGGGAATATAATATGCTTATAAATATACTCGCATACCTACCTGTGTTGAGAAGTTTGTTTTGAATGGTTATCTAGAAGTACATATACGAATTATAGATATAAGTATAGAGTCTTGGAAGAAAAGGAGAACCAATAATGGGTCAGTAGGTAAATGGGAAATGTTCAAGGGGGTTATAATGTGTGTTGTGTGCGTAAAAGGCTATAAGAGTTTAAAGGGGATTTAAAAGTTGGTTAAATGGTTTTGTGAAAGACGATGCACAAATTATAGTGTGAAATAAATCAAATAAATTTAACACTCAGTCGTCACTCATCTGTCAAAAATTATATTTTTAACTTGTTTTCAAACCATCCATGGAACAAGAGATGAATCAATCATAAATCTGTTGGAAACATGATTTTGTAAACGAAACGTGACAATAAAAACAATGCTTAAGCTAAGTACAGACGATTTTCAGATCTTACAATATTGTCAGCTCCGTCAGTGCTCTGACAAAAGCTGCCAATGAGCTGAAAATAGCAAAATAGCTTCCAATGAAAAATTGTCTGTTCACACGATTGGCAGATTTTGTCCCAAAGTCTTACAATTTCATTGTCAGATAGTTACCTGACAATTCTCTGACAATGACGTTTCTGAAAATATTGTCAGGGTGAAAATTGTCAGTTTACACGGCTGTGAAGATATTTGTTTACGAATAATTGGTTGTCAGACAAATTTAAAGTTTTTTCTTAGTGGTGTAGAAATTTTGTATGAAATAATTTTAATAAATATGGAAAATATTGTCATTGCACGGCCTACGTGTTCGAAGACTGCGAGGAAGAGGAATTACCACAAAAAAGTCGAAGTGTTTGGACGAAGGATTGGGTGGCTCATCGACAGCAGGAGGGTTTATATTCTAAATTGCTTGTCGAATTGCGAGATGAGGAACCGGAGTTGTATCGGAATTTTCTGCGAATGGATGCTTAGCAATTTGCTTTGGTGAGTCCACACATTCAAAAGCAAGACACGAATATGCACGCAAGCATTTCAGCGGGTGGCTTTGGTGATTGAGAAGGTACATCCTTTACCACTTCAGAACATTTTTCCATTGTTTTAAGAAAGGTATATAAAACAAAAATAACAAAAAAAAAAAACGAACATTACACAAAAACTTAAAACGAATTCGATTTTCCGTTCGGGCAGATAGATTTAGTATATGAAAATACAGAAATTGTCAGCAATTGTAAGATGTCTTAAACAAAGAAATCTGACAATAACCAATGAGTCTGACAATGTCCTAATCGTCTGACAATGATAAGACGATTGTAAGATACGTGACAATTTGTTGTCAGATTGTCGTCTGACAATTACCTGACAATGACGTTTCTGACAATACATATTGTCAGACAAAATTGTGTGTTCAGACGATTGTTAGACATTTGGTACAGTTTTTTCAATGACAGATCTGACAATCGTCTGTACTTAGCTTTAGGTATACAAAATGTAATGTCATATCTGTTTTTTGTCTAAACTAGTGCATTTAGTGCATTTAAAGGCTTATTTGTGTCCTCATCGTATTCAATGACACTATTTCTCAAACGTCAAAAACGTTTTTGTTGCTGTATTGTAAATAGCGGAAAAAGGTCAAAATCTAGTTCCCAAATTTGTTCTAGCATGAATGAATGAATTTAACTTCATAATATGACGCCTACGTTAACTTCTTTAAAAGAAGAAAGATTTGAAGTTGGCTTTTCAATTATAAAAAAAATTTATCAAAAATCTAGTTTGGAGTTTTGTCTACTGTTTCATCCTCTCAACGCACAAAATAACATTTCTTTAAAAGCTTGACTTTAACAAAAAAATAAAGTTGACTTGGAATTGGTTAAAAATCTAGTCTTGAGATTTGCCCTGTGGAACTAATCATATGCTTTGCCAACAGCTATTTCTGCTTGTACTCTTCGGTAGTAAAATACTTTTCCAAGCTGTCATTTATCAGTGTGATAAAAATCGCACCTCAAAGCCAAACGTGCCCTCTGCAACCGACGACGCGACGAAGACGTCATCAAAATTCAATTCAAGCATTTTCCTTATCTAGGTACTGACTTTGCACCAACTTAGCTTGAAAAGAAATTGAAAGTTTACATAAAAGTCTCCTTGAGCAATTATTGTAAAGGGCCAGCCGCGGCCCCAAGCAATCCATTTTACGTGTTGTACTTAAAATGCAAAGCGCAGAGCAAATGGGCACATTCAGACAGGAACGTGATTCAGGAAAAAAATAGTCAACATTCAATGCAATAGTTATTTCAGCTGTTGATACAGTTAAAGAAGTTAAAAAAAACATCAAATTCTTGGAAAACGATTGCACCTAAGGAAATGACTTACCCTTTGAATATTTCCATTTCTTCCACGGCACCGCATATGTCATTGCTTTATAAAGTTGGACATCAAACCATTTCTATCTTTAAATTTATCCAAAATTAAATTGTGTTGAATTTATGCACCTATGTACATATTTATACAAAAGCTAACCTTATCTTCAATTGAATAGATTAGATACCATACTCTGGCAGGCATCTCTAACAGTACAAAGTAATATATTTCTTGGAAAGTATTTAAAAATTCATTACCCACTTGAAGTCTTTATACACACACACACAATTTCAACGAGACCGGTATTGTGGGCAGAAAAAATAAATGAGTTGGTCGAAGGAAACTATACCCTATCGCTATCCAGAACCCAAAACCACTTACCGTTATTATCATAAAAATGTTAATGCATTTCATTGACTTCATCATCATCGGTGTGAGGCTTCTTCGTTTGGTATTCGTATTCGTATATTTGTTGGTTTCGCTGCAACGCATAAGACTTTATGCGCATCGGGGTCGCAAGTTCAGTTGGTCGGAATAATTTCATACCAAGTGATCATTGAAGAAAATTAAACAACAACTAAATAAATTAAATAAATAGATAAAATCCCAAGCAAACCAAAACCAAAGCTAATGGGATGCGCTTCGCCTCCAATCATTCCCAATTTTAATTCACTCGATAACTTAGTTAAGTAACAAACCAAACACAAAAACGGGATTGAAGTCGTTTTAGAATTTTAAATGTATGAGTACGAGTATTTATTCAATTCCATTGGTCTTTCTGCCTATTTAAACTTGAAGCCACAAATTTATTCATCCCACAATATAACACGAAAATCCAGAGATTTGATGTTACTCGTTATACGTTACGATAGTAGGTATCTACTCCAAACTCCAATATAGATTAGATAGACTGACCATAATGATCGGTTTACTGGAAAGTCTGCACGCAATTTGTGGATTAATTATAAATATTATTAAACTTGAATTTGGTCTAATTATTTATTATTGTTTGAGATAAGAAATGTGGGTACCAAAAAATTAAGTATTCTCTTTGAGAAAAAAGACCGTTTTGTCTAGAGGTATATATACATACGTATATATGTTTATGCATCGACTCAGTGAAGCTTAAATAGAGTTTTTCGGTTGGATAGACGCACGATTGCGTTATTTAATTATTTTTTTTTTTTATATTTTTTTCTGTTTTGTTTTAAAAATAAATGTGAATTTTGCGTGATTATACATTTTTTGATGCATTACATGTATGATAGGAATGAACTTTTAAGAGAAAGAAAATTCAATTAATCTAAAGTTTATTATTTCCTTTGATGGCTTTTTAAAATGTTCAAAATTTATTTTATCAGTTAAAGTAGTTTCAGATGACAGATTATGTAATTAACATTTTGGAACGATAAAATATTATGTCTTGAAAGGGGTCATTTAACAACTTGAACTGTGCCATTTTCATAAAATATATTATAGATATGTTAATAACTAGCTGACCCCGCAGACGTTGTTCTGCCCTGCTTTTCAAATTGTGTGAAAGAAAATGCTTTAAATCTTCATATCCAGGTTCTAATAAAGTTTTGGCATTCATAACTTAACCAATGGGCGCAATTTTTAATCTCAATTCGATTAAAGACTTTTGAAATTCTGGAAACGCCATTAATTTTTTGTTTGCAAAATAAAAGCGTCTCCTAGATCTTTTCTCTTCA
The DNA here is from genome assembly GCA_905146935.1 of Scaeva pyrastri. Taxonomy (NCBI): domain Eukaryota; kingdom Metazoa; phylum Arthropoda; class Insecta; order Diptera; family Syrphidae; genus Scaeva; species Scaeva pyrastri. Next base: position 41,181,854 of record LR989927.1, on the reverse strand, counting down.
CATACAGGACCTCATCATAGGACCATTAACAATAGCAACTTATATGATTAGATTTTAAGATTCAAAAATCCTTTACAGAATAGATTGCATGAAAATACCAGCTCCAATCCAGCATAAAACCCTATAAATGGACCTTATATTTTGTTCACTATGTTTCCCTTGTATTTCTTTTAAACACAATCTAGAGACACTATTTTCTGCTTCTTTCCATATCCAATTTATCACAAATATATAGCTAGCTTTCTATTGGTAAAAGAATTTTAAAAATCGGTTCAGTAGCTCTAGAGATTACCTAATACAGTCTTAAAAATGTTACCAACTCTTTCGAGAAACGATGGATTTAGGTACTATGGCCGTTTTGTCAAAAATTCAATTCGACCATTTTAAACTTCAATCTTCAATGTTATACTGTTTTGTAAACAGTGCTATTTGGCAAGTCTAAATTATTTCAATAAAGAAATTCAGATTTGAAAAGTGGCAACCGTTTGTCTTGATGATACTTCCAGGAGGACACTTTTTGCCTTTTCTTTTCGATAATAATAAATATTGATGTTTAATGTCAACTGTGACTATTAACTGTCAGTTGATTAGCTTAGAAACACGACGGTACAAAATATGCGTCGAAATTCGACACCATTCATAAAATCTTGTAAGACTTTTAATTTCGTAAGCAATTTAATTTAAAATATTAAAGGAAAAAACATTTTTTTAATATATTATTTGGCATAGTACAGTGTTCAATAGTGCAGAGACAAAAATGAGCCATAGTGTGTTAATTTTCATTGTTTTTAAGATGTATTCTGCTATTCGGGGCGGAAAGAAATCCAACGAATCAATAACCATTAAAATTGGTTCAGGAGATCTCGAGTTATAAGTGTTGTAACAAACCCGTCTTTGTTTTATATATAAAATAAATGATTGAGCTACGTAAAAGATCAATTTTATCAGTACAAAAGGTTTTTTAGCTAAGAGTAGCCCAGTTAGAACTTTAAACCATGTAACTCGATTTCTGTAATAAAAATATTCGAATTTGCAAATTTTCAACTCTCAACACTTACTTACTTACTGGCACTCTATTCTTTTTTCATGTATAGTACCATTTTAAAGAACTATCACAACTAAGTTTCGAGTAGAATCAAAGTTAGAATAGAGTTACATAGTAGGGCCCGTGACGTATAGGTTAGTTTTAAGCCTTAACTTATAGAAAAAGTTTCTTCAAAATTGGTTTTCCAAGACTTTTCTTATTTAAAATTGAATTAAATTCAGAAAAACCAATTATAAAATTATTTCAGCATTAAGTAGCGCATTTCAACTCTCAATTTGAGTTAAATAGAGCAAAGGCTTGAATACTTAAAAAAAAAGCATCAATGGAAACTTTGATTTTAATTTATAAGTTTTGAGTAGCTCTCCGTTCTATAAATTATTCCGATGTTTGACAGCTGCTATTAACTTCGTCAACAAACCCAATGATGATCTGGTTATTATCTTTACTTTTATTCGTGTTCTATCCGAAACAACAACTTCATTCAAAGTAATCAGAATACAAAATTACCACATCACACGAATATCGTCTAATCTAAGATTGTCATATAAATTGCCAACCATTAAATTCCAATTAATTTACATAACCGACATACAACTGTCAAGCAACCATCACCTGCTTAAACACACACCAAATACGCATTGCTTTATGTTACGATATACATGGCCGTATGGGGGCGCGGTTGTGGACGACGCGAAGACGACTACGATGTGGCTTCTTAAATTGCATAATCCAATTATAATCGTCAGCGAGCGAAAGTGAAAGAAATACATCTTCTGAATATCAGTCACCGCATTGCCTCCAATAATTGGCGTGATTAAACGATGCCCAACAATCCCAACCGCACATACGAGAATACAAAATATGATGCGATGAAGCTGTAGCCCATTATCGAATTATGAATAATATCTCTTGCATATTCGAACAACTCAATTATACGACCCACTGAATGGTTTACTCATCATACCGTGGTGCCAGAGTTTCGTCTAGAAAAAATTGCGACTACTCGTAGCTTAAATTCTTTGACTGAGCCTGCTGAGCACCATCATCAGCAGTATTAAGACAGCTTTTTAATATGTCTCATAAATCTTATGCAAAGCAACAAACACCAAAAACAGACAGCGCACCATCTAGCTGTCAACGGAATCAAGTACTCATATTAGCATTATTGTGACATTGAGTTATGTGTAGTTAAGCACGTCTCTGTCAATTGGATGAGACAAAAGCTTAATCTTTTCTCAATTGACGGGATGTTAAGAGAACTTCTCGTTTGTCATCGCCTGAATGGATTAAGTCTTTTTGTCAGTGAAGTGAAAGTTCTTTCTCAATTTGTCATTAACTCTCTTGAGATGACAGTTAAATACAACAATGACAGCTTTACAGATACATATACATTTGCATAACAAATCATCTCAATTTCGTGAAGAAATGTCATGTTTATGTCTACGGAAAGTACACGCAATCGTGGGTGTGGTGTGGTTTGTGGTATATGATTGTCAAAACAAATGGTAGGATGACAGTAAGTGTGGGTGCGTTTTGACAATGAAAATATCTTAATCACATCGCGTATAGAGTTGATGAAGGTTTTTCCTTAAATAGGACTGAGAGCGCGTGCTGTCTATTTGATGTTCTTTGTCGATATATACGCGGGAAAAAACCCATGATATTTTTTTTAAATGAAAGTGAATTTCAGTAACAATTGCATTTAAAAAAGATATTAATATTCAAATCGCAGATTTCCCAACAACAGCTGCATCACTAGTATAATTATTCGATGTCTTTGTCGGTAAACAAAAGAGCTGAGCTGCGAACGTTAAAAGAGACACGTTTTGTTCGATCATTTATGACAATTTCATGTTTTTGCATGGAGTAAAAGTCTTTAATAATTTTATTTGAGCTTTTCATTTTGCATTTAGCATTTTGAACTTCAACACATAACGAAATATGCGTGTTTCGCAATTTATACTTTGTATTTCGCACTTCGAAGTTCACCTTTGAACTTTAGTTTGCACTTCGCATTTCACTTTCGATCTTTATACTTTGTACATCGCCCTTTGCACTTAGCATATCATGCTTGCACATTTAGTTCTTATAATTCGGACATCAAAGTGTTTACTTCTTACTTCTCTCTTAAAATTTTGCAATTAACCCTTGCATTTAACACTTTGCAGTTAGCACTTCGCATTTCACATTTTAAACTTTCCATTGTCTAACTTTTAATTTTTCGCACTTCGCACTTTTCTTAATTTGACTTGCTATACCTGTAATATTTGGAAAAACTGAAATTCTGGAAGTATTGAAATTTCTTCAAAACTGCGAAGAGCACAACTTCCCTTCCACCGACGACGTGTAGCCAGAATTAACACTCTCCGATCTTGCAAAGTTAATTATTTCTCACGTTTACCATAAGTCTAAAATAGTACTTTTAGTTTACAATAATAGCAATTTTTTTAAATCTAAGAAGCATAATAAAGTGCTACAAGGAAATAACAACTTAATTAGTGGTTCGCCAACGCCAACATGAGAAATTGCACACCTTCCTTAACAAACCAAAAAACACCAGCACCATGACCATCATATCTCTTGGAATACCTGTAAACATAAACAAAGTCGTATCTTTTTATCTATAGGAGTATATAGTTAAAGACTTCCAGACCGAGTGCGATACAATACTTTATGACGCAACAAGATACGAAAATTGTTAATCCTACGCAAACAAGGCTACACACCGAGCGGCAACAAGCAACAACCTTGGGATTGCCTTAACCAGCCCGATCTAAGGAGCCCGCTGTTCCGCGTGATTATCGACTAACAACTCCAATAATAACAGATAACAACTCTGCGCGCCAGCGCACTAGAAAGCGGCATTTTGTACTCTTGATAGTTTAGCCCTTTCGTCTTACTCCATCATCTTCGAATAATTCGCCACAAAGATTCATACATATACACATACACAACATCGTGCGTACGTTACAAGGCTTAATCGTTTTCAATCAGTTTGTAGATGTTGATTAAAAATTGTCTAAATGACATTCTGGTATAATTCACCCTCTGGAGACGACGACGGCGACGGACGTTCACGTCAACGCACGTTGTAAGTTGGCATAAACTCATAGTACGATGGAGGAAGTAGTCCAATCAGATCACAACACACATTTTTGACATATTTGTATTGTTTTTTATTTATTTTATTACCATCTGTCAGAATATAGCAACTGTCATAATTTATGCTCTGTCGTCGCAAAACCTGACATGATGACAATAATAAAAGTTTCAAAATTATGTCACTGCAATATTTTCATAATGGTGCTATATGACTGAAAGAAATGTCAGTTGGTGCTGTCAAATATACCAAGCAACAGGGTGGTTGTTTTTTAATCTTCTTATCGTTGTCTCTTTTATGTCACACACAAGATAAACGTCAATTGAATTGATTTTCAAAGATTCCTCTGAGATCCAAAAAAAAAGTCAGATCACAAGAAACATTTTTGACATACGTATTTGTATTGTGTTTTACTTGTTTTATTATTATCTGTCAGATTATATAATCTGTCATTATTTCTGCTCAATTGTTCATGCATTATGTTGAGTATTTTCTTATAACTTACAGAATTGTGTCAGTAGAATATTTAGACGATATGGTGCTACTATTTGACTTACCAAAATGTTGGAGCTGTCAAATCTACCCCATGCAACAGAGTGCTTACTTTTAAATCTTCTTTTCGTTGTTCCGTTGATGTTATAAACAAGATTAAAGTCAAATCTTATTCGAATCGAAAATAATTGATTTCGAAAGCCTGTTTTAAATCCCCTAAAGGTTCAAAAAAGGTGACTGACTGTCTCTGGTGTACAAAAGTCTGATGACTAATCTGCATATTGAATTGAAAAACCCACCTGGCCATTGAAATACTAAACGTAGAGATAAATGTCTCATATCTAAATCTCTTAAAAATTAATTTAACAATAACAAGCGACTTACAACCCAAAAGTCCAATTCAAAATATTCACTTCAAGATTTATGTAGATATGTTTATTTTTTGTTATTGGAAACTATGCAAATTGGCAGCCGTGTCAGTAAAAAAAAAAACCGAAACAAATGTCGGCATCTTCATCTAAGATTGAGCTTGAGGTATCACTTCCAACGAATCATCCTCATCATCATCATTTAAGAAAAAAAAATCATTAAAATTAGGCAATACAAATCGAATAAAAATGATAATTATAAAACGACCACAGCTTGACCATTTTGTTGTTGTTGCTTTGTTTGTTCGGAATTATTTAGGTCACAACCGCTGTCATACTTATACTCATATGCACAGCTAAAGCATCTGATGGGTGGTGAGTCGTTTCTTGTTACGAGCATTTTTGTTTGTCTTATTGTCGAAACTTTGGAGCTTAATGAAATATTTCCTGAGAACAGCCTATAAAATTATTTAAGACGAGCTTAGTCACTTTCGTATGCAATTTGGAACGCAATCGAAAGTTGATCTGAGAAGATCATACAAAAGTCATGTTAAGTCAACAACTTTCGCGCGACAAAACAAGATAATATGGAACTCACTAAACAAAGACTCTTATTGTCATAACCTTGGTTCACCTGTGAGCCAAGATTATTGTCTTAAAGTGATGGCCTCAATGTAAATACATCGTGTGCACTTTGGTCATGTTTACATGGAATAATATGCCGATGTTTTATCTTGTTTGCGGCAATAATAAGCAACTTGACCAAAATGAGGACTTGGGATGTTGGATACTACTACTCGAGTTCAGGAAAGATGAATATTTTTAACAAACACATTAAAGATTTAACTATAGACAAGCTAACGTTTACTTATACCATCTTATTGGTATAAAATATATCTAATATGCTTTCCAAAGCTTTGTTGTTTTGGACAATTTGGACTTAGAGGAAAATTGTTTACTTATAATATTCTTTAAAATTTAAAAAACTTTCAAAGTTCAAAGTTATGGTATGTAAATATTGATTAATTATTATTTATTTAAAATAACGCCATGTCGAAATTTATAAAAAAACATATATTTAATGGTATAAAATAGTACTTCAAAAGAGAAGTTAAAGTCTAAATAAAAAAAAGAGTAAGTTATAAAGCGGTTTTTTTGAAACTCGTATTACATTTTAAGAAAAGAGACTGGGTGCGACCCACAATGATAACTTCCCATTTTATTTTAAAAAATTGACTTTTAGAGAAGTTTTTGTGTCACAATAAAAAGCCATCAAGTGTCCTCTTGCTGCCTTCAAGCATATAACATAATTTTGTCTTGTCTTGTAGACTTGTCTTGAACTTGTAGACTTGATCATCATAATTTGATATTAATTATTAATTGATACAAATTTTACTAACAAAAATATGATCAGGTTTTTGTAGAACTTTTTGTAGTTCTTTAATTTTTGTAAAAAAAAAAATGTCAATTTGATATTCGTCAATATTTTACCATTTAGGTACAAAACACATTTGAAGTCAAGTCATTTTGTGAGATATTTAGGCCGAAAAATAATTTTTGACACTTTTCGGTAAATTTCAGTTTAAGTATTTATTTTTACTAAAAAAACTGATAATTTGATATTTGTCAAAATTGTAGCATATATTGAAAATTGTATTTTGTATAAACTTAAATAAATTTGAAGTCAATATCGTTGCCCAGTCTCGAGATATTCAAGTCAAAAAACATTTTTTACCAATTTTTGTTAGTATTTTTTTCACTTTTTATTTTTTGCAAAAAAATTGTCAATTAATTTTTTTTCAAATTCTTACCACGTGTCAAAAACTTCATTTCACATAGTAAAAAATTATTTTAAAGGTTATATAATTTTTCCTTTATAGTATATTTGATTGCAGAATTTTTTGTTATTAGTTTTTCAATTTAAAAAAATAACGGTATGATGAGCTTTTTCCAAATTTATACTTAATGTGTATTACACAATATTTTATATCTACAATAAAATTTATTTGAAGTCAATAGCAACATCCGTTTCTGAGATATTTGCGACCAACCAAAACTTTCACTATTTTTTTCAACTTCTATATTGAAAAAACCGCTTGACAAATTTTTATGAAAGTCCTTTCAGCTTTTTTTAAGTTATAACCTGTCGGACATAATTTAGTTGGAGTCAATATCTCTTCTCGTTCTTGAGATACCGTGGACGAAAAATGGTATCTCGAACGTACGTACACATACACACACACAGGCATCTCCCTGGAAATGACGGATTTAGATTCTAGGAACCTTAAAACGTCCAGATTTGTCAAAACTTTCAATTTGACAAATCGGACCGATTACAATAACTCCCTATGGGAAGTCAACAAACGAAATATGATTTGAAAAATCGGAAAGTACATTAGTCAAGTTGAGAAACATTGTTCTGTTGGTCTAAAATAGAGGTACAATTTAAATAGAAATTCGTATTATTTTCAAGAATGTCCTGTCGAAATTCGGTGTGTTTACTTCGTTTTCTTTTCCCTTACAATTATCCCATAAACTAAAGTCACACTAAATCACATACCTAAGCTATACCACTTTATACCAATCAGCAGATACATATAAATAAGTATAAATACTATTTTTCGATTTCAAAATTCAGGTTTTTTAACTAGTTTTTTTTTTTAATATGTATTTTTAAAATTAGTTTAATCGAAACACAAAATATGAAATATTATAGTAAATAATTCACTTTATTTGTTAATTAAGCCTTATTTACAATATACTATAAACATTAGACCAATTAGAACGCCCATTAAATAGATTAAAAGAAATAGATCAGTAGGTAAAAAAAGTTCCAATATTTGAAAATTAAACCTACATTTAATTTATTAACAACAGTTTTGTACACCAGTTTTAAAGTAGAAATCTTAACAATCTTTTGGTTATACCAATCATACTCGACACTCGTACATGAAAGGTCTCGCTTCTCGTTTCTTAAATAGCATAGGAAGCGACTATCAGTAAAATACAGTGAAGGAAATTTCCATAAAAACACCTAAGTTTTTGTTAAAAATAACTGTGATTTTGTGGTCAGAAATTTGTAATTATTCAATTCAATATTTTGTAGAGCCCTCACTTGCTCTTACTATCGATATCATTCGCTTTGTAATCGCTCCCCATTGTTCAATTATTGCGTCTTGAACGTTGTTAAATTAGGGGTGGTATTCCCCAGAGATTTTCTACGGGATTTAAATCGGGTCTTCAAGACGGCTAATCGAGCAATGTTATTTTTTTGTCTTCTCATTCTTCGAGAGACGTGGATAGGAGCGTTATCCTGCTAGAATAAAAAGTCAGTTACGCAGAACTCTTCAGCTCTCTCAACCATAACTTCTTCTAACAACTCAGCATAATTTTTTGAGTTCATCAATGCAAATTCCGCCTTTCCATTTGCAAAAAAAGCTGCTTCCAAGGTGATAAAAAAGGTTGAAAAGGTAACGGTTGCCTTCATATTGGTTTGACAGATCCTTTTGGATAACAAAATAAAAGTGCTGCCAAGTTTAGAGTCCGTGCAATGAGTTAAGTACGAAAAGTTACAGTGTTTTAATGGGAATTTCCTCTAATGTTTATGTATTTAACAAATGACACTTGGCTTTATCATATACATCTCTCCTTGTGACAAGTTCTGATTGTTTTCTTTTTCGAGAAGTTATTTCCTGTTCCTTGTTTCCGGCTTCTGAAACATCAAATTGGACTTCTATTAAAGCTTTCCATATTAGTTATCCAACTATACCATTCGGCTAATTTTTTTTTTTTTTTTCATATCTCTAGCTCTTAGAATCCAAACCACTTTAATGTTCCATCAAATTTCGGTCGAAAGTACACTATATCGAATTAGGCCACTTAATTCCAACTTCTCATGTATATAGACAACCATCTTTGTGTTATTGGCCAAAAACAAATTGATCCCAACATAAACATAGCAGCATTGTTTATATCTACGAAATCGTCCACACTCCATGGAGAGTACTCGTAAATGTAATTTAATTGAAGGTAATGGCAGGATGTAATAGAGGATCATTGCGATTGGCGCATCCTGATATATTCAAATGCAGTTTAAACTGTCACCGCACCGCTGCGCTGGCGCTGCTGCTCTGGCGGTGACTCTGGAGTTGCTGCTGGCCGCCATTAGAGACTAAGAGAATACCAGAGATCTTTCTTCTATTTGGACTTTCGATCGATTCTCCAATATATATATATTTGGATGGTGTACAGTTTTAGCTTAGTGGTATACAGGTACAAGAACCGTGGAAAAGAAGTTGAAGAATTTTAATTTCAAAGACCTACATATTCCAGAGATGCCCATATTTGGGGTTTGATTGTCATCATCAAAGTTTCAAGCTATAAAGATAGCGCTGTTAGTTAGCTCGTGTTCCAATAGTGTATTGCATATGTGGTGGCATTGCATGGCACTCCTTTTGTTGTGGCCAGATGACATTGTGCACCAAAGGAAAACTCTATAGCATTATAGATATACGAGTATGTGGTGTGAATTCCCGGGATATGGTATGACGGACGGGCAGGTCGTAGGTTCACTGTGCGGATTTAAAGATAAATAATCTTATGTTATACGGAACCCTTTTACAATGATGTAGTCGCTAGGAACTAGAGAAGTGATTTTCACATGACCTTTGAGGATTCAAGATTGGTAACGCCTTAAATTAAGACGCATGATGACCAGTAAAATGGAAATCTTTGCCTGACTTGTTGTGGACAGGTGACGTTTGTTTACAATGTTCAAAAACTGCCCCCGGTTCGAGGCAGCAAAAAAGACCCAGCTATTGCGGACGTCATAGCAGTTGGGTGACTAGGAACAACGTGGCTTGAGATCGAAAAGGTGGAGATCCTTCATAATTTTGGTGGGGCGAATACAACGTCTGGTACAATCTAATCGGACAGAAAAACTTGTAAGTTCGTAGGACACTCAAAATGTGCATCTATTTTTGACAAGATATCTTGTTTTGGTAGTTCGTAAAAAGGCTTGAGATCTCTTTACTCTTTTAAAGAATAACCATCAAAGTTCTCTTTGTTCGAGACTGCTTGAACTTTCGACTTAAGTAGACCATTAGCTTTAGCACTGAATAATAAACTTCCTTATCTCTGCTCTACAATAAAGAATTAGTTCAGCCCATAAAAATGAAGATCCATTAATTTCATTCGTTGCCACCTTGTTCGATCTGAAGACAAACAATCCATTACACCAACGACCAACCTCTACAATTTTTATCTCGAAAACACCACTAAAACCACTAAATTAACTCGAAATCCACAAAAACATCACATTCCACCTCAGAAATCTCTCTATTTACGGGCCTGACTCACGATAAGTATGGCAGGCAGAGCCACTAGACAAGGTACCTCCTTTTCACAACATATCACGCTCGCCACATTCCGAACACAGCCCAATTTGTTTTCATTGCTTCACGCCTGCACTCTCTTCGTGCTGTCTCCTGTCCCAATCCAAATACGATTCCCTGAGTCAAGTATTTCTTATATAGTTCAGTGGAACACCCTCACTACTAGACAACCTGGCTAAATCACAACATCATCCGCTGCAGTTCGGCTGCTATCAGCAACAACCTTAGCTATGGTAACAAGAACAACCATTGGGATAGAAAATTGCATGTCCACGTCCATTACCACAGCGACAGTGACTGAATTTAGTGTTCCTTCGTGACGCTTGCTACTGATGCTGGTGCTGCTGTTAGCTGATGCTACCACATTCCTATGCTAGCCGCTGGCTGGCGGTCACAAGAGGTGCGTTCGCGTTTCCAACTAACCACCACCACCAATCCACGGTACAGACATGTTCATCATTGAAAAAACACATGTGGACATGACCACGAAGGAACCGGAAAAAAAAAAACTATACAAAAAGGTTGGACATTGTGTCCCTGCCTTTCTGCGCTTAGGCTCGTAAGCCGCATCATGATTGTGGTTAAGGCCAAGTAACCCAACAGACAGTGATCTCTGGAACAAAGTAGGTTGCTTATGGTTGCGGATCAAGACCGATTCACGAGAGACTGTGTGCTCGGTGGCCAAGACGTTTTCTCCTCATTTCGCCAGATTTTCGTTGTTAAGTTAATTTGTTGGTCCGCTTGCGTTTAACACGCAGCAAATTATGTGGGTTCCAAAGTGAACCCCAAAAAGATCTCGTTAACATGAGTATAGGTACGCGAACGCCGCCGGCCGCGCCGCTGCGGTGTACTCCGGCGCATTATTCAGCAAGCTCGCCTTGAGTGCGAGTATACATTTTCAAGCCCCCCAGTGCCAGTTAAGATGTCGACTTATCTATCGCGTCTTCGCCTTCTTTTTCGTCGTGCGTCGCTTTCGTTGTTGTTGTCGTCATCGTCAGAGGCTTGGTGGTTTTTTGTATGACCCGAAAATTAAACTACCGGCCGATGGCGCAATGAAATGCGGGACAAGTGGCTATGGCTTCAATCGGTTCCTTATGACCGTTATAATAATATAAAGTAGAGATATGCGATGATAATAATTGGTTGTTTTTTTTTACTCGTACATTTTCGATGTGATTTTTCTTTTAAAGCCTTTTTTTTGGCAGATAACTCGGGAGATGATAAAAACGCTTGGGTCTCGGCTGGATGGGCCAGGACGGGATGCGTTCTTATGGTTTACGACGACATGATTATGTGGGTTAATCCGATTTTTTTTTTGTAGCTTTTCTTAAAGCGTCAAATGATGATGATGATGGCTATAATATAAAACATTTTGCAGTGGTTGGTAATAATCAATTTAGGTTTTTTTTTTTGTAGAGATTAAGGCCAATTTTCGGTGGTTAACGGGAGATTGAAATTATTTTTGATTGACTGGAAGGGATTGAGGGTAAGAAAAGAGTATAGAGGGGCCTATAAATAATAAATGAACATAATATCATGACAACAATTATTATAAGAGTTTAAGGAAGGGCCTATAGGCACAATTTGTGGTTAAGATGGAGATGGAGATGATGATGATGATAGTAGTTGATATCTGGAACGAGGAAGTGATTTTGAGATTGATTTTTTTTTGTATATTTAATGATTGTGGGAATTTAATAAATAGGTTAAGTTTTTTTTTAAGATGACTTCTTGTGCAAAGCTGATTGTATTTTTTTTTTTATTTCATAGCTGTCATTTCACAGTTAAATGAATTTGCTTGGTTCGGGAAAATGAGCTCTCTTAAAATTTCTTGAGAATTTGAGTTCAAAGATTGATTTGTGTGTTTTCTTAAATTCGTGATCTACAAATTCTTCTTTAGTTAATAAAATGTTTTCGGAAGACGTAGATTTCTTAATATTTGAAATCTCTTGTGCAGAAAAATGCTTTTTTGGGACAAATATACATCAGTATGATGGAATACGAGAATAAATCTGTGTTCATGTATATATTACAATTAATATTATTGGATTGCATAGGATTGTCCAGTTTACAGTTGGGACATTTCCAATTAATAGGTCCGTTTAAGTTTATGTATTTACTTTGTCTATTTTCACGAACTGTCACTACTTGGAAATGTTCGGATACCCATTTTATAATAAGTCTGTTCAATGAAGCTGTTCCGAACAGTTTGGAACACTTTAGAACAGTTTAGAACAGATAAGAACAGATTTTTGCTGTTCATTGAGGTTTTTGCTGTTCTAAAGTGTTCTAGTTTGCTGTTCAGTGAGGCACTTTAGAACAGCATTTTCTACACTTGCTTTTTAGGTAGAACAGAATTGTGAAAAGTGTCAAAATCATCTGTCTGTAATTTGTGATTGGTTTTCATTTCATCTGTTGTGCTTAATATTTCTTTTGTGTGAGAATAAAGTAAATAAGATATTATATTTGGAACAGTTTTAATTGATTTTTATGTCGGAAACTAAACTAATTGGTTTATTTATAAAAAATTGCTAATAAATTTTCATAAAACGTGAGTCAAAGCAAAACAATTTCAGATTACAGATATTTCACTGTTCTAAGTTGTCTCACGTTTATTGTTCTGTTCTATCCTACGCTGTTCTATCCTACTCTTCAACTCAGAGAAAAGACTTAATAAAAGGAGTTAGTTAGCAATTTACTAATAAGCAAAACGAAAAAAAAGGTTTACAATTTTGAAGTCACTAGTAAATTGCTAAATATTTAGCAAATTGCTAGTAAGTAAAATGTTAAGCCACTAACAATAGGTTGTTAAAAATTTTACGCCTAGGTATGTGTTTTATGATAAAGCTTTTTTCTGTGCGTTTTTATAGTCTTGTCTAACTGTCCAAATGTAACATATGTGATTGATTTGAAGTCGCGTTCATTCGCAGCATCTATATTCATTTCCATTCGTGACATATTTTGAAGTCATTGCCGCAAAGAATTTAAAAGAATGCAGCCAGTGTTTGGAAACAAATAATTGCAATCTTCTTCACTTCAATAAAGAATCATTAAATTGAAGTCGCCAAAAATTGTCACTCTTAAATTATTAAATTCTCTTATCATCCACTTATTGACGTTTCTTTTTTCTTTTTGGGAGTATTAATAATATTTTCTGTAACAGGAAATTATGTGACATAAATATGCATAATATACAAAATCATTGAATTTGCTTTGTTGGCAACATTGAGTTGAGACACAACAGTTTGACAGTTAAAGGTTATTTAAAATCTAGTAAACACAAGAGGAAAGGTGTTTTGTCATTATTGAACAAAGTTTCGAAAATAATGAAAGATTCAGTCACAGTTCAGGGTGACAAAGAACAGTATAACCCATAAACAATTTGACAGATGACAGATAGAAAAAACAAATATCGACCAAAAATGTACATAATTATAATATTATGGACTCTCGCAATCATTAATGGACGTCAATGTCAAGTTGATGTGATAAGAAAATTGATTTTAAATTCCATTGCAGATTTATCCATATTTATTCTTTTGACATAACATACACAGCTGTCAAAGTTTTGAATTCAAACCTGTCCAAATTAGTAAGAAGCTTCTGTTATTATTGTGTGCATTAAATTTTAAGTTTGAAAATATTGAGATAAATGTAGATGTGGCATTTTTCTTATACACTCTCCAAAAGTCAAATGTCAAATAATATTTTGACAGCTAATTTATACATTGAACTTTGAAGAACATAGCACCTGGCAAAATGGGTTAAGATTCTTTTCTTTTCTGGAAATTTCTCCAACCGACCGGACCGATCGAAATCATTAAGTTGCGATCACAATGGAATTTTTGAATCTATTTAAAATGTCAGCTTCTATTATTGCTTACTTTTTTAGCAAACTCTTAATAATCCTATCAAGACTCAAGAGTTAAGACAGTGAGTGAGTAAGTAACCTGTCCCAACATAAATCAATGGAATTCCATTTAAAGTTGATGGAGACAAGTTTTTAAGGAGAAATTGAAATTTCACTGTGATGCACAATTGCACAATAATTTCGAACTTCTAACTTCATTGGATACGTTTGGTTCGGATATCTATTAAAGTCTTAAATCATTTCAATTGTTCATTGATCGGCGCGGTGTTGAGCGGCGACGGTGCACTTTGGCTGTGATTGAGGCGGTACTGGTGATGATTTTCTTCTTGGGCATTTCAGTTGTTTCTTTTAAAAACCAAACGTTTAATTGCCCATAAAATTGCCCTGACTAAGAAAAATAAACAATTCCTTTGCTGCTGCTGCGCGGCTTACACTTTTAATTTCGTTTCTATCGCATGAACTGTACAGGTACACTGATGTGCAGCGATTTGCATTGTGTTGGTAGAATCATGGGAAGGTATAGGTACTCAAATGCAAAGCCTATCTGAACATCCCAAGTTTAAGGTACGAACGTGCTGCGTTGTATCTTTTGGCGTGTTAAGGTGCAATTATAATTATTCTGTTTCTGTTGACCTTAATTGGAGCGCGCGCGGTTGTCAGCATCATCATCAGCTCCAGCATCATCGCGTCGCGTTCGTCGAGTCGGTCGGTCTTTCTGTGTTCACTGAGATGAAGTTGTAAATCTTTCTATCGTCTCTCTGAATGTGTTAAAAAAATTTTGCACGAAAAAGTTTTTGATATGTTTTTGTTTATAACTTAAGGTGGAAATTTCTGCTCGATGCGATGGTCTCCCATGGTCTTTGTTATGCTCGAACAGGTGTACAAATTAGCAGGTTTTCCTTTCCAATAGCATTGCCCAGCTCCAGCTCCAACTCCAGCTCAGGCTTCAGCTCCAATGCGCATAAATTTCCACGCTTGTATGGAGATGCGGCCGTGAATTAAATTTTCCACCAAAACAAACGAAGGTTTTGTTCATCAAGCATCATAATAATTCTCAAACAAAACGCAATTATTTTCATTGCGTGGAAAGTAAATTACACTCGTGTATGTTTGCGATTTTTTTGTTTGATGTTTATTCTTTATTGGCTGGCTGGTGCAAATGATGCAGTTCAATTAAATAGTTTTGTGAAAGAGAAAATGGTTTTAGGTGTCTGGGTAAGTGATGAATTCACTTTTGCTTTTGGAAACGGAAGAATGTTAAAAGATTCACTTGTTGCGATAAGACAATGTATAATGTACGGAAAGTTTCACTGCTTTATGAAGGTCTAATGACTTGGACCTACTTGTATCATATTTGAGGTTTTTTTTTTTGTAAAGGTGACAGGTTAAATTGAAAATCTTGGGATCAGAATAAGAAAGCGAATTTTTAGAATGAATTTGGAAAAGAAAGAGAGAGAGAAACGTTGAAAGTCAAGTGCAATAAAACTGTTGACAAATTGACAGTTGGTTGAGATCGCTTATTAAATCGTATTAAAGTTGTTAGATTTAAATTAAGAACAACTTTCGGTTTTCTTTCTAAGCTCCAATTATTATGTTTGTGTTAAATTAGGAACAGTTTTCTTCTGACTTAAGCAGTAGAGTTCAATGAAATTTTTTTTTGGGTAAAAATACGTCGGTTTTGTTTTATTTTCTATTTTACAGTAGCAAAAAATGTTCGGTACATTTTACGCATAAAAAACAAATATAAGAGAGCACCAACAAATTAAGCAACAAAAAGAAATTAATACAAAATTACAAATATATTTTTTAAAAAACAAAAAAATGAGATATTTCAATATTGGTCAAAACGACCTATTTCTTTTAAAGTCAATTTCAAACTTATTACTCAACTCTTGTTGGTGGAGAATTCAACTGAAATTTAAAGCTGTTAACACAAAAAACGACGAACTCGTATTCGTGGTTAAAATCTGTCAACTGTCAAAGAATCCGAACATTTACAAAAACCAAGAAATTATTCAAAGTACTCACTTTTTGGGACAATTGATGACTAAAAATATATTTTACGGTTTAAATTATCTTTAATTTTACATTTTTTACTGTTAATCATCAGAGATAGAGTGCTGTTAGCTTGTATTTTTTAATGTCCCAAGTTTTTCCTTCTAAGATCGTTTGATGCACACCCTGATACTTGAATTTCTTAAGTACCTAAGTAAGGGTTTTTCAATAAGAGCGCTACAAAAGTTTTTTTTTTTTTTAATAAAACAAAAACTGTTTTAGATATCAATGAAATTCTTTATTCCTGTGAAAGTACGTTCGATGCCATTACGTATGGAACTCGATTTCTTTTCCATGGCCACCATGGGCACGCTTGCAGAAGTCCAGACGCTGAACCCAATTTTCGACGGTTTTCAAGCATAAATCGGCCGATTCTACTGCAATTTCACCTTCGATATTCGTACGAAGTTCATCAAACGTCACTTGCTTGTTGGCATAGACCATAGACTTGACGTAGCCCCACAAGAAATAGTCTAACGGCGTCAAATCGCACGACCGAGGCGGCCAAGCGACTGGACCATTTCGTGAGATAACACGTTCTCCAAACGGCTCGTATATCTTTCCAAAATGAAATGGCATACCTTACTGAAGAGAAATGTCAAAAGAGCCGCAAGAAATATGGCGTCGTTTGCTGTCCCTGTCGCTCTACTTTTGTAGCGTCCCTGTTGAAAAATCCGATATAACTCCCTTGTACTTGTAAGTGAAAGTTTTGCAAGTACCTTTTGTACTTTTGAATTTGAATTTTTTTTTCATTTCCCTTGGAACTTGATTTTTTTCTCAATGTCTCGAGTATTTACTCAAACTTCCTTTTTAAAAGGACTCGTCTTGATGAAAGTAAAATTTATTCAAGAAAATTGCAAGAACTTAAGTAATTGAAACGTAATTCAATTCAAGTTCAACTACAAAGTACATAATTCTACTAATACTATATTATATCGAGTATCGAGGAATAGTACTTGAGTTTTTCTTATATACTTAATTAATTTACGATATCAAGGAATAACATCAGGGATGTTATCAATCAATACTAATAAATTCTAAACGCTATTTAACTTTTACACATTTAGTATAGATAACATCCCTGTTTAGTTCTGTAAAAATGTAACGGTGATAAGACACATCCCTTTCTAAGTTTAAAGTTAAAGTTAAAAAGAATGCAGAATTTGGTTGAACCAGATTGACATCTAGGAATTTTGTTTTTGACAACTATACCCCTTTAAAAAGTGGACAATTTTAAATAAATTATCTTTGACATAATTTTGTAATATTTTCAGTTTATTTTCTGCACAAACAATAGAAATTCACTCGCCGAAAATTGTCTCCCTCACAATATCACCACAGCTCAAAGAACCTATCCTATATAGCTAAGAAGGTATACTCTTGTGCAGTTGAATTGATAGGCTTAAAGCTGCCGCTAGCTATTGACATAAGAAACAAAGCAAGAAAAACAATCATCCGATTCGCTATATACTAAAACCACAATGCAGCCCATATCAGCTGAAACAATAATAATTTGAAATTCCTTGCGGCAGATATCCATCCATCTACAGACTAAACCGTCTTGCTCTTCTCTTCAGTTCCTCATCTCCTCCGTTGTAAGCCTTTTTATTTTAGTTTGTCTAAATCTATACTTTAACCTATGTGTACATATTCTTGACTTTGTGGTGTGGTAAAGTCGAAGACGAAGACGAAGAGTGGAAGAAAAAGAATACCATTTTACCCACGTCCGATACCTATGTTACGTACCTAACCTATTCGACTTGTACCTACTATGACGTTAGCTGCGGCGGCGGCCGCGGCGGCGACAGAAAGCCTGTGTGGCACAAAACTCCCAATTGAATTCGCATTCCCTACATAATAAAATAATATCTATACGTCAGGGAGTATGGAAAAATGGGAAGACTTGCTGCTGTACCTACTCGTATTGTGTGTAGTTGTAAGATCTTCCAAAGAGAGGTTGAACTTGTAGTTCTTCGTAGCTCTCAGCATTTATTCGAAATTGAACAGTGGCGGAAAAAGTGGTTCTAATTTTATTTTAAAGATTTTGAGAATCATTACGTTTCAAAAAAAAAAAAGAAAAAAAATCATATTCAAAAAGTGAGTTTGTCAATGGTCTGACTATGTATCACATAACTTCATTTTAAAATGACATACAATCAAGGCACATCAGGGTTATTTGATAGACGTCAAAATCAAAATCAGAGATGTTATATGAAATTGAATTAGAATGATGATGCTTAAGGATTTTATCACTATCAATACTTACTCAATCAATGCCAACTATTTCTTTGGAGCTACAAAACTGTAGAATTTAGTAAAAATAAGGACGGACAAAACTGTCACTTATGACTTTTGGAGTGATCATTCTCTCAAACTACACTAAAATTTACCTCGTTTCTTGGAAATTAAATTTCCAACATTTTATACTTCGCTGCCTCAGTTCGTTGACGAAACCGTCTTAATTCACATTTCACAAATAAACGATTCTCCTTAAGGACTTGCAAGACCCCACTTTGCCTTCCTTCCATTTATATACATATACTCATCGAATCAATCTCTGGACATATGAAACCACTCGAAAAGATGGATGGATGCGATCAATACAGATACCTCCGTATACATACATATATACAAAAGTAGCCTTTAGCTCTGCACAGAGTCCAATCCATGCCAATCTCATGCGTCTATATAGAATAAAAATCCTGGACCTTCATATAACAAAACTCCCAGGCCGATCCGATCGATCCGAATAGCCATATGATGGACCAAAAGAATCTTTCAATACTCGTATCGTATCTTTTCTACATACGAGTATTATGTACTATTTTCCATCAGGAGTCAGAACCACAGTGAAGACTTACAGTGCCACAGTTGATCGACGTTGATCAAATTAGTTTACCTAAGATCGCGTTTATGGAAAGTTCAACCGACATTTCGTTCCCTGGTTTAGTGTGTGTGTGTGTGTTTGTTTAGTGTTGTGGTTATGGACATGAGTGATCTCTTGACGACAGGCAAATCATCAACACATCTCTTTTTCTCCAGTGCATACCTTTTACCTAAAAAAGCCATTGTCTGACAATTCACTGCCATCCCGGGGTGCTTTGTTTCCCCGAGTCCTTTGCCTATATTGTCAAGTGTAGTTGTCACACACTCTCTCGATCAAGTGATACCCATGCGGACCATAGTCGGGTCCATTGCCGTCGCCACCGTCGTTGTCGTCGTCGTGCCAGCAGCGATCGTCGTCGTCGTCGTCTTCAATCGACAGTTGACGAAAGAAATTTGAATTTACGAACCTCTGCCTTCTTATACTTCCTTGAATACTTGTGTCGATATTGTCAACATAACCCATCATGTTGTCATCGGGAGTGCGTTCGCAGAGTAAGTGATGGTTGACGTTTGTTGGTTATGTGTGCGTGTGTGTGTGTTTTTTTTTTGACAAGATGATGTCGTGTTTTATGGAATCCTTGATTTAATTGGAATCTCTCTTCTTACACCATGGGTGCCAGCCATAGCTCTTCCTTAAGTGTTGCTTCATCGTCGTTGTCGTCGTCGTCTTGATCGAGCTTCGAGTGTATCATGATCGCATCGGAGTTTGATGTAAGCAAAACAAAAAAATTAATTGCGAAGAAACGATAGTGTTAACTTTGATTGATTCGATTCCCATCTGGAATGGATTGCATGCTGCCGGAGGACTGATTCAACCCAACGTGCGCAATATCAAAGGGTATCGTACCGATTCGCTGGCATAAAACAAGACTTCATCTTTTCTGATTCTTCGTCTTCATTGTCCTCGTCATCGTCGTCATCGTCTTAGTTGCTGATCTATGTAGTTCTGTTTCTTGTCTTGAATGTTCTTCACGATGATGCATGATGGTAGGTTGAAGCTTGGGAGTCTTTTGTTTTCCCCCTTTTCCTTGTTTTATTAAATTTCTTTTAATTGTGCGATCTGCTCATCTGCTCTTTGCAGAAATATATACAAGATTGATTGAAAGAGATTGAGGAAGTCTTCTTTTGCTCCTGGGATCAGTACTCCAGTAGATCCAGAAGCTGAAGCAAAACCAACCAGTCGCAGCCACAGCCACAGCTGTAGCTAGAGAAGAGGAAGAAGAGATGTTGTGTCAATTAATGATATCTGTTTCTAGGATGTTCAAGGAAACATAAATGGTCATTGGTTAAGCTGGTTTTTATGGGCCGGACATAAAAAGGATGAGGAGATTCATTTTGTTCTTTTTAATGCGGAATAACATAATATCGACGTCATGCCGAGTGATAAAAAGATTTTTATTTTTTTTCGCCTTGGTTTGAATTAAATTAAAACCTTTATAAGGATTAACCTTATAGATTGTGGTTATAGTTGCCGATAGCAAGTTCATCTATGTATGTATACTCGTATGTATCATCATTGACTTAAAGGCTTCAGGGTACATTGATTCTTATTACAAATATAGGCAGACGCATTTGTCAGCATTAAAATAGTTAAACAGTAATGGGCATTCCACAAATCCGTGATAGATATGCACCTACTTGTGTTCCGACCCTTTGGAGATATTTCGTTCTGGAATTTTCCTTAAGTAAGATACAAAACATGGCAATAAGTTCATGTGCGTGAAGTTAACACCGCCATTTTTGAGCTGCAAGTTCCTGTACTTATTCACAGTTCCTTAATCTTAAAACACACTTTGCTGCAATGTGCTTCCTTGTGGAGAAAATGTTAAAAAGAAGTAAAAAATTAAGAAAAATCTACGAATGAAGCACTTTTTTTTTCCAAAAAGTAAGTTTATTGCATTCGATAGCTTAGCGTCGAAAAATTAGCATAAATATTTACACAATTGCAAGTCTAATGTTGCTATGCATGAAAATTGCTAATCGCAACTTAATTTATTAAATTTGCAAAAACAAGTTGCGAATGTGCTGCAATTGCAAAACCCTTAACTTTAATTAGAATCAATAGAAAATTGTGTAATATTTTATCCTAATATCGGTTGAAATTTGGGGTTTATAGTGTTAAATTTAGAATTGAAATGTGCTCCATATGTGCTGCCTAGGTTTGTAGACATTTGATAAATTATGAAAAATGTTGCTGTCTATTGCTTAAGACGATTATTGATTATTATTTTTCCTAAAATGTTTAAATACTTTCGCAAACATGTTAATTAAATAAATTACCCAAGTTAATGTATGACGGCAACCCTTTTCTCATTCAGCCCAATATTGTCGAATTAGTTAAGCATTCCCATAGAAAAAAATGCAAATGGGGCATAGGGTTGTATGACAAACAAAAATACTAGTAATTTATCTATTAGGTCTTTACGTGCATGATCCATGCAGTAAAAATCCCGCTGCGCGCCGCCCTGCGGTGGGATATTGCAAATAATATAAAATTAGCATACAAGACAACTTTTAAATCATCTATGAAGCTCTGAGTTGGCTCTTAGCCTACAAAGTCTAGCCCAACATCGATCAACTCGTCATAAGGCAAAAATCAATTTGCATATTCACCCATCACGCGCGTCAACATACATAAGAACATACACTCCTATCGCATCGCAGCGGTTTGGCGGTGTTTGCAACTAAAATTGCATAACAAATGACGAAACGTTATATTTTCAACAACTTCTACCTCTTCTTCTACCCACCCATCCATCCATCTATCAAACGACAGGTTTTTCTGCAGCAAGCTGCTCTCCCACGGGGATAGACTTTGTGGATTGTTGTATAAAGAAGTTTCCCGCTGCGCTGGCTGGCTTAATCTTGTACTCGTACCCGGCCTAACATTTACACATTCGCTTCTCTTCATTTGACATTCATAACGAAAGAACCTGATAAGTGATCCAAAGTTGCATAAACAAAAACAAAAGAAAAGCTGTCCGAAGAACGACCTCCACTCTGTACTTGGCTTAACTTCTGTGGGCCATGGGCCTATGCTAATCCGAGTCTAACCCATCTTAACCTGGCTTTCGGTCGGGTTCCGTTTTTTGTTTCCCTTTATCTGCGAGCCCGAAACAGGTGAAACGATTTATTAATGTCACGATCCAGTCGACCGTAGCTTATTCCATGACAGGAGGCAGGACGCAAGAGTCAGGCGGCAGTTGTTACTCTCGGCTCGGCTCGGTTAGGCGATGATGATGCGCGCTTGTTGCAATGCAATCTCAGAGTCCGACAAGGCAACCAGGTTTGTCACAGTCTACGTACTCAACTGGTTAAGGAAACTTTTCTGTAAGCTTCTCGCCATCACAGCTTTGCGTTTGCAATTTTCCACACTGATTCGATAGCATATAACGGTGGTTTTTATTTTTAGATGGAAATGTTGCTGCCATTTCATCTACATCCTGGCCTATCTGTGGCGATGGGATGGCGATGCATGTTGCATGTCTTTTTGTTGTGTTTCATGTTGATTTTGATTTAATTTTTGGTAAAAACTAGGTGGAATTTCCGGGTTTGACAATTTGACGCCAAGGTGACAAATTGTCACCCTATAACCAGACACCAATCGTAATTCCAAGCCTACTCGTGTCATCTGTGTAGGTATCTTCTTTTTCCTATGGACACATGTTGCCAGATCCAGTTTTATTGAAAATAATAATAAAAAAAAATCGCTATCTTCAAATTCAGTTCTAGATAAGTGGCATTCAGTATTCTACTTCTGGGTCCAGTCCAGGTGCTGTGCGAGACGCAGAACAACGCGACACATACAGGCCAAGCCAACCATCAGGTAAAGTGCGTTAGCATTGGAGTTCGCTTGGACTGAACGACTATACAACGACGACATGGACATGGTCGTTTGGACGACGACGACTGAAGCGATGATAAGAAGAGACCCCGCTCGGGACTGGGGCCAGAAAGCTATAGAAAAATATGTGTCTTTTGCTTTCCAGCAGCCAGCAGCGCAGCGCTAGCGCTAGCGCGAGAGTATCGATTATTATCTCTGGACTGAAGCTGCTCGGTGGCATTCTTTTGTCGTCGTAGTCGTTGTTAAGTCGTCTTCCAGATTTATATCCTTATACTGGTATCTTATGGGAGAGCAAAGAGAAGAGGCTTACACATCCAGACACATATCCCAGAGCAGAGATTGAAATCGAGATGGTTTTCAGGCCTTATTAGTCCAAGTCGAGCGAGTAAACAGTTGCATGTGGAATGGAATTTGCTTTTTAAATATTTTCTTCTGTTTTTTTTTTTCCTTTTTCTTCTTTTTTTCTTCTGTTTCCGATGATGGCAAGTTTTGGTTTTAAATGCGTCTTGTTATCGTTTTTGTTTGTGTTTTTGTTTGATTGTAATATACTCGTACTCGTCGTACCTTGCTTGTGATGTGCGGTTCCCCCTTGGAGCGTTTTATACGTTTTTAAGTGTCACATGAAGATATCGTTGTTACTTTGGCGCACTCTTCTGGTCTTTCTTCCTTCCCAGATTGTCGTTTTAAATGTCACGTATATTCGTACGAGTATAAAGTTGACAGGCCGGAATTGTAAATGTTTCTTTTCTTAATTGTTTATGAGTGAATTGCAAGTTAAAAGGATATACTTAAAGGAAAATGAGAAGAATATAAAGTAGAATGTCGGTCAAGCAGTTTTCCGAACATTGACCCTTGGTTGGCAACGTAGACAAATTTTTTGACATTCAATTTTTTAAAAGTCCATTCAACAACTTAACTTAGTAATCCATATCGACGAGGAAAAGTCGAACTTTTCTGTCTGTCTTTTATGAGTTAAAGTTCATCCACAGGTTGAAGTGTGAAGTAACGACTAAACGAAATCATAAATTGTATGAAGATGTCCAAACAGAAGCATTTGGGAAGGAAACGTTCGCGTCGTCGTTGGTCCATCATGAAGTACAATATAAGATGACGTAACGCACCTCTTGAGAGCCCATCCATCAAAAGCCTCTCTCAACATTAATTTTACCTTATGGATCTTCTCGTCCAATCCTCACACTTTGGGCTATTGATCCTCCAAACAAAATGAATAGCCTTCTTTACACCGTTCAGAAGCCAAGTTAAATTCAAATTCCCACTCCAACTCCACCCATCAGGTATACAAATGATCACTTCAATCAAACAACAACAACCAAATTATTGCAAATCAATTTAATATCGATAACCTCCCCATTGCGTCCAATCATCAACTTTGCAACAAGCCAGAGGCTATATTCCAGATTACCTAAGTAGTCTGGCTGATGTTGCGGTGATCTGAATTCTGCATAGACCAGACCAGACCAGACCAGACCATCTCGAACCATCTTCATTTCTGTTGTCGATGCAAAAATTACAGACTCAATGCCATCATGAGTATAATGGTATACAATTTACGAAGAAAACATCCATGGTTGGGAATCATTAGTGGAGAGTGGATCATCATTGAATCAAAAGTGGAATTGGACATAATAAAAGAAGACGGAAAAAAAAGGATCATATCACTTTCACATCCCAAAAATAATGCACCTGCAATTATATGATCGTCATTTTAAAGTTCAAAAGTTCATAGTCCGAAAACAAAAACCCAGAAATAAACTACCTCGACTTCACAATTGCCCCAATAACCTGCGAGACCGCGCGCAGACTCCGGACGCAATTATATGATTCCAACTGCAGCATCACTCACAGGTGTGATGAAGAAGTGATGTCTTCCGAAGGTGTCAAAAGGTGAAGTGGTGCCTTTTAATAGGACTACAGTATAACTTTATAACGAACAACGTCAGCTTAGAGCAAAATCTACAAGCATAAGGAGCGAGAAGTATACGTAGTCTGTGAACGAGCTGGTTCTGGCATTGATGACCTCGATAATGGAACTGGCTTTCGCAACTATACTCTGCAGATTGCTATGAAATTATGAAGTACCTACGAACTATACCTTACCTAGTCCGCTATGGACAGGAAGGGTGTTGCAACAGAGAACAGCAGAGAGAAACTTTATAGGTACCTACCTTTGAAGCTCCATAAAGGTGATGATGGTGTGTAGCCGTAGTATAGATTTATGTTATCGCTGACTCGCGCTGCGCGGTGCTGCCTCCAACTATAAGCCCCGTGTGGATTATAAGTTCTGGCCGGGATCGGATGTGTTGGTACGGACATACATAATTGTCCCTTTTTGCTGTGAAGAAGGTTTCTATAAGTGAAAGTATATTACCGGGCTTAATCTATCTTTGGGTCTTTGGGTTTGTTTTTCACAACGAAAACGAAAACAAGAGTTATTTCCAAAGGCAGTAGGACGAAAAGTTCACAAAAGGTTAAGAGAATCAATTTAAGTTGGAAAATGGAAAGTGCTAGGCGAGGCTGATGGAGGTAATAAAAAGAACCATTAAAGCATTTTTTTTTTTTGATATTCTGAGTATAAGGTCTCACCTAAGGACACTTTCTAAGGTTGAACTTCTTTGACCAATATTTTGTAAGATTTATTGTATTTATTAGTCAATCTAGAAATTCATAGGTGGATCATCAAAATCATAAATATAAAAATAAACTGATGAAGAAATAAGCTCCGGGCGCTATTCCACAAAAATCTTATCAACTTTTTGCACATATCAAATTGAGTTTCTTTTGGCAAAGTGATAAGTGTTTCTGTTTCACAATATTGTTTGCAAATTTTAACTGGTACTAAGCAAATTTTTGCAAAGACTTCGCCACTTTTCTGCAAAGTGAGAGTGCAAAGTGTTCCACAAAGCATTTAATCATCTTTGCACTTTGTCTTATCAGTTTTCACTTTGCATTACTACAACCAAGGCAACACCGCAAAATAGGGTAACCAATTTTTTTTTTCTATAAAATGGAGTATTTATTTTTTTTTTTTTTTGGAGAAAATTAGTTAGTACGAACATTAATTTAGTTTTTTTTAATTTTTTTTTGTTGTATTTTTAGCAGAATTTAATATTTGTTGTTTTAAAATCTACTTCTAGATTTGTATAAATAATAGCTCATTTTAAATTAACTTAAAAGAACCCCTATTTCTCTCTTTTGCAACTTCCACTTCGCCTTCATTATTATTAGAAGACTCGCTCAACATCTTGAGCTTGGTAATATCAATATGCATTTCCAAGGTGATCGTTTTCTTTGCAAACTTTTGATAAACTTATCAAAATTCGTTTTGGAAAAATAGAATTTTATGTTTTTATGGAACGAAACAGCATAATTTTAGCAAAGTCTTTGCAAATTACATTTGTCAATATTAAATTTGCATTTTGCACAAATTAATGTACGTGGATGTGGAACAGAAATTGAAAAATGAATATAAAAATTGCAAAGACTTTGCAAAATTTATTTATCATTTTCAACTTTTCATCACTTATCAGATTTTAAAGTTCTGTGAAATAAAATTTTTTGCAAATTGACGAAAAATTTGGAAAGTGCAAAAAGTTGATAAGTTGTTTTGTGGAATAGGGCCCTGGTCCTAAAAATAAAAGTTGAATGCAATGTCATAAAGTTAAATCGGCTCACCTAACTCCTTCAATTATTTTGCAATTAAAAGCTTTATTCTTGCAATTAATGTAAATCTAAATTTCATTTTTAGATTACGAATACCTACTTTTTGATTTTAGAATTCAGGAAATACTTAAAGATTTTACTGCGAAAGTAAGTACATTAATAAAGCATGTAATTTATAAAATAATAAAAGATTGAAATAGTTTTTGAAGAGCAGTTTATCGACTTCAAAGTTATTCAAATTAAATATACAATGGTTAAATTAATCAGATAAAAACTAAAAAATTCTTTAAGCTGAAGCAAATCGATGGACTTTAGTATGGTCTTGCTTAAATTCTTGTTTTTTCGAAATCTTTCGAATTGTGACTGGCATAGTTAATTTGTGCAGCCTTAAACCAAGACCGAGTTTCCATTATTCCATTATTCATCATTAATCACTTAATCAGGTATACGAGTATAACCGATGAAGCTCTTACTGACATGTAATTCCTTTTTGAAGTCAGTTACTTTCAAATGTTAAACCATTCACACCAGCCGGGATGTTTTCTTTCTCTAAGAGCACTTTATTGTCATTTGGAAGTAGAAAAGAAAAAAAAGTGATTCATCTAAAGCCCCTATAAAACCCTTCTTATTTAGCAGACTCCTTTTTGGATTTTATATTTCGGGATATCAACATTTTTTGTTCCTGTCATTTGTGCTAGACGCTATCACTCTGGTTGAAAATTTGCTGAGAGGTTACAGAAATAAGACACCAAACATTCTGACAGTTTCTGGTAAATCTTCATCTTCCAGATTTTTAACAATTTTACAATACCTATCCAATATAAATATCCACACATGTTCTTAAGTTTTTTTTTAACTTCTATATCAAGTAATCGTCTTACACTATGCTCAACACTATGTTTTATCGGATTGTCAGTTGGATCTCCAATAATTGAACTGAGTGCTGATTGAAATTTCAAACTATCTTATGTCTTTTTGTGGTGACATTTTGTTTAATCGAAGATATAACAGATTTTGTATACCACTCTTAGAAATATTCATTGACTTATTCAAGGATCTGTACTCATAATATAGAATTCTTCTTTCAAACTGACAGCTGTCATATGTATACGTAAGAATGAAAATCTAAGTCAAGTCAAGCAAATACATACTTACTAATTTTCATCGCCCTGCTTTTATTCCCGTGACGTGATGGTAGTGATTGCGTAGGACTGTCATGCCAGAAGTTTTGGGTTCAATCCCTCCCTGTGCCACGCCACCTGAAAGTGTTTGCACCGGTACTGCCTCTTGCGAGCAATTTACAAATCCTAGAACCTAGAGTAATACTAGTCGTGAAAAATTGCTTGCTCATAATTTTTACGTTCTGATTCGGATAAAAATTCTAATCTTTATCTACAAACGTAGCACCAAAGTGACAGCTGTCAGAATAGAATTAACAGAATTACTACCAAACATCGATTATTAAAATAATTTTCTAAACCTTATTAAAAGCCTTTTTTGATTCTTAGAACCAAACCCATAGTTTGTCATCATTAGATGACTTCTGGTAATTCCAGTTTCTTCATTAGCGCATCTAATTTTTTATCCATATCATCGCATATCTCCACGAATCCACATTTCACCATCATTCCATAATCCTCCAAAATTTACACGACTTCGACTACTGCTCTTATTCCAAAGGTTCACTTAAAGATAGATATTTTATATCAGAACATAAAACAATTATCCAAACACGACTTCCAGTTCTACGGGGCTTATTGCCCGAGCTAATCGCCTGTACATTATTGAATTATTTCCGCATCCTGTAGATGAAGAGCCACCTGCTTACCGCAAGCCACATCACTGCATCAGCATCGACTAAAGTCGAGACCAAGACACGCTAAAGAACTGAGTCAGTTTTTCTGTTAGGTCATCTATCTATCCCACGATGAAGAGTAAATAAATCATGGGCATCAGTGGCAGGCAGCACAGCGGCATTCAGGCACTGACACTGGAACTGGCAACGGCAACGGTGCGCGCTTGCGCATGGCTAAAGCTCATTTGCATTGATGGCCGCCCCAGCCACCGCCATCGCCACCGTCATCATCACCGCCAACAACAACATTGCTCCCTATTTCGATATGGGCGATTGGGGATCACACAGTGCATCCAGGCGTTTAACGCTAGATTACCATCCTCCTCATAAACTGTGAAAATTTCCGGCCCGAAAAAAAGACTGAAATAAAATACACAGCCTGCCGCGGTCTTTTCACCTAAGTAATCGATATCGTGAGAGAAGACGTATGCGTGCTGCCTGCCTAGTGACTAGTGCCTAGTGCCTAGGCCTATACCTACGCGTTTGGAGCCCTGACGTTGTGTGGTGGTGATGGTTACTTATTGTGCTTATGGAAAATGCCCACAGGTGATGTAGTGGCAATGAGAAGAGAACAACTCGCACACTCCACTCCAACTCTAGCGTATTATGATCACGCGCATCCGTGAAGAAGCGTCCACAATCATTCAAGTTATTTGGGCCTTTTTCGTCGTCCGTCCGTGCGTCCGTCGTCGAGTCGTCTGTCTGTCGTCGCCATCGTCACCGTCATCGAGCTAAGTGCAGATTCGGTACAAGACGGATGCGGATGGATAAGCCAACTAAGGTGTTTGGTAGGTTGGTCGCTGAGTTTGTTTTCCTGGCTTCTTACTTCAAGCACACAACAAATACATTCAGCCACTCTAGCAGCAGCCGCATCCACAGTCACAGACCGGGACCAGGACCGAGTTCGGGTTCGGGATGATAGAAGATGTGTGTTCTTATAGAAAAAGGAAAGACTAGTGGCGGCAGCGAGCGGTGTCATGAAGGCGAAGGCAAATACAAAACGGGGCAACCCAGGGCCGTCAGCAGCAGCAGCGGTGCGGAGCTTTAACGCGCAGATGCTGTGATGCATTCTTTCCTACTGATGATGCTTTAGCAACCTGTTGCACTAGGCTAAAGGAGAACTCCGTTATTCCGTGTGTACGCCATGCGATCTGGTCGCATATTTTATCATAACATTACGGACACACTAAAGATAAATTATTTGCTATTTTGGATTTCTGGTGCAGCCTCTGACGCTTGTGGTAATGTAGTGCAATGCGTTGCGGTGCATCAGTTCAGCTTCTGGGGATTATTTTCGATGCGCCGTTGCCGCCGCCGCCGCTGATGCGAATGTTTATTTAATTTCAAATCTCATGCAATTTTCTATATTTTACACCATCGGAACTGGAACGAAACTTAGTAACCAGTACAGTGATACCTACTCTGCGGCATGACGCACCGGACGGGAAGAAAATTAGTTTTGGTATTAGTTTGGTCAAGTGAAGGTTGTGGAATATTTGGCGAACAGGAAAGCGTTCCCACGTTGTTTTTTTTTTCAGAACGTGAATTTTATAAGAACGTGAAGTGATTGTCGTGTAAATTTCACGCCTTTAACATGACGAGTTGTTTAGTTGTCAATCAATGGGCGAGTGACAGGTGAAAAATCTTCATTGAAAAGTGTCTGATGTTTATAAATTCGTTAAGGTGTTGGTACTGCACAGATGACTTGTCTAGAATTAGTTCTGTTTCCGAATTAGTTCTGTTTGACAAGTGGGAGAATCTTTTTTTGGATCGGTAAGCATGAAAATAAGCACGTGTGAAGGAATATTTGAACTTAACGAAGGCAATAAACAGATTTTTCGATTTTTCGTTAAATTGAGTATGAAGTGTCAGATTGGTCTTGTGATTCCACTAAGCTGAAGCTTGTTGTCTTCATTCCTGTGAATTATTTCCCGCTCTGTGCTTTACGATATGAGCTTTACATAATTTGACACTTGGTATTCTGTACTTTGGACTTCTATCTGTCACAAATACATATGTACAATGTACATGAACCTCTTGAGAGTAAGATTGGTAGATTATCCCTTTACTCTCTTCTATATTTGTTTAAAAGCGTCAAAGGGCATCAAGACTTAAATTACAACTCAATGATCACAAGACCTCGCCAATATATTTCCACTTAAAAATGTGTATGAGTCACCCCCGTAGCCCCTATAACATATTTACCACATCAGATCCTCCTCCGTTGAACACTGGACAAACAAACTTAGGGCGGTAGTTTAATAACCATAACATCACACCAAGCCAGCGGCATTCCGTCAGAGCTCAACCATCAAGAGATTATGTCAAAATCGTTACCATGCCACAATTTACAAACTTCTAAGCTCTCCTCATTGCATCAGGAGAACAAGTCAAATAGATTTCCCTGTGTCCCATCGCAGCCGGCCGCCTCTTGAGATAAGGGAGACAAGCATCAGAAAGGTGGGGGGGGGGGGGCCATACAATATTATAAAGAATAGACGGATATGGGGCTAAGTCGTGGCAGCTAATGTCTCTCCTATTTCCAGATGCCAGCTTTTTGCTGTGTGCAGAGTACGAGTATATCTTCGAGTGTTTACGATGGAATTGAACCAGCTATCTAAACACTTGAACTTGTTCAACAACGTTGTTGTTCTTTTAGCTACAGGTTGCAACAACTTCTTTTCCGTCCCAATCTACACTTCGTGCTTCTTGGGTTCACTGATGATGCTGTGTGATGCGCCTCTAACGTCGCGTCATCGCTCAATGCAGTTTGCTCCCATCTAGTGGCTTAGATTTCTAGGTGAAGAGCATCATCATCATCATCATCAGCATCATCAGCATCATCATCATCGGCATCAGCAGCAGCTGTACAGCTGGAGCAGCTGCCTCTAGGCCACTTATGTGCAATTTGGAACAATAAAACAGTGCGAACTGTTAGGATTACCACATGAAGACGGAATTGGTGGTGGTGGTGGTGGATTTGCAAAAAGCTTTTGAGAGGAAGGTCTACAGCTGGCGTGCTGTGCCAACGCATTGGAACAATCATTTAGAAGCAAATCCGCCCAAATAGCAGAACTGCTTCTCAAACGCACACGCATGCTACTCGCTCGGAGCAACTATAGGAAATCCAGAATAACCGGCGGCGACCGACGACCAGAGAGCAGCGAGACAAGTTTCAAAGTGCCAGCCAACATGAACGTCATATCCCGGTAGGTTGTTATCCCCAAGATTACGACGACGACAACGACGAAGCCGACGACGAAGACGATGATGATGACGATTTCCGGTTTTTGTGTTTTTCTTATTTTTCGTATTTTTTTGGAAACAAGCAGCGGTGGTCTTCTGCTCTGGCTTGGTCTTGGTTTTGGTCGTGCAAGTGCAACTTGATGCAACATAGATGCGTTATGCATGCAAAGAAGCGTAAGATCTAGCTTCTTATAACCAGCCTCGAGCCTCTGCTGCCACCGCTGCTGATGATGATGAGTTGGTTGTACCATAGAATTCTTGTCTTCTTATTCGCGCAAGCAAAATGCGTAATTGAAACTCATCCATGGTTCCTTCTCTCCATAGTTTGCTTGTTTCTGCTTCTAGTGCTGCATGCGGTGAGGTGATCGGTGATGGTTTTGGCTAGCATCCCGTTTGCCGCAGTTACAGTCCACGCCACGGCATTATGGTTACGTATATGGGAGCACTCTTTTCATATTGCATAAGTACGGTTCCAACGTGATTATATCATAATGGAGATGGACAAAAAAAAAGTCAGCAAGAACGAATACCTATAACGAAAAGAAGTCTTCTTCCCCGTTCGTTGGATGAACGTTGAACGCTGAACGTTGAAGTTGTCTTCTTCGTCGTCGTCGCGTCGAGTCGGCAGTAGCGGTGTGGTGGCGGCGTTGTTTTTCTCCCATCATCATCAGCATCATCGTCATCGGTCCCGAGATTCAGTTACTTTTCATATGGAACGATGTTTTTGTTTGGAGCGTGTGGTGTAGCTTTCAGCTTTGGCTTCGGCTTCAGCGTTTGGCAGAAGTAAAATACTCGTACAACAAAAAAGCAAAAACAAAAACAATCCAGCGGTTAAGCAATAGAAATGTGGCAAAAAGATCGGGTTGAGATTTAAATGCGGTTTTGGGCAAAACAGGAAGAGAATTATATAAACCTTCTTCTTCTACGATACACTACTCGAACTTATACTTGAAAGATCGAAGGATGAATTAGCTTCAGAGAGGGGCGGGGCGTGAGTGTGTATTTGTTGGGCTTAAGAATTTGTTTAAATCCCAACCAGATACGGTATATCTACGATATTCAAAGACTCTGTGGACGAGTTTGTATAGACATTTGGATTTGGTTGGAATAGAAGGTTGACTGTTTTGTGGTGCATCATCATGTGTGTTTGTAAGGTAAAAATTCTTGAATCTTGGGTGTTAAGTAGGTCAGTTTGGCTTCTTGAGATGATGAAGATTTTATTTTTTTTTTGTATACGAGAGTCGAGTTTAACCAAAGAGGGATTGAAGATGCAGAATCGTGCTTCAGGTTTTTGTATTTTTTTGATTTGTATTTGGATTTGGTTTGGGTGGAGGAATGTGTTGCAAAGAGGAACTTTTTGAATTATGTGACATGCCTATTTTTTTGTGTACATAGTCATACATAATGTTCTTAAAGTGGAGTCGTGAAAGTATGTATGTATATATCTAGAATTGGATTCATTGAACCGTTTTATTCAGGATGTTATTTAATTCCAACGAAACTTTTAAGGAAATCATTGCTGAATGTGACGGAAGGTAAAAAATAAAATAAAAAATAACAACATAGCTTTGTCAGGAGGGAGTGTTTACATATGTGATGTTAGTTGCTTAAGATAGGTTTAAAATTTTAAAGTTTTTACCTATAATATCGCGAAGAAACAAGTTTTAGCAGTTTATTGTAAGCTAGGTTATAACTTTAATACAAGAAGAACGATCTTGAAAAACGGAGTAGACATTGTCAGCCATTGTTGAAGAGCTCCGCTGTTTGATAAAAATCCAGTAACCAAAAGCCCAAAATCAGAAAAACATAAATTCCGGAATCTTTGGAAAACTTAACATCCCAAACACATAAATCCCGTGATTTTAACCCTCCTTTACATTACTGGAAAAATCGGTGCAATCATGTCATGATGCACTCCAGAGTGTTTTCGATACAGTTTTTTCA
Organism: Scaeva pyrastri; assembly: GCA_905146935.1. Classification (NCBI taxonomy): domain Eukaryota; kingdom Metazoa; phylum Arthropoda; class Insecta; order Diptera; family Syrphidae; genus Scaeva; species Scaeva pyrastri. The sequence goes on along the minus strand of LR989927.1, from coordinate 41,148,074 downwards.
TATCTATGCAATATTTTTCAGCTTTAATTTTCTTAACTTATTTTTGAATGATTTTTAAACATTTATCAAAACAGAAAAGTTAAAATTTCATTAGACAGATAAATTTTTTAGGTTATTTGAAAATATTCTAAAATTTGTTTGACTTCAAAACTGATAAGAAATCCCAAATATTTCTAATTGCTCACAGGAACAATTGCTCCAATAGGAACAATATGATTTTTTGTTAAATATTTTTTAAAGGGGTACAAATTGACCCCATGCCAAATTTTTTTAAAATATCAGTGATCATAAAAACATAAAAAATGAATAGAAAATTCAATTTTGTTCACTGAGCATTATAACCTCACGGAGAAAAAATGAAAAACAAAGCAAGTGTTGAAATATTCTCTGGGGTACTTTTAGACCCCATGACGTAAAGGAGGGTTAATTGAAAAATTTGTTTTTAATGGTACTGTTATATTTTTTTTGGAATAATAATGGGGCCATTGAGTATTAAGATTTTCTGGGATATTGATGGGGACTTTGGGTCTTTTTGTGTTCCAGATTTTGAGTGCTCACTGTTTTGGGTTTTCGATGTCTTACATTCATTTATGCTGTTTTAATTTTTGTATGACTGATGTTTGATTCGGGTTTCGGGATATCCTTCCGAAACCTTAATATCGTTTTTCAAATCATCCAAGTACAAATCCAAAACACACCAAAACTAACCGATAACTATAACTTCCTGTAGAAAGTTAATAAAATCCCAACATCTTCAAAGTTGTAGGTATAGCTTAGATTAAAATATTTTGGATTCTTTGTTCTTTTGCTTTGATTTTGAGTGGATTTTCCATTTTTGATAATTATTTTCGTAATAATAACTTTATTGGCCGCTTAGAAATCGTTAGTTTCTTACGAACATCTCGCATATGGGAAATACTATTCCATCACATCCTAAAAGAACTCAAAAATGGTGTTGTTTTTAAACTCTTCACCGCAGGAACGTCGCAAAAGCTTATCTCTTTAAATTTTGTTTTACAAATATCACACATGTGAGGAAATACCTTTGATTGCGAACATCCCACACATGGGATATACGATCCCAGTACTTCAAAGAATTTCAAATATTCTACAAAAAAATGTATTTTTTAAAGTCTCCATTATGGCAACTTAAAATTCTAACGAATATCCCATAAATTTGGGAAAACGGTTTTTTTTTACAAACATCCCACATGTGACACTAAGATCCAAGGTTTCCAAATTAATCTTAAAAATATATTCGAAGGCAAAAACACAAACAAAAATATTCTTTTTCGAACATCCCAAATATGAGAACCAAAATCCCCGATTCCTTATTAAACATAAAATTATCGTTGCCTTGAAAATCTCATCCCATTGCAATCAAATTAAAATCCCATCCATACCCAAAGGGCACTTTGTCCTTTATTCAAAAATTAAAACTGTCAAACACGCCTGCATAGGAGGCCTAAGCAAACAAGCTCCTATAACAGCCCTATATATAATGCTTTATTAATAAGAAAATCGTCCAATTACTGAGCAATTTTTTAGACTTCAATGCTAATTAAAAGTGTTAACCTATTTCACACTATATCATCATCATCACAGGTTAGGTACCTTTTCTACCTACAGTTACATTCTGCGCTTAGTTAAACTTAAAGTAAAAAAAAAAAATAGAAAAACTACTTAAGATACTCTTGTGCAAATTTATCTTATAGAACGATCAAACATTGGACCAATTAGACTTTGGCATAAGGCGTGTTGGTTGTTGGTTGTTAGTTCATCATCATAATAATATTTTAATATACGAGTATACCATAGCTATGCACCATGGGCTCTTACAGTTTGTTGACAACAAAATGAGACCCTTGTAGAACACGCATGTTCTACCGCTACTAACTTGGTCGTAAATCGTCTGGTGTGTATGCCTACAAGTCGCGTAGGATAACAAGAACAAGTGCTGCGGCGGAACCTTCCACGCGCATGCTAATCAATTCAACTCGAGGCGTTTTCCACTGAAATCTATAAATTATATTGTTAGGCTCCTGTCTGTGGTCGTATAAGCCATCTGCATAAGCCAAAAGATACGAGTATATGTGCATCAAGAACTTATTGGATTGGATCTGGAACATCAGCGCATCTTTCGCGATTTAGATTGTTTTATCGGAATTTTATAACTTCCTTATGGCTTCCTTCACACGAGACTCGCATCAAGCTTGTTATTACAGGGTGTTCCGTTCTCTAATGAAAACAGTCGCCAAGATGACAACTTGCTCTGTTGGTCTCTTCCACCCGTGACCGCGTCTCCGCATTGATTGGTCTTGATGTGTATTGATTATTGTAGGAATACAAGTAACCAAGCGGAAGACCTCACCAGTTAAACGAGATTTTTTCCAAAGGCAATAAGGTAGGTACCTAGAATCCTAAGAACCCAAACTCGTGCCCACTTTCTATATAGCTTCAGACAAATGTGACCCCCAACCGAACACCAAGTTATCGATGCCCTCCACGCTTCTGGCTAGATAAGATGTATGGGACATTAGGAAGATTACCCCTTTGCTGGAGTATGTTTATCCAGAAACTACTCCGCCTTTTCGTATGCCTACTAGGTATCTCTTAGGGATCTCATTAAGATATAGTCTGTGGCCTTGTACAGCTCGGAGTCATTCTATTGGCTATTTGGAGTGGAATCTAATCTAAAAGCACTCAACTTTGAGTTTGTACACTACGAGTTTATATGCATACGAGTAAGTATCTAAGATCTTGATTCGCATAGGAACTGATGCAACCAAAAACACAGACTTGGTAATGATAATAATGATGATGACCATGACGGTGATAGATTCTACAGAACCGGGATGGTGGTGTGATGCAATTACTTGCAATGAAACGCGTTTGGTTATTTGAGCTTCATCATTTTATTTTTACATAGTAGTAGTAGTTGTTGTTGCTGCGTTTGCTGATGATGGTTTTGTTAGCCGGATCTTAGTGCTTTATAAGCAAGATCCAAGATCGCAACAAGCTACTCGTACTCGTGAAAAGGTTGTTCTGATGATGGAATTTTTCTGTAGATATGATTTTTATTTTTTCTTCGCTTCGATAAAATGCTACGGCTCGGCTGCAAGACAATTTATCAAAGATCTTAATGGAACGAGTTTTCTCGTATAAGAAGGAGATAAATTTGAAAACAATTAAAAGAAAAAAAAAAGAGGAAAAAGAGTCTTGTGCCGCTCTTCCTAGAAGAGAACCTTGCACACACGAGTCGCAGTCGAGTCCAGAACCAGATGAATATGATGTGAAGTGATAGAGATTTGGCCGACTATTATGATGCCCATTGTAGGTATAACAGGCTTTTAATTAGGGAAACATCAAGAAGGTGGAAGTGTTCATGAAATAAATGATTAAATAGCACTTGGGAAATGTGTGGCTTTTGGCTTTATGGAATATTTATTTGTATGTAGTGAGAAAAATATTGCTTTGATTATGCAAGGAAAACATAGGGACAATGTTGAAATGGGAATAAGAGCTTTTCGTTTTATGGGGAATACGTGTTTTCTGGTGTTCAAATTGAACGGAATGGAATTGAAACTTTGAGCGGATTCTTGAACATAAGTCTATAAACTATATTAAAGTTTCTTTCAAATTGCTTGACTTGTTTTTGACAAGTCAAATAAGGACAAAGTGGGCGTAACAAGGGGCGTTATTTTTGTCCTATTTTTTAGCTTATCTATTCAAATACGCCTGAAATAATTCAATTCATATAAATCTCCCAAATTGTTACGAGGAAGCAGAAATCATTATTGAAGCATTTTCAAAGACTTGTGGAACCGATCAACTCTTTTGTTATTGGGGTTTCAAATAATAATTTGTTTGCAAGTTGTAGTTGAGTTGGCTATTAAGCTTCCTTTACTTGGGCTGCAAAGAATAAATCCAATTTAAGACAAGTTTCTTGGAATAGTGAGGCTGATAGCAGACTAAATCTCAAGTCGTTTATCATGAGTTGACAAGTATTACAGTAGAAATGTAATTCACGTATTAAAAAAAATATCAACTAACAGTTGATGATGACAGCTAATCGTTATTTTAGGACGAGCTTGCAATTGAAGTTATCAATGAAAAGCCGTAAATTTCTGCTCGATAGAACTCTATACCCACATGGCCGTAAGTATTGTAGCTTTTCAAGACACAGAAAGTAGAATAATGAATGTTAACAAATAATTTTCATTTTCCACCCACTGACACGCCCATAACCACTTACCCATCTGCAATGTTTGCGTTCTAGATCTTCAGATCACTTCCGTTAATTTATACTTGCAAATCTGTAACTAATTTATCAAACCCTTGACCGATATAAATACGAATAAGACTACGACTTCCATCGCACTTAAGTAATTCCAGCTTGCCAAGTTATCCCATTCAATTATGTGTTCTCTTATGCAGAAAAAAAAAATCTATTAACATTCCCACCATAAGAGAGATTGCTTAGCAAGCTTATTATTTATGCAGCGCAACGACTTGAAGTTGTATCATCTATCAGTCCCAGTGTAAGATGGTGTGGATGAAGTCTTGCTAATGATTGTTCTTCGTTAGCCTCCCAGTTTTTTTTTCCATTATTTTTTATTGTGTATATTCTTCTTCTTTATCATTCTCAGCTTCCTTGGGGATATTATGAAACTAATGTCTAGCAATTCACTATCGCTTTCGTTTACCGTTAGAATTATTCAGATAATTTCCATTGCGATATGCAAGTAGATAATAGACATCGTATGCATGTGTATTGTGTGTAGAGCACACTAATTTGATAACCGTTAATAGGAAAATATTTTTCAAAACTACCAACACACATAAGTACTCTTTATTATTCAACCTGCACTGTCCAGCTGGGCTGGATGGATGATGCAAAAGAGTGCGGAAATCGGTGCATCAAACGCGTTTATAGTTATCATTAATTTCCAGCGATAGACTTCAATGAAGCCCGCATTAAAGGTTCTCCATGATAATTTAGTGGAAGTAAATTGAATTTTCTTTGTTATTCCAGAGTGGGAAATTGATCCAAAAAGAGATTATAAATGGGGTTCATATTTAGAGCAATCAGTCAGTGTGAAGATTCTTAAGATATTTGACAGTAAGATTATTGTCATTTTGGCTGATCTTTACTAGGGAAATGGTTATAAATTTAGGTCTTGTATTATATGATCTTAAATGATTGACACTTCTTCTCTTGGACAATTGCAGTTGAAATATTTTTAAAAACCACTAAAGTTAATAGTTTATAATTATTATTTTAGAATTTAAACAAACTTAATGTGTGTGCATAATCTTCTTATTCACATAAAAAAGATTTCTCAGATTACCTAACTAACATATCTTCTTTACGATATCTTGGTATGCGATACATACTTAACCAATATAATCTAAAAAGTTGCATATAGTTGAAGCAAGAAGTGTTGAATTTGATTCTAATTTAAAGTATCTTATCAGTCTTGAAAGAATAGTCGGTCGTATGCAAGGAAGCAGTTACACCTGGCTTTCGGAAGAAACTTGAGCAAAGATCGACGAAAGAAAACACCTAAAAGCTCGTTTGGCAGCTGCGCTTACGGAGAAGAAAGAAACGAGCTAGAATCCACATACCGCATGGAGATGAAAGAGGTCCAGCGTAGTGTAAGACGTGATAAACGTAATCACACCAACGTTCTGGCCCTAGAAGCAGAAGAAGCTGCAAACAGGTGCGACAGCAGAACTCTCTATAGAATACCCAAAGAACTCGCTGGTGTGCAGAGCTCAAAACAACACCCGGTTAAAAATAGAGATGGAACCCTGCTGATATAGGATGAGGACCAACTCAGAAGGTGGAAGGAGCATTTTGCCTTTGTCATCATCATGCAAATGACATCTTCCGAGCTGCCCGATACAACCAATTCCCTATTACGCACCACACCCCCAGTAGGGAAGAGATATGTACCGCCATCAAAGCACTGAAGAACAACAAAGCGGTAAGACTTGACGGCATTCCCGCAGAATTGCTACAAGCAGCGCCAACAACATCCAGCGAATTGCTGCAACCGCTCATAGAGACAGCGTGGCTCTCCGAATGCTTTCCCGAAGAGTGGAAAAAGGGAATGATTGTCAAGCTCCCAAAGGGGAGTTTATCTGGCTTGCTTTGCGGAGGAGGGGTATAATGGAGAAACTCATTGCTATTATCAAAGCGACTTACGACGGGTCCAAATGTCACGTCTTACACGGAGGTAGGTTGTCCGAAGAATTTGAAGTCCAAAGCGGGGTCAGACAGGGCTGCATCTGTCACCAATCCTATTTTTATTGGTGATAAGTGATGTACTGCGGATGGCTTTGACAGGAAGCGGAGGAATAAGATGGACTCTGACAACAACGCTGACGATGTTTGCTTGCTTTCCCATAAGATCATGGATCTCCATCAAATGGCAAGAAGGGTGGAGAGAGAAGCATCAATCGTGGGGCTGAAAATCAATACGGGAAAAACAAAGATGTTCAGCCTCGGGAGCTCGCAGTCATCCGCTCCGATGAACATTGGTCAACAAACAGATAGAGAAAGTACCTTGGAAGCATCATCTCTCCTGATGGAGGAACCGAACTAGACATCTTCAGTCGTATCGGAAAAGCAAAAGCTGCGTTCGGGATGTAGTTTGGAGGAACAAATCTCTCAGCTTGAATACAAAGCTACGACTATTTAACTCCAACGTCGAATCAGTTCTGCTACATGGCTGCAGCACCTGGAAAATAACAACTACAATAACCAGGAAACTGCAAACCTTCGTTAATAGGTGTCTCCGAAACATCTTAAGGGTTTTCTGGCCTAATCGTATCGCCAACGAGGACCTACATAGACGAACAGGTCAGGAACCCATAGACACCATTATACGAAGGCTCAAGTGGCAGTGGATTGGACACACGCTTCGAAAAGGTAATGGCCAGGCAATGCAGTGGAATCCACTCACACAAGAAGGAAGAAGAGTTGGTAGACCGAGAAGCACGTGGAGAAGAACAGTCGAGGAGGAATCTGCGAGATTGGGAAAGAGCTGGAGGGAGCTCAAACACATCGCTGGAAACCGTACACGATGGTGCGTAGGTGTAGTTGAGGCCCTATGTCCCACTAGGGAACACCAACGTACTTTGTAGGTCTGAGGACCAAAGTTATCAGTATGGATTAAAGTGTGTTTTCTGTAATTTTAAACTGAATCTCATATAATCTGATTACAATCTTTTTAACGTTGACTTGAATAAATTTCGTCAACAATTCCATCGAGCTTTTATATCAAGATAATAATTATGTCAACGAGACTTGTGATCTGGAATTCTAGAAAATTTTGATTCCAAATTCCACCTCGAACCGCTCTTTTCTGGAGCTGATTTTTGATCCATCAAAATCTTAATTTCCCTTCAATAAAAGTTGACAGTTTGTGACATAAGTATATCAATGATCTCGATACCTATACATATCTTGCAATTAGACATTATACCCTATAAACATTAAAATATAGGGTGGTTAAGATTTTTGCACGATTTTTCCGATTGTACGCACATTTGGACTATTAAGTTGGCCGAAAAAATCACTAAGCCTGAATAACTTTAACGCGTTGCTCTTTCCGTGGTTCAAATTGAGTTAGTCTGAAATTGAGAAATGTCAAATGAAATGCAGTAAAACAACTTGACGTTTAGGTGTGGTTCACTTTCAACATCGGTCCTCTAAATTTTACCACCTTTTTAGTTGTGTATTGTTGCATCTTTGATTTTGGCCGAAGTGAACTGAGATTTTAAGATTTGTAATTTTTGGTAGTGAACTTGTTTGGCCTCAACTCAACGCGACCTCGCAGACTATTTCCATAATATAAGTCTAATGGCCCAACCCATATAAAACCAGATGAGTGCACCATAATAATCGGTGGTATTGAGGATTCCAGAACGCTAATATCCTATTGCCATATCCAAGGACAAACACTGTGTCGATGGTGCAGCACTTCGCTTTTGCTGCAGCAAGTATGCCATAGAAGCATTCTTTTGTATAACCATCATGCCAACCAACCATCCGTGATCGGGTGGTCTTCTTGCACTGATTCACGGTCATTGGCCGCATAATTGGTTGATGTATGCCGCCACCACCGCCGCCGCTGCTGCGCCTGTGCATGCAGCACTGCAGCATCATCAGGCATATAGTTATATTCGAGTAGATACTGGCTGCTGCCACAGATGTCGCATGATAGCCACAATCATCATCATCATCATCATCATCATCATATTGATGAAGATGAAGATGATAATGAAGATGATGCGTGGGTTTGTTCTTATTGCAATGCAAATGATCCAGACGGAAATAGTATCACGATCGGAGAGTGGAATTCATCCAATAAAACCCTTATCTAATGTTGCATGGACTTGCAACTCGGAAACAAAAGAAATTATGAAATATTAGAACTTTGATGCACAGAAAGCCGCGCGGTGGTGATGTAAGGATGGTGGTCGTTTGATCGGTGATCGTTATTGAGATCGTTGCTTGTTGGTTTGTTACTGGTTGCTGGTCGTTGGTTGGTCGTTGGCCCGTGTCGATGCTGGCGGCATTGTTAATAGAGAAAATAATAATTTCATGATCAGCCAATGTCGATCGTAATCAATAATAATAATCATCATTGTGGCGACTGGACCTGGACGGAACTGGGACTGGGGACTGATACTGTCGATGGCCGCTGAGAGTGAAACCATTGATTCGCGAGATGATGTGGAGAGTGAAAACTGAACCGAGGCGGATAGATGAATATTAACCGAACATGACCTTGTGTCACAAACGATATTTATACAATAATATAATTGTGGTTTGATTGCAACATAATATTATTTTATGGATGAGAATGTGATTATGAGGATATGGCTCTAGCGCAGGTGGATGAGTTTCCGATACGGAAGATGAAAATAATATTATGATGATGGATGATTTATTAACAGGAGGAATGTATGCAAGTGAGTGGGGAATTTCTTTGATTTATTTAATCGAATAATTAAATCGGATGAACTTCTAGGAATACCTACTATGTTGTAATTTTGAAGTATTGATGAGATAAGAAAATTGTAGATCCATTGCATTCTTGTTTGTTCTAAGAATTTCATTAAAACTTCATTACCATTTATCCTGCAGAATTCTAATTCACACACAATCGTAACTGATAGACCGGCAGTTTTGATGATGACGATGAGATATGTCAGAAAGTAATAATAGTAGTATTTAAAAAATTGAAGTATTGACATTTCAACTGACAGTTGAAAAGGACATGAAGCCAACGAAAAACAAAAATGGGGATACCCTTTTAATAGAAAAAAAGTTAAGTGATTCAATAGACTTAAACAAAAAAAAAACGCATTACGAATGATACAGAAGAAACATGGTGATACCGACAGAAAGTAATTTAGGTATTGGCATCGGTTATGCAAGTAAGACATTTATTTAGCGAATAATTCTTTCCATTTCTGAAATATTGGTTGATCTTTTAAATGATACTGTAATCCACTGCCAATCTTTCTCAGACTGTAATGCAGTTTCTTCAGCTTTATCTAGAACTGTAACTTTCTGATACTGTATTGTTTAGTAACGTTTTCTGTATTTTACCGTAGACAAGATTGAACTTCTATCTGAAACTGTACGAAAATGAAGTCTTCTACTTTGACTGTTATTTGGCTTCTTCAATACTAGACTCGACCTTTGACAATATTTTGCTATCTCAGATTGTATTTCATCTGTTATCAAAGAGTGTAATAAACGGACGTCTGCTCTTTCAAAATGTAGTTTAGTGATGTTTGCGATATCATACTTTTAACAAGGTTGATCTTCATCCCAGGCTGCATCTTCTCTGCTTGACTATTGGAGGCTGTAAATTTATGACTTCTATTACTTCTATTGAATTGCTTTTGTTGTTTTTATTGATTTTTAATTTTAATTTTGTATAATTAATTGCTACAACATAAGATTTGCAAGTCTGTTAAATGTGCTACCCGAAATCCCTGTTGTTTTTACTCCAATTATAGATAACTTGATTACTGTAAAGAAAAAGAATCCGAATTAACTGCTGTGAAATCATCTAGATTCAGTGTCACATAATGTGTGCACTTCTTCCAATTATTATTTATAAGGTGTCCCTTACCCCTAAATCCCATCTAAAGAAAAGTTCAATCCAAATAATGTTTACACTTGCACATCAAGATAATTTTTAACTTATTTCAAGACTTTTCGTTTTTTTTTTGTTAACGTTCTGCCATTTTAATGAACTCACTTCTTTTGTTTGCAAAATTCTGATTTTTGTTTCCTTGATCCATAATTACTGGAAATCGTCGTCGTCGTCGGTCGTGTGTGTTACACAAAACTTTTCATGGTGTCATTAGAATCCACCAAACCAAAACGAAGAACCTATTCCAACAAGAAGTGATATCCACTTTACCATGAAAATAAAAAACCTTGGAATATAATGTGACAAGTAAATTATTATCAGACATCTCAGCAGCACTTAAGACGCTGCTCTGCTCTGATGCCATGGATGGCGTCGTCGTCGTCGTTGTCGAAATCGTTGTCACTTATAAGACAAGCTCTAATCCAACTATGTATATCTAACGGGATTTGTGCATAGAGAAGTCGTAAAAATGTGTATTATTTTTGTTGTTTAGCTCGCCCTAAAGTGTTTCATTATGGGCAATTATAGCCAGCAGACATCATCCCGATGTCGGATGAGGTCACTCAACCATCACCATTCACGAAAAAGGTGGCAACACAATGTCGAGAGTTCTTCTTCTTCTTAATTTTGTTGACATTGACAGGTTTGCTGTCACAAAACGCCACAAATTAATTCACACACAAACAAATTAGACAAACATAACAAAATCCAAAACGGAATTCTTAAGCTCCGTCATTAAAATATAGGCAAGTTTATTACGGTGGGATCTTTTAATGGCATGATAATGATCACCATCGTCATAGTCATCATCATCTCACCATCATCGTCAACGTCCAGCTCGTGTGGGTTCTGCCAAATTGATTAGAGTCACACGATGCCTATCACACAATCATTTGCTCCGACGGAAAACTTTGAAAGATCTTGTGCAAAACTAAATGACGTTTGTGTGATGTGACAACCGAAATGTCATTCAACTTTTGGACAAAACAAAAACAACCGCGATCGCGATGTTTATTTTTATTTGTTGTACAATTAGAAGTACCTAATTATTATTTTGTTATCGAAATAATTAAATTTATATTTGCGAATTGATTATGGTCTTAAGTTGCTATAAAAGATCAATCATGCCCAGCGCAGACGGTCGCGGTCGGTCGGTGGTCATGAATAATTTACTGGTATGTCGTATGCAAAAAATTCACTTTGTGTGTGGGTTTTAAATGATGGCAAATTAAATGCGAAAGTAGGTGAGCTGTTAATTGGACATAAATAATTTTTTAAAGTCAACATTTATATACATACATACATACATACATACATATATGTATGGATAGGTAGTTGAGAGTCATGATGGCTGGCAATAAGCAAACAACATCAGTTAAGGTTAAGGAGGAGGCATCTGTTTTACATTTTATAGGTTATTCCAAGAAAAGCTGACAAGATAATTAGCCTGGAAGGTAAAAGATCCATAATCGTTAAGACCAGCAGGAGTCTTTTGGCTGCTAAGTGATGTACCTAAGTTAGACGAACGAAAAAATTCAGCTCAATATTAATATCTCTTGATTAAAATAAAATACTGATGGATTATTTAGTGTTAAACATGATTTGTATTTGGGATTAAAATTGTAGTACGATGGGATTTTTGAAATAAAAAATTAAAATATTTGATGGGTTTAAGAATTTTTAATGTGAAAGTTATAAAATTAGTCAAACTATGATTTAACTTTTTTTTTATTTTCGATATTCTGTATTATAAATTTAGAATTAGATAAAAGAAAAAGAATTCAACTCGTAATTCCAATAAAAATGGCTGTTTTGATTTTGTTGTTCTCTGGGCATTGTAGGTTTGAAAAAAATTGCTTAAAACCGTTAAATGAAATTTGGAAATCCCGAAAGACTTACATTTTGAAAACCCAGATTGTCAAAAGCTAACATCGAGATAACCCAATATTAGCCGCGATTTATTATACACGAAGAACCAGTTCATGAAGAACTTTCATGTATTACAACAACACTACGTGATCTTGATATTTTTCTGGTTCAATTTTCGTGAACCAAGATTGATCCCACCACCAAAAGAAGAGAAATTTTGCATTTGAAAGGAGTAGTGTTTTTGTTCCGATTTGTCAAAACGAGAGTATTGCCATAAACCATGTTTTTTGATTTAGGACTTTATTCCGAATCGCTGTGGCAAAGTTTACAATCTTAAGTTGACAGGACACAGATACATCGTCGCTGCAGACCAAAATATTTTATTTTTGTGAACATAATATGCTCAGACCTCCTGTGTGGTGTGTATGCATGTCGACTATTTGCAGTTAAAGCCTGTGGGAATTATTTTTTTTATTTTCTTCGTCTGCGATTACATCTCTATGTCGAGTACGGGCAAGATGTTTTTTTCGGAGTATAATTAAATTCTAATAATCACAACTGGCAACATCATTTTAAAAAAGTGGTAAAATATGATCCGTATCGTTTTATTTTAATGATCTGAACCAGTTCATTTCATGTGCATAATAAAACGCGGCTATTATGAAATTAAATTCAAAAAATTTAAAAGCAGTTTTCAAATTGAATTGCAATGTTAGTCATTCGAGAACTTAAGTTTTCAGGGTTTAAAGTTTTTTAAATGTTGTGATTCGGAAACAATAAAGTTTAAGATTTAATAATTCTTAGGTTTGTAATGTCCGAATTTGGAAGGTTTTCAGAATATTGGGTTTTCGTGTTATTAAGTTTTGTAGATTAAGAGCTTTCAATATTATTCATTGTGATTATAGTTTGTGTTTAGGTGTATCAACTCATTTAAAATTTTGAGTTTTCAATACTTAAAGCTCTTAAGATTAAGGGCTTAAAGTTCTTAATCAATTTAATTAAATATAATGATGAAAACTTAAGATTATGGGACGATTGCCTAAAGTCGAATGTTTTGGTGAATTAACAGTTTGATGGTATTTCAAAGTCACCAAGAATTAAAGTTCGAACGATTCTAACAGATAAAGGCGAGCATTTGCAGAAATGGTAATAGAACGAAATTTCAATTAGCCAAATTTTTGAAGTTTAAGGCGAACGTCAACTTGGCGAATCGCAAACACTAATTCAAAAAACTCACATTCGCTTATTTTCTTAAGCGACTCGCTAGTGATAGGTAATACGGCCTATATGTAGGTTTTTAGGATTTAAAATTTTAAAGCTAAAAATATGGGAATTTTTAAGAATTTGGGATTTTTTTTTATTAGAGTGTTCATGACCCACTTTTTGTCTTCTCCTCTAGAATTGAAATTTTAGTAAGTTAAGAGCCATTTTCTTCACTAAAAGTTGAACTCAACTTGAGGATTTTTTTTCTCAACTTGTGATTTTGTTTTTCTTCACTTAAAGTTGACAGTATCAACTTTCGATTCTCAACTCTCGAGTTGATCAACTTCTGGTTTTCTCAACTTCCGAAAATAGTAGGAGTTGAGAGAGCAAACTTGAGAGTTTCCTATCAAATTCAAATTTGTAATACATTTTGTTTTGTTGAAGTCATAGCAACGCCTGAGGTAATATTTCGGATTGCCTCATAAGAATACATAGAAAGCCCGACCGACCTAACGCTGTATTGTGATTTAGCTATAATTTTCGAATAATCGCACAGAATAAATTCAAATCCCAAGTTAAAACATACATACATACGTATCTGTCAAAAATTTCTCAGGGAAATTTATAAAAACGCAAGTTGGCTAACTTTTAAATTTCAACTCTCGAGTTGAGATTTTAAATAGTGAAGAAAAACAAATTTCAACTTCCCACTCAACTCTCAAGTTTGTGTCAACTCTAGAGTTGGCCAACTTGAGAGTTTGCGGCAAGTTGACAAATAGTGAAGAAAATAGCTCTAAATTGTTTAAACCTTCCAAATTACCTGTTTTCTCAGCGTTTTAAATTTTAAAATGTTTTGTTTATGGGATTGCGATTTTTAGATTTCTTATATCTTAATCTTTAAGGTCATATTTTAGATTTTAAATTTTCAGAACTATGGCTTTGGTTTCTGTTTTCTAGACTTTAAATTTCCTTCAATTTGATTTCTGAAATTATGTTTAAGATTATTAAGATTGGTTGATTTTTCAAACGTTCGAGGTACATATTGGTAGGTTTTTTAATATGCACCTATAGTTTCATGAGTTTTATGTGATAAGGTTTTTTTTTCAAAATTTATGAAGTGAAATGACAATAGACCTATAATCGTTTTGATGTTGACTATACAAATGACAAAAAGCTAAGAAAAACTAAACTATCATATTATACTGGAGAAATCGAGAGTTCCACAGAACTGAACCTTTCTGAATTTAATACCACATCGACTACAAATATAGTAGTTGATAACTACCGGACAAATAAAATGTTGTGTATGTTTCTATGTCACTGATGCGACTGACTGCTGCAGTTGTCATTGGAAATGTTATTGAATACAGTGAAATTAATGTTTTCCTATCGATGACAAATGTGGTCAGACGGGACGGATTACATTTTAAAACTATTCTTTTTTTTATTTTCTCTTCTGTAAAGTTTGCCTTTTGTCCAAAGACACAACGACACAAGACACACTTACGATACACAATATCATTGTTCTTAGCCAATACGACAGCACTCATGATGATGAGTTTTGTAATGTTTATTGATGTGTATCATTGTAACTGTCACTTTATGACGAGTAATAATGTGTTTTCATTGAATAGAAAAGTTATTATTAGCCTTAGCACAATTTTGCAATTTCTAGTGTTTGTTGTGTCGCTTGAGTTACTACTTTGTGTTGAAGAGTTTAAGTAAAAGTGTAACACATAACTTTTTAGTGTTCCCATTATCTAGCCACCTGATGAACAGTCAATGACATTCGAAAAGAGACACTACAAAATATGAAAATTAGTTTTTTATGTAGTACCTAAAGAGTCAACATGAAAAAACTCTGACGAAAATTTTCTGAAAAGCTTTATAACATTCAAATACAGTTTTCCAAGGCATTTTTTTTCAACGCTTCAAAACGATTGAAAATGTATACCAAAGAATTGAATTACATTTAAAAAGTTGTATTTAAAAATTAAACTAAACTTTGAAGATACATTCTGAAAAAAAAGAAAAAAATAATTCAAACACTCTTTGTCCCTATTCAAATTACCCGGACTGTTAATGGATATAGGATGTTTTGTTGCTTTTAAAAAAGAAAGAAAATACTAATGGTTCATTGAAAATTAGTGTTAGGATACATTTTGTTTCCCAAGTAGCTTAAGATTTATGTTTCCTATAATTCAGTTGTAGTAAACGAAAGAGCTGAGGTTAAAACTTTATTTTGGGTTTGTTTAAGATTTTAATAATATCTAATAAAAAAGTGCTTATGAGATTTTTGAAATCATTTCACATTTAATATGGAGGCTTATTTGTTATTTTTCATTCATCATAACATAAATCATAAGGTTATAAGCAATGAAGGATTTAAACTCTTAATTTGTGTATAATCAAAGTTGATTTAGGGTAACGCTACTCGTTTAAAGCATTATCTTCTTTGAATCTAGCTAATACCAAGTAAATTTAATAATCCTGCGATATGTAACTCCAGATAACCGCACTTATTCAGAAACTAATTTCTTTTATCGGAAATATTCCGTCACGCCTTAAAAAAATAAAACAACATCAAGTCTCTAAACCTCGTTGCCAATTTGAAATGTGCATATTTATACCTATTCTGTCACCTAAGGTCTTCAGAAAAAGTATAATAATCCATCATAAAACAAATCTGCATTCATAAAGATTTCTCATAAGCTGCACCCAAGAGTGACTGCATGCAGCTTCACCTAATTTATCAAGCCTTGTTTTTATTTTTTATTTTTACCTACTCCTACTTTTTCCCAAAGACTTTCCTTGAACACAGTTGTCACTTTCCATGATGTACACTACTCGTATTCGACATACAATGTGCGACTTCGCCCCATGGAACATCTCAAATCACTTTATGAGTGATTTTCATTTACTGTATGCTCTGTTGTTCATCGCATCTAGATATTTACCACCAAAAAAGTAGATTTTGCTTTCTAAATGGTGGATAATCTGTCATTTTTTCTTTCTCATACATAAAACATTTAGACAAACAACAAAAAATGATTGACAATGAAGTAAAGAGACAAAAGCATAAAAAAAGTATACAAATAAACACAAAACCAACGAGTACTTAAGTAGGAAAACAAAAATAATAGGTGCGACACATCTCTGACAAGATTTGTGTACAGAGAATTCAAAGTAAGGTGGGTGGCCAGCAGCGAGCGGTGCGGAGGCGATGGCGGCGGCAGTGGTAAGTAAGTCGGTGCGATGCTCATTGAAACGACCTCGTGCTAACACTATTATTGTGTGCATATCTTTCGCTCTCGAGTCCAGATTTAGATACCAAAAAGCTTTTTTATCCTCTCTCTCTCTCTCTCTCTCTCTCTTTTCTCTTTTCTCTGAATTTTTTACTTTTTTATGAATGACCACACAAACTTTAGCCAAAAAATTCCCCTTTTCGAAGATTGTGTCGAAATTCGAAAGAAAGTTTCCAAACCGGCATTTTTGCCAGACCTCAAAATGTCATTATGTGGTTTACAGACAGCTGATGCATCGAAAGCTCTCTCTTTCTCCTGATCTGTTCAATTCACTCACTCTCTCTCTCTCTCTTTCGCTCTCTGAGTCTGTTTAAAGATATTTCTTGAATTGCTGCAAAAGATACGTACTCGTATTTTCTTCTTCGTTGCAATCTCAGATGCGAGACATCATCTTCTTCTGGTTTATGCCACCTTGCACATCAGCGCACACCACACCACGACCATCTCGTTGGTTGGTTTCCGATAGCAAACAGAGCTTAGCTATAGATACAAAAACCAGGCTAACAGTACCATTGCGGACACGGATGGTATTTCAGTTGCTTCAGTAACTCGCGAGTGCTTCACCAATTCGGTCGTTTAGTCGTCCATCGTTTGTTACCGTTACCGTTGTCGTTGCCGTTTGCCTCAGTTTCTCTCTTTTCGAGTTGTAAGAAGACTTTATGTGTCGTGTGGACGTGGACTCTTTGATCGGGATCTATCTAAGCTAGCTGCTCCTGTGTCAATTCGCCAATTAGGATACATTTTTTTTTATCTCGAAAATACTCAGTGACATCTGTGTTTGCTCGTCATCTGATCAAAAACCATCACCGTCGTAGCCACTGATTGACGACTTTCTCCGGGTCGACTCCTTTTGCATCTCGGACGTGTGTATCTTCTGTATGAATCTGTTATCAGCCCAAAACGATGGAAAAAAATTCATAAGTTCATTAAGCGGTGAAGCACGTAACTGTCACCCAAAATACCAACAGGCCACCACAAAAAAGTGAGAGTTTATCCAATTTTGCATTATCAAAAAAAAAAAAAAAATATTTTAAATTTAAAAATTTGCAACTTGCGAAGCCTTCCCCCACTTCACACCCTCTAAGTCGTTTTGTTTTTTGTATCTTTGATCTCGAAGTCAAGACGTTTATCGCATCAGGACCGTGCGACCGAGAGGAATTAATATTCAAATCGTGTTGTGGTGTTCTGTTTGTTGTTGTGCAGTGTGATGTTGTAACAACTCTTCTGATGGTGTTCCGCGTCAGAACGACACACACACAAAAATATCTTAACCACGACCGACTGAAATAAAAGTCAACTCGTCCAAGTATCTATCCAACTATTTTCCTGCTTTAATTTTAATTATCTTAATGGAATTGGGAATTGAGAATGGAAATGGAAATGGAAATGGGATGGGATGGGAGCAGCAGTTTGAAGATGTCGAAGAAGCATTCACATAGCTCCTGATGTTGGTGCTATTGAGGAATTTAACATCACATAGCACCATACCATCCGCCATCTGCCATCCACCATCATTGGGACCAAAGGGTGTCTTGAAACCAATTTTCATCGTCATCGTCGCGTCGTCATCGTCTTCTTAGTCGTCTTCGTAGATATTCTGCTTCTCATTTCGAATTTTTCTCTAATTGCGGAATTATTTTAATTTACCTCGCGCGCTCAGATACATTTTTGCATTCAAATTAGAAAAATGTCTTTGAGTTTGGAAAAAAATTTCTTAGATGGTTTATTAATTGCATTGGTCTGGGCCAACTTCTGCTGTATGTTCTTGTTGTTCTGACTTTTTGTGGTGCTTCTGCCACACCACCGACCGTGGCAGCTAGAAGCAGATGGCTTCTGCTTCCGAGCAAATTGGTCTGGATTTGTTTCATTTGTATGTTTGTGTTTTGTTTCTTCTGTTTTTTTGCAATTTAATTCCGTCCGTTTGTCGTGACATTTTTGTTGGCTTATTTTCTTTTTAAGCCGAGTGCAGCGGTAGCCATGGGTTTTTCTGCATAGCTGCTGCAGCCGCAGCCGCAGCACACTGGCTATAATGGCTAATGAGTCTTGTGCGCGCGGCCTTTGTTGCAGAGATAGATTCTTCTGCTTATTGCTGCATCGTTTTTTGCACTGCATTCGTTCGGGATGTGTGTGGTGTAAGTTTTATTTAGTTTGGTATAGAGGAAGTGCAATGCGCGTCAAGATACCTGTTATTAAGTGGCTAATTAATTTCGTTGTTAGTTTTTGTTTTCTGTGTTTTTTTTTTTGGAATGGTATTTTGGATTCTTTTTTTTTATTTATATTCTTGTTGATTTCTAGGCTATTTTTTTCTTTTTAATTTTTTTTTTTTTTACTCTACTCACAGGTATTTGAATAATTTGAATTATTTATTGAGTTAATGGGAATTTATTTAGATTTTCTTCTTTGAAGACACTCCGTTCATTCTTACCGCTTATCGTGTTAATTGGTGTAGTTTTTGGAATAGTTGAAATTTAATGTGAATTCTTTTGAACTTGAACCATATTTTTTTTTTTTAACTTTGTCTGAATTTCGGAAGAACATCTTAAGTTATGTGGTGTAATCATTTATGATTATGTAGTTCTCATTGATCAATTTTTAACTAGCACTCCTTTAAAGAAAATATAAAAAAAAATCAATTGATTAAGGAATTGTTTACAAAATTTCATTGAAAAATATTACGTATACGCCTGAGTGTACCAGTTTTATTTCACATATTGGTTCTTAGAGAAGAGGATTTAAATTTCATGAGAATTTTGTGGTTAGATGTAAGACTTAATCATTATTTGGACATTTTTATTATTGATTGACTGTGACGAATTGACACAGAAAATATTAAGGGAAAACTACCTTTGGTTTTGAAAATAATTTTAAATTGGTTAATAAAAGGATATAAAATTCCTTTCAAGAGTTTGTTATTTGAAGTGTACCATGTTTCTAAGAACTAAGAAAAGAGTTTGAAATTTAGTTTTGAATGCACTTTTTTTCTCATCCATAATTATTTTTTTAATGTTGGTTAATAAATTCGTATATTCACTTTGGGACACTTTAAAGATTTGTTTAATATTTTTTTCTAAAAACGGTTTCCGTGATTTTTATTAAACGACGTTATCTAATTCCGTTAGGACTTTTATTAATGTTGAAATGAAAAAAATCGTAATTTCTAAGGCCACCTAGAAACACAAATAATACAAAAATAAAGCTATTAATGTGTAGATTTTTTTTTAAACAATCAATGCGTAGGTCAGTAAGTGTTCCATTAATTTTCTTGTTGAAAATTTGGGCGTTAAATTTTTATTTTTTTCTTATTATGCATGAAAGAAATTGATATTTTAAAACATTCTATTTGAACATTTTTCTTTGATATTAACGAAGTCCAAGTCTTAAATAATTTACAAAAATGATGCATTTGTCAAAATTTAATCCCTTATTTTATTTTACCATCTTTACAATTTTTCATAGAACAGGTATTTAAAAAAAAACTTTGTTTGTAGACGCAATATACATATGTTGTGAAATGTACTGACAGTCTATAAATATTATTTAAATTAATTAATTAGCCTACGATATGCTCTTAACATTTCTTTATTTCGAAGGGATGAAAGTGTGTGGGTTTTTGCAAAGTTAGAACTACATCATCAGATTTTTTTTTTTATTAAATTTTTAATTTCTTATTTGTTAACCGTTTTCTTTAAAATGCACTTTGATATTTATTATAAGCTCGCTTTTAAACTTAGTGTTTTTTTTTTTAATTAATATTAAACTCAGTTTTTCATAAAAAAAATTGTTTTAAAGTGCAATATTTTTTCAGATAATTTTATTGAATTTTAGATATGTAAGTGTCTTTTTAACTTACAAGCGTATTTCGTGCATCTTAATAATTTGCTTGAAGCTTGATTTTTTATTTTGAAATATTACTTTTAAATTTCTTTGAAAAATAGAAGAACTGTTTGTTGAACCTGGCCTGAAAATTGATGCAGATTTTTTGTTTTGTTTAACTTATCAAATTTGCATTCTTTGATTCTTGGTTTCATCACACATTCACTTTCAAAATTTAACCAAAAAAAAAGAATTAATACTATTTGTGTCAACAATTTTGATGTATAAGTTAATAAACATAAAAATTAAACATTTTCTTTTATTAAATCAACAAAAGATTAATTTTGTATAGTCATTCAAATTCTCTTAGAAATTATTACTCTGTGTATAATACCAAATCATCCACATCCTCATTTGTCTATTCTATCTTAAATATTAAAATTTAATGAAATTTTGGTTTGTTCTTAGAATTCTTATAAATACCTCTCAATTTTTACACATTTAACAATTAAAAAAAATTGACTATCGATTTAATTTGATAAAAATAAAATGCCTCACTCTACGGGCCTGTGTTGCCTTTGTAATTTTCAATTCATTTCCAAATCCAATTGATTAATTCTCTTACATTTTCAAGGTTACTTGCCTCGTCGGTCGCTTATTTGGATCTTTCTTCTTAAATAATCCAACAAACAAAAAAGTCCAACTCGATATTTCTTTTTCTTTAATTTTGAATTAATTAACTCATTTTGGTGTTTTAATCTTTATAAAGCGCTTTAAAAATTTTTTTTTTTTCTTCCAAGCAACAAACAAAAAGAATTGTTTTTTTTTTTAACATTAAGTTTAAAGAAATCAGATCGAAATGTTGTTGAACTCAAATATTAGAAATGAGACAGTTTATTCAAGATACATTTTAAATTGTTTGGAATAATTACTATACGATTATTTTAATTGCATATAAGATAAGTATAAATAATAAGATAATTGGAAGTAAGGGTGTCTTAGAATGACTTCTTTAAGGCTGCTTATTTGGGTTTTACCAAATTCTAATCTAAGGAAAATCATCTTTCTCGTTCGCGCGTTTCCCAGTTACATGATGTTGATGATGGAAAAGTGTTTCGTTAGTTGTGTGTTTTGTGACATTTCACAATTATATGTTTCATATTTTCTTAAATAAACACATACACAAAAGATACAATTAATTCGTAAGAATTCGTTTTCCTATCTAAATCTATTACAACGTCAACTTAAACTTCAACTTCAAATGCATCACGAATATAGTCAACATAATCATCATCATCATCGCACCCACACGTTACCTCTTACTTAAGTATTGGTTGTATACATATGTGTATGTGTTCAGTAACATCTTCGCAATCTCTTTTTCCGGCTTTGACTTTGGCTTCAATTTTTTTTTTCTTTTAATTTTTGTCCTATTCCTCTTTTTTATCCAAGCAATTAAATTTATTTATTTTTTTTTTTCTTCTTCTGTTTCAGAGTTGGTATTATCGTAAAATTTATTATTTCCTTGCAATTTCTTGGATTTAACGTAATAAAAAGGGCAATTTAATGTGAACTTAAAGGAGAAAAACTAATAATTAAAACCCTGCAAGACCAAACAAACACAAACACACTCATCGTGTATCCATTAAAATGGTTGTTGTATAAGTATAATTAAAAATAGTACAACACATCAATTAAAGTGAAATTAAATTGTAAACAAAAAGGAAAAGAAAAGAAAACAAAATTGAAATAGAATAATTATATCTTAAAAAAATAAGAAGAGAAAAGCAGAAAATAAAAATAATAATTGTAATAATATAATTTATCCATTCGGTTTTTCTATAACACGCCTATTGTGTGTGACGAAAAGAAAAGTGGTTTGTTAAGTGCGCGTGCGTAAAGTGGTAACCTCGTTGGGCTTAAAAATACTACTACAATACAAAAAAAAAAAAAAAAAACAACAACAATATAAAATACGAAGAAGTTCTTGAAAGAGTAGAATTTTGATCCACGACTGAGAATTCAACTGAACGAATCGCCGAGATTGTGAATTATTCTTGGAAATACTGGTAAGTCATATTTGTATACCTAATCATTTTCTTAAGACTTTTTCTTTTTAGACATTGTAACACGTTAATTTAATTATATTTATAGAAAAAAAATAACCTTAGAATAATTTGAAGTCCATGAAAGGTTTTAAAAAGAACCTAAAATTACTTTTTAATTAAAATTTTTCATATGCAACTGTTTTAAGAATATTGTGCTGTAGTTTTTAACAATTTTTTAATAATTTTGATATGTTTAAAAAGAAAATCACAAACCAACAATTATTGTTGTCCAATTTTCAATTTCATTTGAGGAGCATTCAACTTTCATAACTTTTTCCAAAATAAGTTAGCAAATTATTACCACAGAATTAACAGGCTACTAGACTTAATTAGGCTATCGATTCTAGCCAAGAAAATGATTTATATACCATATCTTCTCTTGGATTGTAAACTCATTGATGGAAATTATAGACAGAGTTGTAAAAGAATGCAATATTCTGGTATTGTATTCCGAAAAGTCCCACTCATTCAATTGATTCTTCGGGAATGCAATAAAAATTGTAATCTCATTCTTTTAGCTTCAGATATCCGTACCCATTCCAGAATGCAATCATCAAAAGCAATCAAAAGAATTTAAACAAAAAGAATGTATTCTTTTTTTTAATGCTTGCAGTCTTTGAAAAGTCTTTAACATTTTTTTGCAGTCTTAAAGTCTTTTAAATGCATTCAATATATTGAAGTATTTTTACTGCTTTGGAGTCTTATTACTAATTGACTACTGAGAAGCCGCGGTTGCTAGTTATAGATTTCAACAATTATTTTAAATCTCCATTAAAGATTTAAATTATACCAAAACTGAAGCAAATTGTCTGTCAAATAAAAACAATATCTTATTGAGCGGCAATTTTATTTAAATTAAGATAACAGCACCTACATAATTTACAAAAGTTATTTCGATCTTACTCTTAAAGAAAAATGGCAATGAAGGTTCAAAAGACCTCGAAAAAAAAAACAGAATAAGTGATTATATGTATTCTTAAAAGAACAATAAACAAATAATTATTTATTTCTAATTTTAATTTTATTAGTAGTAAGACTTCAAAGCAGTAAAAAGACTTCAATACATAGAATGCATTTAAAAGACTTTAAGACTGCAAAGAATGTAATAGACTTTAATGACTGAATTCATTTGACTGCTTCAGACTACAAAATTGACTGGGACTTTAGTTTGAAAGTCACAAAACTGAGTTTAAATCAAAAAGCTTTTAAAAAAAGTCTTTTTATTCAATTGACTGCAATACTAAAAAGACTGCATTCTTTTACAGCTCTGAATACAGATAAAGTCATAATTTTCATTTCCACAATTTTCGAAGATGAGTATTTCAATGTTTTTTTTAAATCTAGTATCCACCAATTCTACAGAAGAAAATTATTAGGTACAAGTTCTTTCCCCATCCACTTTTTTAGACGTCAAAAATTGTGATTTGATAGTCTACTAGCTGATCATAATTTAAATGTACAAAGTGTCTTTGTTAAATTATGTAAAATATATCATATGATGTTTATTCTTTTAACTTAACATCAGTATATCCAAATCTTAATTTTAAAAATGCTTTTAACCTTTCAAGTCTAGTTCCTTAATACAAATGATTAATGATTTAAGGACACCAATTTCTATTCTTATGCAATAAGAAAAAAAATCCTCTTAGTATACTTGGTTTTTACGTATACTCACTTTGTAGATTTTTGTAAAGAATCTTAATCTAAAGGCATAACTTTTCAAAAACACATTTATAAAATATGTACTGTAATTTTTTATATCCAATACCACTTTCGATAAAGAAATATTTGACAAACATCAAAGCCACGACCTAAATTCATAATTGTACCAATTTAATTGCAGAAGTAACCAACTTTTTTTGACAGAGAATAAAATTCAAATACGAAATAGTTTGATTTATAAACATAAATAGTTCGACTTAATAAACTGTTCAAAATAAATTTATTTTCATGTAAATTATCGAGAAGCTCCAACTTTAGTTGCACATAAAATAACAGAAAAAAAGAGGCTGGGTGCGACCCACACTGATAACTTCCCATTACGCATACTTTGAAAAACTGATAACAATTTTGAACAAAAAATTATCAGATTAAAACAAATCGAGATATTGTAGCGGAAAAACAATATTTACAATTTTTTAGAACTTTGTTTTTAGTTTTTTATTTATTGTAAAGAACTGTCAATTTGATATCTGTCAAAAATGTACCATATGTTGACAATTGTATTCTACAAAAAATAAAATAAATTCGAAGTTAAAATGAAATCTCAAAATATTAAGTCAAGAAACAACTTTTGAAATTTTTTTGTTTAATTTTTGTTTAAGCTTTTTTTTTGTAAAAAAACTGCCAATTTGATATTTTTCAAAATTGTAGCTTATATGTATGTATTAAAAATTTTATTTTGTATATTAATAAATACACTGTACACAATAAGATTTTTTTGGAAGTCAATAGCATTATCCGTTCCTGCGATATTTGCCACCAACCAAAATTTTCACTTTTTTTTTAAACTGCTAAAGTGAAAAAACCTTGAAAAATTTTTATAAAAGTCCTTTCTGCATCTTTCGAAGTTATAACCTGTCGAACAAAATTTAATTGGAGTCTATATCTTTACCTGTTCTCAAGATACCGTGGACGAAAAAGGGTATGTCGAACGTACGAATGTACATACACTCTAAAAATGACGGATCTACAACCTTGAAATGTTCAGATTTGTCAAAAATTTCAATTTGACAAATCTGACCGATTAGAATAACTCCCTATGGGAAGTTAATAATGCATTCGAAAAGACCTGAAAAAATTTGAATTTTTGAATTGTTTAATTGGCTTTCAAATTTAAAAATTACGTATATTTTATAAAAAAAAAATACGACTCGTTAATTTTAAATTATATTAAGTATCAAGGTGTTCCTGAAATCGGTTTTAAGAAAAGAAACCTTGCATCAGTGATAACAGGGTAAAAAATCACTTTTTCAATTGAGCGTTTTTTCAAAACTCAACAAACGCTAAAAATCCGGAAATGAAATATGCATATCAAAATTTTTGGCATTCAGATGAAGAAGAAAAATTAAATTAATAAACATTCTTAATAAATTTAAAAAAAAAGTTTGAAATTAAGACGAATTTGCAAAACTGAACAAATCGCCTAAAGGTTTTGCTAAACTCAACGAAATTTGAACGGTTTTGCAAAACTCAACGAAATCTTATCTAGTTTTTCAAAAACGCTACAAAATTTTACTGTAATTATTACTTTTTGCAAAAAAGTGGCAGCTGTCTTTTTATTGAACTGATATTCAAGTTTTAAAATCGTTTCCAAAACACAAAAAATGTGTTTAATTAAGAGCCAAGGCTTTTGCCAGAAGGCCATTTTTAAATTTCAAGAAACATATTTACATTCAGTTAACCAATCGTTCGTAAAAAATTGATCGGGAGTGCCTCAAATTTAAAGATATTTCCAAATTGATGATTTGAAAAGGAATTTTGTTTTTCACTGCAAGGGTTACTCTTGGAGGTTTATGAAATCCAGACTGATACTTCTATTTCTCTTATTTGCTCGTAGAGTTCCTAAAGATTTATATTTGACATCATCACTTGTTCAGTTGTGAAAAAATTGAAAATTAAACTCTGTCGCACAAAATTGCCTTTCGCAATATTGGAAATAATCAATTTTCGAAGAATTTTCTTTATTTTTTAAATATTTTCGAATTGAGTTTATATTTATTAAAAAAACAAATTTAATTATGTCAATAACTTTTATTTCCAAAATGTTTATAACTTATTATTCAATGATTTTTTAGGGCTTTAGAGGTTTTGTTAATATAATTTGTCACTCCTATTGAAAAATGTTCCTATTTCTGAATTTTAGAAATAGAAACAGAAAAATATTTCAGTGCCATCAATCACACATTTTTGGCTAATGAAAAAAAAACTGTCTTTAGAAAAGAATTCGTAAAGATATAGAAAAATACTTTGAGGCTATGTTCATAGGTCCCACAAATTCATTTGCCAGAAGAAATAAAAAAAGTCATATATATATGTAAGACCCCATTGACTAAATTCGGGTAAAGAATTTAATTTTTCTTGAATATTTTATTGCGTTGACGACAATAAATCTTTGCTTTGGAAATATTTGTTCTATGAGTAAAAATGCTGGTAGCACCTGGTGTCAAATCGACGAACCATAACGATTCGACGCACCTTATTTTATGCAAATAAAAAATAACAGTTTAACACTCCTATGCCATCGACTATAGGTCTTTATTTACATATTTACTAATTTAAATTTTGCATTTGATGCTCTCAAATCTTGCTGAAGTAAATACCGTAATAAAGTATATATTTAGAAAAAAAATACAGTTTCTGCAAACACTGAGATTATTTGAACTCTCCGGAGATGTAAATTAGGTACCAGTTGTATAAGATACCAAAACTGCTATGCATATTCATTTTATCAGTTCTAGATAAAATTTATCTTTATCTTTATGCGCCAGTCACTTATCCCATTACGTATAGCTGATTAAACCTTTATCCAGAGTTCAACCCCCTTCTTAAGTTTTTTTTTTCGAGAATAATATTAACACACAATTTATTCTGTGTGCTCTTTTTTATTAATCTTAATTTTAAGCACATTTAACAGCTTCAGTTTAAATAAATGAGTTACGTATTCAAATTAAAATTAAAAAAAAAAAAAAAAACATGCACACCGCAACAAAAAATACAAGCGAAACCGTTCGTTGTATGCCTACGCAAAAATTAAAATAATATGCAAATTGTGTGAAAGTAGCAAAAATGATTGAATTATTAATTTTTTTTTTGTATAAATTCTACTTCTCGTATGTCAGGTATTAAATTTTAGATTCGGATCATTAATCAGTCAGAAGAGTTGTTGGTGTGTTTTGAAAGATTATTTTTAACCCGTGAGATTTTTCGTCCAAAATTGATGATTGAATAGTATCGACCTCTCTCTTCTCGACCTCTTAATGTCAGAGGTACCAAATGTCTAACTGTCTTTGGGTCATAACAGTTTAAAAAAACAATGCATAGTCCTGAAGCACCCTAACTTATTGTCTTAGCAGTATTTTGCACTTGCATCCACTTGTTGCTGCACTTGCAACCTAATTTCTTATACAAAGTAACGTCAATTAGATCACTGGTACCTATTCATATCGGCATTCCCCCCCTTTTTAAAATAAAAAAAAAATGAAAATCACCGTTAAATAGCTTCAAATCTCTTTAATTATGGTACCACAATTTCTCGTGGATTAAAACCATTTTCTACGAAATTCAATTCGCTGCATTCATATTTTTTTATTTCGTTCTTGATGTCGGACTTCAATTGCGTTAATTTAAAGAAACCAGAAATAAAAACAATGTTGTACAACACGTCGTCATATTTTTGTTGTTGCGCTATTATTTATGATTATGATTGTTGATGATTTATAATTGTTTGATAGATTAACGCATGCGTGCAAAATACCCGGAGACGGTGTACTATTACACAGACACTGAGACTGAACTCAAACTCACCGATGATGATAGCAATGCTACTGCGACTGCGCGCAACAACTCGTAGTTGAATGGCACTGAATCACCGTGTTATTGGTTGAATTAAAATTATAAAAAATGCAGAAGCCGTAGCTGGTTACTGCGTATCTTGATTCCGTAATCGATTTAAAACTCTGACATCTATCGAAATGGCTAAAAGAATTTTTCTATGAATGCAGAAAAAAGAAAAAAAAGAAAATAAAGAACAAAACAAGTTAATATCAAATCCGGGCTTCAATTTACCCTACTATGGCATAAAAGGTATAAAAAAATACTTTGTTGAAATGAGGCGCACATCAAATAAATAATTGTGGAATGCTAGGAATGCATTATTTTGCAAATTGGATGAGGTTCTGGAATGTCTGACGGCTCAAAAGGAGACTTGTGAAAAAGCACCGCAACTATGTGTCAAGTTTTAAAATTCGAATAGATGACATTTGAGAAAGACAAAAAAGTGTGTCCGGTCTTTCGGTCAAAAAATCTATAATCTATAAAATAGAAGCTATAGTCAAAGGTCGATGTTACATTTGATTCAACCAATCTGAAACTAATGTCAAAACCGAACGAAAAGTAACCCCGATTTATTTAATTTATTTACTTGATAAAATTTGACAATTGGGAAAGATCAGAGCCATTTTGCTGGGTTTGTTTGATTTCTTTAAAGGTGACAAAACTTAACGAAACTTAGCATTGACATGACATAGAACTGTGCTCGGTTCCTTAAATTAAATTCATTATAATTCATATGTAGATTGTGTTCTAAAATTGTGTATAATGCATTTGATAGCGTTAATTGAAAAATGCATAATAGTGCAGTTCAAGTTGAAGTATTCATGCACATCAATAGGTCTGTTACAAGTGTGTGAAATTCGTCGAAAATCACCGAAAAGCTGTGAAAAGCTGTTCCAAGTTACAAATTTTTCGTAGTTTTTCACAGAAGAGAGCTCTTGAGAGAGCAAAACATTTCCCCACCCTGCGAGTTTCAGCCACAAAAATTTCTGTGCACAGAAAATCGAAGACTGTCAAACTAAAAATGAACTTTTGATATATCAGTTTTGCCGTTAAAATAATTTTTTTTATTAATTTTAAACAACTAGAAACATTCGAATCAAATTTGTTGAAATGATTTTATGTTGACATATTTTTGACGTTTCATAGAATCTGTGATTTTCTGTGAAATGTCGTTCCACTTCGTTGTGCACAGTTTCTCTTTCGCTGAGAGAATTTTACCCCCACTCCTTAAAAAAATGTATGCTGTGAATTTCTGTGTACAAAACACTTGGAACAGACTTAATGCATGTTTCTAACTTTTGAACTTTGGAAAAACAGATTCAATTGGGAGAGTCCACCACTATCCGTCAATGTCAATGTTTGATATTTAGATGATGCAAGGGTGAGATTATGACTTCTCTATAATATTGCTGACATTTTATGCCCTTCAATGAAATACTGGTGAAGAGATTCTTTGTACGACTCTTCTAGTAAATTTTAAATTTTTGAGAGTAATTTCTAGTCATGTAAGTGTTTTCTAAAGTTCAATTGCCAGTTTCAATTGATTTTTTGACGTCTAGGCGTCATTGGTAGATTTTTCCGTGCAATACTTTTGCTTGAAAGTACTTCGATGCGCTTTTAAATTTGAATGCAACCATCTCTTCTATCAGCCAAAAGCCTGGGTCCTTGTCATTGGAATTGTTGATCTACGTGTTGCGTAAGTCGTTCTTAACTAAAATACAGATCACAAATCTTAAGGATTCGTTATGACTGTAGTAAGACTCCACGTCTGGCCCAAAATCTCAGCAAAACTCTTGTCTCAATTCTTGATGTTTAATGACTTCACAGAAATTTAAAAGAATCGATTGGAAAAGACTTCTGTTATCATAAGATGATGATGTTCGACGCCGAATGTATTTTTCTTCTGTCAGAGTTTGTAAGATGCATTTCTTATCCAACAAGATTGACAGCTTGTTAGTTTTTTTTTTGTATATTTTTTACCAATAGAACTCTTTCACTTGTAATTTATTTAAGACTCCTCTAACAATTTTAGGTGAATTGAAGTGCACTGTGCCTTTTTTCGTAGCCATAGTTAAAAAGTCATGTTTTGAATCTTCACATATTCTAGTTTTATATTGCAGACTCTATCCAGCCATGAGCTTGACACCTCCGAGTCAAAATTGTTGGAAATGTGATCTTTACTTTGATGACTTGAGATTGCTCAATTTCTACTGTCTAATGTTAACTGCTTCCTCAATATCGATCCCACACAAATAGAATGTCAAACATAAATGTCACTCTGTAGTCTGTACTGCCTACAAACAGTTTTTAGCTCAAGTATCACTCAGAGTAAGATCAAATACGTATATTTTCTATTACCTACCTTTAGCCCCTGTCCCGCCGCGCCGCTGCCGGCGGCTCCACCGTTCGTCTGTCAGTGATTCAAAGTTTGTTCCAATTTCACTACCTATATGTACTCGTAGCTATCTTAAAAAAGAAGTACATTAATTAGGGTCCATTACAAAACATCGAGTGTCAATCAAAAAGTCAAATTGCTTCGCTCCTTTCACTTGGCTTTACTCGTATTGCGATTGTGACAGTTGTTGGTTGCGTTCATGTTCGGATGGAAAATTCAAGATAAAAAACAAAACCACGGACAATATTTTGACTGCTACTACAAAATGACATTAAATAGTGAGTGATAGGTCAGGGAAAAGTCATGTGTATATAAATGGTGGCGAATGTCGGCAATATCTACTAAGACAGAGACTGAGACTGAGATCGAGACTGACGCATTAACTCTCCCATGCGGTATTCTGATCATAAAAATAAAACTTTTACAATAACCTCAAGTGGTCCGACACCGATGATGGTGTCGTGTTCCATGTCGTGTTGTATATTCGTACAATCGCAATCGGCCTGGTGGTTGTTCACAAGTTCTTTTAAGAATGGCGCCCGTGTTGCAACAACTCATAGTGTCAAGCAATTTACACCTTCGATGTTTGCTGCCCTGGCGACATTGACTTTCGCACTTTTGCTGGTTTGGTGCGGTAGCGCCGCCGTGATGGTCTTCGCCGGACCCACAATGGCCAATTTTTAGTATGCACTTTCACACAATCGACGATTTTCGCATGATTTACGCTTTTTAATTGCTGACCTTTGGGTTTTTCTTTCAAGACTGCAGAGGCGGCACGGTGGATAAAATGTTCAAGCTTAACATTTATGGTTGTGCCGATCATCGTTGCTGGTCGGCCAGACTCTGGGATCTTCGATGTCCGATGTCCCTGGAGAACAATCTTCTGCTTTGTCCTTCTTGGGGTTGTGATGACTTTTGGAACCATGATGTACTAATGAGATTTGTCAACATAGTTGAGTTGTGTCCAGTCCACTATACGGCAGGGATCTTCCCGTCATCGTCATGTCGTCGTGGTTATAAGTGACAAAATCGCTGGTTAGTCAGCGGTCTTTTGTTCCATTACCTACCTCGCAAGTCGCATGATTGTTGGCTGTGGCAGCAAACATCATGGGAATAGATAAGAATATGGAAAGTTTATTTAAACCATAAATGGTAGTCATTGATTTAGTCCTGTTCGGGGCATCAGCAAGTCTATATTTGGAGCGATATGGATGCGTCTTGGTCTCTGTGGAGAATTAAGAACAAAGCAAATCGTTTCATGACAACCGAACCGTCCATTACAAGAAAGACAGGTGATTCATTCGATTTGGATTTGGATTTGGGTTTTCTAATAGTGTAATTCATGTGAAACATGTGTACAGGTAGTCAAGTCAGGAAATGTCTAATTTTTAAATGTCTTGGTTGGTAGCTTTCATTGCAGAACTTTATATGAAATTATTTAAACTGTTGTTCCTTTTGTATATATAGCAGTCTCATAGCTCATCTGCTTTGAGTTGAACTTAAGTTGAATCAGGATTAACAACTCACAAGGGCTCTTATGTTAAAGTGGCTGGTTACATTGACGCTAAAAAGAATTAATTCTCGAAAGAGAAAGTATGATATTTAGAAGGAAGGAAAGGGATGGAAAAAAGTTTAGTGGTTTAATTTCAGATCATTCCTCTACTGTCAATTTTTCTTCCACGAAAATGATTCCTTTTTACATTCAACAATTAGGTCTTTCAATGTCCATTAATCTCAACTCATTTCAAGTACAAAATGTGTCGAAGTTTAGTTCAACCTCTATTCTTGTCTAATAAATCCAACAGATAAGAGTTATTTTTTCAGATTTGTTCAGTTTTTTATTTCTGTCAAGAATAAAAACCTAATTTAAATGACAGTTGATTGGAGGACCTTCGAGGTACAAAATATTTCTGAATTATAAAAGCATCAATCATAAACTGTCAAAGTACAATAAAAAAATGTATCGAAAGCTTGACTTGGGTTATTTTGAACAGACATTATTATTAAAACTAAATACTTACATTGAAACGTCAAAATATGATTCATTCGCATTATCTGTCAAATTTTGTCAATAAGTTGTTATGTATGGTTAAAGTATTATTAAAACAATATTTTATTATGGAAAAAGTTTTAAAATACTTTTCAAAGTAAATTTTCTAAATATCAACTGACTTTTCGGATACTTCTTGAAAAACCGTTTCAGGAATAAAAATTTAGATCTTCCGTGATTTCTCTGGGCTGTCGTTCGTATTACCTAAATGTGTGTGCCCGTTTAGCACAGACTTGGCTTAACTTAGTTAACTGAGGAATTGAGTAATGTATGAACTGTCTTGATCTGTGATAATGATCAAAATCAAAAATCGCCATGTCATTTCGTCCAAGACTTTGAAGATCAGAGAAAAATGCGTTTAGAAAAACATAAAATGCTTAGAAAATTAAACAACCTGTTAAGTTAATCCGGACTAAACTCAAGTTTAAGGTTCAACTTTAATCTCGTACTGAAAAAGTGGACCTTTGAGTACAACTTAGCATTGATACAAAATAAAGCAAAACACACATATGTATATGCATTTCAATAGTTTCTCGTAAACTCTATTCTGAGTTCATTGAAGCCATTAAAAAAAAAAAAGCCCAAGAAAATGCATTTCTGCCAGACGAGACGTTTTGTATTATTAAAACACAAAAAAAGAAAACTTCCAACGTCTAACTGAGATGTTACGTGATATCCTTCTCACAGATAAATATCATTATCATTTACCATCATCATTGCATTTAGTTATACGTTTTTACGTGACAGGAGGGATTTTTATTAATTTTCTTTTCATTCTTATTCTCTATTCTCTGTTTCCCCCTTTACACATTTTTTTTTTATTTTTTGCATTTGTATAATATTATGCAAAATCAATAAACCAGCACTAACGGACTTAAGGCGGTGTGACTTGAGCGGTTAGTGAACATAATAACTGTGCGACAAGTTGCAAAATGAAAAAAAGCGAAAAAAACAAAAGAGAAAAATCAATTTCACACGGAAAAATTATGAAGCGAGATAAAATATCTACTCGCTTGCATATACTTAGCTAGTTAATTAAATGCAGCTTTTTTTCGCTTGATATTCCCGAGATGGTGAGGTGTGATTTTCCTGATGGGAAAGATGGAGATGGGAGATCTCATTATCATTATCATTATCATCATCGTCATCATCATCATTGAACGGCAGATTAACATCTCGATGACAACCACAAGAAACAAAACGGTATAATGTATATTATGGTTAGACTATAGGGGTACGGTGTCAGTGATCCTCATGTCATCCTCATGATTTCATGAATTACTGGGCCGATTTACAGTCCCGGGAAAAATTATAGCAGTACTTAGATTTAATACAAAAAAATGCACTTAAGTCACAATAAATTAATTAATTTTGGTGACTGATACTGTTACAAAAACTTTGCTTTGGGTATTCAATTCACTCTTTACAGAAGTAGTATCCTGGGTTGGTGTTAAAATTCTGTCTGTGTCAAAATTCCGCTTTCAAAATTTTGATTTCCCATATTTAGTTTTGCAAAAATCAGCAAATGACAAGAAGAAAAATTTCCTAAACATCACTTTACCTTACTTTAAATTTTTTAAAAGCTTCCTTTTATAACATAATTGCCGAATTTGACAAGACAGAATTTAATCTAAAAATTTCGAAGTAAAGTCTGAAAAACGTCATAACTTTTACGATATCTTTGGACTTTTTTACCCAATTTCAGTAAATTGATATCAATTAGTGGGTAACCCTGTATTTCTTAAACGGATGTTCTAATAAAATTATTTGAAGTTCATAATAATAATTTGACAGAAATGTTTAAAATTTCGAATGTAGAGAAATGATGTTTAGTTTAGTTAGGTAAATTAAGTTTAAACAAATCAAAAAACTAAAATTTGGGAACTAGAATTATGAAGAGAATAATTTTTTGTATGAGTAGTCAGAATATTGGATGCGGGAACTCAAAGTTAATTATTCGTTCATATTTAGGGAACCAAATGCTGGATTTTCGGATTTGGACAAGAAATGTGGGTGTCATCAGGGCATTCAATTACGCCCTGAAAAGACAGTTCTTTCAAAAAGCTCAGTTTGGTTATTTTGTTATTTTCAAATTAATGTACTAAAGACAAATATACTGCTTCAATATGTTTAACATTTATCTTAGTACTCTTGAAAATGTAGGTTGGGCGATTGCTAAACTGAAATCTCTCTCAAGAATCAAGACTACGTCAAAGGTATTCCATCTATCTTAATAAGTCCAATTTTGGGCAACTTGGACGACTGGTTTCTAGCAATAAAGCTTCCATAATATCTTGCTTATTCCTGAAGACCTGAGACTTCATATCCACAGGGAACTAATCTGCCAAAAAAGAATATTTAAAATCAAACCTCAAAATGAATCACATTCAATAAAACACACAAAACTTCTGACAAATCCATTAGATTCGATTTATCCATCAAATTATTTATTTAAAAAAACAACACAAATGAAATGAAATTGAATTTGAATAATACCTGGGAGCGACGAAATACGTTTTTTTTTTAGCTTCTCGTAGTTAAAGTATACCAGCCTTATTACGGTTGTCAAAGATCAATTAATGGACAATTGAAACATTTTGTCAATCAATTGATACATCGGTATTATGAACCTGAGTTGATCATTTTTTGATCCATTGCGAACAAAGATCAAAAATCTATTGTGAATAGTGCCTATTTACTTAAGACAGCTGCAAATTTTATTATGTTTGGGATGGATTGTTGCCTTTTCGTTGGCTTTAACTTGTCGTTGATATCTAAAAATACATTAAGGAAGGCTTCTTTCGAAAGTCTAAAGTTTTGAATGAATCTAGAAGCGAGCCAAATTAGTTTTTGTAATGTAATTAAAAAAGATCTTTTATCTACATACATATGTTCAGCCAAATTCATGCTTCACATCGCGTAATTTTCTTCGAATATTTGCTTGCTCCAAAGTATTTTCGTCTTCAATTTCATTTTCACCGAAAAATAGTTCTATAGTAGATATGCTTTTGGCTTTCGCGATGCGTAAAATATTTTATCAACAAGGAATTTGTGATTGACTGAAAATTTGATAATCAACAAACATTTTGACAACCATAATACCAAGACTGTCAATTTAAATCATTCACAATAGATCTAATTTCTGAAGAGCGTTCACAGTTTATCAAAAATTTTGATTTTTGACAACGATAATACCGATTCATTAATTTTATTGATAAATATCAAATATCGTATTGATCTTTGACAACCGTAATAAGGGTGTACGACTAGAAGAATAACGATTTTAATACGATACTAGTTCGAGTCCGACTACGAGTACGAGACAAAATACAACTTATGGAGTAAGGGTGAGTATAACACAAAACAACATTGGGACTGGGCATTACAATTTCTACAATTTTTGAAGAACTGGCAATCTATGAAGAAACTTTGATATGGTCTCGTTTTGCAGAGATCATCCCAACGAAATCAACTCATGATTTTTTGGTTGGTCGTTTCCAAGTTTAAGGGATTCTACATATATCAGTTAATCATGTTTTGCAAACTTATACCTTACTTCATTTCTACCTGCTCCTAATTTAAAATCCTGGCTGTACGTAGTAGATCGTTTAAACTTTGATAAAGCTTCTAAGTATCAGCACTACTGTCTGTCTCTTGAAACTATCCTTTTTACAATAACGGGTCATTGTTTCTGTTATAGATTTCGTAGAGCTCCTGGGACATCAAAAATCAGTAATTTCATTTTTGTTTTATCGTAGATTAAAGTACAAAAGTCTTAAATTTCACTATTTGTAATAGAACTTAACGTTTTGTTCTTTTCATCACTAAAAGATAAAACACCATTTATTTGAGATTTAAGCTGTCAATTTTGTGTTGATTTCCTTGACAAAATGATTGCTTCTATATACTCAGTACAGGGAAGATAGGACGTGTGCATCTCACTTTAACAGCAACGAAATTCCATTTAGTTGTGTGTAAAAAATAATTTTTTTACAGGGCTACCGTACTGCATATTATAATTTTGCAAAAATCAAAAGGGCTGCCATCTACACTCAATATTTTTATTTTAAGCTATAATAAATTAATTTCCACACCAAGCATTTAGGACCAATCCGCACGCGCTCGAAATTCTAGTCAAATGGATACTTTTTCTTATTTTGGTTAGCCAAAAACTCTTTAAGAAAAATTCAAATCTTTGAAACATAAAAAAAAGACAATTTTTGTCTTCAAGAATCCTTCGAAATCTTATAAAAAGCTCCCATTCTTGAAAGCTCTCTTGAAAATTGTGAACAAAAATATGCACTTCTTATAAGCATTACCATTCCGACGGTAACTCTAATTTGATGTGGCACACACAAAGAGGAATTTAAGCAAGCTCGAGTCGTCCTAAAGGCAGGTCACAGGTCATACGAAGACAGTTGTTGAATTTGTATTTTAAGGGGATTTGTGATACTTTTGTATGCAGCAGGCACCTTTGTGCGGAAGAAAGATCTCCCCCATAAGGCTTATACTGATTGAACTGAGTATATCTAAATAATAAACCAAGAATTCCAACAAGAAATCTAAGGAACGGTTAGAGGATCTATCGGTAACATTAGTCGCCTCATCTCAATCATATTGAGACTCTTCTTCTTAACGGAATACCATTTCATCATCATTTCTTGTTTCCAATCCACTTCAAGAGGTGTTGAACTTCCTGGCCAGGCCACTCAATGAAATACACTCCGCCATCAATTAGCATTCGATGAACTAGAATCTACTCAAATCATTCCTCCAATGGCCAAGAATCTATATAATCAATCGATCATTATTTTTTTTTATTCTTCCATTTCCTTTCGAGCCACGTAGCGTAGGCTTAATCCTTCTTCACACTTTACTCGTATGCCACTTTACCATCAACACTTAATTAACCAATAGAATATAGAATATTTTTCTTCTTCAAATTATCCATTTAATAATGAAGGATTAAAAAAAGGATTAAACTCTTAATCTTGAATACCTTTATATTTTTCATACCTTACGCGCGTAGGTTTGTTTCCAATAATTTTCTTAGATGATAGCCGCCACCGAGACTGAGATGGTATTGTTGATGTGGTATCTGGTATCGTCCTAGCTGCACCGCGATGGACCAACCGTCCGTCCAATGTGCTACATTATTTTACTCACCTAACAAACCAAAGCAGAACTCAGACTATAAATAGAGGAACCAGGCTATAGGCATCAGGTTCATC
The DNA here is from genome assembly GCA_905146935.1 of Scaeva pyrastri. Taxonomy (NCBI): domain Eukaryota; kingdom Metazoa; phylum Arthropoda; class Insecta; order Diptera; family Syrphidae; genus Scaeva; species Scaeva pyrastri. The sequence continues at coordinate 41,110,360 of LR989927.1, read as the reverse complement.
AGGTTATGTTCTCAAATTAATTAGTCCTAGGAACGAGGCGATAACATCAAAAAGACCTATTTGTTTAGATAAAAAAAAAGGTTTGAAGTTTTCTTTCTCAGCTAAATCGATAATATGTGAGGATCTATAAGTTGCATGGCTCTGTACGAAAATTAACACCATTCATCCCGTTTAACGTGAGGATAAGGTCTTCAACCCACTTATTTCGAGAATTACAAATCGGGATTCTGTATAGCATACCAATTAGTTGTGTAAGTTTACAGTGTGGGAAGAAAGTAGGTTGATGGTCTAAGAAATATCGTAGGATTACTTCTAAAAATAAATTTGATGGAAGAAAACTTTGTGAGAATCCTCTAGAAAACTGGATTCATGAACTAGAAGAATTATAGAATTATTGACAAGCTATGTAACAGGTCCATAAGAAACATATCTCAAGGAAGATTTCTGTCAGTGGTCTAAGTTTCAATTTCGAAATTCTGACTCTTGTTCATGATTTCTGCAAGACTACTGCTATGACTCTTCAAGATTCCGGTGAGCTTCTGGGTCACTGGAAAACAGTCAGTATTTAGAATTCTAATCTAGCGAAATACAGTACATCATCTACAGCTTTTATTGTGACTGATGACATATTGAAAGAGAACTTGATAAGAGATGCAGAAAATACAGAAAAAAAATGTTGAAGTTTCCCAGCGATTTCCATACGGGCTTGATGAGCAACAGTGTTTTAGTCGAAGTCAACTTACTGGAAGCGGTGACATTAGTGCTTGACAAGTTGCCAAGAATAACAATTTTGTCTAATTTATAGATTTTACTATGATGCATCAAATGTTAATACATACTCACTGACGTGACGAGATCTAAGAAAAAGTTTTAGTTGTGCCACGTTCCATTTTCTTTCGAGCTTGGGACTACATTATCACTTTATCAATAAACTCTCAGCATCGGTGAAAATTTAGGCATCTATTTTGAGAAATCTTAGTATAATTTTTGGTTGTCACTTTTGTACGTTAAGTGATGGTTAGTTGGTAAAAGTATATCTAACATTATTGTCTGTGCAGGGAATAGAAAAGTCCTTCAAAAGTTACTCACTTCATGGAAATGTTGGAAGGTTTCAAAATACCTCCACGAGTTTTTGAGCCACCAAATGTATTTTGTTTAATAAGCCCAAATCTATTTGAATTCACGTGTAACTTAGTCAGTGAGTTAATTCCGTTTAACCACATTGATAAACGAATTGGAACCCTCTTTCTCTGCTTAGGAATCTGTAGCTGGATAAAAGCTATACCACGTCACTCATATCATAATTTTGGTTGAATGCTTTCTATCCAATTTAGTTGAAAGTTAAAACTTCTAAAATAAAATTCAAAAATTTACTATTTAAAAATCATCCCATCTTTGGAACTCATTTTGTCAGACAGACTGTTGTAACACATAACAATTAGTTAACAGAGATAAGTACCGTGTATGGTACAATTTTTAACTCCACCTAAATTTATCCGTTGTGAAAAAAAAACCATCTTCTTTCAATGGGATTGCGGCTTCTATCCCTTTAACAACCAGTTCCAAAGTGTAAGACTACTCATTTGGACCTTTTCCCATAACCATCATCTCATGGAAATCCTTCATCACCCACTTTGTTGCCGTATAGGTAATTATCAACTTGACAGAATTAGATTGATTGAGTGGGGTGGAACAGAGCGATTTCTATAAACCAGCATCAATAAGGAATGCAGCATAGTCATTTCCTGATTTGACTTCTTTGCTAGAGACCGAGAACAAAAAAGAAAAAAAAAAACAAGAAACAGAAAAGGTTAAAACACACGTTTCGGCTTGACGCGGCGCTGCAGCACGGGGGACGTTCGGCGGACAGTGTGTTATCATTTTTCGAATCTGTGGTTTGAGTTGCAACATTTTATGCATGAGATTCTATGTTGTGCATGCGCCTCCTTCGCCCATACTTACACGAGTATGTGGAGCGATTCTGGAATTTATTTTCTCCACAGTCAACCAGTAGGAGACATAGATATAGTCAGGTTCAGGTATGCGATGGCGATGCGGTGATGGCTATATGTGACGATGGGACGAACGCGGACACAGTTCAACTGAGATAATCATGGCACTTGACTTATTGCCCAGAGAGTACCTGACTTGGCCGCGGCCGGTCGGTCGATAGTAGTTTTGCAAATCTAAGGAGTTATAGCTGTTGAGAAAATTCAAATACACACACAACTACATAAGTTGCAGGCTCAGATTCAGGCGCAGGAAATGCCGCTCTATACTCAATGGTAATAGTGATGACGATGGCACTTCGATGACTGTGGGACAGTAAGTGGGTAAATTCCAAAGTGGAATGTTTTGTGGAATTGCGGTTGGGAGTCATAGTTGTTGCTGTTGTTATTGTTTCGGTTTGTTTTTGGTCTGAATCAACATCGCAATCGAGATTATAATCGTAAAACAAGTGCGAATTGTAGTATAGATCGTGTGTGGCACGAATTTCATAGAATCGAACCAGGATCAAAATATTTTTGTCCGCGTGAAATGTGATTTTCTTTTCCATATAAAAAAACACACAAAAACAGTTGTAATTTTTCAGAAATTACGAGTATGCGATGCAAAGATAAGCAAATGATTGATTTTGAAACGGATTTCGAAGTATCTAATAATATTTTATCTATCGATGATTGATGAAATAGGAAAACACCGTAAATACGCGATTGGTGAAATTTGGTGTTTAGGTTCAAATGAAGTGACACCCGATTTGATCGGTTCTCAATAATTAATCAAAAATCTATGAAATAGCTGAAGTTGACCGAATGTGTTACAGTTTATCTTAAAGACATACAATTTATATTCAATGTTGTTGCGGTTATTTCGAATCAAATAGAAATACGAGTATCATTGATTTTACCTGCATCTCTTTAGTTTTCACTTTTTAGACAAGAGTTACATGGGACACCTTGCGATGTGAAAGACGATATGAAAAGACTCACTTTTATTGACATATCCATACCGTTTGTATTTATTTTACTAAATATCTCTAGCCAAATACTTGCTTTGCTAATAAATTAGAGGTGGTACACTTAGGCGTATACTTACTTTTTTTGTTTGACCTTTTGTTGATTCGTACGTCGCACACAGGGGCCAATTGCATGAATTCTTGGTAAAAAATATTTTAAGGCACTAAACCCTTGGAAAATAAATAAAAAGCATACATCTAGTGTTTAAATAATATTTTATTTTTTCATCCAAAAAAATAAGAAACAAAAATATAAATTCAAAAAAAAAAAGATTATTCAGCTTCAGAAGAACTATTGGAACTAAGAAGAGCTGATGTACCGGAAGTATCCGAGGTAAACGGAAGGTCAGGTTATATTATAAATCTTTTTCTGTGTCAGTTTTCTTAAGCTTGTAATAAACGGGTCAGAAGAAATGAGGAGTGAATTCAAAATATCCTCATTTGTTTTGACACGTGATATCTTACGAGAGAAACTTTTTCTAAATTTTTTGAATTCATTGTTGCGTGCTTCCTGTGCTTCTTCGCTAAGCTGGCCTTTTTGCAATAACGCATTCTCCATGATGGGTGAGCCATGAATCAAAACCATTTTTAACCTTTTGATAACATTTATGTATATCAAACCCAGTAATCTTTGCGGCAACTTCTGGATCGCTAAAAAATCTTCTAGCCGTATTTCCGTCGTTAGTACTTTCAAAGCCAGGATTTGGCTTATCGCCTAGCAAACCCACCTCTATTTTAAATTTGCTTTTGGATTTCATGCGTAGCAAAAATTAGTTCTTTAGCTGAGTGTTTTTGTCTCAATTTCTCAGTTTTTAATCGTTTGGTTCTTTGTGAAGATTCATCAAAACTTTTACTAGGACGACCCTTTTTTTCTCAGAAATTCCATAATTCTTTTTGCAGAATCAAGCCAAGTCTTATTTAAAATAAGAAAACTTTCCTCTTTTCTACAACATTCTTGCCATCTTTTTTTGTAATAGGAAATGAAAAATATTATTCGCTTTCGCGTGAATAGCATGATCAGGACATTTCGTACGAATTTCCACGAATTCCTTTAATTTTGAAGATTGGATTGCCGAAGTAAAGTCACCTGATTCCTTCATATGTTGAAATAATGTACGTCTTGTAATAAAAATGTCAGTTGAACCTGATCCTACAACAACAACAACAAAATAGAAAAAATATATTTAAGAAAAACACATTTTATTACATCGAGACCACAATCCATTTGAGAAGCGATATCTTCAAAAAGCGCAAAAAGGCGCAACTTTTTATTACAACAAGTACACATAACACACGAACAAATAAGACAAAATTCGAAGACATATTTTGACATGTTCATAAACAGAACCTTACACGAAAACACAATTTTCTTCAATAATTACAACTGACTTTCAAAAATTCACCAACATTTTATTTAACAACACAAAAATATAATTTTACATAAATATTGCCCAATTACCTGTGGGAATTGAATCCATTTCAAAAAAATATTTATACAAATTAATAAATCGGTAAATAATTGACTTTAACACTTTCTAGTTTTTTTATTTAAATATTTCTGCTAAATCACTGCTCAGAATGCACAACTTCAGACGAATGACGTGGTCAAAATAAAAACAGCATTAAAAAATAATTATGCACTTGTAAAATTAGGTCAGTTATTTGTGCAATACAGTAATTTTTTTTTTGGATCCCCTCAATTTTTTTAAATTTTTGCCAAGAATTCATGTATTTGGCCTCTGTGTGCCAAGAGTATAGTTTTTTGCGCCTGAGAAAGAATGCTTAAATTTATCAGTTTACTTGATTCAATTAAATACCAAGAGGTTAATTTTTCACGTTTCTCAGTTAATATCAATCACGTGATTGTTAATATTTATACAGTATTTAATTTTTGCAAATTTTGTGATCAATTCTAACCACTTAAAATGTAGTTAAAATAAATTCAGGACAAATTTTCTTTCAAGGAAATAACGTCAAGCAATCTTGAGAATCATAATGGACCTTAAGTATACAAAACCTCTGCGTAGTTTTTATAATTAACTATAACATTATACTTAACGATTTGGCAAAACGGCCATGATAACTTAATTATATGATTCTAACCATGTTCACTTTAATTTCCCCCGTAAAACAAAGCACAAAAGACATAAAGAAATAACCTCAAGATGAACACCCAAAACTTAAAAAAAAAAACGCTTAATTGGAACTTCCCCTTTTTTTTTTTGAATTTACCAATAATTATCCCCAAACCATAAATTAAACTCCAAACTTTCAACACCTACAGACCTCCCTAAGGCTCCATCAAAAGAAAGTAGGCTTCTTCTTTTCGTCTTTCATTAAAAAACCGTCAATTTTGGCGCTAGTTTGGTTCATAAGTTTTATTATGATTTTGATCTCACTTAAAACCCGAAAAATGCAAAAAAAAAAAAAACAAACTCAAACCCTAAAGAGTAGCCATCATTGATCGTGATCGGGTTAACTTTAATTCAATTTTTATTTTGCTATAATTTATCATTATTATTATAGACGAGTAAAACCTACAAATAGAAATGGTGAAATAGCCTTGAGGTATCTTAACAATTTCCACTGAATGAGTTGTCAAAACAATCTTCCTCTCATTCAACGTTCGTGTTCAATGTTCATGTTTTGTTCAGTGCGTTTAACAAAGGCGTTAACAAATTCGATGAAAGCTTCAATTGATGCTGGAGGTTTACAATGAGAATCAAAGAATTCGTGTCGGACATACGAACTTGGTTCAATTGAACCACCACCGTCCGACCGGGCGGCCCTTGGGCAGTCTTCCTCTTATTGATTATATCGTCAAGTTGTTGGGTAAGGACTGACAGTTTTGTTCGTTCGATTGTTAAACGTTTTGGTCTAGTTTCTGAGATTTTCGATTGCGAGGCACTCCCGCGGATGTTTAGACGATTTAACATTTAATTGAGAATTTCCTCCTTCAACCTCAGGGCCCCCGATAAGTTATTTATCATGACAAGTGCACCAATAAATAAATTAAAATCTGCCATTTATGTCTACGAATAAGGAATCTCATGAAGCCAGGTGTCAAAACAAGAGCGTGTTCCCTTTATCGGGAACATTCATTATCACAGTTGAATACCAAATGAATATGGCAGAATGCTGGCACTGTTGGTGCTGGTGCTGTGGCTGGCGCTCGCTATTCTGGCTGGCAGCCACATCCTCATCAGGTTTACTGGCCATTACCATTGCCATTGCCAGATCGATTCCACATTCAAATCCACATCTTTTTGTATATGCGGTCTCTGGGCAAATAAGGATTGTCACGCAATCCTGGCTAAAATGATGTGAGAACCATTAGCGCCAGAAAGACCGGTCCTTGTTGATTTGGTTGGTTCGTTCGTTAGTTCGTGTGTCTGATCTGAACCACCAAGACCAACTGGTGGATGGTGGACCATAAGGATATTAGACGGGACTTCAATATGGTTGCAGGCAGGCACTCACTCACTAAGTAAATTTTAATGACTCCCTCCCCTTTCGTTGACTGATGCGTTCACCTTCATCATGTCCAGTCCAGTCCATGTGCTGATGGTACTGGTGCTGATGCTGGTACTTGTGAGACATAAGAGACTTGTATCAAGCCACTTCATAAATAAACTCATTCATGGCGATAATGTTGTTTTTTGTAATTATTTAAAATATAAGAACCAGATTTGATTTTAATGAAATGACTGAGCAGAAGAGTCTTTTCTTTAAAGTTTTCCACGATGATGATGGTATAGTAATTCTATAACGTGTTTATTATGATTTTGGTCGGTGCAATTGCGGTGGAGTGGAGAGTTGGAAGAGAAGGGACACCGATCTTGGTCAGGTTTATACGAAAAAAAATAAAAGAAGAAAAATCTCAATATCATGTTTGACAGTGAATACGAATCTATGGAAGTTTCATAAATGCAAATGCAGTTAAAGTCAGCCAAAGGTGATTGCTTATTAATGGAGACTTGGTGTAATTTGCATTGAATAAGTCCGCGCAAAGATTAATAGTCGGATTGTGAATTCCAGAAGCTGCTGATGGCAGGGTTGGATTTTTGGACAAAAAAGGGAACAAGGCGATGTGCTTAAGTAATCAAATACACTTTAGTTTAATAGTTGCTGATTGAAATGAGGACCGATGGGTTTTTCAAAATGATTTAAATCAACAGACTTTTGTGGAACTACATCAAAGGATTTAACTGTCACTTCTTTCACCATTTTTACTTGGATAAGGAAAAAATAATCAACAGTTCTAGTTATTCCCTTACTAGTTGTTCAATTAGTCCAATTTCACCTTTAAAAAAACATGGTTTTGACAATTGAAAAGCGAGTTCCTTTCTGGATTATGAGCCTTTTGAAAGATTCTCAAAAATTATTTGTATGTCAGCATTAACAAATATCTTCTGTCTAGCAAAATAAAAATTATATCGATAAAGTTAACTCATAAACTCAGGGAATTCCTTTCATTTTATGTCAATTTATGAACACTGAACAGTTATTGAAAAATCAAAGTTAAAGTCTGTCTCTGACAAGCTCTATATCTTGAGTCATAAACCGTTTGAACATTGATTGTTTGCATGTCATATGTCAATAGATGTCGTTATGGATGAGTTCAGGGATGTGAATTATCTTTGTTGATCTTTAATCTTTCAAAAATAAAACAATTTAACTGGTCTAATGAAATTTTCAGATTGATTAAGAAATGACTATATTTTTTTAAATATTGTTGAACAATTAAAAGACACTGTAGTTTCTGCTAAACAGTTTTTTTTTTGTTTGATAATGTACTGGGTTATGTATTGTTGTTTAGGCCTGTCAAAGTGTCACTTCACTTTACACAAATGACAGGAAATCAACTTCTTCTTTTTTTGAACACTCTTCATCAATTGTTTCTCGAGTACAAAAATGTTACTTTTTTATGAATCCAGTTTGCAATGACACTTAAATATTTTGACATAAAATACTTTTAAGTGTCAGGACATTTATTAAAATGTTGCAGCATTGAAAATAATTACTTAATTGAACGGTTCATAATGTTGTCAATACAAATACAATTTTTATTTGGTTATTTAATTTAAATTAAAAATTACGTACAATATTCTGCTGTGACTTCTAAGTTAGTGGGGCGCCATCTAATTCCCTTCATTTCTATGTTCCGGTAGTAATACGACCCAGTGCTGTTAGCAGATGTAAGATGTTGCTGCTTAGGCAAAAAAAGAGGAGGTTTCTCTTATCATCAGCTTAAATTAATATTTTCTAGAGCAAATTCAAGTTTACTTGATTATTTTTTTTTTTTTTTGTGCATAGAAATTAATCCATTAAATTATGTAGCAGCTTTTATTGGTAATCTTAAAATAGAATACAAATCTAGTTCGAGATAGTTTGTGTTGCTTATATGAATATGTGTACAAAAATCTGGCTTTTATAAATCTTCAGCGGTATCAGAGGACTCGATTAAGATAGTGAAATTAGCAACAAATTAGATTTGCTCGTAAAAGTGAAACTGCATTAGGCTTACTTTGCCTAATCAGAACAACCGGATACTATGCTTGCTGTCCGCCCAATTCAAGTATAAAAAATTGCTCATAAAATTAATTATCTTCCAGATTTGATTAGGTTCGAAAGAATTTGACAGAAAACTTGAATAGACTTTCTTTTGATAGAATTTTCAAATTTGCAGTCTTTCCAATTTTCGACTTGAGACATTCTTGTAATGAGGTAGCATCCGAATAGCCCTCACCACCGTACCGCACCACACCGGTTCCATCTTGCGTAAATGTATGGCACACAAGACATAATCAGAGCCCGAGTTTAATAACATACTCATAAGTCCTACAACAAAGCCTTCCGGGGTGCTCTCCTCTTCGACTTCAATTAAGTGATTGACAGTTAATTCCACTAATCAAATTATAGGACATTACACTGTCATCACACATGCGATGTTTTTCTCCGTCTCCGGCAGACTTATGTAGACTTTTGTGTGCTCTTATGGATACGGAAATTCCGTTCCAAAGGCTGCAACGTGCGCTGCACTGCGCTGCCTCTTGATGCGCTAGCGTAGAAAGTGGAAAAATTCCCAACGAAATGGCCAATTTTTTTGAATGCATCTTCAACGAACCTCGAACATACATATGTATGTATCTACTGGCATGGCATGGAGAAGGAGGATAACACAGAGGAGAGGTGGCAAGTTGGTTGAGTTGGTGATTGGTCTTGTGTAAGTGGCAGAAACTGAGAAAAAACGAAAATACCGGAATTATTTCAAACGACAACAAGTGTGTCTTTTTCAAGCCGTCCGGTCCTCCGCAGCCCGCGCTTATAGACGCGGTGCCCTTAATTACATTTGCAACAAGTTGTTGAAAGTAGGTACAATTATCAGTGCAACAACGGTGCTACGAACGTTGGTATGCAATTTGTGCGACGACCGACAATGTGAGACCGTATAGACCGATATCATCAGAGTGGCAAGGGATGTTGCAACTTTGCCAGATTGAAAAGCACCACCGATTGCAGTCCAACCTGCTGCGACTTAAGTGCTGGCTTGATAGAGGTTACTAAAAAAAAAGGCTTTTCGCAAAAAAGGCCAACAAATGTGGAGGTGCATATCATGACGACGACGACGACGACGACGACGACGAATGCACCCTGCGTCAGTACCTGTGCCTGGTGTCTTGTTTGTGCGGTTAATGGATGACAACTTTGCCAGTGAATCGAATTGAGAATGTCATGATGGCAGAGTGTAATTTTACGGTAAGATGAAGTTTTTGTGTTTAGTTGTTGTTTTTTTTTTTAAGATAATTTCGATTGAAATGCTGTGTGATGTAATGACTTTTTATAGGAAGTTGTACAATGATTTAAACGGTCCTTCTTTCAATTTAAGTAAGTTACCACTGCAAATGCAACTGCAATACAAAATGTCAGTCAGTCAGTGGTGGCAGATGTATTTTTTTGACTGCTCTTTTTTTGGGAATTGCAAAGAGGTTAAGCTGTTGGTTTGACAACTTGGGTTAACGTCGTCTTCGTCGTGTGTTTTGAAGAAGAATGCTGGTAAACAAACCACATTTAGCAATATCTTTCCGACATTCCGTGAATCTCATTATGAATGATTAGTTCCTGAAATTGTGATTTTTCGTTGTTGAAAATAACTTATTTTCTAAATTCTCTGTTCGTTTCTCTGATCTACATTATCAGAAGTTGTCAATGAAAATGATTGCATTTCAAAATGAATTAACTGTCAAAATCTAAAATTTAAAATTGCCCTTTTAATTCTTGCACATTACCAACATGCTCTTAGACACTGTTATCCCTTAAAACAACTGTCATTTCTCACATGTACTGTCATTTTCCAGGATATACAAAAAACTGAAATAATTTTAAGGGACACCAAGAGTGTTTATTTCCGATTCTTTATGTGAAATCCATAACCATGCCGTTCTTTGCAAGAAATGTCATTCACAAGAACTTTTTTAGAACTGTCATTAGGACATTTGCCTGCAAAAATAACAAATAACAATACTACACATTTTATAACGTTTTAAAATTTAATTAAATTAAATAAAGTTCAATTAAAGACATCAAATCATTGCTATTAAAAATCTTTTACCGCAATATTAACAGTTCTCATATGATTCATCACATTTATTCACTTATTTCGATTCATTAAAAGGCACATTTAAAATTAAAAAAACAATTATGTGCCAACATTATTTAGATTCCAGCACAAAAATGTATAAACCATTAAATTAAAATCTATTCAAAACTCATTAAAACCAACAATGCACTCTGACTCAGGCTACAATGCAATTTAAAGAATTAAATTTTCGACTATATTCGTCTTGGAATTTAACAAACCTCCATCTCCATTTGGACAGGTGAAATTCCACACTTAATCCGACTAATTATGTTTTGATTGGAAAATATGTCTGCAAGCACATATACTCGTACTCGTACCCATAATATATATTATTTGTGTTATTGGAAAAGCCAATCTTAGCTTATAACATCCTGTTCCAAGTTCAATTGCCACCGCCCATAGAGCATAAAGAGTCTATACAGAGAAATGGGTAAGACCGCAGATGATAGAAAGTGCATTTGGTTTATAGTTGAAAATGTTATTATTACTATAAAAAAAATTAATAGTTTTACATTTCATTCAAAGTGCTAATGGAATTTTTTTGTTATACGAGAGTCATTTTAAATCACAATACGAACTCGAATACAATGATGGTGTGTGAATATATACATAAGTGTTCCCATTAAAGAAATGGCTTCTTAAATAGGTTTACAACTACAAGTTACCAAGAATTTATCGTGGATTGTCTGTAACATCGATAAGTGTGAATTGGGATTTAGAATAATCAAATTTGACAGGGTTCAAAAAAGTTGAAGTCCCTCAATGTACTCCTTAAACATAATCTAGCTACAAGTCCAGAGCTTGAGTTATCTTCAAACTCAAGGCCGTAGAAATATTTGCTAGCACAAAGCTGAGTTTTATCAATATTGATTTCTGGCCTTCAGTAAAGAAATAGATCTTATACCTAACTATTTTCCACTGTTAGAAAAGTTACTGTGGAACACTACATTACCGATCTTTTTAATCCTGGATATAGAAATCGAACAGAGTCTGCAACTTTTAAATATGACAATATTCAGCTTAGATGGAGAGTACATTTTAAAGACAATAGTAATGTTTTATTTTACCCAATGTCAAAAAAAGTAAACCTTGAAAAAGAAAGTGAATCGAAATAATCAAATTCTAATTCATCTAAATACCTTTCTTGTCTTTTTTCTTTCCATTACAGTTCAAACTGCTTTACCATTTGCAGAAAAAATAGTCACTTAATTGCCGTAATTGAAACTTATTTTCGAGGTTTTGAAATTAACCCACACAAAAATGAAAATCACAAATTTTTATAGTGGATCCTAAGATTTAAGCACAGAAATTGTCATTCCAGATCATTAAACTAGAAAAGTCTCAGCCAAAGTCTCTTCTCAGTCTCATCCGACGCGAGATCTAATATTTTGGACTGAACTTTGCCAGAACCCTTACTAGTTTTAGGAGTCTGTACATAAAATATCTAATGTTATGTATGTTTTGTTTAAATTACCCGATTCTTAGAATTGAAGAGTGGAATTTGAAAAGATATGTTAACAGATGTCAAAACATAGTTTGTTGTCTATGCTTTTAGACATCAACTGTCATATTTGACTAACTAATGTAAGACAAAGCTGCTAATTAAACTTTTTGATTTTGAAGTGACCGAAATAAGACTCTTAAGCGGCCCCTCGACTATCAATATTATTGTGCAATATTTGATATTGCACAATATTATTGAGAGTCTAGGGCTCAATTTAAAGGGTTGTGCAATATATTGTACAAAACCAAAATCCTTTTGATATTTATTGTGCAACCAAATTTATTGTATAGTTTGTGGATGTGTTTGCACAATATTTTGTCATTTGTTTTGAAAACACGTTTTGTTTTTTGTACCAGTCCTTCATCCATCTGCGTTTGTTTTTTTTTTTTCTTTTTTGTTTTAATGAAATATCAAGAGCAATTGCCACATATCATCGAGCATGATGTTGAAGCACACATAAAGAACTGTCAAATGATTTATTGTGCGAAATATTGTTTAGTGTGGGGTACCAGTCAATAATATTGTGCAATATATTGTTCAATAATATTGATAGTCTAGGGACTTTAAGATTGTCGTCGAATATCGCTGCCTGTCCAGTTTTTGTTTGAAGCTTGTTTTTGAAAAAGTCATTTGTCAATTGTTAAAATTGCGTACCAACAAATTCCCCTGTTTATGTTTTCCTTAAAAATTAAGTTGTCTATCTTTAATCATTCTTAAATTGATTTACATACTATAGTTTGTATAAAGTTGTCAAGACTTAAGTCTAACGTTACAAATAATAACTTGCACTTTCGCTGGATATCAACAAAAACAAGTACGTTATCATTAATCGCCCGATAATTGGATTGTATACCGTGCTGCGCGTGTGTAGTTGCAAGTTGTTGTTAGTTGCACCATATCATCACACAATCTCATGCCACACGATCGAGCTGCTCGTTATTTAATTTGTCCGATAACGATCCATGTGATTGCGATGATGGCATAACCGAAACCGCGAATTTACAAATTAAAAAAAAAAAAAAAGAAATTCTGGGTAACATTGACGAAGCAACTCAACGGCAACGAAAACAAAAACAACAACAACAACAACGAACAGCACGTTTCATTTTCGTGTTGCATATCGACGGAATTATTTGCGATGTTATCTTGCGACATGCGGCGAGAGTTGCACTCAATCAATTGTTAATTTAAACTGTCAAAATATGTTTCTTTTTACATATTTTTAAATTTAAATTATTTAATTGCACACGAAACGATAAAACGATCACATGCTGCAAGTTTCGCTTTTTGTAAAATATGCATCGCCAATCGAAGACTTTAGAAGGCTTGTTGCACATATCAGATTGATAATCACAATTAATTATGTAGTTAAATTTGAAATGGTTTCAATATTTTGAATTTTTCTGATTAACAGCTCGTTATTCTTCGGTGTGGTATTGTGATAAATATTATTTTGACATAACACATAATTTGAACACTCGCCAAAATTGTATATACTTTTCATATAACCGCGCCTCCTGGTGTACTTAAAATGAATTTGACCTAAGAATTAATTACTTAGGATTTAAAATTTGCGGAGTTATATTTTCAAAATCTAATTAGTCAAACGACTGTCCTGTCAGAAAACTGGTGTTCAATATAAACTCTTGTGATAGTATTTTTGACAGTTGTTATATAAGCCGTGTTTAATTGGTAAGTGAATATGCAATCTAGTTAAATTTTACAATGAAAACAACAACACCTCATTAATGAACAAAAATAAGCTAGTAATGAGCAAAATTATTTTAGTGAAGATAGAGTTTCGTCTAGTTAAATGTAGGAGGCAGTTAAGTGGTTCAAGAAATATATATGTAAATGTTGGCAAACATGAGGGTGTGTTCGGTGATGAATATATTTTTTTCCACTTCGCCTGCATTGCAAAGTGCAAGCGTTCCACAAATTCCAAAGCAAACATTTTTTTGGTTGAAATTATCAAAACAAAATTATTTCGTAAGTAAACCTACTAAAATCAATTCTTCACAAAATTGGTAAGAGTTTTTGGATCAATTCTTATTTTTTTAGGATAAGAACATTTAACCATAACATATTACGGAAACATATTGAAATATGCTTGTTTTTATTACAAAGATGACAAAGTATTATGAATAGCATTGAGTAGAATAAGTTGGTAATTATGACTCTGCAGGCAACTTAAAGTAACTTCTCGAAATCTAATTTCGTGTTGACTTTTATCTTCTAATATCCTATTTATTGAACAATAAGAATAAAATAATGTTTACTATTCAAATAAATGGTCTTTATAATAAATTGGATAATAATTTAAAGAAAATAGTGAATCACGATTATTCAACTGGTCTTTAAGTTGCAGGAAACTTAGTTCCATAGTTTTCGCTCTTCCATAAAAGCCAATGAAATTGAACAGAGAGTTGCTCAGGTGGTCAACTTTAAGCTGTTGGCGGTAAATCTAACAACAAAATCAATATGTTTTCAAAGTTTTACTGCAAATATACATAAGTCAGAAAAATTCTAAACCAACTCGGTGTGCATTTACATGCAAACTTCAACTCAACTAGCATTTTCATGCATTTTGCAACCCGACCCAACAATTTTACATAATTACACATTTTTCGAACACACCCCATGTAGAACAGCTGTTTTTTTTTCAAACTCAAATTGAATAATTAACTAAAATGTAAAGAATATAAGCCAGACATTTCTTTAACAAGTGAGTTTGTAACAACTTTTGTTAGCAATATGTATTTAATTTTTTCTATTTTCAAGTGCACATTTCGTTTTATATTTTGTTCGTGACAGAAGATTTTGAAATTTTGACGTCAATAATTTGACAAGTAATGTAGGAATACCAACTGTCAAATTAAGAGTAAGTTTAAAAGTGAATAAAGTGTTTTATTGGTATCGTAATACTGTGTTAGGGATAGATAACCAATAAAACACGGCTTTAATTTCAATCGATTTTAAAGTTAACCATGAAAACTAAAATAACACAAAATTTGTATCTACTATAAAATTTGATAAAAGAACACAAGTTTGACGCATTCAATTTATTTCACTAAAAATAAAAGTATACATGAAAATTTTAAGATTTATAAAATATTTATTTTAAAGCAATTAATATTTTTAGGAAGAAAACATTGAATTTGGAAAATACATCAATCAATGGAATTTGACAAGTGATTGACAAATACCAATTTTTAATTGTCTTCAACTGTAAATCAAGTTTTTTCTCACACATATTTTATTGATAAATTAACAAAAACAAAAATTCTTCTCCTGACATCTTCCAAGATTTTCTTATAATTGACAGAATTGCTTCCATTAAACGCACACAAAACAAGTCACACAGGATGCTTTAAAAAATGAAAGAAACAAAAAAAAGAAAAATGTTAACAGATTCAAAGTTGACATCTTCCGGCATCGAGGTGAGCCCTTTTGGCAGTTAAATATGTATAGACCCTTCACTTTTGGATTTCCTTTACATTTGTATTCTTCACCTGGACTAACTGGAAAAATTTATTTAACGAAACCCACATGGTCTTCATTTCATTAAAATCAAAAAAAAAAAATTGCAAAGTTTCTTTTTAACTTGACAGTTAATTTTGAATGTCAGTTTCTTCGATACACAAATTCTGTAGAATTTTTTTTTTTATTTTTGTTTTGAAAGGACAGGTTTAATGATGTTGAGGACTCTTCAAAGACATTCTACCCAAGTTTTTTTTTCGGGAAGATGTCAGAAAATAGCCTTGCAAATAAATTTCTTCTTGTGTCCTTATATGCAATGCGCATATCCCAAAAGGTAATCACAACACATTTTGACGTTACAGGGTGTTTTTTTTTTGTTTGAATAATTATTTTAGCTTAAATTAATCATTCTTGAGAAAAATATTAAAATTTTAATTGAAAATTCGTGAAAATTAAAAAAAAAAATACTCAACACTCTTAGGATGAACTTTTTACAAAGCTTGATAAATGTGAACTAATTTTTTCTTGTAAATAAAATTTTTATATAAAAATTGGACGAATCAAAATTTTGGAACTTGTCATTTTTGTCTCAAAAAGTAATTTTCAAAATTAAAATAAATCCAATTAAATTACAAAACACCCTGTTTATGTGCGACTCATCATCTACTCTGATAGCTTTTTGGGTTAAAAGGAATTCATTTCCTGGATTCTGTAAACGCATTTCTGTTTTTTTAATTTCGTTCGTACTTTTATTTTTAGTTTTAGTGTGTATTTTACTTTCCTTTTAGCGGTACATTTTATTTTACCTCTTTTAGTTTTTGAGTTGCGCTTCAACTCGTGCAATGATAATTGGATGATTGGAATTGTTTGTTGAGACAAATTTCACCCGTTAAGTGGTTTCTACTTAATTAAGAATGCAACTGTAAAAAAATTATATTTTAACGGGATTTTTACTTGAAAAAAGAAAAATAATAATAATTGCTAAAGCAATACTAAATCAGATAAGGCCTTTTAGTGATTTCATTGAATGAAAGTGCATTCCTAAAATCTGTCTTTTTGCTTTGCTTCAATGGTAAAGGGTGTCTCATGAGTTAATGATGCATGCTTAAATTTTTGCGCCAAATTATTTGACAGTTGATAATTTCGAGTTAAATAAACAGATCTTGATCAGAGATGCCTTAAGTTGCACAACAATACTTCAAAGATTGAAACCAAGCATAAGACCACATTTAAAATCTAACAGAGTTAAATTAACAAACAATTAAAATGGCAAAAAAAACTATAAATCACCCATTTCTAAGAGTAGGTTTCCAAGGCAATTCGAAGACATTAAATAACTAAATAAATAAACCCTTTCCAGATTCCCTGAACCATGACAATGACATCAAGACACTTTTTCCCCCTGTTTTGAATCCACGTGTTTTTTTTTTTAGCTTCTGCTTTATACCTATCACTGACATTTTGTTCTTGATTTTCAAAAGTTCATGACTTTTTAGTACAAAAAAAAAAAAAAAAAACAATTTCAAGTTCATTGCCTGTTCATTGCTTGTGTATCTTTATACTGTGTCCGATAATTTGCAAGACAAAAAAAATCCACTCTGAAGTCACGGAATGGCATTTCCACAAAAGTTATAGGTCCGACGAATTTTATTTTTTTGGTCAACAACTTTATGGCAACAAGAAAAAAAAAGAAACAAAACAAACAGACAAGTAAATCTTCTGTGACGTGCTCCGTACCAACAAAAGTGGACAATTAGCCATGGAAAGATTAATGTTGCTTTTCATTTCTGAATCTTGACACAATGGTAGTCATCATTAAATACGAATTTCTGGAAGTTGGCTGTGGAACATCAGGCAAAAACATGGCATGTTTGGAAGAATCATTTTTATTGTAGCACTATTGTCTCATAAGCATGGTCTATATCACGTTCTCATCTACATTTAGCTTCCCTAGTCAGTTCTTCTATGAGCGTGCAAATTTGGTGATCCAAGGATCGGGTTTTAAGTATGATTTTTGTCAGGTCCCTTTGTAACCCTGTTTTAAGACACCGCCGCGCCGCCCAGTGGTTTCTCATGGTACTATATCTTATTGGTCCCTTATTTCCTTATCTTCTGTTCATTCATTATTTTATATACCGTAATCCTGTCCTGCTGACCTACCTAATAGCTTTATCATCAGAAGTTCATCATACTCACAATAATCCAAAACGGAAATGGTAATTGTTGAATTACATCGCACAATTGCAGTTAGATTCATTCATTATTGTACATCATCAAATCAATTGAAAGGGGCGACCTTAATTCTAATTTCTAATCGATTATACGACTTAGGTAGAGTAGGTTATACGAGTGCCTATAAGTATGCCTAACCTGGCCTACCTATAGGACGGACGTTCGATGAAAAAAGGCTTAATCCATTTTCCAGTCAACATTCTAGACACAAGTCGATAATTGTAATCTACTGCAGGTGAATGGTAGAACCTCTATTCTCATAGCTGATGGAGATTCATTGCTACTGTTTAATCAGCTTAAGCAGATGCTTCTCTAGAGGGAATGTGTATGCGTGAAAGAATGCGAGCAAATCTATTATAACATAGTTATAGGAATTGAGGGGCACAGTGAAGCCTAAAAGGGACATAAATCCATTAGAAAAGTATTGAAAACTTTTGGTGATTTACCATTATAGACAATATGAGGTCTTGAAAACTTGCAGATGTGTTTTTATTTAGAGACTTACTATGAATTCCCAGACTCATGTCTTAAAGTTTCTTCAACTTCATTTGAAAGTTAAAATCTCAAGCAAACTAAAACTATCAGCGGTGGCGATGGTCAATGTTAGCATATTACTTCGATTTGCTCAGCGCTTAAAGAGTTAATATCCTTGGGACTCCCTTGAGATATATCCGCCACTATACAGACCTCAGGGATTTATAAGCCAAGTCTATTGAGTAAAATAATATCACAATCATCATCCGTTTAACCTGAGCCCCGCCTATTCTTTTTTCTTCCACTTCCCAACTCTCTTGTTCTAATACCTGCAATATACAAATGTAAGTCCAGCCTGAACCAGGGTGCCTTGGTTCATCTCCCTTACTTGGTCTGCCACATCTTCGTCTGATGACCGACTTCGTGCTATGTGACCGATACATTTGATTCTGATCGGCCTTAAAAGGTGGCTTTAAGATGCAGATGAAAGCATTGGATCTCTTTTGGATATCTAAAATATTCAAAAAACCCCTTTATTTCTAATTTTTAAATCGAAACCACTGATTGCCCCCACTGTACCAGAACCAGCTCACTTCATTTCGTGTGAACTAGGAAGCAATCGCTTGCCACTCATTAAATATCATTAATTTTCTCTTAGCTTGGGATTCCTTCTTTTCTATTCTAACCCATCTGTAGTTAAGATAGGAAGGTAGGTAAGGTATATGATGCCGAATGCCAAGTCAAAACCACCGAGAAGACAGATGAATGAGCCAAACAAAAGACCACAAGAAAAAATACTTTACAACCGCGGCGCAATAGAACACGAAGACACACAAACGAGGAGGAAGAAGATGTTGGCCGTCATTTTTCAATGCTCGCTCCTGCTGCGCAGTCCCTGTCTCTCTACTTCTCGCTCCACCAAATCACAGTATCACCGGGAGCGGTACCAAAGTGTGAATGAAATTCCATAGAAAAACCATCCATCGCAATAGTAGCACTGCACTGCGAAACATTGATTCCATACGATCTATAACTGTGATTACTCCTACTCCTACTCCTCTGGTGCGGACGGACTGCGAACTAAGAGCTGCGCTGCGTTGCGAGTTGCGAGAACCTGCCACGGCTCGTATACATATACAGGTGCCCGTAAGTGTTAATCGAAAGCGCGAAGCTAATTTCAGTAATAGAAATGAATTGCATGTCACATTTTGAAGCTACCGTTGTTGTTGCGTTGCGTTGCGTTGCGTTGGTTTTGTCATGTCGTTTGTACCTACATACATACTACATAAGTAGGTATCGCCTGCCTGCCCCGATTCGGTTTCGGTTCTAAGCCAAACTAGACAGCACAAATTGCGATCATTTTTCTGGAGGTGTTCCTCGTAGGATGTGTTATTCCTGTGGCATGGCATGGCATAAGTGTCCTAAAGGTTGTTCAATGTTCGGGCAAAAAGAAAACCGGGAAAGGAACATCATCTGGTCTGTGCGACAGATTATTATTAAGACACACAAAGATCTGAAGATTGTAAGAGATAAACGGATGTATCTTAGATACTCGACGCGGCGCGGCAGCCGACATCCGTCGCCGGCCGTTGTCGGATGGCCCGCGAATGAGTGGAGCTGTACTGAACGTGTACGAAGACAGCAGCAGCGGTTGGCGACGACTTGGATCGGTTTTAAATTGATTCTTGACTTGTGCCGGAGGAGTTGTACGTCGTACGAGTTGAGTAGTGTATGGAACGAGCGTTTTTCCTTGTAGTACAAAAATCTTCCTTCTTTTTTTTTGGCATTCGTTCGATGGAGCTCTTCATTTTATCCCGTCCGTCGTCGTTGTTGGCAGAAAAGAAGCAAATCGCAGTTACAGATAAAGATAAACAGGGAAAAATTAAGTTAATAAAAAATAAGATTCAAAAACCGCACTAAGTCGCTGCTCGGCTTCGTCGCCGCCGCCGCCGGATGAGTTTAAGTATGGAAGACAGCTTCAGTTTATGCGAAAAGAGCGCACCTTTGGGGCAATAACCCAGAAACAAGAAGAATTTTGTGTTTTTCTGAGATTTTTATTTTTTTCACATGTGAGAAGTTTTTTTTTTTTTTTTTTTTTCTTTTCTTTTTTGGTGTGAGATTGGTGTTCGGGTGAAAAGGATTACAAGGAGATATTTGTTTCGGATTTTATTGGCCTTACAGAAGATTCTTTATTCTGATCGAAAGAGTATCACTTGATATACGAGAGGGATGAATTAGTGTTGCCATTCGATTGTTTTGTTCGAGCTTTAGAAAGAAAGTTATTATTTTTTAACAAAAAAATATTCTCAATATTCGTGAAGCTAATATTAAGAAAAAAAGAACCTAATTTCCTTGAACTAAAAGACAACAGTCAAATTGTTTATATATTTTTTAAAAACCGGAATTTACAGTTTAAAGAGACTAATATATAAACAGTCAAAATTTAATTCTACTTTAGTCAAATAAGAAAATTTAATCTATTTGAACTTCAAAAAATTTGTAAATATTCAAACTTTTTTGGGCAACAATTGATATGAGGACTGTTGCCAAAGCTGGTAACACTTAAGCTTCAACACTTCACGAATAGGTGGCAGCACGTTAAAGCCTGACTAAAAGCCAGACGTTCTTCGAGCAGCCGAGAAGAAGAGAATAGGTTATTAAAATGAAATTAAAAGAAAAGTTAAAAAAAAACTAAACGTAAGAAAAATATGCTTGTAAATTTAAAAGAATAATAACAAATTGAATTTTTTATAGGAATTAAAGTCCTCAAAGACAGTTACTTTTTCACTTTGCGAGGGCATAGAATTTAAAATTAATATTTCTTAACATAATTCGTTTACGGCGATCCCCAGCAGCATCAGCAGCCATTGTGTACGATTTGAGGAATTTTTGCTTCGAGGTGTTCTTCCGAACTGCTCTATTCGGAATTTTTCTCCGACATTTATTTAACGTATCCGGAGAAGTTCATTTCTAGTGATATTTTTGACAGCTGTTTTTCTTCCGATATCTTTCGACGCAATTTCTTTCATTGCGGAAGAAAATGTGCCGACAAGACGGGACACATGATGGATGTTTCCGATATGGTAACTCGAAACGGATACCCCACCTCGCTAGATCTGGTTTTGTTATCCAAAACTTAGTAGATCTCAGGTACTCATTTAATTTATATGGACATCTGACATTTGTACAATTAGGTATAGTTCTGATATGCGAGGCGATCTAATTCGGATATCTCAAGTTTTTGGATACTTTTAATTTAGAATATTGAGAAAGACAATTGAATTTTAAAGTAAAACTCATTTTGTAAGCTTAGTTGCTTGACTTTATTTGTTAATTGGTTTAAGGTTTTTAAAATTTTGCTTATTCGAAATGTTTCG
This sequence comes from Scaeva pyrastri, assembly GCA_905146935.1. Taxonomy (NCBI): domain Eukaryota; kingdom Metazoa; phylum Arthropoda; class Insecta; order Diptera; family Syrphidae; genus Scaeva; species Scaeva pyrastri. The sequence goes on along the minus strand of LR989927.1, from coordinate 41,088,635 downwards.
TATTATAGCTGGCAACCCTTGAAATTATTGTTTAATTTGATTTTATGAACGTCATTGACACTATTTGACACACAAAGACTGGATCACAACCAAAGCAATCAATTCATACTCATAAATAACAAGGAATTCAAATAAACAAAAGTTCAAAGAACATTTATAAAAAAAAAGAAAACAATAGAAAGCGAAAGGCTAAATTTTGATTGGTTTCCTTTCTGATTAACTGCAGTAAGAAGGTGAAGCGCAGAAGAGTCGTTGACTGCAAAACATCATGACCTTCAAGATACAACCAACATACATAAATCCGAATACAAGGGGTCAAATTTATTGCAAATTAACATGAAGATTTTTCAAGGAAACAGGATTTAAATACATCAAACGATGTAAGAAGATACATATATGCATTGAAGTTGAAGATCGTTTATCTTCGACACGGTGAAATGAAAAATGCTATAAATGTCAAATTTTAATTATTACATTAATTTGTTTTCAGTTCAACACTTTATATAGAAGGCATCATTATTAGCCTGGAAATATAAAATCCTTTAAAGAATTGATAATTTATGACAAGGTTAACAGAATATTCATTTACAATCAATATAAACACTATTCATCCGCTAGTTGGATGATTAATGTTTTTGAAAGGTCTTCAAAACATAAACTTGTTCTCATTCAATTAAGGTTTGACTTTTCATTGATTTTTCCATATTTTAAACAACAGCAAATTGCTTCTAGGAATTTCAATTCATTATAAGTGCGTATTTGTGGTTTAAAGTTAATTTTAGGTTATACGAAGTTTGCGACTATCGAATAGTAAAATGGGTTAAAAATTTAGAATCCAAAATGCTCGAAAATAATCCAAGATCCAAGTATTGAATTTTGTTCGATTTCTATTCTACAATTCTCAAAAACTTAATTTCAATAGATATTACTCATAAACAAACGGATATTCGGGCATGTCAAAGTTGTAGAACGGCCGTGACGTTCTTTGAAAGTTCAGAAAAAAACATTTGACATCTGTCTTAAAAGTGGGAAAAAAAGTAGAAATTTTCATCTTTTATTGGACACTGCAATATATTTTGTTGCTGTTTTCGATATGGCTTCGTCAAGAAGATCTTGTGTGCTTAAACCCGATTCTTTTTGCTATATTTGTGGTGAATATGTATTTGCAAAGTATCAAAAACCTATATCAGACTTTTTGAAAACTGCGTATTATCAATACTTTAAAATAAAATTGTGTAATGAGGACAAGCCGTGGGTTCCTCACATTGTATTCCAAAAATATGTCGTATACGATTGTGGTCCAGTAGAAAAAGAGTTGCAATAATGTTCGAAACACCCCATGTTTTGATGAGAACCTCGAAACAATTATGACGATTGCTATTTCTGCGTTATGAAAATAAACGGAATGAATCCTGGAAATCGAAGTAAATGGGGAATATCCTAACTCACCTTCTGCTCAACGACCTCAATTAAAATCCCGAGAAGTACAACCTAGCACATTAATATCTTCTGATGATTCAAATCTCTGTGAATGAAATACAGGACTTCAGATTCAGATTCAAATTGAAAATTGGTATTTTTGATGGGCACAGATCAGGCAACTCGTTAAACAACCTAATTTTGTCAAATCAATGACCAAAGTCGAATCCAATGCTTGGAATTCATTTGTTTTGGTCATGACTAATTTCCTAGACAAAAAGAAATCTGACGATCACCTAAAGCTTCTTGAGTCCATGCTATCGAACTTGCAACAGCTTGGATGTAACATGAGCATAAAAATCCAATTCCTGCACTCTTATTTAAAAATGGTAAAAAAGTAGAAATAATCGAAAAAAACACTTTTAAAATAAACAAAATTAAAATAAATGATTTTTTAGCTGGTTTGGTTTTGGCAACACTGGTTTTGACAGCTGACGTGTGTTTAGTACCTTGTGTCACTGTCAAACAGCTTCAGTTTGGCTTGCAATTTAACCATGGATCGTCTAACAAATGAACAACGCTTGCAAATTATTGAATTTTACTATCAAAATTCGTGCTCGGTTCGAAATGTTCATCGCGCGCTGCTTCCATTTTATGGTCGGCATTCTCGACCTTCTGAGCAGTCTATTCGGAACATTGTGACCAAATTTCGCACCAAATTTACTTTGTTGGACATTAAACCACCAACACGTTTACGTACTGTGCGTAGTGAAGAAAATATTGCGACCGTATCAGCTAGTGTGACAGAAGACCGCGAAATGTCGATTCGGCGCCGTTCCCAGCAATTAGGCCTTTGTTACAGCACTACGTGGAAAATTTTGCGGAAGGATTTGGGCGTAAAGCCTTTTAAGATACAGCTGGTGCAAGAACTAAAGCCAGCCGACCTACCACAACGCCGAATTTTGGTGAATGGGCTCTTGGAAAGATGGCCGAGGATCCGCTTTTTTATCGAAAAACTGTGTTCAGCGATGAGGCTCATTTTTGGTTGAATGGGTACGTAAATAAGCAAAATTGCCGCATTTGGAGTGAAGATCAGCCAGAAGCATTGCAACAGCTACCAATACATCCCGAAAAAGCCACTGTTTGGTGCCGTTTATGGGCCGGCGCGCGGCGGCATTATTGGGCCATATTTCTTCAAAGATGATGCGAATCGCAGCGTTACTGTCAATAGTGAACGCTACCGAGCGATGATAACAAACTTTTTTTTGCCCGAAATGGAAGTTCTTGACTTGCATGATATGTGGTTTCAACAAGACGGTGCCACATGCCACACAGCACGCGAAACAATGGCGCAATTGCGAGGCGAGTTTGGTGAACAGTTAATTTCACGTTTCGGGCCGGTCAATTGGCCGCCTAGATCGTGCGATTTGACATCATTAGACTATTTTTTGTGGGGGTATGTCAAGGCTAATGTCTATAGGGACAAGCCCGCTTCGATTGACGCACTGGAAGCCAACATCCATGCATTCATTCGTGAGATACCGGCCGATATGTGTGAAAGAGTATGCCAAAATTGGACTCAGCGGATGGGCTACCTGAGACGCAGCCGCGGTCAACATTTGCATGAAATTATCTTTAAACATTAAATTGCAAGGTTCAAACTATCGATTCAAATAAATATTTCATTCATTTTTTCGAATTTTTTGTGTTCTAAACCTTTTAAAATATCACCCATTACTTGCGCAACACGGATTTTAAACTGTCAGCTGTCAAATTGTTATTGTTTTTTTGATGTGACACAAACTGAACTGTACAAATGACAGACAATTAAAATATTGCTTTGATTTTAAGACAATCTTCAGTCTTACTTCGGAGAGGTAAAACAGAATATATTTTGTTCACGTGTCAACAGGAAAACAGTTTTAGGTTTTTTCTGAAAATTAACTTAAACAACATAAAATTTTTGTATCTAATTGACCCAAAGAAATGAAGAATTATATATTTAGATTCTGCATTAAGAAGATGACATGTAAGATTAAATCAAGTCCATTTTTAATCCAATTAACAAACAGCTCTATGTAACACGTTTACCAAATTTTGGCTTCTTTGAACCAGTCACTCACATTTAGGCCTAATTCTGAAAAGTCGGTATAAAATTATGATAATTAAACACAAATGCCTTAATTTAAACTCAGTTCACACTAACGAACAGTACAAATAAACGTTCATAAATTTAAATATTTAAATATCCATTTCTTTGTTTAGGTTACCTTTTGAGTATCTACTCAAAAAAAAAAAAAAAATCCAAAGTTTATTGCACTTGTGTCAATTAGGGGCCTAATTAGCGTCTTCAACTTCTTACAACCTTTAAGACACGAGTCTGAGAATTCTGGGACCAGTTTATGTTTACAATGAAAGTGATTCATTTTTTTCATGTTTTGGGTTTTTGGAAGATTTTCTATGTGTGTTTTTTTCTTTACTTTTTTTAAGTGATTTCATTTAAATACAAAACTTAAACCCAGTTAAATTTGAAATGCAAATGAATGTTAGCCAAAGAGGAAGTTGTTTACAGTAAAAGACTTTAAGCCTTCTTAATGCATTATCATGTTCATGAGCATCTTAAGACTTAGTCTAATATTTATTTAAAACAAAGCACACAACACACAAACATTTTTATGAGGAAAATCTTTTTCAATTAATGAATTGTTAAATGATATTGGGTTGAATCAATCAGAGGTTTGTTAAAATTTTGTCATCGAACAAGTTGCAAAAGAAATCTTTGATAATGTTAATTTTTTAGTGATTAGTTAAACTTGTGTGGAAAAATTCAAAGTTAAGATGAGTGATAGTGAGAGTGTTGGAAGAGCCAAGATAATTTTATAGAACATAGATTTAAACAGTTCAAGTTTATATAAAGAAGTTTCTTTCAAATTTGTTCATAATTTAGAAAGTGACCGGAAGTACAGGAACAGAAAAAACACTTTTAAAAATCTTCTTATAGGACAATTTTTGACTTTATAAACAAAATAAGATATGTCATTTCTAAAGTTCTTAATGTGAGAACTAAGTTTAAATTATATTTAAAGAATATCTAACTTTTTCTAGACTGCCTCACTTGAAGATTTAAATCAGTGTGAATCAGTTTAATGCTAATTAACCGTTGACACTTTCGTAGAATATTTATAAAAGTAGGACTTAAACTAAATCACTTTCCATGCCATCATCAGTACGAGTGGAGTTATAGTTGCCAGTTTCAATCGGTCGTGATTGACTTCATTTCATTTCATATAGGTTTCATATATGTCTTTACGAGTGTGTTGTAGATTTAGTGCTCCACATGCATGACAATCAGAGTCTCACGAAGAGGACTATATTATGGTAACTTATCCAAACCTACTGACATACAATGTACTTTATTTCAAAATGGAATCAAATGACCTAGAGAGTGGACCTTTCCAGCAAAATGTATGCCATTTGATTTGAGGGATAAAGAAATTGAAGTCAACTAACGTCGTCGTCACGAAGACGATGACAATGACGGCTTGATGACTGAAAATTCGTGTTGATTGCTCCATAAGACTATAGGTGTGAAACAGGAAGATCGGATTGCTATATAAATTGAAAATATTTTCAAAAATTATCATCAAAATAAAAAAATAATAAAATTTAAATTTTTTAAACAGTTTTTTTGTATTTTTTAATTTTTAACTGAAAGTTAAAACATTAAAACACTCAAGTTACGTACAGAATAATAAGAACTTATCCTTTAAATGCTCATGTGTGAAAATGACAGATGTCAAATATTGGAAGGAAAGCTGTCAAATTTGTGTGAAATGAAATTTCAAATTTAAAGGTTATTTATGTAAACGATTAACATTGTGTCATCACTTGTTTGACATAAAAGGGTGGAAGGGCTATTTGTAAACAATGTTTTCCAACATTATTATCAGCATTGATTTTTATAATTTAAAAATGTATTACAGTGCAACACGGTTATAAGAAAGTCTTAAAATCCAAGAAATTTCTTTCTTATATCCGAGTTTTTCTTTTGTAAGAACTTCTTATATAAAATCAATGGACACAACGAGATATTTTTATGTGCAAACAACAATTCAAATGTTGATCGAAATGTCAAAATATTTACAGAGTGTTAGCGGTCTTTCCAAAATGCTGCTGTCATTTCACTGGAAAGCTGTCATTCACGGTGGTATTACAGGAATGATTAAGCAAAAAGTTTTGACAAAGGTTTTTTGATAAAGTAATTTTCTTTTAGCAGTTCTTTTTTATTCTAAAAATTGATATTGGTACGTTAAAATGTTTTTTTTATAGGCAAGTTTCTTATATACGATTACTTTCAAAAGGAAATATAAAGAAAAGACACTGGTTTTTTGATTGTGTTTCTTATTTGAGTGTTTCTTATATCCGTAAAATACTGTACTTTTTACTTTTCATATATAAAATACATTACTAAATTTAAAAATTGTTGTGAATTATGTATTTAAAAATAGCTTTATTTTTTTCTTTTCAGTTATGCGCCCTAAACGGAATTAATGTTTGACACGCATGCCGGTCATAGGTGAGTTTCTTTTATACACAAAACTAAGTTTTTAATTTAACTAAACATTAGATAAAATTAATTTAATATTTATATTACAATTTATATTAAAAATGCTGGCATTTAAATTGGCGGCTTTTATGCCATCCATACTTCCATACTAATATTATAAATGCGAAAGTGACTCTGTCGGTCTGTCTGTTACTCTTTCACGCCTAAACGGCTGAACGGATTTTGTTGAAATTTGGTATGGTGATAGATGATAACCTAGAAATGGTCATAAGCTATAAATAATCACGCCATCTTTCTTAGGGGGTATGTAGTAGGCAGAAAACTAATTAAGTTAGTGTTTTTTTATCGTTTGTTTCAAAAGTTTACCTCATTCACTCCTTGACGTCTGAACGGATTTTTATAAGACTTGGTTAATTTCAAAATAGGATCCTAGGCACGGACACAGGCTACTTTTTACGGTGGGAAAATATCTCATTCCCGTGGAAATCTAGCGTGATCGTGTCAGGTTGATTAGGTTGCTTTTGAACAAATTTTGATGTGAAGTTGAGGACCGGAACACGATAGTGGGACATTGTTGCAGGGGGACTTACAGCCGGGAGAAAACAAAAAAACTTATGCGGACGAAGTCGCGGGTAAAAGCTAGTAACTAGGTACATATATTAACGTACGAGTACTTAGGACAACCAACACTCAGTGGGCTAAGTAGAGAGAAGTTATAATTAAAAGTGTTTAATTTAATGTTCAAAGTTATATAAAAAGGAAAGTAGTTTAATAAAGTTGCATACATTTGATAAAATATTAAACTCCTCTAATAAGGTTTTCTTTATTTTCCATTATTAGTTACAGAAGAATGAATGCACATATGTATAAGTTTTTTTTTTTCTTGAGGTTATTTTGATACTCTATGCATGTCATTCCAGAGGGAAGTTGGGAGAGTTGCCGGCCTACTTACCAAATAATAAACAAGACTTAGTTCTAGTTTCATTATTGACTTCAAAATTTTAATTCTACGCAAAATTTTCATTATTAGTTTATATAAAGTTTTAAATTAATTTGGCCGATGGCCGTCTACTAAACTGACATTTACGTTTTAATTTGTATAAAAGTATAGTTATTACTAAAGAAAAAACTACATAATGTAATGCTTTCAAAAATAAAATTTAACAATTTTGAATACAATTTTTTATACATTAGAAAAATTGATTGATTATTATAAATGTTCTGTATCGCAAAGCACTCAAACAATATTGGTATAAAAGATCCCAACCTCGTTCTCCATTCATCAATTTTATGGTTTCCTCCCCATTGAGTATATCAATTCCAAAGTATCTCTTGCGGAATTCTTTCACAATTTGACTCCCAAAAAATGGAACACGTCTTCACGTTCTCTTCGATTGCATAAATCACATCATAGAGGAAGATCTGGACGATGAAAATAACATATGGTGTTATCGGTCAGGAAGTAGGTCTTTTGCTCCAAGAAGTGGTTAACTTTACTGTAAGAAGCTCTATATAATTATGATTCTGCTACCTCAATAAACTTATCGTACATCGAGTTTCCAATTCAAATCATTGTTTTAAGTGACGAAAGGTTATCTTCAGCCGATATTGAAAAGGCTGAGCAAAGGTTAGCTGTAGTTATACCACTCACCTACGCATGATCCTCTAGAATTAATTATGTGACTTAGCATAAGCCTCGGAATCCTATTTTCTCTCATCGCCATAACTCTTGTCAAGTAATTAAAATGTAATGTCCTCCAATAGCAGCTTCTCCACACGGTACACATTGCACGCTAAGCTTCTGCTACTTTTGCTCGGAGGTGTCTATCAAGATTCAGGTTCGAGGTAGTCAAGACACCCAGATACTTTTTCTCCTTAACTATTTCTACTGTTTTCTCTTGAAAAGTCCATTTTTCCATTCTAGAGTGTCTCCAACCACCGCCTTTAAATATCATTATTTTAGACTTTGATAGTTTAACCGATAGGTTCCAGACTTTGCAATAAGACTGAAGTCTTTTCATCATCAGCTGCATTCCGTCTATAGATTAGGCTAGGAAGACTATATCGTCAGCAAACATGAGGCCTGGAATGGATTTCTCACTAAGAACTATACCACCTTTTACTTTGTTAGTTATGTCGTTTATGTAAAGACTGAAGAGTAGCGTACTTAAAACACATCCTTGCTTTACTCCCATAGAGGTCTGAAATACATCCGAAAGTTGTTTTCCATCCCACACTCGCGCCACTTTTAGTTTTGTAAAGATTCCGTAATTATTGAAGTTATAGAAGAGTGCTTTCCGAGGAATGGAGTCAAATGCTGCCCGAAAATCAACGAAAAAGGCGTACCTACAGCTTTTTGCCATTCTTCTTGTAGATTTCGGCTACACTGTTGAGTGATTTTTTCTGAACCCTGCTTAAAACTCAGTCAAAATTTCCTTGCTTTCAATCCAATTGGACAATCTAGCATATAATACTGAACTAAAAAGCTTTGTCACAATGTTTAAAAATGACTTAATTTATTATTAAATTTATAGGTTATTTCAATTTTTCCAATTCATATCAATAGTCCTGTGCCTTTTACTACCAATTGAAATATTTTCACCAATAAATTTCTACATGTCATCTATTAGTAGTCCCATATGGAAAAGATGATTGTTATAAATCAAATGTCAAATGTACATTTTTTATTTTAAGCTTGACTATTAAAAAAGTAAAACTAAACAAAATTTTTGATTGACATAAATTGATTTAAATGAAGTTACAAGTGCTTAAATTGCTTCCCTGATATAGTTCAAGTTATGTACTACACGGAAGTAATTTTACTTTTCCAAAAATACTTGTTAAAATATTATAAACAAACTCGTCGTATGTGTACATTCCCTTTTATACAGATCTGTGAAGAATTTCAAGTACCTGCAGTACTCTAAATGACATTGTTATACCATTCGTTCCGGTTATGTCAAAATTTGATAATCTCATCACGTTCTTCCTCCTTCATCAGAATAAAAATGTCATAAAAACACAATTTTTTGTACAAATTTCTGCATAAAAGACGGACGTCTCGTTGCATAATTTCGTCAGCACTTAATAAACCATTCTGTTTGCGACATAACCAAGTCACAGTCGTGCACATTAAACCCAACTCGACTGACACCTGAAAACTTCATTAGACGATCATAACTGATAATAATGATGGTGAATTTTATGACGTCAAGGTCTAAACAGCCTTTGCATTACAAATATACAAATAAAAAAAATAACTTGTCTTCACAACAAGCACGTGTTCAGGAACTTAAATTTTAATTATGTTAACAGTGTTGTACTTCAATTCTGACATTTCACAGCACTGAATGCAACTTTATTAAACTACTTTCCTTTTTATTTGACGTTTAGTTAATTGCATTATTACTATGTTCATCAAGCCCTCCATAAAACTGCAGGAATGTTACGGCGGCGGCAGCGCTGTCAATTATTATTAAATTGTTTTCCCTTTTCTTCAATTCGAATTTCGACTGATTTACTTTGAATGTTAATTTAATGATCTGACGTTTGTGTCTTCGTGTGTCGGCAAAATTCAAAAAGAACTTCGAATTTCCATTCGAGTTGCACGTTTAGGTATAGGTAAGGTTTATAGTTTATGCCAATTCGTTCCCTTTTAATGACGACGACGAGGGAAAAGTGAAACCGAAAAAAATCGATCGAAGCAATCAGATGCAAGATCGATCGATTGCTGACTGGCGTTTTGATTAGCCCTTTTATGGATGTAATAATGATCCGAAAATAAGTTTGGATGAAGCTTGAAACTTGCCAGAGGCAACAACAGATATGTACGAGAGGGACTTGCCTTGCCTTTAAAGTAATAAAATACTTTTACTTTCCAAGAAAAGGGCAGATAATGGAATTGATGATGTTCGAAGACTGATTGATCAGTATTCTAAAGTGTCGTTGTTGTTGTACGGAATATTGAAAGGGTTTTCAATTACAACGTGGGTCTTACTTAAGAACTATTTGGGAGAGGCTTTCTTGTTGTTCTTCACATAAATGTGTTTAAGAGATAAATGTTTTTAATAGATTAAAAATCGCTTAGAAAGAAAAAGTTTGAAGATTTTAGGTCAAAGAATGCCAGATAAGAGAACTTAAGTGGGTCAAGAATTTCTGAACTTAAAACTATATGCATAGGCAGGTGATTTTTTTTAAGAAGAAATATTGAAGTATGATTTGTCAAGACCAAAGAAAGGTTTTATTGGAGTGTTATCTCCAAATTTTGATATTGAGAGGTTTGGCTTTGATTTAGCTAAGATCGAATGGAAATCTGAATTAGGTAATTTATTATTTATATAGACAACAAGACAACTACTAGAATTTAGGGTTCTAAAATCTTGGTTACTGCTTAAAGCAAGTAGAAAGATTTTACTGTGTTGGAATAGGTACTAGAAGCTAGAAAACTACTGATGGGACATTATGTAGTTGACATAATTTGATTAGTCCTAAAACTAGACATGCTAGAATCTAAATCGAAAATATTTCAGCTAGAATTTTGTTGTTAGGATGTAGCTGCTGGAATGTAGTTTCTAGGTTTAAGTTTATTGAACCTAACTTCTACTACTACAACTCTGGTAGATTCTACGCGAGTTCATCTGCTAGAATGTACTAGATTCTATCAGTATCTTGAATCGGACTGTTAGAACTTTCTTACGAAAATCTATCTGATAACTGATGGAATGTGGCGTCCTGAATTACCAGTATGTGAAATATATAATTGGTAAAGTGAAGCCTGTACTGTACATAACAGGTAGAATCTAGTAAATAGTTTTACCTTAAATCCGAACAACTAAGGAAAGTATAAGAATCTATAGGCTTGAATATGTATATCGGGTTTTTCAACAGGGACGCTACAAAAGTAGAGCAACAAGGACAGCAAACGACACCATATTTCTTGCCGCTCTTTTGACGTTTTTCTCTTCAGTAAAGTTTGCCATTTTATGATGGAAAGATATACGAGCCAGCAACAAGTCGAAATTATTAAAATTTACTACCGAAATTCGGAGTCAGTGGCCTCAACGTTAAGAGCGCTACGTCCAATTTATGGTCTTCATAATCGTCCTAGCAGATCAACAATTGAGCGTCTAGTGGAAAAATTTGAATCCACAAATTTCCCGTTCCAGTGATGTAAAGAAGTGACAACTTTTGTAGCGCTCTTATTGAAAAACCTTTTACATACTGAAATCTAGTCACGCTAAAATCTACTTCGATGTTATAAATTGCAACAAGACCGCGTTATTTTTTAGCAGATGCAAAAACTGTCTCACCTTGTAACGCCTTTTACTAAAGTGCGAGTGGATCGGTCAGCACCCTATTCGAGCCTGTACTCGTATATTTGGTGTTTTGCTCTTCTATACCTTCTAAGGTCCTATACCTCTGATACTTGAGGTGAATTCAGAGCTGCTATTTAAAATGGGCCAAGCTATCACTTTCCAAATAAGTATTTTTAACACAATTTGTAAAGTCATACCATTACAGACTACACTGACTTTTTAAAATATGCAAACCTTTTTACATTGGAAATAAATGTGCCAGCTCTATAGACCCATTTAAGAGGCAGGACTTTAACCCAAATCCACACCGAGCACATTGTTTGGGCGACAAGATAATTGACCTAATTGCTTACCCGGACCGCAGTGGTATGGACATCGAGCCAACTCCCAGATGTAGCAAGAGGTATTTCCTCCTAATTGCTACACAAAACACATCGACCGCTAATTAAGCTCGGATGCAGGTTTGCATTACAATCATCATCAAAGAGCAGGTGAAGAGTTTCAGACTTGGATTATAGTGGGAGGGATTTGGCTGCAGACGAACAACGCACGCGCGACACAATGTGCTGCTGCCCCTGCCACTGCCGATACCAATGAATTCGACGAAACGATCGACAGGCAAGAAGTTCACTCCATTGTTGTTGCAAATTGCATCTAATCAGCCATGCAGAAAACAGAGAATTTCGCCTATCTTGGCCAAAATCGGTGGCAAGACAGTGGAAAAAAGTCTCAATTCGGTGTTTTTGGAGCACATACATACATACATATGTACATATCTATAGGTGGGTTTGGTATAAGACGAGACAGGGGTGACCATTATTTGTGGCAGCAACAGAGTTCAATTGGCGTGTGTTTTGTCCAAGTCTGACAACGCGTTAAAAAATCCGCCTTCTATATAGACTTTCTTGCTTAGGCCCGTTTATGTGTTGTGCTACTGTAGTGGCATGTTATGGTGGGGCGCTAGAATCAGCTGAACTGCTCCGAGAGCTGCTGTTCCACAGCACATTGTTGGATCGCAGATCACAAATTTGTCCGACACGATCTTATTTTGTGTTTGGGAGGCTTAGTCTAGCAGCAGTGTGTTTCTTCTGTCCGGGAGGCAAGTGAATTTCACTGGGGCAGTGCTGCCATCACGACGAAATCCTACCTAATCCCCTCCCTACGAACAGCGCAGCGCAGCGGGACAGCAGAGCGGTGGTGTTGTTGCAGCAAAAGAGAGTTACGATGGCATATTGGTGTGATTTATGGTCAAAGTCTTTGGGTGCTACTTTTCGAGGCGGATAAAGCGCGACACCACAAAGAATACAGAATAGGCAATGGGGGATAGACTTTAAAGCGCAATTCATTAGCACACCGAACACGAGTGGCACGACCATCAACTCAAGCCAAATCCAAGACCCAGCGACGACTCGGACGCACGAGTACGGACAGGCAGACCGTCTTCGATTCCGAGATTCCGACTCCGACTTCAAGAACCAAGAGGAAATTAAATTAAATTAAATTAAATTCTCCGCGCCATGTTGGTTGATGTGCTCCAGTTTTGCTGATGCACTACAACATCTTGGCCGCGTCTAGTCTTTCACTTTTTCCCCACATCTGTGTTTCTCTGTGTTTTGTATGCTTGTTTATTGTTTGTTGTTTAAAAGAAAAGAAAAAAAACACAACAACAAACTAAATAAAATTCATTGAATTTAATGAGATGGAGAGGTGGTATGTGGCTGACAAATTGCTTTGATTTTTATTTGAATTCCACACCAAATTTGGGACAATTTTCTTCATTAAATGGTTTTTGTTTGTGTAACGTGGAAAAATTTCTTATGTCTGCAGACATCAGGCTGTAGTCAATTGTTGATTTACTTTTCTGTTTTATTGGCAGAAAATTGTATTGATAGGATTGTAGACAATCGACGAAAATAGGTCATGTTCAGTCCACTGACCCTGGAACTCGGGACAAAAACTGACCTTGACCTTGGGGGTGTACTTTTTTAATGGACATTGAATTGTGTTGTGTGTGGGCGAAGGAGAATTTGTACGAACACAGTCCTAATTTTGTAAAAGGTTTTAAATATAGGATAGCGCAGGGCAGAAGAAAGAAATTAAGTCGGTCAAAACTTTCTTTCTAACTTTTATAGTTTTCTAAATCAGAAGCCACTTGAGGGAAGTGTTTCTAGCACTTTTCAATATCCAAGGTGGAGTTTTGTGTTTTTCAGGGTATTTTTTGTAGGTATGCAAGTTTATGTTTCCGAATTTATTACATTACATTCGTACTCTCGTACTCGGAGAAGAGACACAGCTAGTAGCAATTGAATCACAGCGACTCTCTTGTGACTGATGAAATGTAACAAAATGATAACAAATGAGTCATAATGACTGCTTTGTTACCAAAAAAGCGAGAAAACCCTCCAGTTTTGTTACTAAATTTTTGTTGCAAAGTAGTAACAATACTGTAACAATGTTGCTAAAAATATTTACAACACATTCATGCAAGTAATTTTTTGTTACTTTATTGAAACAAAAATTCAAATCTTTTATTATTTTATTGTCAGAAAAGAATAACAAAACTTAAAATGGAAACTTTCTCAGTTTTCTTTTCACATATGTTCAAATTAATAAAGATATCACTACTGTGAGGTATATCACAAAATATGACAAGCGCTTTCAAAATATCTTCAAATTATTTTTTTCAAATATTATTATAAATGTTTTGTTTTGCTGAAATAGTTTATATGTTACATGATAGTTACTTTTTTTTTACTGGAAATCTTGGTTCAAACTTAAGATTAAATTTTTCAATGAAGGAATTTAACAAAGTGTTTTCAATTCAGTAACATAAGATAAATATAAAAAAAAAACAAGTTCTGACATGTGAAATGAGAGAATTTGTGACTGGTTTGCTACTAATTAGTTACCTAGTTGCAGTTAAGTAACTGGTATATAGTAAATGTTAAAATCAGTAACAGTGAAACTGCAATCTTACTTTTTTGTTATATTAACATTTTTAGTATCAAAACATTTCGTTTAAACCTGTGTATATTGTATGTGCTACTAATATATTTGTTTTTTTTTTTTACTAAATTTTACTAAAATAGTCTTTAAGAACTAATATGTTACCTTTATGTTGACCTTTTAATAAGATTATAGTCACAAAACTCAAGTCCGTGTCACTAGGGTAAGGATATCAGGTAATAATAAAATGCAAGACATTAGGTAATACAAGACAGACTAAGAGGGAGAAGGAATGGTTATATATGGAATTGCACATGGAACAAATGGCCTCAACGGCTTAATATACACTTACACACGTACACGTCAAAATTCTACTGCATAAATGGTGTCGGATTTAAATCTTCCTTTAATTTTTGGACACCCTTTAGAATGAAGTGACCCTCTAAGCACAGTCTGTACCCAAAAAATCATTGAAAGTTTAAAGTGACTTATACACGTGCAAGAAATGGTTTCAGCAAGACGAAGCCTTAGTCCACCAGATAGAATTTGTGCGTCTTGAGCTCTTTACTCTGAGAAGGGATAGTTTCAACTGGTCTAATGATTTGAGTCTGTGAAATATTTAATCTTTACAACGATCTTCCTAGAACTCGAGAAAACTTCTGATAAAACTTTAAACTTGTTCCTCACAAATTTCTGTATGGATGCTTGAAGAGTGCCGAAAATCATAGACAAATGCTAAGATAAATGCAGTGTAAGGTCTACCATACAGCCTTGCGTTATTTAAACTCACCTCAACATTTTTGTTTGCATTGATATCAGAAACAATTGTTTTTCTATTCATTGGAACTCTTTAAACGTATCTAAGATTACTGCTAAAGTATAAATTTTATACGGATGGATATGTTGGGGGCCATTCAAAAAACAAAAAACACTCAGCAGAAGAATTCTGGTTCTTTTTTCCAATTATATTTTCTGTTTACAATGGATTCAGCTCCTACAAATTCTCATTCCTAACATTTGTTTGAATTTTAATCAATTCCATCATTCCATCATATACAAATTAATAAACTTAAAAACTACTGGACGGATTTCGATAATTCTTTCACCATTAGAATGCTTCATTATCCCTGAGTAACATAGGTTATATTTTTCTACTAGAAAATGTTTTAAACAACTGTCCATCCGTGTGAAGCCAGAACGGGCCGCTAGTAATGAATAAATTCTATAATAGATATGATATTAATATTAATATTAATATAATTAACAAATAAAACGTAAAAACGTAAAGTTACGTTATTTACGACAGATGATTACTACTTTACAATGAAGTCCTGTCAAAATTAATTTCTAATTCGTTTCTTTTTTCTTTCTTTCTTTCTTTCTTTCTTTTTTTTTTCTTTCCAGGAAACCATATCTTCTCCACAATGTGGAGTAGATGGCTAGTCAGCCCTCCAGTCATATTACTCTATTACCAAATAGTATTAACAATAACAAATTGCCTTAGCGCGGTGCCGCTGGCAGCTGAAGCTGCCTACAGTGGTGCTGCTGCAAGTGACTTCCACACAAGCAGTAGCGGCAGCAGCGGTAGAAATTCTGATGGAAGTAGTAATAACAGGCATTTGCGCTACAGCGACAGCCTTAGTGATACATATAGCAATAGTTACGATAGCATAAGTGATAATAGTTATGACCATCTTCCTGCCCCCGAACCTCTGCTACCATCCTTATCCGCCCCCTACCAGCATCGAAGTCAAAGCTATAAGATCAGTCCGAAGCCATGTACGATTGGTAGCATCGATGGAACGTGCATGTTTGTCTGGGAGTGCATCAAATCCGAGGGTCAACACGTCGGCATGTGTGTGGACACATTCATGTTTGGGTCTTGTTGTGCACACAATCTTACCCAAAATGTCATTCTGCCACAGACGTTCTCCTTTACTCGACCGCCTCCGTCGCTAGCGTCATCGGCTTATCTGCCCTCATCGTCGGGTCATCATAAGCCCAGACCACCATCGAGCATAAGGTAAGTTGAGAATTTCCACATTAACGTGTCTATATCATTAAAATTCGTTAACGACCTCTCTCGCGTAAATTAGTGGAGTTACAACAATCGAACGACCGCATGGTGCTGGCACTCTTGTGGTCCGTCATCCCCCTGGACCCCATCATCAGACTGTCATCACCCATCATCACGGCAGCAGTAATTACTACCAACCGCAATATCAAAAGCCAGTCACGTCATCATCAACATCAACTTCATCACCAACATCATCATCAGCGCTGTCGGCCTCAACGTCGATCCTCACCCATGTGTCAACAACCAAGAATCCTAGTCTTACCAATTCATTAGTTGACATGGAAACATCTGCCAGTATTTCGTCAAGTAAGTTCCGAATACCTCGAATGTAATTGTTGGTTTGACATAGTATTTTATTCTGATAGGCTTCTGGAATACATCGCCGCAGACAATTCAATGGCATATGACAACGCAACCGAATTTCATAACGAAACCGAGGCCCCCGGTGTGGGAGAAGCCGTCGAAGCCAATTAAACCATCGAAGAAGCCAATTCAGACACAGGCGTCATTTGTGACGACAAGAAGACCTATCGTTACGTCAGGGAACTTCCCAACCAAAACTAAGCCACAGGTAGGTCTTGTCTTATTTTCATGTTCCTCATACTATTTTAAATTCTTTCCTCATCTCATTGCAGACACTGGGCACAAAGCCAACGAAACCGGCGACAACAACCAGGCCTTACTCACCGTACTACAGTAGCTCGAGTAGTTCTCCACAACCATCTACGACCTCTCGACCGATGGTTTCATCCAACGTCTATTTTCCGTCCACTCATCATTCGTCCCTTTCGCCGAAGCCGACGCCACCGTCGTCCTATCCAACTTTTATGTCCCCCTCTAGCATTAAGCCAACAAAGGGTCCCATCAAATTCACCACCACTTCAACTACAACTCCGAGCGTCTTCCCAGTACGATTTACACCGCCACCCCTGAACCTGACAACCATTGAGTCTAACGAAATCCTCAATCATGTGACTACGAACGATAATCCCATCAAGACCATTTCAGCAGCTCGAAGTGGTTAGTCCCTTGGCCATTGATAAAACCTGGCACAATTCATCAGAATTTGTTTTCTTACAGAGTGTGGAGTCCCATCTCTGGCACGACCGGAAACCCGCATTGTTGGCGGCAAGAGTGCTCCATTCGGACGCTGGCCTTGGCAGGTGTCAGTACGACGGACGTCTTTCTTTGGCTTCTCCAGCACACACCGGTGTGGAGGAGCATTGATCAACGAGAATTGGATCGCAACGGCAGGCCATTGCGTCGATGAGTAAGTTAAATCCGGGCCAAATTTGGCCTAGCAAGTCTAATGACTCCGTTCATTGATAATTTTTCTTTCTACACACGCACACACAGCCTTTTAACGTCGCAAATCCGCATTCGAGTCGGGGAATATGATTTCTCTCACGTCCAGGAGCAACTGCCGTACATCGAGCGAGGAGTGTCGAAAAAAGTCGTTCATCCCAAATACAACTTCTTCACCTACGAGTACGATCTGGCGCTGGTGAAACTGGAACAGCCTCTCGAGTTTGCCCCGCATGTGAGTCCGATTTGTCTGCCATCAACTGATAGTTTGTTAATAGGAATGAATGCAACAGTCACGGGATGGGGCCGGCTGAGTGAGGGTGGTACATTGCCATCAGTGCTTCAAGAGGTGAGTTTTTGCATGCAGCATTTTTCATGAGACATTCGATATTCATATGTATGTATTTGTTCTTTTCCACAGGTGTCTGTACCGATCGTGAGCAATGACCGATGCAAGTCAATGTTTCTGCGAGCCGGACGACAGGAGTTTATCCCGGATATATTCCTCTGTGCTGGCTACGAAACTGGTGGCCAAGACTCATGTCAGGGCGATTCTGGTGGTCCGCTGCAGGTAAAAGTAGTTTGAACACGAGAGAATACAGAAATTGGTTAACATTTTGTTTGTTCTCCTCCAAATCCCCAGGTCAAATCACAGGACGGTAGGTTTTTCCTGGCCGGCATTATATCATGGGGTATTGGATGTGCTGAAGCAAACTTGCCCGGTGTCTGTACGAGGATATCGAAATTTGTTCCTTGGATTATGGAAAATGTTGTATGATGACTGAAATTTTCAAAATGAAAACCAGAATATTTAAATATTGTAAATACATGATCTTATTTAATTATTTTTATAAACTTTTAAACACTGAAGCAAAGACACTTAAAAAATTATGTACGATAATTGCTTTGAAAATTGTGATTTCTTTTTCTAAAATCCTACAAAATGTCTCATAACCATAACATAACTCATAACTCATTTGTTGTAATTTAAACCTTTAGGATCTTCAGGAGGATTAAACAATTTTGTAAATAAATTTTAAACATTTATCTAGAGATTAAATGATAAGTTAAATTAATTTAAATCTGTTGTTATATATTTTTAAATCGATTAAAATGTATGCAAGTAAAATTAAATTAAACATCGAATTTCAATGTGAAATATCATATTTATTTACCTAGTTGAACTAAAATAAATTTATAAGTATGTAATTTTATTTTAAATTAAATTAAATAATAAGGAATTGAAATGTGTAAAATAATTAAAATATAATAATTTTATAATAAATCATTAAATATTATGTAATTTTCTTGCCCAAAGATGCAAAATTAGAAGAAAAAAGAACTATAAACAAATCTTTTAAAGTTTTGTAATTGCAATTTATCAATAATTTAAAAAAATATATAGAATTAATGTTTACTTTGAAAATTGTAGATGTAGTTTTTGTAAAAATAAATAATGAAATAAAAAAATGTTAAGAAAATTTAGTTGCTGTCACCATCTAATATTTTGGAATAATCATTTCATTTCGGATAGCACACACATTTATGCACTTTGGAAGTTAGTATTTTGAGAAAGAAACTTTGGAGAGGTCTCGGCAATCGATGACGTGGCTTGTTTGCAAATTGCAATATGCATTCAATTTTTTCTATTTTCAAGTGCACATTTGCCTTTTAGACTTTGTCCGTGAGAGAAGATTTAGAAATTTTGACATCAATGATTTGACAAATTTTCACTACGTCTAGCAACACCTATTGTGATGTAGAGGAATCAATGAATAAGTTTACTTTTCATAGTTCAGTCATTCGCGCATAGATGTAGATTTTGTATTATTTTCTAAAACCCAATATCGACTTCAGCGGCAGCTACTGCAACGTAGTCACACTAACGAGTCAAAGTTACTGCCGCTATCAGCTATTGTATCATAGATGGCAATTAAAAATCATTAATCATACTCCTACCGGTGAATATACCAACAATCAATCAACAAAAATCGATTTCAAACTGTACAAAAATCTAACTGTAAACAGATGCAAGCCTGTTATTTAAAAATTTTACTTAATTGTTAAATTTTGAGTTCTTTATATTGAAACTAGAGTCTCGCCTGGCTGTTTATATAATAAACGATAATTGCGCCTTAAAGTATACTATATATGAACATTACATAGATATTGCAAACTTCAACTTATCGTATAATACTTTTAGGAGTTAATGAATTAGGAATGAAACAGGGAAAAGTAAATTTCCTTTGAAAAGTCTAAAATATTCCGTTTTAGCTTAACAAAATCGGCTATAAGTATATAAAAAATTAAAATACATAACGACATAGGCTAGGTATTTCCATTGGGTTTCTCATCTTCATATCGGTGGCGATGCATGAACTATTTTAGTTTTTTTGTTTGAATCAATTGATTCGTTATAACCGACTTTCTATAGTTCTTTAAGAGCTTGTTTTAAATACCTGGGGTGGAATCACGTAAGGCGATAGTTGATTGTTGATTATCAAAATATATGATTTTGCTCCACGTAAGGTGATTATCAAATTGACTTTTCTAGTTTAGTTTTTTGGTGACAACTATTTAGGTGTCGCTTTCATACATTTTTCTTAATTTTTTGACAGAGATAAGTTCTGGTTTGCACCAAATTGAAAAATAAGCTGAAAAATTGAAAATATATCATATTTAAAATAAAAGATAGAGAATAAATACATAATGTTCACATCAATGCATTTATTTTATGAGAGGAACTCAACAAGGAATGACCACAAAAAAGTTCAGTTGCTAAGAATCAATTTGTGTGGTCCTACCAGAACTTGAGAGGGCATTGTACGATTTGGCCAGCTCGGGATGTGATTCCATGTAGCTGGATAAAATTTCGATTTGCTTCTTCGTGTTAGTTCTTTGAAATAAAATATTTATTTATAACTATGTATGCAGTTTTATATACATAGGTATGTACTTAGGTATACTTACATTTTTGCAGAAACAAAACATCTAAACTACAGCTACAATGAAAAACAATTGAAAATAATTTTCATAACAAAACACGATAACTAATAGAAATGACATTTATTCATGTTTGATAATTTAAAATTCGCACAAAGTTTCCCAAACTTATTTAAGTGCTACCAAGTAATTTTAAGTTTTTAGCGATCGCTTTACACAGAGCAAAGAGAAGTTGATAATCAAAATTGACTATCAAAACAGTGACAATCACCTATCGCCTTACGCGATTCCACCCCTGGTTTAGGATTCAACTTCAAACTGATTCAATCACGGGAGTGGATCGTTGTGATGAAGCAGTTCAGGATTGTTAGCTTGCTTTCCTATACAGATCGAAAGGACCTACAAAGTCCACCCTTCTACCAGAGGGTGATGTTTTAAAGTGTGTAGTTGAGATCGACAACAGCTTTGCCAAGTACGAGTACTTCCACAGCAAATCAATCAATTTGAGATTTTCAAGGTTCCAAACCACTGCTTTGCGCAGGAACTCTTCCAATGTGGGCTCAGTCAGTGTCAACTAGATTTATCATAAAAACCGATCGGAACCAAATTGTTTCAGATTTATGTATCTATCTATACTAATATATAAAGCTGAAGGCTTTGTTTGTTTGAACGCGCTAATCTCAGGAACTACTGGTTCGAATTGAAAAAATTCTTTCTGTGTTGGGTAGTCCATTTGTCGAGGAAGGCTGTAGGCTATATAACATCTCGCTGTGACCGATAATAGAGAAGAAACAGTGGAAAATGTTGCAAAAACGGCGAAAATTATTCATCTTTGAAGGCTTCCGTTATTCGTTTCAAGGCGCTGATCTCAAAAACTATACGTGATCGAATTGAAACATTCTTTTTGCATTGGATTGTTTATTTATCAAGGAAGACTTTAAGCTATACAAAATTACGCTACGACCAATAGGCGAAATATATGTAGGTCACTGGTCATTATGGGTCATTGGTCATAAATGGTCTTTGGTCATAATTGGTCATTGGTCAATATAGGTCATTGGTCATTATTAGTCTTTGGTCATAAATGGTGTTTGGTCATAAATGGTGTTTGGTCATAAATGGTGTTTGGTCATAAATGGTCTTTGGTCATAAATGGTCTTTGGTCATAAATGGTCTTTGGTCATTGGTCATAATAGGTCATTGACCTTTGACCTCTGACCTTTGACCTTTGACCTCTGACCTTTCACCAATGACCAATAACCTAAAATGACCAATGACCATTTATGACCAAACACCATTTATGACCAAACACCATTTATGACCAAAGACTAATAATGACCAATGACCTATATTGACCAATTACCATTTATGACCAAAGACCAATAATGACCAATGACCAAAGACCAATGATGACCATTCTCCTATAATGGGTCATAACCAATGACCAAAGGAGTCTCTCATTTATTCCGATCGTGACGAACGCCATGCCATCGCCATTCAGTTGCGCAAAGGATTCGGACGGTTTGGTCTGCGACGCCGCCGTCCCTCCAAGTAAGGATGGTCTTCCACGCTGTCCCTACCATAAAATGTACTACAAAGAACTTTCCGAGGTGGTTCCACTGCTTTCATGCGAGCTAGGTGACCTGCCCGACGACGGAATCTACCGAGTTTATTTTTAATCTAATCTCAGGAACTGCGTGATCGAATTGAAAAATTCTTTCCGCATTGGATAGCCAATTTGTCGAGGAAGGTTTTAAGCTAATTAAATTATTAATTAATTAAATAATTAAGCTTAAATTACGCTACTATAAATAGGAGCGAAGAATCATTGGAAAATGTTGCAAAAGGAAAGAAAATTATTCATCTTAAAGGGCTTCCGTTCCATTTTCAAAATCGGGTTGCAAAGAAAATCCGTATGTTCTTCAGCCATAATAAAATAAAACCTAAATATCCTTTACGAAGTACTTTAAAATATATATTTTTTAAAACTTAATCTCAATTTATTGCTATAATAATAAATTGAGGCGGACGAAGTCGCAGGGAACAGCTACTTAATAATATTTGGAGAGACATCATTCATTACAGAGGAGTCTATTTTGGCGTAACGAATTATTTTCGGTTACAATTACAACTACAACAAGTCCTCTAAGTACTATGTTTTGTTTATCAATACGAGCCTATTTTTTGAGAAGACGACAATATTTTGGTTTTATTTGTTTGGCATCTTTAAACTATTCAATTTGAAAGCGTATGGAATACCAACTAATTCATGTAGTTGCGCTAATAATTTTGAACTTTATACGAGGACTCTTTGGACTCTTCAAATGAGTACGAAAATACTCGTAAAGTATTCTTTGCCTTTCTGTTAAATGTGTGACATACAATTAAACGAAAGAAAGAATTTTTATCTGAAATTGCACACTTACAAATACGAGTATGTAGTTTTCCATTCTCCTAATATGCTGGATGTTTCTTCAATTTGTTTATAACTAAAACAATAAATATCGCACTCATATAGTTTAATATAAAATACGAATTTTATTATTTCTTATATAGTTTTTTCTACATATAATTCTTAAACCTAATTAGAACCTAAGACTTAAAGTCAGAACTGTATTTGGTACATCACTGTATCACTTAAATCTAAAATTAAACAAAAAAACACAAATCATGGCATAATTATCACATTTAGAATGTAACACAACTATTCAACTCAATACTTAATCAAAGAACTTTCTTTTTTTTAAACTAAATCAATCAAAGCGCATTATGTACAAACAATTATTATCAGATCTTATAACAAACATCTTATTCTAATTTTGTGTTGTTTATAAATAAATTTAAAACTATGTTTAGAATATCTATTAATTTATCAGTTGCAATAATTTGAACAAAATGTTTTAAATTATATTCCCAACAATGGCGTCTATAGCATTTCTTTCCTGTGTGTATTTTCGACGGTTGTTGTCTTACATCATTTTTGCTTTAACTCTTCTCGTTACCTTTTCGAAAGGTAAGCTTTTCGAATAACGGCGAATTCGTATACACGTCCAGACAACAGCGAAAATAAAAGCACACGTTGTTAGCGAAACAGCTAAGGCAACGTCCAACAGCAAATATTGAATCCACGAAAGTTTTAACCATGCATGACGCAAATGTTGAGTTCCACCGTTGCGGAGCACGTATTCGATCCACCAGACAGCACGTTCCACAGGTTGCATTGGTTCATCTTTTAGGATGGTATGGAGTCTGTTGATGTTCTTTTGATATCTGGAAGAAACGAAACAAAAGAATGGAGATGAAAATTAATCTAACTGAAAATTTCTTGAATTTTTTTTAATTAAATTCATAAAGTAAATTTCAAAAGCGAAATATAATAAATGTGTCTAAATTTGATTTTAGCTTTTCAAATAAGCCCTAATTGATCAAAGAGATCCTCTGGAAGGAAGATCAAATAATGGTTCTACTGGAACAAAATTAGGTATTTTTTTTTTGCCTAAACTGTAAGTGGGATTGTTTTATTGACCCTAAGCATTCTATTCTTTATTTGTACCGTTATCTTGCAAGCATAAATAGTGTGTTTTTTAATAACAAGGCAACGCCGATTGCAATAGTTGATAAAACAAAAGCTCTGCGTCATTTTTACGTAGCTAATCTATTTTTGTAAAAAAAAGTACGTATACGCCTTAGTGAACTGCAGCAAAAACTCCATGTGCAAAGTTTAATTTTTGCAAAATTTCTTGGTTCAAATTTCCACGACACAATGTCATAATCTTTTTTTTAAATATATTGTAACCGCTAAGAACTTTAGAAAGAATAAAAACTGCTTCAGGACTAAATCAAAAAAAGAAAACGATTACTAAAGGCCGCCTATAAAATCGTAGTGCTTATTTCCAAATCCAATAAACTTATCTACCAGTGGCGAGGCGTCCATATAAGTCGATTATTTCCGACTTACCTTTTTAAAATTAAATCCTTAACGACTTTAGCTTCTGGAGACATGAATATAATTTATTCCCACTCCTGCACACGCTGTCAACAATACTTTAACAACTTTGCTTTCAATTTTACTCTATACACAATGTATACACATGTTTGCTTTTCAACTTGTTCCTTAACAAACACAACACTATACCAGCAACAAAATAACCCGAAATATGTCGGGTTACAAAACATATCCCTGCATAGAACAAATCTGTTTTCTTTCCTCTTCTTTCATATACTGTTCACTGCGTGTGACACCTCTCTGTTTAATACACTCTTTCTTATGGGACAAAATAACCCGGTTTTCATCGACTTATTTTTGGGTGAATTTGTGTGTATCCCCTTCCCCATGCTTTTGACCTGACTCAAGAGTCTAGCTGATGAATCTTGTGTGTTGCGCAATGCGCAGTGCGTCAATGTTGCTTGAGGTCGTGGTGGGTTTCATAGAAACAAAAATAACTCGGTTTCCTTCGACTTATTTAAAAAATGTGTGTCTGTGCATCTCCCAATCACTGCGCTTATGAATCAACATGTATCAGGCAGGTTGACGTTGAAGATGTTTCTGCAATAAAATAACTCGCTTCTTTCCGACTTATTTTATGAATGTATCCACTGGAGTGGATCCTATATCTCAAAGGTTAAGGTTGCAACTTCATTTGCCAGTAGCTTGAATATTAGCTTTAATTTATTTTTGGCAGAAAGTCCAGAAAACAACTGCAACTTTCATAAAGTGGAACAATTGGCCCTAATAAATGCAGCAAGTTGCAAACAGGATTATACTTATTTAAAAATTCAAATTACAAGCAGAACGCAGTGCAACACTTGAATTGATTGTGTGTTCGGTGTGAAATTAAATATTAAAAATTTATATTTGAAATATAATGTATATTTATTATAATTTTGATTTAAAAGAGTAATTCTTATGTGTAGGTTTACAGTCTACTGCCTATATTTCAGCCATTTAGTCTAATTTATTGTAATGAATTATATACTGAAACAATGAATATTTTTAACAAATCACAAAGATATTCGTATCCATATTATATATAATTATATTTTTATTTGGAACTTGAGTTGGAATAGTTGGAACTTTTAAAGATTCAGCTTAGCTTGATACGCAGATACACATTACACGAAATTATTTCAAGTATAAACATTTGGAATTTAATATTTTGGTGACCAATTTTTTTCCGACTTACCTATTGAAATTATTCACGCCTCGCCACTGTTATCTACACTTTTTCGCTACCTTACCAAATTACATTATTTTTGCAATATTAAGTTTAAGTTTTATCTAAACCACTTAAGACATCATTGCCACTTCACTTGAAACATCATATCACAAAAATAAACACTGATATCAATTTTTATATTGATAGCGCTGCTACTACTGTCAATGTGGATGATCTTGAACTTGGGCCCTTAAACGTTTATGCGAGTCAGTATATTTGCCTCGTTAACATTTTACAATTTATGTACGAGTATAAAAAAATTAAAAAGAAAATAAATTGTTTGGCACTTTTTCAAGCAAGGAAATTCCTATCCTATTCCACTTTTATTTTTAAATAAAACTTTTCTAACAGAAAGTTTGATTAAAAACCTAAAAACGTGTCATCAGTCAATTTACGTAATGTAAACATTTCACATTTCGTCTGTCAAACGTAAGAGTTTCTCTCTTAATTTTGGTTGAATTGATTTGCAAATTAAATTGCATGATTGCCGCTAGGCGAGTAATGTCAACAATCCATCAGAAACAGGAAACATTCATCGGAGAAAATACAAATTGTCCCCCTTTACTCATACCTTGCCTTACCTACATATGTAATGCAGGTACATATGTACGTAATAGACACACATGTCTGAATTTTTGCTGCCCTCATTCAAAAATATTTTCATTATTGAATTGAAAAAAAATAACATGACAATTACTCAAATGTCATTCCAAAAGCGATTGTTACGTCAGAGAGAACTCGGGTTAAATTTTCTATTCAAATAAATTCTTTATATATGTATGTAAACTGATGACTTACCTTTGTGTAATGGCAAATGCTTCAATTTTTGCCAGTAATTCTGCTGATGATTCCATATCAAAGTTTGACACTAATCCAGCATCGTGTTTGGCAATTTGTAAAAGATAATGTTCCAAATTGCTTGAGAATGAAATTCCCAGAATTGGTACTTTGTGATGGATGGCATCTTCTATGTCACGCTGGCCACCTGGTGTTATAAAAAGTTTGACACTTTCATGAGCTGCAAAAAAAATTAAGAAATTTTTTTTTATTGTTATTTAATTATAAAGTTATCATTAAAATAGTACATTTCCACATAAGCAGCACTTAACAATTGAGAATTCTATAAAGTTTAAAGTCGTGGGGAAATTTATTATTCATTATTATATAGAAAAGTTTAAATGAAGCTTTGACTTTTGAAGAGGGAAATCAAAGCTAATTTCTAAGAGAACTATCGTTCTGGTTTAAATTACTTTTTTTTTTGTTTTGTTAATACAGTTTGGGTAAACTGTTATTTTTAGAAATTTATGTCAGCATGTATGTTTTAGATGATTCTTTTATCGATATATTTTTTAATATAGAGTTTCACATTTTATATTCTTTGTATTGCAAAATTTTATCGCCATCCAAAAATAAAATCATTTTGACAATTTACAGTGAAAATTAAGAATTTTACGAGTGATCAAGGTATGTTCGTTCAATGTTAAACAATATTCCCGCTTCAACACATAACAAAAAGCTACTTTCTTTGTACAACCCCAGTTTGACAGTTCCAGAGAACTGTTTGCTGATGTATTTAATGCAAATCCAAAATGGCTGCGACCAAGAAAAACTTGAACAGAACCTCTGATTTAATAACTGTTAGAATAATACTCTTAAACACTGACTGAAAGTTTCCCAACGGCAAGCCATCTGTCGGAAATATGAAAAGTGGTAAATTTAACTGCGTTCTTTTACTAAACTTTTATGCTGAGTTTCAATTTGACGTAAAATCGTAAGTTAAGTACAAACTGAGTTTAGTTTGACAGTACAGTTTTCAGTGTTTTTAAATTCTTTAGTAATAAATAGTGTCTATATTCATTTCAATTATAGCTTACAATTCCGGAGACGCTAAAGTGACAAAAATTAAGCTCGTTAGAAATTGGTTGACAGGTCTACTTGCCCAGATGATCGCATAGAAACCAGCTCGGAAAGGCCTTTGCAATAAATTTTGCGGTAGGTGACAGGAAATCCAACGAATTGAACAAAGCAACTGAATGACGTCGGACCTCAGATCACAATGGAAATAGTAGAAAAAGTCAGATTTTCAAAGCAATGATGATGCTGATAACATTGAACTAGGGTTACCATCAGTGTTTTACTAAAGCTTGTCACTTAAAATAGCAGAAATATGTCAAAAAAAAACCTCTTTAAACTTCCAATTAGTTATTTTGTCAACTCTTTTTTCTTTACACCTGCCAGTTCCTTGTGCCCATATTTCATTTACTGTTATCTACCCAGTTCAATGTACGATTACAATTACCTTCAAGCAAGTTACAACATCAATCCCATAAAATAACTTGTTGCTTATAAATTAAAAGTACTCGATGAAATTAAAGCAATTTATATAAAAGCAATGAGCCGCAACCATTACATTGACAAAAAAAAAGTTCTTGAACTTGTCTATTTAATTCAGTTCGTTTGCTATTTGTAAACTAACGCTAGAGGACACTACTCGTACTCGCTCGCTCTGTCTTCATTCGACTTGACAATACCCCACCAAGGGAATTTCCCAGCTGTCAATTATTGGATGGTAAAGGTGGTTGACAAACAATACTCCTATAAAACCACTGCTACGAGTATAGTTTTAGTTTTATTATCTCCGAGTCTTTTGTGGCATGAATTATCTAAAAACCATTCCGACAATCACCTCACCACCAACCCCAACGCCAACGGCATGCCAAGCTATTTATAGTTCTGCAGTTCGTTTAACTTGAACTACAAAAAGCAACAACAACAAAAACACACAGAAAATAAGCTCACTGATTCGCTAAGTGGATGATGATTTGTTGTTGTTTTTGTTTTTGTTGTTGTTGCTTGGGCTAGAGAAGAGAGTTCTGCTTACTTGGCTTGGCATAATGTTCTATCCTCTTCCTCGCCGTGATGTACACAAAAACTTAAATGAAACAAATCTGCATTGACGTGCAACAAACAGTCGTACATACAAGCAAAAGATTCAAACCTGCCGACGACGACGACGAAGCCGAGAACTGCCAGCGAGTGAATAAGTGACTGACGATGACATGACGGGACGGTTCCATTGTCTGTCCGATATGAATTTGTTTCAATTAGAGTTTTTGCTCAAAAGAAAACTCTCCCGCAATGAAAGAAACTACTTAGCTTTGTTCGAGCTATCAATTGAGGCACTGAGTGTTGTATCTTTTGTTATTGTTGCTTTTTACATACACATAAAAAATAATAATGTAGAACTAAACTGTACATATCTATATCTACTATAGTAAATACAATAGGTAAGCCATGTTTATTGTACGATAATAGCAGATACCACATGCCAAACACTAGCCCAACTATAGAATTGAGTAGATACTTGAGTTTGTGTAGGCACATACTCGAATTCGCATGTAGGAGTTACTCGTAGGTATTTTGTTAAGCTTTTGTGTGAAATTTGCAAAACGTGCGTGCTTAACTGTCACAATTCTATTTTGTAGAGAATTAGGTTGCTGCCAACTGCCAACGCCAAGCCAACATAGAGAGTGTGAATTGAATGACTTATGAGAGTATACGTATAATGTACTCATTATATTCGCTGTTTAACAATAAAACACATGTTTAGATTTGATTCCAGCATCATTTAATGACGTCATGTTTGAAAAGCCTATATAATATCTGCCCTGATTTGGAATGCTAATTGGGGATTGGAACAATTATTTGAAAACTATTTAATTCGTGGTGGGAAATTACTTTTTGTTTAAGGTCGTTAGTGAAGCAACTGTTGGGTTATAGTTCTCATCTTAGTGGTGGTAATTATGATCATAGGGAATAATTAGGGGCTTAGAAGAACTGGGGTTGGAATCGGCAGAGGTGACATGCGATGCAATCTGGTGTGAGTAAGAGGTCACAAGCAGTGCTGCCACCCTACTCCTACAGCAGTATGAATCTACTACTACAGCGTTTAGCACTAAATAAAAACTACTGCGGGTGGAGCACCAAAACGAAACTACTCCTCTTTTAAGAATTTTTATCTTTATACAAATTAAGCTGTAAACGCAATAAATGTACCCAATTGAACGTGATTTTTTGTATAATTGGTTTAAGAATTTGTTTCTGTTTTTCTTTGGAATTGGTTTATGAAATAATAATTGTTAAGATTCTGAAGTTTTTTATTTATTTTTTTTTTATATTGCAAGATCTATTGCGGTTTATTCAAATCTGTTTTTTTTTTCGCTCTGCGCTCCATAATTGGTAGGGTGGCAGCGCTGGTCAAAAGTTATAAAGTTGCAATCACAAGTTTGTTGTGGACAGGACAACTAAACATGTGATTGCCACTTTTTAACCAATTTGAAGTTTTTGTTACCATCTGAGTAGAGTTACCAGATGTTGGTCAAAATTCTACAATTCTACATTCTATTTTGACGTATAAAAATGACTTTTATAAGTCAATTTGATTCTTTATTTCCCACGACAGTTCTTATCCGAAATTTTTCAATCCATTTTAAAAAGACGAAAATTTAAGTTATGATCAAATAATAATAATTTTGTTTTCAATTAAGAAAAAGAAATGCATTCATAAAATAAATCAAAAAATGCAGAAAATTTGCCAAAATTAACATCTGAAGAAATTTTCTTCAAAATTGAAATTTAAAGTTTTTTGACAATTACCCTAAAATCGTAAAAAATTGTCGAATTAAAATAATTGTCCATTTTAGTTTGGGAATGGTCAATGTTTTTTTTAGAAGTTAAGTAACTGGGGATTTAAAATTTTGAAAATATTGTGTAAATTAATTTACATTACATTACATACTACACAGCACATAAATGCACAGAGTAGAGACACTTGCACCTGGAGCTACTGAGGCTATGGAAGGTGATACAACACAAGACAGAAGGACAGCGAGGAGAAAGAACACACGACAACAGCACGCGGTAGGTTTCGAATGGTAATCCATCTTTCTACTAACCGCGCACACTGATGCTTGATTTCGGTGATCGATCCGAGCTTTTATCAGTGATTAGGCCGTTGCCTGTATAAATTAATCTTTTTAAGAGTTCTTTGAAAAATTAAAAATTTTCTTAACTAATCCTCGAATTGGTGTGTTCTTTTATCTTTTATTTCTGAGGTTTTGAATTTATTAATGTTGAGTTTTAACCTTTATAACATTTTAGTGTTGGTTAACTATTGAATGACTTTAAGAAACTATTACTACTAGAGCAGAGCATTCATCTGATATCTTCAAAAAGTAAGGAGATATTCGATAAATACACATCACAATTCTGCTAATTCGACGTTTATTTCATGAAAAGACCAAAATAATCTGTTAATAATGATGTTTTGTGATTTATGAATATATACATACATACATATATGTACATATGTATGTACCTAAACAAATTTTGGTTTTTAAAACATTTATGAATAAACTAGTAAGCCCGGCGAACTCCGTTTCGCCACCAGATGGCTTCGTTTTATGTAACATTTCGTTTGGTGATTAAAAGATGAAGAAACATTTTTTTTTTTATATTTGAAAAGGAAAAATTTTATTTCATTTCAGAACAGTAATGAATTCTTTTAGATTACAAAAATGAAGTGTTATTTAGTTGAACTTCTCTAAGTAAATGAAAGTGAATCCAAAGTAAATACTGAATCGAAGCGTTATACGTGTCCGCAAATTATCCGTTTCATTGAAGTGCTCTTTGGTAAACCACATTTTTTGTTTTTTGGTTTGACGTTAACACAAACAAAGCGGATGGTTTCCCAACCCGTGAGCACGCAACGTTTAAGTGCCCATGTGAAAAACAATGATTTTCTAAATTTATCCCGCTAACACTAAGCGATTGGCTTGCGACTTGTTAATTGTCATTGCGAACGCAAGGCGAACTGGAAATTGCAATCGTTTGAAGTCAAACGGAAGATCAGTCGGAATCATTGGTATTCGAGGAATACATACATTTTCACCTGCGTACTTTCCGTTAATAATGGTTGCCTCAATCAAATTTGGCATAGGTCTTTTTACCGAAAGTCGAGTACCGTTGCAAAGTCGCGGTGGATTCAAATTACTCAATATCATAATAACTGTACCAACTTTGAGTTGCAAGTTATGTGGTTGAAATCCTGGTAACTCCAGAGAGTTCAAAAACTCCGTTGGATAATTTACTACATCATCAGGATTTGTTATGGACATACAAATATGTCACCAAATCGCCAGCAATTTTTAATTGAATGGTGAAATTCAGTGCGTGTACTGAGAGTCTACAAATCAAAAAAAGCAAAAGTCGTTGGTAAGAGTAATGAATCCAGATGTCACATCAACTGGGACTTTTCCATTTCCAACAGCTACCAATTGTTTGGAAAATTGTGCAACACTTTGATCATTTTGAAGTTGAACTCTCATATTAGTGGTAAGCGATAATGTTATTACGTTATTCCATAAAGGTGATGCCTTCAGGCAAGCATTCAATTCATCTGCAGGCGTTCCACGGGGAATTACTGGCAACGTCTGCCTGAAATCGCCTGCCAACAATATCATCAAGCCGCCGAAGATGTTGTTATTTCGCCGAAGATCCTTCAGTGTGAAGTTAAGTGCTTCAAGTGATTTCTTATGTGCCATTGTGCACTCATCCCAAACAATGAGCTTTCCCATTGCACTGGATCGGGAAATATTGCATGTTGGAGTATCAATTGTGTTTAAATGGAGTGGCAACTTAAGCGCAGAATGTACAGTATGACCGCCATCTAGAAGAGTCGCCGCAATTCCATATGATGCTAACGCCAAAGCTATGTCACATCTTGAGCGAATAGTGGTCAAAATAAATGAAATGACAAATGTTTTCTCTGTTCCTCTAGGTGCGTCCAGGAAGAATAGACCACCAATATTATTGTCCACCGCTTGCATTAATGTTTCGTATACTTGTTTTTACTGTTCATTAAGCATAGGCACATTATTTCAAACGAATTCCTGCAATGTATCAACATTGTATTTCAGCTCTCGATTTAATTCTTGGTTGAATGCATCGTGCATCGATCGATTTGGCGCAATCATTCCTACTTCAATCAGTAGCTTGTTTGCAATAGTCAAGCATTGATCCTCAATCAGAATCAATCCTTTATTGTAGATTTTATCGGTTATTTGGATGTCAGGATTATTCGTTTGAATGCGCAAGCCATGCAAGATATCTTCACATATGCCGTCTATCCATTTGTTCCATAACTGAATTGAATGTGAAGGATAAGATTTTCCCGCTTTTCTGTTGAAATTTTTCCTAAATTTTCTTTGCTATAAACCTCACGGAGCCCGAGACCTTTCCAACGAATGCAAAACCGTAAAAATCGGTTCGTGCGTTCTGTAGTTATAGCGTCAGGAAGGAATTCTTGTAAAATTTACCAAATAATGTAAGAAAAGTTTGAAAATGTAAAAAATATCGTGAGCAAACCAAAATTTTAACAGAAGCATTTTAAACCAATCAGGATTTCGATAAAATTCGTCAAATTTTTAGCTTATTTTGTGTAATTAAGTTTAAGTTTATTAAAATTGACCTTTTGAATTTTTAGTCGCACTGAACTCAAACGATTCTTTCGACAAAATTTTAGTCTTAACTGAAATTTGTTGATTAAGATTAAAATATTAGCCACAGGAGATCAATAATTTTGATTACATATGTATTTAGAAAATAAATGTTGGTAAAAGTTTTCTTTTAAGTTTTTTAATAAATATTTATTTACCAATTTTTAAGTTAACGTTGTGAATTGAATACATATTTATGAACTGTACTTTTGACAGCAACAATTTTTGAGCTATTCTATTATTTTTAATGATTTTAAAAGCATCTTAAAGAAAGTGTAAACTTGAGTTACGATTTAATCTGTGTTTTTTTTTTTTTTTGGGATAGTTCGCTTCTTAAGTAGGATCTAACTAAGATTAAGATACATACAGTTGCGGTCAAAAAAATAGCACTGCGGTGTTACTTGATATATTTTCAACGATTGACATGAACGTGGAACACTTTTGTTGATTACGACTTTACTGTACTGTTGTATGTTGTACGTTGAAAACTTTCTGAGCAATTTTTTTTCAATAATGAAAGGAGTAACGGTAATTTTTACTTGAATAGTTTTTCGTGTTCGAATTAAAGCAGTCAAAATAATAGCACCGATCGGAGTTTTCTCGTTAATTGTGTGATATTTTCTAAGAAACGTTTTTTTTTTCTTCGGTTTGTACAATTTTATTTATTTTCTTTGTAATTTGACTAAATTACAAAAATATTTAGCAACCATGAGCCACGGAAAGCATTGCACCGCTGAAGAACGAAAAACAATTAAAAACATGATTTCTAAGGGCAAAACTTATTCGGAAATTCGTCAAATCCTCCTGTGTTCAAACAAAAAGATCAGAAATGTTATAACATACACAGAAAAGTATGAAAAACGTGGACGGAAGAGAGCAATATCCCCTCTAATGATAAAACGCTTGATCCGTTTGAGGAGATGTTGCCGTATGCCTCTGAGGAAATTCCGTTGAAATGGGTCTTTCAACAGGACAATGACCCGAAGCCATATCAGCAAGCTAGCCAAAACATGGTTCATCGATAATAAAGAAGATGTAATGGAATGGCCTGCACAGTCGCCTGACCTCAATCCAATTGAGAACCTTTGGGCTGGCGTAAAGGCGAAAGTGTCTCTGTGCAAGCCAGGAAATAATAATGAACTCTGGGTTGCTGTTGAGAGCTGCTGGAAATCGATTCCTGTTGGAAGATGCCAACGTCTTCTCGATTCAATGCAAAAGCGCTGAACTGCTGTCGTAGCAAATAAAGGATACGCCACAAATTATTCATTTCGACCAATTTTTAGATATATTGAAAAAAAGTAATTAATAATTTTACCAATAAAGGTGCAGTTTTCATTTTTTAAGATGTTTTTAGGATACGGTGCTACTTTTTTTGACCGACAAAAAATTAAGATTTCAGAAAAAAGTTAAAAAATCTCCGGAAATACAATGAATTACAAATCGATTTTCTTGCTCAATTCTTTAACGTTTTAAAATGTTATTTATTTTAAAGGAGGCAATAAGTTACCATACATGAATTTACTTTTATCACTTCATAAAGATTTGTATGGGCTGTAGTGCTATTTTTTTGACCGCAGCTGTACATATTTCTTTATTAATTAAAAAAGAAACATGAGTTCGTGTCAAACATGTAATGTGTATTCTAAGGTTCTTCCGTTTCCATCAATATTGGATAAATATTATTTATTTCACAATATTAAACAATGACGAAAACTGCCTATAAAACAAATAATTTCTACTTGATAGACTACAGATTCATTTAGATATTGTAAAAGAGTGCTAAAATATTAATTATTATTTATTGTTTTAAATTCCAAAATACTTGTAAAATATCAATATTGACATTATATTTAATTCCCACATGCTGTGTCAATTTTCCCATCTAAATTTACATTGGCTGAAGCACTGCATAAACACTCTCACTTCAATTTAATCACTCAATAAAATACATGTTTCAATGCAAACATATTTTCGAAAATTATTTGAACAACATTTTATTATTTTTGATGCGGTTTTTCCCCTCAAGTCGCCTCCTGTCGATGTCTAGTGTCTAAAGCCGAGCTAATCAAAATAAAATACACACACTTCTTACTTTGCACTTTTGCAGATCAAAAAATCAAAACAAAACAAAACAAAAATTTGCATTTAAATAAATTGCAAATGAATTTAAGTGCAGTTTTAAATTATTTTATTTTTATTTTTGTTTTGTTTTTGTTTAATATATTTTGCCACCATTATGCATCACGTATAGAGAGTCTTCCTGTTTTTGTTTATCGAACTCGTATGTGATTGCGATTTTATTATTGTGTGATAATATCTAGTATTTTGTTGTTATTGTTTTTCTGTTGATTTTATATTTGAAATTGTTTGTTTTCACTTATTATTCCCATGTTATTATTTTAATCTATCTTAACAACTTCATTACGTCCTTGGAGGCATATTGCATATTGCGTTTATAGGCAATTTAATAAAAATAAAAAAAATTGTTTTCCTCTATGA
This sequence comes from Scaeva pyrastri, assembly GCA_905146935.1. Classification (NCBI taxonomy): domain Eukaryota; kingdom Metazoa; phylum Arthropoda; class Insecta; order Diptera; family Syrphidae; genus Scaeva; species Scaeva pyrastri. The sequence goes on along the minus strand of LR989927.1, from coordinate 41,052,792 downwards.
CGCGAACTAAAATAGAGCTTTTAAATACAAACATACATACATACATATGTACGTTACGTTGTCATATTTACATTCTGTTGTGTATATTTTTAAAACGCACGAAAATATGCATAAATGTCAACAGACAGCATAATTAACACCTGTCTGCTATGTGACGTTTATAAACGTGTCTGACGTCGTTAAAAAAATATTTCCTGGACTGATTTCGATTTATTTACCTTTTTCATAAAGAAATTAAAAACTTGGCGTATTTGCATTTAGAATTCAAAAGACAAAAAAAAAAGTCTTAAGTCAGCTTGTACCTTACCTAGTTTTTCAATTTTTGTCATTTTCGGAAAAATAAGGTTACTAAATTCTTAAAAATGATAGGCAGTTTTTGTTTGACATCGAGATGGTCATCTAAAATTAACTCTGGATTTGATTTAATCTCACGCTAATAGGTAACACAAGTGGGAAATTTCATAGTCTAAACTTTATTGGCATTTATTTCGAATTCAAAATCCGTGTAAACTATTTTTTTATGACCTTAGAGTGATTAAAAGTGTTCAGAGTATTTATATTAATATTTTCATGATGTTGATACATGGGCGTCCACATACATTTTTCCATGAGTGGGGAAAGGTGAATCGAAAATGCACTTTTACTTAGATACTGCAAGGAACAAACCGTAGAACTTTTAAGAAAAAAGTATATTCGAAAATAGAAGAAGTTATTTTTAAAAAAGGCAATATAAATGTCAAAATTAAGGGTGGTAATTGTATCCCCATGTCCCCTTTCTACCGGACGCCTATGTGATAATTGCTTTCTTATCAAAAACGTTTTAAATATACCTAATAAATGACACGTTTCAACATTAAGTGATAGTGAAAATATTAAAGTTTATAATTATTGTAGTGCGATAATCTTTTTATACCTTTAGTAATTAATTTCTTACATAACTTTTAATCGATTATACTAAGAAGCAATTTTAAACTATTTATTTTTTTATTGAAAAAAAGTATTTTTATTTTTATTCTTATCTATTATCAGAAGAAAAAAAAAAACATAAACATACGGAAAATTTATATACATATTTTTCAGGTAATTTGTTGACTTAAGAGATATTTAATTTTAATTAAGATTGCAACCAACAAAAAAAAACTAATATTTAACAATTTTGAGGTAATTGTTTTGAACAAAAATTAAAACGCTTAAAATACCTCACAAACTTTTGCTTCGTTAAATTTATCATTAATGGGGAGTATATCGGCAACAGAGGGGTGCACTTTGTACATAAAAATATCAAAATTCTATTAAAGTTAAGCTTTTTATTTATTGTTTCATATGAAGTCTTGTGTATTTGTTATACATTTGTATGAAATTTTATACATTTCCCATTTGAATGTTGAGATCTTTATAATTGGGTCTTCTAAATTGGTTAAAATTGTACTTGAACTAGAATTTAAAAGACTTCGAAAATCAAGAAAATGTACTTAACTTAACCTTAAAATTAATAATTTTTCCTAAAACTAAAATTCTGACTGAAAAACTGTACACAATTTTTCAAAAACTTTTTTGTTTATTTTTGTTTTGATTAGGACATGTTTAAATACTCGTTTCACAACTTTTGATAGTACCTAATCACACTGAAACGTTCCAAAGTATGTTTAATGGATATTCAAGAAATATTGTGGTCTTGAGAGGACATAGTCACACTGAGCACATTTTAAACTCAAAAGAGACATTCCAAAGAATCAACTACTACTACTTTTGCATTCTTGTTCTTCAGACGTTTGAAAAACTGTGAGACTCTACAAAAGACAATTCTGCGATCGAGTTGAATAGGTCCGATTCTAACTACCAAAGGTGGTGGTATGTCTTAATTGAGCCTAGAATTCGATGTTGGACAACAATTCTGTCCCAGAGAAATGGGAATAATGCTTTCGAAATTTTAAAAACCCAAACTGATCAAGGTAAAGTCCTTACTTGGTATGCCAAAATTTCATACAAAGTTACTAGCTTTGAGTATCGAATGAGTCGAAACGTACTCTTGACTTTCAGATGACTTAAGTGCAAATTTATAACCTACTAAGCATTTCAGGTTCTCTTCGTAGACATTTTAAATTTCCGATCTAATCAAATGCTACCACTACCAACATTGAAATATCGACACAAATCATTTGCTCATAAAGGAAATGTATCAATCTAAACATTCATTGGCAATAAGTTGCAGGTCATGTCAATTTAAGATACAACTCACAACTCATTTCAAGGCTATAAGCACCATTTAGCTTTTTCTCAATGAATAATCACCCAAGGCCATTAGAACTTCCTCGCTAATTGGATCACCTAGCCAGTAGCCATGCCTCTGCTTCCGTTTCCTAACCTACCTGATGCCTGTATGATAAATGTTAATGTTCGTTCCACGAAACAAAATTAATTTCATTCCACCTCGCTAATTGTAACTTGTTGCATTATAAAAGGTGTCCCTAAATTTTCTTTTGTGTCAAACAGAAAAAAAACTCCCATATATCTTGGACACTCTTACAATTAGGTCTAACGAGGCATGTGACATCAAAACGTGATATCATCGTGTTTTATTAGTTTGGTTCAAAGAGCAAAACCTCCCCCAATTCCACCATCATGGGGCCTAAATATTTTCCTACTTATTTTATGGTTTTTTTCTTTTTTATAAGTCAAGGACGATTCTTCGATGTAATAGTATAGTCCCATGTATCACACAGGGGATATTTGAAATACAGTTCGTGTTGTGAACTCGAAAGTCCATTAGACCTTCATTGGTCTTTCTCAAAAACCGTCGTCGTATCTGCCTCTGATGTCCGACGCACGTCTCCCTGAGTTGTTCACCCCAGCATATCTAATTTGTCATGGGCTCTAATCTTCAATCTTTCAAACCTATTTGCGACCTTCATAAATCTTACCCTTGATTGATTACGCCTAAAAATGCTCCCATTCAAAATATATAGCACACAGATAAACACACTCACACACACACAAATACAAAAGAATTCCCATAGCCCCACTACAACTACGAGTATGTATACTAAACTATATAGTAACTTGACTATAACTCACCTAGCAGACTCTCCTGTTCAAAATCTGACCCCTGATACATCCTTGTCGTCGTATTTAATGCGTAGCCATCGCCGATTCCATTTGTATTAAGTACAACATCAAAGCTAGATTTTTCCAGTATTTTCACGAGCTTTTCCATCCGATGACTCTCCACGAACGCACGTGTAAGCATAGCCCCGAGATTAATGTATGCCACGATGTTATTTCCGCCACCGGCACCGGACCCAATAGCTCCACCGCCGCCGCCGCCGTCAGCGCCACCATTCGCATTCGTATTTGCTTGGCCCTCGAGGAAATGTTGCAAATGCCATGGCAGCGATTTGTCCTCTATCGCATGGATGCCACCCATGTGAACGGTCGTGGGTCCAACTGGACGGGCATTGCCCAATGCCTGATAGCAGTTCACCAGAAGTAAATCCACATTCGATTCAATTTCCCAAATGGACGGTGTGTCAGGACCGAAGAAATTTTTTACAATTTCATCCTGTTTGGGGAGCTCTTCGTTGAAGTAGAGGTATCTGTTTTTTTTTTTTTTTCGTTTGGTTTCGAAGGACGAAAGAGGGAACAAGAAATAAAAAAAAACTTATTGAGAGATGAATTGATAGCAAATCGATTTGAAGGTGAATATATGTAAAGTGAAAAGCGTTTGATTGATGGGATTTTCCCGATTTCAAAGTAAAGTATAGAGAGGGCGAAAAACCCCGTCAACTGATAATGATAAGAGTACTTGTGAAGTTCGTTAGAGTGTTTGTGAATGCGAATGCGAATGAATAGGTTTATCTGGAAGCTAAAAATGAATGGGGGACTAAAGACGTGTTGTCGTAGTCATCGTCGTCAGTCGGGACTCGAATTGAGTCAGCTGAGGAGGGACTTTGATTGAGTTATAAGTGCATGCTGATGGGTAGAAACGATGCATGGATGAAAGGGTGTTGGAATAAAGTGAGTCCCTTATCAGGAAATTATGTCAATTTTAAGAAGGTTGCCTGGTTTCACTTTCAACGGATGAGAGGGTAGGATTTTGGATATTTTATGACGTCATTGCAAAATTAGAGGTTAGATTTACATTTCTGTTTCTGACTTTTGGTTAATTTTCTAGCAACTGTGGATGTCTGTATCCCTTGGTTTGTTTGAAAATTAAATTTGTCTCATAAAAACATGCTTTTTTTATTTTAATTCAATTAAATGTGCAATTTACTTTCCACATGACTTGGAGAGCTAGGTTGACCAAACACGTCAGTACCAGTTGAGGAACAGAAAATTCTTAAGTTTCTGTGTTGCAAGTATCACTCAAGAACAGAGTTTTTGAAGTATTTTACTGGATTTTCAACATTCCATAGAGCAACACTTTGACAGAAGAACAAGACTATGAAACTGAAAGCGAGTAAATCAATCGATTTGAAGTCAAAAGATCATTAATGAATATTACAAAGAGAGTTGGAGACAAGACGGAGCCCTGTGGAATGCCAGAATTTTGTCTGGATATTATGAATGGAGGATATCGTTTGCGACTGAAGAAAACTTTTACTGTTCCAAATCACTACGTTTAAGACGAATAATTGAAACCAAAGATATTGAACTAAATCATATACCTTTTACATATAGAAGTAAGTAGTTTTTTAGTTTTTAATTTCCTTCAAAAACACAACTATTTTTTTCGAATAGAAAAACTCTTCTTCTTCGAAAAATCTTTTATTGTCCAATAAGACATACAAATTCTAAAACCACCATTCCAGCTGATAGGCGCCTTACCACAATTTTCCATCAATTTAAATAAAAACGAAAAAGCAATTTTTCTTATCAACAACTCGGAAGGAATTTATAATAATTACACGAAGCGCCAGGCACGACCCATAACCCTGGGGGTGATTTCTGAAGTCACGATTAAGACAGTTATTTTAATTTGAAAATAAATTGGCCAACAATACTTCATAAAGTTCACAAAATTATTTTCGTTTGAAAGAAAGACAAACTTTTACCTCAAAAGTGTACTTTAAACGATTGTTTTGGTTAGAAGCTTTTACTTGATGCTTGTTATAGGTTAACAGTTTAATGTTTTGAAGTAGATTGAAGGGTCAATTAATGTAACAGTAGAACCGAGATAAGTGATGCTAAATTTGAAATAGCACTTTCTATAATAACGTACATACTTTAAGGGTTTTGAGTTTTTATTTTTTTGTCAAGCTAGATTAAGTTTTAAGAGAAATACTTGACTATTTTTTTTTTGTTTGTTTTGTTATTCACTAAAAAAAATGGAATCTGTTTCTTTTTGTAGTCATTTTTTGTTAATTTAAAGTTGAAAAGAAGTGAGCATTAATAAAGATTTTATTGCAACTTTTAAAAATATTGGTCAAATGATTAATCGATAAAAAAAATTAAATAAATGTAAAGAATAGTTAAAAAAACAAGATTGTATTTGTACATAAAAAGGGTTCGAAAGAATATGCCGTTAAAGAATAAATTTGGAGCCGATGTTTTTTTTATGAAACTCTTTACACGACTCTAAAAAATATTGCAAAATCATGAAATATAAATTTTATCTATTAATTATCGGGTGATTCATCGTGAGCTTTGATTTTCAAAAAAGGTTATTTTTGACAGATCAGCCGTGACTCCTAACATTGCTTCCTCAATACCGTTCAATTCTGTTTGACAAGTCATAATCTTTCCATTATGATTCACATCAAAACAGTTTACATAGAGCCAAGGCTGCAAGAGTGACTTACAACTCTCTTATGTGTGCTAGTAATGGCAGGGATGGAGGGGACCTACAGTTTTATGCCGATTCCGAGCGGCTTAATTTTTGAGAAAGCACTTTTCATGATATGAAATACTCTTGGAGGATTTGTCAATTCCTTGCAAGAGGCAGTACCCGTAAAAACTTTCAGGTGGCACAGGCAGGGATCGAACCTCAGACCTTTGACATGACAGTCCAAAGCACTAAGCATCACGCCACGGGTACTCACATCACAACAGCGTCTCCCAATTGTTAAGCTGTATGTATTACAACGAAAATCAGCATTCTTTGAAAAATGTTCTTCGTGCGATTCGAGGAACATTTAATTGACCTACCATTCGATATTTTTAGTCCCAGTTTTCATTAGAAGATGTTACCAGTCGGACCACAGATCTAGTACGGAGAGAAGAGAAATGAGTACCTCGACGAAAATCGCACAAAATTAAACTTGTGAAATAATAATAATTAAAGATAAAGCAGAATGGGCTCAACTCAACTCAAAATCCAGTATTTTATCGTGAAATTTTGTTCAATTATAAACCCCGTTTCTGACTCGGTGACTATTATTTCTGGTTGTATGTAAGTCTCAGGTCTTCACAAATAAGCTAGTCGAAGGTTTTTGTCCAAAACTGAACCTGTCAAATGAACCATCTCAGGCGTATACATAGTTCAAAGCCAACATTTTCACGATATCATTTTCAAAAATTAAATTAATTTAATTAAAATTTATAGAGGGTGCCTCTATAAAATTCTTTTCAAAAACACCGAAATCGTTCAAAACTGCAGTTCAAAATTTCAAGAGCATTACAATTTAAGCCACACACCCAAGTTTTTATTAAAAATAACTGTCAATGAGTGATCAGAAATTTGTAATTATTTAATTCAATATATTGTAGAGCCACCACTTGCTCTTACGACCAATATATCATTCGCTTTGACATTGATCTCACAAGATTTTACAGTTCCGCGGTTGTAATCGCGCCCAGTTGTTTAATTATTACGTCTTGAAGCTCTTGAACGTTGTAAAATTGGCGCCCGTTGGCATCCTGCTGGAATACAAAGTCAGTTCCGCATAATTCTTCAGCTCTCTCAACCATAATTTCTTCTAACAACTCAGCATAATTTTTTGAGTTCATCAATGCAAATTTCGCCTTCCTATTTGCAAAAAAGCTGCCTCAATTATCACGCTGCAGCTACAGAAGTTTCGACTCATTCTCACTTCTGTTTGAAGACGTTTGTCATGCCAATATGACTGACATCCATCTGGCCCATCCAAATTGATTTTTTTCATCACTAAACACAACGTTTCTCCATTCTTCGGACCAGCTTATGATTATGTGACTTTCAGCAAAGTGCAGCCTTGTTGACTTATGTATGAGGTGAATTTAGGTGGTTTTTTGAACCTTTCTTTGTAAGCAAGGTTGGGGTTGGCTTCTAAAATTTGTCTTACGCGGGCAGGTCAAGTTTGGCCTTAATTTGTGCAGCTAACAGCTTGTTTCTAATGGTTTCATGCGATATCATTCGAACTCAATGTGTTGTAAGCTTTTTGTTTTTCTCCTGGTTGGAAAATTTTTCCATAGCTTTCAAGTAACCATAAAAAGTTATGAATAACTGTATTAGATCTCCCTATTTTTCAAGCAATTTCACGACCAGATAGGCCACAATCTTTGAGTGCAGTGATTTTTTAACTTTTTTCCGCACTTAAAATTCTTCCACGTGGCATGATAAGATCTTTTAAACAAAATTCAGCCTAAACAATTTTAAATTCACACAAAAATGATATCCTACCATTTTCAATCGAAAGTTCATTTAACTTTATGAAATAACCACTTTTAATGAGACTTTTTAGATTTTATTTCACAAACACAGCAAAAAATGTTCCAAGGTGATAAAAAAAAAATTGAAAAATAACGGTTGCCTTCATATTAGTTTGACAGGTCCTTTTAGACATAAAAATAAAAAGTGCTGCCAAGTTTGCAGTCTGTGCAATGAATTAGGTATATGGAAAGTTACAGTGTTTTTATGGGAATTTCCTCTACTGTACTTGGGCTCCTGGAGCAATTTTCTTAGCCTTTTTTTAATCTCATTGAAATATCATTCCATAGGTTTTATTTAAAATTCCAAACAATCCGAACAATTGAGGAATCAGCTTGTTTTCTCTTTATTTTAAGTTATCATTTTTGGACTAAATGTTTAACCATAAACAATTGACAACAACGCACACAATATCTGTTTTGTTTGTGTTGAAAATGTATTGTTTTATTTTTGTCCACCAAAACGCAATTTATAAACCGCACAAAAAAAACACCTGTGGCCTTGTTTGGCGTCAACAGCATAAAGTTCCTTTCTAATAATAAAAACAAAAACAAAAGCAAAAATACATGAAAGAGTCGAGCCCCTTTGAGATAAACGAACTATTCGTTTACAATCTGACACTGACTAAAGGTACACAACAACAACAACAACAATAATAATAATAATCTCTGTTTACTAAAATTTTTCTTTTCAAAACAAAAACACTCAGATAGATACTCGTAGATACGAGTTCACCTACTCTTGTTTTCAACCTACGCGCCATTTCCACCACCACCATCCGCCCACCCGTCATTCTATCGCCAACGAAAGTCGGCAGCAGCATCATCGTCGTCATACTTTTATTCCCGCCCACCACCACCGACCGCCGCCACAATACATAACGCAGTGTGTATGGGTATACACAGATAAAGTTGTTTACCATAAATTTTTATGTAACATTCAGTATCTGCAGGCATCACAATTCACAAAGTGTTTGCATAACAATCTATCTTAAGACGCACCTAATATATACACCTGTACCTGTACCTGGACCTGAATCTGCGATTGTTTTTTTTTATTTCTGGCGAAAGAGTTGAGAAATTTTTGATAAACAAGTTTCATTGCAAAAATAACAGCCAACTTTATGAAAACAGTGGTTATTTGTATCCCAACGATAAAATAACAACATTTTATTTTATACTCTGAAGATAAAGTATCTAAATCTTATGCGAGTGTTTGTGAGTGTGAAATGTTGAACTCACACTTACACACTTGTAAGTTTTTTTGTTTCTATTGATAAATTTGATAATGTTGAATTATAATTTTATTTAGGCCAAAAGCCCCAGAGCGGTTTACTTTTAACCATTTTATGTTCCAATAAGTTTGAGTGGGAAACTAAATTGAACTCATTTAAAAAGTCATAATTTTTGGTTTTTAAAGTTTGGCTACAAATCATATAAATCCTATGTTAACTTTATTTTAATTGTACTTTTGCACGATACCCATATTAGCTTCAATGAAGACTAGAAATCAATGACAGTTCTATTTATGATTATATTTCATCAACTGTCAAGGATATAAATGACAACCAGGGCCCTATTCCTCAAAACACTTATCAACTTTTCACTTTGCACTCTATGCTAAGACTTTGCAAACGATGAAAAGACTTCGCAATTAATGTAAAGACTTTGCTCTCTTCTTGAGAGTGAGAGTGAAAATTGTTCCACAGAGCATTTAATCATCTTTGAACTTTTGTTGACATTTGACATTTTATTTAGTAATTTCCAAAATAATAGAGGAAGTATTGTTTTATAGCATTATTTTTTGCGTTGACAACATTATTTAAGTATTTTTTCTCGAATTTTGTTTAAAAGGAACTTGAATTCGTTTTAAAAAAAAAATTATAATTTTGCTGTCCCGAAAAATTAATACGATCTTTACAATTTCTTGTAACACGCGCGTCTTCACAATCGTCAAACAAAAACCAACGTCTTAAAATCTGATCTTGAAAGCTTCACTTGTAATATCAATCAAAGCGATCGTTGTCTTTGCAAACTTTTGAAAAGCATATCAACATTCGCTTTGCAAAAATAGAATTTTAAGTTTTTGTTTAACGAAAACGAAGAGCACAATTTTTGCAAACACTTTTCAAATTACACTTATCATTTTCAACTTTTCATTTATCTGAATTTTTAGTTCTGTGGAATAAAATGTTTTGTCAACTGACGAAAAATTTGAAAAGTGCAAAGTTGATAAATTGTTTTGTGGAGTAGGGCTGTCAAAATATTCAGATAGGTTTATCATTCAATCATGCTTGTCGAACGTGTAGAAATTATTGTCAAAGTTGTCAGCTGTAAAAGTTCCCAATGACAATCAGCTGTCAAAATAGTTAAGGTAATCATTCAATGACATATTTATCTGTTCACATTTGCCGAACGTGTTGAAATCATTGTGGAAAGTTTGGTCGTTATCAAAATTTAAGTGAGTAGGAAATTTTTTGATAAGCGAAATAGAAGTTTATGTGAAATGAAATAAAAAACAAGCAAAATTTGGATTTTAAAAACGAACAAATTTCATAAGTGTTTTGGGTAAGCAGGATCAATATTTGTACATCCACATTTGGTTTATGGCATGGCAGCATCATTGGACCATGTTTCTTTCAAAACGAGGATAGTAAAAGCTCAGTTGTTGCATGTCACAAACAAGCTTTAAACGAAAAGAGAAAGAACTTTGGCAACTTAATACAATTGTTAACTCAAGCTTGATTATTTTCCCTGGAGCTGCATTATTAAGGATCATTTGTGCTTTTAAAACTAAAAGTTCTTTTCTGAAATGTGATCACCTTATATACATGCCACTTGAAAAATTATTGCCAAAAAACCTTCACCTTCCATAGTAAACTTCATGGATTATATTCAATGTTGCGTTTTTTTAATTGGCGCCCAACGCTGATCAGTGCATATGTGTACCTTCGTTTTTATTTTATTTTTATTCCTTCTGTTTATAGTGTTTACTCAAATAAATGTCAAATTAAAAATGTAAGACTAATTGCTTCTGAATGTTAATTTTATCCATGATTTTTTTTTTTTTTTTTTGGTGGTCACAAACTACATCGAATTATCAACTTAAACGCTGTCAGTCAAGATTATAATTTTTATATCTTTACGTAGGTATGTATATGTTTACAACAAAGCGTAATGATGTAAAAATATTTACCTCAAATGTCAGAATAAAATGATAATAATCAAAAAAAGCCCTTGATTGCATTTAACTGACAATTTCATTTAAAAATGTTTTTTATGAAAAGATTCATTGGAAGGAAGAAAATACATACATATAATCATTATTAACAAAAAATAAAATAGCATTTAATAAAGTCAACAGAGTGATGACGATGAGTGTCTGTTAAAGTGACGTATGTCGAGTGATGGTGTGTTTTCAGAGGAAAATTATTGGCGTGAATATGTGGTTACGAATTAATATAAAAAAAACGAGAAACAAATATTATACACCATTTAAAGTTTTAAATTGGAATTATAACAATTGTTGAGGGTGTTAAGTTCTCCTATGATTTTATGATCCCTTTTAAACATACATATAAAGCAATTAAGGAATGAAGCAATTAAGGTCTTAATTCCAATTCTAAGGACTTATTTTTTTTTCTGAATTTTCATGAATTTTGTAATTCAAAGAATTCAAATATTATGTAAGAAAGTCAAGACAATAATTTTGTTTTCTTCAGTGTATACTTAAAAACACTGATTTATTTATTAAATATTGGACTTAAAACTTTTGTTTAAGTCTGACGTTTTATAATAATAAAAAAAAGATAAAATGGCAATCTCAGACAGACGAAATTTTAAACTTGAGTTTTTTTTTAAACAAAGAAAACAAAAAAACAACTTCTTACTCAGACAATTACAATCGATAAGAATGAGAATGATTTTTGTTTATAATTTTTCTTCCAATGTTATCGCATCGACTTTTTGAAGGAGATAGCCTTAAGTTATACAAGCACAGGGCAACCCTGTTGTGTGTTGTTGTTTAATATTATATTTGTGTTTGGTATCTTTAGAAAGATTGAGAAGCTTTAGAATTTAAATTTACAGCAAAACAAATTTGGCTTTGAACAAATTGACCGTAACGAAATAAAAATCTATAAGTTAAGTCCATTCAACTCGAAACAATTATTGTCTAATTTGTCATGTAAAGTAAAACAAACTTATCTGGTTGTAAAGAGTGTTTTTTTTTAGCGGTAAAAAAAATCAAACAAAGCCAAATAATATTTACCGTAAAAGTAACGCACTTTAAGCACCATCAAATTGCGTCATCTTGTATCAATGTGCGTCAACGTATGTATACGTACATCAATGCGATGGAATAAACGTCAACACGCGTCAATGTCACTTTCAAGTTTCAAAAGGGAAGAACTCCAATTTTGAAATTATCTAAAGCTAAGTACAGACGATTGTCAGATCTTACAATATTGTCAGATCTGACATTGAAAAAAACTGTCCCAAATGTCTTACAATCGTCTGAACACACAAATTTGTCTGACAATATTGTCAGAAACCTCATTGTCAGGTAAATGTCAGACGACAATCTGACAACAAATTGTCACGTATCTTACAATCGTCTGAACACACAATTCTTATCATTGTCAGACGATTAGGGCATTGTCAGACTCATTGGTCATTGTCAGATCTTTTTTTTTTAAGACATACAATTGCTGACAATTTCTGTATTTTCATATACTAATGGCGTTTTCAATTGGCAATCTGCAAGCAGAAAAAAGCGTTAAATTGGGCAAAAATGACAGTTCTGATTCTAAAAAAGAAGAGATTTCTCTTCTGAATTTGAAATCAGAAGCAAAAACAGAATCACTCATCTCGCAATCCGACAAGAAATTTAGAATATAAACCTTCCTGATGTCGAAGAGCCACCCAATTCTTCGTCCAAACACTTCGATTTTTTTGTGGTAATTCCTCTTCCTCGCTGTCTTCGAACACGTAAAATAGTTGAACTGACAATATTTTCCATATTTATTTAAATTATTTTCATACAAAATTTTTACACCGACCACTAAGAAAAAACTTTTAATTTGTCTGACAATGTCTGCCAACCAGAGCTGTAAAACACTGCAGTAATTTGGTAATGCAGTCAGTAAAGTCGCAGTTAATTAACTTAAAAATTGAATGTAAGTTAATACTGTAGTCAGTACTAATATTCTGACTGTGCAGTTAACAAAACCAGTTAATTGACTAAAAGTTAATTGACTGCAGTTAAAAGACTTACTGACTAAAACAAAAGTGAGGCCAGTACTAAAGACTTTCAGCTGACTTAAAGACTTAAACCAGTTAAAAAGTACTGCAGTCAATTAACTTTTAGTCAATTAACTTTTAGTCAATTAACTTTTAGTCAATTAACTGGTTTTGTTAACTGCACAGTCAGAATTTTAGTACTGACTGCTACTGCCCCGATTACAGTTGAAGTCTTTTTGTAAGTTAAATCACTTAAGGAAATTAGTCTTTTAGTCAATTAACTGCAGTACCGAAAAGACTTCAGTCTTTACAACTCTGCTGCCAACGGATTGACCAATTTTTCGTAAACAAATTTCGTTGACAATTTTCACCCTGACAATATTTTTAGAAACGTCGTTGTCAGAGAATTGTCAGGTAACTATCTGACAATGAAATTGTAAGACTTTGGGACAAAATCTGCCAATCGCGTGAACAGACAATTTTTCATTGGAAGCTATTTGGCTATTTTCAGCGCATTGACAGCTATTGTCAGAGCACTGACGGATCTGACAATATTGTATGATCTGACAATAGTCTGTACTTAGCTTAAGTTGGTCATTTAACTTGGGTTAACTTGTGGGTCTTTTAACTGCTGCGGAAAGAACACCTTCTCTCAGTTTTACGAAATTTTTTTGAAGTAATGGGAAAAGGTCCAAAAATTAACAATTTTAATTGTAGTTAAGCATAAATAAAAAAACAAACAATGAACAATAGTTCAAATAAAAAGTTGAGTGATAAAATCTATAATAGGTAAAATAATATCACTCCAATGAACAGTGTAAGTAAAATCATATCAATATTTACAATTTCCCAAAAAAAAAACTTCCTAATCTTATCGTTCCCCACCATCGATGATTCTGAACTGTCTAACTCAACCTTAAGGAGCCTTATCACCTTGGTAATTAATTATGAATCATAAGCTCCAAGACTTTTATGCACTACAAAAAATAAATAAGGGTCAAATTTCATTTCATTATCAGATATTTAAAGAAAAAAAAAGAACAGGAAACATTCCACAATCTTATGATAGTGTGGAAATTGCACAGTCATTCTATTTTTTTATTTTTGTAGTCCAGGAACTTTTATTTATGAAAAGGCCTTGAAAAGTGAAAACTCAAATTTCTTAAAAAAATTTATTAACAAATAAATATACATGTATACAATCTTCAATTTAGTTTTTATGTGTTCGAGGTTTCTTCCAACAGAAGAAAATAGTGAAAAAGAGAACTCGTAATTAACACAAACTTATTAATTCACTAAAATTTGTTTGTTTATCTCGAAAACGAATAAAATTCAGGTTAAAAAAAAACCACATGAATATGTGAGGAAATAAAGCGAAAGTTGAAATGTATCTAAATGTTAATGATGTTGTGTGAGTGAGAATTAATTTTTAAATATTCTTACCTCGATTTCAAAGTGAAAATGGTACTGGCCACTCGTTGGAATAGTGACAAGTCTTCACTGAACGGCATAAATAAGCTGGGGAAAGCTACCGGATGATTAGGATTCCCGATAACCTCGTGCGAGGTGATATAAGCACCACCGGGGGTGATTCCAATCAAGGGAGCCCTAAATTTATGCGCAAAAGCATTCATCAATGCCGGTCCTGACCAATCGACCAACACAGCATCGTATTCCTTCTCTCCGTCTCCATTGTTGTCAGCCTTTTCCGACCGACTAGCCCGCCGATGACGACGACTTTGCCTCCGACCTGTACTATTGGCCATTAGAAGCCCCTGCATTTGAGGTGACTTCAATTCGGCAACTGCCACAGTTCGCATAACATGGAATACGGTTAGCATCATATCCGAGCCACTCATCATGTTCTCGTGATTTTTGAGCTTATTCAAAACACTCAAATGGCGTGCGAAACTTAGATCGATCAATTCAACTTGTTCGGGGGCCACTGACCCCCTCGTTAGATTCACGAAATTTTCTGGGTCGGTTGTTACGATCGTTAGATTGTGACCACGTTTTGCCAGCGATTCGATTAGGGGGCGAAAGACGATTTGATGATCGCGAAGGGGCACAGGGAGGATCACTAAAATTCGTGCGCCCAGGGTGAAGTTGAGAGTGGCCGCGATTAGCACAAAGATTGTGGCAAAGAGAAACTGCGCGAACAAAGGCATTTTCTTTGCTTTTTAAATCCCACAATTATAAGTTTTAATATTTTATTTTGTTGGTTGTATCTAGAAACTGCACTGTAAGTTGTTTTTTTTTTTTCAGAATTTTTTTCACTCAAAAATTTCGTTATTTTTTATAAACTATTTTTTTCACTACAAGTTGCGGTTTTGACAAAACAGTACCTATCTCAACGATACACAAACTAAAACTGATCGTGCAGCGAATTCTAGCCGACGATTATAGAGTTTCTGACGCACACACTCATAACACGAACAGAAAGATACATTTTATTTGAAACACAGAGACAAAACGATCTTTGAGTGTATTTTTTGAGCTTTTTTTTATTTTATTTGTTTGCTTTTTTATTCACAACAAAGACAAAAAAAAAACGATAACAAAAGAAAATGAAACAAAAAGAAAAAGAAAATTGAATATTATTCGTTATCTTTTACGTGCGACCGATGTCAGTTTTTGGAATAGGTATGGACTGGACATAGACGGACGACTGATAATCCGTAGGAAGGAGATTTAGTATTGCGCTTTTATAAAATTCAAAACTCAATCCCTACACCCCCCGAGAAGGCTAAGAATGTGCTTAGGAGGAAATTCATCATCACGAGCATCTTCATCTTTATTGAACTCAATAAATATTGTTGTTGCGGGATGCAGTCAGTCACATGAATGGGTGAAATGGGAAATAAATTAAATCAAACATAAATGCACATTGGGGTTGCATTCACTTGCTCATATAACATCGTCGGTCGGTTAGAATTTTCATTTAGTGGTACTACGTCAAAAATTTCGATTGTTAATTAAATTTACAAAAAATAATATACACCCTTATTACGGTTGTCAAAGATCAATACGATATTTGATATTTATCAATAAAATTAATGAAATGAAAATTTGATAAACTGAAATTAGCTCTTCAGAAATTAGATCTATTGTGAAAGATTTAAATTGATAGTCTTGGTATTATGGTTGTCAAAATGTTTGTTGATTATCAAATTTTCAGTCAATCACAAATTCCTTGTTGATAAAATATTTTACGGATCGTGAAAGCCAAAAGCATGTCTACTATAGAACTATTTTTCGGTGAAAATGAAATCGAAGACGAAAATACTTTGGAGCAAGCAAAGATTCGAAGAAAATTACGCGATGCTTCAAATCCGATGGATTTGGCTGAACAAGTGAACATATGTATCTACATACATATACATACAAAAGGTCTTTTTTAATTACATTACAAAAACTAATTTGTCTCGCTTCTAGATTCATTCAAAACTTTAGACTTTCGAAAGAAGCCTTCCTTAATGTATTTTTAGATATCAACTACAAGTTAAAGCCAACGAAAAGGCAACAATCCATCCCAAACATAATAAAATTTGCAGCTGTCTTAAGTAAATAGGCACTATTCACAATAGATTTTTGATCTTTGTTCACAATGAATCAACTCGGGTTCATAATACCGATGTATCAATTGATTGACAAAATATTTCAATTGTCAATTAATTGATCTTTAACAACGGTAATAAGGCTGATAGTAATAAAAGTCGAATTGACCTTAAGCTCCGTTAAACTTATAAGACGTCTTGTGTTGCCATTTTGAGAAGGGTTTCAGAAAGTCTTATAAGATATTATAATAGCAATATTTTAATATATGTTAAAAAAATGTTATATTGTGTTGATAAATTGCTAGACACGAAATTTTAATATCAATTAAATTTGGTGAATAAGGTTAGGGCACTTCTAAGACATTTTTCGGACTTGGATTTAACTTTTTACAGGAGTTCAAATGAAAGACTGATTTTTAGACACAATGTAGAAAAATAAAGCTTTAATATAATAATGAAAATATAAAGAACAGAGTGAGTGTGACTTGTGACATTATATTATTGAGTAGAAGGATGTTGGTTTATTCGTCTAAAAAACCGACAAAACAAACAGATCTTTAATTCTTTATTTTTAAATATCTTAGAAAAATCTATGAATATCTTAACATTTTTAATTTAATTTTGCCTTAAGGCAGCAGATAAATTCTGTTCACTCTGGCGTATACGCATTACGTAATTTAAAAAAAAAAAATGATGAAGCTGGAACAGACTATAGTTATTTTTAATTATACTCAATATCCACCAAAACTATTCTTACTAAAATTGATTAACATGATGAATTTTTGCCAAAAGATTCCAACAATTTGGGAATCCTTCTTTCCTTTCTTTGCAATGAAACATTTTAGTTTGCTTTTTGTTTAAAAAAATTACTATAATTTCAAGTCAAATCGCATATTTTGAAATATGTAAATTCATTCGCATAATATATTAGGAAATTTAAAAAGGAGGACAAAAATATTTATTTAAAAATAAAAAAGGTTTACTTTTTCAAAACCAATAACTTCTCATAAAAGTATCTTATCGCTCTGAGGAAAAAATGAACATGTAAACTAAAATGAAGAAAGCATACGTAAGAAAATTGTTTAGCTTAAAATAATAAATTATTTAAGCCTTTTTTTAGGTTATAATTTGTTTCATAGATTATTTTTGTTTACAAAACAAGTTCAGTTGCACTTATTTAATCGGAAACAAGAAAAACGTCACAATTTTGAGAAGTAAACATGTTTACACATGTTTTTCTTTTTCACATGAATTGAAAACGATTTTTAAGAATTATTTAACTTGAAAAAGCTTCAACTTGAAGAGCTTTATGTAATTTAAATTGTGGATTTCCTAAAAGTATACTACTACATTTCTATTACAGATGAAATTGAAGAAGTTGTATTAAATGGATTTTACTGTAAATTCACAACTTCTATTCAACTGTCAGAAGTGTGTGACATTTGAGTTTCTGTGAAATTGCAAAGTAGTAATAAAGGGTGTTCCAAAATTAAAGCAAGATTTGATATGGTTTTATTCAATAGGGATAGGGTTATTTATGGAATGACACATCGGAAAAATGACCTCCGGAGCTTTGAATACAGATAGGCACTCGTTTGTCGAAATTTTCCATGACCATTCTGCATAAAAGTGGCTTAAATCTAAAAGGGGCGCCGACCCATAGAAACCGTCGCATACGTTACGGCACCGGATCGGTTGATGTACGAAACGGATAGAGGTGACCCAATGGATACGTTGCGTTCTTTTGGTTAAATACAAAATAGATCTGTTCTATTTTTCGAACCTAGTGCGTACGGAGGAAAGTCAGAGCATTTCACAGAACTATTGAAAACTCTATTTTATATTACTTTGGATATAATAAAACTGAAAAACTTATGGAACTGGCATCACAAAACTATCAAAATAATAGAAAAAAATCAGAATAGCATGAGGAAGCTTATTTTCGTATTTTATTATAGTTTTCAAGAAATGCAAAATTATCACAATTATTTTCTTTTTGTTTAATTATGTTTTATTTCAATTTAACCTTGCTCAATCAATTAAAGTTAAAAGTGCAGACAGTTGGGACTTTCACATTTGGACAAAGATTAAAAATCGCTCATCAGAACGAGTTCGGAGCACAGCGATGCACCAAATGTAATGTCTTTGTCGAACATACCTTTTATTGATAGCTGATGTTAATGGACTTGCCGGAGAGAAAATTTAAAAGTTGAGCTACTTTTTGCGTTGCGTCCGGTGAATGCGTTCTATGGATCACTTCTCATAAGAACGTGTGTATTTAACCGAGCTGTCAGTTGAAAACGTTACCGAAGCGCATGCGACGGATTCTATGGGTTGGCCCCTTAATGGTGTTAAATCACATGATCTAGGGGTCCAATTCTGATCACCGAAACGAGGGAGTACACGACCTGGAAATGTCTCATTCAGTAATTGAAGTGTTTCACGGGCTGTAATGTGGGGCATGTAACACCATCTTGTTGAAACCACATATTGGCCAAATCAATATCATCCAATTTCTCGAAGAAGAATTGTATTATCATCTCGCGATATCGAGCACCAGTAACAGTCACTGCTTGAGCAGCATCATTTTCAAAAAAGTATGCTTCAATTATACTTCCAGATTAAAATCCACAACAAACAGTTGACAATCACATGTGAATTCTCAGAACCTCAAAAGCGGAAATTTAATTTAATTTAATCTTTTCACAGTTGACGAAGTTAAAACACTAAATCGACCATATCTTCTTCTTCTATCTTCTATCTTCTATCTTCTATCTTCTATCTTCTATCTTCTATCTTCTATCTTCTATCTTCTATCTTCTATCTTCTATCTTCTATCTTCTATCTTCTATCTTCTATCTTCTATCTTCTATCTTCTATCTTCTATCTTCTATCTTCTATCTTCTATCTTCTATCTTCTATCTTCTATCTTCTATCTTCTATCTTCTATCTTCTATCTTCTATCTTCTTCTATCTTATTATAAGGATGAATAATATGATTGTTGGTTTTAATTGAACAGGTTCGTAAACTACTTCACCGATTTGAAAATTTTTTTCCCGTTTGGAAGCTACACTATCACCGGTTGAAATAAACTTTATTATATTTAAAAAAAAAGTAGAGATACATTTTTGTATACCAGAAAATTAAATTTAAAAAATATGAAAAAGTGTAAAAACTGAAATTAAAAAAAGTTTTGCAGGTGTACGTTAAGGTGGAGAATTCATTCCAGAATTCAGAAAATTTCGCATAAATCTAAAATTCATTATTACGCTACCTAGGTTTTATTACTAATGTACTCTTGAGTTTATGTTTATACGTTAAATTTGGGCGAGACGAAGTTCGCCAGGTCAGCTAGTTTTCTATGAAATTTTAGAAGATTTCATTATTTTTGAATTGTTTAATAATGAAGACACGATGTTCTAACGTGTAACGCTCCATTTTTACTAACAATGAACTGTCCATTTGTTCTTTTTTTTTAGAGTTGTCAACATTTTAAATTTAAATCTTGTGTTAATTTTGGGACACCCTTTATATTTTTAAGTTTTTTGGTTGAAGTCAAAAGTTAATTGCGAGGTAGACATAATAATATCTACTTTTTCACTGAATTGTAAGGACTGACAATTTGTCATACTTTATTTCTAAAGGTTAATTAAAGTTCTGCCAGTTAAATGACAAATTAATACCTTCTACTTTTCATTTCCTTACTTTTAGAAATAAAAATTTTTAAAATACATTAAAAATACGAAATTTTGTCTGCTTTTCTTAGGAAAAAGACCAATTTTTAAATGCAAGCTTTTTTTATTTTTTGACACTAATTTTTAACTTCCCATAGGGAGTTATTGTAATCGGTCCGATTTGTCAAATTGAAATTTTTGACAAATCTGGACGGTTCAAGGTTCCTAGAATCTAGATCCGTCATTTGTAGAGAGATGTCTGTGTGTGCGTGTGTACGTTCGCACGTTCGAGATACCCTTTTTCGTCCACGGTATCTCAAGAACGAGTAAAGATATCGACTCCAATTAAATTTTTTTCGACAGGTTATAACTTCGAAAGATGCAGAAAGGACTTTCATACAAATTGGCCAAGCGGTTTTTTCACTATAGCAGTTTAAAAAAAAGTGAAAAGTGCCATTGACTTCAAATTAATTTTATTGTATACATTGTAATGTGATACAGATTTGATATAAATTTTGAAAATTTTCAATTTACCGTTATATTTTAAAAATTGAAAAACTAAAAAAAAAAATTTTTGGCGCGAAAATATACAATGAAGGAAAAATGATATTATCTTCAAAACTATTTTCTATTATGTGAAACGATTTTTTTTACATCTGGTGAAAGTTTGAAAAAAATTCAATTGACAGTTGTTTTACAAAAAATAAAAAACTTAACCAAAAACTTACCAAAAAATGTCAAAAGTAGTTTCTTGTCTTGAATATGTCCAGAGTAGTCAATTGTTTTAACTTGGAATTTATTTTATTTTTTGCATAGTAGAATTTTGAACATATGGTACTTTTTTGAAAAATATCGAATTGACAGTTTTTTTTTAAATAAAAAACGAAAACTGAAATTTACCGAAAAGTGTCACAAATTATTTTTCAGCTTAAATATCATCACAATAAGCAATGCTTTTGACTTCAAATGTATTTTATTTTTAACATAATGCATTTGTCAATAGCTAAAAAATGATAAAATATTGACGAATATCAAATTGACATTTTTGTACAATAAATACAAAATGGGAAGTTATCAGTGTGGGTCGCACCCAGCCTCTTTTTTCCTTAATTATGTTGGCTTCTTCCGTTGATCAGAAAAAGGAAGTTTTGGAAAAAAAACACAAATCAACTTCTGTCCTACTTTGACTGAAGGATTTTATCCTATTTCAACTAAATATTTCTAAAGTAGATTTTTAAAATAGTTCACGTCAATAAAAACACTGTCAGCGTTCGAATTTCACCTCTTCACATACATATGTATGTTAAAGGAAAAATCATGTATTGATTCAAAAAACAGTTTTTGTAGTTTTTTTTTCAAAAATGATTTTGATTTTCCAGATAAATGTTTTGCTGTCAAATTAAATCGGAAATGAGAGACCATAGACGAGAGCTCAATAGAAATGTGACTTGGATTGCAATTACATGCTTTTGAGTTTTTCAGTTAACAAAAAAAAAAGTACTTCCTGATGTCCACAAAGATTTCGGAATAGAAAAAATGAAAATCTGATTTCTGAACTTCCATCAAATGTGTGTTATTTATTTTTATTAAAGTTTAAAATAAAGCACCATTTCAGCATTTTCAAAAGTAGAACCATGAAGAACCATGAAACCTCTGCTCATGATGACGATGATGGTACAAAATGTCACCATTTAAATTCCAATCTATTTATAGTAACTTTTTTTTGTTTTTAGTATTCCAACAAGAACGTGAATCTCAAAAATAGGTTGGGATCTGTATGGTATGTTTACCCACAGACATCTTAACTAATTTTATGGCTCAAAAGAAAGGAAATTTATTTAAATTTCAAAGTATCTCTGGTGACATATAAAGATACAAGCGTATCTACCCCCCTCTACCCCATCCAAGGATTTTATATTTTTTTTTTTTTATAAATTCCATCTCTCCTGCATCCAATTTATATTTGTGGAGCTACTTGTGTGGCAACTTACAATATAATATATAAATAGTAATTGGGGAGGAAATTGAAAGTGGCTAAAAATACCAACAACAACAAAAAACCAAAACGAAAGCGATAGCGAAAAAATCTTACCGTAACGAATAACTTCTGATTTATAGGATTACATTTGGCCCATCAACATGATGACAAAATAAAATGCACGCCTGGGGTCGCTCAGCTTATTCTTGCCAAAATTGGACAGATTGAATATGGGCATGGGCATATTACTCGTATATTTTTGTCATGATGAGAGTTTTTGACATATAAAGTTGAGTAAACTGATATTTATAGAACTTAATACGTTATGACAGTAAAATAAGTCTTTTGGATTGTTGTTAACCTTAGTTTTGTTGCTGTATGGTTTGAATTTTCCGTGACATTAGACCTTAAGTTGACATTTTACATAAGATCCTTATGGTTGCGCTGACATAAGACAAAAATTGAATTGATTTTGTTGGCCTCAAGGCCTGAGGCACTAGATGGAAACTGATATAGTCCTGACGAAATTTGTATGAGTATTTGAAAAAGTATATAAAGGTCTTTCAAGACAATCTATACCGAACTTTGGGGATAGAAAATAAGTTAAATTAAATTAGGTTAGGTTCAAGTGGCTGTTCCTGCTGCCCCCGGAAAATGTCAGCACACTTAGGTCAATATTTGGACCTGAAGATGTTCTCTACTCGTTAAACTGTTTTCAGCTCACAATGAAGCTTTTGGGAATGAATATATGGATATGTATGTATATAATGTTGGGAAACTAAGGACCAGTTTTTCAATTCGAGATCATCCTCGAGTAAGAGTTGAATCTGGTTTAACTCTTCATTTCAGTTTTTCAGTTCAATTTAGTTCCGAAGTTAACACAGAGTTACCCTTGGATATTACGTGAATTAACTCTGGGACTAAAAAAAAATATACATTTAAAATTTTGAATATTTTATTTTTCAAACAAACACAAAATCACAACAAATAATTATACAGAGCAAGATCCGGTATTTATTTGCGACAACTGACAAAAGACATTTCTGTGATGCCAAATTTTTGATGATAGAGTTAACTCTTCACTGAAAAACTGATTCAAGAGTTAACTCTGGGATCAGGATTAAATAACCTCAGAGTTAACTCTTGACAAACCAGTGAAAAACTAGCCCTAAATGTCTGCGCTACTGAGCACTAAGATAATTTTAGTAAAAGTCTCCCAGGGGGAGTTTTCGTCTTTGTGATTGGGCACGACAGGAACATAGAAGGTGAGAAACTAATTAATTGTCTTCTTCATCCAGAACTCGTTTGCCAGACCTCTGAGTCCAAAAACATGCCTGCATTTTAAGCACTAATAACGCAGTAAATGTACTTAGGAGAAAGTTACTTGTGTTTTTTTTTAAGTTTGATTTTCAAGAAAAAATAAAACACATTTAATTTAATGTTATGGCCAAGAGTTTAGATTTATTATAAAGAAAAGGGTTTGCCATTCTTATAAAATTAAAGCCTTACAAAAACTTTCAAATTCTAATTCCTATTCTAATTCTAATTGAATGTTTTACAAAAAATCGGCCAAATCAGCTTTCTAATATTATAAAAGCATTTGAAGTTGTGCACAATAAATAACAATAATTAATAAATTAAACTAAATCAGAAAGGAAAGAAAAATTTCTGTAAGGATCAAGTTTCGATTTAGACATTATAAGTGGCGAGATCTTTTGGGTTACCTACTGAATTCGATAGGTTTTGAAAAAAGGTCTAAATGTATCTTCTGCTTTTCTATTACCTTGGTATTGATATCTTTTCAGTATTGACTATTTTTGGTTAAATTTAACGCTGAAAAACTTAACTTTCGGGTTAAGCTTTCTATTGGTCGTCAGAAAAACTGGATCTTGTAAGGATTGATGCGAACGTTGAATTTACATAATGTTTTTTTATGTTAATCTCGAGCTAATTTTGATGACTTATTTCAGATTTAACTTTGATTCCGAATTAAAAAAACAAAAAACTCTTTCTTAAAAAAGCAGAGAGTTCAACTTATAATGCGTGTCAATCTGTTAAATTTTAAAAACTAAACATTTTACTTTACCTTTATTTTTGCTTGTGAGAAATTCGAATTGAAATTGTTCAAATTATTTTTGGTAGGTTGGAATTGAAGAGACCTAAAAAATAAAATTCGAATTTAAAACTTTTAAGTAGATATTTGTACCCCCCCTTTTTTTTGTTGAGTTATATAAATTTTGAACAACTCGTTTATATTGTATGTATGTAATAATGAAATGAAAAATGAAAAAATTAGATTTGTTATGAGAAAGCTTTTATAAAAAAAACTTATTGGACATATTATATAATCTGAAAGCTAAATAAAACATTTTATTTGTCAATATTTTTAATATTGGGTTTTCATTAATTATATTTGTATTATAATTATGATATTAATCAATTTCCTACCAATAACAGTACCTACCTGTTCTAACAATAAATAGTAGATCGGTTTAAATAACAAGGATATTATAAATAAAAAGGAAAAGAAGAGACAGTTCTCTAAAACGTCAATTCAAATTGGACTAAATCTGTTTGCTAAACGTCAGTTTAAAAATTTTTTCGAATTTTTCTAAAGAACTGACTTAAAACTCATTTGTTGAGAATGATTCGAAAGTATTCATTTGAAATTTCTTTTCAAACATTTGTCTGCATTCAATTGATCGCATTCATTTGAGACTCTAATCTTTTAAATTTTTGCGTTCTCACTCTCTCTTAATCTCTTGAAAAGAAAACTTCATATTAATGCAAAGATTTCAAATGAATAATAATAACTCTATAAGGCAAATGAAAAATTGAGAAAAAATTTTTGCAATGAAACGCTCTTTACAGTGGGTAGTAAAAGATTGTATTTAAAAAAAAAAAAATAAAATAATCGCCCATGTTCTGCATTTCACTTATTGTGAATTCACTTGGCGAAAGTGAATTTGGGTGTTCCACAATTCGTAATTGTGAATTGGAATTTCGAAAGTGAAAATTGGTGTTCTGCATTTCGGTTCATTCCGATTTCTGAACGGATTCAAATCACTTAATTTTTGTTTGTGAATTGTCTGTGAAATTTGTGAAAGTTCAGTTACTTTGTACATATTTCTTCGTCTGTTAGCAAAATGTAAGAGAAAAATATTTATTTTTGTCATTTTAATCTGAAATTACCACGAAAACTAAAAAAAAAGCAAGAATTAACTTTATTTATCAGAACAATTCATATATTAGTCACACACTCACATTGTGTCAGATAAATCTAAAACATTTGATTTGTATCGCAAAATTTGTCTTCTTATGTTTTCTTTTAAATTCTGCTTCCATCCATTAAAATTGCCAATAATATTGCACCCATGTTCAAAGCACAAGAATTTCACTTTAGAAACAAAATAAAAATGGATGTTCCTTCAGTTCTGACAGTTCGAAGCAATTTCGAAGTTTTCGAAATCGGTCGAAATCTAGAACATTCAATTTCATTTCACGTGAAATTCAAAAGTGATTTCAATTCACTTTCGATGGAATTCCGGAACATGCGCGAATGTTCCCGATTTCGAGTGTCGATTTTCTAATCGACGATCAATTTTTTCGACTATCGACTTTCGATTTTAATATTCCATATTGTGAATGTCGATTGTTATCGCAACGTTTAGATTTAACATTTACTGATGCCTGGAAGCAACAAAATGCAATAATTTTTACAATTAATTATTTATTTCACATAAAATTATATTCAAATATTCAATTTTGTTAGTCAAAAGCAATTAATTAATAAAAAAAAAAAAAAAACAAATCATAAAAGAACAAAAGAAACTTTATTGCACCAAGAGACTTACAACCATCATCGCATTTGTAATATGCGTCTTACAATTCTTTTTTTTCGGAGACCCACAGTGCGGTATTTTGGTCGAAAACCTGGCCAAAAATATTTGGGCACATTTTTCATATCAAATAGGTACAAAATGACTACAAAGTTATTTGGAAGGATAAAGTGAAAATTGACAAAATTGATTTGAGAATCGAAGAGTTTCTTATTGCTGGCCTGAGTTTTGGGATAATTTCATCGAGAAACTTTCTTTGGCTTGGCAAGTAAAAATATTTCCATAGATCTTTTACTATGTTTCTTCCAATTCTAGCGGATTAGAGGTTCCTCTGATATGCCTTCTTTTTCTGGCAATTTCAATAATTTCTTGGGCATCGATATCACTATCTGTATCACTATCGCTAACCATAATCCGATTCCAATCATTTTAAAACGTTTAAAAATCAGAAAAATAACAATAAGCAATTTCAAAAATAAACTGTCCAATTAGAAAAATGCATAATATTTTTTGGACTTATTCACAATATTTTATATTTTATTTTTTTATTCGATTCCATTACACAAAACCAAATATGAAAACTAATCGAAACATTTCTATTCGACATTTCTATTCGATTGTTGATCGACAACGACAATCGGGACCAATATCTACGTTACTTTTGTCAGAAAATCAAAAATACGAGTAGAGTTCCATGTGGATATAAATTAAGCAAGTTCTAACAAGTTTAAAGGACTTTAAAATTACACTTTAAATTTGTTTTTCAATTAGAGTGGCGTAAACATCGATAGTTGACTGATTCGATAGTATCAATAGTTTCCAAAAAAAATTGACTTATTTAAACCCCAAAAAATCATATTTAAACCTTGCTTACGTTGACGAATGGTCTTATAAAACTTATTTTAATTTTCAAAATCTTCCCAAATGTGTTTAATCACAGTCTCAGTAAAAAAAAACCGATAGTTTTTTTTAAACTATCGATGTTGGTGAGATAGTTTTTTATTATCGATACTATCGATAGACTATCGGTGCTTAAGCAACTCTATTTTTAATCAAATATTGATTGAATTAATTTCTTATACTATCTCAAAAAAGGTGCAGTGGGACCGAAGATATATATTTTTCAAAACTTTTTAACTTTATGAGAAATGAAAAAATCAATTTTTACTTTCACTTTTGAAATTGGCCATTCTTTTAGCAGTAGGTATTAGTTCGAACATACATATGTCTCAAAATTTTTGTTTACTATTTTTGTTGATGGGATTAAATGAGATCCATGTGGGTTGTTTTTAATTCCAAGCAATTGAGAAATGTTATAGGACTT
Source organism: Scaeva pyrastri (assembly GCA_905146935.1). Classification (NCBI taxonomy): domain Eukaryota; kingdom Metazoa; phylum Arthropoda; class Insecta; order Diptera; family Syrphidae; genus Scaeva; species Scaeva pyrastri. The sequence continues at coordinate 41,025,555 of LR989927.1, read as the reverse complement.
CTTCTAAACCGTTCTTTCAAAAATTTAGGTAATATATGCCTAAGAGTCTTAAGACCAATATCGTGGGAACCTATATGAACGTGTGTTTATTTAGGCCCCCTTAAACAATAGGCCTTTAAAATCTCCCACTTACTACATCACATTTGAATTGGAATTGAAAATCTATACGAAAAAGAAACAAAGACGACGTATTCTAATTTTTCTTTCTATTTCTCTTCTTTTTTATTTTCATTTCATTTTTTATTTTTATTTTTATTTTTATTATTAAAAACGGCGGCAAGTTTCATCTTCGACGACAGTACAAGTATAATGTTTACATACAAATTAAACATGCTAATAAATTCTGTTGATGATTCAGGAAAATAAAAATTACATTTTTCCATTCTCGAGCTTTGTGTACAATCTCCGATAAGATATTCATTGTGTTGCACGTCTTCGTTGGTCGCTTAGATCGTCGTCGACGAACGTCGTCGTTGTCATCGTAGGCGGTAGAAATGTATGTCTGTGTTTTTTTATTCTAGGTGCAGCTATGAGGGAAATATGACAAAAAAAAAAAAAAAATACAAAAACAAAAACAACTATTCGTCCATATTTGTCACAAGAGCTAACAGTTATTTGTTGACATATAAGTACATCTAAGCTATAAGCTTGGCAAACAGAGAGCATTAAATTTCCATACTTGTTAAGACTGAAGACAAAAATTGAAATGCTGCATCAGGAACTTCGAGTTAGAATACAAGTTCCATGTGCATTCGAATTCCGGTGTATCATGATTTTTCCGTCTTGACGAGCATTTAACCTATGTATGTATGTATGTATGTATGTACGAGAAGGTATATGGAATGAATTTGGTGCTCCAGGTAGATACCTATAGATAAATTGGAAGCTCTGTAGTTAGAGATGGCCAGCCATGAAAGGAGGAAAGTCTCGGCTTCGTATCGGTATCGAAACGAGATAATTATGAAGACCATCAGGGGAGGTTGTATAATTTGAACCGACTTTGCCAAAGACTTGTCCTGTCAATCTTTTCAGGTTTTATAATTTCAGGGAATAATTTTGAATTTGTTATTAAAATTCGTCTATAAAAAAGAACTTCTCCGTTATTTTACACCGGAAAAGACTAATTTAAAAGTGTTCGAAGTGTCAGAAGCGTTTGAAAGTCGAAAGTGGCTCTTTACGCCCACACTTCTAACTAACACCCATTTCGATAGTAGAGTTTTGTGAATCGTGTTTTTTTTTTAATAATAATTTGACACAAGTGACAAGCAGAAGATTTGACAGATGTCACCAAAACGAAAAGGTTGCCACGGGTCTTCAAAAACTACCTCTGCCAAATCGGTTTAATATGCAAATTTCAAAATACGACTTTATGACTTTATTCAAAGTTATAAATTGCTAAGAAGGATAGTAAGTTATAGTTAAGACTTTGCTTAATTGAAAATTACTCTAAAAAAATCAGAATTTCCAAGCAATTTAAGAGTTTTGGGTAATGAGGCTCAACATTTGATCATTCAAGAGAGAAAACAGACGACAGAGACCTGCAGCGGCGACGACGCATTATACCAAACTACGATTGATACCGAATCGCCAGTGACATTTTTCGATTTTGACGAGACCAAGACAAGACTAGCAAAACAAAAAATTCGTCGCTTCTTGTGAACAGCAATAGCTGTAGATTTACTAAGAGTTCTGTGAATTCAAAGTCACTGTTTTTTTTTTTGGAGACGGATATAGAGAGAAGGACATATTGAGAAGAAGATGAATTGCATCCATGCTAATCGGTTTGCTAGAATTCTGTGCAAAGGGCGGATCAGGTTGTCAGAGGGAGGAGGGGTACGATGATAAGCATAACTATGCAAGAACATGATTTTCCCCAAAAAAGTCATCTAATGGTACGATTTTTTATGTTTTGGGATTAAACGAAGTTTTCATCTGAATTCCTTAACATAAAAGTCCTAAAAGCCTTGAACCGAATTATTTTTCTATTTAGATTTTTTTTTTCGAATTTGTCCTTTTCATTCAGAATGTTTCAGTTTCCTTGGCACCAAAACCAACATTTCTTAAAATAAAAACCCTTAAATTCATAAGTCATACAACTTTTGATGGGGATTTTGCCCTTAGGGATTTTAAATCTTCAGGTTTTTGGTGTTTGCATTTTTTGTTTTGAGGTTGGATTTTGGTTATGAGGGATTAAAATTGTTCATGATCCCCCATCCTAAAATCCAGCATCTTGATCCGCGCTTGATTTATCACAGAGTACAAAAGCTTCATTCTATTGTCATCAATAATATTGTGAAACTGAAATTCTGTGTGACAGCCACGCTCCCACCCACAGGCATACCCACACTATCGACCACAACTAGAAAATTTATCAACAACCACCACTACTACCAAAATTAAGAGTATCTGTCATTTTAGCTCAACGAAACAAAACGAAACAAAACTAAACGAAGTGACGAAATCACTGATGGTTGAAGGATGCTTTTTGCTGAGAGTGATAACTGATGGTGAATCACTATGTGGAAACTGTCAGTGGAAGCTTTCACTTTTCAGAACAAAACAAAACAAAACAGTATACAGTCAAAATAAAAAAAAAAAGGAATTGATATCAAGATTCATGATGATGCAATCTGATGTAGTTTTTCATTTTCATTTTTGATTAAGAAGATGACATATCAGAATCCATAATGTGAAGTGCATTCATTTTGGAATTTGATTTTGTCGTTCTACATAGTTCTAGGATTTAGGTAAATATTGAAACTGTAAAAGTGAAAATTCGAAAAACGAAAATGATATTTGATTTGACTTCTAACTTATCGAAGTGGAAGCACTTCCAGGAATCTGATTTGAAGTGAACATGTGACACTTATGGTGGTAGCCAAATTGTCATGTGCATATTTGGCTAAATCTATTTGAAAATACAAAAGAATTTGTTGGGAAAGCTGGGAGAGAATTTTTCGAGTGGTAGGATGATATTGTTTTTTGATACAAATTCGCAATGCAGAGAACTCAACTGTCATTCCTATATCAGTTTTTGAAATTGTTTTGTACCTATTTGACAAAAAAGTGTATTCAAAGCTCTGTCATTTAGCTTAGATGAGATGTATACTTTTATCTTAATGGTTTTTCGAAAACAAAGCGGACATTTAAATTTAAAAAAAAAATATTCGGTAGCGTTTTTTCCCTGGTTATAAATTAATTTAAAATAAAACTACTCCCTGGTTCTGATGTTCAAATTGTCAAAATAATGTTTTAAGAAAAAATTTAACCCATTTTTAAATTATAGCCTGAAGTCTAACTATAAACACTACAGAGAATATAGTTATGTTTAAACTATTTTTAACTCAATAAAAATCGCATCTTTATATATAAAAGAAAGTCGTGTTAGTTACATTATTTATAACTCAAGAATGGCTGAACCGATTTGGCTGAAAATTCACACAGAGACAGATTATAGTCTGGAATAGTCTAAAGGCTACTTTTTATCCCCGTAGAATGTATTTTATTTGTATTAAACATGGACCACGTTTTACAGAAAAACTAAAGCAATCGGTTACTGTTTTAAATTCAGCACAACAAAACAGATGGTTGTCCTGTCGCTCGATCCGCTTTTTATTAAACTTACGAAGTACACTGGGCCATCTAGAAACTATATGAAAAAATAGCATGGAAAATCAAATAAGCAACAACTATATTTTTAAATAGCTTGAGTTTCTAACGGGTGATTTTTTAGCTGGTTTGGTTTTGGCAACTCTGGTTTTGACAGCTGACGTGTGTTTACCTTGTGTCACTGTCAAACAGCTTCAGTTTGGTTTGCAATTTAACCATGGATCCTCTTACAAATGAACAACGCTTGCAAATCATTGAATTTTACTATCAAAATTCGTGCTCGGTTCGAAATGTTCATCGCGCGCTGCTTCCATTTGATGGTCGGCATTCTCGACCTTCTGAGCAGTCTATTCGGCAGATTGTGACCAAATTTCGCACCAAATTTACTTTGTTGGACATTAAACCACCAACACGTTTACGTACTGTGCGTAGTGAAGAAAATATTGCGGCCGTATCAGCTAGTGTGACAGAAGACCGCGAAATGTCGATTCGGCGCCGTTCCCAGCAGTTAGGCCTTTGTTACAGCACTACGTGGAAAATTTTGCGGAAGGATTTGGGCGTAAAGCCTTTTAAGATACAGCTGGTGCAAGAACTAAGGCCAGCCGACCTACCACAACGCCGAATTTTTGGTGAATGGGCTCTTGGAAAGCTGGCCGAGGATGCGCTTTTTTATCGAAAAATTGTGTTCAGCGATGAGGCTCATTTTTGGTTGAATGGGTACGTAAATAAGCAAAATTGCCGCATTTGGAGTGAAGATCAGCCAGAAGCATTGCAACAGCTACCAATGCATCCCGAAAAAGCCACTGTTTGGTGCGGTTTATGGGCCGGCCGGCGGCATTTTTGGGCCATATTTCTTCAAAGATGATGAGAATCGCAGCGTTACTGTCAATGGTGAACGCTACCGAGCGATGATAACAAACTTTTTTTTGCCCGAAATGGAAGTTCTTGACTTGCATGATATGTGGTTTCAACAAGACGGTGCCACATGCCACACAGCACGCGAAACAATGGCGCAATTGCGAGGCGAGTTTGGTGAACAGTTAATTTCACGTTTCGGGCCGGTCAATTGGCCGCCTAGATCGTGCGATTTGACACCATTAGACTATTTTTTGTGGGGGTATGTCAAGGCTAATGTCTATAGGGACAAGCCCGCTTCGATTGACGCACTGGAAGCCAACATCCATGCATTCATTCGTGAGATACCGGCCGATATGTGTGAAAGAGTATGCCAAAATTGGACTCAGCGGATGGGCTACCTGAGACGCAGCCGCGGTCAACATTTGCATGAAATTATCTTTAAACATTAAATTGCAAGGTTAAAACTATCGATTCAAATAAATATTTCGTTCATTTTTTCGAATTTTTTGTGTTTTTTTTTTTAAATTGTAAACCTCTTAAAAAATCACCCATTACATTAAATTGGGGCGAGACGAAGCGACGACGACGTTTGCCGGGCCCTCTAGTATAAAATTAACAGATAAAAGAATCGAATTAATTTCAAGTTTTTTTAATATAATATAATTGTCACTTTATTTTAATATTATATAATAAAATAAATATTGATGAAAATTTTGAAATGATATTGAAATTGGTCTCTGAGTTTCGCTGTTCCCCAGCATCTTCCATATTTTTTTGGATGTCTAGTGTCTACCCAGGCAGCTTTTTTAGCCGACATTTTGCAAACATCATTATCTCTCGAATTAATTTCGCCGTCAGTAATATTTTTTTTGTCAGATTTGGTAAAATAAAAAATGAAATAAGATTGAAGTAGAATATTTTGTAACCCATTTTCAACTAAACAGATCTCCCAAATTCTTTATGAATAGCACCAGTTTCTAACCTGGGTCTTAAATTTAGACTTCGGTTCATTTAGACTTGGGTTTAAGATGAGACTATGAAAATGCGCCATTCATTTTCTAAATAAAAATGTTTAAAATAGTTTTTTTTTATTACATACCTGGAATATGACAGATGGTAGAGTTTGGGTGCGTTCATGTGAATTTCTAAGACCTTAAGAAAACTTTTAAAAATTTTGTTCATCGTTCGTGTCTAATTTTTGAAAAGATTCTGAGTCGTGTTCAGTCAATTTCAATTTCTAAATTTTTGTAATTAGGTAGTGTATTTATTCGAATATAGTGTTCTGGAAAAAGTTTTAAATGTGCTATGGGCACATTGGCCTCTGATAAGTTAAAGAATAAAATTTTATTATTAAAAACCCTTCTTTAAGAGAAAAATTAAATGACTGACTGCCGGATCATAAAAGTCACCCTGTAGTAAAATGTGGAAAAACCTTTGAAAAGGTAAAAAACGCAAGTTTTTTGAAGAAAAAAAATGATCTTTAGACTGAAATAATTGTAAGAAGTGAAGAAAGTCTGGGACACATCTTTCGCTCTTATTAAACAAAGACTCAAATAGGAAAAATACACTTTAGACAAAATAAGGAAAACTCAATTTAAAAAAGTACGTATACGCCTTAGTGTACATTCAATTTCTGGCCACCGATGCCATAGGGCTTTGGCTCATTACGATCAGCACTCTCATAAACTCTTACACATATATGTTGTCAATAGAAAAGCCAACTTAAACTATCATTACCATCAAGACTTGAAGTTAGTTATTAACTGAGTAAATTCACATCAATATAGTCCATTTTGTATCTCTCAATTTCCCAACTTCATCGTCAGCCCACAACGAATACAAAAACAATTTTTCAAAAGACCCAAAATAAATCACAAAAATAATGCAAAAAAAAGAAAATTCAAAATATAAAAATAAAATTTGTAAAAAAAAAACTTTTAACAAACTTTACCCACTCAGCGAGTTTATACAGCTCTTATCTTATAGTTGTAGCCGAATCAACCCAAAAACGACACCAAAACACACATAGTCTAAACCAAACCATTTAAAAAGCAAAGCTAGTTCTAGTGTTGGCCAAAAAAATAAAGAAAACACAAATTTTAGTTTTTCTATCTCGAGTTTTTCTGTTAGGATAAATTTGATTGCACTAGTTTTGAGTTTGTTGCGTATTTATGGGGAACGAGGACCGAAAAGGGGTGATAACTGCTGGGATGATGCGGTTGATGGTATCCGTTCCGTCGTCGTTCATAGTTTAGTTTGTCAAATGATTTATATCTTCTCCCTTTAAACTTTTCTTGGTGCGTTGCCTCTGTCGGAATGACACTTAACACAAAGGCTTGCGACATATTCGAGAAGAGTGTCATTTGTTTGTTGTTTATTGGATTTTGACAAACAATAACCGAAGTGATATTGTAAGCAGGGAAATACTTAAAGTCAGGGCAGTATTGGCAAGCTGTTGGCCTTGAGGAACCTTTTCAGGTGACAATTTTCATCTGTCAAATTAATACAACACTTTATTGTGACTTGAAAAATCTATGTATTTAGGCTTATATGTCTGTTGATCTGTCAGTCTAAACAAATCTTAAAACGAATCGATGAAAATGTCACTTCATTTTCTCAAAAACGATTTGAATTTTTTTGTCAAACTTTGAAGAATTGCGAGCAACTTAAACTTTAAAACTTGTAGAACTCAACTATCAACTACATGAATCAGTTCGCTTAAATGGCCAACTGGGTAGTGGATTAAATGCATGTAATTTGACAAGTAGAAAATTTTAAAAATCTTTTTGATGACATATGAATTTGTTGGTCCATACCGTGGAGTAGTTTTTGTTGAATTATCTCTTTGAATGCTGGACTGATTTTGTTGTGCAGTATGTTTGCATTTGAGAGCCATTAGCACATATAGTAATGTCAAACTTTTAACTTAGATTCTATGAAATTTCTAGTTTGACAGCTCACTTTGTAGATTGCTTAAAGCCCTTAGAGAAAATTGTAAGTTTATATTGAGTCTAAATCTTAGGGAGACTGCAACTGCAATACCTAAGTTAATTACCAAGCCTTGCTCAATGCTCACATCTAGATCGCAAAGACGAGGTCTAAGAATTATTAAAGATGGAAAAATGGTAGATGTTAGGGACTGACGAAATTCAATATTTAGTTAGTTCAATACCATATCAATGGGTTGAAATTCTGAATGTACATATATACATAAATTCTTCTTTCAAAATTCAACTTTTAAGCTTATACTTTCAAAATATGTAGACACAAATCAAAAACAATTAAGGGATCTTCATATAAATTTGTCTATATTAATTTACAATTTATTGAATTGACTTAACATTTGTCTTACTTGGTAGGACTCAAACTTGTGAAGCTCAATCTCTATTTTAAACATCTTCCAACGCCCTTTGATATGCATTTTGAGATTCTTCTGTAAATTTAAAACTTTCTAACTCTCGATTCCCCACAAATTTAATTTTGATCAATCCCTTCAAGGAATCACAAGGAAACTTGTACACTTACATTTTAAAGAATTGCAAATAAAATCATTTAAATTTGCATATTTCTCATTTCCATAAAAAGTCCTTTCAAGAGGTCATCGTATTACCAACTTGATTGTCATTCAATATTATAATCTATAAATCCTTTTGGTTCCTGTGACTTTTATCCATGTAAATTTATTTTACTTGACTACACAAATGTTAATCCATTCAAGTATCAAATAAAACCAAACCCAACAACAACAACAAAAAAAACTTCCTTAACCTAAAAGCAGGAACAAAACACACACAAAAAAAAATCCCCATAATTGGCTTGTTATCCTTTTATCTTTTGAAAATTTTATAAGAAATTTTCTGTTCACGTATGCACATTCACTGGACTATAATATGGTGACTGAAACTTTCTACCAGTATCGCATCGGATTGGATCGGGATACCCTGTCCCGCATTCTTACCAAAAACCAAACCAAAACAAAACAAAAACAAAACGTTAACCTCTTCCTTTCCTGCCACCAACAAACAATATTTCCCTTTCATACACAAAATATTCCCAAAATCATACCTTTTATCCTCGGGAATTTTGTTTTCATTTTTGTGTGTATTTTGTTTACATTAGTAAGTAGGTATTTGACTATGGATAGGTATGTATATCGGGATTCGGGCATAATACCCGAATGAAATCCCTCGCCCTGACCTTATGCCAGAACCAGAACCAGAATCAGAATCAGGCTACCTCTGCCTCTGCTTCTGCTTCTACTTCTACTTCTACCCCTGTGTATTCAGAAGAGTTTATACCCCAACTGCACCCCTGTGTATTCAGCATCGTCATATCTCAGATATTATTATGATGATATACCCAAAACGAACCCGCCACCACCGTGCGCCAGCCGCACTTCCCCCGCACCATTAGGTGCCATTTTTATAAATGGATTTTCTATATCATATCCACTAGCACTACCGGTAGGGCAACGCAATGGTAAGGTGCAGCAGGGGGGAGAGGGAGTGTAGTTTGGTGGTGCACGGGAGAATTTTACAAACACAAGCAAATGCGCGTGTCTCTTCTCTCTGGATATTGTATTTGTATTGTAAATATCTTTTACGCTTTGGGCTCCCCTTTTGTATTGACTATCTCTGTGCTGCTGCTGTTAGAGTGACCAGATATGATAAAATTGTGAAAAAGGAAAATTATTATTTTTTTTTTAATTTTAAAAGCAAACAATTTTAGCATTTCAAATCCTACCTACAAGAAGTGATTTTAGAGTTTAGTTGGTGTAGAACTCTTATACTTCTAACCCTAGTACATACCACTTAGAAGCTTTTCCCAGGTATCTACATAATGTACATATATGAGTATTCATATCCGCAATAAAAAACGGCTTTTTAAAAAAGAAATTCAAATACTACGAAAAAGTATAGGTCTCCTCCATTTTTTTTTCGACAGCCAGTAAACCAATTTTAAAGCAAAATACGTTCTACTGCCTCTCTGAGAACCCTTGAATTTTTTCGATTTATAACTTTGCAACATTCCGTATTTTTGATTATAAAAGTTTATACTCCAATTAATCTGTTTCAGTCTCATCACAAAGGCTGTGAAATTTAAGTAATTTTCTTTTTTGACAATTTCTGTAGAAAATTTCTTATTCTGAGCATTTAACATTCTTAAACAGAGTTTCTTCCATAATGTTCAAAAAGTTTATAATGGATCAATTTTTTTTTCGAATTCCTACAGATATTGGAAAAATAAACAGAAACTGCAATTTGACATAAGAATATAGATGTTTCTTAAGACACTGCTGCATTTAAGTACTTATTCACATGAGAACGACCAACGACCAATGGGATTTAAAACATATTTAAGTCTAAATTCTTCACAAAAATCTTACAAAGGGTAGAAATCTAGTTCAATTTTATGTCAATATAATAAAATTTGCATTGTAATTGCTAAAATGAGAGAAATTTGAGAGAATAAATTGGTCGTTGCTAATTCCAATATGACTGCTACGAACTGTCAAACACTATTCGCGTTCCACATACTATCCACACTGCAACGAATGAATTGTTCGCGAGCGACTGACCCCAAAAGCATTCTAAAAGGATTTTCTTGGGCTAAGTAAACGCTATTCGCGATGAATAAAAACTAACGAAATGTCAAAATGGACGAATGTTCGTTTTGATAATATTCTTGAACTAACTTTTAGAAAAACTTTTTGCGAATGTGTCTAATATCATTAACAAGAAGGAGAGACAGAAGAAAGGGTCTATGTCAAGACATAATAGACATAAATAAAAAATTATCCAGCACTTCAAAAATACATATTAAAATTAACTTGACAAATCTTTAGGCCAATTCTTAAGCAGTTTGTTTTTTTAATTCGTGAATTTAACTTTTACTACAATGACGTCTATACAAAAATAAAGAAAGTAAAAAAAAAACGTTTACAAGAATTTAATTACCATTTAAAAGTATGTTGAAAGGGCATAATGAAATTATGAAATGTGTACGCGCCCTAACAATAATTTAGTTAAAGTTACAAAGGCACGATAGCGCTCGTGTTGTTACATATGCAATTTTTCAAATTAACGAATTCTCCTTGTTTTTTCAATTCACTCTGTATCTTGCTTTTCCCACTAGTACATAGATGTGTTTTCAGTTTTGCTAAAATAAATTATAACTTATACTTAAAATCTGGTTTGTCTTTTTTTTTAATAACAACAGGGCAACTATGTATGTTATTTGTAAAAAAAAACTATTGTATGATCACATTAATAAACAAATAATTTAAGGCTGAACAACCCTTGAATAACTATAGGATCATACTTTTAAATAGATTGTATATAGACAAAACTTGAATTCTTCAATACAAACAAAAAATACAAAACCAACTCTGGTCATACTAACAATTGAGTATACTCATATACTGTCGTTGTCTTTAGTCTTTATCTTTTCTCTCCCGACAGCCACCACAATACTCGTCGTATAGATATCCACCACTGAACTGACATGAATACGCATTCAACACTGACTAGCTGCACCTCCATAATGGCTCCATGCCCCAACGCCATCTCTATCAACATACCGGCTCGGCTAAAAGCGTCCGTCATTCCGTCCACACACTTATCTATATGTGTGCAAATAATACAAACGCAAAACCAACAAGAACAACACTAACAACAACGAGCGACGCGACGCGCCTCAACACCCATACGAGTAGATGAAAATGAAATTGTGAATGGTTTCTTTTGTATTTGTGTGTGTAAACTACAAATTGTGATGATGGCCGTTGGATGGGGGCTCTATTGGAAGAGGTGGTGAAGTTGAGGGCAGCTCTAGTCGTTGTCGTCGTCACTAGTTCACCACTCATCGTCTCCATTGCCTACCCCGACGTCAACCACAGGCTCAACTCAACCTCGTCGTCGTCGGTCGTCTCTGTCAGAATCTCCGAAAGTGGAGTTGAAGTCGGTTTCTTCGGGAGAAACAGGAACAAAAAAAAACCTACCTCAGTTTGACTTTATTCCAAGTTCCAAGTCCCAGTCCCAGTCGTTGTCGTTGTCGTCGTGGGTTGCCATCGTCATCGTCATCATCGCATCGTTCGTAGTCGCGTCGTTATCGTCGTCGTCGTCGTCGTGGTGGTGTAGTTTTTAGCATGGTAAACCAAAACCAGCACCAGTCCAACTACAACTGGCTCTGGCTGTCGCTGTCAGTCTGTTCATAACCGGTATACGGGTTGGGTTATTCGTCCGCTCCCAAACAAAACCCAAAAAGACTCCACATTTTCCCGCTGCGCTGTACGTACTCGTATTTTTGTCGCTTATTTCGAGTTTTCGAGTGAAGAATTTACGAATTCACGAATGTACCACCAACAGCCAACGCACAGCGATTCGGATTCGGATTCACTGCAGATTCTCCCGTCGGCGTCGATGGTTCGAACGTTCGAAGTGTAGAAACGTCTCGTTGTCGTTCTCGTTGTCATTGGCGTTTATATGAATTTCGTGCCTATCTTTTCGGATTTGGATTTTTCGTACGCGTGTATCTAGATACTTTTTTTTTTTTGTTTTTGACGACAACGAATAAATTGATAAATCTACTTGGCGAGATTCCTACCTGCTCTTTGAAGGTGTGTGCCTCAAGTCCAAGTGGAACGGGTACTTTACGTTTCTGTGCGGTACACGGAGTGGTGTGTAGTGTGGTGTGGTAAATGATTATTATTTTTTGTCAATTTTTTAAGCATTTACATTTTTGAATTAATATTTAAAAAAATAAATAAATAATGCATCAACCTCAACAAACCGCCTGACGCGACGCACGTTGACGTTTCCCGGGGCCTATATGTATACACATATATGTATTCATATTCCGCCATTCCGCATTATGTTGTGCGAAATTTAAATATTGTTTTGTGTGTTTTAATTTATTGTTGCTGCATCACCTGAGCTACTGCTGCTGCCACTGTTGCTGCGGTGGAAAAATAAGTAATTACTCCAAGTGACACTTTAATTTCGAGGTTAAATTAAAAACCCGCATATAAAAACCTATCTACCTGCCCGCCTTGCTGCCTGTCAAAGTAAATAATAGATAGAAAACAAAAATTGTTGTTACAATAATTACACATATTAAATTATTGTTGTGTTATTGTGTTTGTTGGTATTTGGTGTTTCTGTTGTTGTATTTGAATTAAGTACCGTAAATACCTGCGTTATTTTTAACCGTAAAAAGAAAACAAAATCACCCAACTTCAATAAAAAAAAAAAAAAACGAAAACGAAAACGAAGAAAAAAAAGGAAACCTTGGTTGTAACAGTTTGTAATATTCAAAATAGCTCCCTCTACATTTTTTTTTCATTCGGTTGTTTTGCTTGTTGAAGCTTTGGGCACAAGACAGGGATGTAAAAAGGATTATTTCTGGAATTACTGTATAATTTCTCTCGATTAAAGGAAGCCATCATCAACATCATCAGCATTCAACAAAAGAGGAAGAGTTAGAGAAACCTTACAAAAAAAAAAAACGAGAAAAGAAAAGGAACAGGAACCAGGAACTAGGAACCAGAAGCCAGGAACCTGGAGCCAAGGGCTAAGCGAGCAAAAGAACTCAAACAGAAACTGGAGGTGAGTTTTAGTAAAATTAAGTTTTGAAGACTTTTTTGCTTCCCCCCCCCCTACTCTTTCCTCCTGTCTTTCGTCAAAAATGATAAATCGTGTTTGATGTTTCTTTTTTTTTTTTTTGGATTTTTTTGAATATTTTTGTTCGTTATCTTTGTTGGACGTTTTTCTTGAATTCGTTTTTGCTCCTCAAACTTAAGTGGAATCAAATTAACAGGCAAATTCTTAAAAAAAGAAAAATGAAAAATAAAGAGGATGAAAGTCGACTTTGCGAGACCATAAAGCAGGGAGAAGTGCGGATGGGATATTGGTAGTCGGGGGTCGGTTAAGCAGTGTGAGTCTGTGCCTACTCACACTAGGTACTGAGTCAGTCCGGTTCATCAGGAGTTATGTGGGCAGGTTTTGGTGTTGTTTTTTTTTTTCTTCTTCACAAGTGGATTTTTGATTTTTTTGGTTTCTTAGTTTGGTTTTTGTATAAATTTGTAGCCCCTGCATTTTGAGTGTGTCGTGTGGTGAAATTGGATGATGATGGCCTTAAAGCTGAAGTCTTCAAAATGGAATCAAGAGTGTAGGTAGATTGGTTTGGTAGGTAGGTAAGGGTTAGAGGGCAGGTACATACGTTCGTTGCAACGCGAAACGCAACGCAGGCTATAAATATGTGGAATATGATTATTAAGGTGATGATTATGATGGAAAAGATAAAGGATAGGAAAAGATATTTATAATCATATCCTTGTTTTTTTTTTTTAACACAGTTGAATTGTATCCTTTTTTTAATAATTTTTTTGATACTTCTGTGTGTTATACCAATCTGGCCATAACTTGAACGATATTTTATTTATTTTGTATCTTTTTTTTTTCATTATTGATGAGTGATGACCATGTGCGGATGGGAATCGGCGGAATCTCTTGGTTTTTGGCTTGGTGGTTAAATTTTAAACGTGATTTTTGTTTCTCTTTTATGTCTGGTAGTTTCGATTTTTGTGTTGTTTTGTTTTGTTTTTTTTTTTTCAATTTTTGTTTCGTTTTGTATTATTTACATTGGCGGTTTTGTCATTTTTTTTTTAAACTGTAACTTCGATGCGGGAAAACTGGATTTATTTCTTTTGATTTTTTCTTTTTGGTTTGTGGTTTTGGTTTTCATATATACAATATTTTTTTTTTTTTCGTTTAAAGTTTCAATACTCGTACACATTGTTAACAGGTTGGATGGAGTTTTTTTTTTTTAAAGATATTTTTATGCTAATCGGAAGTTGTGTTTTAGACTTAAAGATATAAATATGCAAAATGAGAGACCTGATATTGTGGGCTTCTTTAAGAAGATACCTTGTTGGTAAAGAAATCTGAGAAGATGAGACGGGTTTTTATATTTGCAAATGAATCATGATTGGATATGAACTTGTTTTTTGTTAAGAATTTTGGATCGTGTCGGTATGAATCATATTTCTACGACTGCAATGCTTGAGCATTGAAATTATTTTCAATGTAAACATTTTTCTAAAAAAGTGATATTTTAACTGGATTATTTTATATATCGATAAAGTCTAAATTAAAGGTTGGTTAAATTGAGGTACCTATTTATGTATGTACATACATTATTTATATTATTTGAATTTATCTAATTGTTCATTTAATGATGATACTTGCTGGAAGCTATTTACATCGACATATATGTATAGTAAGTAAGTGTTTGTTACACCTTTTATACCTCAAGAACGCCTGAACGGATTTGGATGAAATTTGTGGCACAGGTGTAAATTATTATTGTCTGGAATAATATATAGGCTACTTTTTATCCTGGTAAAATGTATTTTATTTTGATTAAACATTGACCACGTTTTTACACAAAAATTGAAGCAATCTGCGCTTAGTATTTCACATTTAGCACAACGAAACAGATGGATTTTTTCATGGCTTGAGTTTCTGCATTAAATTGGAAAGAGACGATGTTCGTCGGGTTAAGAGTATCTTATAAAAGTATTTGTAATATGTTTTGTCGTCAGATCAACCTGAAAAGTTTGTACCATTTAGGAAACCCTGAATCAGCTAAGCTTATACCAAAACAAAATTTTTAAACTAAAAAAAATAATTAAGGAAAAAAAGGAAATTTTGTTACTCAAAAGTCATGCAAAAAGTTGTCTTTAAATTACCTTAGGCTTCTGAGATTTAAATTTTTGATCTAACATAGTGTTAGTGTAAAATGACTAGTATCGCCGATTGTCGAATTTCGACTTTTAATTTCAAAAATAAATCGAAAATATTGAAGGAGAAAACATTCAGACCTATTCGGGGAGATATTTTATTCTGCTATTTTGTTAATCTGTTATGAATTCAAATCATACAAAAATTTTAGTTATCAAAAAGTCTTTTATGAATTTTAATTTTGATATTCAGCATACTAAATCTGCTATAAAATCTTTTATTAACTGTCTAGAATTCGAAAATGTCAAAACATCGTTTACAAAAATGATTTTCGTATTCGGGGAGGCTAAATCTTTGTTATGAAATCTGTTATGAATCATACAAAAATAAAAGACAAATATTTCTGATTTTTATTATAAAAGTTTTCAGTCAATACGAAGCAAAAATGGATATTTATACGAGTATGTAGGTACACATATATTTAAACTTTAATAAATGCCATTGAGAGGAGAAAAATGTAAGAATATATATTTAAATATACATACATACATTATAAACAAAACTGCAAGCATATTTTATAAAAATATTTTCTTAGAAAAAAAAACTTTTGATAGTAATACATTTAAAAAGAAGTCCCTTTGAATTTCCCGATGTGCAGCTATTCCGATTAGACAAATTAAAATTAAATGCAGGAATTTTAGTGGACAAATTAAAACAACATAGTCTTCAAACACGACCATTACAGTTCAAATTCAAGTGCTTCAAAAAACTGTCAAAGCTCTTGGATACACGCATTCTAATATTTTCTTTTATAAATAAAGTGAATTTCCTCCAAGAATTAATAGTAAATTTGTCTTTTTCGTTAACGATATCTCAAGAATGAATAAAGATATCGACTGGAATTAAATTTTCAACAGGTTATAACTTCAAAGGATGCAGAAAGGAGTTTTACAAAAAATTGTCGGTCGGTTTTTTTCAAAATAGGAGTTTAAAAAAAAAATTATTTGGTCACAAATATCTCTGGAACGGATAATGCTATTGACTTCGAATAAATTTTATTGTGTAGATTCCAATGTGATACAAGTTTGGTAAAATTTCGAAATATTTCGTTATTTTTTTAAAAAGTAAAACCTAAAAAAAAAAATTGGAGCGCAAATATACAATGAATGAAAAATAAGATCTTCGAAAATTTTTTTTACTGTAGAAAATGCTGTCCTTGAAATCTAGTAAAATTTTCGAAAAATTGACAGTTTTTTTTACAAAAAATAAAAACTACAAAAAAATTCTATCAAAAGTTGGTAAAAAGTGGTCTTTGAATTAAATATCTCGAGAATGACTACCGCTATTGACTTCAAACTTATTTAAGTTTATACAAAATGCAATTTTTAATATATGCTACAATTTTGACAAATATCGAATTGATAGTCTTTTTACAAAAAATAAAAAACTTAATCAAAAATTTACCAAAAAATGTCAAAAGAAGTTTCTTGACTTGAATATGTCCAGAGTGGTCAATCATTTTAACTTCGAATTTATTTTATTTTTTGCATAATAGAATTTTGAACATACAATATGAACGACAATAAATTATTTATTTTTTCAAAATACTTTGATTTTAGAATCAAGTATTCACTCTTTGCAATGTTCTTTATTTTATTAATATATGTTTTTGTATTTGTATTTGTGCACCCTCCTAAAGTTTTAACAATTTAAACTTTTAATTATTTTATTTATTTCAAATCAGTTTCAAATCAGTTGTAAAACGCGTTGACATTTTTTTAAAAGGCTAACAATTACTCGGTTAACTCGGTTAAAAGCATTATTTTTTGATCCATCAATTGATTTTTAAAAAATCGTGGAGAGTAAGTTTCTAAGGACTTGAAACACATGCATGGTGTTTCCATATGTTTGTTTACATAAACAAAATATAAATTCAAAATTGATAGTGAAACAGTCACTATTTATAAAAAAACTACTTAGCTATGTTTTGTATTCACCAACTTGTCCGAAGTTTCTGATAAGCATATAAATCAAAATATAAAAATTCTCAAGAAAATCCTATTTTATCGAGTTCCAAATAAATGTGCACAAACTTTTTATAGTTGTTATAAAGAATTAAATCGTATCTGCTTAATTAATCATATTTCCTTTTCATTCATCATAAATCAATTTCCGATAAATTCAATTCAACTTGATTTTCCATGGAATAAATTATTCCATATAAAAAAAAGAAGTCTACACTGCAAATACAAACTACATTCATTACAAACGTCAATATGAAATTTTAAATTACTTAGCTTGATGGTATGTTATGTATACGTACCTTTATGTTTATAGTTTATTTTTATCGTGTTTTAGTTTGAATAATTTGAAATATTTGTTTTATTCGATCCAATTCTCCTGAATTGTTTAAGCTGGATGGGAAAAAATTAACCCATACAATTTAATTTACTACAGGAATTGAACAATTAAAAAGCTTGTTATTTGCCTGTTATTCAGTCCTTAAATTTGGAAACTATTTAAACTTACCAAGTTGAACATTTTTTTTAACATAATTTTATCAAAGCAGCTGTGAATTAGAAATTATCTTGAAAAATAAAATCGATTTAATTTTTTTGAAAACATTAATAAACCATATTATTTTTCATTTGAAAGAACTTTATTTCGTCTTCCATTATGAACTGTAGATAAACGACTCTACTATAAACTACGAACCTTTTCTTGGAATTTAATAAAGTCGTTTTTGAAATAAACAATTCGTTTTTCATAATTGTATGCATACGGCAACTACATTTATTTTTTAATGGAAGAAAAACTTCAACCTATTAATTTCTAAGTATTCAGTGGGTATAGATAGATAGATAGATACTTTCTTTATCTATATCTATATCTATATCTATATCTATATCTATATCTATATCTATATCTATATCTATATCTATATCTATATCTATATCTATATCTATATCTATATCTATATCTATATCTATATCTATATCTATATCTATATCTATATCTATATCTATATCTATATCTATATCTATATCTATATCTATATCTATATCTATATCTATATCTATATCTATATCTATATCTATATCTATATCTATATCTATATCTATATCTATATCTATATCTATATCTATATCTATATCTATATCTATATCTATATCTATATCTATATCTATATCTATATCTATATCTATATCTATATCTATATCTATATCTATATCTATATCTATATCTATATCTATATCTATATCTATATCTATATCTATATCTATATCTATATCTATATCTATATCTATATCTATATCTATATCTATATCTATATCTATATCTATATCTATATCTATATCTATATCTATATCTATATCTATATCTATATCTATATCTATATCTATATCTATATCTATATCTATATCTATATCTATATCTATATCTATATCTATATCTATATCTATATCTATATCTATATCTATATCTATATCTATATCTATATCTATATCTATATCTATATCTATATCTATATCTATATCTATATCTATATCTATATCTATATCTATATCTATATCTATATCTATATCTATATCTATATCTATATCTATATCTATATCTATATCTATATCTATATCTATATCTATATCTATATCTATATCTATATCTATATCTATATCTATAGTCTATCTCTATAGGATACTTTTTATACAGGTAAATGTATGGTTCCCGGGGATAGATTTCTTTTTCATAAATCACGCCAGAATGGCTGAACGGATCTGGATAAAAATTGACACAAAGATAGATTATAATATGGAAAAATAAAGGCAAATTTTTATCCCGGTTAAATGTATTTTATTAGGCATAAATATTGACCACGTTGTACAAAAAAAAAAAATTGAAGCAATCTGTTGTTTTTGTTTTACATTCAAAACAACGAAACAGATTGTTTTAACAAATATGACTTCTGTTATAATGTCGCTAGGTCTACACTGGGCCACTATAGAAACTATGGAAAAATTGCAAGAAAAATCGAATTAGCAGCATAAATAATTTTCCATAGCTCAAGTTTCTGCATTAAATTGGGGCGAGACGAAGTTTGCCGGGCCCTCTAGTATCTTATAAAACGAAACAATTAACATAGAATACGGAACTGGCAATTTTGCCGTCTGCGGGTATACTTTAGGTGGTAGACACGACATAATAGTGCCATTTATTACAATATTAAGTTTAGAATTCGATTTTTTTTTAGAATTTAAAACTTGATTAACTAAATCAGAAATGCAAGTGTGGAAAAGCCGTAAAAATGTCAAAGCAGGTAACTCTGGAGGTATTGGAGGCTATCGTTTAAATTTTGCTTAAATGTCTCAAAGTCAAGCTTACAAGGAATAGTGCAAAAGTTTAAGCTTTTTTAAAAGTTATACAGTATCAAGATCTTTTGCAGCCTTATTGTAAATTTATTATACAAGAAATTATAATTCTTGGCTGAAAGCATCAATGCCATTTTCCAATTTAAACCAAATACATACATACAAACATTAAAAAAAAAAGATGGCCCACTTTTGGACCTCGTTTTTCACCTCGTTTTTAAAGTGTTTTGGAATTTGTATACACATGATGAGCACAAAATGTATAGGAAACCTACTCAAAGTTTGAAATCTTACAATTTTTTTTAATAAGCTTGTCATTTGATGTAAATTCCATACGACAAAAAACTTGGAAATTCGACCAAAGTTAGAAAATGTTAATGGTTTAAAAAATCCAACAAATATTTATGTAACATTCTCTCTCCATTGCCACTGAATCAATTCTCATTACCCAATGATTTTGATTGATTTCGTCTATAATTTCTGGGACATACATATTATTATTAGAATTTTTTTCTATTTTTGGTTTTCAAAAGTTTTGTAACTTAGTTTTGTTTTGTTTCTATTTACGTATTTTTCTATGATTCTTTAACCAAGTTATATGAGTCAATTATTTGATACTTATTCTAATCTTATCAATCATCATTTTGTTTGTCAAGTGTCAAATCTTAAAATTTCTCATTTTTCATATTATTAAGCAATTCATTCATCATTTCATCATTTTCTCTCTCTAAGCAGGTGAAAATTCATCAATCTCTGTCCTCAAAGTTTGGTAACATTTGGCCTGAAAAAGGAATTACTTCCCAATAATTACATGAATATTTTATTATATTTCAATAAATTAATATATTTCCTGGTGTGATGAAAATTATCATTCTAATTATTCGATTATTGTGTTAACCTTTAGCAATCTTCCTAAACACATACATATACATACATATCTCCAACCTTCTATAGCTTCGATTCCATTCAAATCTATTTATTTACGAAAATGTTTGTGTGTCAAAATGTTAAGGGGGTGTACGATATCTATTTACTAGAATCCATAAATAACTAACACTAATGACTTTTACACAAAACCCCTCCCTCTCTTCCATGAAGACATCATACAGTCCTACCATATAAAGAGGATACAAGTTGAATAAAATACATTAATTCCTGTATCACTTTTACTCGTAGAAGAGATACGAGTATATACTCGCATTGACAATTGACCTTTTCCAAAGTGCCAATGTCAGACAAGATAAAGGACGCAAAGCAAAAAATTCACTCGTAATACCAAACCAACCAACCAACCATCATCATAAGGGGATTGGATTTGGGTAGATGGCAAGGCAAGGAGTCGCACTCGCAATCGGATAGGAATAGGCCTGCAAGTGAACCATGAACACCATGTACTCGTATGAGTATGGATGAGGATGATAATGGTGGGGGCAATCCTCAATTATGATTCAAAGGGAAGCCTCTCATAAACGACTTTTCCTAGTGACAGCAGCAAAACGATATTCTACAGAGACAGATTATTATTTTATTTATCTTTCCCAGGGTTTCATTGATAAAAGCAGCTTATTATGTGATAATTAGTTTTGAACACTATGGGTCAAAAGTTTTCGGACATAATATGTAATTCTTTAATTGTCTGTTTTGGATTTGAAAGATCAATCTACTCTACACTTATGTTGTGTTAAATTGGCAATCCGATTACTTACAATCAATATTACTTACCATTTTTTTCATATTTTAATTTTAATTTCAAGCAATCACTTCACAGTTCGCACAATTTGTTAATTCAAAAAATATGACATTTATCAAGTGTGACATTTAAAATCTGTAAATGTGTGAGTGATTCTGCTTTTGCTTCTGATTTCAAATCCAGAAGAGAAATCTCTTCTTTTCCAGAATCAGAACTGTCACTTTTTGCCCAATTAAACGCTTTTTTCTGCTTCCAGATTTCCAGTTGAAAACACCATTATTCCGTATAGAGCTTTCATTTCGGACAGCTGCCAAAAAGGCAGTTTTGAAGTTTTTGTTGCCGTTCGACATCACTTGAAAAAGTAAGATTGAAATATCTTTCTAAAGCTTTCTAGAGCTTTTGTGAAAAAAAAACAACTTATTTTATGTGTCAGAAATTGCTTTAAAGACACATTTTTGTCGTTCCTTTCATCGTTTATCAACTAAGAAGATATCAATATCAATTTAAGATAAGGTTTCTAAGTGAAATTATAAAGCTTCAAGAAGCTTTTAATGCAGAAAGCTTGTTATGTGTTAAAAAAAAAGCTTTCAAGGTTTCATAAAGTTTCTTATAGATCATTACTTTTGGCCAAGACTGTTTCATACTTTGTATAATATGTGAAGTGGCAATAGCGATTTTTCTGCAGTTTGCAAAAAGGTTAACTTGGGTTAAAATTTTCAACTCCATACTTGTCCTCCCTCAACTACGAAATAAAAAAAAAAAAAAAACTGTGTTCAAAGAGTTTGGTTGTAGGTAAAGTTGGCACACACACATGTGCACATAAAAATAATAAAAACTGTACGTGAGAATTTTTTTCCCTCCATGACATTGCATTGGACGAGTGTTAAGAAAATGGCAACGATTGTGTAACAAAGTTTATACGTGCAAGCAAATGTATGTGATATGGCAGAAAATGCAACTCCTGTCGCTGGGTTAAAACAAATATCGAAGGAAATTGAAAAAAAAAAAATCCGACAGTTCGATTCGATTGAAATTTTAATTTCCTTAAACTCTGGTTTATACGTGTTCATTGCTATATCTACGGGTTCAATTGGGTTGAGTAGGGTCGAGTTGGGTTGGATTGTGAATGTTGTGTTCCAGATTGACTGTCCAATTAAAATGTCACACCATGTGTTTTCTTTTGGCAAGATGTGATGTATTTTTAACATATTTTAATTTTGAAAGAATAACGGCATTTTTTTTTTTTTAATCGGTGGGAAAAATAATCGGATAAAGGCCACAACGATTTTTCAGAATTAACAGATATTAATGTGATGGTATTTGTAATGACATCTGATATTTACTTGATGAGTTATAAAAGCTCATTTGTTGTTGTGTAACCCATCAATTTTGGAATTGAATTGACGTTTCTGGTTGAGAATTGACAAAGGAACCTTTTGCCCACCAGTTTATTATGACGATTCAAATGTCAAAGTAACCAATATAAAAATATTCTGATCATTTTACGATTGTCAAATGTCAAAATGATTTATCGAACTTTCAGAGCACATGATTTTGTATAGTGAATTTCTTTGTGGACATTTGTCACGTCTTTCAAAAGAAGTAAAAACTATAGCACTTCCTACCAGTTTAAATGAGTCTTCCTCTTGCCTAACCTTAAAACGATAATTCATTCAAGACATCCTAGGCGAAACCGAAATTTAGTGAGGTCATTTTTAACTGATCTTTAGAAGGACGCATGTGGGTATGATTTGTTTCCTACCTTTTAATCTTTTATGTAACTGTCACGCATCTCAATCTCGTGTCTTTAATCTAGTTACTCGTTAGATTTGTATTTTCGTTTCCATGTGTCAAAACTACATTTTAGAGGGTCAAATTTTAGTTCAAATAATAGTACATATGAAACTTTGACAGTGTAAAAGTTTGAATAGGGAAAACAAACCACACTTTGACGGAATTGGGCTTTCTATGAGGAATTTTGAACAAGCTTTTAGATGATTCCAAGAATGTTGCAGAGTAGTTTTGATGATATACGTTTGGACAGTCAGTAAGTCTGAAATTGGATGGAGATTCGTATTTCGACTAAGAAACTCAGTGGTTAACAAACTCAGTGCCAAATTGAGGTTAAGGATATTTTTTTTCGAAGTGAGCATTATTATAGAATTCCTAAATCCATTAGGCATTAATGCTTCATAAAAACTTTCCTAATTGACTTTGACACGAAAATAAACGAGATAATATATCCTATCCTCCCCATCCATATTTGCTCATTAAAATTGCCTTCCAACTGCTCATTTAGCCACATTCTGAGTTCTGACATTCCCAACCTGCACTTATCATATTTGATTTAACTCATTAATTTACTCAGCTAAGACCACACTTAAAACTCCATATCTACTAATTAAGAGATTTTCAAAATCTCTTCAGTCAATATTCACATTGCATACTGTTAAAATTTACAAAAATCAAACTTAATACTCGAGTACTACTCACATGCACATCTACACCTACTCAACTCATTTATTTTTACTTTGGTTGCCAAAAAAACTTCTCGTATATTTGCAATCAGAAGTGATTTTAAAATTTCTGTTACTCTTCTCATATCCAGAGTCTGTGTGTGTGGAATCATGATCTGTGTGTGTTCCTGTTTACATTTATTTTAAACATTCAAATGCAGCTCAGGGAACAGGGAGTCGAACTTTTCCAAAAAAAACCATTAGCTTAGACCCAGTCTCTGGGTTTTACATCAGTGGCGAAGTTAACGTCAAAGTGATTTAAGGATTCCAGGATTAGAGGTAGCTACACCATAGACTATACATACGAGAGTACCATACAAGCTCGAAGGTATGTACTCGTCTCTAACTCATCCTCGTACTCGTATTTTAACTGGAATCCTTTTTCTCATCAACTTGTTGCCATCTCTTGTGGGATATAGTTTTGCCAAATTCAATTCTTCAGCTATACACCAAATGACGGGAATGGAGCATAAATCTTATGCCAAATATAAAATTTACTCAGAAGTGTAGTAAAGTATGTGTTCAGCTTAAACCTCCCCTCCTTCGATTGCCGGAGGATATTCAGGATTGGGGTAGTTTTAGCGCAATAACATGTTCACTTTAAGAGAAGCAACTACTTCTATATAACGAGAGACTGCTTATATGGTTAAAGGATTTATGGTTCCATTCCAACACACACACAACGTATAAGTCCTGTTGTGGAAAAGGATATTCTGTAAATAGGTGATTCTTTACATACCATGACTTAAATTCCAATTCGAGGTTTTATGATCAGGGATTTTTTTTTTTTTTTTGCTTTTGCTTTGGAAATTCGAGCTCGAGAGTGTAATCTTATTTAATGAATCATTAAGGAAAAAGTAATAAATATTATTAAAGATTCAATTTAGGAATAATTTAAGAGAATTCGTGAGGTTCTTAAAGACGAACTACAAATAGGAAATCAAACTATTTCTCCGTGAGAACAATTTATGGCTTTCCAAAAATAATCACATTTTGAGTAGAAAATTCTGTAAATTTTTCATTAAAAAATAAAAAAAGGAGTGGTCCGAAGTGGCCAACCTAGACAGACTAATTTTTGACTACTAAATAACTATTCATCCATTTTATAAAATTCAAGTAATTTAGTTGTTTTTTTATTCCTTAATCAAATTGTGTGGAATATCTGAACCTTTTTTAAATGTTTTTAATTTAATGAACGATAAAATAGTTTTCCAGGTCATGTGTCATATGACGTTCCGAATATTCTCTTAGTTAAGCGTGAATTCATAAATCTGTCTGCTCGAAATATTTATTTTAAGCTCATAGGTTGCATTTTGGAACACACTTAGAATTCAGAAAACTCAATTTTTAAAGTAAAAATACATAATGACAAATCATTATTATAAATGGTTTGTGTTTAATCTATCTATATCTATATCTATATATATAAAACAAAGACGGGTTTGTTACAACACTTATAACTCGAGATCTGCTGAACCAATTTTCATGGTTATTGATTCGTTGAATTTGTCTCCACCCCGAATAGCAGAATACATTTTGAAAACAATGAAAATTAACACACTAGGCTCATTTTTATCTCTGCACTATTGAACACTGTACTATGCCAAATAATATATTAAAAAAATGTTTTTTCTTTCAATATTTTAAATTAAATTGCTTACGAAATTAAAAGTCTTACAAGATTTGATGAATGGTGTCACATATTTTAAACCACCGCCGTGTTTTTGAACTAATTAACTGACAGTTAATAGTGACAGTTGACATTAAACATCAATATTTATTATTATCGATAAGAAAATACAAAAAGTGTTCTCCTGGAAGTATGATCAAGACAAACGGTTGCCACTTTTCAAATCTGAATTCCTTTATTGAAATAATTTAGACTTGCCAAATAGCACTGTTTACAAAACAGTCATAATATTGAAGATTGAAGTTTAGAATGGTCGAATTGAATTTTTGACAATACGGCCACAGTACCTAAATCCATCGTTTCTCGAAAGAGTTGGTAACATTTTTAAGACTGTATTAGGTAATCTCTAGATCTACTGAACCGATTTTTTAAATTATTTTACCAATAGAAAGCTAGCTACATATATATTTGTGATGAATTGGACATGGAAAGAAGCAGAAAATAGTGCCTCAAGATTGTGTTTAAGAGAAATAGAAGGGAAACACTGAACAAAATATAAGGTCCATTTACAGGTTTTTATGCGGGATTGGAGCTGGTATTTTCATGCCATCTATTCTGTAAAGGCTTTTTGAATCTTAAAATCTAATCATATAAGTTGCTATTGTTCATGGTCCTATGATGTGGTCCTGTATGTAAAGAGAAAAGATCTAGGAGACGCTTTTATTTTGCAAACAAAAAATTAATGGCGTTTCCAGAATTTCAAAAGTCATTAATTGAATTGAGATTAAAAATTTCGCTCATTGGTTAAGTTATGAATGCCATAACTATATTAGAACCTGGATATGAAGATTTAAAGCAATTTCTTTTACACAATTTGAAAAACAGGGCAGAACAACATCTGCGGGGTCAGCTAGTTCTTTATAAATTGAAAAAAACATTCAACGAAAAAATAAGAGTTTCATAGAATTGTTGACTTGAAAAAAAATACTCCGCACATTTATTTCTAATCAGAATTATTGTTTGATAAAAGTTTGTTCTTTATTTTTTGTCAAATTGAATTTTTTTCATTAATTCTTCAAAGAATTTTGTGCACACCTATTTCAGCACTATTTAAAACACCCTTGGTAAAATCAGGAAAGTGCGACCAAATATGGAATAGGGCCCTAATATGGAATTCCTTAATAATTTCTCTAAAGATATACGAGTATAAGTATAAAAATCAAAACACGTCCATATTTTGTTTCATTCGGTCTATTTACTATCGCACTCACACCATCATCGTGTCAATTGCGCGAACGCTACTCCTGTGTCCTGTGGCAAGCGTTTTTTGTTTTCTTATCACTCAGAAACTTTTAAAGGTTAAGCAATATGTTCATAACTGTTATACTATTTAGTATATCAAAATTATGTTAATTAAAACATTCTGTGAACTCTTGTCATTAAAATATTGTTAATTGAAAAAATACTTAAACGAGTTTGAAATAGTGCAAAAATCTAAACATGGAATAGGGATTTCAATGCTTGTCGTCGAGCCAACCAATTCAGCAAAAATTCTAAGTTGCATGAGTTGCAAAGTAGGGATAAGAAGTGAATGTTTTTTTATTTTGTCGACTGGTTGCGATACAATTCAAGAACATATCACTTATATGGTTATCCCTCTCTAAATAAAAAAAAAGTGAAGCAACAATAACAATCCGTTATATTGCAATTAGTTAAACACATCCAAGTAAATAACTAAACAGTTTCAATAAGTCTTTGAAACTGGCCAAGAGTAGTTGGATTCCTTGCTGATCTTTCTTAAAGAAAAATTATTACTTATTACCAAAATGTATGATTCGATTTTGCAAGTAATTTGAAGATAAATAAATTATTGTATTATTTTAGTATTTACATTTGTTGGAGTTATCAATCGAGTTAACATCGATTTGCTAAAATCTTAGTTTCGCTAAGAGTGTAATATAATTATCATTAAAATTAAGAAATCGATTTTAAGAATTTTGTAATTTACAGAAAATAAAATTGGATTTTGGAGTTAATTAAAAAAGAAACTACAAAAGCGTTCGCCAATTGATATCCTCAGAGCGGTTCTAATGCTAAATGTATGGACTCTGGAAACATTAACATTATGATTTTGCTGGCTCAGAGGTCGATACTTGGATCCGTGATTTTTGCGAGTTAATTACATAATTAAGTTTGTTCCAAGTGTTTTGTGCACAGAAATTCACAGCACACATTTTTTTAAGGAGTGGGGGTAAAATTCTCTCAGCGAGAGAGAAACTGTGCACAACGAAGTGGAACGAAATTTCACAGAAAATCACAGATTCTATGAAACGTCAAAAAAATGTCAACAAAAAATCATTTCAACAAATTTGATTCGAAAGTTTCTAATTGTTTAAAATTAATAAAAAATGGATTTGTTAAAATTGTAACTAATAAAGTTCTCAAGAGAGTCTGACGACTCGATTTGGAACTTCAGTTCATTTTTAGTTTGACAGTCTTCAATTTTCTGTGCACAGACCTATTATGTATGTTTATTTTAATTTATTTGATCTCATAAATATTTTAGTCCATTTTTGATATTGATATGACGATTTTTGCAGAATTTGGTTTTTGAGTTAGATTTTAATTTGATTACTAATATATTTGATTAAAAGCTGTTAATTACAAGTTATAAATGTATGACTGATTAATTTATAACATTAAACTGTCTTAATTTCTATGAAGTTTTTTTTTTATATCGCGAAAACAAAATGGTATTCCATATTTATGTCAATTTCCCCTAATCTTTATCTTGAAATGTAATACGAGTTCTGAAAAAACCGCTTTATTCGCTTTATAACTCACTCTTTATTCCTAAAGTTGGTGTCCCCGGATTATTTTCAAAATCTTAAAATATGTCACAGAAAAATATTAACTTAAACACTAGAAAAAGAAAATGCATAACGAAACAAAAGTAGGTACTAAATCATCTTATTAAGTCTTCTAATAATTATGATTTTCGAAAAATTTAATACTTTGTAATTAATTCCTATATAATTAATTTTCGAGTTTAAGTTTTCATGGAAATGCAGACCGAGTTTATTTTTTTTTTTTTTTGACTTCAGAATTTCGAATGGAGTCAGCTTAGAGCAAGCTATTTGCTACATCGATAGCTTCATCATTAGTGCATGTGTTAGTTGTTAGTATGATAATAATTCTAAACTTACACATGCACCATACAAACAATTATTAAAACAAAATACATAAGTGTATATTATAAAAAGAAAAAACAATTTAAACAAAAATTAATTTTAAAGCAAAATATTTACAGATGTAAATTAAAAAAAAAAACAAATAGATATAAATAACACAATAACTACATTAGTGGGGCGCTAATTTTAAACATTGTTTTTAATCCCAACTTAGTCATGTTAAAATCAATAGATGAAATATTTAAATTAATGCAATCTACACATACGATTAATTGGTTCATGAATGCCATAGTTTGTTCTTTGAAAGTCAATATGAAAAAGTTCGCAAATCTTCGCAAAGAGGCGAGATCCCATTGGGTAGTTAATACTAATACATGAAAGTAAAAGAGGAGCATCAATATTCAATATGTCCATTTAACAGTGGGTATATAAATATTAAATCATTAATATTACGTCCTTGATTTAAAGTTTGCATCTGAAGGAGTTTTATTCTATGTTCATAGGGTGGAAGGTTGTAGGGGTCTGTCCAATTTAATCTTTTAAATGGATATCGTATAAAATTACGTTGAACATTCTCTATACGATTAATATGAGTTTTATAAAATGGATTCCACACTTGAGATGCGTACTCAAGGTGTGGTCTTACATAACAGTTAGGTATACAATGATAAAGTTGCATAAGGATCATTAAATTCTTTTGCCCATCGTTTTATGAAGCCTATAGCATGGAATTTACTTTATTAATAATAAAATTAATATGTTCAGTAAAATCTAAGGATTAATTGAAAAAGACTCCTAAATCTTTAAAGCTGTTGACACGGGATAGTTAACAATTCGAGATAAAGTAGTCATGGGTGTTTACAATTCGTTTTTTCGAAAACGTCATTGTCTGGCATTTGAGTGGGTTCAAGGTCAAACTAGATTTCTTGCACCAAAAATTAAAACTATTTATGTCTTCTTGCAAAAGTTCACGGTCAAGGCTAGATTTTCTCGTCTTAAAAATTTTCATTTATCATCAGCAAAGATGAGAACCTGGCTTGAGCGTAAACATGATCCAACATCATTTTTTGTAGCCAGAATATATAAAAATGGGCCTAAATGGCTTCCTTGAGGGACACCTGAACGAGCAACAAAAGGGTTAGAACGAAGATTTCTGAATTTTACTTGGTATGATCTTTCTTCTAGGTAAGATTCAACCCAAGATGTAAAAAATATTTTTCAATTTCAAAATTATGAGCTTGTGGTTTAATTAATTAAATGCTTTAGAAATGATGATAATGAGAATTGAAATAAAAACGAAAGGGGCTGGACTAATGAATCTCTACAATGTTTTAATATTATTGGAGGAATACCATCAGGCCCAGAGGAGGAATCATCATTTGGTTGATTGGTTGGTTTCGACCTTTCTCACTTAAAAAATATCAATTTTTGATCAACTGACTTTCCAGCAACTCTAAGGACCAGTTGCATATAATAGTTGTTCAACATTTTCTTTTAATTATTACATATAAAAATAATTACATAACCCATTTATTTAGAAATTGAGAATACTTTTTATTTAAGAAAAAAGATATATTGATATTGATAGACAAGTCAAGTAAAATGATAAATGGTTTGAAAGTGGACAAGCCCAATTTTGTTGCCAGTTTACTCATGAAAACTGGCATATTTTGGTGACTTTTCTCTAATCAAGATCAGTCACAAAATCTTTGCTTTAAAATTCGCGGAACGTTAACATTTTGAAGTGTAGACCAAGTACAGGGTGTTATTTAAATATTCAAAGAAAAATGGCATAAAGAAGGTTTGCCATTAATAATGTAAAACAATATCAGTCCAATGGCCGCTTCGGCTACTCGTACGGAACAGAACCCTTCATGAAATTTCCCATCACCAAATCGCAAAGTGGCTGATACTCTGTGTAATCAATAGCTTCACGAATTCCATCTTTGAGTTCTTGAATCGACGCTGGGCTGTTGGCCTTATCTTTCACGTAGCTCCAAAGGAAGAAGTCGCAAGATGTTATATCACAATATCTCAATGCCCAATTGTGATCAATGCCCTTCTATAACACGGTCCGAAAACTTTTCCCGTAGAAGATCGATGGTTTTGTTCCTTGTATGGCACGTAGCGCCACAAAGTTGAAAGTAGTGTTGAAGTTAAACATTTTCCAGATCAATACCATCCCATTCCGGCCATAAACAATGATTAATCATTCACCGTAACTATTGCTCCAGCCTCATTTTCGAAAAAGTAAGGTCCACGTAAGAGTTACACGATGAGGATGGAGGAGGCTTTTCAACAATAAATCTTGGGTTTTCCGAGACCCAGATGCGGGATAAAATTTTCACCATATTTATAGTAAATTCAAATAATTTAAATGCGTTGTTCAACCGTGTATCCATTTTTATTAATGGCGTAGTTTCTATACTTATCAAATGTCAAAAAATTACAGCTTCAAAAGTGACACCTACGGAAATAACGGGCCTCTTATTGGAAAACTCTTTCTAAAAAGAAAATATCAATGAACACTCCCTCAAGGCTGCCAACATTCATTTATTTTTGAACCACTTAACTGCCCTCTACATTTTACAATCGAAACTGATTTATTTTTGTTCACTAATACGTTTTTGTTGTTTCCCTTGTTAAATTTTGCATGTAGCCTATTCACTTACCAAAAAAACATGACTGATCATTACAAAAATATCAACGTAAGTTTTTTTTTATCGCAAACTTGTCTTATTACCTTTTTTCTCTATAATTTTATTTTGTGTAATTTGATCAAAATTAAATTTATTCTTGTGTCACAACGCTTTGATTTTTATTCAATATTGGTTTTTATCTTATCTTTACATTGAAGTATTTTCACTTAAGCAAAACGTGCGCAAATATTGAAATTGCACTCTAAAGAAAAAAATAAAAGCAAACTTCTTTCATAACTTAACACATTCATATACTAAGTATAAATGTCACAAACGTAACAATTATTAATACTCTTTTTCAATATGTATTTTGGTTTCCTTACTCGAAGTGAAGATAAACAAATGGAATGAGTAAATCAGTGTCTTATCCGTAGCAATAGAAGTGTCCAAAAACAATCCTAATACTTGGTTTACTGCCCACGCTACACAATTTTGTGTGGGCTTTTTGACACTTTCTCTGGCTTGTAGATAAACTCGTATTTATACTAACCATTTGGCAATTTACGTACGCATAAGTATTAGGACCTTAAAGAAACTAAGGGTTATCTTTGTTTGTCTTGTTTTTCTTGTTTTTTTCCTTTGTATACACAAAAATAGTGTTTTTCTACACATAATCAGCACCTTTTGTGCAACATGCCTCAGGCTTTAAACTTTTTTTCTTTCAAAAGATCACAAAAGATTACTTTATTGGACAAAAAAAATCAATATTTGAAATTTATTATGGGACAAAAAGAAGAAGGGCAAAAGATACAATTTAGTTTTAAACCCCAGCTTATCAACCGAAAAACGTTCAACTCAAAAGTGTGTGGAAAAAAACCAAAGGTGTCGGTCGTTAAAAACTTTGACAATTCGGGAAAAATCACTCAATCTCTTAAAGTTAAAAAAATAAATAAAGTAGACTACTTACAAAAATGAAAGAAAATCGAACTTACTCAGCAAAAATATCTTTCAACTCCCACAGAACACACAAGACAAGTCAAGTACCTACGAGTAGTAGTTCATAACCCAGTTGGCCAGTTCCTAAGTCTTCCACATGGCAAACAGTTGGTTGTCCACCCCATTTCCGTCTCTTTTTTTTCAAACAACAAACAATAATACTTATCTGTAACATTAATCTCTAAATAAGTAGGCGGGAACGAAGGAGGCGGGGTATCTAATTTAAGTCTGACACTTAAAACCCACCCAACTTCGAGTCCAAACCTACAGCCTATAGTACACCATCAGCAACCAGCTCGGCCATAAGCAACCGACATCGACATAATGGTGTTTGACCATTTGGCGCTTATGGTTCAGTTCAGTACTTCAAGCATCTTTCAACATCCTGCCATGCTCGGATCGTATACACGGAGTATGTAGGTCAATAGCAAAGCAATGCCAAGCGGCAAACAGTTCATGTGCTGTGCACACGGTATTGGCTCAGAGTGATACGAATACAAACGGCCAGAAGCCAGAAGAGAAGCTACATACTTAATTCCAGATTGAAATTTGAACTTCCACACATGTTGTGTGTCCTGGATTGTCGTGTGCTTGTGATGTGAGTCATGTGCTGGGCATTTATAGCGAAGGAAAGGGAAGGAAAAGGGCACATCCCAGAGCCGAGCCGGCCAGTCTGGGACTATGAGTTAAGAGCCAAAAGGACTCACCGACCGACCGACCATTCCTCCCACTGGCATCACTGTACGAAGACGACAATTTTCGATGTAGCTAATATTTTTGTGACAAACTGCAAATTGGATATTTCTCGAAATAAGATGGCTCCAAGAAAACAGAAGTTCGTCCTCGCCACCACACCACCACTGCTGCCGCCCTCCGCGCCGCCAAGCAACTTATCCCATTGTTAGAGTAAATAAATGGTCGACTTGTAGGACGATGCACTTTTTGACTTATTTCATTTAGAGCTGTTGAACAAAGGGGTTCTGTTGTGATGATGTGGGATGTGGAATGTGAGTTGTGGGTTGTGGGATATTGAAACAGGCATGGGAAATTCGAAATGGTATATTGTATAGTATACGAACTTTTAAGAGGATATTGTGGTTAAGTTTTGGGGCAAATGGAATCGACTTGTATAGCCACACAGACATACGAGTATACAAAGAGTGCAAGTTTTATTTTTATACGAGTATGCCCGAAGAATTGTTGAAAGAAACCTTTCGAGAGAAGAATGTATACTTTTTTTATTTGTATAGGTACTCGTAGGTGTATTGGTATTTATTTAGTTTAAGGAAGTGTGCATCAGGAAGGGATTATTTGATTTTGCACTCGAGTACATAAATAGAAGGAGTATAGTTGGTTTTGTTTTCTTATTTTGAGGTTAAATTCGAAGAGAAAAGAAATCAATCCATTAACTCGAGAAAATCCAACAAATAAAACAGGCAATAATATTCAGTCTTCTCAGGAAGGAAGATAGTGGAAAGTTAAATGCGCAATTAAAGCGAAGAAAATGGATTTAATCGATGGAAAGAGTGATAAAATTCGCCGTAAGGGTTTTTTCCGCACGACACGGCATGAGTAACCTAATTTTACTTATTGAGAAAATTTTATTCCAATTCATTTAAAGGATTACCAAGTTTTTTTTTTACTTAACTGGTCATTTATTCAGGTACGTCCACGTAGTCATTTTTAGAAATGAGCTGTCGCCGACCGAGGCACTATCGTTTGACGAAAATATTTTTATGGGATCGATCATCCCAGTTCTCGTTCTCGTTCTCGTTCTCATTCTCATTCTCATTCTCATTCTCATTCTTGTTCTCGTTCTCGTTCTCGTTCTCATTCTCATTCTCATTCTCATTCTCATTCTCATTCTCATTCTCATTCTCATTCTCATTCTCATTCTTGTTCTCGTTCTCGTTCTCATTCTCATTCTCATTCTCATTCTCATTCTCGTTCTCATTCTCATTCTCATTCTCATTCTCATTCTCATTCTCATTCTCATTCTCATTCTAATTCTCATTCTAATTCTCATTCTCATTCTCATTCTTATTCTCGTTCTCGTTCTCGTTGTCATTCTCATTCTCATTCTCATTCTCATTCTCATTCTCATTCTCATTCTCATTCTCATTCTCATTCTCATTCTCGTTCTCGTTCTCGTTCTTATTCTTGTTTTTATCTCATTCTTATTCTCGTTCTTATTCTCGTTTTTGTGCTCGTTCCCATTCTCGTTCTCATTCTCATTCTCGTTCTTATTGTCGTTATTATTCTCGTTCTTGTTCTCGTTCCCGTTCTCATTCTGGTTCTGGTTCTCGTTCTTGTTCTCGTTCCCGTTCCCGTTCTCATTCTGGTTCTGGTTCTCGTTTTTATTCTCGTTCATGTTCTCGTTCTTATTCTCTTTTTTATTCTCATTCTCGTTCTTGTTCTCAATCTCGTTCACGTTATCGTGCTATGTAATATTTGTTTATTCGTCTTCGGAATAACAATTTTTTTTAAATAATCTCATTTCTTATTTAAGTCGAACCTATGCTTCAATGACAATTAGTTTCGGACAAAGTACCGGGGGCTTAGGTAAATGGATATTGAACCGTACAAATATTTTTGACCGTTTCTTTTTGAGATAAATATTAATCATCGCTTTCAAAAAAGTATTTAGAAATGACAGTTATTTCCACAGTTGCGAATAGGTGTGTAGTCCGTTCCGTTTAGAAATTTGTTTGATTTTTGTTTGGCAACATTTCCTTGATTCACACCGTGATAAGTCTCAGCCTCATCTAAGATGTTTTTTTCAACATTATTTTCTGGACTTGTATTGTCTCGTTCTACAAAAATGACTTAAGTTCATAAGCTTATTGTTTTGTGTCACTAAATTCAATTAAGTCAAAATGCCACAAGTCCATAAGAATTTTCTATTGACTTCTGATCCCATTTCATTGAGTTGAAAGTCGAATTATGTGGGTCAACCTACAAAGCTACATATGTACATATGTACGTCAAAATATCATTGTAGGTTCAAACCTACAGACTTAAGACCTTGGAATTGCTTATTGAAAAATTTATTTCTTTAAAAAAATGTCAATTTTCTCTCATGACGTGCTCCCAATAGACATTGATTGCTGTTTTTTATTCGCATACCAATCCCATGAATAAAAGAAAATTCCTTTTTATAAAAACCTCATATAATGTTTCTTGACTTGAACTTCATCCCCCCGCAAGCTACACACCGTGAGGATACACCTAACTTAAACTCCCCACCAAAACATCATAATTTCCAATACAAACAATCTAAGTACACGTAAAACCCTCTATACAAATGCCTCCCTGCCCAAGCTCCCATAACTTCCAGAACTCCTTACAAATTGAAATTTATGAAAAAATACAGCAAAAAAAAAATAAAAGGATCTTCTTGTATTATAAATTTAACTTACAGATATTCCAAGAAAACATAAATTCAGGATTAAATGTTTCAAAACAAAAGATTTTTCAAAGGATTTAAATACAAACAAGCAACCAATAAACCGTTTTACTGCACGACTACGAGTGTGTGTGTGTGTGTTGGTTACACCCAGATCCTGTTTCTGTATAATTGCCCAATAACTTTTCATATATGCAGTTGCTAAGCGGTGCGGATAACATAAGCCTTCGGATTTTGCGGTTTATATAATATGTATAATACGCAAAAATATACACATCCCTGTATCTTTGACTCCTGGGTTTTTGCACACACATAAACACAACACACACAGCACAAAGGGGATGAATGAAACTAAAAGAAGGATAAAAAACTGAAAATGAAGGAAAGGATATTTTATAAAAAGAACGTCAGAAGGCAGTTTTTTTTTTTTAATATGGGTATAAATGGAGGTAAGACAAAACTATGTTGGTAGGTGAAGAGGCAGACCATAATAAGGATGCTACCGATGTTGAAAAAAAAGGACTTTTGCTCCCTCTTGAATTCAGAACTCAATGCGGTTAGGTTGAAGTTTATTAAATTTTGTTAAATTAAAAATTTACCCAATTTGTTGTTTTAGAGTAAAATACAATTTCAAAGAATAAAATCGATTAGCAAATAATGGTGAAGATTCGGAGGGCATTTGGAGGCTAGGAGGGAATATATCTTAGTTAAGGTTATAACCTTGGGATAAAATTATTGTTTTTAGTGATACTCAACTCATCTTTTGTTCGTGTACTCGAAAAATATACTTTTACTTAAATTCCACTCAAGTACTTAAAAAGAGTGTATATCTGTATATACTTAATTCCCTTGGTAGGTACTCAAGATGTTCTTAAAAAACTTCAATGTGTTAAGTACTTCAATTTCTTTTTAACTTGGAAACGAATTGAAGTATACTAAAAATTAAATAAGAATAGTTGAACAAATAAAAGGAAGCACTTTTAGAAGTTAAATGAAATTTTTAAATGTTCATACATATTTTCATATTTACCAAAACAATTATGTAGGTACTTATATGGGGTTAAAGTACAAGTTCCGGTAAAAATAGAGGTACAGAGGGTAGTTTTATATAAGTTCTGGTATTTAGAAAATTTTAATTCCAAAAAATCATACTTGGTTCACTTGGAGTAGGTATTGCAAAATTTCTTGTAGAAACGATTATATCCTGGTCCTCTGGATCTGCTTAATTTCTCTTATCTTTGATATTGTTCTGCAACCTTCTGGTTTCTTTTTTGGGTTGGAAGAAAACTTTTAGAGGTTCACCTTTGGATTATCTTGGAGTATGAAGATTCACAAACTTCTAAGACACTATTTAACAGATTTGTATTTATAATAGGTACTTGAATCATAAGATTGCCTCAAATAGTATAAAATATTATTCCACTTCCTCCACTGTTCCAATTTTCTATTTTCAATTTTTAAGTATTTTAAGTAATTTAAGTATTAATCTTCTATTTATAAAAATCAATTTCTGATTGTTTGTCTCGCTAAAACTCGAGAACGGCTTGGCCGATTTGGCTGATTTTTATATCGAAATGTTTGTCGTAGTCCAGGGAATGTTTAAAAAGTGAGAAAATATTTAAAAATTACGAGAAAGACAGTAAAAAAATGAATTCACCATAAAATTTGTTCTACCTGCAAAAGTTGGTTGTCAAATTGTCCACCATTAACGAAAATTTATAAAGTTGCCTCTCATTCTGTCAGCAAATTCCCTGCTAGTTTCAAAGGTTGAGCTCCAGCTCATCTTCGATTTAATAAAGAAAAAAAAGTCATCAGGTGTCGATGGTGTACCCAAAATTGTACTACGACATTTATTTCGGGGAGCAATCGACATTTTCGTCACACTATTGAATAAAGCATATTATCCAGTGCATTGGAAGACACCTGTCTTACATCCTCTCCTGAAAAAGGGAAAGGACACCTACAATCCGGCGAATCTCCGGTCGATAAGTCTTCTTCCAAGTATCAGTAAGGTATTTGAAAAAATCATTAATAGAGCTCTGTCCAAATTGGCTGAGGACAACAATACCATACCGGATGATCAGTTCGGCTTCAAGGCGGGACATGACACCATTCATGCCTGCGTCTAAGCTTGTATCTGATATCCTGTCTGGTTCACTTGGAGAAAGCCTTCGACACCGTATGGTTAGAAAGTCTCTATCTCAAGCTAGTAAAGTTTGGTATGAGTAAGCAATGCCCCTGTTGTATATGCTTTACGACATGCTTAATGGTACAAAGTTTGTTGCCAAGAGTGGCAATGTAACTTCTGCCACAGTATTTGATATTAAAAATGGTCTTCAGCAAGGAGCCGTTTACTCGGCGATTCTATTCAGCATTTACACCATCGATGTGATAGCGAAGGTAGTCTTACTCAGGCAATTGCGTACGCCGATGACAGCGTACAGAACTCTTTTGCAGCGTGACTTTGACGAGATTCAGCGTCTAGAGCTTCAAGAGTACGAGAAAAAAACTGGAGGAATAAAAGTGTAGTAAAGTACCTTGGCATCTGGTTGGATCAGTACTTATATTCCGATAGACATATAAGTGCTGCGGTGGCCAGAGCCAGGGGAGCTTTTGCAGCTTGAAAGTGATTTGCTTCATGAGGCTTTATTCGGCCGATGATGGTTGCCCAGTATGGTTCAACGTTGCTCCATCTCAAATGGAAAAGATTCGGGTGTTTGAGAGTCAGTGCCTTAGTTAGACAATGCCTTGGATTGCACAGAACACCAAAATCGGAGTACAAACATTACTATTCCAACCAGGTTCTATACAATGTAGCCAACATAAACAGAAACTTCCTTCTAAAGCTGATTCGGGGTCATATTGCAAGAGCAATGTCCTCGAGTTACAGTTTGATTTTTGGTGCCCACTACCCAAATCGTCAGCATTACGAGAATGTGCGTTTAAGCGGATTTATTCCGCCTGATGCTTTTCTCTTTTGACTCAGTAGGATTGTGTCCGATAGGAACCGGAGAGATAGGGTGAAACAGGAGAACCATTTTTGGATTTGGTGATTGCAAACGCAAATTGATATTTAAAAAGTTGAAGAATCTTTTAATCGTGGCAGGCTTACATAGGTTTAAGTATTTTAGGACAATTCGAGATGGCACAAACAAATTAGTCTTAAGTAATTTTTAATAAATTAAGGCGAAAGGCATTAGTATTAAGTTTTATGTTTAACTTAATTTCAAAACAAAAATACAGTTATTCAAATCTTTTATCATCAGTTTGTCAGCCCCTGAGATTTACTGGTCTTAAAATGTCAATGAAAAGACAAACTTTAACTCAATACAATTCAAATAATTTTATTATAAACTAGCTGACCTGGCGAACTTCGTCTCGCCTTAACATAAACTCCAGAGTAGTTATAAAACCTAGATAGTTAAAATTTTAGTAAGAGCACTCAAAATGGATGCAAAGCTTAATAATGAATTTTACAATTATCCGAATTTTTCAGAACTTTACAATGAATTTTTCACCTTTACGTCGTCGTTGAAAATCATTAAATCATGCGATTTTTGGTGTTTTTACAGAATCATTTTTTGATTTTAATAATTTCCCGACTTTTTCAAATTGTTTGAATTAATTTTTTTTTTTCTATACATAAATATTTAGTTTTAGTCCCTATCCGATCCCTATTTTTGTTTTTTAAATATAATAAAGTTTATGGTCTATACAGGGTGATTTGCATAAGATGCATCAAAGAGCTGCAAATCACCCTGCATTATGTTGTCCATTGACTCCTCGTTAACGTTGATCCCAGAAAAATTTTGGCCCATCGTATAACGATTTTGACAAATCGTATAACGATTTTGACCGTCTTAGGTAAGCCAAAAGTGCATGTTTTTATTTTTTTGGTTTACTGTACATATGTAAGTTCAGATTTAAATGTGAACGTTGAAGTATATATATACTTACATATACACATTACATATTTATCTGACTAACACTCTTTAAAATTGTATGAAATTCTACTTACTTTTTTCTGGACCAAAAATCTGTAGACGATGGGCTAGAATTTTCCTGGTATTTGAGCTTATAGCAATTTCATGGGCCTTTAACCCTCCAAATGAGCCAAGTCCATAATGGCAAGCAATGCACGAATTTGATTTGGGCGTAATGTGTTACATTTGATTAATTGAAAGGAATTATAGGTATTTTATTTTTTCTATTTTTGTTTATTTATATTTTTTGACAAAAAAAAAACTAAGAATTTATTTTTTGATAAGTAAAGGTGCTATAACCCTTATATTGCAGTAAAGGTAGTGTTGTGTTTAAGTATAAGGTATTATTTTTGTTTAAAGTATATATAAACACTCACGGACTTGAATTCAATGTTCTGTCAAAATTTGAAAGCAATTGCTTAAGAACTTTCTGAGATTAGCGATTAGGAACAAACATACATTTACATTTTTATTAATATAGATGTATATAAACTTTTTTTTTTGTAAATTCCGAAATAAATGAAAATTTATATCGATTGGTGACCGTGACATATCGACCAATCTAACAGCCAGACTTGATGTATGAACTCAATTGGAACGGGACCAAGTTCGCCGTGTCCTCTAGTATAATAAATTTAAACATTACAAACATTAAGTTTAAATAAAATAAATTAGAGGCTTTTTGTAATGAATATTAAAACAAAACAAAATCTGTACCAAATTTTAACCAAAATAATATTGCATTCATAAACTGTTCATTATTTGAAAATTTGTGAAAGGTATCTTAAAGTAAATTTGTACGGAATCAAGAATGCGATTGATATAAAAGAACATGAAACATTTTCTTCCCAAAAACACAAAAATAATAATTTTTATTTTCATGCGTATTAAAATAATTTAGAATAAGTTCTCCAAACTTATTGAGTTAAACACCTGTTATTGATGTCAACATTTGAAAATGTCACTTTAAATTTTGCCAAATTCAGTTTTTAAACATCAAGTTATTCATCAGAGCGAGATTAAAGTTAAACTCGACTTAACCTACAAAAAGGTATAGCACAAAAGAAAATTAATCTCACCAATGGTTATATATAAAGTTCAAAATTTATGACTTCGTTTAAATAAGAAAAGAAAATGCATTTGAAATCTCTGAAAACCTCCAAAAGTGAAAGCTGACTCGTTAATGTAAATAAACGAAGAAAAAGAAAATAATCTGATATCCAATTAAAATAAAACTTGTTTAGAAACATACCCGATTCGATTGGAGAAGGCAACAAAAACAAATCAAATCAGAATTTCAATCGATAAAACGACTTTTCATCTCCATTTACGATTTTATGCTATAAGCCCACGCACAATAAGAACAAAATGCAGGCAAAGAGAAAGACATTTTTTAACTCAAACCAAACCTAACCCATGATGGTTAAAAATGATTGTTCATCTTTATAGTATAGGCCGCCATGATTATACAACATGATTCACCTTTATTAAAGCACAATATAAATTTAATGATTGTGTGTTCAATCAAACATCATCGATTTAAAGAGGCATTCAGGTGACCACAAAACGTGTTTTTTTGAATAACGAACGAATCCACGAAATGACCTGGATTCTGGAATACTAAAAGAAAAGGGGGGACTATCATAGTTTGAATTGACATTACTGTAATTTAAAGTTCGATGACATGAAAAACTAATGACACACACGATGAAATAGGTTTATATGTTTCTTTTGAAGTTTTGAATTTTTGAGATAGAGCTTAAGTTGAAAAAGTGCCGATCGTGGCAGATATCGGATAGTAGTTCCAGTGTGTGACCAAAATTGTCAGAAAACTGTAGGTACCTTCCATTTCTGTCTTAAGACGCACAAAGGAATAGTTGAGCATTTTAGTTTTTGTTGTAATTTTTTGTTTGTTGTTGCGGATATGTATGTAAATTAAATACCCTTTTTTTAACTTACACTTAAAGCAATGTGTAGTACAGGGAAGATAGGACGTCTTTATCTCACTCTATCTTCAAAAGAATTCCCTTTAGTTGTGTGAAAGAAAAAATAGGTCAGCGTTACCGTAGTGCATATAATAAAATTGAGAAAGCTCTCAAGAAAATGAAAAGAATTGCCGTCTATGCTTTATTAGTATTGTTTCAAAAAAAAACCTTTGAATTCGTAAAATGTAAATCCCTCAAAATAGAATCTAATATAATTACAACTCGGTTATATAAATCACGAAATTCGAAATCTTAAGTATAAATATAAATGTCAAGATTACAAGCATATTTAAAATTTTTAAATTTTCCACAAAACGAAATTCTGAAAAATACACGAATTAACAATGCACCAACTGCACGGTACGAGAATCTAAGCAAATAATATTTTTCAATGGAGTAAACAGTTTATATTTTTGTAACTGCATTTTAAAAGATTTCCCGTAAATTCCAATGCAAATACTTACAAGAAAACACCATGGTAACACATATCATTTGAAAGTTTTAAAAAGCTCTAAAAACAAAACCTCCTCTACAAAAACCTAATGAAATGAGAAGTTAAAAGTTACTTAATACGGTAGGGTAACCCTGTATCTCATAAATATAAAATGAAGGTTAAAATGTGTGAGTGCGCATTTGACTTTGCGCCTGGCAGGGCATGTTAGCTTGTAGCGGATGCAGTTATGAATCAATGGCGGGTAGGATTCTTTTGAATACAGTACGGTTCGAATGTGAGGCGCATAACTGATAAAAAAAGCTCTCCCATAAGGCCTGTATTGTACATTTTGACAGCTGTCACTTTTAAAGCTGTCATTTTTTTGACAACATGGAACTATTGCCAGCCTTCTTGGAAACTATTGTAGAAATTTTAGCTATTGAGGCAACTTAGTGATGCGAAGAATTGCTCAAGAAATACTGGGAATATATTACTTCTGAATCCCGTTGCACCTATTGACGAAAACCCAGGCTTCCTCGCAGACCTTTGGAATTACACACACATTCCACAAAAGACATTAAAATGTATTTTGTATAAAGACTTACATACATACATATGTCTCAAGGTGTTCAAAGTTCTGTAAATACAAGAACTCAAAACGGTCAATAACCACCGTGATATTTCCACTGATTGGGTCCTTGAAATGCATAAAAATGATCCGAATTTTGTATATAAAATAAACACTCTTTGATTTCGCTCAAAAATACTCTTTTTTAACATCAGAATAAAAACCCTATGTTTCAACAAATGTATTAAAAACAAAAGTAACACTATCTAAATAAATAAATTTGTTTTTCATTTCAGATTGTCATGCAAACTGTTTGACTTTGTAATATACGCACAGTGACATCTTTTGGTGAGTTTCTGAAAACAAAAAATAAAAAACAAAACAATTACAATTAAAAACAAGGTTAATTAATGGTCTTTTCAAACAAAAACTGTCAAATACCATCAGTGATTAATGGCTTAGAGTTGGTCCTTGAATATGAGCTTTTGAAATAGTTTTTTTTTTTAATTCAAAAATCACAATTACTGTGAAAGGAGAGCTGTTAAGACTGCAATCTTTTGGATACTTTATTCAATTGAATTAAAATATGGCTTTGCAAAAGTATTTTAACTTACTAAAAGACTTTAACTATAATACATATTCATTTTCAATACTCTGACTGTGCAGTTAAATAAAGTAGCCAATTGACTTTAAGTTAATTGACTGCAGTACTTTTTGACTGGTTCCAATATTTTAGTCATTGCAAAGTACTCGGTAATTTTACAGTTTGGCTAATATTCAAAATGTTCTTTTAACTGCAGTCTTTTAACTATTTTTAAGTCTTTCTTTTACAATACGAGTGGTTTATTCAAGATAAAGTTTAGGATTCATCAGTCATTTCAAATTTATATTTTGAAAATAATGTAGGAGTCTTAACAATTTTTTGGAATGACTGAAAAGTAGTAGAAAGGCTTACAGTTTATTGACTGCAGTTAAAAGACTTTTTGAATGTAAGCCAAACAGTAAAAGTACTAAGGACTTTGCAATGACCAAAATACTGGAAACAGTCAAAAAGTCAAACTTACAGTCAATTGACTGCTTTTTTTTAACTACACAGTCAGAATATTTGCACTGACTGTTAACTGGTTTGTTATAAAGTTAAAGTACCTCATCACAGTATTAACTGTCATTAGAACTAATAAGTCATTTAACTGCGACTTAATTGACTACAGTACTAAAGAAATGCAGTCTCATCAATATCAATAACTCTCACAATTGAAAAATCACGACTTAGATCTAAGTCTAAACTAAGACTGAAAATTGAGAGCTGAACTATTCGTCTAGACTCTAGAGGACATCAAGTGTAATTGTTTTTAAGTAGGCTTCGAATTCTATAAATTTTCCACTCAAGCTTTCAAAACTTTAAGGGATTTGAAATTCATAGTCAAATTTAAGTTTTTATTAAATATAATTTCCCAACAATATCATCGATAGAAAATTTTCCAAAATATAAATATGGTCACTCCCACTCTATGGTTGCAGTGAAGATAAATATGCCTGAAGCCTGATGGCGTATCGGTTTTGGTCTATTTCCTATTAGAATGACAGAATAAAATTTAAAAATAATGTATACATATCTAAATAATGAAAAAAAAATATATGGGAAAAAGGGAAACTGACTGCTGATTCACGCATCAGTTAAGCATGAAACGATAAATATTGTTGTTCCTGTGGTGCGGTGCGGTGCGGTGTGGTGTGGCTATGGATTTGAACAGTTTGTGTGTGTCACAAAATGTAATTGATGTGAAGTGGGTTATTAGTATTTATAAAGGCAAAACCTTTTTTTTATTC
The DNA here is from genome assembly GCA_905146935.1 of Scaeva pyrastri. Classification (NCBI taxonomy): domain Eukaryota; kingdom Metazoa; phylum Arthropoda; class Insecta; order Diptera; family Syrphidae; genus Scaeva; species Scaeva pyrastri. The sequence continues at coordinate 40,981,112 of LR989927.1, read as the reverse complement.
TATTTTTTTTTGTAATTTTTAACAAAGCGGAAACACATTAATTTGACAAATGTTTTTGTTTTGTTTAAGAGCTTTCCCCTTTCTCATAAACCCTACATACATAATTAACTAGAACATCATGAAAGAGCTTAAGATCTATATTTGGAAATGGGAAAATATGGAAACTTATCAGATTTTAAGGGCACCATCACACGGGATGATCTGGAATGAAAATATACAAATTTAAATGGCGGCGATGGTGTGATAAAAGTTTAATTAATCGATTTTTTCAAAAGAGGTGTATTAAGGAGGTATTAATGAAAACTAAATTGTGACATTTTAAATATTATTTAAAAAGAGAGAGAGAGGTTTGTCCACCTATCAATTCTCAGATAGAGCTTTGTTGACAGTTTATTCGAAAAAAGATCAAAGAAGAGGAAATGCGATTATGTTTATTTTTTAACAAAATTGTCAACCGTTTTCCGATACGAATCCTCAATCTCAATCTCAACCATAACTACACCTCAATTAACTCACTCAATCAAACCAAAATTGTGCAACTTGCTCTTAGTAACTGCCTGAAGATGAGTCTAAATGATCTATCTCTCTTTCTCTCTCTAAAAATCACCATTTTTACAAAAATTTTGTTTGAAGTACGATTTTTATAGAAGACTTCGACAGTGTGCCGATACTGGATTTAATACTAGAAGCATCAGGTGTCCAACACTCATATATTATGTCTGAAGTAGATGAATTTACAAAGCTTTCTTGTGCTGTTGCAACTTCAAGGTAACAAACATTGACCAGGTGAGAATGTTGAACTGGGTGCGTCATTTAGACCACTTCCAAGATATGCCAGAGAAGACAAAGATAGGGACTTATACTTCGTTCTTTCAACAAAAATGTGCACTAAAAGCTTTATGGGAGAAGCTTTTTCAAAACAATGACGTCTGATGGATATAATTAAGAAAAATTGCCCCATAAAAAACCAAGCACGCCACTGACTTGTGCTTTATACCTTGAAAAATGTCGTATAGGTATACCCAAAACGACCTTTCAGTTCGCATGATCATGCTCAAGGCATACTCATACTGAATACTGATCACTTCCAACAGAGTTACCATTGCTCATTGAAAGCAGTTCCAAAGAGCCAGGCGCAAAGTCAAATGCGCACTGACACATTTTTACCTTCATTTTATATTTCTGAGATAAAGGGTTACCCTACCGTATTAAGTAACTTTTAACTTCTCTTTTCTTTAGTTTTTTGTAGAGAAGCTTTTGCTTTAAGAGCTTTTTAAAACTTTCAAATGCATTGGAATTTACGGGAAATCTTTTAAAATGCAGTTACAAAAATATAAACTGTTTACTCCATTGAAAAATATTATTTGCTTAGATTCTCGTTGCGTGCGGTTGGTGCTTGTACTTAACATTTCGAATTTCGTAATTTATATAACCGATTTGTAATTATATTAGATTCAATTTTGAGGGATTTACATTTTACAAATTCAAAGGTTTTTTTTAAATAAACATTTTTTTTAACCAATACTAATAAAGCATAGACGGCAATTCTTTTTATTTTCTTGAGAGCTTTCACAATTTTATTATATGCACTACGGTAACGCTGACCAATTTTTTCTTGCACACAACTAAAGGAAATTCTTTTGAAGATAGAGTGAGATAAAGACGTCCTATCTTCCCTGTACTGCACATTCGATTTGGACGAAGTATAGTACGGTAACCATACGAGAGCTTGTAGACTAAAATAGTTTATTATGAAAGCTATACTTGTAAGAGCGAGAGGCCAATATCCTATCTTTTTGTTGAACGAAGTATAGATTCTTAAGCGGGATAACCTAATGTGCTCAAATAAAGAAAGCTTCCTCTAGAACCATAGTGTCACCTTCAACTTTTCTTTTCCTAAGTGATTAGTAAAAGGCACACCAACTACTAAGCCACGTTTGACAGGAAAGTCTAATGGAGAATTGTTGGTCTCGTATGTGGGGAAGGACGATGATCATGAACTGTAGGCATATCCTTTTTTCCTGAGCATTGATACTGAAAACTCCTGCGGTGAAAATAGAACAAAGGTCTTCTTGTTTAATTTGTGGTTTCTGTAGACCGTAAGTCTTTTTTCTGAAATTTAAAAACTTCTTGACAAATTAAACAACTTTCAAAGCTTTCACCAAAGATATTTCGATTTTTCCCTCTGGACGGTAGGTTTTTCTTTTGTATGTAGATAGTCAAGTTCTTATAGTCAATATATGTACATAAACCAATTAGTGGTTAAATCCTTTTAAAAAGCAACTTGTTTCCCTTTCAAAAACCACTATGGTTCCACTCCACTTTGATGCCACACAGTAAAATGACTTTCATCATAAAATCTCCAATGGCCCTTAAACACAAGAGTGAAATTATTGTACAACGGCCAGGCCAAGAGATACAATTTTCTTCCAGGCATCAAATTTGTATATTAATTAATTTCGTTAAAAAACTTCCTCTTCCCTCGCACATGATGATGCGATGTACGATGTACGATGTATACCACCACTTTAAACAAAGTCAGTTCATTTAACTATAAACTTTTCTATACAAAAAGGGTTTTTCAATCTCAATTTTGAGCAATCCAAGTATCTACTATATACTCGTAAACGCATAGCATAAAGTAAATACTTAAGGAATAAACAACATAACATTCGGTGCATCCATAAACAGATACCTTAACTAGACGAAAACATTTTAAAACTTTAAACTCTTCATGTAGCTTCCAATTTTCACCGAGGTACGAGTAGGTACCAGTATTCGTAGAACTTCTGTTTTATACTGAAAAGCTTTTAAAAACTTTCCTCGTAAGGACCTTAACTCTGCTGAACGAGTAGTTTTATATAAACGTGCATATTTTGTAGTATGGTCTTCTATTCGAGAAACTTCCTTAAAATCACAAAACAAAATGCAACACCACATATTATGAACAACAGAAACAATAAACACAAATACTAATAAAAAAAAAAATATTGCAGGCACGTTTTTGGAAGACTCGTGGCAGAGATTGTGTTTTACCTAAACCAGCTTTATAAATCTCTTGGAATAGATAAATAATAACCCCCCCCCATTCCCGACCGAACAAGGCAAAAGAAAAACACCAACGAATGGAGAAACTTTTCTGCCAAACAAACAAAAATAATGAACGAAGCACCACCGAACGAATTTCCATCGCCTCTCGTCGTCCCAGAAGCCACTTGACTGCGTAAGGACTTGACTAACAACTTGACATCCCACCCACCCAAAATGGAGCACACCATCACCGTCAATCCAATTTCCATCTCCTAATTGCAATCTCGCCTCCATCCCAATTCATTTACACCTCGCACGGAAGTCGAGGAGAAGGATATTCTTGCTGTCAGCAGTCAGTTTCTATTCGGGAAAACTTTCGGTTTCTGGGACACCTAATGCCTTGCTGCTGATGCTCTACCCATTCCTGTCATAATTTCCTCAGGTAAAAAGTCGGTCTTCTAGGAACAAACTACAAACGACAAAAATGAGATTGTGTTTCTGATGGTGTTTCTAGGGGTTCCTAACTCGATTCCTTCGTCATTGTTGTCTCCTCATCCTCGGCGTTGTCGTAATCGTCATCGTCATCGTCCACGATGGGTAACTTTTGTTTTTGTTTCTTCTTTTCGTCGTGGCGCGGCACGGTGCTCCTGGCCTATATGTGTATGTATATAATTAACAATGAAAACTTGTCATCAAAACCACTGTGTCACTCCCAAAAGGACTAACCAACTGTAAAATGACTAAACAAGACAAGAAGCGCAAGGAACTTTTCGTTCCTCCAACTTGACTCCGTCTGCCGATTGCTGCCAACATTCCAACAACCAAGAGCTCAAACGGACGCGAACGGAATAAGATCAAGAGCACAAGTTGTTTCTTTGCAAAAACTACGACGACGTTCCTATTACTGCCCCACGGGTCTGCAAAGTTTTTGTCTTCTTCTTCTTCTTTCCTTGCCACGACGGGATCAACTTACCTTCCTCCATTTCATCAAAGAAGAAGACAAAAAATCGAGAAACAATGACTAACTGTGTCGTGTCTCGGCGGCCGTATGGTGGGTTACAAGAGTCTTGGAGTCGTATTTGGATTTGGATGTGGATTGTGGATGCGGATGGCGTGGCTTGTTTTCCAAACACAAAAGTTAAGAAGCAAAAGAATGGCATAATGTTTGACGCTTGCCACCAAGGTACCGAGGGGAGATTACATTTCCAAGGTAAAACTTTATAGCAGAGCACACAACAGCTTCCGCTGATGCTGCGTGTAATCTAGGAGCAGAGTATATGTATGTATGTACATATGTGAATGCGTAAAAATAAAATACGAGTATGTCACAAATTCATGAGTATAACTTTTGAAACTCTAGCCGCCATCCATATTCTAGAATTTCCCATTGGGCTAAGAAAATATGGAAGCGGATTAAGAACAATGGGAAAAATAAAATTCCTCACTAACTTTGCAGAAAAACGATGCAGAAACGTATTAAAAACCGCTTCGTCTGAAGTAAACTAGATGGGTATTAAATTTCAAGCGCAGCAGGCAGCAGTTAAGGCGGGGTAATGGATAAAGTTGGGAAGTTACTGTTGCTCAGCGACGGACGGCGGCGGCGGGGTTTGGCAAAGAAGATGAATTTCTCCAAGTTGTTTAATGTATCTTTACCCTTGGATGAAAGTTTTGAGCATTTAGAGTGTGGTTTTGGGGAATTTAAAACGCAATGTATTTAGCAATAGTATATTGAGAGCGTGGAAAATGATTTCGTTGGGAAGATTTTCTTCCACTCGAAAGTCTGGAAACCAGGGCAGAAGGAGGTTGGAGAAATTACCTTAAACTCGTCAAGAAAAAAAAAATGGAATTTTGTACCAAAAATATTGGCATGTAGGACCTTCTTTTGATGGCTGAGATTAATAACATCCAGTTAAGCAGTCCATTTTGGTTGATGTCGATTTGAACTTCTTTGGATTCCAAAAGACAAAACTGGAGTAGCATTTGGCAAACGGAATTTGTTCCATTATCTTTTTTTTGTCCCCTCATCGACTTACTTACTGTCTTACTGTCAAATTTTGATAATACGTAATCTCCGCTGACGAATCCGTATCAAGCGAATTCGTGTCAAATAATACCCATTCTAATTAACTTTAACATTTTAACTGTGTTTTTTGAAAGATCCACAGACTTAGGACACTTTTGACAGCTTGAGAGTAGCTTTAGTTTCAGTTGCAGCATTCTATTTTCATCACAGATTTTGATGAAATTTATTTAAATAGGTTTTTTAATATCTTCTAAATATGTCAAACATTTTTTTGACTTGAATTATGTTGGACACGTCTTCTAGCCACATGCTAACAATTTTAAAAAAAATCATTTTTTCTTTTAGCAGTTTTTAGGAAATAAAAAGCACTTCTTCATAAACAGTTTGACTCAATGAATGTTGGCATTACCAAACTATCTTAATCTTCGGTAAGATGTTAAATATTGATTTAGGTCTTTGAAAATTAAAACGTCTGTAAATAGTTCATAACAGAGGAAATGAAGAGTTGGTTTAATTTTTGAACGGTGTACCGCAAGGAAGCCAATTTGGACCTATTTTGTTTATGTTTTGGTTCGAAAACTTCATTTGATAATTTAAACAACTTACAAATAAAAACAAGACTACCTCAAAATTTTAATTGGTCCATTTACGTAAGAGTTAAAACCAAAGAAAACAAAATTTTTATTAAGCTCTTTAAAATAGTACCTTGGTGAATAAATCCATGACAATGATTCGAATTATCATGTTAGACATATGATTTTGTCGAAAAACAGGTCAACTATTGAGAGAAATCCCGCGATCTTAAAACTTGCATTTTTTTTTTAATTTAAGAAGAATAAGTTATTTTCTTTAGCATGACTTCATTTTTTCTTGACTTAGCTGTCAATTTTTGTAGGATTGCCAGAACTTTATTACAAAAACATCGAAGAATTAAAGCTTATTTTCAGATTTATTATGCTTAACTCAGAACAAGTTTTGAAAAGATATGTTAAACTATAAAAAAAAATAAGGAAAAAGACACATTCTTCGGATCAAAAGTTCCAAACCCAAAAAAATGTAACATCCAACAAAATAAATCAATTTCTGATACTTGGCAACACTTAAAATAAATATTAAAGTTTTGAAGATTAAAAAGTGTATTTGTTTCCATGTTTTAACAATTTGTCTCAAGGACTTTTCTTTGAAATTTTTTAAAGAAGGTCACTGAGACGTATGTGGAATATTTTTGCAGCAAATTTTGCATTCAAGAAAAAGTTTAAAAAACAACTTTTTCCAAAAAACATAAATGTTTAAGAACAATATCAATGTGGACAAAATTCATTTTAAAAATATTCAACCACGAGAAATTTACCTTGAAAAATTTACAAACAGAAACAATTTGAATTAATTCAAGAAGGATTGGCAATGTCACTGCACACGCAACGGAAGCTTCATGGTTGGTTATTTTTGTCAGGATCTAAAGTGAAACATCAACAGAGTTTTGCTTATTTTCCTTTTATAAAATATGATACAATTTATCATCGATTTTTGGGCACATTACGCATCACATAACGTTTACAAGAAATCATAAAAAATGTTACATGTTTTTCGGTGGTTTTCCTTAAATGAAAATAATGAAAATTCAATTCATAGCTAGATACATTGGTACATACCTATGTAGTTAATAAATGTTCAATTTCATCTTCAAACCAAAATTGGGGTGGTTATGGTTACTATACTGGGGGAAGGATGGAATTCTACACCAACGACGACGACGATGATGACGACGCACGTTAAGGAATGCCTTTTACGTGCGGAGAAACGTCGAACATTTATCGACGACATTTTAAACTAATGTGATTGCGACGAATTTTGAATACAAAATGTATTTACTCAATTATTCATAAAATATGTCGAAGGTATGAGCAGAAACACGCGCCTTAACCCGTAACGTGCTATCGCAGAGGAGATGTGTTATTTAGTATATGTTTTTTTACACCCTGAGTCAAGTGATTAGTTCTTCAATGAAAACAAACATTCTTACATAGTAATTGACATTTTGCTTCGTTTATTTTGAGATTTCAAGTCAGGTTTTCGTCCTTGAACCAAAAATAATCTCGGATAAAAATATCACTTGAAGAGGATTTTAAAAAGGGTCTCAATCAAGTGCAGCTGAGTTTTGAAAAATAAAGGTTTTATTTTAATGTCTTTAACCCTTGTGTCATGAAAAGCATTCAACATCAACACACACAGCAGGCAGCAGGCAGCATCCAGCCAACGAACGCCAGCGAGCGGAAGGAAATTCCGCGAAAGGAAGATCCTAAAACCTGAGTAGGCCTATACTCGACAGAATGTCGAATGTGTCGAAGTATGAGTACGAGTATATGTACTTAATATGAGAGGAGTAATTTTTGAAGGATGAAGGCTAAATTCTGCGGGTAATAACATACTATACGAGTATCTATAGAATAACTTCAATGCCAATGCTGATGCTGATGGTTGCCATAAAAGTTTCAGCTGATGTGTTTAACGTGTTATGGGAGGAATAAAACGTAAATTATATGACAAAGCACGCAACTGGTGTTGTATTTCGTATATTCATAGAAAATTGTTACTTTTATGTCTGTAAATGGTTAAACGGTTTCTTTTTTTTTATTTTTGATAAAATAATTTATTTTTATGGAGATGAATTATTTTAGTATTTGGTATAGTAAAATAAAAAGTCAAAATATAGTTTTTAAGCGTTCAAAAATAAACAATAAAATAGGTTTAAAGTTTTTGTATATTCCAATTAAACATTAAATATTTCCACAATTTTTATAACATTTTAACGAAATATCAATTTTTTTTAGATAGTGCATGTGTGTTACTAAGCAAGTATAAACTTATTTAAAATGTAACTGAATCAAAACGAAAAATATGTCACAATCGTAAGAATACGAGAACGGTCTGAAAAATTTCCGATTTAAACGTGAAGATGGCAGCAGTCGTCAATTAAAGCTAGGGAAACAAATTTTAGCCATTTTAGATGCGCAGTTGTTCTTTGATAATCGTTTAAGTGAGTGAGTAATGTGAGTATTTTTTGTCAAAATGGAAAACATCGAGTACCGAGCTGTCATTAAATATTTGTTTTTGAAAGGCAATAGATACGCCTACTCAAATTAAAGATAAGTTAAACTTAGACGAGGACACTGCACTACTTAAGATAGTGAAATTTGGAGCAGCTCGGGAGATGATGAACTTTCAGGATGTCCAAAAACTGCAACCACTGACGAAAACACCGCTTTAGTTCACCAAATGGTGATAAAGATCGTCGAATTAAAGTGAGAATATGTCCAAGGAACGTGTTTGACACATATTGAAGATCATGAGCATGAGAAAGCTGTCCGCTAGACTGTTAAACCACAAAATGGTACCATTTTTTCAAAAAATATTTGACGAATTTCGTTAAATTTGATTTTTTTTGTATTTGTTTGCAAATAATTTTTCCATTTTCCTTGTAATACGTGAATCCTATTGAGACAAACCGCAACATAATAATGTCTTCATACCAGATTCAAGATATACCCATTTTTGCTTCCGTGACCCGGTAAATTTTTAAATAAGTTAAATGTTTAAGGGTTATTTTAATTTGTTGATTTATTAGTTTTTTTTAATAATTTTGAGAAAAAATTATGCAAATAACAGCAGAAAAACTCACCAGGCGGTTGGCTTTGGCTGAAGATGGACGAAGTATGCGGTATGATTAGAAAACCGGAGGCGACGCTAGAAGAACCATCAAAAAGGTACAGGCGTAGTCCGGCTTCAAGGCTCAGGTCACCCCATCATCATCACATCTGATGAAAGGGACAATAGATATTTGGTACTTCAAAGCCTTCGAGGTCGTCATCAAACAGCGTTTGAGCTGTCTCACAGAATTAGATCCATTGGACTGAGGGCTGTGAATGCACAAACAGTAAGGCGTTGATTAGTGGAGAGTGGTCTGAGAGCAAGAAGGCCTGTTCGTGTACCAAGATTTACGATATAGCACAAGCGACAGCGGATGGAATTTGCTCGCCTTTACTAAAATTGGACCGAGGTTGACTGGATCAGAGTTCTTATCACTTATGAGTCCATGTTTTTTCTGTGGTCACCAGATGCACACAGCAGAGTGTGGAGGCGATCAGGTGAGAGATGCTCTTCGGTAACAGTTGTCTAGCTTGATAATTTCTTGAGAGGAACATGTTTGGAACATGTTGGGACGAATGATAAGGAGGCGACCTGCTCTTCCCGAGACAGGGCTCATCGAAAAATGGGTGAATTTGGACGACACCACCTTAAGGAACCTTATAGAAGGTACGCCCAGGAGAATTAAAGATTTGTTAGATGTTTGGGGTTGAAATACCCACTACTAGGAAGGAAACAAGACTCGTTAAAAAAAATAAAAAAGTTTTTGCTCATGTTTGTTAATTTATTCCTCATTCGTAGATTCTTAACATTTTTTTTCCTTTTCTTTATGTGAATTACTTATTTTTATCTCAAAAAAAAAAAAAAAAAAAAAAAATAGCTTTAAAAAATTATTTTTTGTCCATCTTTTATGAAATTATAGCAAAATTTCACATTTTTTGTTACTCAGTGTACATATATTAATGAAAGTCATGTTAGTTAAACTATTTATAACTGAAGAACGTTCAAACCGATATATAGGCTTCTTTTTATCCCGGTAAAATGTATTTTATTAGGATTACACATTGATAAACTTGGGTTATCCTGTCGCTCGATCAAGAAACTATGAAAAAATTGCATGAAAAATCGAATAAGCAACATCAATATTCGTCGATAGCTTGAGTTTCTGCATTTAATCGGGGCGAGACAAAGTTTGCCGGGCCCTCTAGTATGTATAACTAAAAATGCAATTAAAATTACATCGGTTTGTGTCAAAAGTGTAGACTTTGACGATCAATAAATAAAATCGACACACTTAATTTCTATTCAACTTAAAATTCAAAACTTGGAGAACCAAAATTGTTACATCAAATTGAATGACCATGCTTTTGAGTGAAAAACGCTTTTTATTTGTTTAAAATTATAATTATTGAATTTTATCAAATAGTGTGTTTGTGAGGAAACATTAAATTTGGATAACTTAAATTTTTTTTAAAAATAATTTCCCAAATACTTTGTAAAGGTTCTGAAATCACAGACAAATTTAACACCTATTAAAGTGAAAAACTTCTTTAATACTTCCTGTCACAAAGATAAGCTTGCTTAACCTTTCCTTAAAAAAATTCGATAGAAAGGACTTCCAAAGTAAAGTATTAGGTATACCTTCTTTTATACTTTTTGTAGAAACTACAAATACCCACCTGTTTAAACTCGTACAGAACAGAAAGCCATTTGTAAAGTGACTCATATTTAAAAGAGTGTCACGACTTCTTGTTACCAATAAAATTCTGAAGATAGGAAGAATCTATGCAAAACAAATTTCAGAGGGAATCAATCAATGTCCAAACAAAAAATTCGTCTAATGAAAAAAAAATGTTAAAGTGGCATAAAATTAAAAGTCCTTTCAATAGCTTCTAAAACTTATTACTAACCTCTGTAATATTTTTTCATACAAACACAAAACTTCTTTCATAAGCTTCTTAAATCATCACAACATAAAATTACATTCTCTTAAGTGCATACCATATTTTCTTTAAATTGACCCATAAATGTTAAACATTTTAATAATAAACCATTAATCTCATATCTCGTTCTCATTCCCCTCATATTATTTATTGTACAAAACAACATTAAAAAGAGAAGGTCATTAAAGTCCACCATCGTTCCATCGCATCGTACCGGTACCATTACCGCCCGCCATACATTTTTTTTTTTTTTCATCCATAATGTATTCCATCACAATCGCAAATAATCTATTCATAATAGAGGGTTCTATTTTTTATGACACAAGAAAACCGCAACCGCAACAAAAACACCATAAATCATATGCCTCCAAGGCTACAATCTATAAGGCTTTATTATCCCCATATACCTTTGCTCATCCCGTTATATATAAGGAATTGTGCCATCTAGTATATCCTTGCATATGAGTGTTTATATATGTTAGTGGATATGCCGATTATTATCATTTTCAAAAATGAAAAGGTACAGAAGCTTTTTTTTTTAGATCCTCTCCCTCATCCTCCATCTTTCGCATAGCAATTCCTTTCAATCCGAATGATTTATTAAATTCATGTCACCATTAAATCTCTTCATTACCTCTTTCTGCCAACCAACCAACCAGCTAGCCAAAAAAAAAATATATTTCAAGCTCCAAAAACTCATTTCCCACACCCATCGGCCCATCAGAGGATCTCATCCTTCATCCTGGCAAAAGGCACACATTAAGGAAAGCAAAAAAAGGAAAATAACTTAGATAAACTGCCAACAACAAAACGCTGAATTAATGTTGGATTGTTGGCTGCTTGGGCCTGAGCTTGGCTGTCTTGGCTGGCTGCAGCTCAAAATATATAGTTCTGCCATTCATGTGAAGTATACGCCACCGATGCCGATGCTGAGGATACAGACGAAGATGTAGCAACGTCCTTTCTATAAGCTCGGTGTTTTGTCCTCGCACGCCTTTCAAAGAGGCTTATCAATGTTGAATTAAACTTTGTTTGCCTACACACGTATGGTGTTCTCAGATCTCCGCAATAAGTCGACTCATTCCCTCTCCACCCCTCCTCATCTTTAAGTCACATACACAGTTTTTGTGTGTGTGTGTGATGAGCAAAAAAGAAAACATATCCTCACAAATTAGATTCATAAATTCAGAAAAGGAAAAAACATGGAATTTATTACCTCGTGCACTGCCAGAGGGCGCCAGTGTCTAGTTCTGGTGTTTAGAGTCTTTTTGCAATTACAGTTAAATCTAATTTGAATTCAAATGTCTCATCTTGCACACACGCAATTGTCAGAGATGGCACTGTGGCAGGCATTGGCACAGAGTTGGCAGAGGAGCATGTGTCACACAAAACAAGGAGTACAGTGCTGTGTGTAAAAATGGATCATTGTTTAAGTTTTCATTTTTGGTGTCTTCTTCTTTTTTCAAGACCAATGAAGATGCTTTGTTTGTAAAACTTTTCCATAAAATATTTTGTTATATACAAATTAGTGTATAAGAAACTCTATGTTCTTCAATTATATGGCTTATTTGTCATTTTATACCAATTAGCTACTTGTCAAAATAATGTTGTATGGAAAACAATTGGTATAAAATGACAGAAATAATGACATTTATATTTTTTTTAACATCTTTGATATTATTCCAAATAGAACACCTAAAAGATGTTTGGTACAAACTAGTCTAATTTTTGATACAATAACAAATTTCCAGAATTGAATCAATTTTTGTACATGAAGTTTTTAAATAGGTAAGAGTTTACTTGAAAGTTTAAATATTAAAAAAAAGTTAGTGTTTTTAATTGGTCTAATCTTTTGGCTCTAACACAAAGTGTACAAAATTCTCTCGATTTTAGTTGACACGAAAAAATGGAAGAGAACTTCGTTTTATGTTTTTATATTAAAACTTTGTTCACTTTAAAATATCAAGTATATTTACAAAGTAAATGATTGGTATAAACTGGTCGACAAAACTCACATGTATATAAAATCGAATCCGTATTGTTCTGATATCAGAATAGTATGATACTTGGTGCAGTGTTTCTAAAAACAAATTGTATACATTTTAAGTTATGCATTTTTCCATGAAACTAATTGGTATAAAATGGTCTCATCCTTCAAATTAAATGCCAATTTTGGAAATTTTTGTTTGCACAGCACAGTGAAAAGGTACTTTGTAAAAAATATTTCCTTGTGAAAACTCTATTCACCTCAAATTAAATCTCATTATTATACATATTATGCATTTTGTTTTATGTTTTTTTCAAAAAATAGTTAGCTGCAACAAACAGCTCTTTAGAGTTAAAATTTGTTGCGGGTGTCAGTTCGTAGTGTATGACTATAGGTTTACCTTTGGCGTCTAGACTTTAGTACGTGCACAAGTACGAGTATCCAACATCATTTGTCATTTTGAAATTATTTTCATAATAATGTTGGCATTTTTTTTTTTGAGTACTTATTCAAGTCACATAATAAACTTATTCGTTCATTTACATTTTCAAATTCAGGACAGAAAAAAAAAAAAAACAAATGGAAAATAAAAAAAGTTTGCCGGTAGGTGTCTTTGGCTTATGTTTAATTCCTGCTACATTGTGTTGCTGTTGGTAAATAATTCAAAAGTTCGGTGACATGTTGGGTTCCTTTCAGTTTCAGTTCTAATACGCTTTTGTTAATTAGTCTTTGGTTTTAGGGTTCTTGCTCCTGAATAATTAATTAAAAATAAAATTAAAAATATCTCTTTGGTTTTACTATAGCCTCAACTGAAAACAGATGAATTTAGACAAAATGATAAATGAAACACGTCAAATAATTTTAGGGTGGGTATTGAAGTTCAAAAGGAATGTTTATTAAATTACAACTTCTAATAAAAGTACAAAATTCTATAAAATAAATTAAATGAATCAACCAAGCAGAAGAATTAGACTTTATAATTGGTCCTTTAATTGGACTTGTTTAATATAATAGACATTGCTTTAAAATTGTTTTGGAAAATCTAAAAACTAAACTGTCTTTAAATTGGAGGCAAACTGAAAAACTTCTAACACGCCAAATAATGGCAATAAGACATTTTTGGAAATACATAATTAACACTTTTGAACAACAAATTAATTTCGATTAATCTATGGGTTAAAACTATTGTACCCAGACCTTTATTTTTTCACCTATTTTCTGTCAAATCTGTCAAAAACTGACCAACAGTTATGTCAAATTTTATTTGTCAATATAAATTGAGAAAACGTCAAAATTATCGCTTTTAAATGATTCTTTATTTTACAGCAAAAATCTATTTTGCATTTTTCATTTTGCTTCTCCGCATTTTTCAGCTTCCAAATAGTGATTGATATTAATTTTGACAGATTAGTGGGGTTTTGTAGATCCATATACATTTTTTAGAAAATCTTTCAAAACTTCTTCGATTGGTCCTTTAAAAGCTTTTTGAACTTCTCCAAGTTGCAGTTTTACTTTTCAATTGGATTTGAATTCAAAATCTGAACCAAACTTTCACGGTGTGAAAAATAGGTTATGAAATGTTTAATGACAGCTGTCACTTGATTTGTATAAAATCTTCCTCTAAAATAACGATTTGACAATTTTCTTCCTCATTTTAATGAGTCTTAAAGATGACTTGAGTGTCAAATCTCGCACTGCCCAAATAAACACAACGAATAAACTTCAAAAAATACTCTTACAACAATAACGTTACGTAATCTTCGATGCGTATTCTTCTTGTTGACAAAATTGTCATTCCAAGCATAAAACATTGTCATTTATAGAAATGAAGTTTCCAAATATAAAACCCAAGGTATAGGCACTAAAAGTCAATCAACTTTTCGAAACCTATTTTAGACTCATTTTAATAAATACAATACATACATATATGGATGCAACCAAATACAACTATGGGCATATACTGTTATTCATTTGTATTTTAAATGTGAAAATGAGTAATACGAGTACAGATACATACACATATATAAAGGTAGATGACTTCATATCATATTTTATCGAACTTATAAATAAATTTTAACCATAGGCACGTGTGTTTTATGTTTTGTTTTGTCTGGATAAATAACACAATACTCGTATTTTTGAAATTGAAGTTTTGCTTAGACCAGCAACAGTACATCAGTCAGATATGTAAGTATGTACATATGTATGTATGTAAATAAATAAATAGTTGAAACTTTAATCCATACACGTACAAGAGAAATATTGTAATTGGATATTAAATTTGATTGACAATAATGAAATTATTTCCTATGGAAAATGGAAATGAAGAGTTGAATGATTGAAATTTAATGACAGTTGTGTTTACTGTCAAATGTTTTTCGTGTGTGTTAGTTCAATTGAATTTTGTCGGTAAGAGGTTGTTGATCTCTATACAATATGCATTTTTAAATACACAAGAGGAAATGTTAAATTTAAGTTCTGTCTATTAAAAACTTTTCAATTCAAGCATAGGCAATTAATACTTGTAAATGTAAATTGTGTGGATGGAATGTGGAACGCGGATAGAGTTTGACGTTTCGTTATGTTTTCTCGAATTTTATAAACGCCAAATAGAAAATTTTATTTAATTTATACATTATTTCTTGTATTTTGGTAAAAATTTTATTTGCCGATTAATAACTCATATATAAATGTTCTTTAATTCTGAAACTGAATCCTTAAGATCTATTTGGGAAAAAATTAAGCTATAAATTGTCATTGTCATCATGTTCTGAAAAACGTTGTTCTCTTTTTAAAAACCCTCAACTATCAGTTATGACACAACAAAATAATGCACTAACATTCTTCTTGCTTTCTTAAAGGGTATCTTTCATGTGCATCTTAAGAGCAGTGTAGGCTTTGAATTTAGGAAATTATTCTTGCATCAAATTAGGAACATTAAAAGATAAGATTTTTACAGAATAGAATTGACTAATTTTTGACATAGTATTTCAAAAAACTCTTAGCTCAAGAAGTTACAAAATAATAAGCAAGAAGTTCAAAACCAAAGAACTTCCCCACTGAATGAGTGAGTCTCGAAATCGGAGAAAACACGAGTTTTTAATGTCAGTCTCTCTAGAATGGCAACTCTTTTGCCAAGCACCGAAATTCCGATGGACAGTCATTCTAAAATTCAAAAATCGTACAGACTTATTACGGTTGTCAAAGATCAATTAATTGACAATTGAAATATTTTGTCAATCAATTGATACATCGGTATTATAAACCCGAGTTGATCATTTTTTGATCCATTGCGAACAAAGATCAAAAATCTATTGTGAATAGTGCCTATTTACTTAAGACAGCTGCAAATTTTAGTATGTTTGGGATGGATTGTTGGCTTTTCGTTGGCTTTAACTTGTCGTCGATAACTAAAAATACATTAAGGAAGGCTTCTTTCGAAAGTCTAATGTTTTGAATGAATCTAGAAGCGAGCTAAATTAGTTTTTGTAATGTAATTAAAAAAGATCTTTTATCTACATACATATGTTCAGCCAAATTCATGCTTCACATCGCGTAATTTACTTCGAATCTTTGCTTGCTCCAAAGTATTTTCGTCTTCAATTTCATTTTCACCTAAAAATAGTTCTATAGTAGACATGCTTTTGGCTTTCGCGATCCGTAAAATATTTTATCAACAAGAAATTTGTGATTGACTGAAAATTTGATAATCAGCAAACATTTTGACAACCATAATACCAAGACTGTCAATTTAAATCATTCACAATAGATCTAATTTCTGAAGAGCGTTCACAGTTTATCAAAAATTTTGATTTTTGACAACGATAATACCGATTCCTTAATTTTATTGATAAATATCAAATATCGTATTGATCTTTGACAACCGTAATAAGGGTGGTAGACTTTTTTTTTTTTTTAATTGTTATAGTGTATATTTTTTATTAATCTACGTCATGAGTAAAAATAACTTAAATAAACAGCCTTAACAGTAAGCTCCGTTTAAATAATTGTGAGTGAATGAGCAATAAAATAGGCGCTGGGACAATAGGGCCTGGGAAGTTTTTATTTAAATAAATGATATGACTTAAGCTGAAGGTGCAATTGAATGTGCAATCTGATCGGTCTACCTCCGTTTCCTCTCAACTTTCTATCCATTGAACTGAACGTCGTCGTCGCGTCGTGATTTAAAACTTTTTAACAAATTTAAAACTTTTCCTCTCTTTTACCCTAACCTACTTTGACAAAAAAAAAATCCAAATCAAGGCTGTGCCAGACATTTTCATCACAGTTTTGTGTGTTTCTCTGGTCCCTGGATGCCTCCTCGTATGTACTTAAAATTTTACTTCTTTTTCTTTTCTTTTTTTTTTCATTTATATTTGAAATTGTCAAAGGCGGTTTTATATTTCACTTAAAAAAAAAAAATGAAAACAAAACCACGAAAAAAGGAAAAAAACGTCAATGTTTTCAGTGTGGTGTGGTGTTATAGTGCGTGTGAAGCAGAACTATGTGTTGTGTATATGATTCCAGTGACGGGCAGAGTGGCGTAAAGAAAAACATTGCCGCACTCTTACACATTTTAAACAAACCGAAGTAAACAAAAACCGCTCTTAAATAAAAATCTACTTTACAAAAATGTTTTTTACTTTTTGTAAGTTTTTTTTTTTTTATTTTTTTTCCATTTATTTATTTTTTGCATCCTCTTTCCTTTTTCTTTTTTTGAAAGCCATAAAGTAGAAAATGTTCTCGCGAATTGTTTTCCGCGGAGTGGGTGAAGAAAGGGATTTACGATGTAGGTTTCGGGTTAAAAACTTGACGGCTCGGCTGTAGGTAGATTTTTTTGCCATTTGTTTTCTTCCGAAGTAGAATGGTATTTGTTTTGCAATTTTTACTGCACTCTTTTGAAATCCAGCATCATTCTGCATGCATAACGCATAACTCATGCATCTCACACAACAAAACGTGTGGGACAGAGACAAAGGACTGGAGATGCATCATTGTCATAAGAATGCATTTTGTGTGTTGTGTTGACGTGGCATATGGAAATGTTTAGTTTTTGGTTTGGTTTCGTTTTATGTTGGGTTGAATTGGATTGGGTTGGGTTTAGTTGGGCTGGGATGGGTTTGAATTCCGTTGGGTTGGGTTATAGCATGCATCGGACTAAATTCCTCTGGGTAAAGAGCATTTAACATATTTTGACAAAGCCTGTGATTCTTAAAATTCCCTACATACTCGGATGCATGTGTGTGTATGGATTTGAAAATGTGAGATTGAAGTTGAATACTGTAGGGATACTGGATATATTCTGGGTTAGTAAGAGTATTTGAGATGCAAATTCAAAATGCAAATACGTAGGTTTTCATTGCAAATGCATTCGTCATGGATCTATACCAACTCATGTGTATTAAAATTGTCTTTGGGGTGATTCGTGATTGTTTTATTTTACTTTTTATTTATTTTTTTTTTCTCTGAGAAATCTGTCTCTGTTGATTAAGGAATTGTAATGATGCAATGATCTATCTGTGTGCGTATGAGTCGGAAGAAATATCTATACGAATACGTGACTTGTTGATTGACAACTTATTGTTTGGCAAACCATTTTAGTATCTATTGTTTTAAAAACGTGACGTGATGCGATAGTTGAGGATAGCACTGTCATTATATTATGAAGCTACGGAGTTCAATTTAAATTACAATTTCAAACCTTTTAATAATATAAACCTTTTGATATATGTAGTTGCAAATTATTTAAATTATTTTTTTCTTTTTCTTTTTTCTATTACAGATTTAAGGATTTTCATCTTAGAGATTAAAGTAAGTTTTGAATACTGTATTTAGTATAAAAATTAAGAATGACAAAGCCTATGACTCGACTCTCAACAATTAATTGATATTTGGTATTTTGAAATATTATTAGTTAAAAATTTAATTTATATTAGATCATTCTCAATTTATTTAAACTTTTTTCGATATTCATATGAAGTTGAATCAAAGTTTTTGTAGGTAAGACCTAGATCTACAAGCTTATACCAATGAGTAAGTTATATATAAATAAGTTTCCGCATTTTCCTGTTTTTGTATACTAATTTAAGAACGGAATAGCACTTAAAAAATATTATTTTAGATAATTTATACCAAACAGCGAAAGATGCACCCCTCAACTCAAAAAAAAAACATCAATGAAAAACAACATAAATATACCAAAAGAAATATTGGTGTAGGAGTCTAAAATTGATATCCACATTTTTAGACTACTTGTCTGATTCTTAAAAGAATAACCAGTTATATAAGTGAGCTTGCAAGTAGTCGAATAACGCATTGCATTTTATAGAAGTGCTGTAGCAAAAAATTAAGAACAAGCATTCTTTATTAAATTTTAGGTTTATAGAATATCTATTTGTAGGTACTATGTTTTAATAAAAAGACGATCAACAAAATAATAAGCGCACACTCAAAAAGTTATGATAACCACTTTTTAAACTTAGAATTTACATTATATCAGTTAAATTTTGAGTGCGAAGTAATAAAATTCAATCAACTTTACTATTAATGTCATTATTATTTTTTAAATTCCAAAAGAAGACCATCAAGATATAAAGTGTAAACAATTAAAACGATAATAAATTAAGGTTTTCCCACATTAAGCATACCAAACACATAAATAGTTGACAATTTAGCTAACTTAACCCATCAGTCCACATTAAAGTCATTCATGTTATGGAATGGAATGATAACAAATTCCTATCCCCATTTAGAAAAGGCCATTATTATACAAACAAACGTTTCCTTATCCGTTTAAAATACTCAAAATATACTGAACCCGAAAATGTTTTCAAACAAATATACACACATATTCATATTCTCGTATTCGTATACTCGTTCTCGGATATTTAACAAGCAAAGGCTTCCATGTTATTTCCAAAATAATCCTAAACCTTGCGCCATCATCATCAGTCTCTGATAAACTGTACTCGTACTCGTTTAATGCAAAAAGTTGAAAGTTTATTAAACTCCCTTCAAAAACAACTGTACAATTTGTTCACCCTTAAGGCCCGTTGCCCTCCATAGACCCTATTTCCAAAATAAAAAAAAACTGAATGGAACCCTAAAAACATGTTAGAAATTTTGCCAAAAACTAAACTAATTGCCTAGAGAACCAGACAGAACTAACGAGACGATGTGGATGTGCAACTGACAAGTCATGAAATTTTAATTAAAATTCTATCTTTCCCTCACTCTCTTTGCAAAGAGTGAGGAATTTTTATAAGCAAATTATTATTTATCCCCGCCCTCGCCGCACCTTTTCCCGTAAACAAAAAACTTTACATTCTCGATGATGGGACCTTTCAGATGAATTTTTTTTTTGGAACTATCTTCACATACATAGATAGTTGGTATTCTATTGCAGTAAAACTTTACAAGAATTGAAATCTATGTTTTATGAAAGATGCATCTTAATTATTAAAGTTTTCCATCGTTGAACTTATAATTTAACCCTTTGACATACGAGTAGGTATGTGTAATGTGGATGTGCATCATGTGAACGCAATTACATAAGTGACAAAGTGACAGTGACTCTGACAGTGACTATGTGACAGTGACAGACGTCAAAATTTTGAATTGACTGGCTTTGATAAAGTTTGTGTTTTTTATTTCTTACTTTGAAGAAACTTTATTCTTATAATTGCTTTTAAAATCGATAAAGATTGTTCTGAGAAAATAATAATGCAGAAATATAGAAACTTTCTGGAGGAAATGATGGTATGTCAGGGCCGGAGTGAGCATCGAATGTCCTTTCGAAATTTAATTGCAAATGGATTTGTTTATTCGAGAATCCTTAGAAGCTGTCACTTATAGTTTATTCAAATTCAGACCAAATTTAACAAAACTAAAGGATTTTACCATTTAAATGCAGTCCCATGTGGGGGCCCTTAAAGTCTCTTGTCGACATGGGCCTTTAGCTGATCATCTCTTTGTGGAATTGCTATTCCATCAATGTTTTCTTTCCAGATAAGACACATACAAAAAGTTTTAACTTCACTTTTGTACTAAGCAAAATGTTACCTTCTTCTCTTCACCGCTGACAGCGCCACCGTGTTTACTCGTACTGTGTGTGGCCTAAAGCTGCATACCTACTACATCTCTGTCTCTTGCCATTTCATTATTCTGTCATTATTACTTAAAGTGCACTTCCTTTCAATTTATGCAAAAGGAGAACACCTAACCTTAACATGGCCCACACTCTCACAAAAACCAATTGAAGTGCAAAATTAAATTTGTATCCTTTTTTTTTTTTTTTCTTTTCCTTCCTTCCTTTTTTCCATTTTTATTTTTATTCTTTTTATATTATTATGTTCTGTGCCAGAAATAGAGGAACCGAACAAACTTGTCGCGCACGTCTTCTTGTGTGCCATGCACGTCTCGAGTCAGTATTGAAGCCCATTAAAAATTGCAAAATTATAAAACGCTCAGATGTTGAGGATATAATAGGACTATAGGAGGCTAGATAGGAAGGTACATAGGTAGTAGGTCGACAGGGACTGGGAACTGGGATATACGAGTAGAAGCGTAAGATGACATAGACGCTCAGCTCATAGAGAGACGGGTGGAATAAAAGTAATTTACATGCTCTATAAGTTAATTACCGTCACCTGGGTCTCTTCTAATTTTTTTTTTTTTTTTCTATTTTTGCCTTTTGTTTTAAGGTGAAGCATACAGAACTACTTAGGAGCTCTGGCATAAAGAAGGCATATAATAATAGTAAAAAAAAGTGCACTTGAAAAGCTAGGAGAAAAAGAAAAAAAAATGAAAAGAATAGGGACAAAAATTATATTAATCACTTTTATAATGGCAGGTGCTGGAGAGAAAACAACTTATTTCGTGTTTGACAAGAGGAGTTACAGAATGGTTTAGTAAAAATAAAAAAACCGACACTTAAGGGGATCTTACACTTTTTCATTTTCTTTAGACATTTAGACATTTGTGTGGTTAAGAAGTCAGCATTATGCAATTTGCATGTAGCTACATACATTTAGCCTCAAGCTCTTTAGCCTTGACTTGAGAGGTAAGTCATCAAAGTGTTTACTTCCGGTAAAACTGTTTGTAGAAGAAATGTGATTAATTAACTATAGCCCATGTTGGGAGACCATTCTCGTAAGGATTATTTAAAAAAGACATGCTAGTGAAGACTCGTAAGCATTTATTCAACAAGGAAATTTATGTTTTTTCCAAGTTTTTACAGTTTTTACCATACATACAAACGCTCAAAAGATGACCAAAGAAGTAAATATTTTCATTCTAGACAATGATAGAAAAGACTCTTGCAAATTATTTAACAACAAAATTAGAAGTTTCTTGAGTTTATACTAGTTTATACCAGTTTATACCAGTTTTATACCAATAGTGTAAATATTGACAGGGACATTTGTGAGCGAAAATATAGTCAGTAATCAACCGACTAAAGTAAAAATCACGTTCTTCCTTTTTATACCAATTAGGTTCAATTTTAGAAATTATACCAAATATGTGTTGTATACTTATTTTTATTTTAAAAGATTGGATTTATTTTTGATTTTGAATTTGAGACTGTCTTAGCAAGCAACCTACATAAATGTTTGTTCAGTATCCAATTTATACCAACTGATGATTTACTAAAGAAACACTAAAAAAAAACTTTAACCCGTAACTGTGTTTTAAACTGTTTAGTAGCCTTTTAAAAAAATCTCTATTTCTTTATACCAATAAACAATTTCATTAACTTTACCCAAAAGCGATATTTTCCATTTTTTCTTTGTTATTTTTGTGATGAATTTTAAGAAATAAACTAAAACTCATCACTTAAAATTTGAATTCTCTATTTTAAGACATTTTGAAGATAATATAATTGACATTCAGCAATAAATTTAACATAACATTATAATCATCTAACTATCCACAAATAAACATTCGAAGTAGAGACACTGCACCTCAGTGACTAAGACTATATGAGGTGCAGGTGATACAACACAAGGCATTAAAACAAGAAACGGGGATAGAAAAGAAAAGTAGCACATGCAGTAGAGTTGCCAAGTATACACCTTGTCATAAACTTTCAAGTTACAAGAATAAGTGTAAAATAAGCGAAGGAATGCTTTTATAGCATGATCGATGAAAGGTTTTTATACCAATTACAAGAAACATTCGATAAATGAATGGAGAATTGGAGTAGTAGGTAATCTTCGTTAAGCCTTTTCGAAATGTTCTTCCCTTCCCCTTACCCCATTAATATCCCTCGTGTCAAAACATTTTGTCAAAGTGAGGTGATAGGTCCTTGACATTTTCTATCCTCATTTATTTGCTTCAAGTTACAAATTCTCTTTTAATCCTCTCCACTCAAAATTCACCAACCTCTTCTTAAGAACACTCCCCTCCCCTCCCCTCACACTAGGAATAAACTATCAAATTTTAATTCCAATTTGTATAATTAAAGAAGTGATTAATGATTGTACTTATTCGTATACCCCTTAACTTTCATGAGATTGAATTTATGTCAAAGAAGACGATGACGATGACGACGACGACGACTACGACCGAATTCCACTTAACACACTTTGTTTATTAATATTACACTTTGTTGTTGAATTGCGTAAGTCAGCCTCAATTTAGGTAGAAAATTATTTTAATTACATCCAAAGCTATCATTATGCTGAATGATTAATTTACTTAACCTAACCTGCCTCTGGTGTCTGGTTCATCCTCGCCTCACCTGCTCGGATCGGATCGCTCCTCAATGACACCATAAACCGGTGAAGGTGATAGATATGTCGTGTCTATCTTCACATTTCACAAAGCAAAACATACTTTTAACCGGAAATTCAAAATTTTATTCAACTTCCTATAACTTATGCAGATGCTCGTACACATCCTTTTGATAAGCCATCATCTTCATCACTCTCTCTGGATTGGCTTTATCTTGCTTGAAGTCCCTCGACTTCTTTGTGTACGAGCAAGGAAAAAGACATTCTTTTTGTATATGTACCTACTCTTTCTTATAAGAAACAAAAAAAAAAAACGCACCGTCAAAAGGACCTTTTGATGCGTCAAACCGCCACACATGGCTTGACAATAATAACGCTACATGAATTTTTATGACAAAAAAGAAGTTAAGTGCTTTTTCGGCTATACGGCAGATTGCAGGCTTGGAAATAACACTCAGTGCCTTCTGCCTTATGTTTTCTATACCTACTTTACCTTTTCCGCATACGAAAATCATTATAATTATGACAGACCTTCCCTTAAAATTTAACTAGGTACGTTATCCTACGTCTGGGGTCTTGGTTAACCGTAATCCTTTGTACAACATGACTCTTGTGTTCCTTCTCTCTCTCTCTCTCTCTCTGATAATGTTCCGTCTTGACTTGGGCAAAGTGTCAAATGACATATAGTGTGTTGTGTATGATGGTACGCGCTAGTGACATAACACTGACAGCACAAAAGTTGATCTCTGTCATGAGTCAAAAAGGTTAAATATGTCAAAAGCAGTTAAGTTTAATCATCATCCCATTTAACTTAAACCTTGCCCAATCTCTGATGATAGCCAAGTCTGAAGTGGTAGTGTAGTAGTTAGTTGTGTTTCGTATATAGAATAGATAGGGCGATAAGATGATGGTGACATTATGACATTGTATACCGTTGTATCTTGTATCTAACAAGATTCGTGTAATGGCGCTGGCAGCAATTGAGTCGTTTAATTATAAACGGCTCACTGGTTCAGGTAAAGTGGTTTACTCGTTCGTAAAGAAGGGAACATGTCCGGTGCGATGCGAAACGGTGCGGTGCGGTGCGGTGCGGTGGTGCGCCACAAATAAATCAAACTGAATGTATGTTGGTACTTTGCCCTAATGAAACTTACCATAAAGGTTGAGGCGAGGAGCGGGGGTAGAACAAATGGAGATGATGAGGAAGCTGGAAAGCTCTGGGCAATCCACTCTAGACAAATGAGTGCGCGAGGGTCTTGGATAACATTTTTGCTGGCAAGGCTATGCTCGTATTCGTCGTGTGACTTCAAGCTCCAACTAAGACCTGAACCTGTGCCTGTGCATGGAGAGCATGAGTATGTCGGTATGGAATGCACTTAAATGCCTTTGTCGCATTAAGGGCACCCAATTCATGTACTTGTACTTTGTCTTGTTATTTTTTTGTTTTATTTTGTGGCTCATTAGTTGATGGAGCTACCTTACACTCGTATTTCTGTGGAGTACTTTGGCTCTTGTTTAATATGCACCTATTCTGTTCTTGGCACGCTGGAGAAACCTATAGCAAAAAACTTGGAATGGTAAAAACGAGGACAGAGGCAATGACACGATAGTCACAACGACAACGAACGAACGACTACGTCGACGCACATGGAATATCAACTTCAGATTGTGTGATACCTTTTGACTTTGGCAAAAGAGTTTTTATTTTTATTTTTATCTTTATTTTTTGTTTAGGTTTTGTAAGTTACCTTGTTTTTGTTTTTTAATTGGAATGCAAAGGTAGATCTAGAGCAAACCACAGTACTGCACAATGTCGTCGGAGAGAAAAATGCCATTGAAAGGTATCATCTTCAATATGTGCTTGGGAAAGATCCAGACGTAGGATTCAAAACATGAAATTGGGCACCAGAGGTGTTTGGAACGTTTGTTTTGGATTCGGAACTATCAGTGTTGCCAGAAATGTTGATAAATTTCTATTAACGAAATCATTGTTATTCTTTTCACCTAATGTGATAAGCCTTGATTTTTGAATAAAGATTTTAACAATATTTCAGAAATGAATCAATGTTGTATTATTTTAATTTCATTTGTAACATTTTGGAGGGTCCTTTCCAAGAAAAATTGAGCGAATTTTATGTGAATGGGGCTACTTTGGGCAAATTTCAGTAATTAACGCTTTTCAACAACGTAAATGAAATGAGCTAAAATCTATTTTGGGTGAATTTGTATGAATTTCCCTTTGCCTTAGTTTTAAAATTGATTCAAGCATTCAAACGTCAACTAACATCAGTATCAAATACATTCTTAAAACGACTTGAAACAAGTTATCAAAACCCGTTGAAGCGGAAATAAATGAAATAAATTAACAAACTGAGCTACTTTTGGCAAATCACATACATTCTGTACGTACAAATCTTTTAAAACAATTTATTCACTATTTACTTCAATTGAATGAATGAATATCAATTGTCAACAGATAGACAAGGTTCGATATAAATTTGAAAAACTATAATTGCTATTTTGAGCACACGTGAATTTCATTCACAGTTATGTTTATATTAAAAATTATAGAACACGCTATATTATAAATTAAAATTGACGTTGAATGCATTCGAAGTAATTAATTTAATTGACGAAATTGAGCAGTTCTTACCGTATTAATTGTTGTTTAAATTTTCAAAATAAGAGAAAAGCTAAAATCCACATCAGACACTTTTAAGGAATGTTCATATGTATATGTAAGTTTGTCAAACTGGAAAAAACAAAGATATTGAAACTGGGCTATTTTGAGCAAACATTCAATCTATTTGCATCTTATAAACCCCAAGAACAGTTTGAGTCACATCAATTCCATCGATTGGCTATACCCTGAGATAAAATGCAAACAATAGTGTCATAAGTGAGCTATTTTGGGCTCATTTGAATTTTTTTTTTTTAATTCAGGTTTTTCAGTTAAAATTAATTTCAGATGAGTGTAGTTTTCTGAAAAGTTAACGAAATTTACAAAACTAAGCTATTTTGAGCAATTAAAAAAAGAAACTCTAAATTCACCAAACTGTCAAAAACAAATGTCATTAAGAAAAAAGAAACATTTTCAATTCGGAAGAAATAAACGAAAATGATAAAATTTTCATTATAATAATTAAATTAAACTCCAACGAGATAATATTTCATCACTGCTAAAAACATTCCAATAAACTGAGAGCGCTTCAAATCTCAAAGCACATTCCATTGCTTTGGTCTGTGCTGTGCTGTACTGTGCAATTATCACATTTCAACTAATTCAACATTATTGAAATTCTTCAACCTTCTTGCAATCACAAAATAACTACAAGTATAATCATTATTGAAAATTCCAGATTACAAAGCAAAATTTCACAGATGAAAGACCTTATCGTCGTCGTCTAATGAATATGTCTTACCTATGTACAAATTTCAATCGTTGCTATTAATTTTATCAGTGCCTCCTATTTGGCAGTCAATCTGCGCCGTACCGTCACTGCCACCGCAACTGCCACCACAACCGCCTCCTTCGTCCAGCTGATTAAATTCAAAATTTAAATCCATCAATCAATCAATGTTGGTATTACGTTTAGTGGAGCAAAAAGACAGAGCTTAATTAAATTAGTATCCTGTCAGCACAACACGGTTGACCTCAATTCCACTATTTACCCACTAAGGCTCGTTTCGGCCAAATTATAAAACCAGGGACCGACATGACAGAGAGTTAAACAAAACAAAGCAAAAAAGCTTCACACAAACTTAATCTAATAGAATTTACAGAACTTTGCATATTCATTACCCGAACTGTACGGGGATACGTAATTGTAATCAAAAAAGTATAAACGCCCCAGCAAACGCCCTTGATGAGATTCCAAAATTTAAATATTCAGAGTGTCACTAATTGTCATCCCATATTTTTTTTCTTTCATCTCCCAAGTCCCAACCACGACAGAAATTGCAGTGTGAAAATATTTAATAGGATCACACTCTCTCTCGGTCTGTCTGTCGATAGGTACCTACTTTGGCCCTAATAAATGTAAGCTCACAAAAATCCCCCTTTTTTTAGAATTTACAACCCCTCCTCCACCTCCCCATTAGAAAACTCAATTAAGACTCTTGAAACTATTATGCTTCCTGGATTCATGCTATGTACAGCAACCAAAGTCGTTCAAATGATGAACCAACCATGTTATAGTTGGGTTCGGACGGGCTGAATCTAACGATGACCCCCGCCACCGTCGTCGCCGTCGCTGCCCTCTCATAAACAGAAATCCATTTATCATCATTCCCGACAGTTGGCTAAAATTCATTGAGTGTACGATATAATCGATTTTTAATTGGCAACTGGCAACCGACCGAATGGCGAATACTGAACACTGAACATTGAGCACCGAACAGCAGCGGCAGTATAGGATTTTGCAGAAGTCTCACTGTGAGCTAGCCGAGACTCGTCCCGACTACCGAGTCCCGACCACAGTTAGCAGCAGCAGTGGTATTTTAATTTGTTCTCTGTCCTGGCACAGAGTAGTTGTTACCTATAGTGGGGAATGAGAATGTAACTGCCATCTGGCATGTGGAGATATCATAATGACGTTGGCCAGCACACAAAATATGTAATAGTTTCTTGTGTCATTTTAAAACCCTTCTACTGGTGCCCGGTGGTGGAAGGATGAAGCTCGTCATCCAAGGCGAACTCCGTCAATATATAGGGCCCCGTGTAAATGAGGCACATTTTCGACAGTCAAGAAAGACTAATGACAGGAAATAGGCACAATTTAGATTGGACCGTGATGAATGTGAGCTCGTTGATGATTGTTATTAACCAGCCGGCAATCTCAGTTACTTCTCTATCACTTCGGGAGCCTTGAATAGAGCATTGGAAGGAGGACATTTATAATATTATGATCATGAATCCTTCAATCTCACCAGGTCTATTATTCTTTTTTAAAAGATCAGCGTTCTTTTTTGAGTTTAAAATAAGGAGACTAGTAACTTGATAGTCTTCTCAAATAAAAGAAGAAAGATTGTAGAGAGGTATTCCTTGACATGACTGAAAAAGCTGCTAATGAAGCATTTGCCATTAGCCCTGGTAACTGATTTCTGCAACTGATGGTTCCTTGAACGGAATTCCTTCTTCCTGTTTTAGTCAGCGAGTTTTTTTAAATAATAGTATTACTACAAAACCTTTCGTTGTCTCAAGTACATCTCCGCAATTGTGGCTTTCTAACCATATAGAAAGACAGATTATCAAAATCGGTCCATTGAGAAAATGGTATCACAAAATTTACCTTAGCCTATTTATATATATGGATATTGAGGGTATATAGTGATTTTTTAGCTGGTTTGGTTTTGGCAACACTGGTTTTGACAGCTGACGTGTGTTTAGTTCCTTGTGTCACTGTCAAACAGCTTCAGTTTGGTTTGCAATTTAACCATGGATCGTCTTACAAATGAACAACGCTTGCAAATTATTGAATTTTACTATCAAAATTCGTGCTCGGTTCGAAATGTTCATCGCGCGCTGCTTCCATTTTATGGTCGGCATTCTCGACCTTCTGAGCATTCTATTCGGCAGATTGTGACCAAATTTCGCACCAAATTTACTTTGTTGGACATTAAACCACCAACACGTTTACGTACTGTGCGTAGTGAAGAAAATATTGCGGCCGTATCAGCTAGTGTGACAGAAGACCGCGAAATGTCGATTCGGCGCCGTTCCCAGCAGTTAGGCCTTTGTTACAGCACTACGTGGAAAATTTTGCGGAAGGATTTGGGCGTAAAACCTTTTAAGACACAGCTGGTGCAAGAACTAAAGCCAGCCGACCTACCACAATGCCGAATTTTTGGTGAATGGGCTCTTGGAAAGCTGGCCGAGGATCCGCTTTTTTATCGAAAAATTGTGTTCAGCGATGAGGCTCATTCTTGGTTGAATGGGTACGTAAATAATCAAAATTGCCGCATTTGGAGTGAAGATCAGCCAGAAGCATTGCAACAGTTACCAATGCATCCCGAAAAAGCCACTGTTTGGTGCGGTTTATGGGCCGGCGGCATTATTGGGCCATATTTCTTCAAAGCTGATGCGAATCGCAGCGTTACTGTCAATGGTGAACGCTACCGAGCGATGATAACAAACTTTTTTTTTTGCCCGAAATGGAAGTTCTTGACTTGCATGATATGTGGTTTCAACAAGACGGTGCCACATGCCACACAGCACGCGAAACAATGGCGCAATTGCGAGGCGAGTTTGGTGAACAGTTAATTTCACGTTTCGGGCCGGTCAATTGGCCGCCTAGATCGTGCGATTTGACACCATTAGACTATTTTTTGTGGGGGTATGTAAAGGCTAATGTCTATAGGGACAAGCCCGCTTCGATTGACGCACTGGAAGCCAACATCCATGCATTCATTCGTGAGATACCGGCCGATATGTGTGAAAGAGTATGCCAAAATTGGACTCAGCGGATGGGCTACCTGAGACGCAGCCGCGGTCAACATTTGCATGAAATTATCTTTAAACATTAAATTGCAAGGTTCAAACTATCGATTCAAATAAATATTTCATTAATTTTTTTCGAATTTTTTGTGTTTTTTTTTTTTTTTTAAAGTTCTAAACCTCTTAAAAAATCACCCATTACTTTCACAATGTTTTCATTTCGATGCTCTAAAAATTCTGGTTATGAAGTTATCATACCAAGTGGTGTAAACTCAAGCACCCAAAATTCACATATCGACAACTGAAAGCTGTCTCCCGATTATGCAACGACAGGAAATAGCAATGAGTTTTTGTCTCCAGTCGACAATAGTATAGAAGTCTGAATTTATGGAGATTATCAGAAGCTACAAATGGAGTTCCACACATGAAAAGCTGAGGGTACTGTCATCAGCGAAACAGTTCAATCACTAGAAGACGACGAAGAAATCGATTGATACCAAGTGAACTTAATGTGAAACAAGTGGAATAATCTTAGTTTCTCCGAAACGAAGTGAAAACACTTTTACAAAAATTGACTTCCTCAAAACATTCAAAAACTTAAACGACCCATAATAAAACAAAATACAGTTCTTCCCCGAAACCCACTTCACTCACTTTGTTAATTTCCCATTCAAAGTTATTTTCGGGCCCTAGAACCAAAATCCAATCTTATTTTTGATTCCATTTGTGATCGCCCCCTAAATTAGAGCGCCCTTAACACTGTCCCACTTTACCATCGTGTTATGTGCTTTGTTGCCGCAACTATTTTTTTTTTTTTTTTTTACTTTAATTCTCAATCTGAGAAAATGAATTTTAATCATCAACCGAACGCGAACATGCACATCGCAATTCGCAACGAGACGCCACTTGCCAACAAATAGTTATCCCTCCATAACCTACCAGGAATGAACAGGAAGAGGATGGGAAATTCTATTTTGTTTGTATTCTTCCTTCACATTTGAGAGCTGTCGGGAAAAAATTCAAACAAAAAAAAATCGAGACAGCTCACAATATCCTTGCATCACCAATGGAAATTACAAAGATTTTTTTTTGCATGTTGTTAAATGTACAATCCTACTTTTTTTTTTGTTCCCGTTTGAGTTTCAGTTTGGAAGCCTTC
Organism: Scaeva pyrastri; assembly: GCA_905146935.1. Lineage (NCBI taxonomy): Eukaryota > Metazoa > Arthropoda > Insecta > Diptera > Syrphidae > Scaeva > Scaeva pyrastri. Next base: position 40,950,156 of record LR989927.1, on the reverse strand, counting down.
CAGCATGCGAGCGAAACAATAGGAAAAACGCTTTGCTTTCATCCGACCGAAGGCAGATGAAAGCGTCGAGGTGTTTGGGCAGAAAAAAAAAAATAAACCGACACACAGCTGTCGGGCAGTTTAAACAAAAAAAAAAAAAAAAAAAAAACTGCAAGCGTATGCAATTTTATTTCGAGTCGAGCTCGCAGCAGAGTCGACTTGTATCCTGTTCCGTTGCCGTTGAGCTGACATAGACACAGGAAATTGCCAATGGCGTGCTGAATGGCGTTCGGAGTTCGTGAAAATCGCAAGAACACAACAAAAAAGAAAAAAAAAAGAAATATTAGTACATTTCGGGAGACTGCCACCAGGAAGGCCAGACCAGATATGACTGCTGTTTTTTTTTAAGTCGGATTTCTATGCCGTATATTATTGGTAGCGATGTGAAGGGTCCTCCTGACAGTGCAGATTATCCTTGTATCAGCTTGAAAACGTATTCGAAACAATCTATTGGGCGGCTTTAGAAGGATCCTTTGGATGACAGCTTTATCTATCTATATGAATACATTTCGATTTTTCGAACAAAGGCCACACAGGATATGATACTAAATTCAAAAAAGAAAAGAAGTCTGATTTGAAGTGATGAACTTTTTGGTGTGAGAAATGTTTGGAAATGCAATTCATGTCATGTGATTAACGATGCGAGGTTTCAATGTCTGAAAATATTTCTCCCAACATATTTTCAAATTCCTCCAATTTATACGATGACTTTGAATTCTGATATTGGATGTGATGAGAAATATCTCGTTCATAAGTCTTCTTGTATCTGCGGATGAATTAACCGCAGTGAATTTGTTTGTAGGCGTGTGGTTGAGGAGAATTGTATGACCTGCTTACAAAGGATGTCCCTAAGTGTGAGTATGTTTTTAAATTGGGCTGTTCTGGTTTAGTGAAGTGCTGGCAACTCTACAAATAAACAACTAGACATTTAGCTGTGAGTTGAATTTTGTCTGACAAACTTTGATTAGTTTAAGTCAAAAAATTAAGGCACGTTAAGGGTTGCCTACACTTCAGCAAATTTTAATCTTCGGTCAATTTTATGACAAATTATTCTAAAAAGAAGAAGAAGAATAAGAAGATAGTAAAAAATTATAAGGAAGAATTAGAAAATGGAGAACAAAGAAAGTTGAAGACGAAAAATCAACAAATGTATTTCCCTTGTTAACGCGTACGTTTCATTGAACTGGCTGACCTTATAGACTTTCTACTACTGCATATTAAAAAAAAAAGTGCGTATACGCCTAGGTGCAATATTTTAACTATTATTTTATTTTTATTTATATTAATGTATTTTTGTTCATAAAAGTAATAAGGCAATTTTTGAAAAATAAAAAGACAAGGAATGAATTAAATAACAGAGACTTAAGCCACACCACTGGCAAAGGAAAGGCGAAACTTGAAGTGAAGCTAATTAAGCTATTCAAAAATATTTCGTCGAATTAAGAATTAAAAAATATATAAAACCCATGGATTTTTTATTTAAAAAAGATCTTAAGGACCCAAAAATAATACATTTGAAAATTCTGTGCTCAAATTGCTGATGATATGGGTCAGTAGATTATCTTTAACTATTTTCTAGCCTTCCAACTTCTTCAAGGTATTGGAAATTCTATGCTCCAAGAATTTTGAAGCGATTTTTGAATTTATTATACAGTCAGATAAATTTGGAGTTATTAGACTATTGGATGAAAAAGCTCGTAGACTTATGAGTGTATTAAATTTTGCCAACAACTATTTTTTTAAACTTTTTGTGTAGCAAAATTTATGTAAGATCTGATCAAAAAATCTAAAAGTAACCATCGATTTGTCAAATTTTCTGTTAAGTAGAGGCTCTTTTTATCTACACTGATTAAAAATTGTGGTTAACAGTTTAGGTGGATTTAATGGATCGGACCATAAAATATGTTGATATTTGTTTGTATACCTGGTCTACAGACATTTCTATTTTCTTCAATTTTGTTTTCCATTTTTGAAAATTTAACTTCTTTTCCAAGAACATCTCAGGAACATTTGTTACGATTTATCTCTATCTATTATATCTATTTATTTTCAAAGAGGAAATTGGGCTGTCGGTATGCCCAGAAATAGACTTTTAAGTGAAAAAGGCAATTTGTTACAGCATAAGGTAATTTTGCAGAATTTATTGTCTTTTCAACAGGAAGATGTGCTATTTATAATGAAAAAGCTGAAATAAAAGTTTAAGGCACCTATACCATTCCATAAAAAAACGATTTTTCTTTCAGTGTATACTAACTGGGACAACACGATTTGTTTAAGCCAAGAACACATGATTATTTATTAGGTTTCCGTTTCAAGCACCAATTCGACACATTGTAGACACCACTCCTTTCCCTCCTCCTACAAACAACATTACCCACACCATGATGGTTTGCATTCAAGGATTTCAATCTATTCACCTTCAGTAATTGGAATGACTTATCTCAATCTAATTCCTTTTTGAAACACTTTATGTCCATGTATCTGTCTGCATATCTTATGTATACTATACACATACGAATGCATTAATTCCTGGCTGAATCGAAAACTAAAGAAATTAAAATAAAATCACATGAGAGAGACGTAACAACTTTTACTCGTATCCTTGCAAATTGCTAGAACATGACTTTAGTGATTTAATTTACCGTGAAAATTCGTCTCATCATCTTCATCCTCATTATCCTTTAGAACATTATGATTGTATGGAAAGACTCACACACATTTTGTACCTCACAATTAATTAAAAATCACTTAACCTTTCTTCAAAAAGATTAAAAAATGAAGGAGATGAAGAAAATCCTTTCAAATGCAATTCTTTGTGCGATTTTCATTTTTTGTCGTCTATTTCTTTCTAAGGAACAAAATCATCTCTAACAAGCTCCATTATGAACTTATGATCGTATTTCTCTCAGATGATTTTTCTATGGAATGATGTACCTACATTCAACTTAATCATCGTCATCGTTATCCTAGCGTCATCGGCGTCGTCTTCATCGTCGTCCTCCTAGCTTCGTTGTCGAAGTCGACATTTTGCTCTAGGAGAGTCTATTTCTTTTCTAAAAAAAATCCATCGAAACTTCGTAATCCAAGTTTTTATAATTTCATTGGCAAAATAAATATAAAAACTTTGTGGTTATATTTAGTTATTTTTTTTTTTTTTTGTTATTTTATTTATTTTTTGTGTCGAAAGAAAAACAATCTTAAGGATTTTTGCTAGAAGGATACGCCTGAAAACAACATATGTATGTACGTGCTTTGGTTGTTTTATGCGGTATGACAAAACGACGACGAAGGGGATAAGAATGACGACAACGACAACGGTGATGAGAGAATACTTCGTAAACGACGACGATGCCACCAATGACGATGGAGCCAAGTGTCTTAATTTTCGACTTCAATGGAATGCTTTGTCCTTAGTTCTTAACTGGGTTGTTTGTTCTATTTTGTTGTTGTTGGTATTTATGGAAATTCTTCTCTTCAAATTCACCATGAATACAAAAGTTTGATGTTTTGGTGCAAAAATTAGAAAAATTATTATCTAACTACGTGTTAATTATTAAGTTAGTATCTAAACAACGAAGGTGTCAATTTGTTGTTTTTTTTTAATTTATCTTGCTTCGTGTAAATTGACTTTCACTAAAGATGAATCACAAAAAGTAACAATAATAAGCGAAATAATAAACAGATAAATTTATATTTGTATCTATGTACTGTACACTGACAATCACTAGGATGAGGCCACAAATTTTTCAATCGATTTTCGTTCTTTATACCTGGTGGAAATTTCGTACCCATAAAAATTTACTACATTTGAGTAGGTAGATATTTTCTTTAAAAAAAGTAATAAAATTAAGGGGTTAAATAGAAAAGACTGTTGGAATTTCCCTACATTAATTAAAGAGCTACTTAAAGACAGTATGAAAAAGTGCGGCACTTGGATGAGGCCACATGAAAAATCTTATAAAATATCAAAAAAATGAAAGAAATGTTAACTGTTTTTGGTTTTCAAACATTTATTTATTAAGTTTTTCTCAATTAATAATGAGTATGCCCCCCATTTTTCGATATGACCTCTATTAGACGGTTTGGAATGGAATCATAAAGTTTTTTTAAATAGTCAAGTGAAATCTCGTCCCAGGCATCACGGATAGCTTCAATTAAGGAGTCCTTGTCTTCAAATTGTCTACCGCCTTCATAAACTTTTCGAGATAGCCATGCCCATACGTTTTCGATTATGTTCAAGTCCGGTGAATAGGGTGGCCATGGCAAAAGCTCTACGTTTTCTGATAAAATCCAGTTTTTGACAACCCTGGAAGTGAGGATGGGGGCATTGTCTTGTTGGAAAATCCAAGGCAGAGGTCCAAAAATATTTTTCATCTTCGGAAATGACCGTTCCAAAAAGCATTTGTAGCTGTTTCCGTTCATTTTGTAGAAAGAAACTCCAACTCGATTTTGCCATAGTAGGTGATAGCTCCCCACACCATAACACCTGATGTACGGCTGTGATGTCTTCCCAAAATTAGTTCCTCTTTTCTTAAATCATGGAAATAAAAGTTGTAACCATCGGGGCCGTCAAGGTTAAACTTTTTTCATCCGAAAAGATGACGCGTTTCCATTGACTGCTCCAAGAGACATGTTCTGTTGCAAAGTTCATTCGCAGCTCCTTGTGTACTTGCTTTAGAACAGGTTTCTTTTTGAGTTTTCTTCTCTGGATAGTACCATCTTTTCTTATTATCCTTCGGACTGTCGAAATACTGGCTGATACTCCGCTTTTGGACCTTATTTTAGTAGCTGATTGAGTAGAATTTGAAGCAATACGTCAAATTAACCGCTTTTCTCGGGATGTTGTTGCTTGGGCTGTGCGTCCTTTTTGGTTTTTTCCATAGTTTTAAGGATCAGCAAGATAGTTGTTTACAACTGTCTTACTTCTGTTCAGCTTCCTTGCTATTTCTCGGCTTGAGAGTCCCATTCCCTTGAAAGCATCGATTTGTCCTCTTTCTGCCACTGTCAACGTCTTTCCGGAACCCATTTGTGATTGAAATTTAATAAAAAGAGTTATTTGTAAAACGTTCTTAAATATTGCAACCAAAATTTTGAAAAAAATTGCTGATGTCAACTTCTACAACGAAATATTCGCAATGGCCTCATCCTAGTGACGCACTTTTTTATATCCTTTTTAGGTAGCTCATTCATTAATGTAGGGAAGTTCCAACGGTCTTTTCTAATTAACCCTATAATTGTATCACTTTGTTTTAAGAAAATATGTACCTACTCTCATGTAGTAAAATTTTCCGGGTTAAACAAATTCCAACAGGTATCGGACCGAAAATCGGTTGAAAAATATGTGACCTCATCCTAGTGATTGGCAGTGTATATGTACACCCAGAAAAAACTGCGACCTAAATTTCAAAGCGCTCGCATTTAAATCAATTATTTAATTCATAAAGCATTTTAAGTTAGAAAATCATTGGCGCAAAATTTTAAACAACCTATTGTTAAAGACTTAACATTT